>OX596020.1:38158595-39458706 GCA_951394055.1 Villa cingulata | reverse complement strand
ATATGAACTCATTTATTTAAAACTCATACACATATTTTTCATCCCCACTTTTTTAATTGTTTTGTTATTCACAATTTCCCCTTATAATTATCCTTTGTAATCGCTATTATATATTATTGAATATACTACATAAAAAACAAAATTAATGTTGATTCTAAAACTAACAAAAACCCATTTATTATGAAAGAGACAATACGAATACGTTATTATTATTTGTATTCTCTATTGGTAAAAAATCCACCATATTTAAAATATTCAAGAAAAATAAGGGCGGAACAATGTACATAATATACAGAGTCAAAAGTAAAACAAAAACCAAAAACTACAAAAATATTCAACACATAAGTGTATCTACACTGTGTGCATAATGTATAATACGCAAGCATATAATTAGAGAAAGTGAAGTTAATAATGCAGTGTGGGTTATACACTTTATACGTTATAACTTAATGCATACATACACTGTGTGTTGTGTTGGTTGTATGTACGTACAAGTACAACGTATAACAACTCATTTAAAATTGACCAAGTTTTTCTCTCCCAATAGATGAATTGAATGTAAAGAAACATTTTTTTTTTTCATATCATGAGTTGTGCATGTGGGTTTGTGTTCCCACATCCTATCCTCTATGTTTCCTATTCATTTATAGAAGAATGAATAAATATCTTTTTATATATATATGCAATGCACTCATATATATACTCTTTTTCGATATTTCGATTATATAAGCCATATCAATTTCCATGACAGTGGGCAGGTAACAACATAAAATACTTATAAAACAAAAATCTTTTTCTTTTCACTCTACAATACTATTCTATTGCTTTGCGCTTTATTATGTGTCATATACACAGAATCGAGAATCGAGTGTTAATTTGCTCTTTATCTAAAACGATTGTGTTAGTAAAATGGTTTTTTATTTCATATACAACGAGAACAATATGTTTCGTTCTCTTTCTTATTGTATGTGTACCACATTTTCCTTTTTTACCTTTGTCATTTTGTAAATTGTATATAATGATGACTGTAAATTTTCACAATAGCAGAATTTTGGAATATGAAACGGTCGGTCGATCGTCAACCAACACCAACACCATGAAAAATTTTATTTTTGGAATTCATCTACTTTGGTACAGAGCAAAAACCAGCAAAAACCATGTACATAATTTTGAGATACACAAATACACAGTCAGTCACATAATTATAAGTATATTTATATAGGGTGGCAAATTAGAACCGATACAAATGTTCGAGTTTTGTAATATGCTGATGTGTATTATATGTATTTCTGTATTTGAATATATGTAGTTAGCTCTTTACCTGTACTATTGCTGCTGTGATGCTGCAAAGTAAAAGAATTTTGAACCAAACGAGAACGAGAGGAATACAAAGTGAATGCTTTTGCTGCTGTTGCTTTAAGTATATTTGTTATTTGATGCTGCTGTTAGCTGTATAGGTATAGCCCTGAAGTTTTATTGCTGCGTGTGTATAGTAATCAGCAGCAATGTTGCATTTGTATGTATCATAGATTTATATAGAGCTGTTAAGTTAATGGACAGCGGAATAGATGGAAAATGGTTTATTTGTGAATTTAATTTTTGTGATATTATAGAACACAACAACACACATACATTAAAACGATTATATCTTCGCAATAATCGTACATCTCTCTGTTGTATTGGTTTTTTTTATAGGTAAAGTTGGTTAAAAGATTTAAATTCAGATGTGTATGAATATGAATGTATAGATAAACAGCAGGGCAGGTAGAAGCTACAGAAGGTAGATTCGTATGAGATGAGATGTAGTGATATTTGATTTAGTGAGCACAATCATTAGCATTACTATCGCTATTAGTACAGCACAAAACGCGTTGTAGTTTACATGGTTTTCTTTTTTTTAGAATTATTTGTTTATGTATTTATAATAGAAAAGGTAATATTCGGGATTTTTTCATTTATAATTGACAGATCAACATTTATCAGTACAGTATTGACGAACTTTTGTTAAATGGTTTAGTTCACGCGCCTATTCATTTCTCTATACTCTAACAAAGAAATGATGTGTAGTACAGATATACTGCTTATGTATATAGAATTGTATGTGAATTGTTTTACGTTAAAAAACCAATTATTAAAACCATGTCAGTCATTAAATTACATTTGAGAAGTTAACTTCATATAATATATTGTTGAGAACATAATATACCAATTGAAATTAATTGATTTATTCTTTCAAAAGAAAAAAAGTAAAAAAGTTGTGTAGTTGTGCGTCTAATGAAAATTTAAAAAAAAATAAAAAAATATTACTATTTATTAAAATTTTCTTGTGAATTATTGTGAATTAATTAACTAAATTAAAACAATAAATAATAATTAGAAAATTACGTGTGAATAAAAAAAAATAATTATTGATAACAATTTTTTGATTAAAATATTAAACTTGATTTCCAAAAAAAGAAATAATTTTTTTTCAATTGTGCGAATTTGAATTTAAAGTGAAAATCTAGACAATCTATACAAATATACTCGTCGTATATTCGAATAAAAATAGAATATAAAAATATTAACTAATTGCTTTTAATAATTTCGTTATAAAAACTTCCGTCAAAATTCCACCAATAAATCTGGATTATAATAGGATGGCTGCACTATCCACTCATCCGCATTATGGATTTCAATTATCCGGTGGTCTGGATATACCGACTCCCGGAGATTATGCACCTCAGCCAACAATGAGTCCATCAGAAGTTAGTATGAAACGTGCCATGCAATTTTCGCAAAGTGGCAGTTTGGCAGCAGTTGCAGCCGCAATGGGCGGTGGAAATGTTAGTGGTGGTACTACAACACCACATTCAACAACCGTTGGTAATCCATTAATGGGTACAGCGAACATGGGAATTGGTCATCATCATACATCCTCCGCGCATCATCATCAGCAACATAATTCACCGCATGGACAAGAAGGTCATATAAAACGTCCAATGAATGCTTTCATGGTATGGTCAAGATTACAAAGACGACAAATAGCCAAGGATAATCCAAAAATGCATAATTCTGAAATATCAAAAAGATTGGGAGCTGAATGGAAATTATTAACAGAATCACAGAAACGACCATTTATCGATGAAGCCAAACGTTTAAGAGCACTACATATGAAAGAGCATCCAGATTACAAATATCGACCACGTAGAAAACCAAAAAATCCACTTCAGGGTGGGCCACAATCTCTGCCAATTGGTATGCAACCGGGTAAGGGGCATTTAAATGCATCCGCATCAGCATATAATCCATTCCATCAATTACCGCCGTATTTTGCTCCAACACATCATTTAGAGCAACCGTATCCTGTGCCATATTTTGGTGGTTTCGATCCTTTAGCCCTATCAAAATTACATCAGACACAAGCAGCTGCTGCAGCCGCCGCAACAAATCAACCTACCAGCACTCTAGAAGCACAAAAAGCACCTCAATTACCACCCACAACATTAAGTTCTTTCTATTCGGGTATTTATAGTGGAATTTCAGCACCATCATTATATGCAGCACATTCGGCAAATGGAATTTACAATACATCATCAACATCCTCAACATCACCTGGTTCAAGTCCCGGTACATCATCAACACCAAATACAACTGGTGGAGGAGTTGATGCGATGGATACAAGTACGATTCGTCGACCTGTACCAGTACTTTATTAAATATCTATATATGTATAGGTATACGTACAGGTAATATATGGATTCTCATCGTTATATAGTAAATTATACGTAATTATCAAAAAGTGTAAAATTTTATTTTTAATGAAAATAGCAAAAAAAAAAGAGCAATTAGTAGAAATAATGAATTATACGACGAACATACAAAGATCCGAACGGAATTTATTTAAATTAAAAAAAAATTCATTGAAAATTTATAAAAATAAAACTCAAAATTTTGTAAATAAATGACCGTTTCAAAACATAAAAATTATATACATTCAGTAAATCGTATCTACTATATTTATACATATATATAAGTCTATGTATGTACTGAGTACTAGAGTACGTAATACAATACATTGAACATTTTAAATCTGTTACTATGCCTATATACTGATGTTGTTTTGTGATTGTCATGTTAATTGTATAATATTTTTTGCCCATTATTCAAAAGAGATAATAATTTCATTATTTTAATGAAATAATTGTACAATAATAATAATAATAATTGTATTCGTATTATAATTATAGTATTATTTTTTTTTTTAAAACAATTTACAATTAAATATACGCGTATATATACGTACATAAATAAAACTCCGCATATTGTATGTATGATGGATGATGCATTTTTATTATGTACCTAACTCGTATTGTAAATTGCATTACCTATACCTATTAAAATTGTATTTATATATAATTTAATTATTTACTTAATTATATAATTATATTATCATTTTAACAAAAAAAAAAAAAAAAAAATATGAAATGAAATAAAGGAAAACAAGAAAAAATGTAGAGTATAATAATAAATATACAAAGAAGGGTTTTCACTGTTCGGTTTGGTGATAATATACATATATATAGAATAAAGGTCTTGTATATTGTTGCAAATAAAACAATGCAAATTTTATATATAATTGAGACATAATATTGTCATTTAAAAATCAACTACAGTTTATCGAAAAAATTTTGGGACACTATTGTATGTTTTTTAGAAACTTATTAAAGGTTTACATTTTTGAAATGATTCAAAAACAATTATTGAAAGGGAACTTATAATGTCAGATAACAATTTGTCACATATGGTTGAGACTTTAGACCTATTAATATAAATATATAATATGTATATGAATGATTATTGGAAATTTTCAATACATGCATACCTATTTGGGAGGAATTTTAACAAAACAATTAACATATAGGTACTAGAAAACTGCGTGTCAAAACAAATTTATTAGAATTTCGTTGAGACATATCTACATATTGCAAATGATTATTATATACATATGTATGACCATTGAAAATTTGTAATAAAATTTTTAAAGAAATTTTCCATACCTACATTTACATAACATATGATTCATTTTTTTTTTCTAATTTTATGTGCTAAAATTGAAAGACTTCCTAAATGACAAATTTCGTGCAACAAAATTGTTTAGGGGGAGGTATGAAACTGAACAGAGTTCTATCTTCTATCGTATAGTAATAATTTTTAGCTTTCGATATTATTTTTGTAATATAGATTGCAGTATAAAAGTGCAGTAAAATAAATTTCACTGGTATTGTTCGCGTTTAATTTGTTTGGAGATTGCAGCAGATATAATATTGTTATTAGTAGGTATATACATATATGCGTTTCAGAAATTACTTTTTTACTAATACTATATTTCCCAATTGAATCCAACATTGTTCCAATTAAAAGCAATATTATGTTTCAAACAAAATCAACTCATTTTCATTGAATTTGATTGAAACAATTTTAGATTCCATTGAAAAAATGTATACGCGATTTAGAAGTTATAGGGATTTTACAATGTTAGAGAAAATTTACCAAATAGCTACATTCATTATCATCATCTGTGCTAAGGCCCTTTCCGAGCTTTAACATACTGTAGTACATACTGTAGAAGTAGAATACTTCTCCACTCCAGACGTTTCGATCTCTAGCAAATACATTAGTGATTGAAATAATTTTCATATAATTCTCATTCTTATTTTTAATATATTTTATATGCTATAGGTAAATTGTAATATACTAATATGCATATAAGCTCAATGGATTGGATTATCCATTGTTATGTGAAATTGTTATGATACCTCAGCTGACCAAGTGAACTCATAGTGAATTCGTTCTGAATTCATTTCACCCAAGTGATTCTTCACGTGAACGTTCACAGTGAATCATTAATGAAGATATTTTATTTCAAGAATTTTTACGCTATAGCTGGTCATAGTGAATTCACTTATTGAACCCATTTTGAAATCACTTACTGAACATTTAATGAAAACACGAAATGAATTCATATTTTGTGCAGTTTGTGAAAGTAAAATATCATTCACAATGTGAGTAATCAATGAATCCTGGCTCTAATTACATATTATATTCCTACTTTTCGTTTTGTTTTTTCAATGATTTAAATAAAAACTCTTTAATCATTTAATTATTAATTATTAATCATTTTGTTATTTTTTATTTATTTTACTTTTTATTTTTAATAAACTAATAGTACACAGAATTTGAAACACTTGCTTATTCCTTATTCTTAGACTCAAATAACTACATTTTATATAGCTTCAGTTTACAAATTAGTACATGAAAAGGGGATATACAATTTCACTATACGTTCACTAAGTGATTTCATAGTGTTAGGCTTTGTGAATCGCAATCATTTTACAAAGATAAAACGACTGAATTCGTCTAATCATAAAATTAAAATAAGTTTACATAAATCGTCATTCATTAAATGAATTTTATATGAATATATAATTCATATTTCAATCACTTGGTGTATTCATAATGTACCCCTTTTTGAATAATTCACTTATTTTTCATTTCGTGTTTTCAAAATGAATAAGAGATAAATTGTTCAACTTCGTGAAGATTTTTGGCATTCACTATGAATTCACTGTGAACCTAGTTCACTGAATTGTCAGCTGGGACATTACATTAGGTATACATTTGTATGCGTATAACGTAAGATAACGTTACACCCAGTAACGTTAAGTAAGGACCTTTGCCTACAGAACAAAAGAAAAAAATTTTTTTTTAAATTATTAGACTTATAATTATAATTAATTATTTTGTTTGTTTTTGTTTCTTTAATTTTAAATTTTGTAAAATTTTTTTTTTTCCGTTTTTTAGTTTTATAATTTTTATCTTATAGTATTATGAAATTTTTTTTCTTTTAATATCATAACCGTACTTATAAGTATATAAAAATGTAGTTTACATAAATTTAGATGTAAAATATAAAAATTTTATGAAAAAAAAAATACATATTTCTAATTACAAATGAAAGTCTATATAATGTACATATATACATATTTAGTATGTAATTTTGTTGCTGTATAAGTGATGAATATTTTCATTACAAATACGAAACGAAAAAGAAAAAACAAAATTTATTATAATAAAAATAAAACAAAAAAAAAATGTATGTTAATAAAAAATGGAAATAGTATTGTACATATAATAATTATAAAATAATATTGACTTGATGTACTTTAGTATTATTATACAAAACAAATAAATACAAAGACAGCATGAAACTGTTATAGAAATTAGAATGTAATAGAAGCAAAAAAAAAAAAAACAATTAGGATCTATATAGGTCTATATATAATATCTAAAATATAAATTGTATTTGAAGGATGATGAAAAAAGAAGAAAAAAAAAATAATATTTTGAATTGTAAATAAATTTTTTTTTTGTTTTTTATTTGAAAAAAACTAAAAGTGTGTGTGTGTTTTTATTTTTAATTTTAATTTTAAATGTTCGCTTTGATTTTGTTCTCTCTTGATTTTGATTTTTGCCTTTGATTAAACGATACGGATTTCAAAATTCACTCAAAACAATATTCTTAGACAATTTTTTAAACAATTATTTTCATACAAATTAAAAGAAAAAAAAACAACAATGAACTGAAGTTCAACATTTAGAAAACATTTATCAAACTATATAATTATGCAGAACAAGCATTTGAGAACAGCTTTTCAGTGTGAATTTTGATTTTGATTTTGTTACAAATTACTCATTTTGTAGCTTGAATTTGAATATTGGCATATTTTGTAGCTTGAATTTGCATTTGCTTGAGTAGCTTGAAATAAAATGCATATTGGCTTGAATTTGTAATTTTGGAAAAAAAGAAGCAATTTAAAGTTTAAACTTCAATGAGTGCGCATAAAATACCGGAAGGCAAGAAAACAAATTCAAGTACTCAATTTCAATTTTAAAACATGAAAATTGAGATATCTAAATTCAACAGCATTTATATAAAGGATGACATTTCGAATAATAAGGATAAAAATATCGAAAAGTATTATACATATATTGTGGTTTAATAAAAAAATTATATAAAAATTAATTTCACTTCAGAAATCGTCTAATATAAAAATTAAAAAAGACAGAATAATATTTTCACTAAACTTTATTAAATTTCACACTTAAAAAATTTACATGCTGTTTGTTTATACTGCAGTAAGATGAGAAGTGAAGTGAATGGCTTTTTTTCAGTTTCTTTTAACATAGCCAGGTGTTATAATTTCATAGTATGGAGTTACATTTAAACATAATTAGAACTGTTATCAATATCATTTATATTGTTATCAGTTATGCATTACATAGTATACATACCGACAACCATACAATTTAATAAAATAACTTCTCATCTTTTACATAAAAATAATATACGTATATATATATCGTACAAATAGTCTATGGTAAAAGAACAGGGTGGTACTAATAATAGCCTATAATATATACATACAACGAGCTGGAAAACGGATCGAATTAACAAAATTTAGTCTAACCTAATGGAGTTCATAAAGAACAATATTTGAATACAAAATCAGTAAATATTGCAAAATTTTGCTACCATATCATACGTGAAACTAACTGCAATTTGTCGCTGCTCACATTTACGTACGCTTTGTATCAGAGCTATAGTCTATCAGTTATAACACACTTGTTCCAAATTTCTAAATTTTAGATTTTCAGGTATACCTGTAGAGCAATTTGTCCATTTAAGATTATGAAGAAAATGTAAAAAAAAAAAATCCGACGGATTATGCTGGTATGAATGCATATAAAATTATAGTAATAACAAAACACAATAGGTGTTTTCGATTTGGCAATTTCAAATACTTGCGAGTACTAAAATATGTCTAGGATAAATTGTTAAAACGAACGACACAAAAATTTTTCGTAACTACTTGCATCTACTTCCAGCTACTTGAAAAATTTTTCATGAGTAGCTGCGAGTAGATTGTATAGCACAGACATTTACCTTTTCTGCTCGCAAATCGAAAACACATAATATTCCTAATCGCTGTCACAATGGGTGCGTTCAGTTCAATGCAGCGATGCAAGTCAGCGATGAAAATGCAGCGATGTTTAGATAATCGCTGTATACAATTTACTGAACTGTTTACAGCGGAAAAACCCGCTGCAAACAGTTTATAGTTGGCTTTGTCTGTTGTTCTAACATTAAATATGTCAAAATTTGTTTACGATGACTTTTAAAGCGAACTTTTTTTCAGCTGCAAAATATTTACATCGCTGCAAAGTAGCGATTATGCAGCGAAGCCATTCAGTAAGAGAAATTATTGCAGCGATGGAAAATTATACATCGCTGGCGTGGAACTGAACGCACCCAATAATTGTATAAAATGTGTTGTAAGTCCAAAACATAATTTCGAGGAAATAAGATTTTCTAAATCCAGCCACAATGAAATCTGATTTCTGATCTAAATTTCATATGCCATCTATGTATTTTGTTTGTATTTTTCTTACTTTCTATTTACATATTTTGTGATATTCTTTACAAAACACAATTTTTTTTTCTTCCTGAGATCTGATATTATCTTGAGAATGAATTTTAAAAAAAAATAATTTTCATATATGTAGTAAATGCATCAGAACGTACAAGAAATTTATGTCAACAAACAATTGAGGCGTGCAATTATGATTTTGTTCACAGTGAGTATGAGTCACAGATCTAATAAATTATGCAAAATACCATACAAATAATGAAAATTTTATGATGCTTCGAAATGGATGTGGAAGAAAACTTGGACATATGAGAAATAAAACATAATGTACATACATACTTCAGAACTGAAAAAATTATTTTAAGAATTCGTTTGGTAATTTATTCCATATAGAAATTATTTTTATATATTATATTTTAGAACAAATTAAGAATTGATAAGGTATAAGATATGTTACATAACATGCAAAACATTATTAAGAACAAAGTTAATTCTTCATGACTACCTTATATAGGTATACTTAAAAACTGTTGTGAAAAAAAAAATAAAAAACCGCATAAACAGCGTTACGAACTATGAAAATATACGGGGAAACTTTCGAATCGCTAGCTTGCGATATCGAAACAGGACATTTTCAGAACGGTACTTTGGGATGTCCTCTTTAATGTGTCATATGTCGTAGTTTACGAAAATTTGATATTTGGGAGAAAAATACTATATCGTTAAAAATTTTTCAAAAAATTCACTGTGTTTCACAAAAATCGTTGTATTTATTTGTTATAATAATCTAGGATAACAAGGCATTTTGCATTTTAAAGAGAACTTTCTCCTCTTTCTAACGAAATATATTTTGTTCCGAAATAATGAGCCGTTCCTGAGAAATAAGGACTCAAAGTCAAAATTTCATGTTTTTGAAAAAACGATTTTCAAAATTCTTTTCATATTGATATATATATCCAAAAGTTGAAGGATGATATTATGTATAAATTATAATGTCAAATGAAAGAAGATTTTGTCTTCTTTAAAATGATATCCCTTACACTCTCATATGTCTCCCCTCTAAGGAACTATGGACAAATGTATGCAACAAAGTGCATGTTTTTTATACACAACTAACTTTATACTTAAATAACACAGTGAATTTTTTGACTGTACTTTTCTGCCAAATATCAAATTTCCGTAAACAAGAACATATGACACATTAAAGAGAACATTCCAAAGTACCGTTCTGAAAATGTCCTGTTTCGATATCACAAGCGAGCGATTCGGAAGTTCAGCCAAATATACAAACTCGTAAGCGATTACAATAAATTCTATAGCGATTGCAATACTCTCTTCTTTGCACAAAAACACCATCGAGAAAAATTATAAAAATTCACAATTTTCATTATTGAAACAAAACAAAACTTGTCCTTAATTTTGACTAAAATCTCAATAATTTTATCTCAATAAAAATGTGATTACAAAAATAAGGAGGTAGAAAAATTTGTAATTTAACTTCCTGGTTTCGTGACATTTTTCAAATTTTAAGAATTTTTCCAAATTTTTCAGTGCGATTCTGGATAAGAGATATCTTATAAGAGGAATAAGAGATCTCTTAGTCAGAATCGCACCGATTATTTGCGAATTTGATGAAAATATCTCACGTCTAAATATTTTTCATTCAATTCGTAGATGATTTTATAGTGAATTTAATTCATTTTTCGAATAATTCTTCTTTTACACATTGAAATTGAGTACCTATACATAGTTCATAAGTTATATGCTATGACACGCTAGTCAAATTTCTATATTCTATAGTGAATATGAAAAATTTATCTCATTGCGTTATTCTATTGCATAACAAAAATTGTAAAAATTAAAAAAAAAATCACTTCATATCTAGATTGAACATTACATATTGCTCTTGATACGATGATATGATGAATTTGTTTTTTGCACATTCCATGCATAACTTATGTACATTATATACGTGCGATTATACAGGAATTTTTTATTCAAAGGCATATAGGCGTAAATTATACATACAATATCGCGCATTATTATATATATATACGAATATAGATAGGTAATTTGATTTCCGGTTTTAAGTATTTATGTAATTATTTCATTATATATTTAAGAGCTTTTTAAAAAATTATATCGCGTTTCAACTGCAGATTAGTGTACAGCCACACATTATATGAACATGCAATGTTAATGTTACAGTAAATTGCAGTACAGGTGGCTTATGACGTGATATACTATATATCACAATAAAAAAATTTTTTTAAAATGAAACTTATAATAATTATTGTTTAATTTAACAATTTTTATTGAAAGTACATAATATGGTGTAAATATTTTTTTATATACAGCAACTTCCTATAGGAATTTTGAGATATTCAAGTATTTTACACTATTTGAATATATATTAAAAGTATAATGTATAATTTCCTGTTAACTACTCTAGCTCTACTAGCATTTTGGTTAATATACCTTACACTAGTTAAGGTGTTAAACTGGTTCAAATGTGATACAATACTTATCAATTTGATGCTTAGTGTTTTTGTAGTGCGCCTTCATACCGTACCATTGCAGTGCTCATATACACACCAATGTTTCCTTGTCAAAGAATGCAAGAACAGTGTAGGTCTGCATTAGTTTTTTCATTAATCATATTGCCCCATACATTTACACTATTTTTATTCCGTTTAGTGTGTGTAACACAACATCAGACTGACACCAAAAAAAAATTTTTTTTAGTATAAAACTGATTAGAGTTTAGTGTTTTTACACATCGCGCTTTATTGCAAAGTGCATTACAAGTGAATTTCTGAGTTTATGAAGCACCATCGCCATATTTTCAATGATAAAATAAATAAAAAATGTATCTTATAGAGTACATTATATATAAAATATGTTTAAAGATGTTCTTCAATGATTAAAATATCCAGGAAGTCAAAACGATAATTTTATATGTATTCCTTAAAATCTTCTAGAAGTCAAATTATATATAGGTATATATAGTAACAAATCTTATACTATTGAAAAATATTTGCTATTATTAACTACCGTAAAGTGGGGTTACTTTGCCCCTGCTGGTGTTATTTTGCGCCATCTTCAGTAGAAAGATTTGTAAGGTGTTGTTTTAAACATGTTTGATCATGCACATTTTTTATCAATTTCTATAGTTGAATCAAAATCAATTTATGATTTTAACTCATAACAGCGTTAGTATTCATTCGCAAAGTGTCTCTTGTGGTCATTTTTAAATTTGATTGTGTGCAGTGCAGTGAAGATTTTATGATTCACAAAATTTCATCAAGTGTGGAAAAATATTTGATAATTGAGCAAAAGTTACAACTAAATTATATTGATTAATATATTTTAATTGTGGTAAGTAATTCATCTTCAATACATTGTTTATATTTTCAATTTAGTGATTTTTTTTCTCCAGTTAGTACGTTTTTCTATTCAATATTGGGGTTACTTTTCTCCAGTGGCGCAAAGTAGTTCATTCGGTGAGTAATTCATTATTAAACAAATTTTTACTGATTAACGTGAATAATTTACTAATGAGAATAGTGATGATGATTTAGAATGTAATCTAAATACCGAACTTGACGACTTCAATGGTGGAAATTATTTCAGCAATTTCCTTTTAACAGGAGAAATGAAATCAGTTTTTTTTTCCAAAGCCTTAAAAAAGAAGTCGGACGGTATGTTGTATTTCTTTACGAAGGACAATATTTTCCCGGAAAAATAGAAGCCATACAACAAGATGGAGCGGAGCGATTATATCTTTAATGACTAAATCTCAAAATAATTGGAAATGGCCTGTGAAAGAAGATAAGATGTTCTACAAATGGAAACATGTGATTGGAACCATTGAAAAACCGAAATTGATATCAAATCGAGGAATTTATGAAATTGAAGAATTAAAATCTCGATGGGGAGTTTAATTAAAACGATAGAAGCTTTGTAGTCCTTAGAATTTTGAATTGAGTTAACTTGATTTGAATAAACATCACTTTTTTTGTTACCAAACTCTTGTTTTATATTATTACACCATTATATTTTGATTTCAAACTTATCAGTTCCATAGGTATGTATAAAAATATGCGCGAAGTTCGAAAATATGCATTCTACTATGTTCAAATAATGTATTTCAATAGACATTTTAAGGAAAATTCTGCGTGGAGCAAAGTAACTCTCGCCATTAAGACTTACTTTTGCACCATTTTCGATGATTAATAAAATGATTTAAACCAAATCCAAACCTTTTCGTAATATTAAAAACACAGTTTAATTCATTGTTATGAAAAAAAAACCTAGATCAGAAATTAAGAAATAAACATGTTTAGATTGCATATAAAATTTTGTAAGAAAATATGGCGCAAAGTAACCCCGGTATTTTACGGTATTTTAATCTTTTTCATTTTAAATTTTGTGAATATATAAGGAGCGAACTTTTTTCTTCGAGGTATGATATATTAACAGTAAAGTGACATTCGTTTTAAAAATTACAAATTAGAAGCATGTAAAAAAATTCATATTATATGTACTTCATAAAATTATAATATTTTGGTATATTTGCTATTTGAAAATTTATATGGAGAAATCTTACATTCATTATACAAACTTTTCTTTCATATTTATCTTCCAAAAATATAATAATTCAAAATATAGAAAAAAAATATAACTTATTTATATGTAGAAACACAGGCTAATTTAGGTTTGCTTTTTTACCTTATTTTCACCAGTTATATTTAAATGCAAAACTAATAAAGTATTGCACTACATTTTTTAAACTACATTTTGTGCATTCCAATTTATACTTGCCATTAGTGTTTATTAGCACTAGTTAAATTGGAACTTGTAAAGGAACCATTCCCCACAAAACATAACTTCTGCTCTAGTTCACTGCAAGAAGAGTGATAACCTAGTCTGCAAAAAGTTCGAAAAAAATGATGCAAATTTAGTGTAATTTCGGCAAAAATGCTAGTGGTAAAAATTTTGAAGAATATTTTAGAGAACTGTTTGGGAATAGTTTTGTATTATTGTATAAAGTGTGTAATATGTCATATTAAGTATAATGGATGCTATAGAAAGTTGTATGGAGTTGGATGGCGAAAATTGACACATCAGGACAGGGGAGTATGGGTACAGACTCTAGAAGGGAGGTCAAGAACTGAAATAGTCTATCTATTAGGCCGATAAGGATGAATCATATTATGAGATGGTTCGCCAAAAGGCCATTGGGGTGGGTCGTGGTGAACGCGAAAGATGAACATTTTCCTTCATATTCTTTGCAATAAATAAATAAATAAAATAAATATTGTGTTGATATAGAACCCAAAAATTTGATAAATATTGCTTAATCACATTCGCAATTCTTCTTTGTCTTTTTTTTTCATAAAAATTTAGCAAAATAATCATAAAAATGGATAATAAACAATGATAAGAAATAGTGGGTTCAAAAATTCAACACTGCGGTAGTGTTGCAAAATAAGCTTTCGTCAACAGTTCAAAAAGTAATCACGAGCATGATTAAAATCATGTGTTCGCATTTTTGCATTTTATTGTTAACACTAACTCATCACAAAGTCAACATTTGCATAATGATTTTTGATGTTGCTATGAATAAATAACCTCAAATTCGTGACGTTTTGTTGATTTTAAATTATTATTATCAATGATATCATGGATCAAGAAAACAATGAACAGAGTGAGTTAAATTTTAATATTTTGAATTTGGTTTATTTATTTAAATTATTTTTGATTTTTGTGAATTTTTATCGATTTGTAAAATTTTAAAAGACAACAAAACTTCAAAACTGTCGTAAAATTATTCAGTAGCATCAAAGCATCGCAACATAAATAATTAGTGTTGCGCTATAACACTGCGGCAACCAGTGAACCCAGCCAAATTTATAATTATTGATTATACATATTTATATCAAATAAAAAATCGTAATCTGCGATAGTCAAATAACATTATCAACAATGCAATTATAATGTTTAGATCAGATTGTTGTTGGTAGTTGGCATGTTGGCAATTTGGCATTCAATAAGGAAGATCATTGTTATTCTTTATGTGCAACAGTTTAATACAAATTAAAGGTATATAAATTTATATAATTTATTGTATACCTACGTATGTCGCACATCTAACATGTTATATTATAGGATATTCTGATTATAGCACTTCAAGTAAATTAGAATGAAATTTCATATTTTGGCGGTATGAATGATAATGATATTTTGAAACGGAAATGTTTGACGATAAAAAAAAAACGAACACTTGTTTAGTGAAAGTAGAAGACTCTAAAACTCATTATTAAAAATTGAAAATTTTTGCGTATTTAAAACAATGTTAATGAAAAGAATGAACATTATGGGGATTCGCAATTCATTTCATTTTTAAGTTTGCTATAATTTTTCAGTTTTCAAGTTTCGTAGTTCTATGGAAATGAACGACGATAAAAAATTTTTTCGTATAGTTCAATTTTTCGTAGTTGTTTTTATTTCATCTGTTATATTTATTTTATAATCACCAATGTTTTGGATTCCGCAAAAACTGAAAGTGGAATACGAATTCAATTCCACGCAGAATGAAAATTGTTGTTCTGAATTCCGTGTGGAATTATGGAGTTCGAAAATTAATTTCGAAATCATCTGACATAATTTGTATATAAAAAGTGTCAATTTTTTTATTTTTATTTTAGTTAGCCTTTCTTCAAGTGTCAAAAAGTTTATATTAAAATTTTGAAATGAATATCTACAACAATGACGGAATCAAATTCAATAAAAATGAGTGTAAGTGGAAATCAGAACACCCAATTCCACTGTCGCAAATGGAATTTCGAAAAAGTGGAATACAGAATATGTATTTTAATTTCTATGCAAACTACATATGTCAATTTTTATTTCTAAGAAATGTCAAAAATTAACTATGAAACTACGAAATATAAAATTTAGAAACTGCGAAGCATTTTACCTTCGCATTTTTTCAAAACTTTCCTAGTTCACAAATGTATGGAACTGAACTACGAAAACTGAAAAACTACGAAGATTACGAAGTTTACGACGTGAAATGAATCCCCCTTATTATAAGAAGATTGTATGCACATATCAGTGATTTTATTTTGAATAATCAATTCATATATTTGAATGAAAATTGAAAATGTATTGAAGATTTTGTCGTTTATCAGGTCATCGCAAGGACGTAAAAAGGTCATCTTAGAAATGATTACTTAGATTTTACTTATATTTTAGAACTTGAAAATTTAATGAAATTTTTCCGATCTGATCCTTGTGATTTTTTTTTAATTTTTTCTTTAATTACCTATAGTTTTTCATGAATAACTCTGGAAGCGCGAAACCAATTATGATGCGATTGACAACATTCACAATTTGCAATGCTAACACACATATTTTATATAGAATTTTGAAAATTCAATCATGATTATAGTCTTCGCCAATACTTAAAATAATGAGAATTGTGTATTTGTATAAACTTCTCATGTACACGCGTAATTCTACTTTAGATTTCATAATTTTTTATTCGTGTATTCGTCGCACGTCTATCTGCAAAAATTGTAAATGATTTGAGTATAATTAAAAAATATTCGTTTCATATACATATTCACATATGTATATTTATGTATTTTTGGATAAGTATAAAGTATTTTTGGTTTTTGTTCAATACCGCACTTCTTCTCGATCTTATAGGTATAACATGAAATTCTTTGAATTTGAATTCTATACATTATATGCAATTTATACTCGTATCTCGTATGTATGAATAATGTATGTTGCATGTATACAGGATGTTTCAGTTAGTAGTAGCAGGCTATATGCCGAAAGGTTGCGCATTATGTGGTGACAAAAAAATTATATTAACGGGAGGGCGTTAAAAATTTAGAGTTTTTTGCAGGATCTTCTAACACAAAATCGTGTATAACTTTTTGTGCACCATACTTTGGAAAATTTAGTGTTCTAAAGAATAATAGTAAACTAAATTATCTTTCTTTTGATATAATACAATAAGTAATTTGGAATTCAGTTCTAGATAAAAAGAAATCCTGAAGTCAAAATTTATGACGAATTTTTTGCACTACAAAAATTTTTTTTATTTTTGGAATCGACGCATAAAAATGTTCTATTTTAAACAAAGAAAACCAGAGCATGATATATTTATCCGTTAACGAGTTATTAAAGATCATAGGAGTGCGGAAATTCTATATTATACTATTGACACACTGCACAGATAAACCATGGTTATCTCAAATGGTTTATCGATAACCTGGTATGGGTGACACATTTAAAATGAAGTGAACTAGTTTATGTATTCATACGACACCTGTCGAGATAAATTCAAACACTAATTATTTTTCATCTAGTCAGCATGTTAGCTGAAATTTGGTTTGACAGTTTGTTTAAATATAATATAAAAAAAAAATAACACAAACGTCAAAGATAACTGAGTTCGAATTTATTTAATAAGATAACTATGAGTTCTAGAAACTCTGTTAACTTAAACGAATTCTGAAAGTCGGTTATCACAAAGATAAACCAGAAAACTGAAATAACCATGGTTTATCTCTGCAGTGTGTCAATAGTATTAGAGTGCACCACATATTATGGGTAACAAGGCATCAGCATATAGCCTGGTACTACTAACTGAAACACCCTGTGAAAAAAATAATAAAAAAAATAAAAAATTTGGTTGTTTGTCGTTATATTTTTCTTCTTTTTTTTTTTGTCGTTTTCGAAATGTTATGTTAACAATTAACATTTTTTGCAATAAAAATTATATTTATTAAAAGAGAGTCACTTAACGTTTTTTATTTTATTTTATTTTTTTTTCATTATTTTTTTTATACTTTTTCGATATTGTATTATTTATTATAATGTACCTATATATTTTTTTTTCTGTGTTTTGTACAAGTATTCATACCGCGTATATACATACTTAGTTATATAAAAATTACAAAAGTTAACAGTTAAGTAATTCCATAAGTCTGATCCTTTTAATTAAAAAAAATATTTCTATATACTACCATTCTTGTAATATGTATATATATACCTATCCTATTACGTTAGTTTAGCATGTACATACATGTGTAAGTAGGTAGTATACATACTGACGTGTGCAATTTAACTTTAAAGAGTTCATTCAATATAAGAATATTGTAATTGAGGCCACTCAAAGTGTAATATACACCTCAATTAATTGAAACACGACAATTCAAATTTTATATACAGTATAACATGGTATATAATATAAACTGGTATTTATTCGTTCGTACTCTTATATACTACGACTACATACTATACCTAATATACAAGTATATATAAATGTTGCATACTTTTACAAGAAAATGAATAAAAATTATCAGATTTTATTTATTCCCTTTTTTTTTGAGTCCTGAAGTAGTATTATGTACTATATATATACATTTGAAAAGCATATTTTTTTTTTTTTTCAATTCTCTAATAGGTATATACAACATTAAGTAAATTATACGAGTATTAATACTCAATAATAACAGGACGTAATTCAATACAAAATTGTTTTCGCTTTTTTTTTTACAGTCAGTTTTTTTTTTTATATCATGGAAAATACTTGGTAAATAGGTACAATCCCATATATAAATACAGAATACTATATACAATACACAAAAACTCCTTTTTACATTTTTCTTTCATTAATTTTTTTTTTCTCTTCTCATTTATTTCTCATTTTTTTGTTGTTGTTGTTGTTATTGTTGTTTGTTTTGAATAGGTACTTAACGTTTGGTAATTGTTTTCAAGTACATCATATAATACAAAAAATCCAAAAACCAAATGCCGAATATTGTGTATGTATAATATAGCTAGTAGCTATGTAGCTATACATAGTTGAAATCGTTTCATTAATTTCTTTTTAAAATAAAATTTATGTATGCATCTCTAACCACCTCCTACATACATATGTACGAGTATATATGTATTTATAACTATACATATTATTATATATCGTTTATGTACAACGATATATATGTACACATAGCGTATAGGATACATGTATTATAAATTTACATAAGTACATACCTACATTAATTAATGTAATAAGTGTATATATGTGTACTTTATAAGAGTATGAAATTTATGATGAATATCAAAATAATCCATAAAGCAGGATATACATAGTAAAACACATATTTTGATTATATGTATTTATAATAAATGATTATATATGGATATAAATATGTAAAAAGATTTTTTTTTCCCTTATTGAATATTATTTATCCATTTTATTCCTTGAATGCTTGAATTAAATACATATAACTAACTCCTTTCAATTCAATTTATATATGAATACAAATACATATTTAGACTTAATGTCTTTTATTCTGTGTATAATACATTACCTGTGTATATGTATGTATCCGAAAAATTATAAATTTAAAATCCAGTTTTTATAGGAATAATAATTTAATAATTACGAGTACCGGGATTTGAATCTATTATCTCATCATCAACATCAGTGTATGACAACAATCTAACAATCCAATTCTAATCAAATACCGAAACAACACTACTGGTATAAATACATTATTAATGATAAACTGCATACATAATTGTCGTTTGGTGAAAAAGTGAAAATTAATTAAGAGTAGGATTCGACTTTGAAAAATTTCGAAAACAACAACAACGATTTAACATACAAAAAATTTTAAAAAATGCTTTTGCATAACTTTTAGGCGGTAATAAAAATCAATTTTTGAAGAAGATTTTGATGAAAAAAAAAACATAATTTTATTTTGTTAATAAAAATGGAAATATAACAAAGATTTTTTATCCTTTTTTTTGTAAACTCTTCAGAAAAGTCCAAATTTTATTTTGATACCAAAATCATATAGAAATATGAAGATTTAATGTATGAAAACAGAAGTCAAAGTTGAACGATTTTTCAAAAAAAACCTTCTCCTTTTTTAAGAAATATAACTAAATTTCAGGACTTAAAATCAAAAATGTGCTCCATTCAAGGACCACAATATCCTTCAGGCTACCTGTATTCAAAATTTCAAAGAAATTGGTCAATTAGTGTTTGCTGTACGAGGTGCATTTGGAAGCCAAAAAATCGCAATTTTGACAAATTTGACAACCTGTAAAAAGGAGACAAGGACATTTTTTCAAAAAAATGCTCCACTAATCACTAAAATTCTTATCAAAGTATCTATGTTTCAAATTTCATTGAAATCAGTTAAGTAACTTTGGAGATATGTGGTGCACAAGATAGCAGATATTTCGAACCTTAATTTTTGTTATATGTACTTGCTTAGTTTAAAAGAGTATATAGGTACCTAAAAAGTTTTAAATTTATTGAGGATGGTTTTTTTTAAAACTGAATGAAAAAATAATTTTTCAGAAGGATGCTCAAATAGCATATTTTTAATGAAAATTCTATGAAATATTTAAATCAAATATATTTGTAAATTTTTTTATTATTTTTATATAGGAATTATTGTATTGTTTATCTAAAAGTCTGGAATATATCGGAAATTCCACATAGTTTCTGAATAATTTTAATCAAGACAGGAATTCCGGCCGCGTTTTGAACAAAACCAAAGACCGCATATCAAATATGTAATATATTTAATGTGCTCTTTGATAAAACTCAAAATTTAATTATTGTCTTTTATGAAATTTCGCTTTAACCTTGAATTCGAACGAAAAATAGTGAAAATATTGTTAGTTTTTTTTTTTAATCGCACATATTAAGTTAGAATTTTAAATTCAGTCCATAATATATTTATGTTTTGACATAAAATTTATAGCAAATAAAATTGGTTATAAAATGAAAGACTTGAGATTTTTATAACAGGCAAAAAACACATACATATTATGGCTAATTCTAATAAAAGGTCAACCTTCAAAAGGTCACATTTTTCCGAATCTAAGAAAAGAAAACAACAGATATTTTAAAATATTTATTTTAATTATAAAATAATATTCATCATATTGATTTTGAAGTATGTGTGTCGCCAACATTTTACAGTATGTCACCAACAGTTTTGTAAATTCAATTTCACCGCACTTCCTCTATATGGCTGTAATATTTTCCCTGCTCTGGATTATAACTGTAGCAGGAAACTTCAAATCGCTCACAATGATTGCATTCGTTTTGTCCTTCAACTATTTAGAGCTTCTCACACTTCTGATTTTCAGTCGATGTTATTTGGTTGCCCTTTTAATTTATATCGCAAATTTAGACTTATTCTCTTTCTCCAGACTATCTTCAATCATTTATCAAGCCACTCAATTCTGACCGTTTTTATAAATTTCATATCCCTAACTTTAGTCGGTTTATTTCTGAACGCTTTTACTTTGTTCAGTCTATTCGTTTATGGAATGAGCTTCCACCGTCTATACAGAAAACATGCTTCTATGCCTTGTTCAAGCGACTACTTTGGAGACACTTAATATCGTCTCATAGTAGTCCTTTCTGATGATCATTCAGCAGCAGCAAATATATCTTTTATACATACAATTATTTTGATTATTATTATCATTATTATTATTGTTGTTACTATTGTTACTTTTTTTTTGTACTTAGCATTACTGCACATATAAAAAGATTTTTGTTCTTGTAGTACAAATTTAATAAATAAATAAATAAATAAATTTAAAATCTATAAAATTACAATTTTTCTAAACTAGTGAATGAAATGTCAATTTATTATACTTATGGAATTAATTAATAAAAATCACTTGAATTTACTTCTTGAAACTTCGAAGAAATTTAGAATTTTTATCAATATGTCATCTTGGTATAATTTTTTCGATTATGTCGCCAACGGACTTTATTCTTTTTATATCCTTTTTGATTAAAGGATATTTGACCAAATGATTTTAGTAACTATTCACAATAGACGTCCACTTTGAAATCATCAAAAAAATTTGAATAATTAAACGGATGCTATTGAGTTGTAACTCGTTCTTTATCTTTAAACTATATGTCATCAATTTTAGAATTAGCCATAATGTACGAGTATGTATACAAGTTTATTTACAAGAAGAATTGGAGCTAGTCAATTTTCGTAGAATATTTTTGTGCTTTTATAGCATTTTATAGATAACGAATTTTTTACAAGTGGCTCTTTTTTACCTATGAATATCACATTATGATGATACATTTGTGTGTAATTATAAGTTCATGAGAGTATCTAAGTGTTATTTTAAAATATACGAATACCAATACGAAGAAATTTTAATGCTTCATTTCATCTTCGTCTATAACTGTAACAATTGTAACAATATCCCAGCTGACCAAGTGAACTCATAGTGAATTCATTCTGAATTCATTTCAACCAAGTGATTCTTCACGTGAACGTTCACAGTGAATTCACAGTGAAGATATTTTATTTCAAAAATTTTTACGCTATGGCTGGTCACAGTGAATTCACTTAATGAATTCATTTTGTAATCACTTACTGAACATTTAATGAAAACACGAAATGAATTCATATTGAATGCAGTTTGTGAAAGTAAAATATCATTCACAATGTGAGTAATCAATGAATCCTGGCTCTAATTATTATATTCCTACTTTTCGATTTTTTTTTCCTTGATTTAAATAAAAACTCTTTAATCACTTAATAATTAATCACTTCGTTGTTTTTTATTTATTTTACTTTTTATTTTTAATAAACTAATAGTACACAGAATTTGAAACACTTGCTTATTCCTTATTCTTAGACTCAAATAACTACATTTTATATCGCTTCAGTTTACAATTAGTATGTAAAAAGGAATACAAAATTTCACTATACGTTCACTAAGTGATTCCATATAGTGTTAGGCTTTTTGAATCGCAATCATTTTACAAAGATAAATCGAATGAATTCGTCTAATCATAAAATTAAAATAAGTTTACATAAATCGTCATTCATCAAATGAATTTTATATGAATATAATTCATATTTCAATCACTTGGTGTATTCATAATGTACCCATATTTTTGAATAATTCACTTATTTTTCATTTCGTGTTTTCAAAATGAATAAGAGAAAAATTATTCATTTCGTGAAGATTTTTGGCGTTCACTATGAATTCACTGTGAACCTAGTTCACTGAATGGTCAGCTGGGATAATATACAAATCTAGCTACTTGTATTATATGTATTTATACATTTTTATTGTGCAAAAGAATACCCAAAAATAGGTACTCTACTATATGCAAAAGTTGATCATTGTACAAATTTGTATATAGCAAAATGGCAAAATATAACAAGAGTCTACATAGAAGATTTATGTATGAACTGTAGTATTTTAATGATAAAAAGTGGTCGTACTCAATACTTAAAAAAAATCTATACAATATTCTTACGTAAATATACACCTACATATATAAATATGCATTAAAAACAATTTTTTCTTTTCTACATAAATTTTTTTTTTTCAGATTTTTGTTTTTAACTGAACAAAAGTTACAAACACATTAAATAAATAGTATACCTACACCACTTACATGCAAAATAAACATAATAATAAAACAAGAAAATGGAAATAAAAAAAAAATTATGAGAACTTTTTCACTAAATTAAAATGTTGTCAATGAAAATAAATAATAATAATAATAATAACCAGAAATTAAAATAAATGTAAAAGTTAATGTAAAAGTAGGGTAGCTATATATCAATTATATACTACATACATATACCTACCTAATTTATTATCGGTGACAAAATATTTTTGTCAAAATTTCTAGAGAATAAAGGATCATCAATGCGGAAGGGGGAAGGTATTGACATGAGTCTTTACAGTTCTGTGGTCTACTTCAGAATTGTGGGCGGAAGGTTTGAGGTTAACAGTATATAATTTTGTAGAATTTTGACGGAATTTCCATATTTGAATTGAATTTGAATTCCCACATATAGGAATTGTCGATCACAGGAAGTTAGGAACCTTGCAGAGCGATGAGGGAAAGATGACTGATTCATATACTTGGTAATTGTCATAGATGACGGACGGTAGATGAAAACAACAACGAGAGATGAGGCATAAAATATGATATTTTTTAAATTTTGGTAATTGAATGAAATGACGTTGAAGATGATAGGATCGAAGAGGGCCGGAATATGCAAATAATGTGTATAGATAGACAAAGAGTAAGATTAATCGGTGCGGGTGGTCTTCCAAAACCAAATCATGAACATTATTGGTCATTCATTTTTGGAATGATCGTATAACATTTATTAGACTATAATGAACAAATGTCATACCATACTTCATCCATACCCTGTGTCTAGTATATCTATTATGCACTAAATTTGTAAAAAACCACTTTGACAATATGTAGATATACATATATATTCTTCCTTATATAACATATATAACACGTATACATGCATTTAAATTTAAAAAACACGCAAATGCAGCTCAAAAAACAATTTTTTTTTTTTTTTCGAAAATATGAATAAAAAATTTACAGTATTTTTAATATTTTCATTACATATAGTTTATTTATTTTCTTTTATTTTCTTTTAAATATAAGCACAAACAAACATAAAGACGTAAGTATTTGTATATATGAAATGAATAAAATGCATACAATTAGTATATACAACACACATAAAATAATATAAATTTTCAAAATATATATAAAATATACATTAAATGTTTTATGTGTATGTGTTTGTTAAAAGAAAGAGTCTTTTTTTTTATATTTTTGCGAGAAGATTTCAATAACATTTTGTGTGTATAATGTGTTTTACTTTTAATATTGCGTTTGCGAATGCTTTTTATAATTTTTGCTTATGAATACATACTGTTATGATTATTATTCATTGTACATATAGATGATGTTACAAAAAAAATATATGAAAATGATACATCCAATGTATGTACTTATGTACTTACTTTGTACTTGCACATATAAAAGTGCTGAGAATAAGTCATAGGACAAACATTTTATTTTTTTCGAAAGTACTATGTTTTTTGAGTTTAATGGAATTAATTGGTTTCAATGGTGAATAATTATTATGTATATTATAACTCATTTCTCTTTTAATTAAGAGTAGGATTCGACTTTGAAAAATTTCGATAACAACAACAACGATTTTACATACAAAAATTTTAAAAAATGCTTTTGCATACCTTTTAGGCGCTAATAAAAATTGATTTTTGAATATTTTGATAAAAAAAAAAAAAACATAATTTTATTTTGTTAATAAAATATAACAAAGATAAAACAGAAAAACACTTCAGAACACTTCAGAAAAGTCAAAAATTTTATTTTGACACCAAAATCATATAGAAATATGAAGATTTAATGTATGAAAACAGAAGTCAAAGTTGAACAATTTTTCAAAAAAAAAAACACTCTCCTTTTTTAAGAACTATAACTAAATCTCAGGATTTAAATCAAAAATGTGCTCCATTCAAGGACCACAATATCGTTCAGGCTACCTATATTCAAAATTTCAAAGAAATTGTTCAATCAGTGTTTGCTGTACGTGGTGCATTAGGAAGCCAAAAAATCGCAATTTTGAAAACTTTGACACCCAGTAAAAGGAAATAAGGACATTTTTAAAAAAAAAGTGCTCCATTCAAGCATCACAATTACTTAAAAGTATCTATGTTTCAAATTGCATTGAAATCGGTTAATATAGGACAAATTAAAAATGGATAACGGGATATTATATTAATATATGTAGCCTACGGTAAGTATTGTCAGATTTTATCAATTTTCATCGAAAAAATTACGAAATTTTTTTCGCCAAAAATATAAACATTTTGTATAAAAGATTGCATAATTTTTGTTAAGTTAGCGGAATAGATACCTGACAGCTGGTTAAATTTGGTGCTACTTCTTCTTCTTCTTCTTATACGGCGCTAAAGTCCCTGCGAGGACCCTGGTCTCAGCGAGAATTCCCCGCCATCCTATTCTGTCTAAAGATGCATCATTCCTCCAGTTCTCAATCCTCAGAGTGTTCAGGCCTTCTCTTGAACTGAGTTCCACCACCCGCTTCTTGGTCTTCCTCTATGCCTTTTATTGCAAACATTGCCGCGTAGCATTCTTTCGTTTGTTCTTCTTCTGAACTCGCCCACTGCAATCTTCTTAGCGCCAAGGATCCTTCTTAGTATCTTTCTCTCAAAGCAAGCCACTCTTGTGATATCTGCGTCATTAAATGCCCAGCATTCAGCACCGACTTTTGTTAAGTAATTTGGTGTTACACCGACTTAAACTTCATTAAATTGAACACATGAAACATGTTCATCTGACACTATTATTAGTACTAATGCTTAATGTTGAACTCACCAAATTTCAACAAATTGAATTTGGTCACACATCTAGGTGACTTTTATTATAGTGTTTCAACAAAAGTCACATTCTATAGAAGGTTTGGCTTATAACAACCATCAACATGTTGAGAAAAAAGTCACGTGCCCGCATTGTGACGACATGAGGACGAACATTTCAAATTTTACGTTTGTCTTTTGATTTATTCACAGCACTGTTTGTTTTCGTAATATACCTATGTTATATGTATATATGTATATACATTTTATAAAATGAAAATAAATACATACATACAAGTGTAAATGTAGCTGCTTTATGCTTATTATATTATATAAAACGATTTTTTTTTTGTGTTGAATAAAAAGATAAAAAAAAAAAAGATTTTTTCATTTCAAGAGAGAGCACGTAAATAAAAGAAATGTATACAATTATAGAAAGGAAAAAAAAATATAAAGAAAGCAGAAACAGAAATACTTTTTGAATATATACACAAATAATTTCTCATTATAAATTATTCTCTTATTATTTTTTTATTATTATTATTGTGAGATTTCATTTTCAATCTCTTTGTTACATTTTTTTCCATTTTTTTTTTCTTTATTTTTTTAAATTAAATGTAGCTATATGAATTTCAAAATGAAAATAATGACGTCCTTTTGATAAATGTATGGTGCATAAATATGTATGTAAGTACAAGTAAGTATAGGTACATAATATGTGTATACGATTGTACGTGTAATATGATTTTCTCATTTATAGAAATTATAATAAGTAAAATGAATTTGTGAAAGTGAATGTGAGAATGGCATTATAACATAAGTATGTACAAAACACAAAAACAAAACTGAATACCTGTCTGAAACAAATAAACGTGTAGGAAAATAATTAATTGAGAGAGGATCAATTTTAGAATGATGGTTAATGAACCTACATATAATCGATCAAGTCACCTGTAACCGGTATATAGGCGGTAGCTCCAGCAAAATTTTTAAAAAAAGACAATCTTTGAGCTTTTAGTTTCAGGTGACAACTGGTGATATATATTCAGTCAAACTGGATAAAAACTACGGTCATATGACTGTCTATAGTAGAGTCGATCTCAAATAATTGAGAATAACGTCAAGAAGAATAAGAAGATGAAGAAGTAGAGGATCATATATAAAATAGTACAAATAGATAAAATAGATGCTTTCGTTTTATCAATTTCAAGTACTTGCGAGTAGAAAAGGTAAATGTCTGTGCTATACCATCTACTCGCAGCTACTCATGAAAAATTTTTCACTTAGCTGGAAGTAGATGCAAGTAGTCACGAATAATTTTTGTGTCGTTCGTTTTAACAATTTATACTAGACAAAATTTATCCATCTTAGTACTCGCAAGTACTTGAAATTGCCAAGTCGAAAACACCTAATGTATTTTCTTATTTTCTTCCTTTAAATATTGACTCCAAAAAACTTTACTAACCTTTGCTTTTTCTAATAGAAGTATAGAATTGGTAGAGTAGAATGTACCGATATTTTTATAAACAATTTTTTTCATATTTTCTAAATTTTGTCTTGTAATAAATACTTCAGTGCTATAATAGCCCGGTATGAGCTTTCGCCTTCTCTAAAATATTTATTCATTTGTTTTTTCTTTGAAGAGCCTTCCTATAGCTCTCCAACTATAACTGACTCCAATCCTCCAATAGATTTTAGATTATTAATTTTTACAATCATTTAGATTACAACTTTTAAATATTTGTTCTCTTTTTTTTGTGCTATTATTCCTTGAGGGAGTGTAGCGCCTGTATAAAACCTTCCATCTAACTGTATTAGGTGCCAATTTCTTTATATCTGTCCATAATCCCCCTATTGCAAGTAACAGACCAGAGTTTAGAAATTTTCTAAACCCACTTAAGTAGATAAACTCCTTGGTCTGTCAGCAATCAGTCGGGATAAATCCGCTCAGAAGTAATTTAGCATTAACCACTTAATGCAAGTAGTGTTTAACTCGATGAACGAGCTTTTTTTGAACATAAAACAAATGACATCTAAACCAGTTTTCTGTCAGTCATTATACGAATTCTTAACTATTATTTTTTTCTAAACTGATTTAGCTAAATCGAAAAGGAGCACTACTACTCTGTCAAAAAAGGACCCGGAATTTGTCAATAAATCACAAAATATTTAATTATCATCAAAATTTATTTTGTCGCCTTCAAAGTACGCCCCATCTGAAGCAACACGTGTTCCATCGTTTAACCCAATCCTCAAAGCATTTTTTGTAGGAATTTTCCAGGATGTTCTCGAGCTCCTTCAGCGAATTTTGTTTGATGGACTCAATCGAGTCAAAACGCCTTCCACGAAGAGGTAATTTCAGCTTAGGGAACAGGAAAAAATCGGCAGGAAACATATCGGGTGAATATGGAGCTTGTTCGTTGACAGTTGTTGCTTTCTTCGCCAAAAATTCAGTCACAATGGTCGCTTTGTAAGACGGTGCATTTGTTTACGATGGATTTTTTGCAAAAAATTGAGTTCTTTCGGGACAAGCCGAGCGGCGACGCGTCTCAAGCCCAAATTATTAACGAGGATGGAGCGAATACTCTCGTGAGACATGTTGAGGTCCACAGCCATCTCTCTTAAACTCAAATGACGATTTTCCATAACTTTTTCCTTTACAAGATTAATGTTTTCATCTGTCTTTGAGGTCGAAGGACGACCGGGACGAGGCAAATCTTCACACACTTCACGGCCCTCTTTAAATGTCTTGTATCACTCGTAAACTTGTGTTTTAGATAACACTAATTCACCATAAGTCTTTTTCAACATCTTAAATGATTCTGCACAGGATATTCAGTTAGAAACACAAAATTTAACACGAACTCTTTGTTCAATATTTTTATTCATTTTAAAAATCGCCGAAAGCACTTCAAGTCGACTGTTATAACCAACTGCTGTAAAAATACTAGTTGACAGATCGTGCTCAAAAATGGCGTCATAATTAGTCATATTACTGCCAACTTACAGAAAAAAATTTTTTCGTTAGCATTAGTGTAGACTTTTTAATTGACAAATTCCGGTTACTTTTTTGACAGAATGTATATAGCTGCGAGCTCCTTCTCTACTGTTCGCCTCCATGTTTTCCGAGGCCTACCTCTGCTTCTATGACCCTGTGGGTTCAATCCAATCGCTGATGTATGATGTAGGCTATTTTTATTTTGCTCATATTTCTAATGAAATAAATTTATTATTTCATTTACACATTGCCTATAGTATAATATAATTTAAAAAATTTAAATACTACCTTATATATATCCATTTATTGTGCGTATTATCTCTATTATAGCTAAGTAGGTATATGTTTGTAATGTGCATATATACGTTTATTCATTATCGAAACATTTAGGCATACAATAATGAAAAGAATAAAAAATCTATAAATTGGTATTGTATCAATTCTATTACAATACACGGTTGAATTGTCAATCTAATCAATGCATTTTTTTTATTACACAATACTTAAATATATATAAGTATGTTAGTATGTGCAATGTATACATTAAACTTACGCATAGGTATAGATACATATGTTTTGTATAGACTACAATACAAAAGTATGTACACGCGAAACATTACATATACACATAATATAGAGCGTGTATTCATCGATTATCTTGGACATTATTATAATCATGTCAATTTTTTGTCCAATTTTTCTCTATCTCTATATATAGCCCCTATATTATTAGATAGAATATCGAATGATCTACTATTGACACAATAGATTAAAGAAAAAAATAACTAAACAATTAATTGAAATTGAAACATTTTTATCTTATTATTATTATGTACAATGGACAAAAAATAAAATGGATGAAATTGTTTTATTCATTAATGCTTCATCTTGATTTTGAATTAAAATACCTACTACTATCGGTATAAAAAAACAAATAATTTAAAATAAAAAAAATTAAACAAAAATCTGTTTCAATTTTCAAACCTGACATAAATGTATAATGAATAAAAATTCAAATAATTGTTAGAATTGTTAGTAACAATATAGGTATGAAGGTCTGACCAAAAGTATCCGATCTTTCTTCACACATATTTTCGAGTCGATGTTACTTTTTGTCATCCGCGGCTTGTTGCGCCTCCTTCAAAATACATAATGACATTTTTTCTAACATCACACAATCTCTTCGGAACTTCAACATAATATATTTTGTTGATCGTCTAACTCTGGACGATATTTTTTAACCGCACGCACGTTGAGCACGCTCGATATTACCTCGTGTTGTTGTTGTTGTCGAAAATCGACCGGAACAAGTCATTGTTGTGAACATATGTGCGATCATTTATAAATTAATTTTATATCACTTTTTTATCTGTGTTTCATTCATATATTCGTCCCCAAGAACGCCTTATGTCTCATTCCAATAGTTTTTCCGAGTTTGAGCAAAATTACAATTACAATTATAAATTACAAAGTTTGAGCAATTCTTACCGAGTTTGAGCAAAACTTGATGCAAATTTTTTGATTTGATCTTTCCATATAATGTGGCGAGTAGATATGAAGCATGAAGATAAGTCGGATTTTAATTTAATTTATTATAGAAGGAGAGTTCAAATTAATTGCTTCCCTCCTGCCTCCACCACGACCCGTCAGAGCTTTTTGACGATAGGTAGGACGGGTACTTTTTAGAAAACCTTGTATTTAGTACGAGCATAATCAGAGTGTAGACTACAGAAAATATAAAACTTACACACGCTTGTGAACAAGTATACTTGTTTGTATACGAGTATATACAGGTTGATTTGTGCACATATGTACATTTATGTTATATATACATATTAGCTGTGTTGCTTTCACGTGAGCGAAGTACTTCTGAGCAATTATTTTAGCAATGACTCAAACTATTCAAAGAAACATAAATAATTTTGACAAGTGAATCAAAAGATAAGCTTAAAATTATTTTACTTTAAATTTGAAAAATTTATATAAAACACTCCATATGATATTTGTTTATATCAAGAAATCTAACCTAAACAGTCAATTTCCATTTGTTGGATAATGTGAAACTAAAAAGACATCTGGTAGAAAGAAATAACGTAACTACTTAAAAAGTATGAGTGAACTACTTTTGAAAAATTGTTTGAGCAGTTCACACATAAAAATTTAGTGATGTATTAAACCAAACTGATTTTTAAGTACTTTGCTCATGTGAAAGGAACACAGCTATTATAGATACATGTACATGTTGAAATACAAAATAGTTAAAACATTTTGTAATGTTCTATAGATCCAATTGTAGCACAATGAAAATGAAAATAGAATAATAAAATGAAAATATGCGATGATAATGATAATAATAAAACTGATAGATATTTAATCGATCGTGAAAATAATGTAACTGTAACTAGGTATAATATGATTCAAATCATTATTCAATATACAGATAGATACATTCATATTACATATTCAGATTGGAAACCAAAAATAATTACAAAAAAAAATTGTTTGTTTGATTTTAATTTTTCTATTATTTTTAATTTCCTGCTTATATTTATATGTATATCTCTAGAACTCTAGATGTAAATATGTACGTACATATATCATGTGCATATACATATGTATTGTGTATCTATATTTTTAAATTTCTAATGAATTGTTTTTTGAATTTCTATTTACTTTATACTATAAATACTCGCATATTATATGTTACATGCATTATTGGTTTATAAATAAATATTTGTATACATAGAATAGGATCATTTAAATTTATGATAATGTAAAGCTGCAAAGTCTTACAAAAGATTTATAAGCTTATAAATAGTCAAATAACATGTTTACGTGAATATATGTATATTGCCTACGTATGTCAAATTTGGTTTTAAAAAAATTATGTTTAAAAAAGTTTTCACTGAAAGCTGATATTCAACATTCTACTCAACGCTCGGACTGAAGTTAATGGTGACCAAATCGAAGTCATAATTGATGAATGTTAATCATGATCATGAATCATGATTGTCAAGAGAAGTTGACAAGATATCACCTACCAAAATGAAAAATTTATTAGGTACCTAACTGAATAAAATCAGAAGTTATTTTTTGGAATAAAAAATTGAAATGGGAGTGAATAGCTCGACCGACGGTTGGGGTGTGTTTAACTGGTACGGTTGATGTTCCGAGTTCAAAACTCAGCCAACGTACTATTCTCGCCAACAACTACTCGCCAAAGTCGATCATTAATTCACTCAGTAATGTACGTACTACGTACACCAGAATTACTGGTGATAATGCCGCTTCTACATTCAATGCAGTGACTTCCACTTGGACTTTGACTTTCGACTTCACTGCATGCTTATTGCACATATCAAATATTTTAAGTACAGTAAATTGAACTTTGACTTGCGGTATAAAGTAACAGTTGAAATTTTGAACATATAATAGTTTGTTTGTTGTGATGTCAAAAAAAAAATTCTTTTTTTTCATATTGTCATCCTAGATGCAGTAGATTGCAACATTGAATTTTCTCAAAGTCGAAGTCGACGCAAAAGAAGCTGTCAAGTCTACTGCATTGAATCATATACTATATAGAAGTCTATATAGTCTATAAATAGTCTGTGATTGAATGTATAAATTCTAATACATATTCATTAAATCATTGAATTATTATTATTATTTCTATACATAATATGTATATAATATAAATTAAGTGCACACGGATACTCAGTCCATTATGGCATCGCCGATCAGTAATTCTGTCAGATATATCATCCTCATCCAGCTTATCATCTAGTAATCAGTTATTGGTGTACATTGGGCGATAGTAGCGCGCTGACTGTGATTCGAACCGCGATCTCAAGATCACAAAACCGACAGCGAACCATCGAGCTATTCAAGCCCCTCACTGCATTGAATGATAGATGCGGTATAAAACTGTATGTATCATTATGTCTGAAAGAATTACTATGATCTCTGTGTTGTCATAAACGGACTGAGTATAATAGGCATCAACAACAAGTTTTTTTCGTTAAGTTTTCCCTGACTAATATTTTTTTTTCAAATATTTAACGTGTATGATATACTCTTTATGACAGTGACAGATTATATGACTGAAAATTGACATTTCGAAGTTAACGAAAAAACTGAACGGGATTAACTTTACGTATGTACATATATTATGTATATATTATACTATTGACACACTGCAGAGATAAATCATGGTTATCTCAGTTTTCTGGATTATCTTTGCGATAACCGACTTTCAGAACTCGGTTAGTTAAGTTAACCGGGTTTCTAGAATTCAGTTATCTTGTTAACCAAGTTCAAACTCAGTTATCTTTGAAGTTTGTGTTATTTTTTTTCTTTTATAATATATTTAAACAAACTGCCAAACTAGATGAAAAAGAATTAGTGTTTGAATTTATTTTGACAGGTGTCGTATGAATACATTAAAAACTAGTTCACTTCAATTTAAATGTGTCACCCATACCAGGTTATCGATAAACCATTTTTGAGATGACCATGGTTTATGTCTGCAGTGTGTCAATATAGTATTACGCAATTAATTCATTCTCTTAATTGCACAGATTCGTTTATTTTCTTGTGTTACTCCATTTTACATCGGCTATAAAATAAATATGCATCACAACATCACAACAATGAATACAAAATTTAATAGATTTTTTTACTGTACATATTTAAAAACTCATACTACTTAATTTGAAGTAATACAGAGTAGGTATACTTGTGGAAAATTACTTGACAATAAATACCTAATTGATTTCGGTTTTTAATGGTCTCAATATTTATTGTACGAGTATCTTCTCTTCTCTTTAATTATATAATAATAAATATAGAAAATTTATTTAAAAAACCAAAATTAAGCAAATTTATTGTATGTACCTACATCCTTTTACACTTGAGATACTTATAAATTTTTCATATTGATTAAGTTTATTCAAGAGATTACAATCGAAATATGTATGTACATACATGGGTATTGGGTATATTAGATTCTATATATTGATTCGTGCAAATGGATATGAATATAATTTCGATAAAAATTTTTACATAAAAAATGAATTGTGAATGCAAACCACTTTAGCTAATTGATTGCCATAATAATAAATATGTGAATGCATCCGTTTTATATACTTACAAAAAAATATTTCAATATAAATAATATAAAAAAAGGCAACATACATTTATTATATTTTTTCACGCATCCTAATGTACGCAGCAGTATATAATAGAAAAATAAATAGAAGCACATGGCCTTATTGAGCATTAATTTAAAAAAAAAATTTATACGTATACTAAATATAAGAGTGCGTATACACATTAAAGGACAATTAAATATTACAATGTATCTATTTAAACGCAATTTATTCAGTTAATAATTTCATTTATATACGAGTACATAAATAACAAAATAAAAAAGCCAACGAAAGAAAAAATCGAAATATAATGCGAATTCAAGTGGTATATGCTCTTCAAACAGAATGATGAAATCTAGACCCTAAAAAAGATAATAGCTAGAGTACTACATAAAAAAAAGAAAAAACAAAATCGGACTAAAAACATATAACAATATTTTTCCTCTCTTTTTTATGTTTTCATCATGATCATCTGTCCCTATATACCTATACTCATAAAATGTTTCAAAATTTCTTCATTGTTCTGTATAATTTCATTCATTGATCAAAAAATTACGAAATCTATAATTTTTTTATATAATTCATAAAAAGTGTAACACCGCGCTTCTTTATATAAGAAAACATCAGAATAAACATCAAACAGTACCAACACTACAGTACCTTGCTTTAAATTTCCATTACATATTTGGTAGACATGTAATGAAAGAAAATGAGATAAGGCGTCCAAAAAAGAGGTATTTAAATGCTATTGAAGAGGATTTGAGAATGTTCGGTATAAGGAATTGGAGAACATTCGCCAATAGCCAGTCATAGCTAATAAAAGGCTGTTGAACTAATGATGATGATGTTGGCCTTGGTAGACATAAAAAACGGATAAAAATAAGCTTGATAGACTCAAAATGAAAATGTTTGAGGAGAATTTACTAGGTTGGTACAGTAAAAGAAGTAAATGATAACGAAAACTTTTATAATATAAAATTGGGGCAAACATTTAGAATACACGAAGCAGTTAGGGTGATATATCGATCGTGAATTTTATTAAGTTATAGAGGTTCTAGTCCTATAATAGTCCTAATAATCCTGAACTTGGAATTGCTAGACAAAGACAAGTAAAAATATTTGAAAAGATAACAAAGATGCAAGGAAGCTGGGAATTGGAGGAAAAATGCGAAGAATGTAGATCAGTGCAGAGGCATAATGTGCTGGAAGAGAACAAGACTCAACGGCTAGCTATACCAAATACATAGATAGAATGCCAAGAAGAAACAGGAAAAACGAGAAAAATATGATATACATTACATGTTCATTAATAATATATAATACTTCGCATTTAGTGAGCATTATTATCTACATGGTACTGTATTTCAATAAAAAACAAATGTTGGCATTCAATACGATGTATTTGTTCCCAAAAATTTTTTTATTTTTTACTTTATTGTTTGCAAAGATAAATGAAATGTATACACTCAAATAATATTAGAATGCCTGAAGGACCTCTTAAAAAGACCTTATCATCATTAACATAACACAGAGATAGTGCAGTATATGCAATCGACACTGCGATCATAAATGCGTGCAGCCATATACAAAAGCGATACAATATTTGAAAAAAAAAACACAACTAACAATAATATGGTTTTATTTTGAATGTATACCGCTTATGTATTATACGTAAGTACATTTCATTTGCTTCAATTACACAATAGGCTACTTTCCACCACACTTTTGTGTAAATATATATACATTACGCAATTTTACATATTAAAAAAAAATGACAAACAATAATCATCGTCATTTTAAATTTGAATATCTAAAAAAATTTTGTGTTGTTTATATAATATAATCGTCATCAAAAAGTATCCGACCTATTTTCTTTCCCTCTAGAAACTACTATTCGTCTGCAATATTTAGTGATTATTGTAAGGCTTAACCACATACATATACAGACTTACGGTAACACAATGTCAAGTAAAGTTCCCGCGTATGTGGTAATATCAATTTCAATTGAAATAACCGAGTGCATTTTAATGTGATTTTTAAAAATATTCGATGAATTTCCACCCAATTTTTCATTAATAAAAAATGACGAAAAAAGACTTGACCAACTTTTAAGAAATCTAATGCACATGTATCTATCAATTATTTCGTATGTGATTAAATCAAAATATTATTTTAAATTAATGAATGCAGTTACGAGAAAGTTTCATAAAATTATCACTTCAACTTCAACTTATTAAATTAAATTTTTAAGTCGTGAAAGTCATGCAGAAGGACTGTCTGTATGTTTGGTTATGTCTGTAGGGTATACACCTTTTCTCTTTCATACACATACATATGAATGTGTCATTTCAGGCCAATTCTATAAATGACACACTAAGCCTCCAAGCTTGCTAATTGCAAGTACAGAAAACTGAAGAGATCATAATTATTCGGTTGTCATATTTATTCATTCGGTTATCATATAGCCTCTGAATTTGTGCTAACAGCAGGATCAGGACAGGACCCATCAAATGAAGGTAAAATTTGCTGTAGAAAGGTTCATATGGTGTCACATCTATTGCAGTAAGATTGTTTGGTAATGAGATCGGGCATTACATTAAGAACTTCGAAAAACAGGATCTGCAAAATGTAAATATAATGACAGTTATTCTGTATGGGTCTCAGTGCTGGACATACTTTCAAAAGTATAGATGAAGAAAAATTTGAGTCAGTTTCGAAAGACACATAAATACTGCGGAAGATATACAGGATAACCCGTGATAATGAAGGATGGAAGAGAAAATACAATTACAAATACAAAGTTGGAACGAACCTAATTCCAAAACGCAAAAAGTTGGAAGTGCAATAAGATATGTAAATGGACGGATGAGTTACAATGTGAAATATCTACTAAAATTCGACATCATCTTCAAATGGATGTTGGTATAGAAACGTCTGAACAAATATTTTCGAATAGAACAGAACTCAATCATCGATTGTATAACATCAATGATTAATGATTATGTTTTTCATGTAACATATTGGATCATTTTATCTTCGATCAAAGTTTTTGTGACATGTCTAGTCTTCTATTTGTACGAATTAAATAATAATATTTGTGCAAATTTATGAAAATCAAATTGAAAGCAATAAAAATAATTTATTTTTAATCGGTTTCAAATAAATTGAATAAAATTATTCCCTATATCTTTACAAAGAAATTCTAAAATCACAGGCATTATTATTTTCTGTTTAAGATTTATCATAAAAAAAATATTTTTTTTGCTTTCGTATTTTTAATTCTTTAACTTGAACAAAAATATTAAAACTACTAATAATATACTCGTATGCATATATTACCAAACATAATATGAGTTATAAGTATATGAGATCAAACAACCATAATTTTTTTTTTGCTTCTATATTTAGCCACGAATAAAATTCTTTGAAGTTTTAAGTTGTTAAAAGAATGGCAAAAAAAAAAACAAACGTAAATAAAAATAATTTCTTCGTAATATGATTTCAAATTCAAAGTCAGATGAATAAACATTTAAGGGTAACAAGAATTACGTACGTACATATAATGTACTTATTTATATATGATTATATATGAATGTGTGTATATGATTTATAATGTTTTATACTTGTATATATCCATATATAAAATTTCTTTTTCTTCCTTTTTTTTTTATTTTCAAAATGTGAAAAAAAAAATCTTTTAAAGAATTAGTAGCATTAAACGCTAATTTGTAACCACTCTAATTTAAAAAGGTGTTAAATTTGAATATAGCGCATAAGTGTGTGCATTCTTTATTTCACCTTGGCTTTTTTTAAAATAATTTTTTTTTTTAAATTTTTTCAAAACTCTTCAGTCGGTTACATTTTTTTTTGTCGTCGATGTTATATGAACTTCAGTACCCAGTACCCCACCCCGCACATATGCAGGAATATTATGATGTGTAATATTTATAATAAAATTTTTTAAAGTCAGTCAAAAATAATCTTAATAAAAGTACAAAAGTATAGTAGTATATAGGGTGAAACATTTTTATAGTTTGTATTTTTTTACATCAGGAACGTATATACATAACTGTATGGCACTTGTTCACGCGAAGACGAAACATGGTAAGAGATTATTTGCTATAATTTATTATACTATACCATTGAAGTTCAACAAGACACCACTTTTTGTCTCACACATCATCATCATCTTGGCTCCACAGTCCTAAGAAGTACCTTCGCTTCTGAAAGAAGGGTTCGCCCCAAGCTTCCCTATCCTTCGACTTTTCTCTCCAGTTTCTTCAAATCAATCTGCTACTGACTCCCACCATCTGTTCCTGCATCTTCCTCTAGGCCTTGTAACAACCATATCGTTTGAAAAAACTTTTTCGTTTCACACAGCTCCTGAAATATTTGATATGGCATTTTTGTGAGGAACAATTCAATCGAACTGCATATATGGTTGCAGTTTAATGTTCAACATTTGAAAGAAAGAAGCATACCTCGAGAATCGAATCACCCGGTATATACGAATGAATATACGTATTATAATGTATGTGATATTTTTTTTATGAATAAACGCCATCGCGAAGGTATCCGACCACAATAATATTTTTTACGTGAATTATTGTAATTATTCATAGGTGCAAATGTATATAAACTGCTGATATGTTACTATATTAAATGTAATGTAGTATAAGAAGGCTTAATATAAGAAAAGTATACATAATTCAAGAAAGTTAGTTTCATTCAACAACAATTTAATATGTAATCTTAAAGGGTTATTAAAAATCATACATGTAAGAAAAAGTGACATACGCCACTTAGTTTTATTACTCGAAGTCGCGTACATTATATTATATACTAACTACGTTTATTTGCAATTATTACAACAGAAAAATAAAATTAAATATGAATGAATACTTTTTGAAACCAACTACATATACATACATTATACTTATGTATATTTTCTTTCTTTTATTTTACTATAAATAATAAAAAAAAAAATCAAATTTACTTAAAGCAAAATAAATAAAAAAATCGCATATTTATGTGAATCTTAATTAAGACATAAATTAATTTTAATGTTTCCAAACATACATATTTCCTTAACTGATTAATAATTATTATTTATTTCATATTAATGCCATTTACAGAAAAATAACTTAAAAGTATAATATAAATTTATCGAAATGATGTGTATGCATTCGTACACTCGACAACAAAATAAAAGTATACACGTCACCTCGGAAATTTTGAATTTTCACAAAAATTTAAGACTAGTATTCGAGATATCTGCTATCTAGTGCACTACATATCTCCAAAGTTATTTAACTGATTTCAATGAAATTTGAAACAGAGATACTTTGATAGGAATTGTGGTAATTGAATGGAGCTCTTTTCTTTAAAAATGTCGTTGTCTCCTTTTTACAGGGTGTCAAAGTTGTTCAAGTGTACCTCGTACAGCAAACACAGATTTACCAATTTCTTTGAAATTTTGAATTTAGCTAGGCTGAAGGATATTGTAGTCTTTGAATGAAGGACAATTTTTGATTTTAAGTCCTGAGATTTGGTTATAGTTCTTAAAAAAGGAGAGGGGTTTTTTTGAAAAATCGTTCAACTTTGACTTGTGTTTTCATACATTCAATCTTCATATTTCTATATGATTTTGGTATCAAAATAAAACCTAGACTTTTCTGAAGTGTTTACAAAAAAAAGGATAAAAATCTTTGCTATATTTTCATTTTTATTAACAAAATAAAATTATGTTGTTTTTTTTTTCATCAAAATATTCAAAAATCCATTTTTATAGCACCTAAAAGGTATGCAAAGTCATTTTTTAAAATTTTTGTATCTAAAATCATTGTTGTTGTTTTCGAAATTTTTCAAAGTCGAATCCTACTCTTAACGAGGAATATACCAATTCCAGCAAGGAGACAGATGCGTAGTGTGGTCCAAGATTCTCGGCCTGACATATGATTAATAATTTAAAATAAAAAATGCCTTTATTATTTTTCGGCATATTCTCCTCTAATATCATCTTTTTATTAGCGCTTGTATTCCACTGTAAAAGTGGCTGAGTTCTAAAATGCATCGATGCAGTTTAAATGCAAATAGTTTCTAAATGTTTAAAATAAAAACGGTTACACTGTCATAAGTTTCTGATACAATGTAATAATGATATGCATCATATTTGCATCACTACGGTAATACTAACGCATCGATGCTTATTTTTTACATTTTAGAACTCACCCAGTATCTTGAATCTTTGTCTGCGAAATCGTCCAAAACAGCCTGTTTTATCTTATCATCATTCTTAAATTTTCTTTCCCTAAGGTTTGACTTCAACTTGGCAAATAAAAAATAGTCCCTCCGGGCTAAGTCGGGGCTAAGTCGGGGCTGTAAGGTGATCAATTTCTGTGAAGCCACAAAACCGAGTAACAAAAGAACACATCGACCCAGTTCTCCTAGTCGCTTTTCGATAATTCTTTGACGCAATTGGTGTAATAGATGTTCTTTAAAATCAATTAAAAATATCCCCTCACAATCCCGAAAAATAGTGGCCATGAGTTTTTTATTGCAATGGGTGACCTTAGCCTTTTTAGGGGCCAGTTCTTCTTTACGATGCCATTCCCATTCCATTGAATCTCTTTTTGATGTAGGATAATAGTAAAGAATCATAGTTTCATCACCCACGCTTTCCTTATTTTCATGACACAGCTTTCAAAAACTCTTTGCAACATTCAAGCACGGTGTATTCGATTTTTTACATTATTAAAAATTGCCTTATTTTGACTTACATCACTTACGATTACTTGAAAACTAATGAGCGTAGTTAGCTGAAATGTCAGGTTAAGAACAAACAACACCTGCAACTACCTATTGCGAATTTAAAATTTGGAGAAATACTTGTACAAATATGAGTCCGAAAATACTTGGTTCGCACTACGATAAATAGAAGAATGAGTTTCTTTTGCGATGGAAGTGAATATATAGAAGTGAAATAATAACGCGTTGAGACAAACGGATAAATTAGTAAAAACCTTAAATTATACAGATCTACTAACATTTTGTCGTCGAGTTTATATTATTTATATGTTTGTTGTATACATATGTTTGCAATTAATTGTAATAGATATATAGGATGATGATTCGTATAATTATGTATATAGCATGCACCATAATAAAAATCAAATAAAATTATGACAAATTTATGCAAACATTATACATCGTGGTGGTAATAAAATTACCCTAACAGGCGGGAAAATTTTCATAAATACATTCCTCCCCTTTTATATATATGCATTCATTCACACACACACACAAACGAACATGTTTTCTATTTTATGCATGTAAAATATAAAATAAAGTTTTAGTAATCATCCGAGCATGATGACAAAGTAATAAATAAAAATTTAAGTACAGCAAAATATTAACAATAGATTATCATCTATTTAGAAATAGAAAAAAAAAGGATAAGACAAATTATAAACAAAATACATTATGTATAATACAATACTGATTTTGCAATAAAAAGAAAAACATATTTCATGGATATTTTTTATTGTTGTTGTTGTAATAATATACAGACTTAAAAGGGCGACTTAAAAGTAAATTTTCAGGATTTTTAATTTCATTTCATTAATAATATTCTTTTTGATTTCTTTTATTTTATAATAAATTCTTAAATGTCAACTGAGAACTGTCAAAATATCGACTAACTATGAAACGATGAAATGACAAAATATGCTAGCAAACTATTCTACACTATAATAGTTTCGAAAATACGTCGCCTCTGAAACTGAACATACTACAACTTCTATATTGTACACTCCTCTCGACTCGATTAATTTCGAAAAACAAGATCTCCACCCATGTACTGGATTCCGCAAAAAATGAGAGTGGAATATGAATTCAATTCCACACAAAATGATAATTGGTGTTCTGCATTCCATGTGGAATTATGGAGTTCGAAAATTAATTTCGAAATCATTTGACATAATTTGTATATAAAAAGTGTCAAATTTTTTTATTTTTATTTTATTTAACCTTTCTTCAAGTGTCAAAGTTTATATTTAAATTGTTTAATTTAAAATGAAATACATATGTGTTATAACAAAAAAAAAAAAATTCAAATCATACTTGATTTCAATATAAATTAATTTTTTCCACTCACAAAAATTTGAGGGAATCAAATTCACTAAAAATGAGTGAAAGTGGAATGCAGAACACCCAATTCTACTTTCTCAAGTGGAATTTCGAAAAAGTGGAATACAGAACATGGGTTGCTCAAGATTTCACTGTCTCATCGAGTTATTATAGCTTAAGTCGTAACTAAAATTACTTCATCTAACTCAAGTCAAAGCTAACGAAATTCACTCAAGTCTGAAGTTTTAACTATATTGGCTTGTGTGAATTGAGTAAGCAAGCATATGTGAAAGTAAGGTTAGTTAATTTATTAGTTACATGAACATGATATTTGTTACTAGTTAGAGTTATACATACAAAACATAAAATTTAGAGAGAGTTACACATAAAGGAAATTTTTACAAATTTTTTACATTAAGGGCCGGTACTCACATCGGAAGCTAAATTTTCCTCCATATAAAACCTACATATGTAAAAAAAATGTCGCTAAATTGTTAGCTAAATTTTTAGTTTCAAATTTCGCTTACTGGTACTCACTTCCAAACTAAATTATTTTGGTGGAACTTAATAGTGGAGAGTTGTGGAACTCATTTTTCACAATCATTTTATATGCTCGAGCATATAAAAGGCAAGCGAAATATTGACAAGTCATATATTTTGACTAATAAATATTTATTTATTTATTTTTAATTAATTTAATTTCATAGCCTCCGCGATTTTTTTTTCAAAAAATTTCAAAACTCTATGTACTCTACACACATTTCCTTCCACAATTTTTAGCTTGTAGAATTATATATGCAATTGCAAGCGAAAAATTTCACGGGAACTGAGTACCAGGTCTAACTACAAAATGCGATATTTCATATAAACTTCAAATGGAATTCGTTACGTTTAAATAATACACGTTCATACGTACATATTTCTCTCAACCCACTCAATTTTGTGTGGTCGATAGGCACACTCACTGAAGTCAACGAAAATTCAAAGTGTTTCGTTAAATTCAATGAAGCTGACTTAAGTCAAATATACTTAGTTACACTGATTTAAAACAATGTAATCTGACTTCTGAGTTCTCACTTGAGTTAGCTGAAGTCATTTTAGTTACGGCTTTATTATGTAATTATGAGATTATCTGAAAAAAAAAATAATACTAATTCGAACAAGCGGCTCAATGCTTTATTTACGAAAGATAATGTTTTTTATGTATTTTATTGTTTGAGATTGTGAAAGTTGAGAACCAAAACTACTCTTTTTAAGTCTGTTCTAATTTAATATCCAATCCAATTACTTATTCTGCAATGACGACTACTAATTTTGAGGTTGACTCTAACACGATAACGGCGTTATAACAATGGTTAATGGAACTATAATAATGATTAATATCACATTCGCTTTATTATTAAATTTTTTTTATAAAAGTTATAAGCCACAAAAGAAAAAAAATTAAAAATGTTGTACACTCTTTTTCAGGACTTTTTATTAATTTAAATTTTTATTAAATTACACAGATCCATATATACATACATTCACATTTTACATTTATTTCAAACAAATCAATGTGTGTAAAAATATTATTGAGAAAGTTATTTTTTTTTTTTATTTTTGTAACTTTCCCCACATTAGAATTACATATTTGACAATGTGATGTGAAGATCGAAGAAAAATTCATACAGCACAAAATGTATATAGGATATAGAAACCCATTGCCGTTGTTTTCAATTATTAAAAACATATTCTATGTAAAAAATTTTGTCAACAATTGAATACAATAAAAATGTAATACATACTATGGGTCGAAAAATTATTGGGACACTAATGATTTTTCAAAAACTTTTTACAAAATTTCAAAAGTACAAATTTAACAAAAAACATTAAATAACAAAAATCTATTGAAAAAGGTGTCGAAAGATCTTTGTACAAAACCAGTAAAAAATATCCCAAGTCCTAACTTTTTATGAAAAGATATATAAGAACGATATAGAGAAATACCGAGATTTATAAGTAACGAAAGTAGTAAGGTTCAATTGGAGGGTATAATAGCCGCTCTACTCAAAGTTACAACTGATTTAAGAACTTCTCTAGACAACAATAAGTCTGCTATTCTTACTTTGCTAGATTTTTCAAAAGCTTTTGACAGCATCTCCCATTCTATATTGTTGCGTAAACTCAGACTTCTGTTTGGTTTCTCTGACTTGGCCTGCTCACTAATCAGCGCATTCCTATCAGATCGGAAACAGCATGTCAGAGTGAATGAATATCGATCAGACGATATGCCAGTCCTGAATAGTGTACCTCAGGGTTCTTTGTTAGGACCTCTCTTTTTCAGTTTATTCATTAATGATTTATCTGAAGTAGTTAGATACTCACACATTCACATGTATGCCGATGATGTACAACTTTATATTGATTTTGTACCCGATGAAACGGACTACTCCACTGCTTTTAAACTTAATGAAGATTTAGATGAAATCTGTAGATGGGCGTTCAAGAATGGCTTAGTTCTTAATGCTGATAAGTCACAATGTATCTTTTTGACTCGCGGGAGAAATATGACCTCTTTGCCGATAATTAAACTAAATAATCAGTCTTTGCAAATTGTCCAAAAAGCAAGCAATCTGGGTATAAACATAAATTCCAAAATGAGTTGCTGCAACCACATTCAAGAGATCCTAACCAAGGTTTATCGCTGCTTGCACATGCTCAGACTATCTTCTGGGATGTTATCCACCGAAATGCGCATCAAACTGGTGCGAACGTTAATTATTCCACACTTTCTTTATGGTAGTGTCATATTTCCAGTTTTAGATTCTGTTTGCAAACAGCGTTATGAGGTGGTATTTAATGATTGCATTCGTTTTATTTATAATTTATCATGTTTCTGGTCTAAGGCATTCAATTATTGGTTGCTCATTATTTACTTTTCTGGAGGTTGGAATTCTGTTGACTTTCCATAAAATTATTTCAACGTGTAGGCCAGGATATTTATCAGACCTGATTAGCTTTATTCCATCTAAATGTTAGAATTCCCCAATTCCGCTATGAAGTTGGCGAGCGTTCTTTCTTTGTTCGGGCTGCACGCCTCTGGAATAATCTTCCAGTGGATATTCAGTCAATTGGTTTGCACAACTCCTTCAAGAGACGTATTCTTGAATATTTAATTCATATGTAATGAAATTAATTAATTTTTTTTTATTCCAATGATATTTCACTCTCTTGGATAACCTCTAATATGTTAATTTTATTGTTTTTTTATTATTATTATTATTATTTTTTGCCACTATAATTATTACTATTCTTACTATTTTTATTATTATTACTATTATTGTTATTATTATTATTATTTTAAAGAATATTCTAACCAAATTTACAGCCAGCTTATTTACAGTTTAATTATATTTATTTAAAATTTTGTTTTACTACTATCTTTTGTTTTCTTTTCTTTTTTTTGTACCTTAGTTTAAGATTCTCTAAGATCTTTGTACAAAAACCCAAAATAAATAAATAAATAAATAATGAATGAATAATACTTTTTGTCTCAATACTTTTTTGGATCAGTGTATATCACAATTTGTATACTTTATATATGTATAGTTATATATTTAAATTTTGTGCATTGAAGTATAACATTTAATTTAAAGGATGAGATATAGCTACATTATAAATTACCATGAAAACGATTCATCATTATCATTAATCATTAAATATACTCAAATGTATACGTATATAGTGCAGTAAAAGAAGAATTAAAATGCAAAAATAACCAAACCAAAAAGAAATATACAATAATAATAAATAATAAATAAAATATGTACTCGCTTATAATATATATAAAAAACAGATTTTGTCAGGATTTATTATCGTCCCTTCTTCAATTATTCATTCCTATATAATATATTTTTACATAATTCCACCCCATACTTATCATTCATTCGTCATTATATAATGAATGAATGAGATGAATAATTTCTATATGATAGCACAAAATGAAAAAGTAACAACTTTCAAGGACATGTCGATTATTTCATATTTTCGCTTATTATCTATATTACTACTTACATATGTATGTATGTTAAAAAAAAAAAATTGAAAAACATATAGAATATTTTATATAAAATTGTTCGGTCATCTATTAGAAAATAATAAATTCATATAATGTGGTGCACAAATAAGTAGAAAATCCGCATATGTAAAGGATATGTAGTGTTTATATAACGTAGGTACATCAAAAACTAATCGAATTTCTGAGATTCCGAAAGAGCTATTTTAAGTAAAATTATTTGAAGATAAGACAACTGTAATGGTAAATCAAGTATAACGCTGTAAGGAATTGCAAAAAATTGAAAATTGCCATTCGAAAATTAATGCCATAGATTCAGTTGCATCAGTGAGTGTATTGTTCCATCACAAAAATGCACCAACACCAGCAGCTCTTTTTTCATGACCAGCTCAAAGTTTTTTAAGTATATTTCAATGATAAATCTTATCTCGGACTGAGAAATCTTATCTCATACATTATACATTCTACAATCCATCATCTGGCTCATTCAATTATTCTTTATTTTCAAAACTAAAAGAGGACATTAAGTGTGTCAGATAATGCGAAAAAAAATAACGCCAAAGAGACAATTCTGAGGTGGTTTTATTCCAAAGGACCCTGATTTTTACGAGAAACGTATAGACTGATGGTCGAACATCGGATGCAAAATTGTATATTGACATGAAAATATCTTATGCTGAAAAATAAAAATAAATTATAATATCATTCCAGTGGTTATATTTTGATTGACCCTCGTACATGTATGCATGTACATTATATTTATTATTATTCGAGCATCAAAAAAGATTTAAAACACTGTAATAAGCACACTTGAAAATATATATGCTTACCTTACATACATTTACATACATATGTACATACGAGTACATATAGTATATATACTCGTGTAACGCACATATAAATAAGCAATTAATAAAAATTCATATAAAAAGGATATAGTAATATGTATTATGATACAATAAAAAATTTTTTAATAAAATAAAATAAAATAAAAATGAATAACCAATGTGTGAACAAATTATATACATATGAGATGAGAGCTATAATAGTTGAAACGAAGGAAATTAATCCTTCACAGCGTGATAATTTTTATAAGTATCGCATAAATAAAAATTATTAATAATAAACATTGGAATATATTTGTGTTTTTTTTTTCTTTTATGTACGCATGCATATATAGTACATGAATGTACATGTATGCACATGAATACGTATTTTATATTTATACACATATACATATAGTTTGACATTTTAAATTTCGCGTGTATGTACTTTGTATATAAATGATATGCTCTAATTGAAATTGAGCGACGAAATGGAAAATAACTGCGTGCACTTGTTATGTATGTATGTTTTATTGAGTTTGTAGTTTTGTTCATGATGCATAGCGTTAGAGAGAGTATTTTTTTTTAAATTCAGTTTATACCTCCCAATTACAAAATACTTAAGTAACCTAACCTAAGCTGTGATTTTATTTCGATTAAATGATAAAAAGTATTAGTTGGTATGGTAACATATTGATGAATTGAAAGACTATGATGACTGGACAAGAACAATATTCTTTTCCTATGGAATGGCTTCAGAACTTTTGAAGTGTCTTCTCAACTCTTAAAATGGCCTCTCAACTTTTGAAATGACATCCTGACTCTTGAAATTGCATCCTAATAGTATCGATAGATACGATAAAATGCTATATAAAAAGAAGAAGAGATATGATGACATGGTAACGTTTTAAGGCAAAAGTTAAGGTGATCGTCAAATCAAAAAGCTTACTGATGTATAGGACGAGAAAAACGATAATTAAAATCTTACAAATCTTGACCAAATTTGATTGTAATTGTAATGTTTAATTAGAATTACACGCAGGTAGGATAGCTCTTTAATATAAACATATGTACTGTAGATTTTAATTTAAAATTTATGTTAATGTTGCCACAAACATTGGGTAATAATTTCATTTGATAATAAATTTGTTCCATTCGGCGGTGTTACTCTTGACGTCACCAGACTTTACTTTCTTTGTTAGAAAATTGTGTCAAAAATTAATGCGAATCAAATATATTGATACCATTAACAAATCGGAGCAATTTTTCTTCTCCCATTTCCATGCAGAAAATCACATCCCAATATTACCATACTCCCGCAGAACCTTATAGGTGTCGCTCTAACTAAGTTAAGATTAGGACGTTTTCTGACTATTGAAAGACACCTATTTTATAATAATCCCGTTCCCGAACGCCCATATTGTCCTGGGCAGATCCTAATAGCCAGACTTATATTTCAGACTGTAAAAAAGCATTAAACATTTACAGGACAAACGGATTGGTCGACAACAACAAACTATAATGCTTACGCCAACCGACAAGGAAGCTTCCCTCATCCTCAAATCCATTGATGATTAAATCCTACCAAACATCCAAAATACCAAAATCTGAAAGGAGCCGCTTGCTCAAATAAAAACATAAACAGAATTAAAATTTAACTACAGCTTATAACAACTGAATTGTAAGGTGACGGGTAAAATAAGTTAGGTTGGACTAGATAATTAGGAATTAGGTGTCGAATATAGAATTTAATTAGATTTAAGAAGCCTGTGATGGCTTTGTAGCCATTGGCTTAGAATTAAGCATACTTTTAGACTATTCTATGTTTAATTTTAAATAAATAAATAAATTTTTTGACAAATTTTGACAATAGTAAGAGTTTCACCAAATGAAAACAACAGTATTTATACAGATCGTTTTAGTAGTAGTAGCAGTGGTGCTGGCATGGCCATTATGTCACAATCAGAATCAGAATATATTTATATTATGTATATAAAAATGTAAAATTGTATTCTCGATCAATTGAAACATCATACAATAACAATACACACTAGCATTGACACTAGTATGGACAAACAATTTGGAAATGGATATACTGAATATGAAGTTCATACATGTAGTACAATATATAAAGTTGCAGATGTTTGTTTATTTTTTAAATTGTTTTTTTTTTGGTTTTATTTTCATTTGACCACAAAATCTAAATAAGATTTAACAAACGATTTAAGACAATTTCTTAATAATAGAATTTAAAAATTATAATATAGGCCATGTACATATGTACATATTGTATGTACTATATGATCTATACAAAAATCCAGATGTTCTGTATAATGTATATGAATATACAATCATAAAAGTACATATGGGTATATAATGCAAAGCTACCCAGCTGACCAAGTCAACTCATAGTGAATTCGTTCTGAATGCCAGCTGACAGCTGACCAAGTGAACCCATAGTGAATTCCATTTTGGAATCACTTACTGAACATTTAATGAAAACACGAAATGAATTCATATTGAATGCAGTTTGTGAAGGTGAAATACCATTCACAATGTGAGTAATCAATGAATCCTTGATCTAATTATTAGATTCCTACTTTTAGTTTTGTTTTTTTAGTGATTTCAATAAAAACTCATTAATCAGTTAATAATTAATCACTTCGTTATTTTTTATTTATTTTACTTTTTATTTTTAATAAACTAATAGTAGTACACAGAATTTAAAACACTTTTGCTTATTCTTAGACTCAAATCATAAAATCACTTATTAAGTTAAGATTGTTAGAAACAGCTAAACTGTTTACCAAAATTTCACTATACGTTCACTAAGTGATTCCATAGTGTTAGGCTTTTTGAATCGCAATCATTTTACAAAGATAAAATGAATGAATTCGTCTAATCATAAAATTAAAATAAATTGTGGTCATTCGTTTACATAAATCGTCATTCATCAAATGAATTTTATATGAATATAATTCATATTTCAATCACTTGGTGTATTCATAATGTACCCATTTTTGAATAATTCACTTATTTTTCATTTCGTGTTTTCAAAATGAATAAGAGATAAATTATTCAAGTTCGTGAAGCTTTTTGGCATTCACTATGAATTCACTGTGAACCTATAGTTCACTGAATGGTCAGCTGGGTATTTCAACAAAAAATTCTTGTTGATATTCCTACACTATATTATCTATTATTGTAAGTGTAACATACATACATTTGTACAAGTATTACGAGTATATTCATTCATAAGACATAATATGGCAAAATTCTTTTGTATTTTTAAAACTATGTATCCCTCATATGTATGTATTAAATCTTTATTTGTTGCACATTCAAATTTATTTATTATAGACATAGACCTCCCAAAATGACTTTATATTCCATGAAAAAGATAAAACTTAAAACCAAAACAAATAAAAAAAATAAAAAATAAAAATTACATGAAAAGAATGCAAAATATAAATCTCAACATATATTTTGGATATGTACATATGTACATACTTCACACGGTCATATTATGTCTATTACATTATGCACATGTAGATGTATTTATTGTCCAATGTTTTTGTTTAGAATACCTAAATTTGTGCATACTTTTCATTTGCTTTTGTCTAATTCTTTTTTTTTTTTTTCTATAAGAATATGAGGTACACTTCGTGACACACGCTCACTCTCTAAATTTTTTTGAAGACAGAACAATGCGTCTGTTGTAATTGTAATACATACGGACAAAGCGTTAAAATCTTATATGGCTTCAGAATAATAATATAGAGAATCGAGATTTCTCAGTGGCCTGCACAGCTCCAAATACCATAATATACCTAATTGAAAATGTTTGGGGAACGGAGATATTTGTTTATGTAAATAAAAATCAAAACGCATTGCTTCAATGTAATGGAAAAATTGAATAAAGGACACAAAGTACGAATAGTATATTGAATCTGAGAAATTAAAGAAATTCAGGTCCAATAAGGATTATTCTAAGGTTAAGATGATGATGATGAAAATGTTTTCAAAAAAGATGTAATGTAAAAATATATAAGAATGAAAGAATCATGTGTAGCGGAGTGTATATATATAAGATGTATGTATATAACATATAATGTGATTGACATTATTTAATTATTTTACACTAAAAACTAAAAGTATTTTATCAAAGATACTATAAAATTACATTGTATTTCTATTGTATTCTATTCTATTGTATTGTATTTCTAGTATCTTTGATTTTATATAAATATCGACTAGTGTTGGCCATATTCGACGAAAAGATCTGACAACACTGTAACTTTTGACGTATGTAGCGTGTTTAAAACGCCAGTGTAAGAAGTTTTTGCCATGGAGCAGTACACGCCATGCGAAAGCTCTCGAATTGTTAAAATTTACATTCAACAAAACAAGTCAGTTGTGAAAATTCAACGTGCATGGAAAAATATAAAGAAAGTGAAAATTGCGCCTTCCGCGACCACTTTGTATATCGTTTGTATGGAAGACTTTCAACTGGTGAGGCACTTACTAATCCCAAGTGTTTGATTTTTTGATTTCTTTTTTCTTTTTTGACTATTTGGTGCGGTGTTTGCGTTGATTTGGTCATCGGACCGTTCTTTTTCGAAGATGAAGCTGGCAAACCGGTTACCGTCAGTCAGGAGTGTTATCGCGATTATGCCAATTGCCAATTATTTGTGATAATGGTATGGAGCAATTCTGGCTTCAACAAGATGGCGCTCCACCTTACTTAGCTCGAGCCAATATCGATTTTTTGAAACAATTGATTTTGACTGGCCACCTCGTTTGCCATATTTAATGGCTCCAGATTTCTTTCTGTGGGGCTACTTGAAATCGAAGGTTTATGTCAAGAAGCCAAAGACTCTAGACGCACTTAGAGCTAACATCCGACAGGAAATAGCCGTCATATTAACTGAAATATTGGTTAAAACGATGGAAAACGCAGCAAAACGGACACTATTCGCCGTACAGGCTCTATGCGGTCATTTAAGAGATATCATATTCAAAAAAAAATCTTCTTAAAAAAAATAAAAGATTTTAAACATAAACAGTAAAAATATGTTTTGTTTCATCATTTTTTTTTTAAAAAAACATCTTTTTGTCGAATATGGCCAACCATTTATGTCTGTTCATTTAGATGATGTATTTGAATGCAAAAGTAATTTATATACAACCAATACAACACAATGAACAGACTTAGCTATATAACAAAAAAAAAAAGAATCAATATTTAATTATTTTATGGTAGACACGATAAAAATGAATACCTATACATATAAATTAATTGTATATATACGTGAGCGAAGACTGTTTCAAAAGTATTCGAACTACATACCTTCATATCTCCGAGCTGGTATTATTTTTGTCATTTGGCTAGTGGGATCGACATTATTTAAAGTTTTGTAAATGAGATTAAACAATGCATTTCCATCGGTCTGTAGCAATACAGGAACTTAGCTTTTGGAATGGTCTTTAGTATGCATTCGTCTTATTAGTGTCAATCGTCTCTTGTGATTTGATTGGAAACATCCAAAAGTCGCAGATTATTATAAAATTGTAGGAGATGTAAAACAACGTAAAACTCAGTATGATGATGTTAACCAATGTTAACACGTTGAAGCTTGAAGGTTTTATTAAGAAGCGAGCTTATGTGCTGTAAGCTTTAGTATAAAAAAATAGTAGATTAAACAAAATTACCAGATCAAGCAAAATATTTTATCAATTATAGAATAATATATTCAACAAGGTAGAGTGTTATTTGGTAGAATAATGTAAAACAAAAAATAACTACAAACTATATAGGTAATAAAACGCTGATGCAAATAATCATCAAAACATTATTATAAATTTTTATATGAAAGATCTTCTTTGTTTTTCGCTTTTTATTTTTTATATAGTTTGACGTTTTACTTATATATCTATTTGAGTACAAAAAGGATGGAATTAGACTGTGGAATATGAAAAACAAGTTTTTTTTTAAAAACGAAGTTTTTATAATGTCTGCATACTAATCTGTTGGTGTTGCACTTGCATACTGTTTTATAACAAGAATCAAAATTTGAGTATTAAAATGCACATATACGGTCATAATAGCATTGAAAAGCGCAAAGCAGTAGCAATAAAGCACGTCGAGAAAACAACTAAAAACAAAAAAGAAAAACAAAGGAAAAATGTTAAATTTAAATGATTCCATTCGTTCGTTTCGAAATAAAATCTAAAATATAATTATGTATCGGGAGATCAAATGAGAACTATATAATGTAGTATGTACACTTTTTTTAACATCAAAACATTCATTTTCAAAACAAATGGTCGTGAAATAAACGAGGGAAAAAAGAAACACATGACCAGACTCAGTCAAAGAAGAATATCATTAGGCTGGAAATGCTATTTTATAGCCTGAAATCCCTCTTCAGAAGCAGAATTGTATCCCTCAGTAACAAAATAAAGATATACAAGACAACGGTGAGATTCGTAGTCTCCTATGGTGGTATGAAGATATAAAACGCCTGATGTCGATGATACAAGTAATAAGAAAATTGATAACATGTATGATGGCTCAGTACTATCGGCATTTGTAAGAAAATAACATTTGAGGTGGCTAGGTCATGTACTAAGAATGGAGGAGTATAATAGAATTCCAAAAATAATAATCCAAAATCAAGTGGAGAGATGGAAGCCCAAGAGCAGATGGAATGATAGCGTAGTAGATAATTCCAGGAAATTATATGAAACGGGATGGAGTCGAGTAATAAGTAACACAGGAATGTGGTGGTAGGCTCTAGGGGAGGTCAAGGTCTGGAATTGTCTGTGGATGATGATGGATAGGAAATTTTTTACCATTTTGTGACAAAACTTATTCACATAATAAGTGACTGACGAGGCTTTAGCGGCTTTTCTTTTCAATTATGGAAAAGAATGTTTATTGTGTGAATACACCAGATTTTTCTTCATGAAGATGAGCATCTTCGGTACTTTTATTAAGTCGCTGGGATCGAGCTATTCGAGTTGAACTGCTTCGCGTTTCCTGAGCACAATGAAGAAGTTTGATTAGACTAAGGGTTCGACAATTCTGTCTGAGTGCTCAGATTTTTTTATGTCAATTAAAAAATGTATAGTTCTGATTTAATCACCTTATATGCAAACAAAAAAAAACGTTTAATAAAAAGAAACTCTAACACCTAGCATAATTATTTATAGGAGAGTGTAGGTAACAATGAGAAATGTTAAAAACTAATAAAAGCAATGAGGTACACATTATACTTATTTTTATTAGTTGCGTTTTGTTCAAAGAATGATTTTGTATATTACGTCTTTATTACATGAACAATAACTTTTGAGGTGATTTACTTCATTTCAATTGCTCTAAAGATTTACTTTAAATGTGAATACATTCAAATTGGGATAATTGTATGCACATACAGTTTGTTTCACTATGCAGAAATCTTTCTATAAATTAAAAACGAATAATTTTTTTTACACATAATATATATTTTATTTTAATTAGCTATAAAATCTCTGTTTCGTATTATCCCAAATTATTTTTAGAATACGAATTAAATGCTATGTGGGTTTTTATTTTTATTCCTCGCAATTTCTGCTTCATGTAACCCCCATAAATTTTCGTTAGGGTTACAATCTGGAGATTGAGAAGGCCAATTCATAGAAGTAATCTCATTTTGAGTTTTCCACTACGTACAGTGTTGACTTCGATGTTTGGAATCATTGTCTTCTTGGAGAATCCAATTTCGATTTTCGTGTCCAAACCTCTTTTCCATACGGAACGTAATAAACCATTTTGTTATAGCTTCAACATTCGTTTTGAGTCCAGTATCCCCGTAATTGTAAAGCATACTAAACTAACGAACCCCTTTTGGAAAAGGCTCCATTAACGTGCACCTTTGCTGCTTGTTTCACAGTACACTCTATAAAGACTACATTACTCCAATCTCGATTCATATTTTCTAGGGCCAATTGTAACATGTTTTCCATATGGAAACTTGTCAATAAAGTTTTTTGAGTTGTTGACAAGTTTTCTATTTGAAATTGTTTAAGACGACTCTGATTTGTTGAAATATGGTTGTGTTTACATAACTAAATGATCTTTATCATCGCTATTTGTTGTCGATCGAGGCATGTCCTTTTTATGCACGTCATAAAAACAACCAGTTTATAGATAACGCTTATTCTACTTTCTCACAAATAATTTGATTTTTTTAGATACTTACCTGGTTTTGAAAAAATCATTTTTGGTCCTTTAGGATGGCTAACTAAAAATGCAGCTTCAAAACGTAGATAAATATTGACAAAATTAATATACTATGTCACATACAACAAATTTAACTATACTGCGAAATAGAGATTCGGTTTGCTCCTTATATTTATGCAAAAAATCATACCTGAGAATCGAAGGATGTAAAGAATCGCTGGATCTCTGTAGTGAAACATACTGTATATTTACGTAAGATTGCACGTACCTGTACAATAATTTCATTTTCATTCAATCATAAATTTGTCGGAGTCGGTTGGTTTTATTCATCATCCTCACATATTACCGTGTTTCATTGATTTTGATATTACTTTGTTGCATATTATAAGTAGTACATTTACATTTACATGGGGTGATTGTTTTCAGTCAGTTAAGAACAATAAAATAAAATCTATAATCCATACTCATAATGTATTTAAAAATTATATAGGTACCTATAATAACTTTTGTGAATGAAATAAACTATTGTTCGTGTACATGTATTTTACAAATTAAAATTAAATGATCGCAGAATGAAAAAAATTCAAACGTGACCAGTTAAAAAAGAAATTTCAGACAATTTTTTTTTTATTTTTAAAGTTAATTAGCTACGAAATATAAAAATGTATGCCAACATAATGAGAATTCTATACACATAAGAGCATAATAAATGCATCTGTATTCAAATAGGTATAGGTACTTTAATATACGAGAATAGTTGCACATATCTATCTAAATAATCTGTGTAGTTATTTAATTCTGTAATACATATACATACAGACTATAATATGATATACGAAAGATGGAATATATGTGGCAAAAAAGCACAGAGTACCACCATATACAACACACATAAAACATAAGCATGGTTCTTGTTTTGGTTTGAATTATTCTTTAATGCTCAGTTTCACAGTGCAGGTTTAAACTTCCTTGAATGTTTAAACTTCAAATTAAAATATTAATGAGTTTCACGGTACGGGTTCAAACTTTGTGTGGAGTTTAAATACCGACAAAATTTAAACTTTCAAAATCTACTGGTTAAACTCTGGTTTAGGTTTAAAATAACTTAAACAGAAGGAGAAGTCAGAGAACAGTCAAATTATAATTGCCTGTAAAAGCCTGAATATGGTTAGACGCCACCGTCACTGTAATTTTTCAAATATATGAAATTAATGTTAGTAAATATGATACGTCGTTGCCATTTTTATTCAGCAGTGCATTCTGTTCGTTATAACCGCATGCAGCGGTTCAGTATATAGTACATGTTATGCTATATGCTACAGCCGTACTACAGACTACAGCTACACACATTCTGTTCCAGCAGTTATAATCAGTATGTAATTACGTAATTATAATATCCCCTCATTGCCTCATTGTGAGCTTTTCATTAATGTTCAAGGTTCAAGCTAACTAAACTTTGTTAAACTCTAGTTAACTGAACTCAACTAAAATTTAACTGTGAAACTGAATGAGTTTAAATCTTCAATTTAAACCCAAGTCCCAGTTTAATTTAGTCAATTTTGACTTTAAACTTCAACTGTGAAACTGGTCATAAATAATACATAAACAAAACCATCTAACAATTTTATCGGATAGTTGAACAGTAATAAAAACAATCTCCAGCGCTAGGACAAAATTTAAGACTATATTCTGCAGAGCGGTTTACAAAAAATTTGTATTACCTGAAAATTCATAGAACAAAGAACGAATGATTATCAGCAGAAATAGAATGAAATTGCTACAATATCACAGAGGAGAGGTGTACTACAAATAATGAGAGAAATTGCCTTTACAGAATTAGCAGAACTAGAAGTTGTGTTTCATAAGAATTATGCCGATTCTACATTCAATTCAGTGACCTCAACTTCGACTTTGATTTAATGGATATGTATTAGAACTTCTACAACCAATGCAGTAGACTTGACGGCTACTTTCACATGTTAAGATTAGGATTCGAGATATCTGCTATCTTGTGCACCAATTATCTCCAAAGTTACTTAACCGATTTCAACGAAATTTGAAACATAGATACTTTTAAGAAATTGTGGTGCTTGAATGAGCACTTTTTTTTAAAAGATGTCCTTGTTTCCTTTTTATATGGTGTCAAAGTTGACAAAATTACGATTTTTCGGCTTCCAAATGCATCTCGAACAGCAAACACTGATTGACCAATTTCTTTTAAATTTTGAATATAGGTAGCCTGAAGAATATTTTGGTACTTGAATAGAGCAGATTTTTGTTTATAGGTACTGAAATTTAGTTATAGTTCTTAAAAAAGGAGGTTTTGTTTGAAAAATCGTTCAACTTTGACTTGTGTTTTCATACATTAAATCTTCATATTTCTATGACTTTGGTGTCAAAATAAAATTTGGACTTTTCTGAAGTGTTTACAAAAAAAAAGTACAAAATTCTTTGTTATATTTCCATTTTTATTAAGAAAATAAAATTATGTTTTTTTTCATCAAAATATTCAAAAATATTATAGCACCTAAGAGGTATGCAAAGGCATTTTTTAAAATTTTTGTATGTAAAGTCGTTGTTGTTGTTTTCAAAATTTTTCAAAGTCGAAACCTACTCTTAAGCATGCTGTGAAGTCGAAAGTCGAAGTCCAAGTTGAAGTTATTGCATTGATTGTTGAAGCCGAATTACAAATCAAACTTCATTTATACCTAACTGAAAAAGCTATGCTATACTTAATTAATATACATATAACCAAAAATCATATATACTAGGAAGATATCTTACGCCATACAAAATTGTTGTATGAAGTATGAATTGTACTAGGGTACTAATATCAGTACCCAAGCTTCAAAATGAAGTTGAGCGGCGTCGTTCAACTTGAAGTTTTCATATTCAAACTTTATGTTATAGCATGCTATGCTGTGGATATGTTGTATACGTTATATTATGTATGAATCATAACTTATTCAATCAAACGGATCGAACAAAAATGTATGTAGAAGAAATAAGAAGAATGTGGTATAAGGAATATGTACATACCTACGAAGTACTGTATAGTAAATAATAGTGAATAAAACATATCCACAGCATAGCATGCTATAACCAAAAATCATGTGGTATAGGATTTTTGGTAATATCAATGCATACATTTGAATTATTGACTGTATAAAAGTTATACGTCCGTACGTCTTATCAGTCTTATTCAAACATTCATGCAACCTATAGCAGAGCGTTCAAACGCGAAAACTTCAAGTTGAGCGCCATGCAATTCCAACTTCATTTTAAAGCTTGGGTACTGATATTGAAATTTATTTTTTCATATTTTTTCCATATAAATAATTTTGTATGGCATAAGATATCTTCTATACTATATGATTTTTGATATAACCTAGGCATAATAATTTTAATAATAAACAAAAATTAATTTTCAATCAAATTTGTACAAGTATATTTCACTTTTTATGATTTTCTTTTTTTCTTTGTAGTTCTCAGTCATGTGAGCATAATAAACGTATGAAACATGTAAGCTATATACAATATTTGTGTACAAAAAAGAATATGTATGTTATCGAAATTATTTGTTTAATATTTTAATTATATAAGAAATAAAAATATGGTTACATTACGTGAGGTGACATAAGTATGCATGCATCTTCTCTCTCTATCACATACCATATGAACATAATATATACAAGATACAAGTATGCATTCGCTACAATATTTTATTCTAAAACCTTTTTATTTTAACCAAACATTTTATTTGTTTGCGCGCCGCGCCATTCATAAATTAACCAATCAACCCCCATATTATGTACCTACATACATACATATGTATATAAATGTACTACATATTTTTATTGTTTTTTTTTTTTGAAAATTTTAAGGGTTGATGGTCGTTGGTAGATTATTACACTCTTAGTGTCAACTACATAAATGTACATATATTTTTATGCCTCTAGCTGTACATAAAATCTACGCATATATAGTATACATTAGATATTATATTATATATACATATACGAATTTATGTATATATGCACAATTAGTATATGTGGTGGCCATGGAAATGGAATTATGTAATAACATAATACACGCTATATACATGCGTATTGTTTTATTGAATTTATTATGTGTTTGTTCTCCCAATTTTTTTAACTTTCTTTTTGTTTTTGATTTTTTTTTTCTTTCTTTTGTCTATTTTTTTTATATACGAGTAATCGACACAACCCCATATACACAGATCATTTTATTTGAATGTGGTACAAGTCATTTTTTTGACAAAAAATTTATTTATAAACAAAATGATAAAAATGAATATGAAATTACGGTGTCGTGACTTAAAGCCGCAGATGACATAAATCCGTTACTACTTTATGTCTCATTGCAATGTGGCATAACACCATAATTCATTTATGGCCCAAAGTCTCATTGCAATGGGACATAAAGCCAATACGGCTTTATGTCATCCGGCTTTTAAGTCAGAGCACCGAAATTCCATATCTGTTATGAGCTTTTTTTCTGGATTTCAAACAGTTTTCCAAAAAAAGAAAAATAGTTTCCGAAAAAAATAATTTCCAAAAAAATAGTGCCAAAAGTATATAACGGTCCCCAAAAAAGCAGTTTCTTCAAAATTGTCATAATTTCGCCAATAACAAATTCACGTAAGTAGTAAGTGAGAAATAGCATTATCATATTCAAATGTACCTAACTTTAAATACTTCCACTAATCCACTATATAGTATGAAATAGGCTTAGACCGCTACACCATTTTTAAAGAAAACAGCTCATAAATATACATATGTACAATGCTTATACATTAAAATAAATTTCAGTGTATTTCAGTGTAAATGAGTTATTTATACCCCCTCCATACCTCTGCCAATAGATTGTAAATTATTATTTAAAAATTTTCAATCACCCTCTCATCCATTGTGATAATGTTGCAAAATAATATAATAATGTAATTGTGTATTATTACAACACAAACAATTAAAAAAAAAGAGGAATAAATATGTAAGTATACGTATATATAACTCTACACTATTACAATGTGTCTGTTTTATTGTTATATAATTTGTAAAATACAATAAGGGATGTATACAAACAACCATATGCTATTCATAATACGTGATAATACTCATACAAATTTACATGTGTATGTAGATATTTAAAATATATTACATTCATTGAAAATGGGTTTTTTTTTATTTTAAATGCATAACCGAGGGATATTTTTGTCGAAAAATAAAAGGATTAAATTCGGTTAAATACTTGTAAATATAAAAAAAAAACAACAAACAACAGCTTTAATTAATATTAAACATGATTAAACGATTTTAGTACATACATAATGTATATACTCGAAATCCGCATATTACAGAAGGTCACTTTAAAAGTTAAGTAATTAAAAATGTTATAATATGGACACGTTGTGCGACGAGAGGAAGAACATATGACAAATAAAACACTACTAAAAGAAAATTCGAAGTATATTGCAGAGCTGATCCCCAAATAAATGGGAAATAATTATAGGCTCAGAAGAAGACAATATTGATGAGTATAAAAATTAAATATTGAAGATTGTTAAAGACAACTTTTTCTAGTTTCTCATTCCGATTAATTTTCTTATTCTTCTAGTCTGTATAACCATCGTGATTCTTACATACTACTCTATAATATGTGGATCATTATTATTTGTTTTGTTACATTGATCATGCGATCCTGACGATCCTATAACTAGAAAAGATAGAAAAAAGAAATTATGAAACAAAATTTTGGTTAGATTGGACATACACTTCGCAAACCAACAGTAAAATTATATCATAATGTCTATCTTGTTCTAGAGCCCTCCAAGGAAAGAGAAGTGAAATGAAGGCTGGTCCACGTATTACGCGGAGAAGAATTTAAAATATGCCGCCGATAGAGCGTAAAGAAATCAAAGAGAACTTTTAAATTTTCAAAAATATAACATTTTCGGTAAATCATATTTGACAAGAAACACATTTTATGTAATTTCCTCAAGTATGGATAAAAGAAACATCATATAATCTGAATGAAATAATATTTGCACATACATTCCTTTCTACGTTATGTATATACATATATCATCTTCTTCATCTTTCTTTAGTGACATTGAATTCCTTCCTATATTCTTATGATTCTTCTATGATTCTAAGCTTCCTATTCTAAAGCTGCAGGCTCAATGTAGAAGAAAAACTTTTCACGCACCTTATAAACTTTTCATCCTTTGCCGCATAGAATTCCTTTATTGTATGGCTCATTGTAAGCTTTATACAGAAACTTCAGCCAAACTATTTTTTCTTCTTACTTTCATGCTTTGCCGTCTAAAAAGTTGAAAGTTAACCAATTTCTATCCGTTGTCGACTTCATACGCTTTTCATGCGTCATCATTGGAACTTATTACATACACTTATTTTAATGTAGTTCATTTATATATGCTTCATATTTGTGCTTCATATATACCTCAAAGAATACAAAGCGTAAAAAGCGTGAAAGGCAATACACCAGGACTCTTTACACTTTTTCCCACTTATAGAAGTCACTCAGTCAAAGAAAGCCTATCATGTAATTATTGTGTTTGTCTATTTACCAACAACTCTGCGGTCTATATTTAAAGTCGAATAAGAACAAGAAAATCAAAGTTCGGACTAAATGATTTACCAAAATTATTCTTTAGGAAAACTGAATTTTTGCTAAAATATTTTTGGGAAACTCCCTGCATATACGAGTTCACATAGGTATATATATGCCCGGGTATACCATTTTAATGAACATGCATTCTTGCATATGTTACGATTACGAACCTGATTCTGCTATCTCTTACGTGGTACCTATATACGATTGCATTCTTTATGCACGTACATATAGACATTAGGTATGTTACAGACTACAGTGCTTAGAAAAGTTTTTTTTTTTTTTTTTAAATTTTCGCATTTTTCTAATTATTTTTTTTTATCAACTTTTTTGTCGAATAATCTACAAGTCACGAAGTACTTTCATATACATACTATATATATACAAATATGAGTATTTATGATCCTATATTCTATCCTATAATTCTCATTCCATATCAAGTCATCATTGTTAAAATATTTGAAATTGGAATCAAGAATGAAAATTTCTCTCTACTATCTAAGTATATAACATAACTCTGCATCTGGATGTAATGTAGTACATTTATGGCTATGTAATACATACATATATACCATAGACTAATATATATATACCTATACCAGAAAAGTCAGTGAAGTGAAAAATTTTTTACGCATCACTAATTCATCTAGCTGAAAGCTTTTTTCATACTAATAACAGAAAAAAAAAATAAAATAAAAATGAAAATGAAGAAAATAATACAATAAACAATATGCTAAAAAAGTATATAAAATATATGAATATGAGAAGAGAGAAAAACAATGAATGCAGGAAAAATTATGGCAACTTTTAACAATTAAGATAACGAGTACTATATAGGAGCATTCCACAGATTAAATATAACGATCAGATGTAGGAACATATCATATATGTAATCGTATAATGTGGAGGTACGTATGGTATATGTATGTACATCTGTAAGTATATAATATACATATGCAAGCAGAATGAATTTCGTAGATTTTTTATGGAATATAGGATATATCCATAGATATATATGTATATAGAGGACTTCAGTTGAGTGATTTTTTATTTTACTTTTTCTCTTCAGTTAATAAATAATATCGAGTATATAACTCATATATATATGAGTATAGAGTATAATTGTTACTTTCATTTCATAGCGCATAGCATAGCATATAGTAATTAATAATGTTTGTATTTATGTACAATTGAAAATATAAATCGTATATGTGTGAATATTAAGTCAATTTTGCTGTTATATATAGGATTTTCAAATTTAAACCCCGAATCATCTTGTATTCTTCAACTTTTGAAATTACATATCATATAGGTATAAATCATTTGCAAAACCTATAAGGATTTATTTTTTTTTTTCTGTTAGAAAAAATTGAATTTATCGATTTTAGGCTGTGATTGTAGATAAAAAAAAATATTGTGTTATACATTAGAAATGAATGTTTGAAAAAGCAAAATTCTTCTTCTTATTCTTCTTGACCTTATTACCATTTGTTTGGGATCCCCGTTCTATCATATAAGTAGTTATTGGTTTCCATATAATTTTCTGTCTTGTGCAGTGCATATTATATGCACCTATATGTGTGAGTGTGAAAAGTATAGCTTTAGAGCTTAAGCAATTTAATTGACTGTTAATACCTCTTTGTTCTATACCACTAACTATACCTATCATATGTCAGCTCCTCGTAATGTTAAAATATCTTATTATAGAAAGTTGGAGTGAAGTAGTTACAACTTACAAACAACCAACATTTTTTTTTCCCTCAACTAATTGTCTCATTTAATTGGATTATATGGATTTGTGTTCGTCATTTTTAAATGATAAATGTTTCTATTACTATACCAATATCATTTAATTTCCTTTTTTTTTTCAATTTCATACATATTATCGATTCTAAAAAGGAGTACATAATTGTATAGATATTGAAATATGCTACCAATATCTATATATATCGTCATATCTTGCATTGCGTAAATGCACCATAAGATATAGGTATTCTTTTTTAAATAAAATGTCTATAAGACCATAAGTTATCAGCTTCCAGATTCATCAGCACCTTTTTCCAATCATTAATTCATTTTCAATTTTTTACCCATATTATATACGAGTATGTGTATGCACTACTTAATTGTTATAAATTTTATTACAAATGAAAATTTATCTGTATCTAATTGTAAAATTTTCTGGTTGTTTATATGTATATATTTGGTAGTATCATACAATTTCTTATTTACATGATGCATGTACATTATAATATGGTAGGCGGGTTATTCTTGCAATACTACAAATAATCCGTATAATCTGTTTCGCCGGAGTTAATATTTTGTTTTGTTATTTTATATTCAAAACAAAAAATTATTTCACAGTAGGTTGTCTCTTTTCTATGTTAACATTATACAAGAAAGTGCATTACACGGTTGCTATATATGTACATGCATACATACAGATACAAGTAATACACACTAAAGTATGATATATATAATAAGAATATTTTAAAGTGTGAAAACACTCCCATATACATATGTACATTTATGTACGAGCATACCAAGAAATGAAAGAAAATTAAATATTTTGCTTAATATGGTGGGTGCTTTATAATTATGTATATTATATCGAGCCACATTAGAGTTTTAAACGCATTATTTCACGACTATCAATTTCTCATTCTTTACCGAACCGTAAAATACTATGCGGTTAAAAATTCCAAGTACATATACATATATGTATGTAATTGACTGAGAACTTATATAAATATGTAGGTATTGTATATACACACACATAACGCATATTATGCATACGATTTTATATATCAAATGGAATAGCATAATAATATAATATACACTAAAACTCGCTTAATTCCCTCACGATCAATTGATTGGCCCAAAAAAATCGTAAACAACTTTTTGCACACAGCCTGATACTTCAGAAAGATTGAATAACAATAACTAGAAACGATGAGTCGCTAACGATCGATCTGAACGAAATTATATGCTAAGCTATAGACCCTAAATAGACGTGATGAAGACGAAACGAAAGAAATTAAATGAACGTAAATACTCGTTCCGTCAGTTTAACAAATTTGCCCTAAATAGAAACGATTCGAAACGAGTAGAAATGTGTACAAAACGAATAGAAACGTTAAATGTACGACCGCTACTGCACTATACGTTTCGTCTATTTGACATTTAAACTTATCAAAATTGAACGAAAGTAACAATACGTGTATTTTGGACAGTTCCATGTACCACATATAGTACTATCGTATGTATCGTTTCGTTTCGTCACGTCTATTTAAGTTTTTATAGCTTTACATATGAAGGGAAATGAAAGGCCAAAGATAGAACTATAATCGACATACCTGACATAACAAACATAAGAAAAAATAACGAATGTTAAAACGTCACATTTGGTTAACTATAATAACATAGATAACATACTAAACATAAGCAATACGAATTTCACAAAATGAGCTTATGGCTTATATTACTTATGTCATGTACGCTCTCGATCGAACTGCTTATGTCGAGCTTATGTTAAACGAATTTTTAACGAATGTCGGTAATGTTAATTATAGTTTAGCTCATTGATTTGGCTGTGTTCGTAGCACGACATATGTCAAAGCTTATGTCAGCTATGTCGATTATAGTTCTACCTCAAAGGCATTACGCCGAAAACTGGTTGTTGACGTTGATGATCAAATGATCTAAAATGATCAGATTCAAATTGCATTATAAAATACATTATCTATACATCTTTCAGCTGTCGAAGTAGAATTAATCGAGTTCTACTGTATATTAAGTACTATAATATGAACACATACACACGTACATATAAACATACACATACATTACATGTAAATTATATACAAAACGTTCTTATACTTTTAGCTATGCTATGACATGTACATTTTGATCTATAAGATTGTAATAATATTCTCGTATAAATATTCCATAAAAATGCCTACTAGATATCACAGAATCAAAACTATCATATCATTCCCAAATATCTCATATAGTATTTACCTTTCATGCTGTGAGCACTAAATATAATATAATAAGAAAAATATAATATAAGTGTGAAACTACTACTAATAAAAAAAAAAAAAATAAATAAAGAAAGGCAAAAAATAAAAATACAAAATAAAAAACCATTATTAAATTAAAAAACTCTAATGACTAAAGTAACTATACTAATGCATTTGCTTTAGATTGTATTGGACGTCATGTTGTGATTTAAATTGCTACCGAAAATGAATTCATATAAAAAAAGCAACAATCTTACCTACTACCAAATAGTATGTACATATACCTATTACGAAAAACAACTGCAACCATCATTCATGCGCATACGGATACGAACATATAAATGCTTGTAAGGCATATATTATACAATACAAGTACATATTAATTTTTGCAGCACGAACATCGTATACAAGTACACGATACAATAATCATTAAGTTAGCGAACTATTTCATGAAATTTGTATCATGCTTCAAAACAAACATCTATATACTCGTATGTATGTAAATATATGTATGTATGTATGCTTTGCTCATATAAAATTCTTGTAAATGTATTATAGATATAGATATATGTATACGTATGTTTATGGCATCATATTATGTAGACGAATGATAAAGATATCTGAATTTCTAAATCCTTATGGGTATATTGGCATGTTAGATAGATCAGATATGTCCAAATTGATTTTGATCAGAAACGTGAGAATAACATTGATTTCAAACGATATTAACATAACAATTTTCTGTTCAAGGGCATTGGCTCCACAAGATCAGTTTACTGCATTCTGTTCTGTCCATTGCGTTCGTTTTATGTAGTTCCTCATTCAAATTCCAATTATTTTTCTTATTCTTCTAGTCTCTAACCATCGTGATTCTTTTTATACTATACCCTATAATTTATGTGGATCATTATTATTTGTTTTGTTACATTGACCCTATACGGTCCTGGCGATCCTTTAATTAGAAAAGATAAAAAAAAAGAAATTATGAAACAAAATTTTGGTAAGATTGGACATATACTCCGCAAACTAACATTAAAATTATGTCATAAAATCTTGTTCTAGAGCCATCCAAGGAAAGGGAAGTGAAGTGAAGGATGGTCCACGTATTATGCGGAGAATAATTTAAAATATGCCACCAATAGAGCGTAAAGAAATCAAAGAGAAGATTAAAAACAGATGATAAGCTAACAGATGATAAGATGTAATAGTATTGTGAGAACTTCATCATTGAAGAAACTAAAGTACAATACGGTTTATCTGTAAACCACACGGGGTGGGTATGGTATAGCAATCTTACCACCAATATCAGACTTTGGAGACACAAAAGAAAAGCTAACAGTTTCCAACATTTTTGTTGATAAATAATAATTTGTTTACATTCACAAAGCAACATTCTCCAGAATATTAAGTATACAGATTTTACAATAGAAAAACATTTTAAAAGATTTTTTTTTATATAAAAATCTTGAATTTTAAATTTATGATCAGACAGATAAGAGAAGAGTGTTACAATAATTACCATTAATTCAGTATTTCTTGTCAAATAATAATTGGTGTAGTAAACAACAAAAGAATAAAAAGAACCTTATATAAAACTGAATGCATTTACAACCATACGAATATGTGTAGAAACATTACACATTACTTACATGATTGTGATTCGAGATTTATTGATATTTTTTATAATCGGCAAACTTTAATTAAATTAGTCACAACTCATTCATTTGTGCGAAAACAAATCCCACCCTTTATTACTATAACAAAACATACACTTAAAAAAACCGTAAATTCTTGACATTTTTTAATACATACAAGCAACTCAAAAATTAAACTGACAAGACAACCTATTGTTGGATGATGATGATGATGATGATAATGTAACCATTTATTTATATTATATTTTTTTGATTTATTTTATTCTTTTTAATAATACAACAAAACAATATTGGTATGGCTATCTCTGTGTATATGTGAAAGAAAAGAAAAAAAAAGCAAAACTTTAATCCCTAATGTATCTACATACCTAATAGAAACGATACATGCAGTAAAATAAAGTAAGTATATAGATTATAACAACATAACAATATAAAACTATGAACTATCACAGCTTGATTCCAAGCGAAACAAATGGGTGTTGGCAAAAAAAAATAAATAAATAAAAAATACACAAATAATATTAAACAGTGCAATAATTGCTTCATTTGTTCATTGTTGTATTCTATTGTTATATCTATTGTTATACGACTATATCTATACGAGTATAAAAAAATGTGCACGCTAATTTACTATACAGAGTATGTATTTTATTCGTTGGATATTGCGCAATACACATTTTACGAGTAGAGATACATTCCATACATAAATATGTACTTACCTATATGAATGTTTAAATGGAAACAAAAACTATTAAGTACTTTGCGCATCATTTGTTTTCGGTATCTTTTATGAAATTATTTTTATTATTGTTTGTTTTTTTTTTCTGTTTTCAGATAAATGTCGATCACATTTCACATCACAATAAAGTATAAGAGACATGCGCATTAATCTGATTGCTGATTGTATCTCGTATCTATATAATATATACAAAATGTACATTTCACGCATGCGTATGGAATTTATTTATGCAATGAATATATGATACCTAGATTTTAAATGAATGAATGATTTTTATAAATTTCAAATTTTAATTTATCTTATCTTCATGATAATAATATATAGAATGTAAAATATTCTATATAAATGCATAACATTTATTCTATGAAAAAGAAATTATTGAATAACAGATAGGGGATGTTACTATATCATATCAGATAACTGACGTAAAGACAAAACTCGTTTAAATTAATGACAGTTTATTTTTGAAACATATAAGATATAAGTATACATGTAATGACACATTGTCATATAATCACGTATTTGTCTAATTTTATATTTTGAGCTCGAATATAAAATCGAATTAATAAATTTCTTTTCTATGCGGTACGCGCGGTACTAATGATGTTTTCCGTATTATAATGATTTACGATGATATTTTTAAAGAAGTTTTTGAAAAATTTGCAAAAGTAAAATTTATTTTCCCATTTATTTGGGGCTAGCTAGCTTTCCCTAGCTTTCCAAGTTCTCTTATCTCCTGTCAACACAGATTTTCATACGTTTTTTGATTTTGGTCTTTCTGGTCCACGTTCTGTAATCTCAATATTCATTACTCTATCTGTTAACAGTCTATCTTAAAAGTCATATGTATAGTCATGGGCCTATATTTTTGCAATGCAGTCAAAGTATTTGACAAAACCAACTCTGTATATTAATGACCATTACTGCCATTATCAATATACGCAATGTGACATTTTATTAGATTTCTCTATCTGATTGTATACATTAGTAAAAATATTCGTGTTATATAGATTCTCGTCGCATGTGAATTATAATTTACAATTTACAATTTGCATAAATATTTATTGTTTAAATATTTAAATTTTACATTTTTATAGCAAAACAAAACGCAAAAACAAACCAAAGTTGGTATAGTTTAATGTTTATTAAATGTGTTTAGTTAGTTACACATGCGCATGGGTATATCGTATATCGCATCATCGTATACTATTAACACATTAAAAAGATTTTTTTTTTTTAATTTTAAGAAAACTTTTTTTTAGTCCTTATTCCACTGATCTTAATCCATAATTAGTAATACAATACGCATGTACTTATATCTAGTTAAAGATTTGTATACATTCTGGTAGATAAATACGGGATGTACATGTACATTGCAGTATATTTATATAGGTACTCGTATCTCATGACTGATAAATTTTTGTATTTAACACAAATTTATGTACATAGTGTTGTGAGAAAAATAAAATTTTAAATTAAAAAAAAAAAAAAAAAAAAAAAAATTTAAATACACGTATATTCATGTTAAAGACATATTGAATTGTAAATAATCTTTGTTCTGTTGTTTGGTCTCTGACTCTAAAATTAAAGCAATGTTTAAAAAATAAAAGCAAACAATATATGTAGATAAAGTTAATTATTGATTTGTATAATCAATTATTCAACACAATTTTCTAAATGATAAACCATGCGCAACATAACAAAAGTGCTAACTGTATTAATCAACAAAAGACTACTCGTTTATATGTACATATGTATGTCTATGTATAGGTATCTATGCATTCTATGTATACAAATATATGTACATATTTTTTATTTACATTATCTCAATACTTATTTTTGTTTTCATATTAAGTTACTATACACACATATATGACTATATCTAACTATATTATGTGTGACATATCAACACTAAGGGTGGTATTCACCAACATGGATATATCCGTCGGATATATTTTAGCCGGATACAATTTCAGTTTATTCATCAACCTAGATAAAATTTGTTTTCGAACTTCGTTTTCGGGTCGAACATGTGTGTCAAACATGTTAGCTGATTGTATTTTTATATTACAAAATGAAATAGAGGTTCTGTGATGTGATAATTATATGCAAAGATGATAATACAATGTTGTACCATTATCTTTATTTGTGCTGTTGCTGTTAATATAACAAGGTTATGTTCGAACGATATTTATAATACTACTCCGAGGTTGTCTTAAAAATATCCGAGTAGTGTTTTATCCAGGTTGATGAATACACTTTATCTCAAATAAAAGATAATCTGTGTTGGTGAATACCAGCCTAAACATTATTATTAATTCTTGTGTTTATGTACTGTGGTACTGTACATACTCGTATTAGTACATTAGCTATACGGCTATAATTATACTATAAGCACAAACAATATTGGTCATAATTATTTTTACAGTCATATTTGCTATTAAAAGGTTGAAAAATTTTTTTTTTTTCTAAAACACTTAGAAAAATGCTGCATAAATTTTCTTTCATCGCTGATGCTTCCTTGATTCTAAAAAAGATTTTCCGTCCGTCTATAAGGTTTTCGAGTTTCTATTGGAATCAGAACTCAGAAAGCTTCTTAATATATTTCCCAGCAAAATTTAATCTGTCTAACATGTTTCGAGATGATAGATACGAGTATGTATTTATTATATCTGCATTTATCAATCTTCGAACTAATACATTTGAAACCTAAAATTTCTTGTATTTCCTTTGCATTTCTTAATTTATTTTATATCGGCCCGCCACAAGTGTTCTTCGTATACGTTTTTGATAAATCTGATGTTGCGATTCAACATTTAAATTTTTCAATTTTTAAACATATTTTTCAAAGTTTTTGAACATTCAATTATTTCGAATTAAGAGTAGAATTCGACTTTGAAAAATTTTGAAAACAACAACAACGATTTTACATACAAAAATTTTAAAAAATGCTTTTGCATATAACTTTTAGGTGGTAATAAAAATGGATTTTTGAATATTTTGATGAAAAAAAAACAACATACCTAATTTTATTTTTTTAATAAATAAGGAAATATAACAAAGATTTTATGCATTTTTTTGTATACTTTAGAAAAGTCCAAATTTTAATTTGATACCAAAATCATGTAGAAATATGAAGATTTAATGTATGAAAATAGAAGTCAAAGTCGAACGATTTTTCAAAAAAAACCTTCTACTCTTTTAAGAACTATAACTAAATTTGAGGACTTAAAATCAAAAATGTGCTCCATTCAAGCAATACAATATCCTTCAGGCTACCAATATTCAAAATTTCAAAGAAAATGGTCAATCAGTGTTTGCTGTACGTGGTGCATTAGGAAGTCGAAAAATCACAATTTTGACAAATTTGACATCCTATAAAAAGGAAACAAGGATATTTTTTAAAAAAAATGCTCCATTAAGCACCACAATTCCTATCAAAGTATTTATGATTTAAATTTCATTGAAATCGGTTAAGTAACTTCAGAGATATGTGGTGCACAAGATAGCAGATATCTCGAATCCTAATCTTAATTTACGAATTTTATCAACTATAAATGAACACAAAAAGCAAGAAGACATCTAAATTTTTTGCACATTCACTGTAGAAATGTATTTTAAAATCAAATTGAAACGTGAAATTTAACGAAAAAAAAATAATGTTAAAACTATTTTTGCCTTATGTAAATTCTGTGCGTTTACACAAAGTTACAATGAATCATGAGATAATGATTATTTCTTGCAAAATTTAAGGAAATTTCTGGGCAAAAAAAAATATATAGGTATGTATATATCTTTTACCTACAGATAAAATTACAATAAAACAAATAAAAGGAAACTAATTTCATTTAAAAATGCAAGAAATATGCAACATTAGATATTTACATTAGAAATAACAAAAATAAAAATGAAATAAACGTAAAAATTATCATAATTATGACCAGTACTGTATATGACACTTTTTTCGTCATTATATACATATAATTAAATAAACATGTACTATATTATTTGTAAATATTTTTTAAAAGTAAATCTGTGATATAAAATCATTACTGTGTATCCATCCATATAGCTATGTATATACACCACCATAATCATCATCATCATCATCATCATCGTCACTGTAATGTTGTTTTCATTCTCATTTTCACATAAGTACATCGAGCACAGGTATCGGTATGATGCATATTTTTATTAATTTGAAGGTAAAAAAGTTTTCATTTCTTATTTTTCTATACATACACTCACAATTACACCAAGTACATATTGTATAGGATTCATACATATTATGTAAATATTTCTATTTATTTATTGTTAGTGAGATGTAAGTATATAACAAGTAAGCAAGCAAATTGTATAAATACATAAAGCAGTGATTAATAACAAAACACAAATTGTTTTGTTTTGTTTTGTTTATATTTTTATGTTACACAAAAAAAAGGAAAAAAAGAAAAAGCTCCAAATACGAATAACAAAATGTTAATATAATAATAAAATTACAATTTATTTATATTCAATGTTTGTTTGTAACGTATTATGCTATATACGTGGTATGTAGAGTGCATTATTGTAAAGAACAACGACATTCATTTAATAAATAAAATTCATCGTACCTACATTACATACATTTTTTGTATTATATTTTTTAAAATACTTTAGTCAACTCTATATAAAACAACCAAATAAAACATAATCATATATACATGCATGCATTAATGTACACTTTTATCAATTCTGTACAAGAGTAAAACAAAAAAATCAACAAAAACCAATTGAAAAAAAAAACAAAAAACAAAAATAAATAAATAAACATAAAAAAATTTAAAAAAAAAAACACCTATGTAGCTAGCACTACTATGTAATCGTAATGTAATGTTGATATGAGGTTATGATTGAAACAGTAAACAATTATGTACTCTGTAGCTGTACATATATAAACTCATATAACTTGCGTAGATCTAAAATGAGATGAGATGTTCAGAGTTTATTTAACTTTTGGAAGTTTTCAACAATTTTTCCTTTCATTCTTTTTCATCTCTCTCTATATAGGTAGGTACTTTAATATAAAAAAAAAAAAATGTATAATCTGTTACATGTACAAAAATAAAATGGTCAAATATAACATCATCATTTTTATAAAAACCATCATTTTACTTACATTTTTCAGTCTAGACAATATTTGTTGTACAATTGTACGTATGCACATACGAGTATATACATACATTTCTGTATGTATGGGTCAATATTATAATAAAAGTTGAATTCAGTGGCACTTTAAGGATTTGTGATAATTACATTTGTAAAGTATATAATACTTCTTACACATTTCATTTTTTTTGTCTGTTTTTATTTTTTTTTTGTTTCTGTCATAATCTTCTGTTTAAAATTTTTTTTTTAAATTATAAATGTCAACCAATTACATAAAAAAATAAATAAATAAAAATTTGAATTTTTGTATAAATGATATAGTTATAGTTACAAAAAGTAAGTATATGTATATACACTTCAGACTAGTTATAAAAAAAAGAAATCTTGTGCTATTACTTTTGTTCACTTTTCTTATACCAACTTTAAGTGGTCATTTTACAGACATAGACATTAGGTATATGTATATTAGATATAAGGCTGGTATTTACCAACATAGATTATCTTTTATCTGAGATTAAGTGTATTCATTAACCTGGATAAAACACTACTCGGATATTTTTAAGACAACTTCGGAGTGGTATTATAAATATCGTTCGAACATAACCTTATTATTAACAGCAACAGCACAAATAAAGATAATGTAGTACCATTGTATTATCATCTTTGCATATAATTATCACATCACAGAACATCTTTTTCATTTTGTAATATAAAATACAATCAGCTGACATGTTTGAACATGTTTGACGAAGTTCGAAAACAAATTTTATCTATAAGTTGATGAATAAGATGAAATTGTATCCGGCTAAAATATATTCGACGGATATATCCATGTTGGTGAATACCACCCTAAATGTCGTACACGATGTGTTAATTGAATGAACAAAGAAATATTGATATGTTAATATAGAGAATATAAAAATGTATAATCAAATCTCTATTTTATAGTCTGAAGAAAACAGAGTACTCGTATTTATAGAAAATCATGAAATTTGAATTTTAGACTTTTGAAAATTTTCCACTTAAAATGGGAAAAAAAGAACTTTTAAAATTATTCTTCATAGAAATTATACTGGTGCAATATATGTATGTATACAACAAACTATAATATTCGTAAATTAGAAGTTTTAATTAAAGAAGAGAACTTAACAAAAATGCAAATATAGTATACACATAACGTAACTATAAAGTGCTATAAATGAAATATGTAATTTAAAAAATTCTAAAATGAAGAAAATTTCATACCTATATTCCACCTATTCCTAAATCATATAACTACATAATCGATATTATAACTAAGTACATATAGTATTTGACATTATAATGTGTACAACAAGTTCATTGTTCATTCATATAATGTACATGACTGTATATGAACAGTTTATTTATTATAAAATTAGAAAACATACCTACATTCATTCATATAATGTACAATTTATACAATCATGTACATACATATTAAGGGTATTCATGATTTGTTGAATGAGGGTAAAAAGTGTGAAAATACACCCAATTTCTACACTATATACTGTGAAATTCCTACACTCTAGTAAAATAAATAAAAATTTTAAACCTTATTAAAAAATATATGTCAGCTAAAATATTATAAAAATAAATTAAATCAAATTACTTTAGCAATTAGGGCCGTATGTTAACATAGATATTATCCTGGAACTAAGACCAGATCGGTACACTGAGAGAAAAAAAGAGTGATTTTTATCAAAAACGTACTTAATTTAAGAATTTTTCAACATGATTTTGACGCAAGAGTGGAATTGATAAATTTAAGAATGGGATTATTAAATAAAGAACGCTAATCTTAAGACAAACAGACATTCTTAATTCAAAACAATATCGAGGAGATTTAAGAAAATTAAATGTAAACTGTGGCTACTTAGAATAAGGATGTATTGACTTAAATTAACATTGTATATTATTATCCAATCCAACCGTTGCAAATTTAAAATAAGTACGATTATTCTTAAATTTCCAAGTGAAATATGAGAATGTACGTTCTTTATTTTAAATTAAAAGTGCTTATTTTAACCTAGAACATGTTGAATTTTAAAAGACAAATTTAAGGAAAAACTTGTTTCATTTAAGGATTCTGAAATATAAAGGTAGTATTTAAACAAAAATTTATTTATTTTGATTAAATGTATTTATTTAACATTAATATGTATGTACATATATATGTAATTAAAAATTCTCAAAATACATATTCAATTATACCTACTTATACTTATAAATTCTTCTTTAAAAACTCTAAAAATACATACATATTCAGTTATAGTTATACTTATGATTACAAAATTTTTATAATTCAATTAACTTAAACTTAATGATTCAATAAAAATAAAAAAACAATAGCAGGAATAAGAACTAAAAATAAAAAATTTAAAAATAACAATTCAAATTTCTTTATATCTTAAATAAGTAGAACCATTATTTATAATATGACAATTCATCGGATAACTTGAAAATTCTTATTTTTTTCTCGTCGAACATAATAATAACACTGAAACATCATTTTACAGTTTTTAGAAAATTCAATTCATTTTTAATAACTATGTTCAGAGTTTAATAATAATTTTAGAGAAAAATTTTTAAAAAATAGTTTAAAACAGTTAATATTTGATTTACGCCAAAGTAAAATCAATAAAATAAAAGAGAACTATGTTAAATTTCTGTAAAATTATTTCTAAAGTGTACTTACCTTTGACTGATTCTCGTTGGGAAATACTTCGGAGATTTGATCAACAATATTTTCGAAGTTTACTGGCTTTAAACATAATTGTTTTACATTGACCGTCTCTAAAATAATTCTTATTACTTCGTCCCTATGTTTGTCCGTCAAAGTTGAATGATCTTTGTAATATTTTATAATCGCTTCTCCGGCAATATTATTTGCAAGAAGGCTTTTTACGTCCTAAAAATGTAAATATTAAAAAAAAAACTTACAATTAATGTTATTTGCAATTAAAAATAGTTGATAATTAGTCACACAAAATATGAAAAAATTCATACCTACCAAGCATAAACAAGAATTTGATATCTCTTTTGCCTCAGACGAAGTTGAAGCCTTTTCCAACCATAAGTTTACTTTAGAATTCACAGATAATGTGCTGTCATCATATTTATACTAAAAAAATCGGCAATTTTAAACTGTTCTGGATAAATGCAGAATATTACTTACTTCTTTTTTACGCCACAAAAACAATTTTTCTCGGAATTCGGCTTGCAGACCTAAGTGAGGAATTGCTTTATATACCTATATCATCCGCTGATAAAAATGGCAAACTGCGATATGTTATTTTGGATGCTATCACAAAATAATTCAATCATACTATTGTACATATATTTTAAAGTTTTAATTTAAATATTTCACTGCATTTTACCTTTTAAAGTATTAAAAAGTTCTTCCAAGTTAAACTGCTCTAATAATAAAAATAATTTTTGGTCATCTTCACTGATTATGTCACTTATTTTTTCAATAATCGTTGTGCCGATAATTTCTAAATCACTTGCATTTAAAACTATATTACTTAATGATTCATTTTCATTTAACACATTTTGAGTTTCGTTATCCATGTCGAACGAACAGAGTAATGCAACTAAATAACAGAGTACCGTAAAATGTCTATTGTTTGTGTATAAATATAGATGCAATGAATATCAACAGTAAACCATTCAAGGTAAAATTAACTCAAAACGTTTTTAAATAAGAATGATCGTTCTTAAATTTAAACTAGTAGCTTATATTAACTGTTATTTGAAAAAATTAAAACTAAACATTCTTAAATTAAGTTTTAAAGCAAATTATATACAAGCGCTTCATACTTAAAGTAAGAATGATCACTCTTAAACTAATACTAGTCAGTTTTACTAATTGTTCATTAGATTAAATCAAAACTAGACGTTCTTGTATTAATACTATTTTGAGTCTTTTTAGTAATAATGTATTTAAAATAAGAATTTTAGTCTCACTCTTAGAATAATGTAATATTTTCTTATTTTTATTCCGAGATTTTTCTCTCAGTGTAGCAAAAGTCATTTAAGACCTATATTGTAGCGTAAATTCTAATTAGTATGTTCGGATACGGATTAAATTTTAATTTTTGAATATGACTGTATCTTGACTTGTATCTTTATTTTAATATAAACTTTGACACTTGTAAGGCTAACTAAAATAAAAATAAAAAAATTTCACACTTTGATATACAAAGTGTATATAATATATTTTATTGTTTCACACATTTGTCAAACTCAAGCTAATACCACTACTAACTGGTATAACGACTGGTAATAAAATCAAAACTAATACGCATGTGAACATAAGGCCCTTAATGTCAGAATGGCATATATACAATGGTATATACACCGGCATACGATGGGGTTTCAGCATTGTAAATTTTTACAAGCAGTGTACATCAAAATTCCATTGAAGATGTTTACATTAGGGCTGGTATTCACCAAACATAGATTAACAGCCATCACACAATTCCGGCGACAACTACAGCGTATACAGTAATTAAATGGGACTTTTTATGCTGAACTTTACGCTGTCGCTGTCGCCCAAATGGATTCTATTCTATTTTTCAGCGACAACGAGCCATTCACGATCTGGATTTTGCATAGTACAGTAACCTATTCGCAAGGAGAAAAAAAATGTAAAATTCATATATATTTTACGCTGCAGTTGCGTTCGAATTGTGCGAACTTTCGGCGATACGCTGTAGTTGTCGCCGGAATTGTGCGATGGCTGTAATTGTCGAATATATTTTAGCCGAATACAATTTCAGCTTATTCGTCAACCTAGATAAAATTTGTCTTCGAACTTCATCAAACATGTTCAAACATGTCAGCTGATTGTATTTTTATATTACAAAATGAAAAAGAGGTTGCGGATGTGATGATTATATAGTATGTGAGTGATGTGCTGTTGCTGTTCATAACAAGGTTATGTTCGAATGATATTTATAATACCACTCAGAGGTTGTCTTAAAAATATTCGAGAATTGTTTTATCCGCAGGTTTATGAATATACTTTATCTGAGATAAAAGATAAACTATTTTGGTGAATACTACCCTAGGTCTAGGATTTTACGAGCTTACACCGTTTACAATAATGATACAAGACCAAATCGTGAATACCCTTATTATGTAAATACTTACATTCATATATATACCTACATATTTTCATACTCGTACATACGAGTATATCACAACCACATTATTTTTACCATATTTTGTTACTATATGTTTTTACTACTTTATAACTGGAGTTACATTCACATCATTGACATTATTTTTGGGTATATTGTTGTAAGAGTTTTGTGTTGTGTTGTTGTTAAAAGACTTCCAGATTAAATTAAAAAAAAAAAAAAATCAATAAATAAAAATATTACAAAACGAACAAAAACATTAAAAAAAACCTAAAAAAGTAACAAAACAAAAACTTTATTGAATTTAAGAAAAAAAAAATAAAATAAAAATAGAATTGTAACTTTTCTTTCATTGAATCCTAAACATTGACAGAGTACCTGGTACCTATATATTATAATATACATGTACATATGTATATATATATATATAATGTACATAGTAAACCATATATATTCATTCATTCATGTCTTTTTTAAGAGAAATATAAGAAATAATAGAACAGAACTTTGAAACGTGTGTTATTTTATTTTATAATTTATATTTTTAGTAATCTATATTATTCTTCTTATATAGATGTGATGTACATTCATACACAATCAATACAAAACATAAACTTTATTCCTATTTTTTCTTCTTACTAATCTTTCATGAATAAGGATAAAATGTATACATACGACGAACATTACATATTTAACTTGTTTGTTAGAGCCGTATATAACGTTTACACACCCTCATCATCATATGCATGTATATATGTACATATTATAGTGATTTTCTAAATGTTGTGTGTTATTGGTAAATGAATGAAATTTAGATTTCTATGCATTATACAGGTAAATATTGAATGTTAATATGTACTAAGTACTCACTACTCATATAAATATACAATGTATGTGTATATAATAATATGTAATAACGTGGGTTTTGTAAAATATGTAGTATACTACCACATACTATACGTCCGTACTATACACATATCAATCTTCATTGTAACAATATGAAATTGTAATTTTCTTATTTTCTATTTTGTGTTGTACCAGTTGTACCTACATTCATATATACTCGTATATGTACATAGAATTTACATTTAGAAAAAATAAAATGAATAAAAAAAATGAAAAAGAAAGCAAAATTTTTAAATTGTATGCAGTCAAAAAATATATTCCAGGGTTCAGTTAATTCATTTCTTTTTCTTTTTTTTTTGTGTTTGTTTGTTATCTTTTATATATTTTTTTCTAATATTTTGTGCAAAATTCAACATAAATTACTATAAGTCCGATATTTTGTTGATATATTATATTTTCTTATATGTATGTAATTATGTATGTATTTACGTTTGCATATTTATTATTGTAAGTATGTGCGTACATAGTATATTATCAGTATTTATTTCCTTTTTGGCAGTTAATTGTAAGAAAACTATGAAAAATCTTTTTGTATGCACAAAGGCATATAATAATGTATAATACAAAATACAATATTCATGAATAATACCATAATAACGTACGTACGTACAGTCAGCATCTAAAATGTCAAACAGCTTAAATTCTGGTATTATGTGACTCAATTTAATTCAAACGAAATTGTGACTGGTTTTCTTGTGATTTTCCTTGTGACAAATCAGCTGTTTCGTTTTCGGAATAAGTATTCACAAGAAAAATCACAAAAATTTCACCTTTTTGTGGTGAATTTGAAACGTCAAATTTTTTCAAGAAAAATGTTATATATTTTATATTTTTCACATAACCTTAAAATTATTCTTGTGACGATTGAAGTAGCAGATCACAACTTGTGACTCTGGCATCATGTTGTGACTTTTTACCACGGAATACAAAAAGTCGCTACTTGTAACTTATGTTATAACTTATGACTTATGACTAGTCACTAATACTCAACAGAATAGGGCTAGTTTCATTGTCTTTTGAATATTTTTGTGCTTTGACATGATTTAAATTTCCCAAAGTCTTGTTCATTGCTTGATAGGATTCACTTATCCAACTCGTATTGTTTAGCCTTATTTCACTTTTAGTGTTTCATACAGACTTTTCCTCGTAAGCAACTTATTAATTAATTTGAAGGTAATTCGATTAACCAGAAATATCTTTATATCTTGCCTTACTTGATATTCATCTCCTTTTGATGCCAATACTTGCTACGCTTCCACTTATAATTTATAAAGTACCTAAATAATACAAAATCTAGGACTACATGGATATTATATATCCTCATATTTCTTTATGTTTTGTTCTATATTGTGAGTGACATTGTGAATGATTTTGCACCTAAGACAACGTGGCATTCGAAAAAATAATGAGAATGCCAAAAATTGACACGACTAATGGAAGTAATTTCAATAAATCTGTCCAAATACTGTCGTACGCAGACGATATTAAGATTAGGTCGCGATCATTTGTCGCAGCTAAAGAAGCGTTTTTTAACATAGAGGAAGCAGCAACCAAACTGGGTCTATAGAAATAAATCATAGGAAAGAATTGAATTCATGGTGGGAATAGAACATCCAGTTATAGACAAAAAGCTCACAATTTATTAATACAACATAGAATCAGTTGATGAATTTATGTACTTTGGATGGGATCAATGGTTTATTTTAAAAAATAATATAACTGATGAAGTAAAACATTATAGCATCACTATACTGCAATAAAGCTTACCATCGCTTCCTTAGCAACTAAATTCACAGGTTCACGTGCTTCATTACTAGAACGACTAAAATATGATATATACATAAATATAAAACTTTGATGAAACCGATTCTAATATGCGGTTCATGTTCATGTAAGCATATGGACCATGACAAAATACAATGAAAAATTACTGGGTTACTTTTGAGAGAAAATTTTTGGAATTAATAAACGATAGTGTGGTTATTGGCAAATAAGATACAATAGTGGACAGTTTCAATTGTATGACGATTAAAATTTCGTAAGCTATATAATAAATTTTGGCAGTCTGTGAAGGGTGTCGGTGGGTATGTCGCCAAAATAAGTCAACAAAAAAATGATGTTTTGCAAGCTAGAAGAAAGAAGTTAAGGTTAAGAAAAAAATATTTGGATGACATGAAGGATGATTTAAAAATGATGAAAATTAACAAATTGAATGAACAAACCTCAAAATCGAGAAGTCTGAAGAAATACTCTAAATGAGGTTAAGCTATCGCACTAATAATGATGACGTAACTGTAAGAAATTCTGCCTTTGTTTTCTCTTCATTGATACTCATATAGTCAAACTACGCTACGACGGTATACATCCTAAGCTAAACTATAAATAGACGTGATTGGACGACGAACGTAAATACTTGTTCCATCAGTTTAACAATTTACCCTTAATAGAAACGATTCGAAATGAGTGAAATTGTGGATGAGTATTGAGTAGAAACTAGTAGAAAAACGATAAAATGTACGATCGTTATGACAATATCCGTTTCGTCTATTTGACATTTAAACTTATCAAAATTGAACGAACGAACGTAAGAATAAGTCTATTTTTAAGTTTGACAGTTCCATGTACCACAGTACTTTCGTATGTATCGTTTCATTTCATTCCGCTCCGTTCCGTCCATTTAGGTTACAGCTTAACTTGACAAAAGTTTTTGTGTTTTTCTTTTGTATAAGTGATGGATCTGCCGCAATATCATTAAATTATAACTTTAATAAATTTCTTTTGTATCGATTATTACGTCGCTTACTGTCCATTTCATACAAATGGAATAATTTGATGTATGAAAAACTTGTATGTATATTAAATTTAAATGTGTATGTATACAACGCATACAAATAATCAGATGAAATTGTTTTTTTTTTTTTTTGATGTTATATAAGTTTACACATCACACAAAAAAATTTTTTTGCAAGGATATCAGATACATTTTTTAATCTTTAAATGATCAGATTGTTTCTTTTTTTTTTCCTTTCATTTTTTTTATGTCTTTTATGTTTTTTCACAAAAATAAATAAAATAAAAAAGATAAATGATACATATGAGTGTAGTATATGTATATAATTCTAAAAAATTAAGATTAAAAAGAGATTAATGTCATGTAACTAATTGTGGATAATTGACAGAATAAAATGTCTGTACATTGCATGTTTTCAAAATAAATAAATATATAGTATACCTAAGTAATATTATTTTTTAATATTAATTATGTACGTGTTTGTATAATACATAATACATTATATGAATGAATATACTCGTATGTACAACAAGCGAAAATTGATTTCTTGTTAAGATGATGTTATTATGTATTATATCGCAATTTCCGGTTTTATGTACTACATTTATTATATTCCATCATTGTATATGGTATTATGATGCAATGATGCCATATTAAATATTTGATTTGAGTACAGTTTATATTTTTTATTATATTATTTCCTTTCTCTTTATTATATTTATTTATCCTGTGTAAGAAAAACATCTTTTTGGTTTCAGTTTATATATACTTTGTAAGATAATTTTCATAATTACTTTCATTACACAAAAAGTATCGGAGTTCATTCAATTATTGGAAAAATATAAAAAAATAATAAATTACTCTGTTAGGGTATCAATAAAATTTCGTATTCGAACTCATACAACTCTTTCTATATACAGGGTGTTTCAGTTAGTAGTACCAGGCTATATGCCAATGGGTTGCCCATCATGTGGTGACAAAAAAAATACGCTAGAGGACGTTGAAAATTTTAAGTTTTTTTGCAGGACCTACTAACATAAAATCATGTATAACTTTTTGTACACTCTACTTTGGAAAATTTTGTGTTCTAGAGAAAAATAGGAAACTAAATTACCTTTCTTTTGATATAATACAAAAAGTAATATAGAATTTGGTTCTAGATAAAATGAAATCCTGAACTCAAAATTTATGATGAATTTTTTAAAAAATTTTGAGTTTGGGTTTCTGAAAAAAATTTGCACTACAAAAAATATTTTTATTTTTGGAATCGAAGCACAAAAATGTTCTCTTTCAAACAAAGAAAACCAGAGAATGATATCTTTATCCATTATCGAGTTATTAAAGATCACAGGAGTGCAGAAATTCTAGTTGTTTTTATTTCATCTGTTATATTTATTTTCTAATATGTATTTTAATTTCTATGCCCAATAGCCAACTAAAAACTGTCAAACATTAACTACGAAACTACGAAATACAAAATTTATGAACTGCCAAGCATTTTACCTTCGCATGTTTTTCAAAACTTTCGTTGTTTGTAAATGCATGGAAATGAACTACGAAAACTGAAAAACTACGAAAATTACGAAGTTTACGACAAACTGAAAGCTGACCACGTGAAATGAATCCCCTTATTTATAAAAGAAAATGGGGAATTCCATTACACGTTGTAAACAAATGCAGATAGCTTTGGAGTAAATTTTATAAAAATCGGATAGAAAAAACCTAAGATAAAGTATGTACCAAAACAAACTTTACAAAAATCGGAAAATATGGAAAGAATCCTTCTAAATCTTAACAATATGGACACAAAAAGTGAGAAACTTTTTACAGGTAAGATGAATGGAAAATAGATACTAGAATCTAGAATGTTTGAAAAAGAAGAACAAAAATAAAAATAAATGCGGTATGCAAAGAACACTAAGCCAACTCCAGTGGTAAAACGTCATCCATGTCAAAGCAAAGGAAAACCACTTGTTTAACAACGGAAGTTAATGCGCGAATAGCTATCACTTGTGCGTACATTATATAATTCACATAAAAATATACGGTAAGTCTGGAGAATAATTAACTGAAAGGCTAATTTTACATTTTTTATGTAAAAGGAAGATAAAATGAATTTCGAAAATTTCGATGAAAATTATCATTTAAAGTCTCGTCTCAGTGTCTTTACACTCCAATCCAAACAAATTTAGAATATTTATGTTAAATATCTGAAAAAGTAAGTAATTTGTAAAACAAATAAATCGAAGTTTTTTATGACTTTATTGTCGTTACAGTTTATATATGTACGTCTGTATATGTATGTCTATATATATAAATGCATCTGACCCCGTATAGTTTTGTGTTAATCCTTCCAAAAAATTATTTAACATTTCCGACATTCCGATAATATTTTTCAAAACAATTTACAAAAGGATCAGTTTTTTTCTTAAATCTTTACATACACGCACACATGCACACAAATACATATACATAATATTCGAATAGCCGTGGATATGCGTACATCTAAAAAAATTTTTATAACAAATATTTACGTCAGCCACACAAAAATTGTTTAAGAAATATCACGAAATATGATTTTTTTTTAATATACGATGTGTGTTTGTGTGTGTGTATTTATATGTTATGTATGTGTACATAATACATCACGCTATATATACAATTGTGTACATAATGAATGTATTTACATAAAAAATATTTTTATTCTCTGATTGTTTTTGTTTTATATCGATCGTCATATTCCAGGAAGATCAGTAGCATATTTACTCAATGTTCGTGTTCATATTATATGCATAGGCGATTAGATGATAATAAGTTAAGTAAACGAATCTTATATATATGTAGATCAGCTGTTTACTAACAGCTTCAGAAATTCAGAGATACAAATTGAATTTTTTAATATTTTATTATAGATATTTTTTAGAGAATTTTTATAATTATTTATGAATTTTGCTCATAAATGAAAATGATTTTAAACTGATGTACATAAAAATGGCACTTTCAAAAAGAAATTTAATCGAATGATGTTGAATAAGGAGAAGATTACCACGGTAAATTAGAGTATATTTCATATTTCGACAGTGTTTTCTGTGGTTTCTATAAAATATTTAGATATCAAATTCTTGGTAATTTGTTTTGTAGAGGATAGGTTATACAGAACTATTGTTTATATTGATCATATGAAATTTTTCGCATCGTAATATGATCGTTGTATATTCAGTTTTTTAGTTTGTTACAACTTTGTTTCAATATTGCGCAATTAACTATTTTATAATACATATAATACACAGTTCATTATTCGAAATTGTTAAAATGGCTCTGTTCCAGTTTGTCTAGTGTTTTTTGAATATTAATTTTGGTTTGAATTTCCACGATAGAGTATTTTTGTGGGTTATAGGGCTAATATTTTGGTGTTCATGTTTTTGTATTCCATCGGCATATAGCCATAGTTTTTACATCTTCAGATAAAATAGATCTGTGAATTGTTTCTGTTCATTTATTTCGTACTAATTGTCTTCATGTGTGCAATTATTATGACGCCTTCAGCCTTTAGCTCCGGTATATAATGATATTTATACTCCTTTACTGTCACTGTCAACTTATTCAAAACTTAAAATTTTATTCTATTACCTTCTAATAATTGGTTGGACTATTAATTCTTCGAAAAATTTATACAAAAACATATGCACGACGGGGCGTTTTTATGTTCGCAGAATGGGGGATAACGAGACAAAATAAAAAATCCAAATTATTTTTCGCTTTCAATATATTCTTTTTCAACTTTAATACATTTCTCAGATCTTTCGATTAACTTATGAATGTCTTCATAAAAGAATGTTTTATCTTTGTCCGCAAAATATGCTTCTTATTTGCTGTTAAATTTCTTTCCACGCAGTTATTTCATCAGTTTTGGGAACAAGTAATAAACGGGCATAGTTAGGTGTGGACTATAGGGTGGGTGACACAAAATATCGAGGCCAACCTTTGACAAGGCAGTCAGCGTAACACCATACTTGTGGGCGGGAGCACTGCCATGCAAAAGCTGTTGACAGCAGTTTTGGAGTTGATTCGAGTTGTTTGATCGGCGATAATTCACAGACTAATGATCGTATTATGGCAAAACTCGGTGTTTGTGTACTAATAACGAGTCAGACAACACATTACGACTTAACGGATTTCCCCAACTACTCTCTCACCCTGCTATTCCGCAAACTTAAAAACGCCCCCTCATATTTCAAGTATATATCTTCTCGAATGACCGCCTAGCTAGAAGATCCTTGTTTTACAAACGATTTGTTGGCAAAGATTTTTTATTTCTTTAACTAAATTTTTTACATTTATTAGCTCTCTAAATTTCACATAGCTATAGAGTATATATAGAATGGATGATATGACATAGAATTTTTTAGACTTTTATCTTTTTTTGGATCAATGACAGTTGCTGAGAGATTGCCTCTAAATATTTCTCAGACAATCATTACACGTATTCGTGTCTTTACTGTATGAATTAGATTCGATCAGTGATATCGTTAACTGATGAGAACCATCAGACAAACATTCATTATTATTTAATTATTTTCTAAAATAAAAATCAATAATAAAAAAAAACATTGAATCATATAATGTGACTCTCCTCTCTTTCTTTCTTAAAAAAAATGATATATCATATCATATACAGGATATAGGCATCGGTTTCCAGTGCACTACTCTTGCCCAAGTCGATCAATAATTTTTCCCATCAGCAATGTACACCAGTAACTGATTACTGATGATAAACTGGATAATATGTATATCTGACATAAAATTACTGATCGGCGGTGCCATGGACTGAGTACCCGCGTGCACTTAATATATACTATATATACATTTATGTATATATCTATATTGAAAAAAAAAAAAAAAAGAATACTACAGTGCGAAAAATTTCATTAAATAAAGATATCCAGTTTTGAATATAATTTTCAAAGATAAATATATATAAATAAAAAAATGAATATATAATGTCTAAAGGTACTTATAAGTAGTACACGTCTAACGTATTCGAAAATAAATATGTACATAATAATGTAGGTCTGTATAAATAAAATAAATATTTTGAAGAAAACTTTTGTCTCTTACAAGTATTTATAGTTTAGTTTAGTTTCTCAGTTTTCCAAGTGACCAAATCTCTATGACAATTAACCTTTTAATTTTTAATTTTGAATATGAGATTCAATTCAATAATAAATATACAAATGAACAAAAACTAACTTGTCATATACGAGTAGGTATGTGTATACATATAGTATATGGATGAACATTTAAATTCCTTTAACATAATAGAATAGTATGTATGTACTTTTTTGTACATGCACGAGGACATACAGTATATGATGTATGATGTATGTACATTTAAAACAGACACGGCATTATAACAAAAATTAAATAAAGGTAACAAACCTGAAACAAATTATTCATTTTCTTCTTTTGTATAAATTAACATCAGACGAGACAAGATACAAAAAAGAATATAATTGAAAAATGAACTATGTATATATGATTTCAAAAGATGTTACCGCTAATTCGAGAACAATTTCATTTTAATAACAGAGGGAGAGATGGGCGCAGAGGGTTAATATAATTTTTTTTTTTTGCCATAATTTTGTTTTTACTTATATTATTGGACGAACAAACGAAACATTTCACACATGCATACACAGTACATTCATATACGTAAATATGTACTTACATGCAAATCATTTGAGTCCTTATTTTTAATTAAATATTATATAATTTTGCAAAGATTCACGCGAATATTGTACGTACATATATACGTTCATATACTCGTGTATGTAGGCAGGGTAAGTTCACAAATTTATTAATTCGATAGAAGTTCTACACTATGACTTCAAACTGAAGCAGAAAGTAAAAACTTCGCTTCATTTTCAGTTTGAATTGAGTTTTAAATCTAACATCTGACACATTGTGGGTTTTCAGAAATTCAAATCTTACTTGAAACATTTGCGCAGAACTTAATTATTGCTAATGCAGTGTTAGATCTGTATGCATGCAGACAACATTTTTGCAAATTATGTTTCTAAACACTTTTCACATGCAGTGCACTTTACAAATTTGACGCGATGACATGACAGTTATTAAAACAAACAAATTTCAATAGTGAAAGTGAAGTGTGAAATTAAGATAAAAATGAATTCTTTATATATTTTTATGATTAATGAGTTCAAAATTGAATATTATTATGGTAAAAATAAATAATGTGACAAAAGATGTTAGGTTATGTTGTTCTTTAAGTACATGCATCAGAAAAACAAAAACTGCGTGATTGTCTTAGACTTGCTTGCAGTTTCACCTTTAGACGAGTTGCATTCGCAGATTTTGGGAGTTTTAGACGCATTGCAATTAAGAAATGCAACAGTTTTTAATTTCTGAAAACACCCAGTACTAATCATTTCATTTCCTGCATAAAGCTGTTGTTAGTAGTATACTATAGCAATCATGAACGAGCTAATTTGTTGCAGATAGAGCTGCATGAACGCTCTCCACAAGCTTTTAGCATCTTTTAGTATATAGACAGTTGCAGAACTTTGGGTGGTAACTGAATAACACATGAACACACCCGTTCTCGTACTTTTATCAACAGAAAATTTTTATATCAGGATTTATATGTATTCGGTACTCATTTTAAACAATTTTATTTTTGTCAAAGAAAAAAAAAACGATTGTAAACGAAAATTTTATAAATTCGCACATCTGTAAACGCATATCATGAATATTTATACTCACTCACATACGAGTATACATGTAAAGAATTCATCTCGAAAGTGCAATCTAAAAATTATATTTTGTCCATATATTTTATTCGTATTTTTTTTTTATTTTTTTGGGTTAGTTAGTATCAATTCGATATATCTGTCTAATCTAATCTTTAGTATTCCAGGATATTATGTGAATATAACAAAACAAAAAATTATTTCTTTTTTCGAAGATAAAGAAGGAATTAAAATATACATATATAGCTAGAACAAAAAATTACATAGAAAAAATTTGAAAAAATAAAAAAAAAAAAGGATGTACATATTATGACGGTCACATATTATTATATGTATTTATCTAATGATTTGAAATATTTTACACAATGTAGGATAGTACATAGTACCTATACTCGGATATAAAGATACTATATGTTCAAATATTATATGAAATTTTACATTTATTTTATAAACGGATAGGATAACTTGAATTTCAAAAGGGCCATCTTTTTAAATTTATATCTAAAATCTGTTTTGTGTCTGATCGGACTAAACATACTATATAATGTATACACGCTAATCTGCAATGAATTTAAATCAGTACTGACTATATAAGCGACTATATATATACAATACAATAAGAGGGATTTTATTTATTTATTCATTTTTTTTTTTGTATTTTTATTAATATGATAAGAATTTTTTTTATTTTTTCTACTTCACTTTTGCCACATTTATATACAGATTGAGAGATACAGTATGTAAGTATGTAACATATCTACTTTGTTGATACGTTTTTGATAATGTTCCACTTTAGGTAAAGTAAAGTACCTTTGGTTTTCTTTTTTTCTCTCCCTCTTTTGTTATATACTACATACTACATATATATGTAATTATTATTGTTCAAGGATCAGAGATTTGTTTTTCTGCATTCTGTGCGCTGATGTGCCCTCATCATTGTTGTTTGATTTCGATTTTATTTCCATTTTTTCATTCATCATCTATTATTTTATGCACCTTTAATTCTTTTTTATTGTTTGTTATTTTTCTTATGTTTATAATTGCGTATGATGATTGTATACGACTCTACATACATACATATGACGCGTAGTTATATAAAACGCACATATAGATTCCCTATAATTTTCAAAAAAAAAAAAACTGTACATAAGTATATAGACGAGAGAGAGAAAGAAAGAGGGAAAGAGAATGAGAGAAAAAAATGTTATATTTTTTATTGTACATTATCATTAGAATGTTTTATAATCGTCCTTAACATTTATTTATTTTTATTTTTTTTTTTTTTTTTGAAAATTCTTAAGCCCTTTTGTATTAAAGTTATTTAGTGGAAAGGTGGAAAGTATCCATATACACACATGTACGAGTATAGTATGATGTATGCTTATCATCATGTTTATAATAATATCGAAATCTAAGTGAAACCTTTTTTGTTTTTCTCCTTTTACTTTCTACTTAAATTACATTTCAAATTTACACCTTAATATATAACATTATTTGGGAATTATGTAATTTGAGATTTTTTCTTTTTGTTTTATCGACGTGTAGCTCTATATGTGTACTTACATACATAATAGCTGAATAAAGTATAAACAGCTAAAAATTTGAAACAAAAATTTACAAAAAATAACATTGGCTGAGTTAAAAAATGTATTATAGGCTATTTTCAAAGTTTAAAGCCTGTACCAAGCTCCTACTTCTACCTTTGAATTTTAATATTTTTCAAATTTGAAACAAATTGATTGAAGAGTTAAAGAAATCTAAGAAACGGAGCAAAGTAAAGTATAGGTATATATATGTATGTATAAAGGGTGGGCCATTTGGGTGGAATTTGAATCGGATATATAAATAAAACTAATTCATATTATTTCAAAATTATGATTTTATTTTAAAAATTGGACATTTTCAGTTAAGAATGGAACACTACATCATTCAAAAGATTGCCACGTCTTGCTCGATAGTACCCAATCCGATCAACCCAATTTTTCAATACATTTTCGATTGTTTGGGCTCCAATCGCATGAATAGCAACTTCGATTTCGTGCTTCAAAGCATCAATTGTCTCTGGGTGGTTAACGTAACACTTATCCTTAAGTCTCACCCACAAAAAAAAAATCCAACGGGTTCAAATCACAGCTCCAAGGCGGCCAATTGACATCTCAATTTCGGCTGATTATTGGATTTTTTATTAAATTTCTTACCGTTTGTGTAAAAGACTCATCACTTTGAAAGGAAGTTTTTAATATTTTCCAATTTTGTTCAAGCATAAGACCGCGCGCAGACTAAGAGCGTAGCGTAACTGAGCGTAACTGAGTGTAACCAGTGTAACTCAGTTAATCACTTACTTAGCTCACTTAATCACTTACGCTACGCTTGCAGTACGCGCAAAATGATAAGAAACAATCGATTTGACTTTTATGCATTTAAGCCACACGCATACTGAAAGCGTAGCGTAGCGTGAATTTCAGAGCGTAAAATTCAAATTAATTGTTCTTATTATGTTGCGCATATAGCAAGCGTAGTGTAGTTTAAACCATACGCTATGTTTGAATTTATACGCCCGTAAAGCTCAGTTACGCTACGCTCTTAGTCTGCACGAGGCCTAAAGCGCACCATTTCGTAAATGTTGAAGATAAAACTAAATTTATACTAATTCATGAATGCCATTAAAGCTGTCAAAATCAAAATAACCGTTAATTCAAATTTCAAACGTTAGATGGCCCGGCCCGTCTCTCTTTATATGAAAAATTGGAAAACTGCCTCACTTTACCAGACTATAAATTGGAAACAGAAATGAGTATCAAAAACCGTTTACATTTGAATGAGTTTCTGAAAACCTTTTTCATCTGTAAATTTACTTTTCAAATTTAAAGATAATTGGCCCAAATCACAAAGTTATAGAGGATAAATTTTACTAAAGTTCAAATTTCAGTGCATGTATACCTCTTAAATTATATCATGAAAACGCTTATTCTGTTCAAACTTTTTATATGGTCAACTTTAGTCAATAATAATGCAAGATGCAAGATTCATTTTCACTATGTGCGGCAAGCTTGTATATTTTTGATGTGATCACAAGTTGACAAATAAAGTTTGCAAAATTGAAAACAGCATAACATTTTTAATTAAATTTTTAATTAAAACTACATCAATTTTATCACCTATCTCTTTTTTTTGAACACCTTTTGAATGAGTTGATATTGTGTTGTTTAAAATTTATATAGCATTCCTCTCGTAAGGAAGACAAACAAGGAATGAATTATGAATTATATGAAGACGCAGACATAGTAGAACATTCATAAAAACCAGTAGATTACGATGGCTTGGACACGTCTTCAGAATGGTGGATAATGAATCGTGTAAAATGGTATGCTCCTCGGAAATATTGACGGAGTTAGATCAAAAGGTCGTCCAAGAAATATTCGGTGGTGGGATGCGATACGGAGCGATTTAGACAGGCCGGAAGTGAGAGATTGGAAAGCGAAGAGCATGGGCAGAGAAAAGTGTTGGCTTATCCTCACAGAGGCAAAGATCTTCCTGAGGACCGTTTGGCCGTAGATGAAGAAGAAGAAGCATTCCTCTCGCATCACAGTTTGCCATCATATATTTTTTGATTTTGATGCACATTCTTTCAACTCTTTTGAAATCCTTACTGGATTTCTGTTCCATTTTTTATTTTCATTTCACACGGCCAAAAGTTTTCAATGAACGATTAATCAGATATGTTCCGTTTTAAGACAATTTTACACATACCATTTACATTACAACGTTTCATCAGTTTGATAATAGAAACAAACAAAAAAAAAATCTGTGCAAAATAATGAGTATTTATATGTATGTATATGTGTACGTACACATATTCAACAGTTTATTATACAATTTTTCAATACTTTCAAGCGTAAATATTGAAAAATTTGATCCCTCTTCCTTTATTCAAATACAAAATATAATATTTTTCAGGTGACACATAAACAATAAAAGTTTTAGAGGTTTTAGTTTTCATTCAATTGTTTACTCTCTTTTCTTCTATTCATATGTATGTACACCGCACACGTACCTATATACAAAAATGTTGTCAACATATTAAATTTAACAATAACTAAACCGTCACTACATACTGAAAATTGAAAATATAAAATCATAGATTTCAAATCACTTCCATCCTATTGAACCTCTATTGTAACTAACTACATTATGTATGTGCATATATTGTTGTGTGTACATAGACATTTTTTGCACCTTTAACAACTATATAAACACAACACTGAAGATTAAACTACTCCAATTACGTTTTTATTTTTTGTATTATTTTTAATAATGCATTTATACAATGCATGTTATTTGTTATTACTCATATGTCCTTTATATTTTTGTTTAACGATTATTTTCACAGTTAATATACGAGTAACATATAAATGTTACAAATAGAATTAGGATTTTAATTCAGTATAAAATATTTGAGATTTTCTTATCATTTTGTTTCGAATTCTTATCTCATTTCGAATATGTATAAGTATGCAGTTGAAAAATGAAAAGAAATTGTATTAAATTTTTATTTATAAACAATTTGTAGTAGTGTCCATTTATGAATAAATGTTTCTGCAACAATGTTTCCAAGTTATTCTCATTCTCTCCATCTCTCTCAATTTCTTAACCGGTAATTTCTTCCAACCAACAAGGTGTGGGCAATTAATCTCAGTTTAACTAAATCCAAAACCTGGATAATCAGTTTCTAGCGGCAGCGGCATGCATGTCTCCGACCTGTATTCTTCCTTAAAAGTAGGATTCGACTTTGAAAAATTACGAAAACAACAACAATTATTTTACATACAAATATTTTAAAAAATGCTATTCATGTTCCGATCTCAATAAAAATTGTTGCAAGTGAACAAACAGCAAAATTTGATGTAGGAAAAGACTTGTTCCTATTTCAAATCTGGAAAGTTGTTTCGAAAGGCCAGAAAAATTCAAAAGCTAAATGTAAGCTGTTCATGACCGTTAATTGTCATTTGCATAAACAATAGAAAAAAATATTTAGTTTTGCGAATATGTATGCCATATAAACTTAAATTAATTTACATCTTCACATTACTTTTGCTATACTTTTAAGTCCCTCATACTGTTGCTATTCCTCTGCGATGGTCTAAGTAAAATTATTAAATCGTCTCGAGATAGTAAACATTTTCAATATCCAAATGATACCGAAAAATCTCTTTACTTAGAGAAATTGTTCAACTGCAATTTTCATAAAATTTTTTAAGGATAGCATCGAAAAACTGATTGGTGTATGGAATTTGAAGAAATTGTATTGTTAAATAAATTTAAAAAAATAATAGTTATGTTAAGTTTTACTTAAAAAATGCGTGTAATACCATGTAACACGTAATCACTGTTATTTTAAAATCTAATATTATTTACTTTATAAACATATCGCCTTATTCTTCTTCTTCTACGACCATACAATTCTTGAGAGAACTTTTGTCTCTGCGAAGAAAAGCCGCCACTATATGTGGACTCCTTTTATCAGTCGCCCATTTGTAGCATATCTAGATCCTTTCTCACTGCGTCCCACCATCTGTTTCTTGGGCCGCCCCTTCGGTATATTTCCTCCAATATTTGCAAAGAAGATGGATTTACATGGACTATGGTGTCTATCATTCTGTTAACATGATCTAGCCATCGCATCCTATACCAATTTTAATAAACGCTAAATGCCGCTACACTACATCCTTGTACAGTTCGTAGTTTATTTTTTTTTTTAGCAAAATCATTTTCATCCAGTTTAGTTGGTCCATACATGCGAGCGACGTAATATTTTTCTTCCAAAACGCTCTATTTTCTTAACTTCTGCATCTTTGAGTGTCCAGCATTCGGAGCCATAGGTAAGAATATGGGTCTGATTGTGATTACAGTTCTGTAAACGTTTATAGAAGGTGAAAATTATAATTCAAAAGAATAAGTATTTCATATGTTTAGACGTTAACCTACGATTCCGCTTATTGACATGCCGTCAAATATTTGACAAAATGTCAATAAGTGAAATCGTAGCTTTATGGGATAAGAATAATTATTATTTGTTCATTAATTTGTTTAATAATTTCCCTTTAAGTGTTGAGCTAGACATATACTTACGTAAATTTCATATTATTTCATAATTTTTATTCTATGCACGTATGAACATTTTATATTTAAACAACATAATTTAGAGCAGTACTCAGTACATATATACCGCAATCGAGACACAACGCGTAATATAATATACATATACAGTATTGTCGAAAATATTCCGACGACTATCTATTTACATAATTTTTGCTCATAAATGTAAAATAATTCATATTTATATAAATTTCCTTTTATTTCTTAATTACTTTTTGGGTACACTATTAAAATAACAAAAATAAAATTGAAAATATTAATTACTTAAAAGAAAATAATACTATTGACACATTACGGCTCATTATGAGATGCAGCTTAATGAAGTGTTGACACATTATACTAGGCTCATTATCTTTGCCATTTATCAATTTTTCAATAGTTTCTAGTGAATTTTCAAATTATTTAACCTCTAAAAATACGTCGTAATATAAAAAAATTGAAATTGACACCAAATTGTATTGGAAATTTGGAAAATTTCCAATAAATCTTTATTTACCCATGCCTCGTAAGTAGGCGTTTTCACGTAATTACGACATAATGAGACGATTTTTACATCATTACGAGCAGCTCATAATGATTTAATTTTACTTCATTATGAGGACTTAATGAGTATTCAGCTCATAATGAGCTATAAAGTGTCAATAGTATAACGTTGAAAATACGCAACAATACCTCAATTCATTGCATCAAAAGTATTCGAACGATTTCTTTAATGATCTGTAAAAACGATTAATTTTGAAAAATAAAAATTAGTAGAAAAATTTTTTTTATACTTTAGTATTTGTTTGGATATATCCTTTTCGTTTTATAACTTCTTCCAACCGTTTTGGGATGGATTGCACAAGTTTCTGGACTTCTGTTGAAGTAATAGATAGCCATTCTGTCTTTAAAGTTTCCTTTAAATCGGAAAAGTTTGTCTTTTGCTTTTTTTTTTTCAATTTCTTGCCCAATATAGCCCCATGCCATAAATATGTTCAATTGGGTTCAAGTCTGGAGGTCTGGAGACTCTGGTGGGGTTTATAACTTTTGAGGTACGTTAGAAAAAAGCAACACATTTTGGTATTGTATGCGGTATGTTTGTGGTCATTATCTTGTTGGAAAATATAATCATTATAATGACTCCCAAATTTTTTGCACTTGTTTTCAGATTTTGTTTTAAAATGTTTATATAGGTATATAAACTGGTCCATGGTTCTTTCAATAAAACTCGAATTTCTAACTCCATTATATCCCATACAACCCCAAACCATTACAGATCCCTCACCATGCTTTACAGAATGCCTTGCATATTTCGTGGATTTAGCTCCTTTCCAACTTGTCTCCAGACATTTTATTGACCATTGGACCTGTAAGGATTAAATTTACTTTCGTCACTAAAAATCACATTTTTCCAAAAAGTAATTAAATGATTTAAATACTTTTTAGAGAATTAAATGTTGAATTAGAATAATTTAAAAATTATGTAAATAGAGAGTCGTCCGAATACTTTCGACACTCACCGTACATGTGATAAGTATGTATGTACATATTAAATATTAATGATATGTTACTATGAAAATAAAAGAAATTATAAAGAATGCAAAACACCCGAAAATGACAAACTCCATTGTATATTATGTATTATCTCACCTTATATATGTATATATAGTGTTTCTTTTGTAAAATTTTTGTATTTGTATTTGCACGTACATATAGGTATGTATAGGTATATATGCGTTCTTAATACATAATATATATTACTAGTGCATACCATATGTATAAATAAGTATCTATACATATTTTCAAATTTTCATAAATATATATAATAGATACAATGTGAAATGAATAATACAAAAACAGGAAGAGTACCTATAATAGTATAGTGAAGTATTAAAATAGGAATATACAAAAAGAACAAAAAAAAAATTTATATATATTACATAGAAGATTCCTTTTGTTATTATTGTGTCCTTAACATTTGTATATATTGTATTTTATTGTATTGTATTTATTATGCGTATATATATTTAGAATCAGGAATTTGTGAAAAATTACCAAAAGAAGAAAAGGACAACATTGAGAAAAAAATAGAAGAAGAAAAAAAAAATTATGAATAAAAATGTACATTTATGTATAGTTCGTAAAGAATATAATACGTGAGTTAACAAAAATGTAATTTTAAGAATGAAATAAGGCAGAAAAAATATAAAAAGAAAAGAAAAATATAATATAATAGAATTGAAAGATAATAGTAATAATGGAATGATGATAATAATAATGAAAAAAAAAAAAAAATGACAGAAATAAGAAAAAAAAAATTATATGTAGTATACATTATATGCGGAGAACCTGCATTATTTTCTTATATAAAGGATACTCTGTTGTTTGCATTGTAGTGTGTAGCTATTCAATTTCTTTTTGTATTAGAATTAAAAGGAGAATAATGAAAAAAAAGAAAAAAAAATTAAATAACTAAAATTAGCTCTGCTGCACATGAAATCAATGGAATTTTTGTATTTGAAGAAAACGCATATCTATACTATATGACAGGTAAACAAGAAGAAAATTTTCATAGACAGTACGTCGCCTAACATACGAGTATTTATTTATAAAAAAAAAAACCTAACAAAACATGAGACCGGAAAGAATCGAATTATTTTGTGTGTTGATATTTTTCCAAAAAAATTTTTCATTGATAAAAACACAAAACTTTACAAAGCATATCAATAAATATTTTGCATTTTTTTTTTCTGTTTTGTAATGTTTTGCTTCGTAATTTTGTTTCTGACATGAGATTTTTGCGCATGTAAACAGCCAGAATATTTCAATAATCCAACTGATCTAGAATATACTCTAATCTATAAGCAATTGAAATGCATCGCCTTGTCTGACATCTGACATCCATCATTCAGCTTCTAGTAATCAGTTAAAAACAAATCACCAATATTCAGCCAACATTTTTCTGCGTTCGGTTACTTAGTTTTCAAGCATTTGGCTACCGTCAAAATGGGGTAAATGCTAGGGACAGACCAGAGCTTAGAAACTTTCTAAATCAGTTTAAGTAGATAAACTCCTTGGTGTCTGTCAGCAGTCAGTTTGGATAAGTCCGCTTAGAAGTAGTTTAGCCTAAGTCAGTAATCCAAGTAGTTGAACTCGATGAGAGCTTTTTTTGAACATACAACAAATGACATCTAAACCAGTTTTCTGTCTGTCAGTACGAATTCTTAGCTAAAAGCTTTTTCTAAACTGATTTAGCTTAATCCAAAAGGAGCTAGTCTTTCAGCACTATTAAATTGGCCCTTTGCTGGTGTCTCTAGCCCACCACAATAAAAAGACTGTAATTAAAATATGCTCTAGTCTATATTGCAAGTTTTTCAGTTTTGCTAAAACACTAATATGTTCGTTGTACTTTTTTGTACTCCTATGCATTTCGAAATATGTTTGATACGAAACGGTAACGGATTCTTTAATATCGTCAAGAACGATGTCAGTCTAAAGCTCTAAAGTTAAAATTAATTGTGACAGTGTATAATTTGTTAGTGGAGAAGTATACAGAACACCTAAAACCATACCTAAAACATCGGTAAGAACATTTATTTTTTTCATTTATCTTTCTTCTTTAAATATTATTCGCAGTTTTCTTTTATATGCTTAATTTTGTAAGATATCAAATTTATTTTAAATCATTTACGTGTTTTATCTATTTTTGTGGGTGATTTTAGTCGGACAATTTCGTCCCAATAAAATTTTCTGGAGTAATAGATAATAATTGTTAAATAAAATGTAATTGGAATTTTTGAATTTATTTCTAGAATATCAATTAATTAACTTTAAATAAATCATGACTCGTATTTGTAAAAGAAAAATCAGAACACGGCATAGTATGTGTACTGAAAGCATAGATTATATTCCAAACACCCTAGCTGACCATTCAGTGAACTAGGTTCACAATGAATTCATAGTGAATGCCAAAAATCTTCACGAACTGAATAATTTTTCTCTTATTCATTTTGAAAACACGAGATGAAAAATAAGTGAATTATTCAAAAATGGGTACATTATGAATACACCAAGTGATTGAAATATGAATTATATTCATACAAAATTCATTTGATGAATGACGATTTCTGTAAACTTATTTTAATTTTATGATTAGACGAATTCACTCGTTTTATCTTTGTAAAATGATTGCGATTCACAAAGCCTATAACACTATGGAATCACTTAGTGAATGTATAGTGAAATTTTGTATTCCTTTTTACATAATAATTGTAAACTGAAGCTATATAAAATGTAGTTATTTGAGTCTAAGAATAAGGAATAAGCAAGTGTTTTAAATTCTGTGTACTATTAGTTTATTAAAAGTAAAAAGTAAAATAAATAAAAAATAACGAAGTGATTAATTATTAAGTGATTAAAGAGTTTTTATTTAAATTATTCAGAAAAATCAAAACGAAAAGTGGGAATCTAATAATTAGAGTCAGGATTCATTGATTACTCACATTGTAAATGGTATTTCACCTTCACAAACTGCATTCAATTTGAATTCATTTCGTGTTTTCATTAAATGTTCAGTAAGTGATTTCAAAATGGGTCCAATAAGTGAATTCACTATGACCAGCTATAGCGTAAAAATTCTTGAAATAAAATATCTTCATTAATGATTCACTGTGAACGTTCACGTGAAGAATCACTTGGGTGAAATGAATTCAGAACGAATTCACTATGAGTTCACTTGGTCAGCTGGGACATTTCCAAACACATTTTATTGATGTGAGCTTCTATTTCTAGAAGTTGGTTTTTTATCAGTATATATAGTTACTGTAGTTAGCATAGATGTTTTCAATATCCGTTACTCAAGAAGTTCTCTTATGTTCTCTTTTCATTACAATTTTTGGTAATGGTAGATAATTTTGGGGGATTTTTCTCTGCTCCAATTTAAGTGTTAAGCATTTCTTTTTTAAAAAGCTAAAAAATGTCACATATTTTGCAAATAAATAATTAATTTAGATCGGGGGGGAAAATTTGAAAAATTTATTGAAAATATATTTTTAAGCTGTACAAAATTTTATTTTTTGAGTCCAGTAATCCTTGTATGTCAATTAATTCAGCTCAACAAACAGAGAGATCATCGCAACAGTTAAAAATGGTCCAAAATAAATTTACTATTCTGCCGTCGTTAGGTAGAAGGTCATATCTGACATTTAGGTAATTTTGAGTTATTGAGGTTGTTTTTAGAAATGTGTGGTTTGTATGATTTGACACATACGACCTTTTATCATATCTGTATTTAGAGTATGTAGTACGGTAGCCAGATTTTGTCAGATACGACCTTTTACATTAGGATAAGCCAGATTTAGCTTGAAAAATGTAAGTTTTCCTATCAGATACGATATTTGAAGTGGCGAAAATAGTGCCTTAATGTTCATTTACAGCTTTCTAACTTAGAGAACGAATGCATTATTGGAGAATGAAGTATAGAGAACCAGTCCTTGCAACATTCTTCAAAGATTATACCAAAGTTACACAATAATAAAAAATTTCTCTAGAAAATTGTTTTGTGCATGTACTTAATTTCCGTTCGTTCGTATGCAATTTATAAGAAATTTGCATTTTTTTGTAATATCCATGAAATCTGATATTTAAAATATGACTGACATTTTTTTTTTCTATAACATACCTACTCTATAAAATGCGAATAATTATTTCTTAACAGAGCATGAAGAGAGATGAATTTAAATGTGTCCTAGAATTGAATGAATGAATGAATTTATTTGCATATATATCCTTTTTTTATTTTATTGTAATTCAAACAAAAATGTACATACATTCGATAAATTATTGAAAAAAGAACACAAAAATCTATTCTAATCAAATTATATGCGAATTGTTATTTATTATAGCAGTTCATATGCATGTTCAATTGTATAGACATAAGAATGATTGTATAACGAAATAAAGGATACATCATATTTAAATATGTAGTACATCCCAATTCCTATATATGTATACATAAATGCAATTTGATCGTTATAAAATATTCCTTTTGTGCAGAAAAAATTTTTAATTTATAATTTTTTGCAATTCAAAATTTTCCTTTTTTTTATTTTTTCACTTTCACATTTTAATATGTACGTAAGTATATGCACAATTCGGTTGATTTTTCTTCTATACATAATACAAAAAGAATAAAATACAATACCATCCCTCTATGTACATACATACTACATACATATGTATATCTATGTATATATTGATCCTTTTATATATAGAAAATATGCATAAATGTATTACAAACTAATAAAAACACAAAACAAAACAAAAAATAATTTTCAATTCAAATCAATTTTGCACGATCTTAGGAGAAAATACATACATACAAGTATTTATAGGGTGCAAGGTACATTATTACATTTTGTACTGATATATTTTACATATTCATTATTAAATATCTCACAATATCATCATTCTTGTTTTATTATTATTATTATTATTTATACTGTATCGATCATATACGCTATTAAATATACTGACTGATACACCAATCCAACAGAAGATTATACTTCCAATCATGTATAATAATACACATATGAATGTAGGTATGCGCAATCAATATGCAGACATATAAATATATGTATGTACTCGTGTATTGAAATAAATTGATATAAAAAATGATCATTATTCAAACGCACAAAATATAAACAAAATAATAAAGTATAAGTATGTATTTGATGTATAGTAATAGGGGATTCGGTAAGTAATGTCGTTTATGTTCAACGCATCGATATTCGTTTGTCAGCGCGAAAGTAAATCAAATCCGTGTCACGTTATCGAGAAATTGTTGTTAGTTCAGAACAGTTGTTTGTTAGAAACAGCTGATTAGTAAAATAGTCTGCATAATCATTTGATATTTTGTTATGAAAAGTATTTCTCGCCCAAATAGATTTTAGCCATTCACAACCTGGATTTTGCATACCAGTAATCTATTCGCAAGAAGCAAAAATGTAAAACTCATATATATTTTACGCTGCAGTTGCGTTCGAATTTTGCGAACTTTCGGCGTTACGCTATAGTTGTCGCCGGAATTGTAAGATGGCTGTAAGGCTATACGCGCAGGCGTAAAACGGAGATGAGCTGAACTGAACACTGAACTGGACTTATCAGCTAAGAATGAAACAAACAAATACGCAATGCATTTGAAGCAATACTGGCAATACAAGAAGTAGCTTATACGCGCACATCAACAGAGCAACTGAACTTATCGGTGGGGTGCAAATTTTTAAGCTGGAGAACGTTCCGAAATGCTACTATAGTTATAGTAGTGGTATAGTAAAGTTATGCTGTGGTTATGCTAGTTGACTATTGAAGTTATGTTGACTATAGCTAGTTCTTGAACGCATATAGTTATCATCGTGGTTAAAAAGTATCAGCTGTCAATATTTTATATGTAATGCCGTTAAAGATAATAAGAAGTCAGCTGATTAACTATCAGTAATCTTACTCTTGAGCATGGTTAATTTTTTAACCACCGTAGTTAAAAATAAACTATACCAAAGTTATTTCTGAACGCTTGAAAGTTTAACTACGGTATTTTTGAACGACAAAAAGTTAACCATAGTTAACCACAGTAAGGTTTTGGAACGCTCTCCTGATCAGTACTTCTACCTATAAGTTCTGTTCAGCTCAGCTCAGTTCAGCTCTACTCTACTTTCTGTCTGCGCGTAGCCTAAGGTAAGCTAAAACATAAAAGAGAATAGCTGTCTCCAAATGAATCACCATGAAGTATAACAACTAATAAGTCTGTTTTGTATATTTTATATTAATTTTATATTTTATTCGATTGAATATTCGTGAGGTCGTTCATTTTGAATATTGTTAAAACCTGGACAAGCTCTAAATGCAGACCTCTTTACTGTGAAAAAATTGAAAATTGAATAAATTAATCTTTAATTGAAAATTTCCCAGTAATTGTCAACATAAAAAGCGATTTTGTAATACGTAAGGATAGGTAATGCAACACCATACTGAAAACAACTAAACCCCAAAAAATTGATGAAATGGATGTGGGGTTGGTATATTCTCTCATATGCAATCTTCAGATATTTTACTAAAATACCAATTGATTTTTGTAGAACCAACATTGGAAAATTTTACACTAGGGCTGGTTTTCACTAACATAGTAGATTATCTTTTATCTGAGATAAAGTGTATTCATCAACCTGGATAAAACACTACTCGGATATTTTTAAGACAACCTCGGAGTGGTATTATAAATATCGTCCGAACATAACCTTGTTATTAACAGCAACAGCACAAATAAAGATAATGTAGTTTGTACTACATCTTTGTACAATCATATAATCATCACATCACATAACCTCTTTTTCATATTGTAATATAAAAATACTATCAGCTAACATGTTTGACACACATGTTCGACCCGAAAATAAAAAAGTTCGAAAACAAATTTTATCTAGGTAGTAGGTTGGTGAATAAACTGAAATTGTATCCGGCTAAAATATATCCGACGGATATATCCATGTTTGTGAATACCACCCTAGAAGACAAAAAGAGTTGCTTAATGCTTAACAGATAATGGCGAGACTGACTACATCATACATTGAAAAAATTTTTTTTATTAAAATGTTAAAAAAGCGACATTACTTTCCAGTCTATCTAAATAAATCTGAAGTGAATGCATGAATGCAAAAATATCTGTTGATAAAGAAATTTCTTATACTCGTACATATGTATGTATATTTTTCGGTTTATGCAAAATTCAATTATGCTAAGCCAATGTTATGTTTTTCTTTTATATGTGATGCTTATTCAAAGAGTATGTACATATACTCGTATCTGTAAATAAAAATATTTGTCTTATTATTATTTTTTTTTCTTTTTAAATTTCATTTGAAATAATTTTTTGCATAATCTTATCCTATTTTTTGTTGTTGTTGTTGTTATTATTATTATTTGGCTTGATCATTTATATTCTATTTTATATATACATACATACATATAATACACGTATAATACACGTACATATATTTATATAAATACCAGATAGGACGCTGTTGCAGTCGTAAGTCACTCAACAGGAGGTTATTTCTTCTTATTTTTTTGTACATACATATTACACTTCTTGTATGTGTGTACGCATGTGTAAATATATAATTCATTTCACATTATATTCTTAATTCGCAAATATATGTACATATAAACGCATATATAGGTATAGCGTATAGTATAGAGGCTATCTTACATTCTATGTATTATATTCTATATATAAATGTATCATAAACGCAATCAATATACATAAATACTTACTGTACACGCAGGCACAGAATCGGTATAAACAATTTTATAAAATGAAAATAGTTATTGCGCAAACGCGATCGCACAAATTAAAATTGTTCTGCTCGCACAACAACAACAACAAGAAAAAAGGGATGAATCTTTATAAATTCGAAATGAATATAAATTTATCTCACGTGTTCGACCTTTAATATTTAATTTAGCGTAACCTTTTTTTTAATTTATTTTCTATTTTATTTTTTTTTTTTTTTATTTGTGAACTCGTATATTATAGACACATTATACTATATGTATATTAGCAGAACAGCTTCTGTTAAGAGAAGAGATTCATATATTGTACATAATGTATATGATCTGTTCTGTATATACGGCGGGACACACCTGAATAATAGAACAAAAGCAAAATTTTTTATTTTATTTTATTCTATGTACGAGTATATCGATCATTTTTTATTTTTTGCATTCCTTTTTTTTTTTTTTAATTTTCAAATAAAAGATTGAATGGTAGGTTCGATTCTTATTGTTTGATTTGTTTTCTAAATTCATTTTTTTTTTTACATACATACATACATACCTACATACATTATACATACTAGTACTCGGATACTCGTACTCGTATATTACATTATATTTATGTATTTATTAGTTTTGAAAGGAAACTAACAGGTAAATCGAATGTTGTTTTTTTTTTTTTTTGTATCTATATTTTTGCACATCATATATGAATGGTATGTACATATATGTATGTATGTTTTCATGAACATTTAACCCTTCTTCTTACTATTTTTATGATGTACATTATGTATGTATGTACTTATGTATGTTACATATTTTATTTTGTTTTTATTTCATTTCTTTTTTGTGTTTTGTATGTTGTCTTCAATATTCTTCACATCATTTGATTGGGGATTTTCTTTTCTTTGTTTGTTTTTTTTCTTCTTTTTTTTTGCAAATTTACATTAAATCAAAACTGCATATACCTATATACATATATGTACCTACATTTAACACATAACAAAATATATGTATAAAAAATGTCATATACGAAAAGGATTTATATATATGTAGGTACATACGTACATATATGTACATATGTACGTTCTCGAGAAAATGTCTCAAGTAAAAAAAAAAAAAATGTTTTTTTCATTATTGTTGCGTAAAATGCGCAAAAAAAAAAGGGTTGGTTGGTTGTCGCTTCATATATAACGTATGTATATGTATGTACGTAAACATATAGTATGTGAATTTCATTTCACTTATATTTTCATTATTATTATTGTTATTATTATTATTTTTTTTTTTTTTGCCCATCAAAAAATTGTCACATTGTTTTATATGTATTTTTTATATTCTGAATTTTGACAAGATCGATTTTTTTTTCAGATCTAGATCTAGATTATTTCATTTCAAATTTTTTTCTTTGTTTTTTTTTTTTTTGGTACAGATCATCTTGAAGAATGAAAATTTCTTAACGTACCTATCTTAGATAAGGGTTGATGTGACAATAACACTACACAAGTATTTAAGTATATATATATAGTTTTACCTACACTCATATTCTACTACTTACGTATGTATACGAGTATAAGTAATTCGTTATTCATTTTGGTTGATTCGATGTCGTATTGTAAATTTGGCGTATTTCCTTTTTTCTTTTATTTTATTTTTTGGTTGTTGTTATTATTTGCTGGTTATTTTTTTATTTTCCATTTTTTTTTTTTTGTTTTGTTTTGCTGTTTCATATTTTTCCCGATATACCCGATATACCCGATATACGCACTGATCATCATCACAATTGATTATTATATAGTATCTATATAGTGTTCTTGAGAAAAATTAAATTTTTATGGTTGTGTGAATTTTATCGTTAAATTTTATTATTGTTATTATTATTATAGATATTTTGGCAAACGCGAAAAAATTAAATTATATAAATGTTATAAAATGACGAGTACACATATGAGAAGAATAAAGGGTTATGCGAATGATTTAAATTTTTGATTAAAGTCAATTGTGAACTTAATCATATTTTTTTTTTATATTTTTTGATTTTTACATTTTTGTTTTTGTAGGTATATGCGTACTTGGTTCTTTTAATGCGGTATTATTTATTGAAGAAATATCATTAGTTAAAATCAAAATCAAAATCAAAATCAGAAATTAAAGTTACCGCACAAGAAAAAAAAAATGAAAAATTAATGTAAGATTTGTGGGAAAAAAGGATTTTAATATCAAAATAATATATATGTATGTATGTATGTATAGAGCATTTTGATCTTATGAGAGTTTCCACAAGTTTTTCAAACACAAAAAATGCATAAATAAATCAAAAATGTTACCGAATTACGGAACTCATCAATATATGGTGCAGAGGATGCTGTTTTTTTTGCAATAACAGCACAAAACATTTACAGGACAAACGGACTGATCGACAATAACAAACTATGTAATACGTGGTAATACTGACGCCAACCAACAAGGAAGCTTTCCTCATTCTCAAATCCATTGATCAAATCGTGCCAAACCATCCCAAATCTCAAAATCTGAAAAGATCAGTTATCCGCTTGCTCAAAAACAAAACAAAAAACACATAAACAAAATTAAAAACTTATTTAAAAATAATTTAACTAGCTTTTGAAGACTAAAGTGTAAGGTGGCGAGTAGAATAAGCTAGATTAGACTAGAATTAGGAACTAGGTGTCGGATAGAATTTAAGTAAATTTAAGAAGCCTGTAATTGCCTTGCAGCCGTTGGCTTAGAATTAAGCATACTTTTAAACAATTCTATGTTTAATTTTAAATAAATAAATAAATAATAATTGATGATCTTTCTATTTGTTGAGCTGAAATGCGCGTATGTTCCAATCTATCAGGACTTCAAGAATAAAACAAGCCTGATCCTACACCGATATACCTCTGTATTTGACGATTGATCTGTAATTCATACACATATTCTTCATTACGAGGACTCCTAAAATGCGAACATCTAATATTTTTTTGAAATTAATTTGCATTATACAGTGTATCCCAATTAGAAGTTCAGATTTAAAAATTTAAAAGCATAGTTTTAGACCACCCTATTTTTAATTTTTAAATAAATAAATAAATAATAAAACAAAAACGGCTTAATATATTTCTAAATTTATTTTTTTTTTTTTTTTGAAAGTACAATCCTTCCGGTTATTTATGGAAAATGATTTCGTTTAAGTGGGAGCCGCAGTTGGCCTTGACGTACTTCATTCGGTTGGTGCAATTTCTGAGTACCTTTTAGATTGTGTGCGGCTCTATTTCGGGAATGGCTCTTGCCCTTCACATCAGTCGCCACAAATAAAAATCCAAAAGGCATCAAATCACAGCTTGATCAAAAAATCCTTACCGATCAATTCACGTCACCATTTCGACTGATAATGCGGCCATCGAATTTTTGACGCACTTCCACTAGTGTTACGACCGCGATGTGTGGCCACAAAACTAAGATCTTTACGCAGAATTCATTGCATGAAAGAGGGGCTGATGTTCATTTCCAAATTTTATGCACAAACTTCTTGATACCGTTGGGTGTCAGTGCCGTGTTTCCACCAAATTTTGTACGACATTTTCTTGCGATTTCGGATCAATTGTCTTTGTTGTGCAAGTAAATTTCCAACATTTCCCATACTTTTACTGAAGCGTTTAGCGACTCATTTCGTCAACTGGAAATAATATACTGAATTTCTGTCAAATAAAAGAATGACATTAGTATTTCCAAAGCCAAAATAAACCGATATGTCAAATCTGAACCGCTTATTGGGACACCCCATATAATATGTATGTAATCTGGTATCAGAAAGTCCTAATTAATTGTTAAAATTATATGTACATCGGTATAATCTGAAATTTCTCCCAGTCTCTACGCGGACAACACTATATAATTTTCGTGCATTAGAGGACAAACAAACTACCCGCTAAGGCGCTAGAAATTCTCAAGAAAAATATTTCAGACCTCCTAAAAGATACTACGATAAATGGGGCATCAAACTTGATTAATCAAAAAGTTTGGTAATCTGTTTTAGGAATTCTTACTGTAAAATTCATAAAAATACTGTGAAAGAGAGCAAAAATCTCAAACTTGTCATGAATAATAGTAGCGTTCCTTTAACTAATAGCATCAAATATTTATAAATATAAAAATCTTCACCTGCAGACTTCTCTACAATCCGCACGCTAGGGTAGTGCTAAAAAAAGTCACAATACGTTACCTATACTTTTCTTTTAAGATTTTTGTTTAATTGCAAAGCAGTTTTAGTTGAAACCAAAAAGTACTGGCTACTAGTCTACAAAACTTGAATTATGCCAGTAATTGGTTACAACTTCATGATATGCTTCACAATTTCTCCACGTGTGGCTTCTCAGTTCGAAAAATCCGAGAGAAATATGCTTAGACACTAGTCTTACCAAATTTCGCAGATCCAATAAAAATGATATTCAAACCAGTACATAATTCAATATTCAAACTGTAAAATTATACTCCTTTGATAAGTTATCTAATTAACTTATCCAAACGATCCATAAATATAGAATCAAGAACTATTATGTGAACCCGGTAATAAAAAGAATATGAAGATCATCATCATCATCATTTCCTGTCACTCCGCTAGGGAGCATAGGTCTTCAACAAAAGCTCTCCATCTCACACTGTTGTTGGCTAAAGTTTTTGCTTCAGACCACGTTTTGTTTGTTGCTGACAATTCCGTTATTGTGTTTCTACGCCAGGTATCTCTTGGTCTACCTCTTTTGCGATGTCCTTGTGGATTCCAATAATGCGAGGTTTTGGCAATATCATTTGGTGGTCTCTTTCAGAGTATGACCAAATTCAATTCCATTTTCGTGCCTAATAATGGTGCTGACTTTGTCCAGTTCAACTATCTGCCATAGTCTTTCATTATTTATGGTATTTGGCCAAAATATTTTTAATATACGGCGTAGACATCTGTTAATAATGACTTGTACCTTGTTCAAAATGTTTCTATTTAACTTCCAAATTTCACTGCTGTACAGTAAAACAGATAGGCATTTTGTTTTAAAAATATGTACATAGTTTCAATTTTTTGGATACATTTGAATTCCAGAAAGATCTGAGTTCAAATAAATGAAGACAACCATATAACAATTCAGTGCTATAGACAACTTTCATATTTCTCCCTTAAATGTATCAAATGATAATTCCGCTTTACTCTTTGAGGCTATGTTAATCGCTCAATGAAATTTTATGAAAATACAATCCATGTTAAAAACAACAGAGGATAACTAGATTACCAGATAGATAGAACATTTTTCTTAAACGAAATACCACTTGCAAGAATTAATTTAATACAATAGATGTAAATATGTAAATAATTTTATCAATATTCTAATAATTTTGACGAACGGTACTATGTAAGTGCGTGTAGTACTGTAGTACTAATTAAGAACACGTAATTACTTTAAATCTTAAACTATCAGAAAAATTATTATAGTTCTATATAGTCTTTGCTGTCTGTAAGCAACAGGACCAATAAAATTGTATATATTTCCAGTAAATTATGTAAAAACAAAGACAACTGAACGATGTACAATCAAAAAACTTTATCCTATTCGAATAAAAGAAAAAAAATTAAAAGCACAAAGCCATACGAAATAAAATTATTTAGAGCCAAATTCACCCTGCTTTGCCGGTATTGATATATTTTCTGGTAATCCATTTTTAAAGTTTAACACGAAATATATAATGTGCTAGCTAATGATTATTATTTAGTTGTTAAGAGTAGGATTCGACTTTGGAAAATTTCCGAAAACAACAACAACGATTTGATATAGTATTGGATTGGGTGACAGACATGTAATAGCATGTCTTTTAGGTGCATGTCTTTTAGGTGCTAATAAAAATGGATTTTTGAATATTTTGATGAAAAAGAATATAATTTTTTACAGAATGTTATCCTTTTTTTTTGTAAACACTTCAGAAAAGTCCAGATTTTATTTTTATACCAAAATCATAAAGAAATATGAAGATTTAATGTATGAAAACAGAAGTCAAAGTTGAACGATTTTTCAAACAAAATCCTCTCCTTTTCTAAGAATTATAACTGAATTTTAGGACCTAAAACCAAAAATATACTCCATTCAAAGACCACAATATCCTTCAAGGTACCTATATTAAAAATTTCAAAGAAATTGGTCAATTAGAGTTTACTGTACGTGGTGCATTTGGAAGCCGAAAAATCGCAATTTTGACAACTTTGAAACCCTGTAAAAAGTGAAGAAGGACATTTTAAAAAAAAGTGCTCCATTCAAGGACCACAATTCTTATCAAAGTATTTATGTTTCAAATTCCATTGAAATCGGTTAAGTAACTTCGGAGATATGTGGTGCACAAGATAACAGATAGCGTGTGGAGTAAAGGTCTTATATATAAACTTTTGAAAATCAATTGCCCAAAAATAATTATCAGACTAATTTGTAGCTTTCTAAATGATAGATTTCTCACTATTTCTATTGGTGAGAAATTTTCTAATTTAGTCCCTGTGAGATCTGGCGTTCCTCAAGGTTCTGTTCTATAGGACCGAAACTTTTTAACATCTTCTTATATGACTTCCCATTCAGAAACTCAATAGGTGCGGAAATCTCTGCTAGCCCTTATGCAGACGACACCATTATTTTTGTCGCTGATGATAAACCTTTTAAAGCATTAGAAACTCTTCAAAGTTATATTCCGGACCTCATTGTTTACTACAAAAAATGGGGCATAAAACTCAATAAAAGTAAAAGATCATTATAATTTGATTTAGAAACTCTTACGATAGAGGACACAGAAATACTATTAAGGAGAGTAAAAACCTTCATCTATATGCCTGAACGGCAATAACGTTCCTCTTACTAATAGCATCAAATATCTGGGTATTAATCTGCACCACAAACTTCTTTTTAATCCACATGCGAGAGTAACGCTTAAAAAAGTACAGTATGCTACATCCATTTTAAGGCCTTTGCTAAATTCTAAAGTTGTCCGAGTTGAAACCAAACTCTTGATATACAAGACCCTAATTAGACCAATTGTTGGTTATAACTTCTTGACTTGGTTCACTATCTCACCAAGTTTAGCATTTGAACTAGAAAAATTTGAGAGAAAAATTCCGAGACATTGTCTTGGCAAATTCCGAAGGCCCAATAAAAAATGGTATCCTACTAAACGCATTTACTCTGAGTCTAAAATGACGCCTTTAATAAATGATTTAATAAACTCATCTAGACAGTCCATAGAAAGAGCAAAAGTTCATGTTATCCCAATAATAAGAGGAATATTTGAAGACAACATACATAACTCAGTTTTAGACAAATATTACATCTCGCCCATAAACATAGAGAATGCAAATTCTGCAACACTTTTCGACTCTTCAAATCTATCGATGAAATTTTACCAAAATGTCGTTCAAGTTAGAAACAACAGAGGTTGATTCGATTACCAAATACGTAATATGTATAGCACATTTCAATTAAATATCACTTGCATAAATTAGAATAAGATAGATTTAAGAAAAAAAAACAAATCAATAAAAACAAAGATAAATTGACAAAGGATATTATGTAAGTGTATTACATACACATACACTATATTCAAATTCTATCTTTTAACTGTGATAATTTAGTAAATAAGTAACTTCTTTTTTTTTTAATTTTAAGTAAAATATTTCAATATTCGAAATTAGTCTATTCTAGAATTAAGATGCAAGTGATATTCAATATTTAACACTTAAAGTAAGAATTTCTATTAATTAACTATAACTTATAAGTACTACATATGAAAGTCAAGTAGATTAGTGCCGGGAGCAAGCACGGCTAAGTTAGTTCATAAGTAACGTTAAGTTAAAACTGACAATGTAAAACACATAACATAATGCATTATAATATGCACATTTTTGTACTTTAAGTAAGTCTAAGTAGATGTAAGCAGGACATATTTATATAGTCAGCTATATGTATGATTCTCATTTATGTAATAATTCTTAGACTGAGTTTTACACTATCAACGTCAAATGTACTACATATATACATTGTATGTAATTTTAAATACAAAATCGCTATTTAATTATGAAATATTGAAATACAAAATTTTTCTTCAAATTCTATTAATTTAGAAAATTTCAATTTAAAAATACTAAAATATGTACCTACAGTCGATTGGACTCACAATATATTCATCTATCTTTTTAAAAGGGAAAGGGTATATACATAGTATATTGATCTTTTTCCTTTTTTGTTTTGGAATTAACAGATCACAGCATGTGCTTTGTATGGGTTATTCCCATATTTTAAATATTTTGAATTCCAAAAAACAAAAAAAAAACAAAACAAAATAAAATAAAAATTTTTTGAATATCTTCACTAGACATATTGTCGCCATTTTATTATGATCAGAACATCAGAACAGACAGCTTGACGGCAATTTTGAAAAATAAAATAAAATAAAAAAAAATTATTATATTTTTCCTTTTTCAAAAATGATCCTTATGCAGAATATTGTTATAACACCACACCATTCTAAAAGCATAAATACATACATAGAATTGAAATGCGTTCCGTTTAGGTACCTGCTGTGTGTATATACATAAGTATAAGTGAAATTATATTTTTTCAAATGTAAAATTCTTTGTAAAATCAACTCTAACCTTTAAAAAAAAAAAAGCACAAAGAATAAAAAAAAAAAGCACAAAGAATAAAAAAAAAAAACAGGATAGCCAGCCACACTCAGATATATTGATATATTATGTGTGTAAATGAATGTTTATTTTTTGGTTTTTTTTTTTGTTGTGTCGATTATAACAACACCTACCAGTCACATTAGAAAATTTTTAATTTTAATTTATCAAAACTCTTCTCATCCAAAATGTTTGATACAAGTCTAATTGTTGTTGTTGTTTTACTATAGACGTTACACTAAATGAATGCATATTGGGGATAAAAACATCTTAATGTCTGATTTTAATCACCTCATGAAGAATGATCATTTTCATACCACCGTCATCATGACCATGAGTATATATGTATGTATACGACGTGTATTCCGTGTATCTATACATATATCCATTAAGGAACATTTTCAATGCAACGCTAAGTGAAAGTGAAATTTTATGAAAAAGCATACTGTTCAAAATACAAAGCTAAGTTAATTTTTAAATTCGAAAATTTGACATTAAAATTTTGTTTAAATTGACATTATGACATTCAAATTTTCAAATTCTCAACTGAATTTCTCCATTTTTAAGTAGGAATTTAAAGGAATTTTAGGGAAATTCTTGCATTTTTTGAAAGTTTCCATCTGTTGGTCAATTTTCTAACAACATTTTTATAATTAAATTTATAGCATTTGTTAAGTGAAATTGAAATTAGAAATATAACCTAATTTCACTTTACTTTAGCAATTTCAATTTCAATTAGAAAGTGACGCAGACATCTAATGTCGTGTAAGAAAATAAGGAACGAAAGACAGATAAATTCCAATTTCACTTAGCGTTGCATTGAAAATGTTCCATTAGAATATAGTACAACGTAATTACAAAAATACACACAACAAAAAAATATATTATATTAATTCATTATTTATTTCTTTATTATTTTTTATTAAAGTGTGTGTGTGTGTGTATGGATTTAAGATCAAAAACATACCAAATATTCTAATGGCACACATCAAAGATACATTATGTAGGTAATCAAAAGTTATTGATACATTATTAAATACCAAAGATCAAAGTTTATTATTTATAAAGTAGAATGTAGAATTGTTGTTGTGTTTGTGTGTGGATGTGTGTGCTTGCTATAATGTCCCAATATTCTAATATTTGAATAAGTATGATGAAATTTTTTTTTTAAAACTCATATACACACACATTCCTATGTAATACCAAACAAATTTAGTTATTAAATGATCCTGGAGCTTCATATATGCATTTATTTATATACATAAATGTATAGGCTTTATGCTTTATGTACATTTTACCATTATGACGTATAAATGTAGATTTTTGATAAAAGAAAAATGAAAATGAAAAGAAATAAAAAAGAAATTAATGACGAAAATTGACTCTTCCCTCCCAAAAAAAAAAAAAAAAAAGTTAAAAGTTAAGTTAGAGATATGTCACCTAATTTTTTTTTCTTTCTTATTTTGTTTATTGAATTTAATTGTGCATATACGACGATCGCACTTGAGATCATCGTATATAATATAGAATAGAAAAGATAAATATGAAAGGAAGATTCGTTTGATGGTTGATATCATAACGTAACGTACATATATAACAAAAAAAAACGTACTCACTCTCGTATGAAATTGTATATGAAAATGTACAAGAAGATACGAGCAAAAAAAAAAAAAAACAAAAAAAATTGTATTAATCGTTGTCATATACGAGTATAAAAGAATTTTTAGAATAGAATAAAATTTAGAAGAAACCTACACCGACATCAGAATTATACACTATATATAAGTATTTTATATTATAGAATCAGTAGTATAGTATAGTGGTATAATGGAAGTATTTAACGTAAGAGGATCGTCTTTTGTTATATATTTAACTTATCTGTATATTCGTATTGTGTATCTAAGTATATAATAATGTACACACCACACATGTACATTTATGTAAGTTAAATATAAAGAATTATGATTCCACTTTTTTTTTTTTTTGAATTTTTCAATTTACAAAACACAAATGAATGCTTAAAAATATAATAGTTACATTAAATAATACAAGATAATATACATACTCGTATGTATATATTTTACACTTTTTGTGTACGAGTCTTTTGTAATAGAATTTTGACCATGCTAGACATTCTGGCACCAAAATTTTTTCGTATATATATATAAATCGTATGGTATACAAAGAAATATACATATATAGGCATTATTTTTGTGTGAATTTTGTCATTGTAATTATCCATGCTTTACGGAATAATATAAGCGGTATATAGGGTGATGATTCAGATTAATTTAGAATATTGTTTCAAAAAATTACCACTAAAAATCAAAACTATTCTGATCGTGTTAAAATAGAATCTGCTAATTTTCAAGCAGTTTTTGACATTGACATTTTTAACTGTGTCAAATTTATGTATAAAAGACAGAATGTCAATTTGAAAGAATCTGTTTTGCACAACTCGAAGATTTCTGAATATCTGTGTAGGCTAAAATACTAAACATGGGATGTTTTCAAAAATGCAAGCTTGCGGCAAACTTGCGGCAAGCTTGCGGCAAGCTTGCGTTTGCATAATGTTCATTTAAATCAATTTACAAACGTCAAGTGTTTGTTTATTCAAGTTTATCGTCAACTTAAGTCAAGATTTGAAAGTTTCTTGATCGTCTTGCTTGATTATCTTGAGTTCATTTATTTAAATTCAAGTGTTACCGCATCTTCATTTAAAATTTGATGACATTTAAAAGTTACTTTTTATAATTACTTACTGTTATTTATTTAAGTGAAATTATAAAACAAAAGTGATTATTGATAAAAAGTTATCAGTTATGATTAGATAAAGAAAGTTATCAGTAAGTAGCTATTTTGAATTAAAATAAAAGTACAATCCACTCAACTTCAAATAATTTTTTTAAAAATTGGCAAAATGGTAACACAAAAATTTACGCCACAACTGATTTATGTTCAAAAATGCAAAATTTCTTGACATTTCAAGATATATTATCTTGCGACAAGGTATTTGACTTGATCGTAAGTTGACGAAGTCAAGCTTGCATTTTTGAAAACAGCCTTGTTTTGTGATTTCTGAATTAAAAATTACCTACGAAGTGCTATTATTTTGATAATACTCAGACTTTTATGGAGTCTCAACCTTGATTCTCAACATTATAGGGTTTTGTAATTGTAATTTTTTATGTATCAAACTCAGGACTCTTTTGAAAAACAGAGCATTAAACAATTTTTGTCTAAGTCACATAATACGCACGAAAATAAAAATAGAAATGGATCGGACCGAATGTAAACCTTTAAACCGCTTCTACATTCAATGCAGTGACTTCAATTTCGACTTTGATTTAATGGATATGTGTTAGAACTTCTACATTCAATGTAATAGACTTGACAGCTACTTTTCTATTTACTACTCGAAAGTCAAAGTCCAAGTTGAAGTCACTGCATTAAACGTAGAAACGGTATTACAGTATAAACATAATTCGGCCTACAAAACGACAACGATTTTTCAGTTGTCAAAATTTATCGACGAGGATATACGCCTAGCGAAATTCTTTTGTGCACAAACACCGTCAGCATCAGCGTAGATAATAGATACTGTTTCTTGAGTTATTGCAAATATTGCAAAACTCATTTTAATATTTTGTTCTTAATTATTTTTTATTTATTTTTTTTTAGAACACATCAACTAAAAACCATTCAAAAATAACTTGAAAACAACAAATCTAAATTGACATTTCACACCGTTTGTCGTCAAAATTAGAAATTGTTTTAATTAGAGTGTCCGGCGCAAAAAATCGACAACGATTTTCTGCTGAATTGTAGCATTTTAGGCAATTTGATTATATAGTACGTAGGGGATAAATTTTGACAACTGAAAAATCGTTTTCGTTTTGCAAGCTGAATTGTGTTTACTCTATTAAGCTCTGTAAACTGTAACAGCTATGCTAAGGAGATATTTGAATACAATGCCCGAGAAACTATAGAATTAGAGGAGTCCCAATGGTATATGTAATAGTCTATGGTTAGCCTTTCATATCCAATTTGTGGGAGAAATTCGCATCCTCTAAATCTAAAACAATGAGGGTAAATTCCACCTAGGATTGCAGTTCTATTATATATTCTATGCAGTTCTATTCTATGCAGTTATATATTTGTGACTTTTACGAGAGTAGCAAACTTAATGAAATTCCAATGAATTTAAAGTATCACTGCAAGAACACCTTGTATATTATACCAACGTACTACGATACATGTATGTAGTATGTAGATACTATGTTTATGCATAACACATTTTTACCATATGAATTTTTTTTTTCTCGCTTATTTTTGGTTATTATCTTCAAGATAATAATAGATGGTATTTCAAATTTTTTTACCTGATGGTCACACAAATCGCCTTTTTACACCTATCTTCTTTTCAACTCACCTGGATATCATTATATATTTTATGACATTAGACATACATATGTATGTATATATGTAGTCGTATATAACTATTCAATTTTGGTACAATAAAATTTGAAATAATTCTACTATTGTATTTAAAAAAAAAATAAATAATAATAATAATAATAAAAATAAAATACACATTTAAAAGAAAATTCATCTTTGTAACCATGTATTATAAAGCCGTTGTCTTATATTGTTACAAGAATTTATCTTTTTATATTCTTTATTTTTATAATAACGTACTCGTATACGTACCATATGTATGTATATGATATTACATTTTTATGAAAATGTCCTCGAATGAATTCAAAAATATGTATTTATTATATATTTTTTTCTCATCTAAATGAATTACAGAAATTCTCTTATTAATTTATACTGGATATTTTAATGTTAAATTAAAAACCACCTCATTAGTTCTAGGAGTATACAATATGTATACAGGTTCATATATGCTTATATGAAATGTTTATTTTGTAACTTACAACCAATATGGACAATGAAATAAAATTAAAATTGCTTGAAATTGAAATTTTTGCTATTACTCCTCGAGGGAGTGTAGCGCTTGCTCAAAAGCCTTCCATTTAACTCTATTAGGTGCCAATTTCTTTATAGCTATTCATGACCTTCGTACAGCTGCGAACTCCTCCTCTATTATTCGCCTCCATGTTTTTCTAGGCCTATATACCTCTGCTTCTATGACCCTGCGGGTTCCATTCAATCACTTTCTTTACAATACTGTTCGAAAATCTCCTGAGCGTATGTCCAATCCATTTCCAGTTTCTCAATAGTATTTCTTGTTTTATGGACTTAACTTTGCAAAGTTACCACAGTTCATCATTGGAAATAATATTAGACCATGCACCAAGTTTCACCAAGTTTCATATAGCACACCGATTTGAGGCAGGAATTGAATATTAACAAACAGTTTAGTGTTTCTCATTACTGCATTAGTGGTCCATACTTTATTCAACATACCATAAACATTCTTCGCTTTATAAAATCTGCTAGTTATATCATCATTCGAGCCATCGTCAGTTGTTATAGCACTTTCTAGACAGCATGTAACTTGTGACATCTTTTATCGCTCCGCCATTTATTATGATTGCAGTGTTGCTTCTAGTATTTATTCTCATGCACTTCGTTTTCCTGCAGTTGATCTTGAAACCTGCGGTAGATAATACTGTATATGTGGCTTGTAAATTGAAAATTATTTTTAATAGCCTTCCAAAATATAGATAGAATATCATCACCATCATTAGCGCAACAGCCCAGTGTGGATCTTATTGCTTGATTCAGGATTTCCTGCCATTCTGTTCTCCAGTTCTCTACGTTCTTCCACTTCGTAACACCAAATAAGTCACAAGTTATACTTTTAACGTTGCCCAGACAGAGGAATTTTTGCTTCGATATCTTTTACTTTCTGGAACGTGTAACATCACCTTCCACGACATATCATTATCGGTTCCTCTTAAAACATATAGCCATTTCATTGAAGTCTGTTCACTTTTATTCGATGAATTATGTTAATGTGTTGGTGTAGCTCGTACAACTCATTGTTGTATCTTATTCTCCAATTCCCACTATACTGTACCGCTCCATAAATCTTTAAAGGATTTTTACTGCTTCTTCGTCCTTTTTGTTTGTCCTTCGTCCTTTAGGAGTATTAATGTTACTTAACATTTCATAGTTCTTGCAATCAATTTAGACTTCATCAACTAGATTAGCCCAAAGTAACTCTTGCTATCCAGTATTATTTCCCTCTTGACATTCATACTTACATCATTGTCTTTGTTGATTAAAAAACCCAAATAAACAAATTCAGATACGGCTTCGAAATTATAGTATCCAAATGATGAGAATATATTCGAGTTAAGTAGCACATAGGACATAACACACATTTTAGAGATATACACCTGATACTTCATATGTACGCTGATCCGATATAAAGTATTGAGATGATATCGTTTCTATTCGTTATTCTTAAATTTATTTATTTATTTATTTATGAGATTTATTTTTTTAACTATTAACTACAACTAAATTTACTTCGTTTCAGTACAAATAAGGGTGATGATTTTAGCCATATTCATAAAATTGTTTTCGCTTGAACACTGAAAAAATTAATTTTTAAACTAATTTTTTATACTACCTACCTACTTATCAGTACTTGCATTTTAATTTCTATTCAAATTAACCCAATATTATAGACTGTTCCTCTCCTCCTCTTCCATTAAAATTGATTAAAATCACCCGAATGTGTTAACCTAATCAAACAATAGGACTTTTGTATACTTTTATTGAGAATTTTACTTGACAATTTTAAAAAAGTTCTGGCCCAATAACTGCAGTAACCTCCAACTCTGGAAAGAAGCGAATCAAAATACCGTCGAAAAACAAATCAAGACAAGAAAATGGAAGTGTATTGGCCATACATATACTTACATACATAGATTATCAAATCACATAGCTACAACGGCATTACACTTCAATCCTCAAGGTTTCAGAAGCAGAGGACGTCCAAAAAATACCTGGCGCAGAACTATAAAGGCAGAGCTAAGACAGGCCGGTTACGAGTGGAATAATATTAAAAACACAGCTAGAAATCGAGTTCGATGGAAACGTCTTGCGGAATAACCGTATGTTCCTTAGCGGAATGAGGCGGAATATAAGTACGTATATATACATGTAATATACACTTTTTGAAGTACAAAATTTATTACACTCTATTGCCAACGATCGATTTGCTATTTCACACAATTTCAGTTATTTTTTGGTGATGCATACATCCTGTATATGTATGATTTATGATAATTTGCCCCAATATATTTTCAATTTACCTTTTTTGAGGTTTTATAAAATTAGTAATTTTTTGGCAAGGGTAAAATCATTGTTAATAATAGCTGCTTTCGATATAACAATTTCAAGTAAGTACTTGGGAGTAAAGGTAAAGTTAAACGTCTGTGCTAAACCGTCTACTCGCAGCTACTCATGAAAAATTTTTCAAGTAGCTGGAAGTAGATGCAAGTAGTTACGAATAATTTTTGTGTCGTTCGTTATAACAATTTATCCTAGACACATTTTTGTAATCGCAAGTACTTGGAATTGCTAAATCGAAAGCAGCTAATCTTCGATTCACTTTTTCGTATACTTATATAATTTCATATGTCCCAATTTGTTAAAAATATGAATGTTTTCGATGTTTTGTTAAATTTGTATCTACATTTAATAAAGCTAAATCATGCTTAAAACGATCGTCGAATCTTCGAATTTGCTCCAATATACTTTTACGATTGAATTTTTTTTAGGCTAGTATTCACCAACATAGATTATCCGTCGGATATACATATTTTAGCCGGATACAATTTCAGCTTATTCTTCAACCTAGATAAAATTTGTTTTCGAACTTCGTTTTGTCAAACATGTCAAACATGTCAGCTGATTGTATTTTTATATTACAAAATGAAAAAAGAGGTTATGTGACGTGATAATTATATGCGAGTGCTGTGCTATTGCTGTTCATAACAAGGTTATGTTCGAATGATATTTATAATACCACTCCTAGGCTGTATTAAAAATATCCGAATAGAGTTTTATCCAGGTTGATGAATACACTTTATCTCAGATAAAAGATAATATAGTTGGTGAATACCAGCCTTAATGTTTTATTAAATTTTGTTTTTAATTTATTTCTATGGCATAAAGCTTTTAATAAAAAAAACAATAGTTTCCAAATATTCATATTTTCGGTTCAGCATATACTATTATACTCGTATGCAATGTAAAAAAACAAAATTCTTGAAATTGCAAATTTATTTTTTCTTCTTTTGATATTGATATTTTATTTTTCCATATCAGCCTTTGTGTATATTACCAAATTTACATTTAGATAACAATAATTTTTTATCACACAGTTCACGCTACTGATTGCCAGATTGTTCTAAATATGACATGATACAAAAATGTTGACAAAATCAAAGAACCAATCAAACAAAAAAAAAAAAAAATTTTTTTTATTATAATAATATACATATATGTACGTATGTATGTATATGAAAACCGAAAATCAAAACCAGAAAAAAAAATTCATCTAATAAACATCAAAAGAACACCTTCAATTTGTAATTTGTTTCAAGGATTGTATGTACAGGTATATTGTAAGGAGAAAACATATAGAAACACATACATAAATGTGTATGCGATATGATTCAACAACCCTCTGCGTTCTCTATACATACTCGTACATACTTATAATATCGCTTGATATTATATGAAGGCAACATGCTGTGATCGGAATGTTCAGCGAATAAATTAAAAAGCATATCACATTTGAGAAATAAAAAATAAAGAATAAAAAGAAAAAACGAGAGAAGTATTTTTTTTTTTACTAAATATTTTCACAAATGTAGATACATGCTCATATAGATACGTACTCGAATAACACCTCTCCTTTTTTTTTTGTTTTTGTACATAATCGAAATGACTGTAAATAACCATCCCATCACCCATCATATATACATATGTACAAGAAGTAAGACATAAAAAACCACGTCTATACTAAACACTTTTAAAAGGTAATCTTTCAATGATTTACTTTTGTTCTTGAAGATCCTTATCGATCGTTTAAATAATACCGCGATCTATTTAATCTGACAGAAAATTTTTATAAATGAGGATTGTTGTACATTTATAGTTTTCAGATTCTTATTTTTTTTTTTATTCTTTCATTTTTTGTGTGTCAATCCATAAATTTGATATGTTGGTTGTATCTATGTATCTGTTCTGGGGTTCTGAATAAAGTTAGTTAGTCGATTAATTTATGCTTGTTTTTATTTAAAAATTTTACCTAAATGATAATTTGTGTATTCATTTTATTATAATATGAGTACCAGACCAGACTACACTACACTGCATTATGCATGTGTGCTCACTGTTCGGTTCGTATATGTAATATGTATACTAAATGAACATGAAGACAATAAACTCTTATTATGGTATATAATGGATTTATGTGGTTTTATCCATAATTTTTACGGTATTATTAATTATGAATTTATAATTTCTTTATAGAATTTACTTAATTTTAAAAATTTTTTTTAAAAAAAATTCTTTTAAGAAACCATGACACAAAGACAAAAACAGTTTTTTTTATTCTTTTGGCCTTTTATTTTGGAATTAATTAAAAATAGCAACAGTTAAGAATTAGAATACATTTATACACCAAGCTGTTCGATAAGTTAGAGAAATTTTGATTTAAAAACAGCTGAGACGTATATTGTCATTGTCACAATGTCAAATCGCTTGTTATAATTTTGAGTCGGTCAAAAGGCTACAAATTGAATTTTTTTTTTTTAAAGCACTGTCAATTAAGTACATATATAGGTACTAACAAAATTATTATAAATGATCAAAAAACAAGAATTCGTTAGTATGGAGTTATGCCTATAATAGATAATTGCGTACGTATACGTTGCGTACGTTGACAGATTATAAGTAAAACATGTAGAAAAGTATACGAGCTAACAGATACAAAAGAATACGCAACGTACAAGAAGAATACGCTATGCAAGAGTAGACGAACTTTCAACTTTTCCGCATTCACGCATTCACCATAACCTACATTTTTTTTTGTTTTGGTTATTTATGTTTTATATTAAATATTAAGTCTTTTTTATAAATTTCGAATGAAATTTGTTGATTTCGAAAATAATTTAATTAAAAAAGTGAAAAACAGAGAGTTCCTGTCCTGTGTAATAAAAAATTCTGAAAAAATAATGGTTTCGATGTGTCGCAAGCAACGTACGGATATGCAATTAAAGATAACATATACATTTCAAAAGCACTGCATAGAGAACGGAGAATCAAACTTATGAAAAATTGATTATGAAAAAGCTTGTTATACTCAATTGACGCCACGTTCATTGACGATTGACCAAAAATGCAAAAGAATCCAGTTCGATCTGATGAAAAATCCATGAGGAAAATGTGCTTGGATTTTCACGGAATAAATTTTGATCAATTATAGCTCGAAAATATAATTTGAAAAAAAAAAATCGATAAATGAAAGTAAAAGTATTTTATATATACCTGGACAGCACATTTCCAAATTCTTTCTTTATGGTCATTATGTATGGTTCTTACTAGTTCTAACGTTCTTGTTCTATACTCAAATTTCGAAGTACCTAATCGCTAAAACAAACGCGTTTTTTGGAATGGAATTGACATCCTATACTTGACTGGTGGTAGTTGGTATAAAAAACATGATGAATGCTGATGGAATAGGATGTAATCGATATAATGTAAATTTTGAATTTATAATTTCATCATTTCATTTCATTTGCAATTCTGGCGCGCAGAGAAAGTGATATAAAAAATATATGTATAGCCGAATTGTAAAAGAAGCAGAAGTATTTGATTTAAGAGTAGGATTCGACTTTGAAAAATTTCGAAAGCAAGAACAACAGTTTTACGTACAAAAATTTTACAAAATGCCTTTGCATACCTTTTGGGTGCTAATAAAAATTGATTTTTGAAGATTTTGATGAAAAAAAAAACATAATTTTATTTTGTTAATAAAAATGGAAGTATAACAAAGATTTTTATCCTTTTTTTTGTAAACCCTTCAAAAAAGTTCAAATTTTATTTTGACACCAAAGTCATATAGAAATATGAAGATTTAATGTATGAAAACAGAAGTAAAAGTTGAACGATTTTTCAAACAAAATCCCCTCCTTTTTTAAGAACTATAACTAAATTTCAGGACCTAAAATCACGTATGTACTATATCAAAGCACCAAAATATCCTTCAGGCTACCTATATTCAAAATTTCAAAGAAATTGGTCAATCAGTGTTTGCTGTACGAGGTACACTTGGAAGCCGAAAAATCGCAATTTTGACAACTTTGACACCCTGTAAAAAGGAGACAACGACATTTTTAAAAGAAAGTGGTCCATTCACGGACCACAATTCTTATCAAAGTATCTATGTTTCAAATTCCATTGAAATCGGTTAAGTAACTTCGGAGATATGTGGTGCACAAGATAACAGATATCTCGGATCCTAATCTTAAGGGTAAATGAAAATAAGACCAAATATATGAACATAAATCGTAAAATTCTGAGACCCTATATGTTAAGTAATAAATTAACAAAAATTCGAAATTGTTAGTGAATTTACATACTTGGGCTCTATGTTTTCGGATAAGAATAATATGCTAGTGGATGTTCAAAATATTATAATGTCATCTGCAAATAAGGCTTACGGATCATTTTTATATTTCTATACCTATTCTCAAATCGAACATGATTACAATGTCGTTAACATAATTAATATATATACAAAACTTTAATCAGACCTGTATAGCAACGTACGCCTACATGGACGCTAGGCCTTCGAGAAGAAGATCTATTAAATCGGTTCGAAAGAAAAATTTTGCGCAAATTATTTGGCCCCATAAAAGATAATGACGTATGGAGAATTAGGTGGAATGAAGAGATCACACAACTGTATAATGATTCTATAGCATAACCCAACATATAAGAGCAAATAGATTAAGATGGCTGGGACATCTGGTCAGAATGGATCATGATCATGAAAGTGCTACAAAAAGAGTTTGAAAAAGTAGAGGTAGACCACGAAAGAGATGGTGGGACGATGTCATGAATGATATAGGTAAAATGGGAATTCGCAACTGGAGACAGGCCAGCAGAGGATATAGAAACGAATGGCGACAAATACTGTAAGGGACTGTAGGGTCAACATGATGATGATGATGATGATGAATTTCATTTTTAAATAACGAGTATAAGCAATAAATAGAAAATTCTAAATATTTTACATTAATATTCCTTTTGATTTTTGAGAACATTTAATGATTAGCAATATAAGTATATATGATGATGGTATTTTACGAGTATGTATTGAGATCGAATGTAACTAACAAAATTAAACTTTTTTTTTGTTTTTTGCACTTTCAAAGCATTTTTGAATAAATTAATTTACTTTTTTTTTTTGCTCGAATATTTCAAAATTTTTTTTTTAATTTTCTAATTTTTTTGTTTCTTTTTTGTATTCATTTACGTTTGTTTTTTTTTCGATATTTTGCCATCAACATCTCGCACTTACGATAAGTATCTATATAAGTATGTATGTGTAGCACATCATATTCTATATATTATATTACATAAATATTCAGTTTCCCTTATATAGTTTTCTTAATCTGACACTTTAGAACCGGATTAAATAATGAATTGAATATAAAAAGCACTGTACATACATATATACCTACTTGTGTATGGTACTTATGTTACTTATAAATATGTACATATACTTATGTAGGTACCTAATACTTACTTGTGCCTATATTTACTGCCTATATACATATATTTTATATGAATGAATAAAATAATAAATGAAAATAATATAATGAACAGATATCATTTATAAAGGAGAACCCATCTTTTTATGGAAATACACATAATAAATAAAATAATAATAATAACAACAATAATAACAAAATCAGAAACAGAAACAGAAACACATAGCAACAACAACAAAAATTCGGGTGTACTCGTACTTTTATATACATATTTTATGTATAGAGAAAGAGATGCGTTGCGATATTCATGGATTGTATTAATGAATGTATGTATGTATGTATGATACATACTCGTACCGTAGTACATACATTCATAAAAATATCCCAAAAGAAATCGAAATTAAAGTAAAAATATTCGATGATGATTATGATGATGATGATGATGATCAAGATTCAAAAATATCTAAGTTAAAAACATATAAATACCTGTTCCTATATACACTGCATAAGTACGTGCATGTAATATACCAATAAGTGTATATGTGTATCAGACATATTTATATAGTATGTATCTTTAAAGTTCTTATATTTTTTTATGATTATTACACATTTTTCTTATTTTATTTTTTATATTACTTATATAGATATCCACTTCTAGAATTTAAACTTATTATTACCTATATGTCACGTATATTATAATATGCATATTCATATAAATGTAATATAACAATACATGTATGATATGTGTAGGTACATACTCGTACATATATGTATGCATACTTAGATTCATAATATTATATATTATTTTTTATATTTTATTTATTTATTATCATCGTCATCATCATCATCATCGTGTATAATCATAATAATGGTTGTTGATGCTGTTTTGTTATGTATTTTTTTTTTTTTTATTATTATTATTATTATGATTATATTGTTGCCTGTGTGTATCAATAAAATAGTTTTTGAGTGGATATATTATGGAGGTACCTATCCATATGAATTGGTAATAAATTAGCATTAGCGTATTGTATATGAGACATTTCTTATATCCCAACAAACAGAAAGACTTTTTTGATCACATTATACAATATATGTACGTATGCAATAATAATCTATATACTAACCTTTAAATAATAGATAGATATAAGTAGATATACATATGCACATATTAAATAAAATCAAAATATCATACAAATTCTTCCAATATGATACATATAAATACATGTATACTCGTATAATGTACCTATAAATGCATTTAAAATTATTCTCAAACATAAAAGAAAATTTTATAGGTGTATAGTACTCGCTCGTATAATATAATATATAAAAGTTCAACGAATAAGGACACTCTAATCGAATGAATATATGAATGTTATCATATTCATATTATATATTTATACATAACATTAGTAGGATTAATACGAATAAGTATATGTATGTGTACGAGGTCTGCCTCAAAAGTACCCTGACAACATCTTCGTGTTGATGTTACTTATTCTTCGTCATTTTGCTGGTTGCATCCTTCAAAGCAGTATCCATATTCTCTCTCATTATCGGTGTTTTCGCTGAGTTTGAAAGAGTCCTGGAACTTTGTTTTCTAAATGTCCTTTCGTTCGCTCGTCGTTCAAACATAATATTTCTACGTCATCGAACTGGCATCCTTTGAACAGCGTTTTAAATCTTGAGAACTACTAAAATTCCTTCTGAGGGCTATGTCGATAGTGAGTTTAGACCACTCTACGAGAACTATAGTGAAGTTTTAGTAGAAATTATGTGCTTTGCTTAAAGCCCTTTCTTTTTACCAAAGAAATAATAGAACGTAGAACGCAAAACAATACTCACCAAAAAATATAGATATATGCTTCTCGTGCACCTAGGCATCCCGTTGATAACTGTGGGCGTGGGAGTATCTAGGGAGTTCTCAGGAGATTACTATTCATCCTGACGATCATCCGCATGCAAATTAATTGAACGTTTCGGTTCGGATATTATATAAATGAGGATATTTCGAATATGTATTTTTGGTACAGACCTCGTGTCTACTGTAATGTTATAAATACACACATATTCGCTGTAATTTCTTCACAAACGCAACACAAATTTTTTTTTTGATCGAAAAATTATTTAAAATAAATAAAAATTACTATACTTTTTTCATTATAAATTAAAATAAAAATTCAAAGATAAATTTAGCATTCACATACAATAATCTACATAGAAACAGGATATTATAGGTATGGAAGTTCATATCTACATATTTATTTATGCAATTTTTACATAAAAATGCATGAAAAAGTAAAAACGTATATATGTAGTATACATATGACATGATGTTATAGAAAATATATTTTTACCGCGAACATACAAATATTTTCTTTTTATTTTTTTTTTTTTTTTTTCAGATTTTAACTTCGTATGTTGTACGTACGTTGTTTATCTATAGTTGTACAGAAGAGACAAAACTTTTTTTGTTCAACTTCGACAGTAAGTAAATCATATTCAACATTTTTAAATAATTTATCGTTTTATAAATTATAATTTATTTAATTTAGTGGGTTAGGTCAAATTTGTTTGATTTTATTATCTACACATAAATACATATAAATATACAAATAAATAAATACTTTACATACATATATTTATAGTTAAATGAAGCTAAAATGAAGTAGATTTTTGAATAAGTGTCAAATATAGTGAAAATAAAAAAATACAAATTGTGTAACAAATTTTCGAATCAAAATGCTATAAGGCGCTAAACACAATCAAATCCCAGCTATAGCAGAAATCTGGTACAAACAGTATAGGTACATATATCGTTTAATACTTTATAAATGAGGGCTGGCACAATGACGACAGAACAGAGTGTCCGAGCAGAATATCTCCTGGATGTCGTGTTTGAGCAATGTTGAAATTTAGTTACTGTCTGCTGGAGTCAAAAAAGTTTGACAAGTTTAATTACAAGAATAAGTATAAAATAATGTGAAAATTTTTATCTGTTTACACTTTACTCTAGGAATAAGTATGACAACTAAATGAGCTTTGAATGTGTTTCTGAATTTGAATGCAGCAGATTTTCTGCTAACACCAGCATATTTCTGCACGATGAATGCTATAATAGCTTTACGGGCCAATGCCTTCTTAAATATCACAGCAATAGAATATTAAAAAATGAAGAAAAAGTATTCAGATTTTGTAAATCAAAATCACTACGGCAAAAGTGAGAAAAACAATTTCCAATTTCTCATTGCATATTTCCAACTTTCATTTTTATTGCCTCCAAATTTCACTTAGCTTTGAATGAGTAGTGGTTTGCTGGGAAAAAGAGCTCAGAAAAGCTGTTGAGTTATAGTCTACTTGCTGACACCAAGTTACACCTACCTTATACATAAAATTATTAGAGCATTACATCAGATCAGTGATCAGTGTAAGTCCCATAATGTAAAAAAGTTTGCTTGCTTTTGTACCAGCAGCTCAGTGGTTTGCATTCCACGTTAAACTGTATGTGTGCATATGATAGTCATAAGTCTAGAAATCACTTCGATGAAGGCGCAGGCTCGACATGAGCTGTTAGCTGTAGCGCCATTGATGATGATGATGATGATCTCAGCATAGAATATTATAGGCTATCTGCAAAAGTTTTTTTATTTATTATGATCCGTCACGAATACGCCTCATTTACTATGGATTGCCTTCATATTGTTTTTGATCTTCCACTTCTTCTTGTATCTTGAGAATTTCATTCTAAGATTTCAATTTCATAATTATATGTATCCTTTGTCTTTTCCTTAAAACATGATGTATGAAATCAAACTTTATTTTTTTGATTTCTGCATTGATATTCAATATTATACTTTGTTATTTTCATAACATTTTTGAATTTGTTATTATTTAAATGATTATAAATTTTTGATAGTACAATAATTATTATTATTTTCAAGTTTTGAAGTAAGTAGATAATTAAGGATTTCATAAAAGTTTTAATTAATTGATACATTCACACAAAATATTGATTATGATTTTTGGATATATTGGATATGTATGATCAAAAAGTTCCGGGAATTTGTGAATAAAACAATATTGTGTTAATTTTCTGGCAAATTTATTTTATCTACTTCACAAAAACATCCATCTGAAGCGACGCACCTATGTCAACGCTTTACCCAATCATTCATGCATTTTTCATAGGGCCGTCAAAGGGATGGTTTTCATTGCTTTGGTCGCATTCTGTTTTATGGCCTCTATGGACTCGAATTTCGTGCCCCGAAGCTATAATTTGAGTCTGGAGAACAGGAAAAAATCGCACATAACCACATCTGTTGAATACGGAGCCTGCTCGAGCAGATTAACGCTGAGTTTGATCAAATAATCCATGTCAATCTTGGCTTTGTGTGACGAAGCGTTAACTTGTCGGCCCACAGTTCTGGCTGTCTACGACGCATAGCATCACGCAAACATTTCATTACTGCTAGATAATAGTCTTTATTGATTGTTCGACCCGGCGGCAGATACTCGTAATGCACGACACTACGATAATTAAAGAAAACGGTGATCTTGATTTTTGATCGACTTTGGCCATTCGGAAGACTACTGTCTTGTTTCCACGTCGTATTCGTATACCCATGTCTCATCTCTCGTTATAATGCGTTTCATGAAGGTCGAATCACTTTGGGCTTCGGAAATCATGTCTTCAGCAACTTGCTTTTAATGGTCTTTTTGTAGGAAATTCAACTCTTTTGGCACCAGCCGTGCGGCAACGCGTCGCATACCAAAAATATCAACAACAATGTGCTGAATGGTTCCGTATGAGATTTTGAGATCATCAGCAACCTCTTTAAGGCTCGCATGACAATTTTCAAGCACATTTTTCTTTACAATAGCTACGTTTTCGTCGGTATTCGATGTTGACGGGCGTCCGGAACGAGGCAAGTATTCGACCACTTCACGACCACCTTTGAACTCTTTATACCATTCATATGCTCTAGTTTTTGAAAGAGCAGATTCCCCAAATGCTTTTTGCAACATTTTTAACGATTCTGATGCAAAAGAAATTTCGTTGGAAACACAAAATTTCAAACAAACTCTTTGCTCAACAAAATTGCTCAAAAAAACACAAAAACTTGTCTGATGTATAAACAGCTGTTAAATAGACACTGATGATCTGATCCTGTTCAAATTTATGGCAGATATCAGTCAAAAATGTACCAACTTGATGAAAAAAATCTAACCAGATCCATAGAGAACGGTTCATTCAAATGACAAATTCCGGGTATTTTTTTATCATATCATGTATATGTAGATTCAATATTGAAAATTAATTTGTAGAATCAATTTCACTAACAAAATATGTATATACATACATAGAATTGTGTTGTTATTGTCAAAGAGTATAGGTGTATAAAAATTTTGCATACATACATATTACCTTAATTTGCACAAATGTTATTCTAATAAATTCAAAATAAAAATAAATACAAATAAGGACAAATATTTAACCTGTACATTCATTACACACATATATCAGGTACCGTATGTAATATATGCATAATATGTAAAGATTGATAATTTTGTTTATAAATATTCAATTACTCAGACATTATGTAAGTATATATGTATTTACATATGTTCGTATATGTAATGATATGATATAGTATTGGTATAATACATAATACTTTGCACATAATATTCTACGCAAGTACATAATTTCATATTTATATGATAATATAAGTAAGTAATATCGCATATTTTAATAATCATCTAAAATACAATAGAGGACCATTCAAAAAAGATTTATTTATTTAATTTATACATTATACGCTCATATTTGTTATTATAAATTCATTTATTTATAGATATACTCGCACATATATGTATGTAAATATTCATATTCGTATTCGTATATTATATATTCCATCATCTGCATAACAAGATAGAAATTTATAGCTACCGCAACAACCGATTAACTACATACATATATGCTATGGCTGACTGACTTGACTTTGGGATTTATTAAAATTAATTTTCTTATACTCATACTTGTTTGTATACGTATATGTCAGAGTTGTTATAAGATAAATCTGTTTTTGGTATTTCAATAGAAAATACGGTTACCTCGCTCATTTACACTTTAATTAGGTGTGTAGGTTGATAACAAATTTATAATACCATTACGAGATAATGTATACGAGTGGCTAAATTCATTCATACATACATACATATGTTGGTATTATCTATAATTTAATATAGTTTTATAGGAAAATAAATAAATTTACAAACAATCATATACACACATCATAATCTTCAATTCCATCATATTCCGCGCATAATAAACATAGTGAATGAGTAAATTATATATATTTTTTTTTAATTTCGACAACTTTATATACGTACATACAATCATATGTGCATACATTGTACATTATGATTATATTGAAATATACACATCGTATCTTCTTTTCATTATAATAATTTCTATTCATCGTTATCATCATGAAATAAGGTGTTTTTATTTATACATATATAATTTTTATTTTTATTTTTATTTTTTTTTATAATTATTTTCTGTTAAATTTTCTGCTAGTAGCTATATATAGTTTTGTCTTGTTGTTGACACCTAAAATGCTAGGCTGTTCGATAAGTCTTTTGGTCGAAGTACGAAATGTGAAATTAAATTTAAAAAAAAAATTTTTTTCTATTTGACATTGTCAGTCCTCTTCAATCACGATAACACCACGACCATCAGTGTATAGTACGATCTGTCAAGTGTATTTCATTCAAATTACGCGTTTATTTCCGACGCAACTTTATTATGTCATTTGAATAGAATTAACGACTATACAGAATTTCGTTTTATTTTTTAGAATGGTATTCGAGATATCTGTTTTTTTTTTTTCTTGTTTTGAAAAATCGTTCAACTTTGACTTCTAAGTATTTTCATACATTAAATTTTAAGGCAAACAACAGATTGTGATAGATTGTTGTGTCAATTTGACAGATTTCAGTTTTATGATTGCATGTTTTATTCCCTATTCAAAGTCAAAATATTGAACGACAATTGGAAATATTTTCTCTACTTCATGGTTCGAACCGTCTGAGCATACTCCTATATATGAATTATTTGTTGATAGAATTTTTTCCAACACAATTTTTAGCGACATAGGAGCTAGTACACAATTCACAATCGTTTCAGATTTAGTTCTTGCTGATGAAATCTTTGAAGTGATTTCTGAATCTTTAAATAGTAAACGATATAGTTATGTAGAGCAATCACAAGATTTATGGCTTCGCGATGATGGGTGACGAGATGAAAAGTCAAAGATGCTTCTATGCAGCGAGTACTTTTTCATTAAATTTATTTTTGATGAAAAAATAAGTAACCTTAATAAGAAACAGTAGCAGATTGAATTTTATTTCGGTGCTTTTGAGAGGACAAGTGTTGGTCCAAATCTGACTTACCTTTACTGGCAAAACATATTGTTATATGTGTTACATATATCAAAGAGTACTTTACCATTGTCAGATTTGCTTTTTTTAAACATAGGATACATTTTTTTCCATTCTTCTTTATAATTATTTGCATTTTCTGCGCGACATCTTCTACATGGTTTAAAGAAAGAATATGGTTTGGTCTTAGGTCACGTGGTATGCAGCCATCTTGGTTACTTCGCGATTTCAGCTGATAATTTTGACGTAATATTGGTGATACCAATGCCAATGCGATCATACCATCTGTAATCTCTCTGCTTTATAAAATAAAATATATATGTTTTCTGGATGTATTTTGTACATAATTATTGTAAGGAAAAAACAAATTAATTTCAATAACACTTTGAATTTTGAATTAATAATTATACTTACTTTCTTTATATATTTTTTATGATTTTTAATTTAAAATGAAAGGTTCTTGCTCTAACCTATCTTTAAACTCACTCACTATTCACTAACCTACCGAACAGAAAATCTTAGAATTTGACAAATCTAAAGTAGAATAATAACAAAAAAGACTACATTTAAGCAAAAATGTAAAAAAGTGAGAGTACGTAATTTTTGTACTTGAAAAGATTACATTTACTCTTCAAAAGTGTGGGATGGTAACCTTAATCAAAATATTCAAAATAGCATCAATTTCAACTAGTTCTTTGTGAATTTTCGGTCTTTCTGAAGATTTCGTCTATAGTAATTACCCAATTGTAACTTTATGATATTAAAGTTATTCTCCGTACCAGAAGTTTGTCACCATAATTATTATGATTATGAACTTTCAATCCGAACGATTTGGGTTTTTTTGGATCACTTTCCTGTGATGAACTTGTACTGATTTGATCATTGGAATTAGTCTGGTGTGTAATATACGGATCATAGTTTCATCATTTGCTATACCTATACTTAAACATTTTTTAGTTTGTACAGTATTTTCTCGTTTTTTTTTTCATTTTTCTTAAATTATTCAGATTTTAAAATTTTAAAATGCTCTCAAACACAAACTAATTTTCAACGCCTAAAAACATTCATGATGCCTCTCTACGTTTTTTTTCTTTCCAAAGTTATTGTGTTTCATGGTCAGAATTTAGTGACTTTTTGGCATTTTTTCAGAGAAAATTAATGTAGAGGGCGCTGCACTTCAAATTCTGAATATAAAACTCAATAAATCTTGATCGAAAAAACGTAGAGTGTCATGTCAGGTATATCATTAGAGAGAGGGGGGGAGTTTTCTACAGATATTTCTTAGAGTACTTTCTTCTAGCTAGTACATCACAGTTGTTATAGGGTGTTTCGTAGAGTAAGTGCGAAAAATCTTCATCGCGTCCTCTAGCTACTGAACGGGTAAGATCAACACCCCTCTGTAGAACGATTTTTTGTTTTTCTCGACGAGACCTACATATCTATACTGTGTGCGAGTTGACCACTCTATGCGGGACACTCTGTATGTTAAAAGTAACAAAAAGCTTCTGGATTTTGTAACGACATTTTTGTCTCGGATTAAAGACTTTTACTTATATCGAACCAGCCTAGTATAAATGAAATACATTTCTGTATAATATTATGAACAAATAAGATTGTTTTATAATATAAATCTATATAAAAGATATAAAAAGAAATGAAATACGTGTAAATATTTTGTATAATACCGCATATTTTAATTTTAACATTAACTACTGTTGTACAATCGAATCATATTATATGAATAAATTGTGTACATGTACATACTTTATACATTTTATGACACATTTCCATATGGAAATCATAAACGAAATAATTTTGAAGTTATAATAACTCCATCATCATGTATGTCTATGTATGTACATATATCATTTATGTATGTTAATATACTTGAACATATGAATGTAGGCATTTTAATAATTCACAATTCATATGAGTATACAAAATGTATTTATATTTAAATTTTTTGGCGTGTGGTATAAAACATTTTGTTGACATTCAATTATTAAATAAAAGAGTTTTGTATTGTCATTATTACATTATAATATCACCATATAAAATCATAATAACTTTTTATTTTATTATTATTATTACTTTTTTTTTTGTAAATTTTTGTATTGTTATTGTGTTGCTATATTTTATATATCGCATATACGTGGTAGACCACATTTGTTGTTTGTTTTTGTTTATCTGCTTAGCTCCAATGTGGAGTATACGGCCTCTGTAAGACTTTTCCATCGAGCTCTATTACTAGCTATCTATTCTTTTTGCATCAATCTAGGTGTATCCGGATTTCTTCAATTCTGCCACTATTGTTCTTCTCCATGTATTCTTTGGGCGACCTCTGTTTCTCGTTATTTGCGGGTTATACTCAAATACCAATTTAGCGATGCTGTTATCAGAGCACAACGTGTGCCCGATCCATTTCCACTTTCGTTTTCTGACTTCGACTACGATTGGTGATTGTCCTGTTTTTCGTAACAGTTCTGAATTTGTGATTCTTTCAAATATAAATAAATTATTATTACTGTGTACTGCAATTTCAAAAAAATGAATTAATATGGTAAAATGTTTCCATTATTTGCAAAGTTTTTCCCTCCGTCTTGAAATTGAAATGTGGCAAAATTTTTCCTCCTATGGATAAATGTACATACTTAGATTGGCTACCTCCGCAAGGTCGTAAAGGAAAGGCTTAACAAAAGTCCTTAGTCCTGGTTTTAGCTAATGCTGGACACCTGCAAAGATAATGTAAGATAGTTTCTTTCTCTGAATTGTCCTTGCAGCTTCTTCAGTGTGTGTTAAACGGTGGACCCAGCCTGGCTGCGTGTTCTCCCGCAGGTCAGTGACCAGTTAGGATCGCCATGATCCTAGCGATATTTCGTCAGTTTCTATCGATAAGCGATACAGTTCTTTTCTTGTTAAATTTTGGTCAAGCTACTCTTGACACAGAGCAGATGGTTAAATTCTTCCACCTGTTATTTTTCTCCGATAAGTAGTGAAGCCAGATCTTTCGCTTTACATTATTTACAGGGATATTTATATGTTCTACTAGCGAAAGATGTAGAGATGAGCCCTGTTTCGCTAGGGAGTCGGCCTGGCTCGTTGTATACTGACAGTTTTTTGTATTGCTGTCGATGTCATATCATTCAGAATTTCGCTTGCCTTGAGAATTGCAAATATCTCCGCCTGAAAGACACTTGCAAAATCTGACAGGGGAAAGAACTCTGAGACCGCGGATATGCTCATATAGACTCCCGAGCCCAGCTCGCAATCTGTCTTAGACCCATCTGTAAATATGACAAAGTCATAATTCCTTATGATTGCATTCTGCCTCCATTCCTTTCTGGAGGGAAATTTCTCCTAAAAATTTCTCTCAAAATGCAGTGTTTTTGTGATGTAATCTGTTTATTGCGTGCTAAGTTTTTTAGGAATTCCCTCCAGGATGCTACCATGGCCATATGTCTTGGCTCTCCAGCACCCCGTTTCCTTTAATCTTAGAGCGTCTAGTGTTGCTGTGAATTCAATATAAACAGATCCAGAGGAACGAGACCTATAGTATAGTATTTAGAGCTTTTAAAGAAGTGCATGACCTCATGGCCTCCGTCACTCCTAACTCTACTGATAGATAGTCATATTCCAGTCACAATGTAAAGCAAATTGAATTTTAGGAATTTATCCAATAGTTATACTGTAATATACTTCAGGATATACATATGTATGTATATTAATAATTGTAGAACGCTTGTTTTGGATAGTTTATGTCCAAATAAGATCAATAAAATATTTAATGCACAGTCGAATATCGCAATTTTTGAAAGAAAAAAAAATTATAATTTTACGAGGTCTTTCATAACATACGTAGAGATATCTATATAAACAAACAAAATTTATAAATTCCATTCAAGAAAATTCATCAAGAAAAATATATGATTTTCATTTATTTTTGAAATATTGAATAAATACAGGAGAATATGATAAGGAAAAATAACGAAAAAAAAAGTATACAAAGTCTAAATAATTTTTTTATATATTGCCCATCGCACTCTGTGTATGTAACATACAAAAATAAAGTATTTAATATACGTACGAGTATGTGTACATATACATACATAATATTTATATAAATGCACATACATAATATAACCTGAACAACTCAAAGTGTGTGAAGAAAATCATAATAAAGTGATTTATCACTTTAGTAATTCATAAAACTTGGAGTAACAATAGTTCATAATGTACTTTGACAAGATACTACAATAGATTAAAGAAACAAACCTTCCTTATATTTAAAAATAAGAAAAAAAAAATAAAATAAAATAAAAAACTGTGGAATTTATGTATACACATACACACGCATCTATTCACCAAACATGTATACGAAATCATTCATTCATATACAAATAAAGTGCATGGTTAGTTATATAAATTATTATTATATGCTTCAAAAAGAGATTAAAAATATGAATATGAGAAGTTTTATTATATACACAGTATAACAGAGACAGAGTATAATGAACAGTGTGTGTATACTGTACACTTTTTTATATTATATCCATATATTATTTATATAAATACACTTCAAGTAAAAAAAATTGCATCACCTTAAATATTTATCAATGAAATTATTTAGAACGTAAGTAAAGGTTTTTTTGCAAGTTCATGTATTGGTTTCATCAATCTAAAGGTACGTATACACGACAAGAGATATTGGTCTCCAGAGTCCAAAAAACGGTCTCCGGAGTCCAAGAGATGTGTGTATACACTAAAGAGATCTTCAAAATTTCAAAAGACCATAGTGTTCTCTTCTGTCCGTTTTGATCTCTTGTTCTCCTGTCGTGTATACTGAAAAGAGATATGATGGACTCCACACGAGGACTCTACTTTTCAAAATGTTTTGATATTTCACTCTTGGACTCTAGAGTCTAAAAATGATATTTTAATTTGGTTGTTAGTGTTTTAAAGAAGTCTTTCATATATTACTGCATTCTCATTTTCAATTCTTTTGACAATTTCACAACAACACCACTTAGACCTCTTTTTTTAATCCACTTTTACCCACACACTTCTTTTTTTCTTTTAATTTTAATAATAAAAGCAGCAACTGCTGCCGCAAATTCAACTTCCCCATCCAAAAAATGTATTACGAGTGGTGTGATGGCAACGGCAAGTAACATCAAGAGAAATATTCAAAAATAGTCCTCCTGAGATTTAAACCAGAGACTAAATACGTATTCCATGTATACACTAAAGAGGTTGGTCACCAAGAGTCTCTATTGTCTTGCTTCCAGAGGACTAATTTTGTGGTCTCCTGGTAACAAAGTCTTCTATCGTATAAACGTGCTTGAGATTTTGGTCTCCAGAAAAGGGAGTCCGGAATCCGAAGACTCTCGTCGTGTAGATGAGATATGACCTAACATAAAAATATATTATCATTACAAATGCTAGGACACATCATTTCAGTCGATCACTTTTATCCATAGCTGACTTATGGCTAACATAATATAGTTGATTAACACGAGCGTCATTCGCCGTCTTTCATTATGAATTAAGTTAAAGCAATGTTAACTGATCATAAACATTTTCACTCTAACTTCATTGAAGTAAGTTTGAATGAAGTTTCAGATACTTCATTCGCCGACGAATGAAGATGGTCAAATGAAATATAACGAAAATAAATAACGAAAATATACATGCATTTTCTACATAAGTATTTTTACAAATTTATCCCAATGTACTGTCCGCAGCTAAATTGAGCATTTCAGTATACTTCAGATGAAATATCATTAAGTTTGATAGATTGCGGTGGCTGGGCCATCTCTTGAGAATGGACAAAGCTCTCGTGACAAAAAGAATTTTCTTGAATCAACCACAAGGCAGAAGACCAGTAGGACGCCCAAGACTTATATGGTAGGCAAACGTGAAAGCTGATCTCAAAAAACTGGGTTGGAGTCGCTTTTGGAGGCAGAAAGTTTCTAATAGGATTAAGTGGAGGAGAAGTTTGACTGAGGCCAGGGCCCAGAATGGGCTGTAGCGTCATAAAAGAAGAAGAAGAAGAAGCAGTATGCTGATGAAAGACTTCACTGGTAAACAAAACTCCAAACATTTTAAACATTCCATATTTTTATCATGAATGCTGCATTTGTTTTTCGAATGCGAGTGTACATTCAATCTTATATGTATGTATCTTATTTACATAATATATGTTTTTATTTATTATATATCTACATGTATAGTCTAACATTCTTATGACTTTTAAGAAAATTATAACTGAAAATATTCAAAACTGACCCTTCGCATCTTATTTAATTTTTACAGTGCGGATCTGTGATGTTGTGTGTGTGTGTGTGTGTGTGTAATATATTCCAATATATTCTTATGCATATAATAATAATGCAAGAAAACAAATAAATATGAGAGCATTTATTATTTTCCTTTTATTCAATTGTTCATGCATATCAGTCAGCGCAGCGCAGCGTATACAACAAGAGAAGCAAAAAGGAAAAAAAAATATATTAAAATAATCAAATCAAATTCAGAAGGTATAAAGAGAAGAAAAAAAAAATTGTTTTTCAAAGATAATAAGGAAGAAAAATAAGAAGAAGAAGAAGAAGAAGAAAAGAAAAGAACGAAATATATTGAAAATAATACAAAAATAAAAATGAAACGAAAAAGTCATAGATAGGAATACTGAAATTAAGATGAACGAGCGTCCTCCATAAACGATAAACTATATGACGATAACGACTATGTATGAAAATTAATAACAAAAGACCTAACGATGGATTCTATTTGGAATAGCATATATGCACATACATAAACACACATTATCATCACTGTTCTTTTAGTTTAGCTTTAGATTATACGAGTTTACGCTCGTCAATTTTATATTTTAAGGTTATCTAAAGTATGCGCACACTTATATAAAAGTTCATATATGTATTCATATACGACGTACCCACATACATATTTATGTACATATTAAATACTATTGATGATATAAACGATTTTATTTACATCACAAGTGTAATGCATAATATATGTAATCGTTTATACATACAAGACAACAATAAAGGAAACAAAAATTTCAAATACATATATATACGTGTAATGACATAAAAATGATAAAAAATACATATAAAAAATGAAAAACTAATAAAAAATCAAGAAATTCACAGCAGGTGATAGTTCACCCGTTCACTATATCGAAACAAAATTATACTATGTACATTTATTATATACCTATTATAATACACAGTAATATATTTTATTCCTTTGATTTTTGAAAATATCATAAAAATCGTATTCTCTTCCAATATAAAAATTATACGAGTATATATTCCTTAAAAATATTTTCTAACATTTCATTTTTTTAAATTCACGAATGTGATACATTTACACAAATACATAAAAACACAATTTGCCTGCATGTGCACATATATATATATGGTACGTCTATACGTAAGTATATGTACATATACATCTCATCATATAAACATTTTTTAATATTTTCATTCATTTTGTTTTTTTGATTTTTTTAAGTGTGTTTGGTTTGAATTTTTATTGTACATTGTATAGGTTAGGTATATCAGTCATAAAAAGCCGACAAAACCGACACCTCTTCATAATATAAAATAAAATAAAAAAAAATAAAAAAAAACAAAAAAATCTAACAACTAAATGTTACTTTTTTTGTTTTCTTCCAAATCTGAAAAGAAGGAATATAATATATTTTGTTGGAAAAAAGGACTTACAAATGTACATATGCATACATACATATATTCAAGAATCAATTTTTTATCATTCTAAATAACCGGACATAAGACATATTATACAACTCATAAATAATAATAAAAAAAATAAAATACAAAAAAGTTAAAAAATAAAAATAATAAAAAAAAAACAAACCAAAAACACAAAAAAAAAATGATTTTAATTTTTTTATTTTTTTTTAGTTTTTTTTTGTTGTTGTGTTGGTTGGTTATACAATAACAATATTAAAGGTGTTCCAGAAGGAATTTCTCTTTGATTAAGCTAAGACATAAATCGTTAGTAAAATAATATATGTATTTCCGTATATTTCTTAAATTATGTGTAGCAGAGCAGAGTACAAGAAAATACAAGCAGTGTTCAGAATATCAAAACACACGAATAACGACAGTACAGTAACGAAAATTTTACGCAAAAAAATAATAAAAAAGTAGAAATAAAAATTCCAAAGTAATTCAGAAGAAGCTTTTTTAAAAAATTCACTGTATGTAGTTATGTATAAAGGGTTTTCCAGTAAGGACATAACAATTTTATACTTAAGTAAAATACAGAATAATTAAGATATAAGGTTGAAATTTATTCCAAGTGAAGTACACGCATATTACATTTAGGCTCGATATTCACCAACATAGATTATCTTTTATCTGAGATAAAGTGTATTCATCAACCTGGATAAAACACTGCTCGGATATTTTTAAGACAACCTCAGAGTGGTATTATAAATATAGTTCGAACATAACCTTGTTATTAACAGCAACAGCACAAATAAAGATAATGTAGTTCTACTATATTATCATCTTTGCATATAATCATCACATCACATAACCTCTATTTCATATTGTAATATAAAAATACCATCAGCTAACATGTTTGACACACATGTTCGACCCGAAAACGAGGTTCGAAAACAAATTTTATCTAGGTCGATAAATAAGCTGAAATTGTATTCGGCTAAAATATATCCGACGGATATATTCATTTTGTTGAATACCACCCTTAATGACAACAGCGAGCACGTTTGCAGCGATCGATTATTTGGAGCCAATTTTCCACTACTCTTTCACACAAATCGGCCGGAATGTTGGAAACTTCGCATTCGATATTGCATCTGAGCTCCTCTAAAGTTGTTGGCTTGTTGATATAAATAAAACAACGATAAAGAAATCCAACGGCGTTAAATCGCATGAGCGAGGTGGCCATTCGATCGGACCATCGTGCGTTGTCTCACTGGCAGAAGAACATTCAATAGTGAATATTTTGATTCAAATTTATCCACTGTAACACGCACAGCCTGTCTGGTGAGACGATTATTACGACCGAAAATTGGAATAAGCGCTCTTAACTTTTAATAATTTCCAAACGTTGCTCGTTCGTGAACTTCACCATGATAAAAATGTTAACATTAACTGACGTTCTGAAGTTGACAGATTATGAAAAATGTTCAAGGCCTCCTTCATATTAAAACACAAAATTGTTACGTCCCTGTTGGAAAACCCGATATATGTACAGATTCTGGTATACAATTATACAATCAAATGCAATAATCAAAGAGATACTTATAGTTAAGTTTACGTAACTAGCATGAATGTAAATACATTTTACCACATTTTACTTACTTTACGTAAAATCATATGTATATATAAGTGTGGAGATACATACATTTATGCCTTTTCTTTCTGTTTTATCTTTATAAAGAAAATAAGGAAAAGAAAAAAAAAATTGTTTTCTTTAATTCAGTTTGTAATAATTGAAATTGATAACCATATGATATTGAATAGTATATTGTGGTTTGTATATGGATGGAAAATTTTTTTTATTCTCTCATTTGATTCAAGTGTTGTAGAGCTCCAATATACCTGTATTCAATTCCAACAATATGAGAGGGCATTTTTTTTCTGCTGGTCGCCATAAGGTCTCGAAAATATCTAGACATATTGGAACCATGCAGTGAACATTTAAATTCATAATTGGTATTGTATTATATCAGAATTTATGATGAGAAGCAAAAAAAAAAACAAGAAACAAAAAACAAAACACATTACATATGAATGCATGATCAATTTGGAGTTTTATGTGGATTTAAGAAGTGGAGAGTGAAGAGTGCAAAGTGGATTTTAAGAAATTCTTCAGTGTGTGTTTTCATAATTTGCATCAGTTTTTTCAGTATATTGTTCTAGAACGATTGGAGGCATTTAAAGAGAATTTTAGGATTTTTTTTTTTGTTTTGGAATAAATTTTTAATAAAAATAAGAATCATTGAACTTTAAAGTCAAACTTAATTACAACACGTTACATAGTGAATACTTAATATTTTAATTTGAATTTTACACTTATTTGTAATAAATTTCGTATTATATGATTTTGACGAACTGTAAACAATTAAATAGAAATTGGCCGTCATATTTACATTATAGTTTCGTCCTTACGTTTCAGTTTCCTTTATTCACGTCTTTTGAATTGTATAATTTGTATTTTTAAGTGTGTGTCATTGTCACTAAATATAAAAACGAAAGAAAACAGTTTGACAAATTTTAAAATATGTAGGGAAAAACAAGTGACTTTGACTGCTTGTTTTAATTCTATTTAAAATGGCGGAGTACACTTTATGGGGGCTTATTTGATAAATCCAGTGTACAGCGAATTTCAGTTTTAAAAGTTTTAAATGGGTCCTCCTAAGAATACTCGAAAATGGAAGAATGTTTTAGGCATAAGATTAAAAGTTACTAATCGCGCTTTAAGAAGACAATATGCAAGTAAATACACTGCTAAAATAGTAATGAAAATCCAGAATTAAATAGTAGCAGCAAAGTAGCGTATTCAACTCAGTGCTCTATTTGGGCTGTAGCCTGATTTACTGATTACAATGACGAAGCATAGTCAAATCTTTACGGGCTACATTCAGAGCCATCTGGGATGAAAGATTTTCAGATCAGGCTCTCATTAATTTATGACCTACAAATATTGACAATATTAATTTTTAATAGCCTGTCTCATTCGAAGTGATAACGAGGGAAGGAAATATGCGCTTAACACTTCGCTCAGCAACATTGGAATTTATTCGTTATTATTTGAAACAGTGAACCGAGTTATTCTATAATTTGTTAGGAAACTTTCTTTTTGTACTGGATTTACAATTTTTTGAACTAAAATTTTTTTTTAAATAAGTCCCAGTATTATCCTTTATTTGTTATTTGTATGAAACAAAAGCTGACTACATCGAATGCTGATATTGTTGTAAATGTGTAACATCTGAAAGAACTTTCGAACTAGAAAAACATATTAGCTAAGTTTGAAGCTAAAATAAACATTCTTCTCAGCCATCTACCGGCAAAATGAGTGATAAGACAATCTTCATGTCTTCATAAAGTATTCACTAATGCGCATAATAAGTCATGTAAAATTAAACTGTTATTCACATCTTCATTTATTTAAATCACTTTTTTTCTGTCATCATCATCAATATAGCCGAAAAACTAATGTTCTTCACGGTCCAAATCGGACCTGGAGCTTCATGCAACAAAAATCTCCATACAGCACAGTCGTTGGCGACGTTTCTCCAATTCCTTGTTCTCAGAATCGACTGGGCACCTTTCGTCACTTCGTCGTTCCATTTTGACCTTGGTCTGCCTTTTTGGGCGGACACCTCCTTGTGGATCAGCTGAGAGCATTTTCTTAGGCATTCTATGGTCATTTGTACCGTTGCACGTGACCAGCCGATCATAACCACATAAGTTTTATATGCGACGATAGCTTCGGTGATTTTTTTTGTTTCTCAGAAAGACTTACCAACTAGCAAAATGCCTGCACCCGAACTTGAGACATCCTGTACAACTCATACAATTACTTTTTCTCTTTAAATCAATCAAAATTGATTTTAATTTGAAATTACATACAAACAGGAATTATTTCTCAGAATAAAATTATTGCAATGCATTTATAAAATCCTCATATCGAATATAACTTTTGATAAATCTCTATATATGCAATTGTTCGTATGTATATGAAAAGAAGAACAGAAGAATATTGTACATAGAAACATATTTTTGTACAGGACATGAGAAAGTTTTTCCGTATGAACTTACGCAAGAAACAAGAACTATGGGATTGCAAAGATGATCAAATATTCGAAAATATATGTACACACAAATACACAACATATAAAAGATAAGATTTCCATTATAATGTTCAGGGACAAAAAATATTTTACTGACTGACCTACTATACGTTTTTTCTTAATTGTTTTCAAAATACTGTATCAACAAACATACGTACATATATTATGTACATATACTAATATTAAGTAGATTTTCCATCCTATATATGTAATTCTTTTATTTTTATTGTATTTATCTTATAATGTATGAACAACAGAATCTTCAGATATCTGTCAAAAACAATCAAAATGTAAAACATGTCAAAATTTCACATCCGTCAATCTCATCAAAAGAAAAACAAGGAATTTTATTCTTCATTTGAACTGATTTTTTTCTTTTAAGTTTTTTACTTTTTATTTTTGTCTTTTTGTTTTTTTTTTTTTTTTCTTTTGAATATTATCTTCTTTTTATTTATTCAGCTACATAATGTATATACAATGTGACATTGTACGCACATAATACAATAAAATTAACTGACCCCTTTATTCTTTATTTAGATCTTTAGATATACGAGTACATATGTATGTATGTAATGTACGTATAATTCCCATCATTCTTGAGATAATTTTTAATTTAAAAAATTTATTATCGTTTTGTATCATCTTTATCTTTTCTATATCTATCTTCTATGCGTATATTAATATTGTACATCAAACAGATAAAAATATAAAAATAAAATAAAAAAGATATAATACATACACATACATATATAGAGTAAAGAATAAAATGTCCTGCAAGAGAATTTTATTTTTTTTTTTGTTCTTATTTTATTTAGTCGTACAATCGTATCATACTCGTATGTACATTATACATTATGTACATACGACGATACGACGATAGGTACTCGTTCTAATTATGATAATTTCTGAACCGGAACCAACGTGTGTATGTTATCCGTTTCGTACAGGACATTATATATTATGATTTATCTAAAACACAATTGATTTGACTTAAAATACGAACATATTACATATTACATTACTACTATATGTACACTCATATGTAATTCACAATACGAGTACGCATCATAAAATAAATCTTGAGACCGTTATAAGAATTAAAAACCGTTTTAGTTTTAGTTTTCGTTTTCGTTTTTTTTTTCTAAACTGCTGCACAATTTACAATTTAATTCGTAAATATACATGCAAAATCTGGACAATATTCGTATAATAACCATGAAAAGGAATAGAAAAAATGTTATGTAACGATATATGTTACCTATACCATCCATCTATAGTACTATATATACAAGAATTTAGTACCAAAACAAAACAAAAATATAGAATAAAATATAAGGAAAACAAAAATGGGTTGAAGGGTAACGAAATGATGTTACACGTTTATTATCATAAAAATTTTTTGGGACAAGAAAGATTTTTTTTTTTTTTATATAAGAAAAAGGATACATTCAGAAAACAAAATATAGTAGTTACAACATAGTACAACCCCAATAATTTTCTGGATTTTCTTGTCTATCTTAAGAAAAAACTGTATCATGAAAATTGTTTTCTAATTTCGGATTCGAAACCTATACAATACGATATTTATGAGTGTTTATAACAGTATAGTGTGAGGAGTATAAACTGTATATAAATATTCATGAGTAAGTTATTTATTATTTTTGTATCTTTTTTTGTTTTTGTTTTTATAGCCTTTGAGCTCCTTTTATGATCATCATCAATAAAGGTATGGTAGGTATGCAGTATGTATTTAATGAAAAGGGATCATAAAATCTGTATCGCAGGTGCTATATTATGTAGTAAGTATGTATGTAGTATGAATATACAAGATAAACATAAAGAGAAAAAAAAATATAACAACTAACTTTTTATCATCCTTTTGAGTTTCTGTTTTTTTTTCTTCTTCTCCTTTTTATAATTAACTCTATAGTATACATATGTACTTGTAAGAAGTGATTCTTAATTCTTTAATAATTCATTAGTTATGAAAAGTGATTAATCTAAGAACTTGAATATTATACATTATAAAAAAATTATGTGGTATGTGGTATGTTATTCAGAGATCAAAATAATTCCAATATCCTAAATGTTCTCTACGATATTCCCATGGTTTGATCCATTTCGAATAAAAATTTCACACAATAAAATGTTCAAATAAAAATAATTAGTTATTAGGTGTTTTCGATTTGACAATTTCAAGTACTCGCGAGTAACTAAAATGTGTCTAGAATAAATTGTTAAAACGAACGACATAAAAATTATTCGTAACTACTTGCATCTAACTTGCAGCTACTTGAAAAAATTTTCATGAGTAATAGCTGCGAGTAGATGGTTTAGCACAGACATTTACATTTTCTACTCTCAAGTACTTGAAATTGACAAAACGAAAGCACCTATTATTAGTCTCCTTTGTTTAAAATCTCTAATTTCATTTATTCATTATTGTCATCAATTTTTAATTGGGAGGCAGAGTGATGATGATGATGATGACCGCATTCCCTCCCTCAGTAACATTGTAATTTGTAAGTTTTCTACAAATTTCTTTCATTTCATCCTATCTCTCATCTTCTCTTTTTATTTCTCTCCATTTCTCTCCATATCACCAACGTTTTTTAAGCTTGCTTTATTCTAGTTGTATTTGAGTCGCCCTCTCTTTCTCTTACCCTATGTTGATTTCGCATAACAAGACTTTATTCATGACATATCTCCGTTGCTGGTTTTCGTTGTGTGGGTCTAAACCAGTCACAATTCATGATTTGATAGACCACTAGCCTTTTGATTAAACCACTTTATTATATTCAAGATGTGACGCAAACAGCTAACAACGAAACTTTAAAGTTTTTTTCTTAATTCATTTTGAGTGCTCTTGGACACTAGGCAAGTTTCACATCCATAAAATAAAATTGATTCCAATTCCAATAGTATTTTCAAGGTGGGAGGAAAATATAGGGTTGACAAATTTAAATCTGAAATATTATATTTTAATGTTGGAATGATTTTAACATTTCATTAGAAACCAGTGTAAGAGAAAAATGAAAAAATTTGTATTTACTCGCACGAGTGATAGAATAGAAAGAGAATTTTATTTAACATTCACTCATGAGTTTTATAATTTTATTCACAGTATTGTTTCATTTGAATCGTGAGTGATTTTAAAACAGTTGATAACAAAAAATAATAACATTTGTGATATTTATCACTAGTGAATAATTCATGATAAATAAAAATTAGCATAAAAATGGAAAATAACCCTGCTATTCTACTTTAGAGATCTCTTAATTCTCTTATTATTTTGAATTTTTGGTGAAATCCATTTTTTAATAGAATTGGTATTCCAGATAGCAGATTTACCACACAAAAGTGCATAAGATATTTTAACTTACCAAAGTCAGCTGTTTCATTTGAAATATTGTAAAAATGGCGACGGCTATCTATCTGTATTGATATAATTATATGCATATAATATACTGAATTGTATAATAATTATTATTTTTTATATATTATTATTTTTATAATACTTATTATTATTTTAATTATTATTGATATTGAAATATTAAATAATCATATAATAAATTATAAATAATCATATATATAATATATAAAATATAAATAATTTATATATGTATGTACATATATGTATTTTTTTTAGTTTATTATTTTTTATTTTTTTTTGTATTATTATTAAATATTGCAATGGCATTCATATTTTATATAAATAAACACTCAAATATTATTATACAACAATATTTTTATTATACATCATACGATAAGAGATGTAAGAGGACCTCATCGATGTCCTCTAAAGTTAAGAGATTTTTTTCCGTTAAAAATATTTTTTGACGTATTTTATCCACTAATTCCCAATACCAAATCCTATAAACGTCAATAGCTAAATTCACCATAACAATTAAGAGATCAGCTGATTGACATCTCTTATCTACTTTAACTACAACTCCTAAAATTATGCAATCTGCAGTTAAGAGGTTAAGAGTCTCTTAGCCTCTAAAGCAGAATAGCACCGTAAATTTAAAAAATAATATTTGTGTTTTAAATAACAAGAATAATTTTATTCGTCACACCGTACATTTCTTAAATAATCACTATTAAATTTAATCAAAAGTAAATCATTAATTCTTTTTATCGACAATCTTACTCTTTGTTTTGTGATTATTAGTTGTTTTTCTTTGGTCACGATTATCTGATAATTCTAAGTTCTCAATTGAGCAATGTGTTTCTTTAGTCGGTGTTTTTTCTATTCATTTATAGGTGGCAGCAGCAACAAAGTGAGATTTATGTAATCCAACTGAGGAAAAATATTTTTGCTCAATTGATGTGAGGAACTGAGAATAAAAAGAAAAACTCAATTTTGACAATCTTCGTGTTCATACTTCGTAAATTTTTGGATATAGCTTATTTGTAATAAATAATTTGTGAAAATTAATTTGTAAAAATAAAAAAAATTTTAATTATTTCTTTTCAAAATGACAATCAACTGAGAATAAAACTATCAGTCCATTTCTTTCAGTTTGTTTGCTCAGTTAGTAAAAAGAATAATATAAATGATCTAAGTGAGATGTCAAACTGAGAATTATCAGATAATTGTGACCAAAGAAAAACAGCTATTATTGAAAGTGCACTAAAACGTTAGACTGATAACTTGCGTAACTGGTACTACCAGTGCAACATACAGAAGTTTCTAAATATTCTGGTATTTATTTTTTTAAAGTTTTCCAATAGCTTGATATGTCCGTACCAAGTGGTATTCGTTCTCCATAATGCCAAATTTTCCAGCTTCTACTTCATGTTCCTTTCAGTTCTTGAAGTCATTGTCGTCATTTCAATTATTTCAATAACTTCACTTTGATATTTTTTTTTATTCATTGGGCGCGTTCAGTTCAACGCAGCGATGTAAAATTTTCCATCGCTGCAATAATTTCTCTTACTGAACGGCTTCGCTGCATAATCGCTACTTTGCAGCGATGTAAATATTTTGCAGCTAAACAAAAGTTCGCTTTAAAAGTCATCGTAAACAATTTTTGACATATTTTAATTGAACAACAGACAAAGCCAACTATCAACTGTTTGCAGCGGGTTTTTCCGCTGTAAACAGTTCAGTAAATTGTATACAGCGATTATTTAAACATCGCTGCATTTTCATCGCTGACTTGCATCGCTGCATTGAACTGAACGCACCCATTTCTATTCATTTCTATTCATTTTCACTCGTGAGAAGTAACGAAATCTAGTGAAATTTTTCCAATCATTCGTGAGTGAAAAAAATATGGGATAGAGAAATATTTTTCGCCTACAGTGAGTGATAAGAATTTGTAATGTAGCAACCATTCAAATCATTCATGAATATTATATACAAAAACATATTGCTCGTGAGTGATAGAAATAGAGACAAATTGAATTTGTTTGACTCATGAGTGATATTTTCCGAACTTTATTAAGGTACTCGTCCACGATGCAAGTTTTCTTGCGCGAAATTTGTCTTGCGTGCAAGAAAACTTGCAGTACTTCGTACACACGACGCAATATTTCATGAAAAATATGCAATATTTCTATCATGCAAGAAAAAAATATCTTTGCAAGAAATTTTTATTGCACGAGCACTTACACGAAATTCTTATTTTCTTGCATATACATTACATTTCAAATATGTATTTCATATTTTTTTTTTCAATATTTTAAGAGTTGAAAGGCCTACCTTGCTAATAATAATAATAATAATAATAATAGAAAATACATACCAAATTCACAAGAAGTCACAGCACAACACAACATCAACCAACGAATGATAGATAACACAGCAACACATTACATTTTAGTCAGCTGAATTTATTGCATATGCAAGAGAAATATTTATTGAATGAGTTGAATAAATTTTTCTTGCGCGAAATATTGCATATCTTTCTGCGTACACTATGCAATAAAAAGAATTGCTTGCAATAAGGAATATTGCATGAAATACGTATTTCTGTGCAATATTTCATCTTTCTAGGCAGCGTACACTTCGAAATAAATATTTCGTGCAATTTTATCTGTCAAAATCGTCTTGCATGCAAGAAAAATTGCATCATGGACGGGTACCTTTAAGGTACTCGTCCACGATGCAAATTTTCTTGCGCGAAATTTGTCTTGCGTGCAAGAAAACTTGCAGTACTTCGTACACACGACGCAATATTTCATGAAAAATATGCAATATTTCTATCATGCAAGAAAAAAATATCTTTGCAAGAAATTTTTATTGCACGAGCACTTACACGAAGTTTTTATTTTCTTGCATATACATTATATTTCAAATATTTCATATTTTTTTTTTTTTTTTTCAATATTTTAAGAGTTGGAAGGCCTTACCTTGCTAATAATAATAATAATAATAGAAAATACATACCAAATTCACAAGAAGTCACAGCACAACACAACATCAACCAACGAATGATAGATAACACAGCAACACATTACATTTTAGTCAGCTGAATTTATTGCATATGCAAGAGAAATATTTATTGAATGAGTTGAATAAATTTTTCTTGCGCGAAATATTGCATATCTTTCTGCGTACACTATGCAATAAAAAAAATTGCTTGCAATAAGAAATATTGCATGAAATACGTATTTCTGTGCAATATTTCATCTTTCTAGGCAGCGTACACTTCGAAATAAATATTTCGTGCAATTTTATCTGTCAAAATCGTCTTGCATGCAAGAAAAATTGCATCGTGGACAAGTACCTTTAGAAACACAAACCGCAAATACTTAAATATATATTCACATATAATAAAAAATAATAATAAAAATAATAATTATACTTTTAACTCATTTAAAAAACAAATACTCGTACATCATAAATAATATTTTCTTATTTCTTGATTTAATAATAATTTTAATTCGCGTATACATATGCATAATGTGATATTCGCATACAATACATAAGTACAGTACATTTTCAAAAATTCTTTATATTATCTACATTATATGTATTCGTACATAATATGTATATGTTATATGCAATATGCATGCACATTATAAATGATACCACAAAAATAATAAATAAATAAATAAATAAATAAATAGAAAAAATGATGAATAACACACAAGAAATTGCATACATTTTGTAATGAATTGTGTGATTTTTATATATGTACATAAATTTTTATTTATTTTTTAAAAAGGAAAATTTAACAAAGCAAAAAGTTTACAAATAATGTGTATATTTATAAAGAATATAAAGAGTGATAAAAAGGGTGTACTATATATGTGATGAAAGAAAAAATATATTAGAAAACAAGAAATATAATAAAATAAAAAGAAAAATAAATTTATATGTTATATAGGTACTCATCTCATACACACATAAATACGAATAATGTTTGAAAAATTGAAAAAGGAATTTATTTTTATAATGTGCCTATACATATATGTACATTTCTCTTCATTGTTTGTTGTACACATCCTAATAAAGTTTAAGAGAAAAGTATCGGACCTTTATTTTGATAAAATATACTTACATAATATTTTGAAACAATTTTATTCAATTCAAATATTCTTGATTTAAATCTCTATGACTTTTTTTTTGCAAATTACGTAGTAAAATTATTGTTAAATTTATGCATAGCTGTTCCAAATGTAACGTGAATTATTAGCTGTGTTTCCTTCACACTTTCACATGAGCAAAGTACTTAAAAATCAGTTTGGTTTAATACTTCACTAAATTTTTATGTGTGAACTGCTCAAACAATTTTTCAAAAGTAGTTCACTCATACTTTGTAAGTAGTTACGTTATTTCTTTCTACCAGATGTCTTTTTAGTTTCACATTATCCAACAAATGGAAATTGACTATTTAGGTTAGATTTCTTGTTATAAAAAAATATCATATGGAGTGTTTTATATAAATTTTTCAAATTTAAAGTAAAATAATTTTAAGCTTATCTTTTGCTTCACTTGTCAAATTTATTTATGTTTCTTTGAATAGTTTGAGTCATTGCTAAAATTATTGCTCAGAAGTACTTCGCTCACGTGAAAGAAACACAGCTATTGAGTTGCATTTAAATACATTTTCGTACATCATTGAAAGCTCTTTATCAACTATGAAATAAAAAATTGATGAAAGTGATATAAAAAATTTTATTTATATAAATTTATAAACAAATATTTTTATATCAAAGATAAGATCCCGACTTAGATATACTATATGTACTCGTAGCTGGTCGTATTATAAAGACGGTTAAAGAGTCATTCGAGTCCATCGAAAGAGAAGCCAAAAGATTAGGGTTAGTGGTGAAATTGCAGAAAAAATAAAGTTCATGGTAATTTCCATCAGAGACAAAAATGTTCAGGACAGAGTGGGAGGTGTCTTAGATATACTTGGGTGCATATAGGTTTGAGCTAGTGAAAGAGTTCATATATCGTGGAATGACACTGACGTCAGACAATAATGAATCGAAGGAGATCATGAAAAGAATATTAAAAGCTAATAAAACGTACTTTAGTCTCACTCCAATATTAAAGTCTAAAACAGTAATCTAAAATTTATATATAAAACACTTATACGACCAATAATAACATATTTCGCAGAATGATGGACATTGAAAGAAGCTGACATTATCAAATTGGCATGTTTTAAAAGAAAAATATTGAGAAGAATTTTTGGCGCAAAGAAGATTAGTGTGGCAGAGTATAGAAAAATAATAAACTTCGAGATTTATGAATTGTATGCGACGACGTATAGATATCATCACTTTTACCAAAATTGGAAGACTAAGATGGCTAGGCTGGGACACATTACCAGAATGGAAACCGAAAACCCATGTAAAAAGATTTTGTATGTTAATGTTGGTAATAAGAGACCGAAAGGCAGACCGAGGAAGATCTAAACAAACTAGAGATTGAAAACTGGAGGGTTTCATCTTTGGATAGAACGGGTTGGCAGCAGATTCTTACTAAGGCCAAGGTTCTTTTAAGGACTACGTAGCGCCGCAGAGGAAGAAGAAGAAAGATAAGATCCCAGAGGACCCAACTTTTTATCCGACTTATTATTATTACATATTTCGTGTTTGTATAATTATGTCTATGGAATATAATATAAGGAATCAACATAAAATAAGTATTAAAGAATGAAAAATTAAGAAAAAAAGTTTCTATGTTATTATAATTATGTATAATGTGTTAAATATATGTATGTGAATATGAGTGAATGTTTATTATTATGTTTATTTGTGTTTATGTATAAAAATTTGCAAATAAAAAGCAAAATAATATGTTTTATGTACATATAAAAATGGTACTTAAGTGCATGCAACGCGTACTTTTATTATGATTGTATAGAAGAGAAAGCGCATATAGAATAAAATTTAGAATGCAACCATTTTTTTTTTGTTTGTTTTTTCAAAATGTTTGTAAACATACAAATATATACACACATACAAAATCATACGTATGTATTTTATTTTATATATTCTTGTATATTTTGCATATATTTGTTCCATTAAAAAATTATTTCTTTTTTTCTTTTCTCTTTTTTTTTCCTTTTTTTTTCATTTTTCTTCTTTCATTTTTGTTGCATGTATAGTACTTTCATTTATATTTATTTATGCACATATACATATACATTATAAGTATTTCTTTTTTAAAGCTTTCTTCTTTCTCTATATATTTTCATATTTTTTTTTTTCTCTATACTTTTTATATTTTTCCTTTTTCATTTTTCTTTCTATTATTCATAATTTTAGTATTCTCTTTCTGCTTTTTTCTTTTTTTTTTTGCTTATACATATATTTTGTTTGTGTCATTATAAAAAGCATTTTCATCCCTGACTGAATGAATATGTATATGTATTCAAAAATTTTATACAAAACACACAATTCATTTTCCGTACTTTCATCTATTCTGCAATACACAATATAATGTATGTACGAGTATGTATGTATGTGAATGTGTGTGTAAGTTGGTATATATATATGAGGATAACAATTCTATATGACATTTTATATATATTTTTAATAAAATACAACAACAACAACAACAGAGAGCAGCACCATATACATATATGCATGTCTGTCATGTACATATAATGTACATTAAAGAAAAATAAAATCCGATAGTGGTGCCTTTATGGAAGGCGATAGTAGAGGTGTGTAACATATATTGTATAAATGCTGCATACATACGTATGCATAAATACATATAAATACCTATTTTACTCTGTATTATGTATTATTAAGTTTTTTATAATATAAAAATTGCTTGCATGTCTAACTAAATCTGCATATACTTACTATATATACCTATACATATAAAGCAAACACAAGGCGTCATTTTTCTATTTTAAAATTTTTTTTCCACTTTCAAAATAAAAAAAAATATATATATATATATATACCTATATACAGTCACATTTATGTATTTGTACATAAGTATAATAATAAATGCATTTTGGCGCTTTTCTTTTATCATTCATTCATTTTCATTTAATTCAAGGACTTTGTTTGTAGGCAGTGATGCCAACATCATACACTCATATGAATTTAAAGTGCCTTAGAATTATTGCATTATACATACATAATGCATACAAACATGTATGTACACACATTTATATGTACCTACATATTCTTATACACGCATTATATACGTATACTGTATGTATGTAAGTACATAATGATATGAAGTGTTGAAAATGAAATTTATATTCAATTGAAAAGTGTACACGTATGAAAAATAGATCTTTTATAATATTTATATTTGAATGTATTTATATATATATATATGTGTGTGTGTATGTACATTATATATGTACATATATGCAGATAATTGTATAAATAATTATTTATAAATGTGAACATTTTTGATCCTGTGAATTTGTTTTATACAAAATATAATAATAATTATAAATGCGCGTTATATACATATGTACGTATATACACATATGTATATTCATAAATAAAATAAATTTGAGCTTTTATATCAAAATTAATTGAAAGATGGTTTTATGTACATACTTATATGTATGTATATGTATATTGTGTGAACATTTAACGTTTTCCTTTAAAACAAAAAATACATACATATACCTATGTATAAAAGTAGATATATGTATGTATCTGCATGTAGTATACAAAATGTATACATTATTTGAATGTTTATGTATACAAATAAGGTACAGAATGAACAATCCTTATAATTTCAAATTTTCGCAAACATTATACATAAACAGTCAAAAGTTTTCGTACAGTATCAATATACATGTATGTATTTATGTATATACATGTATGCATGTATTTTTTTCTTTTTCAACAAGTTATTTGTGTCGCACTGATAATCGTCGTATAGAATCGTCGTTCTGTGAAAAAATTTCGTCCAATATTTCGGTTTTGAGATAATGGAATTTTAAGTTTTAAATTCGGGGAAACTTCCGAATTGGTGCCCCCAGATTTTGAAACGAGACCTTCCGATAATGATATTTTGGAATGTTCTCTTTAACGTGGTATATGTCTCTATTGGTGCAAATTCATCTTAAGGACGCAAACTACCCTTAAAAATTTTTGGTCCAAAATTGTGTAATTTACGAAATTCGTTATTTCTCCAGATCAGGATCTTGGATCGAATTATTTAATATACCATTTGAAAGAGAACTTCTTGTTCTATTTGTCACAGTTTATTTCACTTTGATGATTGGATTAGCGGTTCTTGAGATATAAGGACTTATAATCAAAATTTAGTGTTTTTTAAAAATCACTTTTTCAACTTCTTTTGATGACGCTGTAACTTCAAAACTTGAAGGATGACATATAATGTTTTGTTATATCATTTGAAAGTTTGTTTTGTTCTCTTACCAATGATATCACATTTTTGTATAAAAACTGCATAAAAAAATAAATGCATAAATATACAAAAAAATGCGAAAAAATACATATAGTCGTTCTCTAATTTCAAAAATAAGTATAGGTTAATCTCAATGACAAATTATATGTTGATTAGTATAAACATTTTATTAAGAGAATAGAAGTTTGTCAATTTTGTAATGGATTTTTAAACATTTTTGTTCTTGATGATTTCTCACAATCGAAAAAAAAAACACAATAAATCATACTTAGTCCGACTGAACATAATTTACTGAAAATGGGCGCATTTTCTGTAATGTATTTTGACTCAAAAATGTTTATAGAAGATTGTATATAGAAATTTGAATATTTCAAGAAGTGGTGACTTCAATATCGTGTACGTGTAGCTTAGAAGTCAGCATAACGTCAATAGCTTGACATGACATGAATTTCACAATTTACATAAATTCTTAAAACTTTGACACTTGCAAGGCTAGCTAAAATAAAAATAAAAAAATTTGACACTTTGATATATGTACAAAGTTTATATTATATATTTGATTTTTTTCACACAGTTGTCAAACTCAAGCTAATAAGTTAATACCACTACTAACTTGTATTACGACTGATAGTAAAATCAAAACTAATACGCATGTGAACATACAATTAAAACTAAGTTCAGCTAATACCTATGTAAACATATGTAAAAATACATAAATGTTATTTTGATATTTTTGGGATATTTGTTCTGTAGCACCTATAACCCCAACTCTGATTTTAAAAAAAATTTTCAAAAACCTTCCCTGGGTTATATCTAATAATTTTCCAAATTTCCAAGGCGATTGGGTGTATGGTCTTTAATTCTATAAAGGATAAACATTCATTTTTATATATAGAAGATAGAAGATATTCAAAACAATAGTGAAATACATACATAGGACAGGTCAACAATTTTTGCGGATTGATACATATTTTTGGGAATTTTCCGAATCTGTTTAATTTGCCGATAGATCGGACCTTTGAAGGTATATAAACGAGTTTTGAGGTTAATATGTTATCTAGTAGTTTTGTGACAGTTGTTTGAGGAAAGTGATCTTGTAGGAAAGTCAGAATGTACCCTTACTGCACAACAATGCACCACCACACAGATCGTCAAATGCAATGACTACCATACAGAAGTGCGGCTTCACAGAAATTAATCATCCGCCTTATAGCCCGGACCTCGCTCCTAGCGATTATTATTTATTTCCAAAATTGAAAAGGGAGCTAAAGGAGCTACGTGGAAGGCACTTTGCAGACAATGAAGAACTGAAGGTAGCAGAGTTGTTCCAATTTTTTACTTTACATTTTTTACATTTTTTTTTACATTTTTTACCATTTTTTTTACATTCGATTTTTTGAAAACAATTTTGTAAAATATGTAAAAAATCAAAAAAAAACCGAAATTTTGTTTTTAAAAAAGAAAAAAATTTTAAAATTAAATATTCAAGAGATTTTAAGGTGGTGAAAGAAAAGACATTTAAAATAAGTACGCTCTGTTAATATATTTAATCATTACATATCATCGTCATCACTGTCATCTAAAATTTCTAAACTGTTAATTGTTTTTAAATTTAATGAAAAATAAACGTGAATTAATTTTTTCGACCTTTCGAATGTAAGACGATTTCTTAAAGGAGTGTGAATCTGTGCCCAATTAGAAAAAATCCTTTCCTTTTTTACATTTTTTACTACTTTTTTACATTTTTTACTACTTTTTTACATTTTTTACTACTTTTTTACATTTTTTACTAATTTTTTACATATTTTTACATTTTTTACCTTTTTTTACGCGTTTTTTACCATTTTTTACCAGAAAAATGTAAAAAATATTTTTTTACATGAAATTGAACAACTCTGGAAGGTAGCCATAAATGAGTTTTTGACTGTCAAGATCAAAGTTTTTTTTTATCGGATTAGAATTACTTCCAGAGCGTTGTAAAAAATGCATTAGTAATAAATGTAAAAAATAAATCTAACAAGTTTATAAATATATGCTCTCGTACGAGTGTAATGTAATGAAGACATATAATTATGTAATTTAATGTCAATAATTCAAATTGAAAAATTTTAATAAAATTTTGATATTATATAATGCACAAGTGAATGAATTTTAATTTTCCAATTTTACAGTGTACAAATACTTTTGACTCTCACGCTACTTCAAAGCATTAATAACAAACGCTCGCAGCTCGCACCTATACAAAGAAGCCTTCATATTTCATTTCTATATTGCAAGTGTAGTATTCTGTTTTCTATTTCTACGAGTATATCAACTTTTTTTCTCTATTGTTTTCTGTTAATTTCGAAAAATTTTTTGAGGTTTTGAATTTTAATAAAATCTTTCTCTCTCTCTTTTTGTATATATGTATAATATATAAATACATAATGTAATGTGTATGTGTGAATTCATTCATTTGATTGTGCATACAATTATTGTGGTTTCTCATTACGGAATTTAATTGATTTTCAAAATTTTGATTTGATTATATTTCTTGATAACAAACATGTACTACATAACATACGAGTACAAATGAAAACAATACCTACGCTATATGCTCGTATATATGTATAATAATTCCATATATGTAGTCACACATATACCTACATAAAGTTTGTTTTTATATAATGTAAAAAAGATGAATTATATACTGAAATTCAGTACACACATTCATACGTATATATATGTACTCCTATTTATGTTTGTTTGTGTTATGTGTTATATATAGATAACTATTATACAATCAAAGTTTTCCTTTTTTAGATGCAAAAAACAATAATTTTGAATTTGTATATGACATTATATGCTTCGTATATCGTTAATGTAGCACAAATAAAGCGTGTATATACCTATGAACAACAGTACAAAAATTCACAACAAAACAACAGTAGTTTAGGAAAATCAAGAAAATTTGTAATCTTTTTTTTCGTTGATTATAATCTTCAACAACGCTACAGCTCTAAAGTCGATGCTTCAATACTCGCGATGCGTGTGACGCGTTTCAGTTAAATTTTCGTTTTTTCTTATGGTGATTGACCTAATGAATAACGCTCTAATACAAGTAGCTCAAACAACGCATATTGTAGAACAACTTTCTACTTTTTCTTGCGTTAGATGCGTTTGACAGCTGGAAAATTCAGTATAATTATTTCAAAATAGTGCGAGTTTGTTGAATGTCGACGAAACTTCATAATATAAGTAAAAATTTAAAAAAAGTGAATAATAATAATTGATTATTGTCTCGCAAAAGAAATGCCAAAAATCCATTTCAAAATTGATGCATCTCAAGCAACACCTGCATTGTAACAACTCAACTAGAACCCAATCAATGTATCTAACGGATGTACTAGCGCATCGAACGCATCGCAGCATTGGACCTTCACCATTCCATTAGTGAGCGAAAGGCTTTCATCGAAGTGATTTCAAGACTGTATATTCATTCATTAATGCACCCAGAATGCACCTAAAGTTTAACATGCGGATTGCGAACCACTGAATTGTTGGTAGACTAATAGTTTAGAGTTTAGACTAATATCTATACTTACTTTTTATAAATCTATTCAATATATTAAATACTTACATATCTCAGAAAAAGATGTACGATTCTATACATAAGTTAAAACCATTGAAAACCATCAATTTAAACAGAAATTTATTAACAGAAATTTAACTGTACTACATAGCGTCAACTAATCATAATGATGGCAAGAGATATATAGATCGTCTATGTTTGCAAAATATGGAAAATATACAAACTATAGTGATATAAAATATACTGATTTAAATTGATAAAAATTTTCATATTACAAAGATAAATCAAATTTCCTTCTTTGAAGTCGTTAAGTTAAAAATGATTGAAATTTTAAAAATTTTATAAAACAATAATTTCATTTGGCAGTAGTTTAATGCCGTTTCTACATTCAATGACTTCAACTTGGACTGCGACTTTCGACTTCACAGCATGCATGCATGTAAAAGTATAGCTGTTAAGTCTACTGCATTGAATGTAAAAGTTCTAAAGCCGTAACTAAAATGACTTCAGCTAATCCAAGTCAGAAATCAGATTACATTGTTTTAAATCAGCATAAATATATTTGACTCAAGTCAGCTTCATTGAATTTAACGAAACACTTTGAATTTTTGTTGACTTCAGTGAGTGTGCCTACCGACCCACACAGAATTGAGTTGCTTGAGTGAAATATGTACATATGTAGATGTAATTATTTAAACATAACCAATTGTATATGAAGTTTATATGAAATATCGCATTTTGTAGTTAATGTAAAAAAATTGTAAAAATTTCCTTTATGTGTAACTCTCTATAAATTTTATGTTTTGTATGTGTAACTCTAACTAGTAACAAATATCATGCTCATGTAACTACTAAATTAACTAACCTTACTTTCACATTATGCAGATGCTTACTCAATTCACACAAGCCAATATAGTTACAACTTCAGACTTGAGTGAATTTCGTTAGCTGAAGTCATTTTAGTTACGGCTTAATACATATCCATTAAATCAAAGTCGAAGTTGAAGTTACTGCATTGAATGTAGAAGCGGCATAACTCAATCGCATGTCGCATTTATGTTTTGTTCATAACTGTAATGTTATGCATAATAATTAATAATTCATGATGGTGTTAATATGATACAGATACAGATACAGACATATTTGAGGCTATACATTATTATTATTTTATTGGTTTCTTTTATTTTTAATTAGAAAATATAATGAATTTCTTTCATTTTATAGTAAATATTGTGTTATGAAAAAAATAAATTATTTCCACTCTAAATTCAGGTATTATATAGGTAGCTTCTATTTATATGTATACATATAGCATAATGTAACCATTTATTAAAAATACATTTTTTTTTAAAGAAAATCATTCCAATTTAATAATACAACTCCTATATCCTATACTCGTTATATATTATATTATAAAGATAATATATATAAAAGCTACATATGCTATCTTATACATGCTCGTATATAAATGTAAGTAATTCTGTTTAATATACAAACTGTATGAGTAGTAGCACATACATATGTATGTACAGATTACAGATACAGGTACAGGTATATAAGTTTTTGAGAAATTCTGTAAAATAAAATCAAATTAAACTAACCATCGCATTTGAAAATTTATTTCAAATTGTATCTTTAACTGTCTATATATCTAAATGATTATATAAGTTTACGTAACTGTACGAATACTACATATAGTTTTTTATAATATCTTATAAAATATTTCTCTTATAAATATACATATATGAGTGTCTGCATTCTCATATACATATCTTATCTGCGTGCAATGAGATAAGATAATATTGCAATTCAGTAGTAAAATAACAAAAAAAAAAAAGAAAGCATAAAACATTGAAAATAATTGAAGATGACTTTCATTTTGTTTTCATTTTAAAGGCGTCATGTTGTCTATTCTAATAGCTTTCACAAAAAAAAAAAAAAATAAACGAAATAGAAAGAAACTGTTTTCCTGTATTCTTTTATATGAATAACATAAAGGAGAAGAATGAATTTATACATCTAGTACATATGTATGTATATATGTAAATATGTAGATGAATATACATACTGTTGTTACATTAAGAGTATTGTATATAGAATTTTAAAAATGAATCAGATTTGAAGTTTTAAAATTGCTACTGAACCAGTGGTATTGGCCTTTTGTTATTTAGATACCATAAAATAGAGTTTCCTGCTGTGAAATTTAAAGTACTCTATACATATACGAGTATATGTATTCAAATAATGAATTGGTGAAATTTTTCATAATATGGATATAAAAATAAAATTTTAAACATTTAAAAATTTTATTAAAAAAATAAAAAAAAACTACATATGTTCATTATACATATCAATATCAAAAAGTAATGTTTTCGACTTTTTTTTCCGTCTCTTTTTTTTTTGTGACTATTAAAATGAATTTTTTTTTTTCCTTTTAATATAAAAGCGAATATCATTTTCTTTTGAAGAGAAAAAAAAATAATCAACAATAGATTACAGAAATTAAAATAGAAATTAAAAAATTTGTTACAATCAATACAAATGTATCTACAAAAATGTACAACAATATCATTTGCTATATACATATTTAAACACATTGACATACATACTCGTATATGTATATGTACATAACACCGATACGGTAGCATTTAAAATTGTAATAATTTCATTTCTACACATATTAACAATGCACACATATTGTATGTGAAATACTCGTATTTGAAAAAAGAAAAAAATTATTTGATAATTCATCCTTCCAACAGTTCTTTTGATGAATAATGAAAAACTACACATTTTTGACCTGTGTATAAGTACACGAATATAAATAAAATGCATATGAGATGAGTGATATTTTATTTGAAATATTTGTTAGATACATATTATTGGAATATCATTGCTGTTGCTGGCATATATGTACATACTTAATATGAAAGAAAATTTAGTTGTTTTTAAACAAAAAAGTTTAAGACGCTATAATCGCTATTACTTAATATGATTGTCTTCAAACTGTGAATTGAAGACAAAACGAAATACAAAATACATGATGTACTGATGCGAAAATATAATTCATTGGCTGTATAACTGTTGAAATAAATTAAAATTATGATATGGATTTGAATATATGTAGTAAGAAAAAGGAGATATGGGTGCAAAAGTCAGACAACTACTCACTTTTTCAAGTTTTCAGAAATTAAAAAAAAAAATGTTTTTAAAATTACCTTATCAATATAACTGGATACGCGAATTATTTTTAGAAGAACTTTTATAAGCATGAAACTTTATTTTTGAATTATTGAAAAAAAAAAGTTTTATTGCCAGTAAAATTTAGATGTTTTACATTTTGCGTTATTGTTCAGTATCACTAAGGGTGGTATTCACCAACATGGATATATCCGTGGGATATATTTTAGCCGGATACAATTTCAGCTTATTCATCAACCTAGATAAAATTTGTTTTCGAACTTCGTTTTCGGGTCAAACATGTGTGTCAAACACGTCAGCTGATTGCATTTTTATATTACAAAATGAAAAAGAGGTTATGTGATGTGATAATTATTTGCAAAATGATGATGCAGTATAACTACATTATCTTTATTTGTGCTGTTGCTGTTAATAACAAGGTTATGTTCGAACGATATTTATAATACGACTCTGAGGTTGTCTTAAAAATATCCGAGTAGTGTTTTATCCAGGTTGATGAATACATTTATTTATCTCAGATAAAAGATAATCTATGTATATTGGTGAATACCAGCCTAAGAGTTTTTAGTGATATTAACGATAAACAAAAATAAAAGAAAACAACGAACTTTCGTCACAAAGTTTCTTGCTTTATTTCACACAAATTTTACTTTTTTTTACAAGCAATTTTTCCTTTCTAGATGAACAATTAATAATACAAGATATCAAACTATGCTAAGTTTTTAAATTAAGAAAAATATTCTCCGATAATATGAAATCGATCGGCCAGCTCCACTGTCAAGATGTGATTGAATACCAGAATTGAACAGTCCTTCTCCTTTATGTTTGACGATTCCTTCTTCAAAGAAAGAAAAATCTGTAACGAGAAAAAAAAGTGTGAAATGCATGTTTCGGTTTGCGACTACACGACAAATTTCACACTGAAATGAAATTTGGGTAATAACCTTATTTCTTTCATCTTCCTAGATCTTTGTAGTATGCTTCATTTCGAAGCATAGAAAGCTTATGCAATTGTTTGTATTGGTTGATAACCAATGAAGTCTTTGTTTCTGAGTATCAATGTACCCATAACGAAGTATGCAAGGAACGCTTTTATTGTACCGGAGTACATGAAAGCAAGAAAATGATATCCTTTGTGATCATAAAGAAAGGGTATAAGCAAATATTTGCATAGGATAGTTTGAATTGCTAGAAATTAACCGAAACATGTGCATGCTTGTATCGCAAGATGCATTTGTTCTATACCAAGCAACAATATGCTATAGGTATCATGATATAATTATGTGTATCTTCTTGTACTAAGCAATTGTATGCTAAGTCCATCGAGATCCATACCAAGCAACTGTATGCTATAGGCATTACAGGATATGTTTGTATCTAGTACAAAGCAAACTGGTATGCTAAGTACATCGAGATTTATATACCAAGCAACTATGTGCTATAGGTATTATGTGATGTGTGTTATGATCTGCGCAATTATGTTCTTAGGTTTGTATCAATAAAAACCTAATTAAATATTTGTGCAGCCATAAACATATGGTTCTAAGACCAAGAAAAGGAATCGTGAAAGATCTTACCGCATTCAATCGTGTTATATTTGAACCAGTGTTCGAAATAACGAGTAATGCGTATGCGGTGCTTGATTGTGCACTTACGATAATGTTTAACAGTTATCTTGTTTTTGCCAAAAAATTCCAAAATTTTCTTAATTTCCATTTTAAGATCAAAGCATGTTTTCATTTCCACTGTTAGTTGAGTCCTCTGTGCTTTTTAGTGTATCATAAAATCCCATGTCAATTTCAGGAACATGCATATTTCTTAGCAAGGTTCATAATGTCAGCGCATTTCTTTTCATTAATGGCATTGACTGTCATCATAGAGAAAATTGGGTAAAAATTATTATTATTTGTCTTCTTTGCTGAACGAAATATATATAATGATAGTTGCATCAGCAAAATAATGGATGACGAAGACCGAAACAGTCAAAGTTTTTCTTTTCGTAAATTCGAATATCTCATATTTGGATATTGACCATTCGAGCATTTTTCAACTATAGACTTTACCACTGAGATTGGACATACAATCATTGCACTTTCCTTTTTGTTTTTCAATTACTCCAACCAAAGGATCTGTCACAAGGCAAACAGCTATGTCATGGCTCAGGAAAATGATGGAGAATACGTTGAAACCGACCAAATTTCACTAAAGATTTCAAATATTGTACATATCATCACATTATTCTTATTTTGCGAGATACAGCAGCCTTTTATAGAACACGTCATTCGAGGAGTGGAATGTTTTCTTGAAAATCGAATGTAATTTAGTCCATTATTCTGCTTACCAGTGAACTGATCAGCTTTGTTTCTAAGATCATAATAAACAGCCTTAGCTTTTCGTTCGTGTTTGTGCAAATCCTTTTCCCTCACTTTCCATTTTTTGTTTCTCTTGTTCTTTAACGATACTAATTTTTTGACAAATTCATTGAATACTTGACAAGTATTAGTCCTCGGATGGACAAAAGATAGTTTCAAATTTTTTAAAATGTATTCTCTATAAAAAGTATAGCTTACCTGATACTTTTACTGTATTTAAATGGCTTACACAAACATTTTACGACATACATTTATTGCATAAACAAGATAAATCCGTACATTGTCTTGTTTTTGCACTAAACTTTACTAAAAGCTAACTCCAAAATAGCAATATTGAACTAATTAAAGCATGTTATAGAAGTCTGATTTTAGCTCTAATTGATACAAATTTGTTTTTATCATGCCTAACTGAAAAACTCATTTTTGGTTAAAAGTGGAGTTATATGATTTTTGCACCCATTATTTTATGAAAGATGGGAAAATGATGCGAATGTCGTCATACCAGCAATTTAATGATATCTTATCTTCACTGATTGTATAAAAATGTAAAGATTTAAATGGGCAGCAGGTCATTTTGCCGGAGCTCTAAATAATTTCACTATCAACAGAATATGGAAAAATAAGTCGGAAGAGAAAAGATTACACAAGACAGCAAATATAGTGGTGGAGACTAATGATTAGTAAAGACGATATCAAATAAATGGGAAATAAGGCACACAAAAAGAAGAAAACGCGAAGTCAAAAAGGAAAATATAAATTGCGTTAGACCTAAACTCTGATAGAACTAATATTGTCAGTGAAGACTTGAAAAATTTCGTAAAATAGAGAACTGGAGAGACGATTATAAGGGAGGCCAAAGCTCAATGGCATGCAGTGACAAGAGATAAATATTTGAAAATTAAGGCAAGTGTATAGTGTTGCATAGATACACCACCTCCCAAATATCAGAGAGTAGCATCTAAAGTCAACATAGATAAATGATATCGAAAAAAATATACCATATACTTATACATAAAAGGTGCTTTCGATTTGGCAATTTCAAGTACTTGCGAGTAGAAAAGGTAAATGTCTGTGCTAAACCATCTATTCGCAGCTACTCATGAAAAATTTTTCAAGTAGATGGAAGTAGATGCAAGTAGTTACGAATATAATTTTTATGAGGGGACGGTTAATCTGCCCTTGCTGTAGAGGACTACTACATAAAAACGGGACTAGTCTAATACAGGACTGTCCCGCAATATGTACGAAACTGACAAGGACAGGACAACGAGACTTAAATAGGGGAGAACTGCTGGGCCCATCACAGGGTCCCAACTCCCCCCTATTCCAAACACTGACACATTACGGACTACTCGATAAGATATAATGAGTCACCATGCGCGTATGTCATAACTATAAACAAGAAAATGAAAAATAAATAAACAGATAAATAAATAAAATAAAAAAATAAAGAAATAGAGACCCTTCTGGTCAACTGCATGTAATTGCGGAGCCGTTACCCCCGTAATGGTACCAACAGGTGACATACGAGGGAGGACGTGGCCATATTACATGCAGATAATAGCCAACCAGTGTAGCCCCTTCCTCCAAGGGGCCCACAAGATTGTAAACACAAAACACGTCCACCACGGACAATAGCCCTAAGAAAAACTGTGATGGTGAGAGGAGCCGGTACCGCCCGCACCACCACGTCAGTGCTGGGCGGGGGGCCGCCGTGGCCTCACACCAAACACAACTAGATCATAAGATTAGCATAAGATAGTATAAGGTAAAGTAAATAAGATGTAAGCGACCGCCAAAAGGCCCTGGAGGGTCGTGGTGTGGGCGAAGGGTGGCAGTTAACTGTCCACCTTTTGTAATAAATAATAATAATAATAATAATGTCGCTCGTTTTAATAATTTATCCTAGACACATTTTAGTACTCGCAAGTACTTGAAATTGCAAAATCGAAAGAACCTAATATGTAAACTTGGAAGGAATGAATGAAAAACACTAACTAAGGATGGAGTGGAATGAAAGAGGCGTGTAATATGGAGGCTGGAATTCTGCAAGATATACGTTTTCGACACTATTCATTCCACGAGTATACCTATATATTATACGAAAAAAAAGTACAAGACAAAAGTACAAAATTAATCTAATTCAATTTATATTCGTATATGTACAAGTATTTAGATTGCTAATAAAATACACAATGATTTTAAGTCAACAACATACTCATAAACTCTAAAACAGAACCGAAAAAAAAAAAATAAATTGTATTTTCATATTTTTCTATTTCCAATAATATACTACTCTTCTATTTTTCTATATGAATAAGAACTTGACCATTTAACATGACCATTATAAGATTTACTTACTTGCTATACAATAACAAATATGTATATAATATAATGGATGTCAATCTTGTGAAAAAGTATCCCTATATATACAATTTCGTGTTTAATTTTTTTTTTTTTTCTTTTCTCCTTTATTCTGATATTTTGTATTGCTGGTAGCTGATAGTATAGTATTTATACTCTCAATCCACATGTTATCCCCATATTAGCCAAAACATACAATAATTTAACTTCATACATTTCAAAAAGAAACAAAATACTATATAAATGATATCCAAAAATAATATATAAAGCTCTTAAATAGAGGATAATATACTCATATTCGTTGTATTTATGTACATGTCTTTTTTTTTATTTTTTTGATCCGTCTCTGCATAATAGCTTTTAATAGAACATCTTAAGATTTCTTTCTTTATATAAGTATTTGGCTTATTTATTCTTGTGTCCATTTATTTCTTTTTTTTTTTTTTGTTTTTTTGTTGTCCAAACAGAAATTTGTTTTTTATATCCTGTATAGTTTTTTTTTTCTATTCATCATTTTGTTTTTTTTATGTGTAGTGGTATTATGTCATTTGGTCAAATGAAAATTTTTTGATGCGTGAAATAGTCACCTTATAATCCGATTATGAATAAAAGATTACACACTTACACGCAATTCGAAATTTTCATATATGTATTTTTTTCTATGTATAATCAGCATAATACTGTTATAAATGTATGTACGAGTATATGTACGAGTATATGTATAGTTTTTATTATGAAAAGGAAATAGAAAAATTGCTTAATTTGTGAATAAATTTATCTGATAAAATCATAATATGTAATAATGCGAATGAAGGAAAAACTTTGTAGAAAGGAAAAAAAAAATTATAAAATTTGATATTATATTAAAAAAATTTTCTATTTTCCTTGTTCTTTGAAAATATTATAAAAAAATATTAAAAAATTTGTGTTATATACTTGTAAATTTAACTCAAATAATTTCTATAAATTTTTAGCTTTGTGTATATTCTAATGACGTAATATGCATGTAATACCACAATTATATGTATAGGATCAGGTAGACTAACGTACGTGGATCATGCAGACGAATAGGATGAATGATTCTCAGTCCCTACATGTATGTAAAAAAACGAATTTTGCATTGAAACATTTAGAGGTAATATAGAAGCTTAGACGATGACAATCTCTGTTTTTTTTTTTTTCAGATAATGCGACTTCAGACAGAATCGGATATGGATGTGTCGATAACAATATTGTCATCATTGGAACAAATTATCTTAGAGGGTTAGGATCTGTTAGTTGGGGTTGTATATAGTAGCTGAAGAAGAAGAGGAATATATCTTTATGAAACAAATTCGGTTTAAAGATAATTATCATCAGAAAGGCAGCTGATTGTGTGTGTGCGCAAAAATTCCCACACATTTTCACACTGCACAAATGGTCACACATACAACATTGGAAGTAACTTAATCTATAACTTAAATGGACGAAACGAAACAGAACGAAACGAAACGATACATACGACAGTACCATAGTACTGTGGTACATATAGAACTATCCAAAATGGATGTATTCTTACGTTCGTTCAATTTCGATAAGTTTAAATGTCAAATAGATGAAATTAGACGAAACGGATAGTGCCGTAGCGGTCGTACATTTTCTACTCGTTTTATACACATTTCTACTCAATACTCATACACAATTTTACTCGTTTCGAATCGTTTCTATTTAGGGCAAATTGTTAAACTGACGAAACGAGTATTTACGTTCGTTTAATTTTTTTCGTCCCGTCACGTCTAGGGTCTCGCTTTATACTAAGATTATTCCATTCAAAAAACATTGTGTCCAACTTTTGTCAAAATAAGGATAGAAACAAGTTTGGTTCGACTTTTCCAAGAACTGAGATTGAAAAGCTACTGTTGTTGAATGGCACAAAGCGGATCCTAGAACTTTTAAAATGAGACATAAGGTAGAACTATAATCGACGTAAACGTAACATTTGGTTAACTATAATGACATAGACAACATACTAAACAATAAACAATACAAATTTCACAAAAATGAGGTTATGTGTGCTTATGTTACTTATGTCATGTACGCATGTCAAGCTTATGTTAAACGAATATTTAACGATTGTCGGTAATGTCAATTATAGTTTAGCTCATTCATTTGGACGTGTTCGAAGCCGACATACATTTATGTCATAGTATAATATGTCAGCTATGTAGCTATGTCGATTATAGTTCAGCCTATTATAGCATTTCAGGGCTATGTACATACAACCACAGGGGTGGTACAACAGATCGCGCGATTTACACTATTGCTTTGACATGTTTGAAACGAGAAAATGATATCATCAGGTGCCATTAAATGTCTAAATAAATTATTAAATGTTTATAGTACACGATGTTACTTGTTATATAAAGCTGTTAGAACTACACACACATATTATTTTAAGGATTTTTATTTTATGTATACGAATATTACACTTGTACTTTTATTATTATTATTATTATTATTATTACATTGTTATTTGTAATACTGTTTGATTGTAATGTGTTTTGTTTGTTCATGATAACTTAGTTAATTGCTGCTGAAGCCATATAAAAGGTTACATAAAATAATATCAAATAAATTATAAATTAAATTTGATAAATAAAGGTAGACAAAAGTCAATGCGTATATACATATATACTCGTATATATGATATTCAATAGTTTGTATATTATTTATATAAGTATGTATATATTAGAATGAATAGAAACTCTCTTCTGAATGTGATGTGCATGTGATAGTCGTCTTTTGTATACTCCCCACTGTCTCATTCATTTCATTCATTTTGTAAGATATTTTGTTCAAGATATGTACATGTATATACAAAATACAAAATACATATAGTTTTTTTTTTCACGTGTATTTATTATATTTTAACCTTTTTTAACTGTGTGCTGTTATATTATTTAAGAAGTGAATGAATGATAGAGAAATGAAATGAAAATGAAAAAAAAAAACAAAATCGTCATTCTTGTGTTATGTTCCATTTATAATTCATTCATTCATTCAATTTCATATAAGGACAACTGAGTTTATTTTATTTTATATATATATATATGTATATTTTTTTTATTTATTTATTTACCTATTTTTTCTTTTTTGGTGAATTACATAAAAGAACTATTAAGAGACCATAGTATACAGAATAAAAAAAAAATTTCTAAAAAATTTATATTTATCATGATGTTTAGTATAGTGTCTTTTTAGTGTCCATTCATTATAAAATGTTTTATACGTGGTTATATTATACTAATGTGTACCTATATATAGAAGCACGTATCCATACATAATAGTACATATGTATATATATTCTTAACATAAGAACAAACATTTTTGTAAGGATTCTTATTCATTTTATTTTCGATTTTTTTTTTTTTGTCTATGAAAAAAAAACATACCTCTTTTAATGTCACATATAATGGCCAAAACTAATTTATGTACAAAAAAAATAAAAAATAAATAAAATAAAATAAATATGGTAGTTGAAATTTATTTAATTTTTTTTGTATTCCAAAAAGAAAAAAGGATATTTTCGGGACTTCCTTTAAATTCCATTTATTGTATACTTGTACTTTGTTGACAGTTGATTTCATTTAAAAATTTATTTTGTTTCTTTTGTATAATGTTACTATATAAAAGTTTTTATATGTATGTTATATTTTTTTTAGTTTTTTTATAGTTTTGTTCTGTTTTTTTTTTTTTTTTAATGATACGAGCACACATCCACATTACACGAATACACGCACTAATATTTCAGGATGGAAATGGCTGCTTAACTACATTCATATAATCGTGCGATGACTATAGAATATAGCAAACGGGGAATATAATCATTAAAAAACGATTAACAGGTGTGAGAATATAACACTCCATATATAAGTACCTATATTTTTGTTTTTGATTGGTCCTAGTATGGTTATAGTTCGTTTTATTTTTTTCATATCAAATGAAAATTTTGAATCTCATTATTATACAAAAGAGTCAATTAAATATTGTACACACATACATATATAATACGTAAATATGAAAATTAAAATCATGAAATTTGAAATTTAATTAACGCTAACGCGATGGAAAGAGCCTGTCTGATCTATATGGCATGGCACTGAAACTATGTAATGTCTTTGAAAAAGGAAATTAATGTTATAAATGTAGAACAAATAAAAGTTTGAATAAAATCATCGATACGGTCGCCCATCATAGAACCAATAGACAATAATGACGAATTAGAGATTGCTGTTGAATATGAACCATTTTTAAATTTAAAGCAAAGCAAAAGTGTTTGGAAGCTTGCTTAATGTCTTGTCATATAATCCAGATGCATTTCTGAATTGAATTATTGTCACTTTTGAAAACGAATCATCATCCTTCATATGTACTCTGAAGAACAAGCTTCCACTATAACTAAATACTATTTCTTCTGAAATATGGATAAATTTGAATATTCAGTGCTATATTCTGGACGACGACACTTCACATCACGTAATATAGCGAGAAAAATTAAGTGTCAAATTTGCAAAATACTAATTAAGCCGGTCTTGATATATGTAGCGGAGTCATGGACTCTGAATGTTGCAAAGCAGATTAGACTAGGCAGTTTTGAACGAAGAATACTAACACATACGAGTATATACGGAGGAAAGTGTGAAAATGGGGCGTGGAGAAGAAGATATAATGATGAATTATACCAAGCAGCTAGTATAACTGACGTAGTAAATGGCATAAAAATGGCAAGGCTAGAATGGATCGATCATCTTGAAAGATGTGAAGAGAGTTATACAGCGAGAGTGCTGTTAAATTAGAAGCCTGAAGGGAGAAGAAATACCGGACGTCCCAAAAAAAGGTTATTTGCAAGCTATTGGAGAGGATTTGAAAAGAATCGGACTAAGGAACTGGAGATCGCTAGCCAGAGACAGAATAGAGTGGAAGCGCATACTGGAGAAAGCCAAAGCCAATAAAAGGCTGTAGAGCTAATGATGATGATAATATTCTGGTCGAGTTAGCAGATTTCCCTTAACTTGCAGATTTTTAGTTTAAGTATTTAACTTCGTAGCAAATTCTTTAAATTTCGTATTCTGTCATTGAAAAATTTCGAAATCTTAAAGAAGCTGTCAATTTAAATCTGAAATCAGTTAACTACACAGAGTATAAAAATAAAAAGTATTCGTTCACCTACAGATTTTTGAAATAATCTAAAAGAAACATTCAATAAAATACGAATAAATTTAATTCTAATTTAAATTTAAAAAATTTATACAAATCATTTAAGTGCATATTTCAAAGTAAACAAATAGTTTTTATTAATAAAAGAGGCAGTTTTTATTTATTTTTTGTTCTAGCTATGTAATAAGTTTAAGTAAAATCATCAAAATTTATATATTTTGTATAAAACTACATAAATAAGAGAACCAAAATTTAATTTGTAAAATTGAATTTATTCGTATTTTATTGAATGTTTCTCTTATGCCCAGATTCACAGTGGAAGTTTAAAATCAAAGTTAACTAAACCTAAATTTGGGTTTAAATTGAAGATTTAAACTCAGTCAGTTTCACAGTTAAATTTTAGTCGACTTTAATTAACTAGAGTTTAACAAAGTTTAGTCAACTTGAAATTTAATGAAAAGCTCACAATGAGGGGAAATTATAATTACTATACTTCGATTATAACTTCTGGAACAGAATGTGTAGCTGTATAGTATGACTGTAGGTGGATGTAGGCGGCTGTAGGGCTGTAGCATATAGCATAACATGTACTACATCCTGAAGCGCTGCATGCGGTTATAACGAACAGAATGTACTGCTGAATAAAAACGGCAAAGACGTATCATATTCACTAACATTAATTTTATATAATTTGAAAAATGTCGGTGACGGTGACGTCTAACCATATTCAGGCCTTTATAATTTATATAATTTGACTGCTCTCTGACTTCTCCTATCTAAGTTATTTTAAACCTTACCCAGAGTTTAACCAGTAGTTTTTGAAAGTTTAACTTTTGTCGGTATTTAAACTCAACACAAAGTCTGAACCCGTACTGTAAAACTCATTAATATTTTAATTTGAAGTTTAAACTTTCTACGAAGTTTAAATCTGCACTGTGAATATGAGCATTAGATTATTTCTAAAATTTGTAGGCGGGCGAATATTTTTTTACTCTGTGTAAATGTATAATTTTTAATTTGACAGTTGTTTGTTTACATTTCTGCTTAGCAGGATTTTTACTTTAACTTTACGGCTTCGGAAAAGGTACCTGCTAGCTGGTAGTTAGCAGTTTTTTTTTATGGTTTTTACTTTAACTTTAGAACCAGAATACAAATTCCTTTAGTTAACAAATTTTTTCGATCTGTCAAAATTTTATATGAAACTTAGCAGATTGTCAAATTAGCAGAAACTGATCAGAATATCACTGATTATTTCAATTCCACAATTCTGTTAAGCTCATAAATATTCCATCATCAAATGAAAACATACTCATATAAAGTAAATTTAAAAAAATACTTATTTTCTATTTAATTTTTGTTTTCAATTTTTTTTAAAATTTTTCTTTTAGAATTTAATGAGCAGAAATTATGTATTACTTACATACTTAATTATATATATATTTATATATATTTCACATTCGCATATGCATATGTACACAATAGAAACAGACAATCTGTAGGTGGATGAAATTTGCAAAATATCATATTTCCTAGGATACAAATATGTACACACAAAAATGACAATCAGTCCATTTGAATACTATACCACCTATACTTTATGTACATGTGAATATCTACACAATATTAGGAGTAAGTATGTATATATACATATTCATAAAATGTCTAAACGAAGAATCAATTTAACTTTGAAAAACTAATAATCAAAAACTTTCTCTTTTATTATTTATTGTATATTTATTGTATTGTACATTATATGTACACGTACATATATGTTCATATTTCTGATCTTTTATATAGTTAAAAATATTTTTCCTTTCATCATGAAATGAAAATTAGCATACCATAAGTACGAGCATATTTATCATACATACATAATCATGACACATATACTTTTTTCTATAAATAAAAATTTAGTTTTTTTCTTCTTTTTCTTTTCTTACAAAGAAAAATGTCTCCTTGACAACAATTGTGCGATTATTTATAAAGAGAACACAAAAAAAAAGGAATCATAAAAAAGGTAATCTAGAAAAAAAATATGAAATCTAAAAAGAAATACATATTGGGATGAAAAATTTTACGCGTTTTTGTTCTTTTATTCGTTAGAACTTTAAAAAGCAATCGGATTCCAAAATTGAATTGCACTTGTATTTTTTTTTTGCGAACATAAAAGCATTTAGAAGAATTAAATATTGAGAGAAAAGCGATTTATATAAGGGGAATTAGAGAAAATAAATTTTTTTTTTGTTATTTTCTGCCTTAAATTTAGATTTCGTCTAAGACACAAAAATCTTAAATTGAGATTTTTAAGTGGTTTTGAATGCAGTAAATATACCGCGTACAACAACATTGTTAAGAAGAGTATGCGATTATAATACCATAATTAAGTGTAGAAAAGAAATGTGAGTTATTTGTTAACCATGAAAAAAATTTCTTAAATTTTTATTATTATGTCTTATCGGGATCCCAATGAAAACTTGGATGAGATGCATTACAGACTGCAGCATCCAGCTACATAGTTTCTACTTTCACCTTTACGTGTTGGATTCTGAAAAAGTTGAGCAATCTTGATATCTCAGGTTACCAGTTTAGAATCAAAACTAAAGAACGATGTGAGGGATTTAGTGTAAATAATTCAAATATAGACTCCACCTTGTAAAAAATTATCACTTGGGAGACCTATAGAGTCGGCTATAAATTGTAGTTCCAAAAATTGTAGTTCCAAAACTATGAGACCTATTATATGCACATTATGTTTGTAAATACAAAAATTATTTAAGTAATAATGTATGTGCACCTATTTCATTTTCATAGTTACTTTACATATAGGACATTTGCCCTACGCCTAATTTAAATGATTCAATGCTCGTGTGAGAAATGTATCCATTTAAACACTGCAAACTTTGCACTATGTACGAATATTCAGTGCTATTCTGGTCAGTTTCGAAAAAAATCTGTTAACTAAAGGAATTTGTATTCTGGTTCTAAAGTTAAAGTAAAAACCATAAAAAAAAACTGCTAACTAGCAGCTAGCAGGTACCTTTTCCGAAGCCGTAAAGTTTAAGTAAAATCCTGCTAAGCAGAAATGTAAACAAACAACTGTCAAATTAAAAATTATACATTTACACAGAGTAAAAAAATATTCGCCAACCTACAAATTTTAGAAATAATCTAATGCTCATATTCACAGTGCAGATTTAAACTTCGTAGAAAGTTTAAACTTCAAATTAAAATATTAATGAGTTTTACAGTACGGGTTCAGACTTTGTGTTGAGTTTAAATACCGACAAAAGTTAAACTTTCAAAATCTACTGGTTAAACTCTGGGTAAGGTTTAAAGTAACTTAGATAGGAGAAGTCAGAGAACAGTCAAATTATAATTTGTAAAGACCTGAATATGATTAGACGTCACCGTCACCGACATTTTTCAAATATATGAAATTAATGTTATTGGAAATAATAAGTCTTTGCCGTTTTTATTCAGCAGTACATTCTGTCCGTTATAACCGCATGCAGCGCTTCAGGATGTAGTACACGTTATGCTATATGCTACAGCCGCCTACAGCCACCTACAGCCGTACTATACAGCTACACATTCTGTTCCAGCAGTTATAATCGATGTATAATTCTAATATCCCCTCATTGTGAGCTTTTCATTTCAATTTCAAGTTAACTAAACTTTGTTAAACTCTAGCAAACTCTATTTAACTAAATTCAACTAAAATTCAACTGTGAAACTGACTGAGTTTAAATCTTCAATTTAAACCCAAGTTTAGGTTTAGTTAACTTTGATTTTAAACTTACACTGTGAATCTGGACATAAGAGAAACATTCAATAAAATACGAATAAATTCAATTTTACAAATTAAATTTTGGTTCTTTTATTTATTTAGTTTTATACAAAATATATAAATTTTGATGATTTTACTTAAACTTATTACATAGCTAGAACAAAAAATAATTAAAAACTGCTTTTTTTTATTAATAAAATATGTTCGTTTACTTTAAAATATGCAAAAAATAATATATAAAAGTAATTATTTATATCAGTAAGTACAAAATTATAGATAGATAGATAGACAGTCTTTTTTCTGTAATTATTCAAATTGAAAATATCATTAAACATTTATGAGAAAACTTTGTTATTTATAAGATAAGTGAATTAAATTTGAAAAACTCATTATAATGAATCTTATGTACATATGTATGTATATATTGTTAAAGGACTAAAACCGACAATAATAGAAAAATTTAAATTGTATGAGTATACAGTATACAATTAAAAGGATAGAATATAAAATAATAATTTTATTCATTTACGTTTTTCTTTGTCAATTGTTAATATGCTTTCTTGATGTTTTTTTTGTTTTTAATTTAGTCCTTCAGTATACATAAATGTATATATGTATTCAATTTTGTTATAATGCAAATACATACATACATATTTGAAGATTATAAAAAATAATTAATGTATATTCAATTCGTTATTTTTTTTTGTTTTTTTTTTTTTGTTTTCAGTCCTACATTTTATTTGAAACTTTTACAAAAATTGTATAGATGTGTAGATACATTCGTAACGTAATAATGGGCCCTATTATGAGTGTCGATAATATCGACTATCGACAAAATTAAGACGAGACGAGACGATGTAAATTTTGTATTATGTAAATCGGTCGCCTCGACAGTAAGATATTGCCATATCAAATTTTATTTTCATTCGCAGTTTTACCATGTAATTTCTATAAAAATTGTCAAATATTTCGATACAAAAATTTATAATTCATTTTTTTTTCAATTTTGAATAAATATTTAATTAATTTTTGTAATTTTCAATAAATATTTGATTAATTTAAATAATTTGTAGCTAAGTGCGAAAATATAAAACATTATTAATTTAATAATGATTTTTTTTTTAGCATAAAAGAACAGCATTGACAGATGCTTTCATGTTTTTTTCAAACAGCATTTTTGGTGATTTCTCTTTAATTAATTAAATAAAACTTAAATAAATTGAGCAGAATAATTAAATACACCTTATCTTATATACAAAGCATACATGAAATGTCAAATCACCATAGACTACTATGCCTGTCGATTAATTTTAGCTGATCGACTCAAAATGTCGATATTCTCGCCTCAAATCGACACTCATAATATAAAATTTGTCGAGTCGAGGTGATAGTCGATGACGAGACGATATTATCGACACTTATAATAGGACCCAATAATAATTATATTGTCTATTACTGAAAAACGTATATATGTAGCATATTTCATCGAAATGAAAAGATATTAAAAATGTAAATTGATGTATTCATATACGTACGAATGATGGTACTTATAATGTACATATATATACTCGTATCTATTAAATTGTTGATACCGTATATGTATTTGTATATACATACATACATATATATGAATTGAGAATTTACTTTTTTTGTCGTAAAGCTGTTTAACTCTAAATAAAATATGAATCCTTTCAGTGGCGTAGCTAGGTAACCAAGGGCCCTGGGGCAAATTAAAAAATGGGGCCCCACTGCTATGTAAACTGATTAGGTTTTATCAAATAAAAATATGAAATATACAAATACTTTAAAAATGCTAAGCTACTTAAGCTTTTTTTTTGTGCACTGCAGGGCAGGTAATAAAAATATTAAACAGTAACAACTTAATACTTGGTTAACTTAATTAATACTTGGTGTAGGCTTGGCTAATAAAACGAAATAGAGAAGATTTAAGGGTTTATTATATAACAATTATATTTATTATTAAATAACAATTATATTTACAATTTTTTCCTAGCTTTAGTTTTCGCAAAAGTATCAATGACTTCATTTAAATCCAGGCTTGATGCGGTTTTGTTTTCAATTGCTATTAGCTATTAAATGTACTTGCAGAAGGCTGACTAAAAAACTTGTCAATTTTGGAAATTTTTGTTTACTATCTTCTCTTTCTTGGCGTTGTTTGCGTTTAAATGCACCACTAGGTTTCTTCCTTTTATCCATAATTTTCTAATATAAATAATTCTAAAATTTTTTTCTAATATATATAAAATAAAACAATTACTTTTCTAACAAATTTTATTTAACTACTTAGTTTGCCGAGTCGCCAATAAGCAATAACTAAATGATAATGATACTAAAAATTAAATTATACAGTAATAATCAAATGCTTATGCTTAATCTTCTAATTTCTATGTATCTACAATTCTTCTTTATTCTTTTCTTTTCTTTTCCTTTTCCTATTTACTATTTTCCTTTTAACTTTTGCAGGTGTTCAAACACAATATATTTTGTACAGTTTTAATAAGTACAGTATATTTTATACAGTTACACACGTGTTACAATTTTGCTTACTACAATTTAAACAATACAATATTGTTGTAATATACCTACTGCAGATGGCTTGCATTTTTTTCACGATATTTCGCGTTATACAATGAGCTGTAGCCGAAATCTATAGATTTGACACGATTTATGGACTTAACGGACATCAATATGAGTGGTAAAATCAAATAAAATTGAACCACTATATTGACCAGTACAAAAAAGTTTATTGACATTAGCTTACTTACTCCTGATACAGCATTAATTTTTTAACCGTTTTCGAAAAACAAATCTTAACTCGAATTCACAATAAAACGCACATCGATGAATAATAAAACGCACATATCACTATCCGTCAAATTGACAACACTGCCAACCTACAGAAAGAATTTAGGGGAATTCCCTAGGCATAACTTTTGAATTTCTCTCAACCTAGTTGTCATGATTAAAGTGGGGTTGCAACCTGTCATATTTATTTTGAAAATGGGAGAAATTTCCAAAAGTTCAGTTCGATCGAATTTCTGGTAAGGATTCGAGGGCCCCCGGAGCTTGAGGGCCCCGGGGCACTGCCCCGCCTAGCCCCTAGGTAGCTACGCCACTGAATCCTTTACACACATGAACAATGAAAGAAATAAACAGATTACAGCATGTAATCTGGAGAAAAAGTATTATGTATTATCTCATATTCGAATTAAATTTAATACATACATAGAGGTTAAAAAGGAATTCCTTTTTCATTTATATTTTGTTATTTTTATCCTCTTTTTCTTTTTTTTGTTTGTTTGTAATAATTGAGTATACAAATGTTTGATCTGTTTTTCGGGTTAAGTCAGATTAAGAAAAAATGCGTATATATATAATTTGCGAATTACAATGCAAAAATAAAATACTCGCGTATATAAATATGCGTATGTGAGGGTGTGTGTGTGTCGTATTTTGTATGAGAAAAATATAAAAATCTGATTTAAGTTAAACAGTTTTTGAATGGTTTATGAACAGATGTAAAATAAAAATCAAAAATTATTCCGTTTTAATAAAATTTTGGATTTGTGCTATATGTGTTTGTATATGTATATATTACATGAATGTGCGATTATTTAGACTACTAGTACTAATATTGATCTGCTCACTTGTTGAATTGAATATATGTACATATATACGGGTATGTGCGTTGAACATCTGGAAGAGATAATAATCAATTCTTATGTGAAAATTGAAATTGATAATATTATGGGCCTTACTCATAAATCTTAACTAAGCTATTATTAAGAACTTAGTCTTTTGCTAAAAAAATTTACGTACTCATAACCAATTAAAATTTGACTTTAGTGTTAGCAACAACTTTAAATTTTAGTTGTGGAAAATGCTACATTAAGTCGTTATTAAAAGAATTGTAACCTAGAATTTTTTGAAATAATATTTAAATAATAATAGAATTGTGTAAAAATAAATAATAAAGTGTAGATTATGGATGCTGAGGACAATTTTATTTTTGAAGATATTTCAATAATTAATGATAGACGTGTTTGCCGAAGACGAAAGGTCTACAAGGATCGTAAAAATCCTTTTCAAATATATTCAAATGAAGATTTTATTGAATTGTACAGGTGAGTTATAATATTTAATAGATGAAGGTGAATAAGTGTGTAACTCAAAACAAATTTACAGGTTTAATAAAGAAATAGCAATGTTTATAGTGAATTTAATTAAGGATGATCTAAATATAAGCCCAGAGTTACGAGGATCACCTATTTCTGCAGAAATTATGACTATGGCTACATTGCGCTATATTGCAAAAGGATCATATCAGAAAGATATTGGTAAGTATCAAAAATAGACTTATACTTCGGGAGTTCGCTAAAGTTATGTATTATACAGGTGATGCACATGGAATATCGCAACAAACGATGTCGCGTATAATTAAAAAAGTTGTTGCAGCTTTGGCTCGACAAATACCAAATTTTATTAAATTCTCTTTAGAACCAAGCGATCTTCAAAAGACAAAAGAAGGTTTCTACAACATTGCTCAATTTCCGCAATGTATTGGTGCCATTGATTGCACCCATATAAAAATAAGAAACCCTGGAGGAGAATTGGGTGGACGTCATCTCTGTAGGAAAGGATTTTATTCCATAAACGTTCAGGTAAATATATGATTCAGTAAGACAAGAAATACAATAAATTAAAACTGATTTTTCTAGGTGATTTGTGATTCCAACTTTAAAATAGTTGACATCGTTGCACGCTGGCGGGGATCAGCACATGATTCTCGTATTTGGAGAGAATCATGGATTAAACAAAGGCTGGAGAATTCTGACTTGCGTGGAGGAGTTCTTCTTGGCGATAATGGTTACCCATGCTCAAATATTTTATTGACTCCATTTAGAATATCTGAGAATCTTCAAAGACAACAACAACAGTATAATAGAAGCCACATTTTAACCAGGAACGTCATCGAAAAATTATTCGGTCAACTTAAAAACAAATTTAGATGCTGTTTCAATGGAATTACGGTTGACTTACAAACTGCAAAAAATATGATTATAGCGATAGCAGTTTTACATAATATTGCTCGGGACAATGCTTTACCGTTCGCCGATGATTGCAGTGAAGAAGAGCCTATGAACGAAATTCCTAATACAGAAGAGAACCACGAAGAAATCGGCGCAGGAACAGGACATGAATTCAGACAAAACTTTGTTAATAAATATTTCTCATAAAGAATATATCAATTTTTCATTTATTTTACATTTTTATGTTTTTTTATTTATATTATTTTACACCTCAGCTATTTTTTAAATTATTTCAATTTCTAAATTTTTTCTCATTATCAATTTTTATTGCTAAAAGTTCTAGTTCTTTGTTTTTGATTTGTATATTCTTTTCATGAACTTCCTGCAAATTATTCAATTTGGTTTTCTCAACTTGAAGTTTTAGCTCCATCAAGGCTTTAGAGTTCTCCGTTTCAATTTTTATTTGTTTGATTCTATGATTAAGCATATCATCACCTACAGGCGCTGAGCCAGTTCTCCGCTTGTTCCTTTTTTGTGCTGTTTTAGCATTTTCCTAGAAAATAGTAATTTTGTAATGGTTTATTTCATTTTTTCGTGTAAAATTTATTTTACCACATCTAAAACTGCAGTCAGTTTCTCAGTATGAGTCTCCAAATTATTTGTGTTTTGTGCTTCTGCTTCTACAACTACAGCACTTGAATTGTTGACATTCTAAATGATAAAAAAGAATTCTAGTTGCAGTTTGTTAATTAGTTTAATGATTGTTATCTACCTTCAATGCATCTGAGTCGTAATGAGCTACATCCTCCTCAAAATCTAAAGGCGCTAAATTTGCAATGGAGAAATCAAATTCAGTTGGTTCTAAGGGGCAGACACCACCTCCTGTTGCTTTTTGATTTTTATTGTAGGATGAAATATTACTCCGAGCCTGGGTTTTTAGCCGGTTCCATTGTTCCTTTAATTTTCTACAAGGAATATAGTACCCGGCGGCCTGCATCTTGTTTTCTACTATTGCCCATGCGTTGTTCTTTTTTTGAATGGAACCGGATGAATTATTTTTCGAATCGATGATATCAATAAATGGAGTCACAACATCTCGTAGTAATTCTTTCATCTCCTGCGTCCAATTAGCGGAACGTTCTCGCATCTAATAATATACATATAAAAGTTTTACCTATTAATATTCTATTTTAATTTATTAATAAATAATTCTAAAATTGTTTGAACTTACAAGTTTTTCAGATTTAATCTGTGACATATTTTTAATAATTTTTATATTCACTATAATAAACGGAACACACACAAAAATGTAAATAAATATACTGTAATAACCTCAATTCAACCCAACAAATTTCATTTGACAGCTGGAAACTACAGCTGAAATTCCAACAAATTTTTAAAAAAAAACTGGAATTAATAGCAACTTTTTTTTCGTTTATGAGTACGAAAAATAACTTCACTTCTAAATTGTCAAAGTTGTTACTAGTTTAAAATCGAAATTAGCAAGTTTTCATAAGTAAGGCCCTATGTATATAGAATTTGAAAAGGACCACTGATTTGAAATTTATAATGATGTACATATTTTGACAAAAATAGCAAGCAAATTATTGAACTTTGAACTTCGGTTGTTGCAAAAACTGAAATAATAATTAGGTAATTAGCAAATAAATTCCTAGTCATGAAATATGTATAGGATTTTTCAAAAAGTACCTACTTTAGGATTTTGCATCGCATAGTACCTTTTAAACGTCATTTTATTTTTTCATGACATTTGACATATGATTACTGTTGTCCTATAGGCAAAGTTAGTCATGGAATCCTACACGCAAGAACAACATGTTGAAATTATTAAAATTTATTATCAAAACGCGGGAGTTCAATAAAAAATCATCCTCAATTTTAAAGAAAAATTATCTGTAGTGACGAAACACATTTCACATTGAATGGAAGCGTCAATAAACAAAATTGGGAGAATGAAAATCCTCGGGCTATATTCAATAACACTACTCTTTATGCAGAAAAATATATATACTGTTTGGTGTGGTCATTAGGGCCAGGATGAGTAATCTTTGGCCCATTTTTCTTCAATAGTAATGATGCTAATGCAGTGACTGTGAATGCAATTAGATATAAAGAGATGCGATTACGGACTTTTTATGGCCTAAACTCAATGGAATAGACATTTCTGACATTTAATTCCAACAAGATAATGCTACGTGCCCTAAAACGCGCAAAAACAATGAGAGCTCTTGCAATCGAAATTCAGTGGACATATGTTATATCGAAAAATTATGATGTGAAATGCCTGCCTAGATCGTACCTCCCATAAACTTTTTTCTTTGGGGTTATGTAAAAAGTAAAGTTTTATTTAATAAGCCAGAAAACCTTTCACAACTAAAAAATAATATCCGAGATGTTATAGGAGAAATTGAAGCCACAATATGTCAAAATGTTATTCAAAATTATAATGTTCGTATAGATGCCTGCGTAACCACAGTCGTGGTGGACATTTAAATGACATCACATTTCGTGTATAATTGTAACAAATAGAATATTCATTTAAAATAAAGAAAACATAAATATAACACACCGTTTGTATTTTATTTAAAAACAATATCCTAAAGACCTTTTTGAAAAACCCTATATATAATATATAGACTATTATATTATTGGGGGATTTATTTCACGTTTCAGTTTGTCGTAAACTTCGTAATCTTCGTAGTTTTTTAGTGTTCGTAGTTCATTTCCATACATTTACAAACAACGAAAGTTTTGAAAAACTTCGAAGGTAAAATGTTCGGCAGTTTCTAAATTTTGTATTTCGTAGTTTCGTATAGTTAATGTTTGGCAGTTCTTAGTTGTCTGTTCGCATAGAAATTAAAATATTAGAAAATAAAAACAACTACGAGAAAAGTATAAACTACGGAAAAATTTGATTTGATCGAGGTCATTCATTTCAACAGAACTACGAAACTTGAAAACTGAAAAATTATAGTGAACTGAAAAATGAAATGTATCCCCTAAATAACTGATAAGCAAATGACACTGTCACATAATAACTATAGTGGCCTACTCGAAGTCTAAATGATGCTGAATAGAATAAATCTTCACTGCAATAAATATACGGCCTCAAAATCAATACAACAAAATTCGAAATTCATGATATTCTCAAGAAAGTCATCTAATTAATTGCTTTTCTCCAATTGAAAGAGCAGCTTCCTTCAAATATTTATGGTACGTGGTTAGAGGAGAAAGGTTCTAAAGAGAAGAATCGAGACTACCATAGAAAAAAATTCAATAATATGAAACGCTTATTTTGCAAAATTGAATTAAATTCGAAACTCAAGAAACGTGTGGTCTAAAATGAAAATAAATGCTTTTGAAATGTGGTTTTACTGCCGTATTCTCAAAATCTAATGGAAGGACAAAGTTAGAAACTTGAAAGTATAATATACGAAGAATGAGAATATCTATATAGCCAAAGAATTAGCAATGACAATCACAGCAAGGAAACTAATAGGGAAGAGGTGAAATATATAAGATTTTTAGGATAAAATTTAGGGTAAACGAAGTAGAGGAAGTAGAAAAGTTTCTTGGCTAACAAATTTAATCGACTGGTTCAACTGCCCAGCTCATCAATTCTTTACCTTCGACAGACAGAACGAAGGTGGACAAGATGATTACCAATCACACTGCCTGCAGCGAAGTGGAACTTTAAGAAGAACAAGAAGAAGAAGAAAAACAAATCATAGAAACTTTTGTAATAAAATAACTGCTGGAACAGAATGTGTAGCTGATGTAGTCGCGGTTATAACATGTAGCATAGCATGTAGGCAGTATATATATCCTGAAGCGCGGCATGCGGTTGTAGCGAACAGAATGTATATATTGCTGTATGTAGTTGCTGATTGAAAAATGTCAAATTGAGTGATCAATAAAATGGTTCTTTTGTTTATTTTAATTTTTAATTAACTAATTTTTCTGCATCTGTCAAACTCAAAATGGTGCCTTATTTTAATCACAAAAACTGAGATGTCAATCTGTAGTGCTGCAAATTAAAAACTTGTTTAAGATTAGTTGCAGCTACGACACGACTACAGCTTCAACAGCATAGCTATACAAACTCTGTTAATAAACATTAATTTATATGATTTCAAACTTGGCTACATGCTATACCATGCTACATCCGCAACTATACAGATATACACATTCTCTTCCTGCAGTAAATTTAAAATTTTTTACTTCGAGTGTTGAGTGTTAATCTGATTAGAATAAAATTTAAACAAAATAAGAAAGAGAAATTGCTATTAATTGAAGAGAAAATAATGAAAAACATTAAAAAAAGAAAAACTTACGATATTATTAAAAGATCAATTTTCACAATATTCGAAATTATTGATAGATCAAAAATCAATTGAAGTACATATTTTTAAAAATTAATTGCAATGATGTGGAAAACCTATATACCTATACCTATACCTATAACAAACCTATACGTATAGGATAATATTGAAGTGAAGATACTGAAAGTAAATTGCATTAAGAATCTATAAACAAAAATCTGTACACATACATATTTTGAACTCACTCAAATTAGTATATAGGAGATTGAGAAATAAGAAAAAAAATTTTTTCTTTAAATATTATCTGTGATCGCGTCGAGCTGTATAGGAAGAAATTTTAAATCTTGTCGTCATGGTATAAAACACGCGGTAAATATTCCATTGCTTTAGATGAATGCATTTTTTTTCTATATTTGTTTTTATAACCACTGCGCGAAAATTAGACAGACAGATGTACATTATATTATTATTTACGAAATTGCAATATGCATAAATTGAAGAATGTTCTAACAAAACTTCTAAATTTTAAAAATGTTTATGTATATAAAAAATAAATATCAATAAAACTAATGGAAATTTGCATCGAATTTATATAGTTAAAAATACCGTTCTGCATACATAATAAAGGGTATTCACGGTTTGGTTTTGTGTCATTGTAAACGGTGTAAACTCGTACAATTCTATACACTTATGCCCAATTTCACAGTGGAAGTTTAAACTCAGGAAGTGGCTTAAAATTTCGCTTAATAGATTTTTCGATTTCACAGTGGTGGCTTAAGAATAAACTTGGCTTAACTGCTGGTTTAACTTAAGCCGTCAAAATCCAGCGCTTTAGTAAAGTTAACTGGTAAAAATAAGTAAAAATCAAATGTCAAACCTATATAAATGAAATTATCCTGTTCTGCAATTAGGTATATAGAATTAATTTGCGAAAATCTGAATTTAATCCAAATTTAATCCACACACTTGAAACGATTGTCCTTGTGCTTTGTTGATAGTTATTCTTTTTCGTTAAGATTGGTTTAATTAAGCTTTAGATAAAATTCTATTGTGAGATCCAAAAAAATTAAGCCACATCTTAAGCTCTTCTGCAGGCTTAACTAAGCCAAAATTGGGCATTAGTGTAAACATCTTCAATGGAATTTTAATGTACACTGCTTGTAAAAATTTACAATGCTGAAACCCCATTGTATAATATGCCATTCTGACATTAAAGGCCGTATTCACCATTGTAGCTTAACTTATACGACAGTCATTATCGTATGCGCCAACTCAATTTAAACCTAGTTTAAATTTTCAAATAAAAGTTATGACTGCTCTCTAGTTGCCATCATATGACGGTCATAAATTTTGTATTTGAATTGTCAAAAAAAGTATATTATATGAAAAGCTAAATATAAAAAGTGATAGTAAATATAGAAATTCTGAATTGGTTTTTTTAGACAAAAGTGTTATATATTGTGCAATGCAGATTAAGTAAAAATATTAGTTCCTGGATTAGATTATGCTGGATATTTTCGACATTAGTTCTAGGTCTAGTATAGTTCTGAAAGTTCCGATGAAGAATTTGAACAAAGATATAAAGAAAGCCATAAATTTACCAATTAGTCAAAGACATCGGAGGAATATCCACAAAACAAAGTGTTTTGATGCATATATAAATGCTAAAGTAATTTGATTATATTTATTTTTATAATATTTTATATGTACATATATTTTTTAATTTGGTTTAAAATTTTCTTTTATAGCCCTATTCTGTTGAGTATCAGTCACTAGTCATAAGTCATCAGTCACTTTTTATATTCCGCGGTAAAAAGTCACAATATGCCAAAGTTACAAGTTGTGATCTGCTACTACTTCAGTCGTCACAAGAATAATTTTAAGGTTATGTGAAAAATATAAAATATATCATTTTTCTTGAAAAAATTTGACGTTTCAAATTCACCACTAAGAGGTGAAATTTTTGTGATTTTTCTTGTGATTACTTATTCATAATACGAAACAGCTGAATAGTCACAAGGAAAATCACAAGAAAACCAGTCACAATTTCGTTGTGACAATTGTGATGAGTCACAATACCGGACTTGGGGTTTTAGTTTACTAGAGTGCGTTCACAATATAGTGTATAGAAATTGGGTGTATGTATGTTTACAATTTTTACACTTGTACAACAAATCGTGAATACCCTTAATATGTATGTATACATAATATCTATTTAATTTTTGTGTGTACAAAAATAACATAATGATATTTTATATGTAAAATATGTGCAATAAAACGCAATAACAGATGGTATGTATATAAAATTAGTTCAATATATCAGTTATGTGTATGCAATTTTTTCTGTTATTTGAATATCATATAAATAATCGACACATTTCGTTTAAATTTATAAAAGAAAATGGGTTATTGCAAAATTTTAAAATATGTACATCTAAAATTCAATCTATAATGTTTTCTATATAATATTCAATAACGTATGCGCATCATATATACTTACAATACGCAAATAAAATTCGATAATGGATTTATCAATCATTACGCAAACATGTACATTATAATATGTAGGTACTGGGTAGATATTATGTCCTTTTATACATTTTATATTATGAATAATGTGTTATTTAAAAAATTATTATCACACATAACATACCGTAAAATATTAGCAATAATATTTAAAGAAAATGATATACTATTATCCTTTAATATTTTTATTGATATCTCTCTATACATATATATATTATTGAAAAATTTAGGCGTTACTTTTTAAATAATATAAACGACTATAATGAATGATTTTATAAAAATAAAAAAAATAAAGACATGAAAATTCATACGGTACCATATTATGTATATATGAATTCAATTCAATTCCAATTGTGTAAAATTATGTTGCAACACGTACATACATATAACGTATATATATGTACGTAACATGGGGTTGAAATTATAAAATGTTTCAATTTTTGTTTTTTTTTTGTGCTATATCTATATGTTATTCAGAGAAAGTAATAAAAAATTGGCAAATTGCTGTTTCTTTATTGTTCATTTTTTAAAATAAAGTGATGAAAAATTTATGTTCATCTAATGAATATATAACGCGTGTTCATATATATGTTCGTAAATATAGGTATAAATATCAAAAAAATAATAGGATAAGATTTTTATTAATTTCTGAAATATGTATAGTTATTGTGGTGTATAGACTTATTTTCTCAGAGGACAATAAAACAGTAACGGCAAGCAATAATTGAAAATAAACTCTTTAAGATTATAGGATTCAAGATATCTGCTATCTTGTGCACCACATATCTCTGAAGTTACTTAACCGGTTTCAATGAAATTTGAAACATAGATACTTTCATAAAAATTGTGGTCCTTGAATGGGGCACTTTTTTTTTTAAAAATATCCTTGTTTCCCTTTTACAGGATTTCAAAGTTGTCAAAATTGCGATTTTTCGGCTTCCAAATGCACCTCGTACAGCAAACACTAATTGATCAATTTCTTTGAAATTTTGAATATAGGTAGACTGAAGGATATTGCGGTCCTTAAATGGAGCACATTTTTGATTTCAGGTCCTGAAATTTAGTTATAGTTCTTAAAATGAGAGATGGTTTTTTTCAAAAAATCGCCCAACTTTGACTTCTGTTTCCATAAATTAAATCTTCAAATTTTTATACGATTTTGGTATCGAAATAAAGTTTGGACTTTTCTGAAGTGTTTACAAAAAAAAGTATAAAAATCTTAGTTATTATTTCCATTTTTATTAACAAAATAAAATTATATGTGTTTTTTCATCAAAATATTCAAAAATCCATTTTTATAGCGCACCTAAGGCAGAGTGCAGACTAAGAGCATTGCGTAGCGTAATTTTCAGAGCGTAAAATTCAAATCAATTGTTTCTTGTTATGTTCTGCATATAGCCAGCGTGGCGTAGCGTAGCGCAGTTTGAACCATACGCAATGTTTAAATTTATACGCGCATAAGGCTCAGTTACGGTACGCTCTTAGTCTGAGCGCGGCCTAAAAGGTATGCAAAACTATTTTTTAAAATTTTTCTACGTAAAATCGTTGTTGTAGTTGTTTTCAAAATTTTTCAAAGTCGAATCCTATACTCTTAAGAAGCTGCTTGTATCGCATAGCATGAGTTTTATGTATCTTCCATTTTCATCAAAATAACACACACACCAGCCAATTCTTCAAAACAATCTTGAAGTTTGTTAAGAAAAAGGTTTCCTTGTCTAATTATGTGGATGTAAAAGATTACACTACAACTTCAACGCTTCAACCATAAACCCTAAAGTCCACACATTTGGTTGGGTCCATCTCTGCGGCTAGATTTCTTATTACCATAAAATTAGAAAGTAAGTACATAGAAGACATCAAACGGTTTCAACGGATAGAAATCAATAAATGCAAAGATAAACAACGTATATGTTCTGAAGTACGTTTTAATTCGAAGAATATTATAATGATGACTGTTTCAGATTATATGAATTGTGGTTATTTTTGATATACCCTCGTATTCACGCATATACGTAATCGATCATTGTACATGGCATATCATGTGCAATATATACGTTCAAATAAATTGAAAAAAAGAAAATACATATCTTAATTAAGATTTGATTTACTGATTTCATAATTGAAAGGGTTATTTAACAAACAAAAAAAAAACCGAAACGAAAAGAAAAAGTCTCAGTTATTTATGTATGTATATAATGTAGTTCAATATACGGTTGTTCAGTTATATTTTGAGTCATTATCCCTATATAATACATATATTGTATATAAAGAAAAATATGATTTTAATTTTTATTATTTTTTCATTTTCAAATTTTAAAAGAAAAATTAAATCACAAAAAATATCCTTAATGTGTGTTATATGTATTATTATTATTGATGTAAAAAAAAGGGTAAAAATATATATATATTTTTTTTTTGTCTGATGATTGTTGCAAACATTTAATGTTTCTATATACATTATTTGATTCAAAAATATAAAAAAGTAGTAATGTAAATGTATGCTGCTATATACGCGTCGAATGGTATATACACACAATAAAAATATTTTAAAAAAAGGATGTGAATAAAGTGCTAAATAATGTTATCATCGATAAATTGATTCATGATTTTTTCTTTTTATGCAATATGATTTTCGCAGTACATTTCCTGAAAATTTTTCTATTTTTCGAATTACGCATTTTTTTATGAAAAAGAAAAAAAAAACACAAATAAAAAATCAAATAAAAATAATAAATTTTAAATAAAGTGATGGGAAAATTTCAAAAAAAAAAAAATGATTTCAAAAGCATATTACTTACATATACAAACAAAATGCTCCTATGTATAGTGCTATAAATAGAACATGAATTAATGTTATCATCCTTTACACGTTTTTTACATATGGTATGTCATATGATGAGAAAAAATCAATATTTTAATTGATTTATTGTTATTCTAACGGAATGGAAAATCGTTCACATATAATAACCAGCTCCTGTAGCATACTAAGCTGGAGTTCATTTGCGCAAAAAGGGGATATGTATGTCCAATACGCACATATTTTTTAAGTTAAAGGTATACCATTTCCATAGCTTTTAAAATGTTCTTTCATTTGTTATTTTCGAAATTAGATAATATACATATAGAGGGTGTACCAAGTTCTGGTACAGGTATTTTGCCAGGTCTAATATCTAGGGGTGAGGAGTTAGGAGGATCAGAAGTTTTTATTTTAGGTCAATTGACTTGTTTCTTATTTCGGGTCATTACTGACGAAATCCTTGGTCGTTTCCAATTATTTTGCATTCATTGGAAAGATAATCAATCAGTCTTTACTTTGATTTTTGAATTATGTATAGATCGGCCCAGTGATGCCAAATATATGGTACATCGAATTAAAATTTTTATGGAAAAAAATGCAAAATTTTGAGTTCAAAGTCAAATATCTCAAAATTTTGCTCATTTTTTTTTTAAATTTTCTTTACTTAAAATATTGCCCAATGAATTGCCTTTTATTTGCAATTTATTTTATTCAGTTATCTGTCGTGGTTTTTGAGTTATGAAAAAAAATGTAACTGTGGGTCTACCCACATACATTTATCTGGCCATACGATATTTTTCGTTTCTCAGCAAGACCCATCGACTGGCAAAATGCCAGCACCCGACCTTGGGACACCCTGTATATCAAATTGTACTATAATTCCACTGTAAAAATTGTAGTATACGTTGCAAAATGAGATATGTCCAGTGATTGGTGAGTTGCAAATTGAGATATGTCAACTCAGTTGTAGTATGTGGTCATAAGGAATAACCGCGCTCAAGTCGACGTAAGATAAAAATGAATTTTGAATTCTATATACTATATGCATTCTCCACATCAAACTCTATATGCACACAAAATTTTGGTTTTCTTAACTGATATGTCCCACAAATAGGGTTTCAAAAAGGGATAAGTCCAAATTTTTTCTCTATAATTTTAAAAGTATAATTACAGTTGTTCGAATTGAAATGACGCTCAAATATAGAAATTATATGTTTGTAACCTTATGAATTTACAGAATAAAAAAAAAAATATTGAAAATTAGCATCAAAATGATTTTTCTCCTTTTCTCATGAAAAATTATATTTCGAGGACTTATCCCGTTTTGGAAATGAGCTCCAGTAATAGAGCATTATAAATAGCCTCTTCCATGTAATCTTTATTTCCACCTCCGCGTTCTGTGCTCTATAATGTTAACTTGAGCAACCCTATATGAATCGTTAAATTTGAGTAAACGGGTAACATGGAGATTTAAAACCGAATAAAAAATGCTAAAATCAACCAAGGATCAACCCAAGGTATACCTTATATACCCAACTAGCATTTTGTGCCCAAATGTTACTAGAAATTTGTCTTGAACACAACGACGTTCTTACTACGTCGTTGTTTCGTAAATATGTCAATTGCCTAAAAAGTCACAATTTTCGTCGCAGACACGTAAATATATGCCCAGAAATGTTTCTCTAAAGACGTTTTGACTACAAAGTATGACTACCACTGTGTTGTGACTTACTAATCGGGAAATGTTACGTTAATGTTACGACGTGCTGCGTCTGTAAAGTAACAATTCCCATCAATAAACTAAAGAATTTACATAAACGTATAGCTGTGTCTAATTAGGTTCCTTATAGAACAAACTGTTTCAATAAAGAAACGATGCCCAGATGCCCTATATATCCATTATGTAAGTTTTCTTCTTAGGCACTGTCACTCAAATTTATCCTGCAGTTTCATTGAAAAATTAGTAATTGTGCCTATAAAGAAACATACTTACTTAGTCACACAGAAGTAAATGTGCCTACACAATAACATATGTTGTGTATATACCTATTGGGATCAACCTATATAGAACTACAAAGAGAAAGATTGTCATGTAGGTTTACTAAAAAAAATAATAATTATTCATTGATATTGTACTTATATATGAAAATCTTGTAACTATGTTTCAGGATCAATAATAGATCGAAAACAAACTTTCACCAGAAATGGAAAAGTATACAACAGAAAAGTTTAAAGGTACTTTTACATTATTATTGTTATACGCGTTAGTAATGGATAACTATTTCGTTAATATTCGTACGTGAAGTGAAAAAATTCTTCATTTTCGCTAATGTGTCAGATATTGTTAATTGATGTTTACATTATAATAGAAAAATTGTTATCACATTGTAGTTTTGAAGTTTAGTTGAAGAAAAATTACAAAAGTACAACAACAAAATAACCGTATTGATAAAGTGTGATTAGTAGCAAATAGAACCAAACCGATAATGAAAAATCTTGATAGCGAACTTGTTAGCGGACTTTTTAACCAAATACATGGATGATTACACTGTGTGAGTCACACATTATAGTGGAGTGGAATCTTTATCAATTGATAATGTGCTATAATATAGTGTAAAGCTAACTTTAAATGAAAAACTAAATACAAATACTTATATGTATATGTTGCTCTTCAAATTAATTAGTAAAGAAAGAAAATTGGGGAATAAAATGTGTCAATTGGAAAAAGACTATGCGTGAAAGAGTGACAGACAAATTGAAGATAACATTTATATTGTGCGGTATAAGCAAATGTTCTAAGAGGATAACTTGATGTGGAACCGCAATAGCGATGATGATGATGATGATGATGCGATTTATTGATAATTGAATATAATTATCTTTTATTATCTGTTTAATTAACAATTAGGTACTTCAATTCGAATAATCCAAATTCATTATTAACTAAATAAAATTAAATATTATATGGAATTCATTTTCTTTAAAAATCTATATCATCATTCCTCTCCGAGCATATGTGCCTGTGTCTATATGCATACTCGTATATGTATAATGCATAATTTTTATAGAAACTATATATTGCATTCATTAAGTAGGTTTTTTTGTTCTTTTTATTTTTCGATTGGCTCTGATAAGAAGACGCGACATTTTCAAATAACAAAAGAAAATTACTTTTATTTATTTATTTTTTTCCTATAGATAGAGATGTTATTTATTATTCTACTACTATATAGGTATACACTAAATGAAAAGTCTGAACATTTATATAATCATTTTCTTTTTGAAAGAATACAAAAATATAAAAACATAAAATAAATGAAAAAATCATAATAAAAATAAAATATGTAATCAAAAGCACATACATATGCACATGCGCTTTAGTTGATTCTTCATTCATATTCACGTTACAAATAATGTATATGTATGTACATATTCCGTTGAAAAATTTCAAGAAAAAATATAAAAATTCAAAACTAAAAATGAAATAAAAGTTTCTTTGCTATACAAACAGAAAACATAATATCTATGAAGTGCGAACTTTTCTCCTTATGCAAATAATGCAAATATGTATATGCAATGCAAAAAATATAGATATGTATAGGTACTCAAAAGAGTGAAAAATACATTCTCACGCCTATAATGGATACATATATATATATATAGGAATGTATCTATCTATTGTCACAAATTTATGATCGTATATTACATAGATTATACGTATATAGACATAGAGTATTTACGTATATATATGTAGATATAAAAAAGTTACTTTTCGCCCATTCTAAATGAGAAATAGATACACTTTTCATATATTGTTGTTACCTTTATTGTATCTATTGCCTTTTTATCCAATTAGAATTATTCCTGTAAGTTAACATCACCTGCTTGCTTGTTTTGTATACAAAATGAATGTATGTACATATATAGGCAAACAGTATTATATTATAAATGTATTTCATTACACATAGATATAGTTATTGCAAATATTTATCAAAATTTTCTTAAACACAATGCACCTTACTTCATACTCGATTTGTATGGGTATCCATATCTTCTATATTTTGCACCTTGCTATCCAAACATCATCATTTCGTTTGTATTGCATTGCAATTTTACATATGTATATGTATACAAAATTAGTAACAGTATCTTATCAATTTTCATGCAAAGTCTAATTTCCCAAAAAAAATAAAAAAAAAAAAAACATTGTAGGTACTAAGGAGAATCCACTACGCCGAACAAGACAATTTACACTGAATCTGACACTGAACACTATACATACTCATACACACACACACACACACATGTATGAACGATTTATTTAAAAATGATAACAGAAACAGAACAACATAACCCAAGCATAAGAGAAGTAAAACAGTTTTAATATTAAAGTAAACCTCCCCAATAAATGAAATGATTTGTACCTATATTTTCATTTTCAAAAAAAAAAAAAAAATTTTTTTTCTCCGAAAATGATGGAGAAGTTTTTCCTATACTTAAGAAAAATACCCTCCCACTAAAGATATTTTATGTATATAGTATATGTAGTGTAGATACACACCCGGCAAGGCCTATAAATTGTTTTTCTTATTTCTTCCTAAAATGTATGTATCTCCCAAAAAGTTAAGTTTTTTTGTACACTTACGAGTAAATATGATGATTTTTTTTTTCTGGTGTGTCTGGGGGTATTTTGAATTTTCATGAATATGATATTGCCGTTGTATTTGTATTGTGACTACCTATATATATAGCCAAAGAACCGCCCCTACACTGGTTTCAATTTCATAGCAGGTACAATCATTTTAATGGGAACAGCAGGTCGTTCGGATATGCAATGCATCTTAAGATCTAAGAAGAGTCCAAAAAAAAAAACTTTATGTCGGTATTCTGATATAAAATAATATGAATAATCGACTCCCTATTATAGTCCCTATATAGTCGTTTACGAATGTAACAAAATATACGCAGTCTGTTCCTGTGTTTTGTGTATGTGAAATGTGCGTGAATTTTTGTAAGTATGATATATATCAACAGCATTTATAGCCAGCAGAATATATACTCTTTATAAGGGGAAAAACCAGTTCTCATATATTCCTATCTATCTATATAATACACTGATAATCAGTGGATAAGGTGCTTTTTTTTTTTTTTTGTTGTTGTTGAGTTATTTGTCTGTCATATTGATTAGGAAATGTATGTACATATAAATAAATACTACACTTTATATGAGTGTTGTTAGTTATCTATACATAAAATGAAAAAATTTATTAATTATATGTACATATAATCTCTCAGAGAAAATAAATTTTTTTACAAAATGTTTGAAAAAAAAAAATCTTGAGCAAGCGCATTATACAGTTTTCCTTATATACATAAGTTCCAGCTTGTATGCTATGCATGCGGATGTGCACGCATATTTACAAGTCAAGACAAATGTTTATATTTCTGTAGTATAGAAGTAGAAAAATGAAATCAATATGTGTGGACTGTGGAGGTATGTATGAATGTATGTTTATTATTATTTTATTTATTTAATAATTTATAATTTAATAAAAAAAATATTAAAAATAAAAACAGTTTGAATGGAGCAAAAATAAAGTGTTTCATTTCATAGTGGATATACACAGATCGATGTATAATAAAATAGATTACTTGTACTTTTACCTCTATACATGTACTTCATGTATACTTTTAAAAAAGTAAAGTAAAAAAGGAAAAAAAAAATACTACGTATTTTTCGATATTTCAACAAAAATTTTCAATTGAAAATTGTGTGAAGTTTAAATGGCATTATTTAGTGTAATACACAGATAGAGTGAACTGTATACACAGTATAAAAAATAAAAAAAAAACAAATCAGAATAGGTATACCTGTATTATATATCAGTGCCTATATCCTTTATACAAGGAGCAAGTATTATTATATAAAATAGGAAAAAAAAAACATTTTTTTTTTTTGTGTAAAAATAACGCAGTGAATAAAAAACAAAACAAAAAAACAAATCATTTTATTGAAATTGTTTCGAATATTTCATATATGTATAACGAAGAGTATTTATATATTTTGTGTTTTTTTTTATTTTTTTTTTTTTTATAGATATGTATTTATGTTTATACAAAAACTGAAAGCATATAAATAATAATACAAGTCAAGTAGGTATAATAAATGTAACAATAACCAATCGTATTGTAGAGCCAATCAGAGAATAAAATGGAAAAACAATATTAATATTATACAATAAGCAAAGCAATATAAATGCATATAGCTATGTATGTACATACATAAACGCATATAAACATATAAATTTCAAAAAGAAAGTAAAACATACGAGATACGAGTATAATAATACACGATATTTATAAGATACGAAATATATTACCTAAAAGTTTTTATTATTTTTGTGTCATCTAATGTTGTTGGCTCCTTTTTACTATAAACTAAAAGCTTTTCTCCGTTTTTTTAACAAAAAAAAAAAAAAATCTTTTTATAATAAATCCTATATAACATATACATACATACAATAATAAATTATTTTGTTATCATAAATACAAGTATAGGTATAATAAAGGTTTTATTTTTATTTATTATTTATTTTATTTTCTTTCATATACGCATGGATATGGTATACGGGTATTGGTACCTTACCTATACATTTATATGATGTGTGGGTATAAATGCATTTCTGAAATAAACTTTTTCTGATTTTTTTGTTTTTTACAATTTTTTGTTTTGTCTTATTACCGAACAATTTTCATTTAGACTTTTTGTATATTTTGCAAAAAATAAAGGAAAACGTCATTATCAAAAATAGATACATAATAAAAAAAACTAATGTTAATTATTTTATTTTGAATTTCTTATATTCGAACTGTATGGTAAAACGTAAAACTATATGTAACCTGCAATTACACATCAGTAATTTTTATTTATTTTACAACAAAACGTTTATTTTGATGATATAGTGTATTGTTGCAATCAATTTTTTAAATAAAAATAATCTCATTTCTGAAAAAAATTAAATATATAATACAGAGTGATTCCGTTTATAATTACTTATACCGTGATTCTTAAAATTCGATAATTACAAAATAATAATATAATATAAAGAAGTAAGAGATAGAAAATTTTTATTTATACCTATACGTTATATTGTTTCAATTTTGTTTGATGCATAAAATTTTGAATATTAAATGAATTATTTATTTTATAAACTTACATAACTTTATATATAAACTATATGCAAGTTATGAAAAATAAAATATGATTTTCATAAAAATAAAATTTATTTAACTACGAGTTTTAAACGCAGGAAATGCAAATGCAAGCATTTCTTGCTTCTTAGCGCAAATAATATAAAAAGTGCAATATGCTTACAGTTCACTCAACTTTATACATTTAAGAAAGAAAGTTAATAACCTATTGACACGTGTTTTGATTGTGTGTTAACTTGCATGCCTAATATTTAAAAAAAAATACAATATAAAGAGTATATTATATATGCACGTAAATAAAATATGTATTAATGAATATAAAATACGAGTACATATGTATGTATACTACACACAGGTGGCAAAAACCATAAATATAGGTTACATAAGTGCGGAAGTGATCCATTTGAGAAATCAAAATAAAGTGTGAGTTCTCTCGTAAGATATGTGAATACCGACCGCATCGATGCAAAAATGTATAGGTACATACATAATGTTAAAAACAGTTTCAAAAACGTAATATGGTAATATTGTAAACGTATGCTTTTGACACATCAGTCAAGCAGAATACAAATTTTTCTTGATATCCAAATAGAATATTAGCTGTTTTTCTTTGGTCACTTTAATCTGATAATTCTCAGTTTGACATCTCACTTAGATCAATTATATTATTCTTTTTACTAACTGAGCAAACAAACTGAAAGAAATGGACTGATACTTTTATTCTCAGTTGATTGTCATTTTGAAAAGAAATAATTAAAATTTTTTTTATTTTTACAAATTAATTTTCACAAATTATTTATTACAAATAAACTATATTCAAAAATTTACGAAGCATGAACACGAAGATTGTCAAAATTGTGTCTTTTTTTTTGATTCTCAGTTCCTCACATCAATTGAGCAAAAATATTTTTCTTCAGTTGGATTTCATAAATCTCACTTCGTTGCTGCTGCCACCTATAACAGAATAGAAAAAAACACATACCAAAGAAACGCATTGCTCAATTGAGAACTGAGAATTATCAGATAATCGTGTCGTGACCAAAGAAAAACAGCTATTATACTCGTATAGTGGACATTCAAGTTTCGCATCATCTGTCTATACTTTACTCATAGTTTTTGTGAACATTTGTCAAGTGGGATAATTTTTTGATTGTTTCAAATCAAATTAAAACGAAAAAATCCATATATATAAAGAAATAATTGACAAAATACAAAAGGTTCTGAAAATATAAGTTAATATTATTTGTAGTATATGTAATGTAATTAGGGGATGCATTTCAAATTTTAATTTGTCGTATAATCTATAACTTTGTAAACTTTAAATATTTTTTATAAATTTTCAGATACCATATATACTACTACATACATTGAGAACAACAACAACAAAATACTACGTTAAACTGTCACTTTTCCATAAGCAACAACAACGATAAAAGTTACACATTTTTTTATATAATTTGTACTTGTACTTACAACTTTTATCTTTCGTATACATAATTTCGTATGGGTAGTCAAAATTTGACAGTTTGTTATCAGTTGACATCTAGAAAAAAAAATTCAAGTATTTGAAATACATAAATAATCTCTATAGTGAATCTATGTGTATTCTACATAGTGATGACGACCTTCAACAATTTGAGAATTGTATAATATGACAGCTGAAAAAGAAAAACAAATAAAGTAGAAGTATAATACTAAATTGACACACTGCAGAGATAAATCATAGTTATCTCAGTTTTTTGGTTACCGACTTTCAGAACTTGGTTAAGTTAATCGAGTTTCTAGAACTCAGTTATCTTATTAACCAAGTTCGAACTCAGTTATCTTTGACATTTGTGCTATTTATTTTTTTTTATATTATATTTAAACGAACTGTCAAACCAAATTTCAGCTAACATGCTGCACTAAATGAAAAAGAATTAGTGTTTGAATTTATCTCGACAGGAGTCGTATGAATACATAAAAAACTAGTTCACCTCAATTGAAATGTTTCACCCACATCAGGTTATCGATAAACCATTTGAGTGGATAACCATGGTTTATCTCTGATGCAGTGTGTTAATAGTATAAGACTATTTTCCGCGTAACCGCAAATTCTGTACTGTAACTTTTTTCCAATATTATGCAGTTGGAAAGTTTTAATGTTTCTAATCGCAATCTTTACTTAAAGTTCATCTGCAACGGATACAGTAAAAATAAATTTCGAAATCGACTAGGTATACTTCGTCAATAATTTCAAGTTCAACATTTTAAAATATTTGTACTGTGTTTCGAATAAAATAAAAACAGTCTAAGCTACAAAGAAATTTTAGGGGATCGTTCATGTCAACACAGACAGAACTTGTACACGAAATTTTAAAACTGAAAAATTAAAAAGAATTGCAATATAATTACATAAATCATATCATTATTATACTATTGACACATTACAGCTCATTATGAGCTGAATACTCCTTAAGTCCTCATAATGAAGTAAAATTAAATCATTATGAGCTGCTCGTAATGATGTATGAGTCGTCTCATTATGTCATATTTACGTGAAAGCGCCTTCCAAATTTCCAATACAATTTGTTGTCAATTTCAATTTTTTTATATTACAGACGTATTTTTTGAGTTACAAGTAAATATTAGCCGGAGTTCTTTGTTTTTAATTGCGAATAAATAAATTGAAAACTCACTAGATACTATTGAAAAATTGATAAATGTCAAAGATAATGAGCTTTGTATAACGTGTCACCACTTCTTTAAACTGCATCTCATAATGAGCTTTCACCTCATAATGAGCCGTAATGTGTCAATAGTATTAAGAAAAGGATTCGACTTTGAAAATTTTTGAAAAAAACAACAACGACTTTACATACAAAAAATTAAAAAAAAACTGCTTTTGCATAACTTTTAGGCGCTAATAAAAATTGATTTTTGAATATTTTGATGAAAAAAAAAACATAATTTTATTTTGTTAATAATAATGGAAATATAACAAAGATTTTTATACTTTTTTTTGTAAACACTTCAAAAAAGTCCAAATTTTATTTTGATACCAAAATCATATACAAATATGAAGATTTAATGTATGAAAATAGAAGTCAAAGTTGAACGATTTTTCAAAAAAAACCTTCTCCTTTTTTAAGAACTATAACTAAAATTCAAGACCTTAAATCAAAAATGTTTATAAAAAATACTCCATTAAGCACCACAATTCCTATCAAAGTATTTATGTTTCAAATTTCATTGAAATCGGTTAAATAACTTCGGAGATATGTGGTGCACAAGATAGCAGATATCTCGAATCCTAATCGTAAGACAACGTTGTACCTGAGGAAGTAAAATGGGAAGAAATTTTAAATGATAATACATTGTTCATGTATAGTATGTCAACATGAGCCATATACAAAACGCAATTTCAAAACAACAAAATTACAGCGAACAGAATTGAAATGTGACATGAATCCCCTAAATAAATAATAATTATAATATGGTCAGGTCATATGCATACCACACTTTTGTGTGCTTTTATGGATACTCCTTAAATTATTTTATTTTTAATTCTTTTTTTTTGTATTATTTATAAATTTATGTATGCATGTATATGTGTATACATATATGCATATCTCCCTCTTACCAAACATTTTCTCTCTTACATTTAACTATACTTATTTATATGTGTGTATTTATGTATCCATTTTATTTTTATGTATCCATCCAAATATAGATACTTACATATACCATTATATTATATGTATCCAGTATCCACATATACAATCACATATGTAGATGCATACACACATGAATATATGTATATGTAGGTATACTTATAAATTTTGTACTTAGGTGGAGCTCTAAAAATATACCGACAAATAGAAAAATGTCAGCAGTTAAGGTTGATGGGTTTTTGCAAGCTTACCGATCTGTATATAGTGAAGTATAATATAATATTAAATAACGACGTTTCTTACATTCGTATGTGTATATGTAAATAAGTATATGTAGATATTACTATAGTTCTAACATAAAATTTAGCAAAAAAAAAAAGAAAATACAATACACTACAATAATATAGATAATAACTAACAAAAGTTAATGAACAAAAATGAAACAAAAGTTTTATTTTTTTGTGATTGTGACATATACTACAGTGTGGATGTGGACGACGCGCATTGTTTCTCTATATGCGGATAACAATTTAACAATATTTTATTAATATTTTTGTGTGTGTAATAAAATAAATTGTGATACACTGTGATCGCATATGATCGAAAATACATACATATTGTACAACAAAAATATATCTATACCTAAAAATTTGACTAAATGAATAAATAAAATAAGTACATAATATGTATTGCGATTCTATTATAAAAAAAAAAATTGTAAACAAGAATAAATAATATTTTGCATATATAAAATACATATACATACATATATACATAAACTGCATTATATATACAAAAATATACATGTATATGTATATAATATATTACGTGTTTATATATATGCATGCATGGTGTACATAGTTACATACAGATTTATGTAATTTAATTTTCTTTTCTATTTTCTTTAATTTTATTATTATATTACTTATTTATTACAAATGAAGTGAATATAAAGGACTAACAAATGTTTTTTACATACGTAAGAAGTGAATATTTTACGTAATTATTATAATTTATTATTAATAAACCTATATTCATATATATATATATATATATATATATATATATATATATATATATATATATTGTATATATATGTAAATGTCAGTGTATTTTTGTGTATCATAATAGAGTAACATTATATTGATAAGAAGAAAGATATATTATATAATGTATTTTTATTACATATATTTGTGATTTCTTGTCATTAACATAATGTAAATACGATATACGAATAAGGTTTTTTTAAACATAAACTTAAAACATTTATACTTAATATATACGAACGAAAAATATATATAGGATCACATATAAGATGTAGAGATATAAACATATACCCATTAAAAATTCGAATTATGTTATTGTTATAAGTACAATGCATTTATACCAATAGAATGTGACAACACAAAAAGTTGAAAATAAGTATATAAAAAAGTAAAAACAAAATTTAAACAAAAAAAAAAAAAAAACTTATGAAAAAAAATTTAAAAAAAATATAAGTATTAAGAGAAGAAAACAGATAAACAATAAAATACAATTTTTTTTCTCCTTCTATATAGGTTAGTACATATATAGAATTGATATTAACTAATAATCAAAAATCATCAATTAAAACAAAATAGGTACCTTAATAGGTACTTAAAAAAAATAAAAGAAAATTAAATTTGTTTTAAATTTTTTTTAAATTTCCTTTTTTTTACATTAAAAAAGTCGATTTTGATTTATGTACGTTATGTGTGTGTCGATATTACGCGATATATAATGTTCATGTTGACATAATCATTGGCTATTATAATACCAAGAGTGCGTTCATAAACGTTACTATAGTTAACTATAGTTATTATTTGTCGTTCAGAACGGTGATGGTATAGTAAAACATAACTATATACCAACATAAATTTTTAGCGTTCATATAAACATCTGTAGTAAAGTAAATTTTTAACTATTTGATGTCAAAAATTAACCATGCTCGAGAGCATATGGTTAACGATAGTAACGATAGTAAGCCTTTAAGTGGTAATGACATTGACAATAAAAAAATCGTTTGTCATTTAATTTTGTGATGTGAATTGTGAAAAATTTAATCTAATTTATTTGAAAAAAGTAGTAGTATTAATTAATTTTATTTAAAAATTAATTTTTAAAAATTAATTAATTTTTGACAAACAAAAAATATAATAATTATATATAAAATTTTTTTTGAAAATTTTTTAAACTTAACTTGACAGCTGAATGACAATTTATTGCTACTACTGTGGTAAAAATCCCGTTTTAAAAACTACTTGAATTTAACATAACTATATGGCTGTAGTATAACATAACTTTGCTTAAACTATACTATACCATGACTATATGGTTAAAGTAATGTTTATGAACGCACTCCAAATATAGGTATACCTATACTCAGATATTTGAAAATTTATAATTTTCTCAACATTATAATAACTGTATTTGTTTTGTTTCTTGTTTTTTTTTTCTCTTTTCTTTTCTTTACTGCTTTTGGCAACAATGTGAATGTGATTATAGTTATGATTTGATTGAAAAAAATAAAAATAAATATACATATATATTAACACTCACAAAACATTAAAAATAAATAAAAATAAAGTATCCATACATATTATCTCCATATATATGTATTTATCGATGTGATTATATTGATGTGGATAGTGATAACTTACAGGTATATAAGTATATACGGAAAATTTATGTAATTGCTTATTAAACTACTTATGAACAACAATATAAATATCTTAATAATTTTTTATTAAAAAAAAAAAAAATACATAGTATAAATAATTTTTTTATTTCATAAATTCAGTAATCATCACTTTTTTTTTTCTCATATAGTGATATCATATCTTTTGGATTTTATTTCTTTTATTTTATTTCAAAGAAACACCCATATATGTACATAATGTATATACATGAGAAATAAAATCATAATTTTTAATAGGTATAATATAATTGTGTGCTCATATTAAAATTAAAATTTTAATCTTAATTTTATTTTGTTTTTGCGCATATAACGGAATAGGTATAATGTGTGTTGTGTGTGAAATAAAAAATAAATTATAAATCAAGGCAATTTAAACTGTAACTCCATATACATATATATACGAGTGTATATGTATTATTGTGTAACATTTCAAATTGACATAATCTTATAAAAAGCATATAGTGTATGTGTATATATAGATATTTCAGTTTAACAAAATCGATATATATGTATGTAAATGCATATAAGTGTGAACAAAAATTTTTGATGTGAATAATAATTTACTATAAATAAAATAAAAAGTAAAAACAACTTGGAAACAACTTAAAGGGAAAAACTTCAAAATCCTAAAAAAATTCAACTTCAAATTCAGTATAAAAACAAATAGAAACGCGATTATATTAAATGGATTTCGAAAACATCATTTAAGGTAAAGTTTTAGTGATCCGAGCACCCAAGACAAACAATATAATTAGTTCTGTTTATTTGATGATCGTTTATATCTAGAATAAGTATAGGTATATATAAGATGAAGGATATGAAATCTCAACACTGAAATCATATTTACTTGTTTGTATATCATTCATCCTTATTTCGTTGGTATAAGTTTTTCTTTCTAATAATTCTCATCTTATATATACAATGTATATTTGTATTAGTAGTAAGTGTAGGTGTAACAGAAATTTCACAGACTTTATATACTTATGTGAGAAAGTCAATCGATTCCATGGTCAGTATTGCGACCAATTAAGTACTAATCAACACTAACAGTATGTTTATGACTGCACGGCCGCACTTTATTAAGCAAAGCGAAACTAAATTAAGCTAGGCTGAACTTACGAATTGATGCCGGCAGATTTTGAAACGAGTCCTTCCGATAATGATACTTTGGAATGTCCTCTTTAACGTGGTATATGTCTCTATTGGCGCAAATTCATCTTAAGAACGAAAACTACCTACCCTTAAAAATTGTTGGTCCAAAATGGCGTGTTTTACGTAATCCGTTATTTCTCCAGATCAGGATCTTGGATCGTTGATTAGTTGATATACCATTTAAAAGAGAAATTCTTGCTCTATTTGTCACAGTTTATTTCACTTTGATTAGATTAGCGGTTCTCGAGATATAGGTACTTAAAGTTAAAATTTCGTGTTTTTTAAAAATCACTTTTTCAACTTCTATTGATAACGGTATAACATCAAAACTTGAAGGATGGCACATATTTTTTGTTACATCATTTAAAAGGTTTTTTTATCCTCTTTCCAATGATATCACATCTATGTATAGAAACTACATATACATAAATGCACAAATATACAAAAAAATGCGAAAAAATACACATTTTTCATATACAAAATAATTTTTTAGAAAAAAAGTTAGTAAATTTTTTTCTGAATTTTTTATATACATTTTTGTAAAAGGTAAATAAAACTTAATTTAAGCTTTGTACAGATAAAGTTATGTCATATGTGATGTGCCATATTCTGGTACAAAAAACTGTGGGAAACTAAACCGTTCATCGTTCATATTATATGTTGAACGTAAAACGATACTTATTGATTTCAGTTAGCATCGTCACATATCGTCTCATTTTCTGTTTGTTGTCCGATTTTGGAAAATTCTTATAAAAAAGATGACATTCCTTTACAATTTACATATATGCATTAGTATTAGATTATAATAAGTCAAAATTATCCGACGGTAAAATGAGAATAAAAAATTTTGATTGTTGACAATTTTATAAAGATTTTGCTTTTTATCATTCAATTCTATCCTACATATATAGAGATTTTCAATTTAGCTTTGCTCCAAGAAAGGTAAAAATATTCTTTCCATAATTCCCCCTGAAAATTTTGTATTAAAGATCAATTAAATTATGCAATTGCTTATATTTTGAAATTACACCCTTGTAGTGGTCTATAAGATCATTTCGTATATAGCTACTATATTTTATTTATTATTTATATCATCCAGCTTATCCTCAGTAATCAGTTACAGGTGTACATTGCTAATTGGAATTAATGATCGACTTGGGCGAGAGTAGAGCACTGGCTGGGATTCGAACTCGGTACCTCAAGCGTACCATAGTCCAACACCACAAACCATCGCGCTATTCAAGCCCCTTGTCCTATATACCTAAAACAAATTGTTTCGAATTGTCTATATAAACAGAAAGTCTCTCTTCCTCTTTTCTTATAAAATTTATTTTTATTTTTTTTTTTGTTAAAATCTTTATAATGAAAAACCTACAAGCTACAAGATCTACAACAATTGATTTCCGTAAATTATTGTTTTTCATTTAAATTTATCCAATCATTGTTTCGATTGAAATTTCTTATTAGATTTATTGGATTAGTTAATCATTAAATACAATTCATAAATTATGATATTTAATGGATGAGTTCATTATTGTATCATCATTGATACCTTGTGAAAAACTTTATAGACAGACTACCGCTTCTCGCACGATAGCTATAAATTAGTGAAAAATCAGATATTACGTACTATAGTGCTGTGCAATATATTCTGACATTGAATAAATTTTTTAAAATATTTGATATCTTGTCAAAAATATTATGTTCATAAACCTTCTCCAAATGTTATGTACTTTAATTATAAAAAATAAAGAGGAGATATTTTTTAAAAGGCGACATGTTCATGTCAGTCAATTTTGAGTTATTTACAGAATTATGTTAAGGACGAGAGCATGTGCATAAATCTAGTTAAACAACTTAGTTTGCTGGAAACAATACTAATGCCCTTATTCTATAGCATTGTGACAAGTCACAATGAAATTGTGGCTGGCTTTTTTGTGATTGTCCTTGTGGTTAATCAGTTGTTTCATATTCTGGGGTGGGTTCACGTAAGGTGATTGGTGATATGTGATTATGGTGACAGTTAAAAAGTGATCACCGAAAAGTAATTGTTCGTGTAAGGTGATCACCAAAAAAGTGATGGAATTTGAAACGCGGCGAATTCCATAGTATATTTATAGTTGTCAAACGTCAATAAAAACAAATAAAAATTTAAATTGTGAATAAGAATAAAAGAAAATTCAATAACGTTTTCGTCTATAGCATTTTTTATTTCAGATTCTGAAAATGAATCTCAAATAAAAATAATTAGGAGAAAAATGCGAGATAGCAATAATTCCTTGGAATTACCGGATGTTCAGTAAATTGCAATTATTCATGGAGAATTTCATTGTAAAAATGACACAATATACATATTTTAAATTACAAAATTATTTAAATAAATTATATGCCGTCAACAGCAAACACCAATTGATTGTATGTGATTATGAGTATTTTTTGGTTAGGTAGAAGAAGAATAATAGTAAAAATTAGAAAAGTGACACCTCAAAGTGATACGTGAACGGAAATTTATGGTGAATATCACCAATCACCTTACGTGAACCCGGCCCTGAATAAGTGATCACAAGAAAAATCACAAAAATGTCACCTTTTATAGTGATGAATTTGAAACGTCAAAATTTTTTCACATAACCTTAAAATTGTTCTTGTGACGATTGAAATAGTACATTACAACCTTGTGACTCTGGCATGTTGTGAATTTTTACCGTGGAATACAAAAAGTCACAACTTGTGATTCACTATATACGCTCTTATAACTAATTTATGACTTATGACCTATCGCAGACTTTTGTGAGAATAGACCTGTAAATAACTTCTATTTTTCAATATATATTTAGTGACCGAAATTAATATAAAGGCAGCTGCGAATATTATTATACATTCTGTACGCAAGAGTGGCAGAGTATCGTGTTCAGCGATGAAAAAAAGTTTAATTTAGATGGTCTAGATGGTTGCCAGTATTCTTGGCATGATATTCGTGATACTCCAGAAACAAGAAAGAGTAGGAATTCGGGTGGCGGCAGTGTGATGTCTGGGGAGCTTTTGGGTACCACAACAAAATTCCAATACCTAATGTGGGTGGCACCAAAAATGTATGCCAAAAAATACACTGAGCTTTTAGAATTTACTCTGGATGAGTATATGGTGATGCTGCTCGAGGATCAAATTTTATTTTCCAGCACGATATCGCTCCAATTAATTAAAAGAAGCTATAATAAAATGTCGGGCTACAATCGACTTAGAAGTTCTCCGAAAGCTGACAGATTCCACGCCAAACCGGATATATCAAGTCATCCAAAACTGTGGAAGTCATACTATAGATATTAAGAAATTAATTTATTTTTAAAGTTATTTGGAAAATCATAAAAATATAGAATATAAGAGAATATAATACGTGAGAAAATTATTTGATGCCTTTATATTAATTTCGCGAAAAAATTGTACATTTTAAAAAGATGTTTTGATGAATTATCCAAAAATCGCGCTAGAAACAAGAGACGACAAAGAGGATTTTATTGTTTTTACAGAATCCTATATTTAACAAAATGTTAATAACAATTAAGTGATAGGGTATCAAATTTTGCAGAAATCGGAAGACAAAAGTTAAACTTGCAGGTGCCTTTATATTAATTTCGCTCACTATTTATTTAATTATGTATTTACTCAGTTGTGTGTAAACTTTGAGTGTGTATCAGCATAGTTTTTTTTCACTTTTTCTAAAAATCACATTTATGATGTGGCATGTCGCTTTTTGAAAAGTAGCTCGTATATATATATGTATCTATAAACTTTTCGATTCTTATGGTAAATAAAAATAAATCACAATATAACACGCATAATATAAGAAGAAATTTTATGGCTGACAGCATCTTTTCTATACATACATACATTATGTACTCGTATGTATATACAAACAAAGTTGAAATGACTTATTAAGAAAAATTACAAAACAGTATACAAAACAATAATATACCATTACATAATTATATCATACACGCTAATTTCCTCACATCATTTCCTAATTAAGTATATACAATAACAATAATTCTATTTTTATAAATAATATTAAACTACAATTAATTTTATTTTATTACCGTGCTTATATACAGTACATAATATACTCGTATATACGAGTATATCTTCGTATCTCTATACCTAAGTATAATAAATTTATTATAATTAATTCATTCGTTTTATTAGTATAATTCGAAATTACTTTTTTTTTATTACAAATTATACATTTGATTTGCATTTAGCACTAATCTACTGGTATCTATGTACGTATATACTTATGTATATGTATGTATTTACATATATATTTATGTTTATATCTACATATAGAGATAAATAGTATGGTATAATAAAAATCTTGTAGAACAAAATGTTTTCATTTAAATTTAAATTTATATTGAATATAACAATAATTTTGTTTAAATGTTATGCATAGATATTTATGTATTTATCATTATATTGTTATACTTATTTAAAATTTGAATTTTATTAACGAAATAAATTAGAATCAAATTGAATTTAAAATTATTTTACATAAATATAATGAATAAGAAGAATGTGAAATAAAGCTGATAAATATTTTAAAATGAATACACAAAAACACCAAAAAAAAAAAACAAAAAAAAAAAATTAAATATAAAATTATCAAATTGCATATAGGTACTCGAATAATATGGTGGATACACGGCATAATAATTTAGTGATCATTCCCCCATCGATATAGTCTTCATGCGTGTGATCATAACGATCCATTCACAAATCCCCATCAGATACATGACACTGCTTGAATGATCACTGATCATTCTGTATAATAATTATTGTCAATTCATATACGTGTAAATTTTTTGATTTTTAAGAGTAGAATTCAACTTTGAAAAATTTCGAAAATAACAAAACAACGATTTTAAGTACAAAAATTTAAAAAAATGTTTTTGCATAACTTTTAGGTGCTATAAAAATGGATTTTTGAATATTGGGCCCTATTATGAGTGTCGATAATATCGCTTCGTCATCGACTATCACCTCGACTCGACAGATTTTGTATTATGAGTGTCGATTTGAGGCGAGAATATCGACATTTTGAGTCGACAGGCATGGTAGTCTATGGTGATTTGACATTTCATGTATGCTTTGTATATAAGATAAGGTGTATTTAATTATTCTGCTCAATTTAAAGTTTAATTTAATTAATTAAAGAGAAATCACCAAAAATGCTGTTTGAATAAAACATGAAAGCATCTGTCAATGCTCTTCTTTTATGCAAAAAAAATTATTATTAAATTAATGTTTTATATTTTCACTTATATTTTATATTTATAGCTACAAATTATATAAATTAATCAAATATTTATTAAAAATTACAAAAATTAATTAAAATATTTATTCAAAATTGAAAAAAAAAAATGAATTATAAATTTTTGTATCGAAATATTTGACAATTTTTATAGAAATTACATGGTAAAACTGAATGAAAACAAAAGTTGATATGGCAATGTCTTATTGTCGAGGCGACCGATTTACATAATACAAAATTTACATCGTCTCGTCTCGTCTTGATTTTGTCGATAGTCGATATTATCGGCACTCATAATAGGGCCCATTTTGATGAAAAAGAAAACATAATTTTATTTTGATAATAAAAATGGAAATATAACAAAGATTTTTATACTTTTTTTGTAAACACTTCAGAAAAGTCCAAATTTTATTTTGTTACCAAAATCATATACAAATATGAAGATTTAATGTATGAAAACAGAAGACAAAGTTGAACGATTTTTCAAAAAAAAATCCTCTACTATTCTAAGAACTATAACTAAATTTCAGGACCTAAAATCAAAAATGTGCTCCATTCAAGGACCACAATATCCTTCAGTCTACCTATATTCAAAATTTCAAAGAAATTGGTAAATCAGTGTTTGCTGTACGTGATGCATTTGGAAGCCGAAAAATCGCAATTTCAACAATTTCGACACCCTGTAAGACGGAAAAAAGGACATTTTTAAAAAAAAGTGCTCCCTTCAAGGACCACAATTCTTATCAAAGTATTTATGTTTGAAATCGGTTGAGTAACTTCAGAGATATGTGGTGCAAAAGATAGCATATACATATCGAATCCCTTTCTTAATGTCAATAAATTTTAGATTATTATAATCTGTATATCGTATGGTTTTTATCACTGTAATTTTATAAAATCTGGATATCTCCAAATTATACCATTTTCAATTCGTCGGCGACTCAGTTTATCAAAAATGTTAATAATCATTTCAAGTTAATTCATATGATGATAGACTGCAAATAAATCATCTTAATTAACGAACGATTATTGAATTACTTAGTTATCAATTAGTTTATCAACCATATTTAAATAAAAGATGATTAGAATACTATATGTTATCCTTTGTATGTATATATCATATGCACCCACAAACGTTGTCATTTGGGAGTCTAACGTAAACCTTCTTCTGGGTAATTGTTTCATATAATCAATTAAAACTCTACGCGATTAGAATAAAATACGTAAGGATTGCGTAAGGATATGTAGCAGCTTAATATCAAAAGAGAAAAACAGAAAAATATCAAGAAACATTATATCCTAACAGCCATCGCACGATTGTAGCGAAAACTACAGCATATATTGTAATTAAATAGAACTTTTTATCGTCGAACTTTACGCTGTTGCTGTCGCCCAAATAGATTCTATTCTATTTTTCAGCGACAACGAGCCATTCACAACCTCTGGATTTTGCAGTAGTAGTAATCTACTTATTTGCAAGAAGCAAAAACGTAAAATTCATGTTATGTTACGCTGTGATTGTCGCCCGAATTGTGCGAACTTTCGACGATACGCTGCAGTTGTCGTGCTCGAGTTGTGCGATGGTTATAAATCGTGCCCAAGAGAAGCTGCAGAGAATATTATCATTAAATAAAATTTTAAAGAGAAAACAGAACCTATCACGATCCAGAGATGTTGTAGGAAAAGATACGTAATACAGCCTATCCTATGTGTATAACCGCATTTAGTGTTTGAAACCTTGTTATTAACAGCAACAGCACAAATAAAGATAATGTAGTTTTACTATATTATCATCTTTGCATACAATTATCACACCACAGAACCTTTTTTTCATTTTTTAATATAAAAATGCAATCAGCTGACATGTTTGACACACATGTTCGACCCGAAATCGATGTTCGAAATCAAATTTTATCTAGGTTGATGAATAAGCTGAAATTGTATCCGGCTAAAATATATCCAACGGATATATCCATGTTGGTGAATACCACCCTAAGTATTTGTCATAATTAAAAATCACAAGGATTATGTAGTAGACCGGAGACATGAAAAAATTCAATCTGTATAGAAAAATATGGCAACACAGAATTCTAATCTATGGATCACATATAAGTAGATAAAAACTAAAAAAAATTGTTCCAAAGTTAATATGGAAATAAAGAAGAAGAAAAATCTGAATAAAAAATAATGCAAATTTTAATGAATTTTAGTTCACGATAACGTATTCCATATTTTCTCTATTCAAATACTCGTATGTAGCAATAATATTTTTTTTGGGAATTTGTAAAATAAAACATTTAAATTGATATTTTTCGAAAATAAGTAGCAATGATTATAATGTGCTGGGTGCTATAAATAAATACTGTTTTTCAAAACCATTTACAATTTTATAACAAAATTTAAAAATCACTAACAAACTTGATTTTATTGTACTACAATTTAGGTGGCTATAGCAATTTTAGATTTTTTTTTTTTTTTGTGTAATTTCAAATAAAAAGTAGCGAAAATTTTAATTTTATGTATATATACATACATTCTGTTAACTATACATATACGAGTATATAACATACATACGTTAAATGTAACAATATAATTTGCTTGTTAACAAAAAATTTTGCATAATATTATCCCTGTCCCTATATAAGTACATAAATACTATAACTTCTCCGTATATAAATATAGACACGCACAAACATATAATCCTCACTCAAATATATATCATCACAGTTGGATGCAAAAATTCTAAAAAAAAAAAAAATCGGACTCCTTTTTTTTGTGCTCCCCACAATACCAACCAAATATCAAAGAAATAAAAATCACACCTTGGAATTCCCGCAAATAATAACCAGCTCCCAGCATGAATAAAGTATATACTCACTTGCCCGCAGACAAAATCCCAATCTCATAATAAAGCGAACAAAATATGTACATTACATATATGTAGATGTACGTAAGTAAGTATGTGAATGTGTCTTTTTTAAAATGCTTCTATATATATTTATTTTTTGTTTTGTTCGTCCTTTCCTTTATTTCTTTTATATGATTTTTACACTTTTGTAAATAGAAGAGAATGAAATTCTGTTTTAGATTTTTGTACATATATTTTTCACAACATAACATATAGGATATACGACGGATATTTGAAAAAAAAAAAAAGAAAGAAAGAAAGAAAATTGAAAAAATGAAGAAAAAGCATTGAAATTATTTTATTTATTTATTTTTTTATTTTTTTTTATTTTTTGATGACCAGCAGCTCAGTGGTCAGCCATCACACGCGTCATTTTCTTTCTTTTTACCCAATACTAATACCATATATAAGTACATGTATATACTGCCCAGGTTATACAGGTATAAAAATTTTTTTCTGCGGATTGTTCTTGAATGAATGCGGAGGTGCAAAAATTTATCCAGCAGCGGAATCTTATATTGTATACATACATACTTAGATACATGTGCGGTCACACTTTATCGTAATGCGCGAAACAGCAGTAAAATTCAAATCAAACAACGAACAACCTGTTCGGATATAACATTTTTTTTTTGTTTTTGTTTTTTTGTGTTTTTTAAATAAACGAATACCTATACCTATGTGAATTAATCTGCTGGTTAATATGAAAAGAATATGAAACAAAATTAAATACAAACATGAAAACAAAATTCTACTTTTGTGATAAATTCATATTTTTTGCCACAAAGATATTACATTTTTGTAGATTATTCGTATAGCACTTTATTTTGTCTGAGCTCATATACATATGTACATAATATGAAAATTAGAGACATATAACGTGTATGTAAGTACGTATAGTGTGTTATGTGCTTGCTGGTTTTTATATTGATAAAAGAATACTGCTGATTCTTACATATTTCATATAATTAAATTGAGGTTATTGTTACGAGTGTGAAAATATTTAATTATATTTAATCAGGTGATACTCAGCAGGATTATATAAGAAGCAAATTTAAATTAAAAAAATAAAAAGACAGACAAGATATATACATACGTATAGGTACCGTACATATACATATTGTTAAAATTCAATATTTTATTTTGATTCAAATTAAATTCAATATAAGAAATTATAAATACGCGTATAACGATTGTGGATTGCATAATATACGCCGAAAAAATGTAAAATTTTCGAAATGAAGAGAAATTTTAAAATTGTATACATATAACATAACACTATATACAAAAGGATGTATACAAAAGATCATTCATTCAAATAATTAAATCTACCTAAGATTTTTAGATTTGAAAATATAGATCGGTTATAGATCGGAATCAGGGGTTTTCTTTACTTTCATATAAAAGTATACCATTATTTACATTTAAGCTGGTATTCACCACAACATAAATTATCTTTTATCTGAGATAAAGTGTATTTATCAACCTGGATAAAACACTACTCGGATATTTTTAAGACAACCTCGGAGTGGTATTATAAATATCGTTCGAACATAACCTTTTTATTAACAGCAACAGCACAAATAAGGATAATGTAATTGTACTGCATTATCATCTTTGCATACAATTATCACATCACAGAACCTTTTTTTCATTTTGTAATATAAAAATACAGTCAGCTGACATGTTTGACACACATGTTCGACCCGAAAACGAAGTTCGAAAACAAATTTTATCCGGCTAAAATATATCCGACGGATATATCCATATTCGTGAATACCACCCTTAATTTTTAAGAATTATCGAATGTTGAATGTAATATTACGACTGACTGCCATCGCACAATTGCAGCTTGACAACCACAGCGTATCGGCGAAAATTCGTACAATTCAGGCGACAACCACAACGTTGTTGAATGTAGAAAAAGACAAAAACAAAAAAACATAACCACCAACTGAATTGTTTAATGAATTTTACACATTTGACATTTCATTATTTACATTTTTCTTTCTTGCAAATAGATTACTACTACTGCAAAATCCAGGTCGTGAGTGGCTTGTTGTCGCTGAAAAATAGAATAGAATCTATTTGGGTGACAGCGACAGCGTAAAGTTCGACGATGAAAAGTTCTATTTAATCACAATATACGATGTAGCTGTCGCTTTAAATGTGCGATGGCTCACACTTCCATGAAATTGTAACTTTCAATGAAGTACATTCATGCAATTCAGGTAATGATATAAAATATAAATGTACAATTACAATCATAATGACACCGAATAATGCTGGTTATTAACCACACTTTACGTAGCCCAAAAAAACATCGTCTATAGTAGAACCATCGCGATATCACATTATGAATCGTATAGCGACCAAATGATTAGTCCAAGTCGTTAGAATTATTCCAATAATTCCACACCGATGCGATTTCATTATAGAATAAAATTGTAGTGTTTGAAAAGAATAAATCTTTTTACATAGTTTCTTTTTCAGAAATGCATTCCTCATGGAATAATAATTTCTGTAATACAACTGAAAGCTGAATAATTTAAGGGCAAGCCAGATCTTAATTCCATATGACCAAATATCAAACAAAATGAACGAAAAAATACAATATGATGTGACAGGTTTCTTAGGTAATATGAAAAAAAGTACCTTTAGAAGATAATTTTGAACCAAAATCTCAAGAAAAATGGCAATCAAGCGAATTTACACGTACGTAGAACAAGAATGATGCAAGCCAATAAATGATCCATTTGTTTAAGAATTGGATTCGAGATATCTGCTATCTTTTGCACCACATATCTCTGAAGTTAATTAACCGATTTCAATGAAATTTGAAATATAGATAATTTGATAAGAATTGTGGTCTTTAAATGGACCACTTTTTTTAAACATGTCTTTGTTTCGGTTTTACAAGGTATCAAAGTTGTCAAAATTGCAATTTTTCGACTTCCAAATGCATCACGTACAGCAAACACAGATTAACCAACTTCCTTGAAATTTTGAAGGATATGCCTTGCCTTTGAAGGATATGCCTTGAAGCCTGAAGGATATTGTGGTGCTTGAATGGAGCACATTTTTGATTTAAAGTCCTGAAATTTAGTTATAGTTCAACTTTGACTTCGATTTTCATACATTAAATCTTCATATATCTATATGACTTTGGTATCAAAATAAAATTTGGACTTTTCTGAAGTGTTTACAAAAAAAAAGTATAAAAATCTTTGTTATATTTCCATTTCTATTAACAAAATAAAATTTTGTTTTTTTTTCATCAAAATATTCAAAAATCCATTTTTATTAGCACCTAAAGTTATGCAAAAGCATTTTTTCAAATTTTTGTATGTAAAATCGTTGTTTTTGTTTTCAAAATTTTTCAAAGTCGAATCCTACTCTTAACATAACAACTTGACCTCTAAGAATGAATGAATTTTTTCGTTATGCATTACATAGCAGTATAGCTATACACATATGTATAAAAATCAAATAAATATTGCATTACACGTTAAAAATAAATTTCTTCTTCTTCTTCTTCTTAAAATAGATTTTTCTTAGTTTTTTTTCTCAATATATTTTCTTTTAATGAAATTAAATATGAAATTTTCAATATTGTAAGTTCAACCTGAAGAAGATCTTTTATTATTCTTGAGATATATTTCTTTCTTTATAGAAATATCATTATATGTATTTTAAGTTTATATTTTCCCTTATCACTTGTTCAGAACACACTTTCCAATATTTTCCAACACTTCCCAAAAAAAAAAAAAAAAAAAAAAAAAAAGACAAAAAACAAATATAATACCTTACTTGCATATATACATATTATAATAAAGGATATGTCTTCATATTCTTATTATTTTATGACACTTTTATTCTATATATCTACTATATACTTTATAGTACATATGTACATATATATAAACACATATCAGCATCAATGTGTACAAAACATATTTTCACCGCAACACATTTCTATAAAATTAAAATTTGAAAAAAAAAAAACGCATGGATTTTAATATACAATTTTCAACATTTTATAGACACATCTCTTGGATGATGATTTTCTATTGTTAATCAATGTTCCCTCTTCTCATAATGTGTACATATAAATACGATGAGATATTCAGATATATACGAGTATATGAGTACATAAATGTATATACGAAAACATTTTTACCCTCTTACATAATAGTTATATGTACATTTACTTTCCTTCTTATAGTACATTGTTATATAGTAGAACAGAATAGAGAAAATGATTAACGTTATTATAGAACTGACACAACCGCATATAAAAATCATTTCAAGTGCTTTCCGGATAATGAATTTTCTCTAGCTTATAATAATGAAAAATTTCAAATAATAATAATAAAAAAAAAGAAAGTATATATAGAATTAAAAGAAAAAACACAAAAAAAAAAAAAAATAAAAGAGAATGAAAAAAATAGTATAAAGAAAAAGCTTTTTAATAAATAATAATAAAATAATAAAGAATTAAAAAGGGTTGTGAAAATCTGACCTTAAGTGGATTTGTTTGTTTATATTGATAATACCGGATGAGTGTAAATGAATAAATGAATGGATTAATATATAATACGAGTTCGAGTGGTATATGCGTAATACAACAATGAATAAAAAATGTATGGATAGACAGAAGAATTAATTCGACTATTTATATAAGTAAATTGGTTAAGTCAGTTTAACTTTTTTATGCTTTTACAATTTAATTACTTTTCATTTAAGTATTTATTATGCAAGCAAGTAAATGATGTCGTTTAAAGAGAGTTTTCATTTTCAATCAATTGAATTGATTAACATTCAGAAGAGAAAGAGTATACCTAAAAATTTGATGATAAATTAAAAAAAAATAAAAAACTGAAAAGTTCATTCAAATGAACACTGTTTCATAATTTCCACAAAATACTACAGTTTTAGAGGGTTCTATAAAGCATATACTAGTAGAGCCAATCATCCCACAATAATGTGGGAATAAAGCCAAACAAATGAAAAAGAAGACGACAATGCTATGTCAATTCTATCTCTTATATTTTGCTGAAAATCCCTATAAGAAAATTATGACTAATTTTGTAATGTTTATTCATGCCCAAAAAAAAAAATATTCAATAATTAATTCAACTATGATTATATCATAATACTAATGCCCGAAATTATGTTATTTGTATATGTATATTTACAGATTAAAAATATGATGGATAGGATACCATCACTATCACTCTCAGGGATATCTTTAACGCATCCTTTATCAATATCGACTAGCCAAAATTTACAAAATCATCTATCATCATCATCTGTATCGGTATCAGCATCTAGTGCTGCTGCTGCTGCTGCTGCTGCTGCTGCTTCAGCTCTTGGACAATTAAATTCACATTCACATTCACATCATCATTCGTCGTCACATCATAATCATTTAACATTAAATTCTTTGAGTAGTTTACATGCACAACAAAATTTACATTCTTCATCATCATCATCTGGTATATCAGTAAATTCTTTATCTGGTGGTAGTAGTTCAGCAGGTGGTTCAAGTTCTTCAATACAAAATTCTACGGTATCTGGTGGTAGTGGAATAGCAGCAATATCATCACCATCTTCCGTTTCTAGTTCATCGTCATCACTTTTACATCATCATTCAACAATACATCATCATTCACATTCACATCCACACCATCATACACAGGGAGCAGGAAATAATAATAACAATCATCATCATCATCATCATCATCATAATTCTTCGTCATCGTCATCATCATCAATGACAAATTTACACCAAAATATGGGAAGCCTTATGAATAGCACGAATAGTGCAAGGTAAATATAGCAATTTGATGATAAATATTCAATAAATCATCTATTTATTTATACATACATAATGTTCCTATATATTTATATTATGTATTTTATGAATACGATATAGAGAAGTGTCAAATTATTTTGGTGAATTTTTAAAAAGTTGTATATTCAAAAAATATAGACACTTTCACACTTTAATAAATTCAAGCTAGCTTGTTAATTTTTTTAGGAGATTTTCATTAAAATTGGAGATTTTCATCCAGCTTAAGCTTTTAACACATGTATTTAAATGTGTTAAAACCAAATTGCAAATGAAGATTTTCAGCTGGCATGAAGCTCAGCTTCAGCTTTACAAAATTTTAAATCTTCTGCCGGCTTTCATTATAGTTTTTTGAGTTGTTTGTGTTGGTTGAGTTGTTTATGTTTATTTCATCCATTTTAATTTTTATAATAATAACTTAAATCCTAAAATTTTATTCCATTATTATTTATATAAAATTTTAAATGTCAATAATTCAGTTCGGCATGAAGCTCCAATCGTGTTATAGAACAGATTTTTCAGCTGCGTTTACGGTTCAGCTGAGATTCAAGCTGGCAGAAAATCTCCAATTGTGTTTCTCACCTCAATTTTGTTGGCAACCTATAGCTTCAAGCTTGCAAAATTCAAGCTTTCTAGCAAGCTTGCTTTTTTGAACTTTTCTATTGATAGGCTTGAATTTATGAAAACTGTGCCAAAACAATATAGTTCGTGTGTGAATTCACGAATTTTCTTACTTTTCCCTTTAGTAACTTTTAGGTTTGCGAATTCAATTTGTGCAATTTACGTCAACTGTAAGTAGACAGGTGGCTGTTGTAAAAATTTGTTTACAAATTTTGTTAAAACATAAAAATATGGATGATTTTTTTGTCTTCCATTTTCATTTTGTTTATATTTTTTGGAATTTTTCACAGATAATTTTCTTAATTTTTAGCGTTTTAATTTGAATAGTTTGTATAAACACGTTTATCACTGAACAAAACCAAGGAAGCAACAGCTGTCAAGTACAAAAGTACAAGTCTACTATTTTTCTTACTTCTAGAACTGCCATATATGAAAAGTAAGAAAATTCTTCAATTCGCACACGACCATATAGATTCATTACGATTTATTTTAGTCTATCTACACTATATACCGCTAGTCGTACTAATACTACAACACTATTTATGTTTTTATACGCATATTCTTAATTTTAGTATCTTTCTTTTTTTTTTTTTTTTTTTTTTTGTTAAAAATTGTGATGATGAATTTTTTGGTTCTAGTGATGTATTTTTTAGTTTGATGATACAGAATACAACGAAACGACAAAATGAAGAACATATTAAGAGGCCAATGAACGCATTTATGGTATGGTCAAGATTACAAAGACGAAAAATTGCTCAAGATAATCCGAAAATGCATAATTCTGAAATATCAAAACGATTAGGTAAGTTAACAAACACTTTTTTTATAATTAATTTTGTTTAATTGTTTTGTTTAATTTTGTATTTATTTGCCTCAATTTTAAAATTTTAAAATTATATGGGCTTGAAAGTCGGTTGAAAACATTTGAAGATCGTGAATTTGATATACGATTGATTCACCTTCCCTATAAGCTTTTTCTAACATTTTTTTAGGAAAATCGATTAAGAATGAAATGCCATTTGCAACACAATCAAATTTAAAACAAATGGTATTTTGATAAAAATCCGCAACCGACGGTAAAAATTGTAGGCAAACTAAGGGAAAACACTGTAGTGTGTAGTCATATAACTAAAGCTAGACCCTAAATTGACGTGATGGGACAAAAGAATTTAAAGGAACGTAAATACTCGTTCCGTCAGTTTAACAATTTGCCATAAATAGAAACGATTCGAAACGAGTAAAATTTTGTTTGAGTAGAAGCGAGTAGAAACGATAAATATACGACCGCTACGGCACTATATCCATTTCGTCTATTTGACGATAATTTAAATAACTTATCGAAATTGAACGAACGTAAGAATACGTCTATTTTAGACAGTTCCATGTGTCACAGTACTATTGTATGTATCGTTTCGTTTCGTCACGTCTAATTAGGTTATATCTTAAAGGAAAACACTGAACATACTCATATCACCAATAAATAGGAATGAGACCCAGAAAAAGAAGAAGAAGAATAAGAAGCAAATTAAAAATCATGGTGCACTATTGAAATGGACTGAACTGAACTGACTCAATCAGCTGCAGTCTGCAATGAATCCACGGCATACACATTTCTAAGGCCATGTAATCATTGGAGTGACAGTTGGAATTGTGACGTAAATCAGGTCGTTATATGGTAAACAAATGTGCGTTGTTGTGTTTCTTGTTGTTGTGTTGTTAATATTCCGACGACCTGTGTGACGTCAGACATTAAACGTCAGACGTCTTTACATTGCCTTAGAAAAGTGTATGCCGTGCAATGAATCAAACGATCTGATTGACAGACGGCGCTCGCATAGCTCACATTTTGTCGAGTAGAAGCAATATGTTCCTATTCCAACTTGTGGACAATTGTTTTTTTCTAATTAATCGTAGAAGCTTTTTAAATTATGAATTTCCGATATTTTTTTTTTGATAGAATATGTACGAGGTACGAGTACATATATGTTACATTAATGTCAATCAATTACCTTGTTTATGCTTCAGTTTGAATTCGCTTTTAACTTAATGCGAACTGAGAATCGAACTGTGAAAATCCAGTTTGCCTAATGCCTATGCATAATTGCAATAAAGTATTGATGGTTTGCATTATGAGTTGATGTGCAGTGCACTAAAATCACGTTGGCTCTATTTAGCTATTAAAAATTAAAATACAAGTACAACTAACAAAGTAATTATACGAGTCCTCAATGCGAATTCTTAAAGAGTATTTATTATGCGTTTTCAGCACGGATTGAAAAGTTTTACTTTAGTTAAGTAACTTAACTATGGACTGAATGAATGCGCACCGAAATTTTAATTAATTCGCATTGAAACAGTGTTTATGGAGTGGAGCCCACTGCAAGTCAATGCGAACGAAATTACTCAGTCCGCATTATGTCTGTCGTCTAAATACAAGATAAATGATGCAACATTCAAAATATTTTAATTACTGTTTGTATAATACTTGTCGCGTATAATAAATCTCAAGAGAGACCAAAATAAAAAATAAAAAAAAATAAATAAAAATTCTCAACAAAAAATTCAAAATAACATTCACCTTGTTCTACATTATACAAAACACAAATTAAAATAGAAATGAAAATTAAAAAAAAAAATAAATAAAATAAAATATATTCCTTTATTTTCTTCTTTTTTTTTGTTCCATAAACAATGTGATGAAATAATCAAGAAAGAAGTATGTATAGTTAACTGATTTTTCATTATTCTTGCGTGTTGTTGGATAATTTTTCCATCTTTTCAATGCCTATCCCTTCTTATATACAAAATTCTTATATACATTTCTTTCTTTTTATTTACCTTAATCCCTAAATATCCTATATTTTACTTATATGTTTGTTTGTAATTTATCAATTTTTTCTTGTGTTTTTGTTTTCTTTTTTGCATTGTTTTTAACGTCATTTTTCTTGCTTTATTTTTTATTTTTTTATATTTTTTTTTTAACTTTGTCGATTTTAATCATTCATCAATTCTTTTTCCATTTTATTGTTTTGTTTCGTTATATATCTATATGTACCTACTGTATGTATATTATGTATTACTTATTGATACATGATAAATCTGTGCTATGCATACACATCGAAAACAAGGATTTCATTACGGTTCACTTGATGAATGTATACAAAAGAAAGCAGCAAATAAAAAACAAGTGATATTTTCTGTTTTGTAATTAACGTATTTTCCTTCTTTTTTTTTACGTCTTTTCAATTCGAATATACTCCATCAGGAATTTCTATTTTTTAGGGAAGGAGAAAAAAATATATATGTACCTATTTATATTTATAAGAAGTTTGAAGGAAACAAAACGAACAAGGATTCGATTCTATTGTTTTCGTTGTATTTCCTTATTACATATTATTATTTCGTTTTTCTTTTTTTTTAAGCTAAAAGATTGAATTGAACCCTCCATTGTGTGCAATATACACACGAGATTTTTATTTATTTACCATATGTATATGCCTACCTATACATATAAATCATATACGAATATTTGTTTTTGTTTATATTTTGCACCTTCTTCTTGTACACATTTCATTAATTATTACAGTTCATTTTACGATGGATGCTTATAATGCATTTAATTTAGTTTAAATAAGATATTGAATGTTCTTAGAATATAATTGTATAACAGTAACATTGATTCTCAAATATGTTCGATTTACAAAAAGAATAAGAGCGTAGTCACGATAAGCCCGTTCCGTTACGTTCCGTAAAAAGAAAAAAGTTGGATATTTGACATTTCCATATTATTTATATGGATTGACGGAACGGAACGGTACGAAATGTTGAAGTTGAACAAATTTCAACTTTTTACCGATAACATAACCTGTTTCCATATAAATTTCAAATATTAGCTTTCAACTTTACTATATACCGTTCCGTTTTATTATAACAGGTATGTTTTGAAACGTATCGGAACGGAACGGGACGGGACGGAACGGGCTTATCATGACTACGCCATAATAGAGAATGAGCATTACCATACATCATATAACCATATAACCAACCGTACATTATGCTTGAGGAGGTACATTAGAATTGAATTGAGAAAGTTTGTTGCGTACCGCTTTAGCTCCAATCACGAAATAAGTATATAATTAACAGTATGGATCTAGAATATGAAGGCATACTTTCCTCTGTGAATCTTTTATTATTATCAGAGTAACTACAGACGATATGAGCTTATGTATAAAAACATTATGATACTATATCGCTTGTTGTTGAAAAAATATCATCTAATCATGCGATCATTGTAGGAGGTAGAGAAAATCTACACTCTGAACATAAAAACTGCTCGCTCCACATGTTGATTTCCCACTTAACTTTTGTCATTTTTGTTGAGTGACTATTAGGCCCCAGACAGACATCTAGTATAAACGTGGTATCGATACCATGGTATTGGCTATACTACATGTCTGTCCCCCTATACTAGCTTTATGCCAGGAAAACAAGCTGGTATAACGTGGTATTGAAAACAGCATGATTTGTCTAGTATAAAGCTAGTATTCAAAAAATTTACTAAATGTAGCGCCATTTTTTATTGCTGTGGCAAATAGAGAAATTAGTTTTTACAGTACAACAGCACAACAAAAATTCACAAATGTCAAATGATACTAGGTTTATACTAGATTACATCATGGTAAAATAAGCTCTTAATATATACATATATACAGGGTGTTTAAGTTCAACGGTAAAAAAATTGAACAGTAGATAGGTCTCTCCGAGACAAACAAGAAATCGTTGTACAGGTGGGGGGGTAATCTCAACCGTTTAGCCGCTAGAGGGCGTCAAAGTTTTTCTTCTCTTGTTTTACTAAACACCCTGTATTTTTGTTATTTTACATCCCAGCTCAAAAAGTATACCACCATGCAAAAGAAGGCCCCTTGCCGTTTCATTTGACTTATGGCTCAACTTTGTCGCCCGCCCCCTTAAAAAGTTATGGGTAGTCAAATTCAAAAATCTACACTTTTTCACGTGATTTTTTGGAAAAAATCAATGATTTCTCGAAAAAACACCCGTTTAATGTGCAATTTTTTTTCCGTCAATAGAAAGTCCGATTCCTTCTGAAAAAATTTTGTCTGCGTCTTACGTTGTTATCTCTTTTCGTTCTAGAAATATAGCAAGATATGTCAGTTAAGGTTTGAGTCAATTTCTATTAATCCAAGAATATTTTTCATATTTACATTCAATTTCCAGAAATTAACTAAAACCTCAACTAACATAACTTGCTATATTTCTGGAACGAAAAGAGATTACAGCGAAAGACGCAGACAAAATTTTTTCAGAAGGAATCAGACTTTCTACTGACGGAAAAAAAATTGCACATTACACGGGTGTTTTTTCGAGAAATCATTGATTTTTTCCGAAAAATCACGTGAAAAAGTATAGATTTTTGAATTTGACCACCCATAACTTTTTAAGGGGGCGGGCGACAGGGATGAGCCATAAGTCAAATGAAACGGCAAGGGGCCTTCTATTGCATGATGGTATACTTTTTGAGCTAGGATGTAAAATAACAAAAATACAGGGTGTTTAGTAAAACAAGAGAAGAAAAACTTTGACGCCCTCTAGCGGCTAAACGGTTGAGATTACCCCCCCACCTGTAGAACGATTTCTTGTTTGTCTCGGCGAAACCTATCTACTGTTCAATTTTTTTACCGTTGAACTGAAACACCCTGTATATATATAGCTTATAGCTTCTTTTACCATGGATTACATGTCTGTCACCATGCTAGTATTGTTCAAACCATGGTATTCATACCATGGTATGGATATTAGATGTCTGTCAATGGCCTTAGACTACTATATGGTCTTACGACTTAAGAAAGAAGATGGGATGAGAGATTAGAAGAATTTTAGCTGAAACCATAGTACTCATACAAACTGAAAAAAAAAGGTTGGTTAGATTTTCATCCTTTCCAAATTTATTTATTGTTTTATAAAATTCCTTATTCTATTAAATTTATATTATGTATTATTTATATCATGTATTATCAAATGATGATTTGCTTGTTGTTTATCCCGTTTACCTTCATCGTGGAGCATACGCACGGCCTCTGTAAGACTTCTCCATCAAACTCTGTTACTATAGCTATTCTTTTTGCGTCAACCCAGGTCATTACTGTCCTTCTCCAATTTTTTGGGTAGCCTCTGTTTCTTGTTCCCTGCGGATTACACTCAAGTCAAGTGCCAGTTTAATGATATTGTTGTCAGAGCGCAACGAGTGCTCGATCCATTTCCACTTTAGTTTTCTGACTTCGACGTGCTTCGACTGAGATTGATGATTTGTTTCAGGCCAGAATATTTTTAAAATCCTTCGTAGACACTCGTTTACGAATATTTATGATTTCTTAATCAAGGTTTCATTTAATCTTCATTTTTCACAGCCATACAATAGAACTGATTTCACACTGATGTTAAATATGTACGTATAGCTTGTTTCTACTTGTCACGAAGTTCAATGATCATAAGTATTTTGTTGAATTGTCTCATTTCATCCCGGGCTTTGTTGATTCTATTTTTAATATCATCATCTGAACCCCCCCTTTTTTTTGTCACTTTGCATCCGAGATAGATGAAAGTATCAACATATTTTTAATTAATTTAATTGATTATTTAATTTTAATCCTATCAAGAATTAGCGGTCTAATGTTGGAGGTTCCAATTCCCATAAGTTTAGTTTTTGGTACATTTATTTTCAAACCAGCTTTTTCAGTATAGCATTTTTGAGCCTGCATTTTTGTGCACTAGAAAACACAAGTCGTCTGCGTAGTATAAATCCTGCAGCTTCGATGCCAAGATCTATTCAATGCTATTTGGACACTCCTCAATCACTGCTCTCATAGCGTAGTCGAGCACGATAAGAAGCAAATTTGTAGATAGGACACAAATTTCTTATACCCGCATTAACACTGAAACTATCACTGAGCTTACAGTTGAATAGAACCTTATACGTTGATCGTTCATATATAAGTAGATACTTTGGATTATTTTAATAAATTTAGTAGGAATTTTTCTTCTATGTAGAGCACTTGATAGATTGAATCTGTTTTTACTGTATCGAATGCTCTTTCAAAGTCGACGAATATAATAAATAAAAAAAGCTGTAATTTCCATTCAAATGATTGTTCAATGATATGAAATGATGAGTGTGGAAATTTGATCTGTGGAGGAAATAAATGATGATTTACATAAAGACTTTTATTAAAATGAAATTTAAGTTTAGATGAATTTTTCTATAAATTACACATTACCAGTTCATGATGTGGCGATATTCATTTCACAAAAGTCAAATAATTTTGTCATTTATTTTTGATTATCGTTTTTAAAAGAAAACCGCCGCATTTTTTTGTATTTTGTGATGGTTGGTGCTGCTCATATGGTAATATCGCAATAATCGTATATAAGATTAAATAAAATTGTATAATCATATCAACATTATGTGTGTATATTAGATTACCCACCATAAATTACCCACCCATAATTTGTCTCTTCTTCTTCTTCTTCTTCTTCTTCTTCCTCTTCTTTATGTTTAACATGAAAACAAACACAAACGAAAATTTTCAATTTCTCTATAAAATTCTATGACTCTATATAGGAACTCTCTAGGCATATTTCCTCGTGCAATTTCTATTGCATAGTGTGGTTTTAGCTTATTATTATTATTATTATATTTTTTGAATAGAATTTTCCGAGAGATTGACAGTATAATATTTTACTTATCTAAATATTAAATCTTTAATTTTAATTCTATTACGAATGTACGTTACATAGTAAACCTAATGTAAAATGTGCATATGTATATAGACATAAAGAAGAACATGCCTATTTTCTGAATACGATAACTTATACATATGTATATTTATAGGTCATCATCATCATCATGATTGAAAAATAAAATTGTATTACACAAATGGTAAAAATATTAACCACGACGTCTACGATTTATATAAAATTTAAAATCATACATGTACCGCAGTACCTCTACATTATGTACTTACATATGTATGTATTGTACATAATATTGAATTTTTGTATGTATAGTGTGTGTGTGTGTGGGTGTGTGTATTTAACAAACCACACACATTGAAGCTTAAAGTTGGTTGTTTAATATTTTTTTGTTTTCTTATCCTTTTTGTGTACATTTAGTATATTTCACTTTTTTTTAACATTACTATATGTATGTATATTTTGATTATGTCTGATGTTTTTATCGCGTTAGTGTCACATTTTAACAATATGACAGTGTGTCAGGAACAATATGAAGAAAAGGAAATAAAAAATGAAAAAAAATAAAAAAAGAAAATAAAAATCGTATATAACACAATTATAAAAAAAAAATGTACACAAATTATTGTACCAATACCAGTAAAAAAAATAGAAGGGTTTGGTACTTATCCGATTGATTAATTCTTTTTCTTTTTTTTACTTATACATAATATTATCTATATACTTATGTAAATGTATTCCTGTGTATATTATGGACATTATATGTATTCATTCGTACATGTGTATTAGAGCATTAGAGGTCGTGTGTATCTATGGTATATATATTGTGAATGCACTTGTATACATTTTTTTGGTATATTAACGTACAGTGACGAACAAAACATTTGCAACGTACAACATTTAAACTCTCTAGTAAATTGAAAAAAAATTACAAAAATTTGTAGTTTTTTTTTCCATCGATCTTTTTTCCAGTTATATACACTCAAGATTTTAATTGAATATCATAAAAATAAAATTTAATTCTCATACTCGTATATCTTCTTCTTCTTCTTCTTCTGCCGATGTCACTACAGCCCAATTCGAGCTCTAGCATCCTGCAAAGCTTGTCTCCAGTGTCTCTCTATTCTTTACCCGCTGCCTTCTGATTTCTAATGTGCAGCATAGATTTTGCATCCTCACTGACAGCATCAATCCATCTTTTTCAGAGTCTACTCCGTAATCTTTGACCTTCTAAATCGAATTCTAGTACATTGTACGGGATTCTTATACTAGACATACCCAACGAAATCTGTTCAACTTTATGAACCTGGACAGTGGCAGATCGTCATATTATGTATTGTGTACAATTCCTAATTGCACCTCAGCCTTCAAAGCCATTTGTCACACAACGGTCCAATTATGTACCTCAGTAAGTACCTTCATTTCAAATGTATTCAACATGTCTTCCGATTTTTATGTCATAGTCCATGTTTCACAGACAGCCATATAGCTTACCACTGGCCTAATTAATGTTTTGTAGAAATTAGAACCACAAGAGATAAATTGTTTATGTAAGAAAGAAAACTATGAAAAATGAATTGATTTTACTGGAATATATATTGGGAAAGAAAGATATTCATACGTATAATTATTTCTGCGATTTCAAGCAAAATTAAATATTGAATAAAGGCTGTTTTCAAAAAAAACAAGCTTGACTTCGTCAACTTGCGATCAAGTCAAATACCTTGCCGCAAGATTATATATCTTTAAATGTCAAGAAATCTTGCATTTTTAAACATAAATCAGTTGTGACGTAAATTTTCGTGTTACCATTTTGCCAGTTTTTAAAAAAATTATTCGAAGTGGAGTGTATTGTATTTTTATTTTATTTCAAAATACTTACTGATAACTTTTCATTATTTTAAGATTTATTAATTTTTGTTTTTTTTATTAATAAATCACTTTTGTTTTATAATTTCACTTAAATAAATAACAATAATTATAAATGTAATTTTTAAATGTCATCAAATTTTAAATGAAGATGCGGTAACACTTGAATTTAAATAAATGAACTCAAGATAATCAAGACGATCAAGAATCTTGAAAAATCTTGACTTAAGTTGACGATAAACTTGAATAAATGAACACTTGACGTTTGCAAATTGGTTTAAATGAACACTATGCAAACACAAGCCAGCCACAAGCTTGAATTTTTGAAAACACCTCATCTTGGATTGTATAATATAACAGAAAGATATATATAGAATTAGTCATATTCACGTTGGAGAACAACGAAAAAAACGAAATAAGCTATATCTATTAAAGCCTGAAATTCTATGTAAATTAAGTCTACATTTTCTAAATGAAGGACATAAGTGGTTCATAATTCAAGTTGAGATTAAGGTCTTTAAGTAAACAATAAGTACGCAGATGAGGTACGGAATAAAGTTATACCAACTGTTATACAGAGTATTGCGGTGCGGTTATACTTGAGTGTTTAACAAGAAATAGACAATATGATAGTAAAATATATAAAAAGGTGATGGGTATAAATTGTGGAGAAATTGTCAAATATTTTAATTGTAATCCTTTGCATTTTTGAAAACACCCAAAATATTCGATCTTAGTTCGAATGTTAGTTTCATTTGCAAATCTTTTTTTCGCTTTATTTTCGAATCTTAGTTGAGATAAAAGTTTCAGATAAAATTTTGGATAAGTACATTTCCATACATAAAATTTTGGTTTAAATGTTAATTTTTCGATTTATTTCTTGGAAATTGCATTCAGTTGCATATATATTGTTCATCACTGTACATAATTATTACCACAATTTTTTGTTTGCTACCCTAAAACGATATAATACATTTCAAATTGAAGTAAATAGACAATTTCAAATATACCTAACATAAATGTATGTGTAATGTATCCGTCTACATAGATTCAATTAAAAGTTTTAAAATCAAATTTTAGATTTATGAATTTCTAGAATTTTTGTGGACAAGTTATGAATGGTATATGTAATATGTAATATGGTAATAATAATGGTGATTTAGATGAAATTTAAATATTTAATCAGCTTCAAAATTTTTCCTCATTATTTATGTTTGCATTATAATCGAAAAATTTAATTCATTTTTAACAATTTTATATTCAAATAATTACGCAAGTTTCAGTCAAACACTCACAGATAAGTAACAATACATATGTTCAATACCAAAGATAATATAAATTTTGTTCTACTTTTCACATAATTTTTATTGATAATCAGTGCTATTCTCATCACTTTCTGCTAACTTGACAATCTGCTAAGTTTCATATAAAATTTTGACAGATCGAAAAAATCTGTTAACTCAAGGAATTTATTTCTGGTCCTAAAGTTAAAGTAAAAACCTGCTAAAAAAACTGCTAGTTAGCAGCTAGCAAGTACCTTTTCCGAAGCCATAAAGTTAAAGTAAAAAACTGCTAAGCAAAAATGTAAACAAACAACTGTCAAATTAAAAATTACATTTACACAGAGTAAAAAAAGTGTTAGCCCACTTACAAATTTTAGAAATAATCTAAGAGAAACATTCAATAAAATACGAACAAATCAATTTTACAATTTATTTTGGTTTTTCTAATTAGTGCTATACAAAATATATAAATTTTGATTATTTTACTTAAATTCATTACATAGCTAGAACAAAAAATAAGTAAAAACTGCTTTCAGATTATTTCTAAAATATGTATGTGGGCGAGTACTTTTTTTACTCTGTGTAGTTGCCTAACTTCGGATTTAAATTTAAAGATTCCGAAATTTATCTACACCAGAATACGAAATTTAAAGTATCTGCTATCAAGTCAAATACTTAAACTAAAAATTTGTTAGTTAACAGAATCTGTTAAATCAACCAGAATAGATCAGAATATCTTTTCAAACGCCTTGCACTACTTCCTTCTTTTTCTTCTTCTTTTCTTCTTTCTCCTATTTTCTTCTTTAATTTATTTTCTGATGCATATTGATCATTAAACCGTTACATATTCAGTTTTCTATTATCCGCATTTCAATTTTTTTCTCCTGTCACTTTGCGAAAACATTCTTTTTCTTTCCTTTTCTAATAATATGCAAATTCGTCCTTTCTTCTTTCTCCGTTCTCTTATACTGTCACTTCGTTACTTTTTGGTCATCATTTTTCTTTCATCATTTGGTCATCATCTTTTGGTCAAATTTTTCTCATAATCACAAGTTTATCATTCTTTCCAATTCGTTTTCTTCGTTGAATACATTTTTCTTTTTTTCAATAAAATTATTATTTACTTATATTCGCCACTGTTTCAGAAAACACGTGAATTGAAATCGCAAGTGAATTCAAATTCACCTTAAATGCAAAATGTTGTTCCAGACGGAATTCAAACGGACGAAGTCACTTTCGAAATCAATTGTTTGATGTTAAATTCAAAAATACATATGTTTGTTTGTATTTATGTGCTTCGCTTTATATTAAAATAATAAATAATAAAATAATTAAATTTAATTTAAAATTTATTTTATTATTATTATTGAATATTCATAATTTTGAAAGTATGTATTTACAATTAGTATATTTTTAGATAAAATTTATTAAATTAAATAAATTTAAAAAAAATTAATTTTAGAATTTAATAAATGTAACAAATTTATCAAAAATAAAAAATAAAAAAAAAACACGAAAATAGTAAAATTCATAGTCGATATATGTAAATCGCAATTTTTTGGTTAGTGATTTTAATTCACGAAAATTTGGTGAAAAGTGAATTATGGAACATCTATGTTTCACTTTCAAAAACGGAAAACGCAAAGTGAATATTGTGGAACATCAAATTCATTTTCGTGAATTCAATTCGCAAAACGTGATTGTATTACTCTTATTATTTCAATCGCGAACTCTTCTTTTTAACATTTCTTGGATCTACCCCTTATTTCTCATCCATTCTATGGAGACCAAGTGACCACATGAGCGATCCATCTCAATCTTCCGCATATAAGTATTTTATCGCGTCTATACATTTCAACTATCATATATATATTGTAGACAATTCTTGCTTGTTCACAGCGATCTCTCACCTCCAATTTCACAAATTTCTTCAAATATTAATATATTAAATATTAAAGCGTTTGTTCATCTCTCTGTCATGTAAAAATATTAAGTATTTTTTTATTTATCACAATGAGAAAATTATTATAAATTAGAATTAATTATATGATGTACATTTTTATAATACCATTATATTACCTTGCGGCGAATCGATCGACCTGCAAATACTGAACCCAGACCTAGACATTAATATATAGTGGCTTCGTTGCTTATAATTGTAAATCTTTTTAGATTTTCTTCTTCTTATATTTGTACTTCTTCTATTGTTATTATTTGCGATATTATTGAAAAGAAAAACATCCCTTAATTGAATAACAACAAACAATTGCATAATAATATCGATAAGAATAAATTGGGATGTCAATCTGATTCTGATTCAATCTTATGTAGTTTTTTATATACTTTCAGAATATAAATAGAATAAAATATATAGAATATTATTTCTATAGAATTACTGCAACAATATGTAAGTATTTATGTAACAGCTAAAATTATAAAATAATTTTAATGCATATTCCTCGTATTCGTACATATACGAGGGTATTTCAAAAAATTCCCGGAATATCTGTGTCAGTAAGTAACTATAAGGTCAACAGTCAAGAAGTTTGTTTATATTTTGAATGTTTTGAAAGCCAAACTGCTGTCTTTGTATAAAAAAAAAAGGATACAGATACTTGAAAAATTAGGTATTATTAAAACTTAGTGTAAAGCGTTGCGCGAAGAGCACATTAAAAGACGTACCGAACTTTCACTGAGTTTTTAAACAAATAAGATTCAAATACCGAAGACTTCTCACACCGTATAGTGAGTGGTGATTAAACTTTGTGGTTTATGCGTAGAAAAATAAATAAATAAAAATCAACAACTATACTATTTTCAGAAATCGAAGTCAGTACAGACAAGATAGGCATGCTTTTCTATATTCTTTCACATTGCGTTTGTATAAATCTGTCTCTTGTGTGGGGTGATCAGATCTCAATTTAAATCCGAGGGAAATATTTTAAATTGTATATTATGAAGGGCTACCAGTTTGCAAAAAACTTTTTTTTTAGATTTTACAAAAAAACAGGTAATTTTGTGACATTTTTGGAAATTGTATGAAATTGTATGAAATATTTTCATTTCTTTACAAAATAACATATAATAACAAGCTGATTTGAATAATATGATAGCAATTTGCATTGTAAATAATTTTCTTTCTTATTCTAAGAAAAGACAAAACAAAAAATAAAATTCAGAATGTAACGGTAACGTAACGAAATCATTAACAAGTACATAAAGGAAATAAAATAGAAGAAAATGGACAAGTAAACAAATATGAAAATGAATGTATGTACGTACATATGTATACAAAATTTAATATCAAATTGATACTGAACACATAACTTTATAAATAAAATTAAAAATACTGAATATGGTTTAATCATAAATTCATATTTTTTTTATAAATTTAATCAATACTCCCAGTAGCTTCAGCAACCCTGAATTATCATCATGTTCTTTTATGCCCATCTTCCCGCTGACACGAATCAATCAACATTTTATACTTTGAGTGGACATCGGCTGCGCAACGACTTCATATTTTATAGTTCGGTTTTTTATTTTTCATATAACCAAAATGGTGTTAACTGATTAAATCAGTTGCCTTTGCCTTCACGCTGTGTGATAGGCAACATCAAACGGGGTGTTGTATTTCTTTTTCCCAAAAAAAAACAGGATGATTCATTATTAGAAATGAAAAAATCAGCAAACAAAAATTAAAATTTGTCTTAAAAACCGAACTTTTTTATGATATTTTCAAATAATGCTACTTTTTTATCAAATATAAATTTACAGGAATGTGAAATTTGTACAGAATCTCCCTTTTAAGAATTATTTGTGAACAAAATTATAAATTTATTTATGCACAATTTGGAACATCCTGTTAACATGTTTTAAAAAGTACCTTCAACAGGGTTGACAGAGATATATTATTCAGAATTTCCTACAAAATATTATATGTGAAGTTATCAGAACCTCATCGGGTAACTATTTCCATAAGCACAATACTGACTTCGATTTCTGAAAATAGTATAGTGTGTTATTTCATTTTTCCGGGAATTTTATGAATTACCCTCGTATATTATACGAGTACAATCATGTATAAAACTGAAATAAAACTTTTACAAAGATTGTGTATACTATATTTATTTCCTATTTCTTATAGATATTTTTTCAATTATTTTTTGATATGGATCAAGCGAGTTATGTATGATATGTATGTACAAACAAACAAAACAAAACTTTTTTCAAACATAAATACTCTAGTCTATAGTTGTATTGAATAGTAGTTCACTGTCACTCCTTAAGTTAATCTGTGTTGTCTGGTAATGATTAAAATGTATGTATACGTAAACAGATTGAAAGGACATACATATATGAAATAAAATCGCAAACACTCAACATATGTATAAGATGAATTTGATAACTAGGAATGTATATAAGTAAATAAAAGGGTAGTCATAGTTAGAGTATGTGCGGCTATTCAAGAATTTTAAATGAAGGTGGTAGTTTTATTATATACGGGAGTAATAATATACGAGTAATAACACACATTTTCGCTGTTATATTTGCAAAGAATTTTGTAGTAGACAGATAACATGATGTATACATATGTGTAAGTAATATTTCTGTAATATATATACATACATACCTATATGTACATAAATATGATATAAGCCACGTGACTTTAAATGTGATTGAAATTTCAGTGACGATGGTAAAATAATGTATATTGTGTTTTCAACTGTGTTATTGTTTGTGTATACATAAACCAAAAATAAAATAAAAAAAATTGTTGCCTTATTTTTAAAGATTGAATTAAGTGATGAGCAATCCAAGAGTTAAGTTAAAAAAAAGTTAATAGAAAAAAAAATAAGAAATTGGTTAATTTTGATCGGATTATTATTGAAAAACGTGCAAACATTATTAAAAATTATTATTTAAATCCTATATAAAGATTCTGAATAATGTCTCATTTTTCAATTTACTAAACTCTAACTGCTGCTAAAACTCAAAAATTTGCATTATTCACAATTTATTATTGTCGCATTGATTTTATTATTAAAATTTCAATTAGTTTGATTAAAAAATGTGTAAAATCAGTAAAACGCATAATAGAAGATAAACTCGTAAATGAATTGAAAGAAAAACGACGGTTGATTGAATTTGAATTAATTAAAGAAAGAAAGGTGCGGGTTATGGTTAAGATTATAGATACATAAGTAGTTTTAAATTTTAGTAAATGCCAGAAGTTGGGATAGCTGCTGGCTATGAAATGAAAAAGCACAAGAAGCTGATCTTCAAATTAATGAAAATAAAACGTAGTATAAATTTGCTGCAGTAAAATAAAAAGACAACAAAGGCAGAATATAATGATGAATCAATTTAATTTTGAATCAGTTACTTCATTCAAATACACCTAGGGTCCATCGTTAATATTGTAATGGTAGCATGGATGAGGAGATAAACCAAAGGCTAAAGACATAGGGAATAAGGTTTTTGCAGCTCTTTATAAACTGTTAGGTGCTGGTTTTGAAAAAAATTAATGAGGAAAGACTGGATATATTTTAAAGGAAAATATTAAGGAGAATTCTTGGTCCTATAAAGGATGAAAATGATTCATACAAACTAAGGTGGAACATTGAATGCTATGAACAATTTAATGATTTACAACTTAGTAACTATATAAGGCTGTAAAGACTCAAATGGGCAGGTCATCTCGCCAGAGCTCCTAGCGACTCCGTAATAAGCAAAATTTGGAAAAATAAGCCTGAAGGGAAAAGATCAGCTGGTAGACCTAAAATAAGATGGATGGATACTGTCAAATTAGGACATGAAAAAGCTGAACATAGTAAACTGGAAAGTAGTAGCGCCAAATAGAGATGAATGGAGAGACATATTAGAGGAGGCCAAGGACAATGGGCTGTAGTGCTATGGAGATAGATAGATAGATAGATAAATTTTAGTAAACAAACTCAATTTCATAATTTACTTGTGTTAGTTATCATACAATTGTACATCCAAATTAAAAATGCTCCGAAAATTTTGTTTGCCTATTAAAGTCCATATTTCTGTAGATTCCTATATATGCAACTTTCAAGGCGAAGGTACCACATATTTTCAATCAGATAATGATGACTATTTTCAAAATTACTAATTCTACTTCATCAAATATTTAGAAACAATCGAGAAAATATGAGAAAAACAATCGTCTGATCCTTGCAATTCTTGACTGATGTTGACTATCATCATCATCAACATCATGGGTGCTGTATTGGCCTTTTACAGTTCTTGGTCTCCTCCAAAATTCGATACCGTTCGTCTCGCATTCTTGCTTTTTCAAATGCTGGCTATAAGTTTAAATAATTAATTGAACATTTGAAGTTTCCAAGCTGATGTGGTGAATGAAAATAAGTGAAAATATACTAGCTTGCAGCAGCTGATCTCTTCCCTGTTGAACAAATTATGGCAAATTTGATTATAGTAACGCTGGATAGTCTTATTTCTCAAAGATTATAAATATAAAAATGTAATCGATTTTTTTTTGTTTCTCAAACACAGGGTGTGCCAACTTGGACTGACTGCGGTGTAAAATACTTATAACTTTTGTAATTCTAATCTTTTATTAAAGTTTAAGACTTAAATTAAAGAGTAGTTCGTTAAATTTTTCGTTAAATAACCTCCACTTGCTTCCTGACAATAAATGCCTCTTTTCAAGGTATTGTGTATTACAGCACGCAATGTTTCTGACTCTAAATTTGCAATTTTTCCGCGAATATTTTGTTTAATCTCTTGAATTGTTTCTGGTTTGCTTCTGTAAATTCGTTCCTTTACATAGCCCCATATAGAAAGAAATCAAGCGCCGTTAAATCTGATGAACAAGGTGGCCAGAAGAAATCTGTATTTGTTGAAATAATTCGATCACCGTCGTATAGCTCTCGAAGAATTTCAATGATCGCCCTCACAGTGTGTACTAACTGTAGCTCCATCCTGTTGGAACTATATGTCAGGGTTTGGGTTATTCTGAACTGATTTGACGTAAAAAGTTTTCTATCATATTCCGATATACCGCCCCTGAGACGGTTTGTGGATGTTCATCTTCATCTTCACAGAAATATGGTCCAATGACTCTATCGGCCATAATTCCATAACAAAAAATGCATCTAAAAGGATATAATTGACGCTGATGTAACGTTCTTGAGTTCTCCATACCCTAAATTCGGCAGGTTTTACATACTCATTTAAATGGAAATGTATACTTCATCGCTCATAATTAAATTGTTTAAAAAGGTGACCGAATTTTCTTTGTGTTGTGACAATAGATTGTCGAGAAACATATAGGAAAATTCAACAATTTTGAACCGTCCTTGCATTGTGTATGATATCCATTATAGAATTTTATGAAATAGAATTTTATGAAATTCTTTATAATAATGCAAAAAAAAAAATAATAAAATAAAAATAAAAAAATTAAAAACGCAAAAAGTTACAAATTTTTAAAAACATTCAGTCCAAATTGACCCTAACCTATGAGGAAGTAATAAAAAAAGTTAATAATTTTAGAATTTTAATTATTGGTTTATCTCTAAAACAATTTTCTTTTATAATTTTTATTCTGCAACTTCTAACCTAACCTTAATAATTGGGCTTAATTTGTAATTTGTTGGGATTTCACAAAATAGGGATATAGCTACACGAAAAATTATTGTGAAAAATATTGGTAAAGAATAAAATTACTCGTAATTCAACAACATATAACAAAAATCAACCCCCAACCCCACTAAGATAATAATTCCTAACATAGTAACGAGAACGAGGAGTAAATTTATGTATCTATATGTATACATATATCTTTTCGACGACCTTTATTTTCACCTTTTTTATTTTTATTTATATGAGTATTCAATTGAAAGAAAGAAAAACAAAAAATATATACACACACACACACACACACACAAATTCTATTTTAATCTATATAACGAACAATTTGCAAATACTTTTCATAATTAAGAGCTATTACAATGCCAAGTATATACACATTTTTGTATTCTTTTTGTTTTAATGTTTTTTTTTTGTATTTTGTATTCTTTCAATTTTTTTGTTTGTTTTTTTATTTTTAAATTCAAAAGTTTTTTTTTTGTTTTTTATAATGAAAATTCTTCTGTTAGCTATCTACTTATGTACATATTATACTAGCTGCGTGTGTATCATGTGTTATAGATAAAATGAAATTCTATTATTATTCGTATTATGATTATTGTTATTTCATTTTTGTTTTTTTGTTTTTTTTGTTTTTTCTTCTGATGAATGGAAAACACAAAAGAAAGACTCTTTTTGCAATATTATTCATAAAATAATAGCCACCTTTCATCATTTAACAACAACGCATAGTCTATTTCAAACCTTTTTTCAGATTACGTATACGTATGTATGTATGTGTGTACAAGTATATGAATGTGTTTTTTATTTGTATGTTTTGTTGTCGTTTTTTGTTTTCTACTACCACCTTTTGTTTTTATCATTCATACATACATGGTACGTAATTTTCATCGTCTATTTATAAAAGTATAATGTACTGTACTTGTACATTCACCTACCTATGCATGATATCTATTAATTTATTTGTGAATACGCATTACACTTTACAATTATACATACTCGTATATTCTGAAATTCTGAATCACATATAATGTATACTAGGCTGATTGAAAAGTCCCGGGCCTGACAGCGAGGGATACATTTTTTTTTTTTTAATTTTGAAACTATTCTTCAACGTAGTCACCTTTTAGCTAGATACAACGATTCCAACGGTTTTGAATCAATTCGATATACATTTTTTATAGTAGCCTGCGTCAAACCCCTCAAAATAGGCTTCCGTTTGGGTTATTACTTCGTCATTCTTGTTACCAGCGAGCCACCTCTTCAAGTTTGGAAATAGATAATAATCGGAAGAGGTCATATCTGCAGAATAAGGGGGATGCGGAAGTATTTTGTAGCCTAACTCGGTCAATTTGGTCATCGTTTTAATGCCTTATCAGCTGGTGCGTTATCACATAAAGTCAACACATGCGGCAGCCAACGCGCACACAGCTTTCGCATATTCAAATGATGGCATAAAATGTTAAACACACGTTCTGATGAGATCTTTACGACGTCAACTATCTCATGCAATTTTAATTTTCTATCGTCGCTCACGAGAAGTTCGATTTTTTCAATCATTTCGGGAGTAGTCGCCTCTGACGGACTACCTGAACGCTGTTCATCTTTTGTCTAGTACGGCCAAACTTAAATTCTTGCATCCACCTCTTGACTGTTGTATTCGATGGAGCAGAGCTGCCATAATACTTATCAAGCTTTTCTTTCGTTTCTTTCATCGTTTCTTTAAATAATAATGGTTTAAAAGGACACGAAATTTATATTGCTCCATTTTTTAAAAAATACTTGAAATATTTAATACACTTTCAACAGCTATTAAACACGAACTAGTTGACGGATGTTCATAAAACTTTAGAGATGATTTTCTGAAGAAGTGTATTTGTCAAAGAAAAAAAAAAGGTTTTGACATACATATAGTGCGCCTCCTATATATAAGTCAGGCCCGGAACTTTTCAATCTGCCTGGTACATAAATGTAATTTTACATTTACACTTAGTTATGATGAAAAATACGTATGTATAGAGAGAGGGACAATAAAAATTAAAAATTTAATAAATACAACAGTACAAAACACTGCCTTAAAAATTGATTGTAAAAAGCAACAAAAAAATAATAAAAATAACATAAATACATATATAAATATGCAGGAAGAGTATATATGTACATTTATACTAGTACAATGGAATACATATACAGGGTAATTTTTAACAAACTCTGTAAGCCTTTTAAAAAATTTTTATTATTTTCTTCAGAATTAAGAGTGTGATTCGAATTTGAAAAATTTCGAAAACAACAACAATTATTTTACATACAAAAAATTAAAAAAAATGCTTTTGCATACCTTTTGGGTGCTAATAAAAATTGATTTTTGAATATTTTGATGAAAAAAAAAACATAATTTTATTTTGTTAATAAAAATGGAAATATAACAAAGATTTTTTATCCTTTTTTTTGTAAACTCTTCAGAAAAGTCCAAATTTTATTTTGATAACAAAATCATATAGAAATATGAAGATTTAATGTATGAAAACAGAAGTCAAAGTTGAACGATTTTTCAAAAAAAACCCCTCTCCTTTTTTAAGAACTATAACTAAATTTCAGAACTTAAAATCAAAAATGTGCTCCATTCAAAGACCACAATATCCTTCAGGTTACCTATATTCGAAATTTCAAAGAAATTGGTCAATCAGTGTTTGCTGTACGTGGTGCATTTGAAACCCGGAAATCACAATTTTGACAACTTTGACACGCTGTAAAATGGAAACAAGGACATTTTTTAATAAAAAGTATTCCATACAAGGAAGACAATTCTTATCAAAGTATATCTATGTTTCAAATTTCATTGAAATCAGTTAAGTAACTTCGAAGATATGTGGTGCACAAAATAACAGATATCTCGAATCCTAATCTTAACACAATATAAAAAGACTCCTGATTTAAGTTATAAGCGATTACAAATAAACATCCTGTATCCCTGTATGCTTCGAAGCATACAAAATACTTTTATATGTATTTGAAAGCAATTCATTCAATACATCATTATATTCTAAACTTCATATTTTAGGTCATTTGAAATTGTTCGAAAAATTGTTTAGAATAAAATGTTTGTTCATTTTTTTTTTTTTGTTTTATTTTTTGCAAGTTTATGGCATTTGAAATATTAGTACTCATATATATAATGTATTTATATATAAATATACACAGTATATACGTACAGACAGTTTAACAGGTTATTTTTAGTGAAAACTTTTAATGAAAATGTTTATTCTCTTTTTTATTTGTTCAGTTTTTAAACAATACGATGTGTACTCGTTTTTTTATTGCATGCATATTTTGTATATTATACAGATACACATCATATATGGATATGTACATACATATGTGCATTCTGCTAACAAACAATGAATATAAATATGAATGCAACTGCACACCAAAAATTTTAAAATAGGGTGAATTATGAGTGATTGTGATACATGCATATATATGTACATTCATAAACATATGTACACATATACTTGAACATACATATTTCCAATTTCTGTACGTGTTATAATATCTGTATGAAAAGTTCACCATCGCAATATCAAAAATATAATATACGAAATTTCATATAAATGAATTTAATATGAATATGAATATGAATATTTCATATAAATGTAATATACGAAAATGAAAAGGGATGAGAAGATCAAATCTCTTTTGTTTAATATTTGTATATGTTTTTTTTTTTTTGTATTGTATTTTCACTCGATTATAATCGATTTTCATTTTAATATTTTCACAACTTTGATAATTGGACATATGTTTAATAATATCATATCTTTTGTGTAGTACGAGTATATATATATTTTTCTTCTATTGTATATAATGTATCTCCATCTCGTATATAGTACCTATATATATATGTACATAGTAGAATGTTATTGTTATCTAAATAATAACAAAAGACAAATATTTATTCAAATTATGAAACAATACATCCCATAGAATAATATATGAAAATAAACGAACAAGTACATGTGTAAATACATATCATACATATATCACGCATAATATGCAATTATGTTAAAAATTCAATCACTTAGTTAATATGTATAAAATATTTTCTTTTAGAGATTGGTCTTTCCTTATAGATCAGGGGTAGGTTCGCGTAAGGTGATTGGTGATATTCACCACAAATTTCGGTTCACGTATGGTGACAATCACCAAAAACTATCACTAAATGTTATCACTTTGAGGTGACTGCATTTGAGGTGTCACTTTTCTAATTTCTACTATTATTCTTCTTCTACCTAACCAAAAAATACTCATAATCACATACAATCAATTGTTGTTTGCTGTTGACGGTATATAATTTATTTAAATAATTTTTTAATTTAAAATATGTATATTGTGTTATTTTTACAATGAAATTCTCCATGAATAATTGCAATTTACTGAACATCCGGTAATTCCAAGGAATTATTGCTATCTCGCATTTTTCTCCTAATTATTTTTATTTGAGATTCATTTTCAGAATCTGAAATAAAAAATGCTATAGACAAAAACGTTATTGAATTCTCTTTATTAATTATTCTTATTCACAATTTAAATTTTTATTTGTTTTGATTGACGTTTGACAACTATAAATATACTCTGGAATTCGCCGCGTTTCAAATTCTATCACTTTTTTGGTGATCACCTTACACGAACAATTACTTTTCGGTGATCACTTTTTAACTATCACCAATCACCTATCACCAATCACCTTACGTGAACCTACCCCAGGTTCTTCATAATATATTATATAATTTCGTATCTTTGTTTGAAACATAACAAAATATCAAATTTTTTTTTAAAATAAATTTTTTATTCGATAATTTTGTACTAATTGGTCATCAAATAAGAACTATATATTTTTGAAAAATTCTAGCTTGGTCAAGTTTTTCTCCGATGTTCGCCAAATTTGGCATTTGTGCTCATTATATTGTTTGGCAAATCATGAATTACATGATTTCGATCTGAACAACATACATATGTGATTTCAGCAAGATGGCGCAATTTGCCATACATCCCATAGAAACAATTGATTTTTTTAAGAGAAAAGTTCAACAATGGATTAATTTCACGAAATACTGCGATGTGGTGAACTGGCCACCAAAATCATGCGATATAACTCCATTGGATTATTTTCTGTGTGGGGTTATGTGAAATCATTTGTGTATTCAAATAAACCATACAAACACCACACATTAGTGTGACCTCAAAACGAACATTATTCGTGTAATTGGTGAAATACATGTTGATTTTTGTAAAAAAGTGACCAAAAATTGATGTTCCAGAATTAAAATTTTGAAAAAGTCTAGTGTCCAGCCATTTAAATGAAATTATTTTTAAATGAAAATGCCATAAGCTAAAGTTTAAAATAAAAAAAAAATAATGTTAATATTTAACACCGTTCAGTTTTTACTTCAATTTGAAAATGCACAGCCCTTATTTGATGATCCGTTACATATTTAGTACAATTCAATTATAATATAGTCTAATGAGATTTAAAGACTCTTGAAGATACTACATACTAACATTAAGCAATACGAAATTAATTTAGACTGTTTTCAAAAATGCAAGCTTGACTTCGTCAACTTGCGATCAAGTCAAATACCTTGCCGCAAGATTATATATCTTGCAATGTCAAGAAATTTTACATTTTTGAACATAAATCAGTTGTGACGTAAATTTTCGTGTTACCGTTTTGCCAGTTTTTAAAAAATTATTTGAAGTGGCGTGTATTGCATTTTTATTTTATTTCGCTCACTGATAACTTTTCATTATTTTAAGATTTATTAATTTTTGGTTTTTATTAACAACCACTTTTGTTTTATAATTTCGCTTAAGTAAATAAATAACAAATTATAAATGTAACTTTAGAAAGTCATCAAATTTTAAATGAAAATGCAGTAACACTTGAATTTAAATAAATGAACTCAAGATAATCAAGACAATCAAGAATCTTGACAAATATTGACTTAAGTTGACGATAAACTTGAATAAATGAACACTTGACGTTTGCGAGTTGATTTAAATAAACACTATGCAAACGCAAGCTTGCCGCAAGCTTGCATTTTTGAAAACACCCTTACTCTATCAACATAATCTAAATCAAATGCTTATTGTTATAAGCAATCAAATTCCAGTAACATCAAATTACGCAGTAACAAAAAATTGTTTCAACATTATGAATATACAAATAAATTCCTGAATGCTAACCATATCAGAGAGATCACAAGATCAACAAAAGATTAATAGATCAGTATAAATATTCCTGAAAAATAAATTTGTTTATTATTTCAGTTAAAGAGTGAGTTCAAAAATTCATTACTGCGTTAGCGTTGCAAAAGAAGCTTTCGTCAAAAGTTCAAAAAGTAATCATGAGCATGACTAAAATCATGTGTTCATTTTTGCATTTTATTGCTAACACTAACTTATCATAAAGTCAACATTTGCATCATGATTTTTGGTGTTGCAATGAATAAATAACCTCAAATTCGTGTCGTTTAGTTGATTTTAAATTATTATCAATGCTATCATGGATAAAGAAAACAATGAACAGTGAGTTAAATTTCAATATTTTGAATTCGGTTTATATTATTAAAATTTTAAAAGACAACAAAACTTTAAAACTGTCGTAAAATTAATCATCATCATCAAATTATTGCAATATAAATAATCAGTGTTGCGCTAACACTGCAGCAACACTTCTGCAACACTTCGAAATCATGATTAATTTTTGGACCAAGCCAAAATTTTAATCGGAAACAAACAATTTTAAATTTTTAATGAATTGAGAAAAAAATTCTTCTCTTTTTTGAACTGAAATTCTCTTCCTGAAGTCTAAGCCTAAGCTACCTCCAGATGTTTAGGTAGAACTATAATCGACATTGCTAACATGGGTAACATGAGAAATAATAACGAATGTTAAAACGTCACATTTGGTTAACTATAATAACATAGATAACATACTAAACATAAGCAATACGAATTTCACAAAATGAGCTTATGACTTATGTTACTTATGTCATGTACGCTCTCGATCGTACTGCTTATGTCGAGCTTATGTTAAACGAATCTTTAACGAATGTCGGTAATGTCAATTATAGTTTAGCTCATTGATTTGGCTGTATTCGGCTACGACATATGTCATAGCTTATGTCACATATGTCGATTATAGTTGGGCCTTTTGTCTTCTATATTCCACAACTCTTTTCCAATTTCTCACTCTCGCTACATGTTATAGATACTTTATTCTTAATGTATTCCTCCCATCTTAGTCTTGATTTCTTTTCCCTATGATCTCATCAACTTCACATAATGTGTACATTTATTTCGCGTGATCTGAAAAGCCCGTTATACAATTTGTGATTGTATACCTGATTCTCACATATAATTTATCATTTTTATATTTATACTACTTGGCTATATAATATTTTTTTCAAAATTTTTCTTTCATTTCTGTCAAGCATATATGTAATCTGCATGCGCGTTTTTTAAAAACGCTCACACCTCTCATTCATATCATTTCATACGTTATACGTCATTCAAAATTCAAAATATATTTACCTATTATTTATAATTATTGATAATTAAAGCAACATTTTTAATAAAAATTTAAGGTAACATTTCAATCACATAATAACGCCTTGCTCAAATGGCACATGAACCACCTACATTTTTTTTTTCTATCAAAACACAAAATAAATATAAATGGTACAACTTCAAATACTTGTATGTACAAACATTCTTAAAACAGATAAAATTAAAATATAGAGAAAATACAAAATGAAATTATATTTTCCACCCAGATACATATTATATACAATCAACAGTGTTTATGCGAGATAAAATTAATTAGATGTATTTAATCCTCCTCAAGGTATTTTCTAATAATAATAATTTCTCTTAAAATTTTGATACAAAAATTTCATTTGTCAGCCATCAGCATCTTATAATATTTAGGTATAACACGCGTTATATTTAACATTAAAGAAATATTAAACAAAAATAAGAAATTATTTATAAGGGTGGAAAAGGAATTAAGTATAGTAACTTATTAATTGCATTATACAATACATGTACACATACAACACTCTTCTGAAGACGTTTAAATGTTTTCGTTTACGTTTTTGCTATTCAGTTTTATTCTATTTTATATGTATGTATGTTTTTGTTTTTGTGTTATAAGTAGCATTATTGTTGATGAAAGGTAGGAAATATCTTATTTACTTTACATTTATTAAGTATGTACACTACATTATTTACAATATGCTCTTATATATATGCATAATCATACACATTCATATACAGAGAAATTCATAGACATGTACATATATACATACACTGTACTGTCGTACTGTATATAGATATAAAACAATATGTTTTGAAGATTATGACGTTATGATTGCTCATTACATTTTGAGGTTTGTCACCCTCTTATAAATACATACTTTAAGTGCTTTAGCTTTCTAGTATAGAAACACAGACACCTCCTCTATATACATACATATATTCAATTATTAAAGATAAGAGAAAATCATAATAATAATAATGAAATGGTTTTGGGATAGTAATAATGTAATAGATTAAGAACATATTGCGTTGTACACTTGCAGGACAATGTGCTATCTTTAAGTATAGGAGGTAATACAATTCAAATTCACTTCAGTTATAGTTATAGGTAGGTTCTTTTATTTTATTCTGAATATTAATTGATTTAATAATAAATGATATTTACACATATACCTACACATATTATATAGATATTTAATTGATATATATGTTATGTTTGTATTTTAGTATTGATTTGAATAAGTAAAGTATTAAGGACATGGATGTACATATATGTAAGTTTTTAGCTAAATTAAAGAAAAACTACCATTTTACTATGTAGTAAAGTTGAGCTCAAATAAATGGGAATGAGGCCAGGAAAAAAAGAAGAAGAATTGTCAAATCAAAATGATGCACGATCGAATGATTGATAAAATCAAGGGAATGGAAAAGGAAGGGCTATTAAATCTTGAACTGTAGAGACATACTTATTAAATCTTAAGCCGTAAAGACAAGCGAAATATTATTTTTCTATACGTCACAAAAATTATAAGCCTTATATTGTGGTTCGATTTCGATCACATATCAAATTAATCTGATGTTCAGACAAAGAAAACAAAATTAAATTACCACCAATCACTGATGGTTTGGTTCTGCTTTTGCTGTTAAAATCGACACAAAATAATAAATCGCGATGTTGTCAGAATAAATGGAACAAAAAATTGTTCTTTTCATTTAATTTGTTCATTTCATTGACATTGCATTCAGCCGTCCCAATAACTATACAGATTAAGACTATATAGGATATACTTCCTTACTGTTTAAGAGACACTTATTCCCAAATACATCTACATTTTCCTGTATTTCGTTCACATTGTCTCGGACAGATCTTGACAGCTGTAAACATCTACTGCAAGGTTGTGTCAAATGACCGTGAACATTTCAGCAAGACAAATGTGCTGTGGTTGCGACAACAAAAGCAGAACAACATTAATCTCAATCGAGAAGAAGGAAACTTCCCTTACCTAAATTCCGTTGTTCAAAATGCTTTCCAACATTCTAAAGTGCTAAAATTTGAAAATAATTAACTTGCCATAATTATAAAATGTCGATAATTATAAAAAAAAAAAAAACAGTGATATTAGCGCTTCTATATTCAATGCAGTGACTTCAACCAAAGACCATATAAATATATTTGGTGTTTGGTCTTTAAAAAAATTTATATGGTCTTTGCTTCAACTTAAATTTTGATTTAATGGTTATGTATTAGAACTTCTACATTTAATGCAGTAGACTTCGCGTCGACTTCGACTTTGATCAAATTAAATGTTGAAGTCTACTGCATCCATACGTCAAGTCAAAGTTCAATTTACTGCACTCAAAATATTTGATATGTGCGTTAAACATGCAGTGAAGTCGAAAGTCGAAGTCCAAGTTGAAGTCACTGCATTGAATTTTTTTTTGTATACGTTATACGTTACATACAATAATATATATAGTATACAATTAAGTGCACAGAGATACTCAGTCCATTATGGCACCGCCTGTTGGGAAATAGAGTTAGAATTTAAAAATTAATATAACACAAAAATTATTATATATATGTAATTATGTTTAAGTAAGCAATTCAAAGTGCAATGACAAAACATAAAGAAAATCAGTATAAAGAAATAAAAAATAATAATATAAAAATAACATATGAAAATATCGGTCAAATTAAAATGATCAGTTCAGCAATTTTGGTTGTTATTAATTATGTTATGTCAATGCACTTAATAATATATAATGTAATATTAAGTAATTCATAATTGTTTGTTTGTACATATGTTAATTAGATATAAGTATTTTATTATGTATAAATAGCTAAAGAAAAATTAATAAAGAGTCAGTTAATTATTATCAGTGATCGATAGTGATTTAATTTATTCAACCTTATACACTTTACCATAGAACCTGTGTTAACCTCGTTCATGGTAAATAACATCATACACAATTTGAGACTAGCGTTTTCTAGTTTTCAAATTAAATAATATAGTAGACAATTTGAGACTAGCGTTTTCTAGTTTTCAAATTGAATACTATTAACATAGAACTAGTGTTATCCTAGTTTCTAGACACAACATTTTTTGGTGACCCCGACGTGATATAAACGAATACGTTGTCGCGTTTAAACTAAAATATTTATATATACAATTATATAAAATATAAAACAGTTCATCTTCAACCAAATTAATCAATTTATATTTTTTTATGATGGAAGAACTCAATGTAAAGCAACAAACATTGGGAAAAGAAATTGAAAAATTATTAAACGCTTATAGGAGACAATCTCCCGACAAGAAAACGATTTATTATCTACAAGATACGTTGACATCCATTGATAGATTATGGGTCGAATTTGAAACAGTAGATGATGAAATAAGATCAAAATATGCAACTGACTTATCACACCCATATTTTACGACGGAGTACTACAACAAAGTACAAAATGGATATGAAAAAATACGTGCAGAAATCATGGAATTGATTAGACATGTTGATCAAAATGAATCAACGCAAGCAAAGAAAACAAATCAAACCCATATATCAAGTTTAACGGATGCTCAAATGAGCAAAATAAATAATGATGAAACAATATTACGAGCATTGAGAAAACAAAAATTTATGATATCGGCATTAAGAAATACAATGAATAATTTAGACATAAAGGAAAATTTATCAAAACAATATTATGAAGTTAAGCTGGATACAATAAAACAATATTGGAACAAAATAGAAGAAACAAATAATATGATATGGGAAAATAAGGATCATGATGAAGATGAATTGCAAACATTTTTCGATTTGGAAGCAAATGTACAAGAGAAAATTGTAGAATTAAAACAATTGATAAAAAATACTGAAAAGTCAGAGCAGCATTCAGAAACAAAAATTGAAACAAATAACTTTATGCAGTTACCAAAAATATCATTACCCAAATTCAATGGAGATTATTTGAATTGGAAACAATTTTATGATTTATTTATTCAAATGGTGCATAATCAAAACATGCCGAAATCACAGAAAATGTGGTATTTGAAAATGAATCTGGAAGGAGAAGCAGAAAAATTGATTAAACATTTATCATTAACTGAAGCCAACTATGACATAGCTTGGAACATTTTGAATGATCGTTATGAAAACAAACGATTATTGGTAACTGCGTTATTAGACAAATTCATGACGCAACCAAAAATCAATAATGAATCAGCTGCAGCACTTAAAGCATTACACGACACAACAAAGGAGTGTTTGCTGAGCTTAGACAATATGGGATTGTCAGTCAAAGATAACTGGGATCCAATAATAATGCATATTTTATTGAAAAAACTTGATGCTAATACGCATTCACTATTTGAACAGACACTGTCATTACCACGTGAATTACAATCAGTAACTAAATTTTTGAAATTTATCGAAACTAGATTTCAGGCCTTGGAAGCCCTGGGAAATAATATGAAAGGCTCACAGAAAGCAATCAAACCAGCAGTTTTAACAATCAACAAAGATAAACTTCAGTGTCCTGTATGCAGCAAATCACATGCTATCTATTTTTGCGAAGATTTTAAAAAGATGTCAGCAATTAATCGTCAAAATAAATCAAAACAATTAAATCTATGTTTAAACTGCCTTAAAAAAGGTCATATAGCACAGAACTGTTCATCAAGAAATTGTCTAAAGTGTGGAAAAAAACACAACACGTTACTACATATGCCGCCAAAACAAGAAACAAAAAAAAATCAAGATAATAACATAACACCAACAAATTTAGCTGCGCAGACAACTGAGCATAATTCATCGTATGTATTTTTGGGTACAGCAGTTGTTTCGATTTTAAACAACGATGGCAAACCATTAACATGCAGAGTTCTTTTGGACTCGGGTTCGCAACTAAATTTCATCACGGAGAAAATGAAAAAACTACTGAGACTTAATAATACAGAAGTGAACATTGATATCGCAGGTATAGGCAATGCTAAACTAAAAGTAAACGACAGATTGAGTGTTACATTAAAATCGAAATACAATGATTATGCCACGGAACTTGACGCATATGTCGTGAAAGAAATAACAAAATATCAACCACAGCAACACATAAATATTGACAACTGGGGTATTCCAGAAAACTTAAAATTAGCAGATTCAGAATTCAATAGACCTCAGAGAATAGACATGTTGTTGGGGGCAGAATTATATGGTGAAATAATCAGAAATGGACAAATTAAATTAAATGAAGGATTACCAATACTACAAAATACGGTGCTAGGTTGGGTAGTGTTTGGAAAAGTAGCCAACATAAATGAAGCATTTTGTGGAATCAATAATATGGAATTAGAAAGGCAATTACAAAATTTTTGGACTCTTGAAGAATGCCCAAAAAAGCAAATATTGTCCGCAGCAGACAAGAAATGTGAAGAATATTTTGAAGCAACAACTTTTAGAAACGAAGAAGGTCGATTTGTGGTAAATCTGCCAATTTTAGGTGACACAACCATTCTTGGAGAATCAAAACAAATGGCATTTAAAAGATTGTTAAGTATCGAAAGACGATTAGAACAGGATGAATCGTTAAAGAAACAATACATTGAATTTTTAGATGAGTACATACGACTTGGACATATGCGTGAGGTTAATAAGGAAGTACTAAATAATTCTCACTGTCTTTTACCACATCATTACGTTTTAAAACCAACGAGCAGTACTACTAAACTACGAGTAGTATTTGATGCATCGGCAAGAACTTCTAATAATTTATCGTTGAATGATTTAATGTTAAAAGGACCGAAAATACAAGAAGACATTGTAGCCATTCTTTTACGCTTTCGAACAAAACGTTTCGTATTTACCGCAGATATAAATAAGATGTATCGTCAAATTTTAGTCGCAGAAGAAGATCGAAATATGCAGATGATATTGTGGCGAAATCATCCATCAGAACCAATACGGTATTATCAACTTTGCACTGTCACTTATGGAACAAAGGCAGCACCTTATTTAGCAATAAAATGCCTTCAAAAATTGGCAGAGGAGGAAAAGGATAATTATCCATTAGCAGCACATGCTATAAAAGATTTTTACGTTGACGATATAATCACAGGAAGTGATAATCTGGAAGAAGCTATAAAAATGCAGCAACAGATGAATAAGATGTTAAAATCTGGAGGTTTTCATTTGAGAAAATGGTGTGCGAATCATCCACGTCTTGTTCAAAACATTCCAAATAAAGATCTGGAAATTCAACTAAACTTTAGTAAGTTACAGGATGACCAAATAAGAACGTTAGGTATAATATGGCATCCAATTATTGACTGTTTCACTCTGACCGTAGCATTAAAAACACATGAAAAAATAACTAAGCGTACGGTATTAGCAGATATGTCACACATCTTTGACCCACTCGGTTTAATAAACCCAGTGGTAGTTACAAGTAAAATTTTTCTACAAGAACTATGGAAAAGAAATTGAGACTGGGACGAAGAACTTCCAGATGAACTCAACTTTAAATGGATACAATTTCGATCTGAACTAGTAAAATTAAATGACATCAAAATACCACGTTACATGTTCACAGAAGACAACTTAGTAAATGTCGAACTACATGCATTTGCTGACGCAAGTGAAAAGGCGTACGGAACAGCTTTGTATTTGAGAGCCATTGATAAAAGTGGTAAACGAATAGTTCGATTGCTATGCTCAAAATCAAGAGTTGCACCAGTAAAACCTACTACGTTGCCACGGTTAGAATTATGCGCTGCTTTATTAACAGCACAACTAGTAAGTTATGTAAAGGAGAGTATTAAACTCAAATTCGAAGAAATATATTACTGGACAGATTCACAGATCGTTCTTTCATGGCTGCGAGGAGATCCGTCAACATTAAAAACATTCGTAGCGAACAGAGTAGCAAACATTCAAGAACTAACACATAACACTAAATGGAAATATGTTAATACGAAACTAAATCCAGCGGACATCATATCACGAGGCATGTTTCCTGAACAATTGAAAAATTCAAAAATGTGGTTTAATGGACCAGACTATTTAAGCACGTCGAAATCAAATTGGCCCTTACAACCAGCAAATGATGTGAAAGTAGTAGAAGAAGAAAGGCAATCAAAATGTATATTGACAACCACTATAAATACAAAGGACCATCCGATTTATCATATAAATCATGGAAATTCATTTGGAAAATTGCAGAGAATAATGGCATACATCTTACGTGTTGCAAGAAACACAAAAAACAAAGCAAATAAAAAGGATCAATTTTTGTCGGTATCAGAGCTTGAAAATGCAACACAGATCATTATAAAAGAAGTTCAACATGAAGAATTTAAGACTGAAATTCAATGCTTACAACAGGGTAAAGAATTACCAAGATCAAGTAAACTCACTACATTAGCACCATTCCTAGATAACTTCGGTTTAATACGAGTTGGTGGTAGATTGGACGCTGCAGACATTGAATACAATGCAAAACATCCAATTCTGATGCCATCAAATAGTTTTGTTACCAGGTTGCTGTTAGAATATCTACACAAGACAAATTTACATGCAGGACCGCAAGCTTTGTTAGCAATAACTAGACAAAAATACTGGATTTTACAAGGTCGAACATTAACACGATCTACTGTAAACAACTGTGTAACTTGTGCAAAAGTCAAACCACGAATGCTCTGCCAACAAATGGGAATTCTGCCTTCAAACAGAGTAAAACAAGCAAGACCGTTCATTAATTGCGGTATAGATTTCTGCGGGCCGATATATACACATTTCAAAATTAGAGGCAAAAGACCTCAGAAATCATATATCGCTGTTTTCTGTTGTTTTGCCACCAAAGCCATTCATTTAGAAATAGTATCAGATTTGAGCACAGATGGTTTTCTGGGTGCTCTGAAACGTTTCATCTCGAGGAGAGGAAGGTGTGAAAATATTTATTGTGATAATGGCAGAAACTTTGTCGGAGCAAAAAATAAATTAGAAGAAATCCATCAAATGTTCGAAAATACATACGCAAAAAATCGAATAACCAACTTATGTTTACAAAATAAAATTCAATTTCACTTTATTCCACCAAGATCACCTCATTTTGGCGGCTTATGGGAAGCTGCTGTAAAGTCCACAAAATATTTGTTACATCGTGCAGTAGCCACAGCAGCATTAACATATGAGGAACTGTGCACAGTGGCAACTGAAATTGAAGCAATTTTGAATTCACGACCATTAACACCATTATCATCAGACCCCAGCGATCTCACTGCACTCACTCCAGCTCATTTTTTAATTGGTGAACCATTGACAGCGACTGTTGATACTCATCAATCAGAAGGAAAAATAAGTTTATTAACAAGATGGCAACTAGTTAACTTTATAAAAAATGAGTTTTGGCAACGATGGCACAGTGAATATTTGAGTGAATTACAAAAAAGAGCAAAATGGATAGATGAATTTCCAAATATTAAAGAAGGCACGATCGTTATTATGAAAGAAGATAACACTCCTCCTTTAAAATGGCCGTTAGGAAAAATCGATGAAGTCATACCGGGACCAGATGGTAAAGTACGAGTAGCATTTGTTCAAACTGCAACTGGTCTTCACAAGCGAGCCATTAATTTGCTGGCACCACTGCCAGTTGACATCAGTGATAGTGAAACAAATACAAATCAAATGGAAATCAACGAGGAAGAAGAACACCCAACGTCTAAAGAAGACAAGAAACGAGCGAATAAAAGACGAGCATCAGCAGGCAAAATGTTCAATACAGCTAAAGTTTTACTTCTAACAGTATTGATAATGCCGCTGATCGCATTTGGAGCCCCTACGGAAACAATTAACGTTCAATTTTTGAATAATAAATCAGGAATTTATTTTGAAGAGATTGGTAAAGCAAACATAATCTTTAGTAAATGGAATCTTATAGTGTATCATGATTTGAAAGGGTATCTGGAAACATTGAATACAGCGAATCAATTATTAAATCAATTGAAACGATTAAGCAAGATTATTAACCATAACGAATATCAAACTGAAATCGTGCATCAATATCAACATCAATTACAAGAGATTCAAGCTGGTAACATGTACTTACAAGAGATACGAAATATAAAGATCAAGGTTCGAAATAAAAGATCACCATTGGATATCGTAGGAACTGTGGCGAACAAACTATTTGGCGTTCTCGACCAGGAATACGCAGAAAAAATGACGCAAACAATCCAACATGTAAAAAATAATGAAGAACATCTTTTAGAACTACTAAAAAATCAGACGTCCATAATAGAAACAACAGCTAACATTGTAAAAAAGGGAGAAGAAGAGAGAATTGATCAAGTCAAAAGAATTGAACAAAATCTGGAAAATATTTATGAAAAAATGCGGAATATGAATAATGAGGTAAAACAGCAGAAGGCCATCCAATCCTTCAATACGTTATCAATTTTAATGGTATCTCTCATCAACGATTGTCAACAAATGCAAAAGGCAATAACAGACGTGATTACAGACACGCATCACGGACGAACCAATTCACTTATAATATCGATTAGTCAACTACAAGAACAATTAGCAGTAATAAAAGACAATCTATCATCAGGATTACGGTTACCAGACATCGATATAATAAAATTATACAAATTAATGACGGTTCAAGTTACAATAAAAGATGAATTTGTAATTTTTAACGTAGAATTACCATTGGTGAGCACAATCACCTTTGAGATGTACAAAATCATACCATTTCCAACGCTAGTTAGCAACGCATCAGTATCAATTGCAACAACGATGGATTTCTTGATGGTAAATACGTATAAAGATCAATTCTATTTAATAACTAAATTAGAATACACACAATGTCTATTGGTGTCAAAGGAGCAACATCTTTGTGGACAATATAGGCCAATGTACTACAGAACAACAAACTCAAACATATGCGAAATAGAACTATTTATGCAGAAGACACTACCACCATCATGTACATTAAAAGTAGCAGCACCAGAAAAAACTTGGATTGCCTTGACAGTACCAAATCAATGGCTTTTTTCGTTAGACAAAGATTGTCAGGTCACAATTATATGCAAGAAAGCAATAATTCATAAAACACTGTATGGAAATGGAATTATATCACTAGCTAGTGGATGCAGTCTTAAAGAAAATAACATGATAATTAACGCAGAATCCAAAATGCAGAGTCGAATCATAAGTCAGTCTTTTCAACCATCAATTAATATCACTACAAAACAAATAGATGAAGCAGATGGTAATATAGCAATAATTGGATCACTTAATTACAGCAATCATAAAAGAGAATTTGATACCATGAAAAATGATATAACACAACTTAAAACACAACAAACAACATTACAGGAAATACAGCCACACGACATTCATCAATTTACAATAAGCTACACCACCATAGCTATAATAGTAATGATAATTATTTATCTGATTATACAACACCTGCACAAACGGATCAAAATAGTGCATGTGAAATCCGATACAACTATGGACAACATACCGACAGCAAAACCCAGACCTAGAACAAGTAAACCGAATAATGACTATAAGTTTGAAGTTGATGACTTCAACGGGGGGCAAGATGTTGGGAAATAGAGTTAGAATTTAAAAATTAATATAACACAAAAATTATTATATATATGTAATTATGTTTAAGTAAGCAATTCAAAGTGCAATGACAAAACATAAAGAAAATCAGTATAAAGAAATAAAAAATAATAATATAAAAATAACATATGAAAATATCGGTCAAATTAAAATGATCAGTTCAGCAATTTTGGTTGTTATTAATTATGTTATGTCAATGCACTTAATAATATATAATGTAATATTAAGTAATTCATAATTGTTTGTTTGTACATATGTTAATTAGATATAAGTATTTTATTATGTATAAATAGCTAAAGAAAAATTAATAAAGAGTCAGTTAATTATTATCAGTGATCGATAGTGATTTAATTTATTCAACCTTATACACTTTACCATAGAACCTGTGTTAACCTCGTTCATGGTAAATAACATCATACACAATTTGAGACTAGCGTTTTCTAGTTTTCAAATTAAATAATATAGTAGACAATTTGAGACTAGCGTTTTCTAGTTTTCAAATTGAATACTATTAACATAGAACTAGTGTTATCCTAGTTTCTAGACACAACACCGCCAATCAGTAATTCTGTCAGATATATCATCCAGTTTATCATCAGTAATATGTTACTGGTGTACATTGCTGATGGGAAATTAATTATTTACTTGGGCGGGAGTAGCGCGCTGGCTGGGATTCGAATCGAATCTCAAGATCACAAGAACGACACCACGACCATCGAGCTATTCAAGCCCTCACTGCATTGAATGTAGAAGCGGTATTACCCATTATATAACATATACTGTGCGGAAATTTGATTGAACACCATCAAATTAAAATATTCCTAAATATATTTAGAAGGAAGAATATACTAAGGAAAATCTTCAAAGAGGTTAAGGATAATGGTCTTTGAATAGTTAATTTTACAGCTCCATAGAGATGTAAAATTATGAAATTAGTGCTGCTGTTTTATATACATATTTTGGATGGCAAATGGACGAAAGATGGTAGACTGAGTCTTAGTACACTGTAGCTAAATGATATTCAAAAGGATTGGGAATATGATACTAAAAATTGAAGGACATATTGTATAAAAGTATAGATCTTGGAGCAAGTCAAAGCCCACATCAATCTCTCAAGCTAATGATGACTGACAATGATTATATAAAATGACAAATTAATTGTAGTTTCCTATTATTTCCATAGACGTTCAAAATGTATTTACTAAATCCTCTTTTTCTTTTCTTTCTTTTCGAAATATTTTTTCACTTCCTATATTATATTATGGTAGTATTCATTATTGCTACTTTTCAGACATTATTTTTCTTTTATATACATATACTAGTATTTTTTCAAGCGTATATTATTCCGTTGCATAGAGACATAAAAATTCATTTAAACGAGTAGGTATATATTTTTTTTATTTTTTTATTTTTTTTTGTATACTTTAAGAAAATTAAAATTATTCCTTCGCCTTATATTACAAAAATTAAAATACCTACTCTCTGTGTATTTTTATTCTCTATACATACATATCATATATGCACATTGTATTCGTATACTGTATAGTACTACATATATACATTATATCAGCTATTATCCTGATTATAATGACTAAATATTGTAATGTTTCTAAAAGACTTTTATTGTCATTATTCTTGTTGTTTATACATAAGTATATTTTATTTCAACCGCTATTTTCATTTCTTTTTGATAATATATATTTTTACATAATAATCATACACAACCATCTTTATAATTTTACATTACACATGAAGCCATGAATCTTTATATGTACATATATCGTGAATATAACTGCGTACATATAATATATCAAATGAAATACTCGTATGTAGGAGGTCCTAATTTAGATATAGCCCACCATCATTCATTTTTATTTTCGAATCATCTTATTTAAATGAAAAAAAAAAATAATAATGAACAACAAATTTTCATTCTGCTGTCTATATTATATTCTTTCTATGTACTGATGGAAAATATTTTTACTACTCATACATTGATAATATACGAGTATATGTACATAGTTTTAAATCCTTTATCATTTTTATTTTATACATTCTCTCTATATTCTTTGTATTCTTTGTTTTCAATCTTTTTACTACATACAACATAATTTTGCTTGTTCCATATACACACATATAAGTATAATTTTTTCTTCCTATTTATTTTCTTTTTTGTTTTTTTTTTTTTGTTTCATTCTTTCTTTCTATATTTTTCCTTTTGTTTTATATTCCGAAATAAAACAATAAACAAAAAACATAGTAATGCACATACATAATACAATACATAAATGTTACAATAGTATAGTACATATAGTACATTTATTATTTGATTTCATTTCAAAAGCAGGCAAGGATTGCAAATATACAAGCAAAAGGATGTCTCTATCATATATAGAAAGAACAGAATACATACTCGTACATATAATATTCAACTATTGTACATAATATATCTATATATTGTATGTATATTATATTATATATGTTCTGTTAACGAAAATACAATACAAAAAAAAAATTACTCAAAATACATAACAACAAACAATGACAGTAAATAACGGTAACAACAACTGATACAATAAAAACGACAATAATATAGGTACAATAGTAACAAAACAACATATATTGTTGTTAACAACATGCTCGTAAATATATACATATATAGTACTGTACATAATGTATAGAATTGAATGAAAATGAAGGAACATATAAATACATAATACATACAGTATATGCACGTTATAAACAAAACGTACTCAATTTATATAATAGAAGGATCTATTGTATTAGTTTTTAGATATTTTATTATGTTCATATACATATGTAAATATGTACATATATTTAGTCTTAAATAAGTTGTGTATATTGCGTGTATATAGTTATCTGTTTTTTAGCTTTTGTAGGGTTTTTTATTCATCAAAATCATATATGTATGTATTGTATTTGTATAACATACATACTCCCATACTCGTATGTGAGTGTAGGTAGATATAATGTGTAATAATGCAATGTAAGCTTTTTTCTCTTTTAAGTTTTTGAACAAAAAAAAAAAAAATTTGTAGAAAATGAAGAAAATCGCTTTTGTTATACGATAATACTTAAAACATGTCTATATACTGCATTCTGTATTTATATATGCTATGTATGTATCTATATTCAACTATTATATTGTTCTTTGTTTCATAAAATTTTCATTATTATTCCTTTTTTCTCTGTTTTTGAACTAAAAAACATCTGAAAACATCAGGAAAATCTCAAAATAAAAAATATATTTTACATATGTTCATATGATTGTAAATTGTATACTTACATATAGTTTTCCTAAATGATATATCATTCTAAGAAAATTATACATAAAACGAATTTTCATTTACATATGTATATATTTTTGTTGTTTTATTCACATGAAGGAAATTCAAAAACAAAAACAAAAAAAAAAAACGGTCACATTTTTCCTTACCTTCATCTAAATAAAGATAATAATATTTATATTTATATTTATATTTGAGTGTAAGTATATGTACTAAATGTACAGTACACATACATATAGTATTGAACAAAACATAAGTACATATATGCAATTGATAAATGAAACATTAAATTATTATATCATAAAATTGTTATGAAATATACATATTTTTTAAAAAATATCAAAAAATTAGGAAATTATTAAACTTTTAACTTTATACCGTAAATTGGGGTGGGGGGTTACTTTGCACCATATTTTCTTACATAATTTTATATGCAATCTAAAAATATTTGTTTCTTAAATTCTGATCTATGTTTTTTTTTATAACAATAAATTAAACTGCGTTTTTAATATTACGAAACGGTTTGGATTTGGTTTAAATCATTTTATTAATCATCGAAAATGGTGCAAAAAGTAGTCTTAATGACGAGAGTTACTTTGCTCCACGCAGAATTTTCCTTAAAATATCTACTGAAATACATTATTTGAACATAGTAGAATGCATATTTTCGAACTTCGCGCATATTTTTATACATATACCTATGGAACTGATAAGTTTGAAATCAAAATATAATGGTGTAATAATATAAAACAAGAGTTTGGTAACAAAAAAAGTGATATTTATTCAAATCAAGTTAACTCAATTCAAAATTCTAAGGACTACAAAGCTTCTATCGTTTTAATTAAACTCCTCATCGAGATTTTAATTCTTCAATTTCATAAATTCCTCGATTTGATATAAATTTCGGTTTTTCAATGGTTCCAATCACATGTTCCCATTTGTAGAACATCTTATCTTCTTTCGCAGGCCATTTCCAATTATTTTGAGATTTAGTCATTAAAGATATAATCGCTCCATCTTGTTGTATGGCTTCTATTTTTCCGGAAAAATATTCTCCTTCGTAAAGAAATACAACATACCGTATACGACTTCTTTTTTAAGGCTTTGGGAAAAAACTGATGTTTTTCTTCTGTTAAATGAAAATTGCTGAAGTTATTTTCATCATTGAAGTCGTCAAGTTCGGTATTTAGATTACATTCTAAATCATCATCACTATTCTCATTAGTAAATTATTCACGTTAATCAGTAAAAATTTGTTTAATAATGAATTACTCACCGAATGAACTACTTTGCGCCACTGGAGAAAAATAACCCCAATATTGAATAGAAAAACGTACTAACTGGAAAAAAAAATCAGTAGATTGAAAATATAAACAATGTATTGAAGATGAATTACTTACCACATTTAAAATATATTAATCAATATAATTTAGTTGTAACTTATGTTCAATTATCAAATATTTTTTCACACTTGATGAATTTTTATGAATCATAAAATCTTCACTGCACACAATCAAATTTAAAAATGACCACAAGAGACACTTTGCGAATGAATACTAACGCTGTTATGAGTTAAAATCATAAATTGATTTTGATTCAACTAGAAATTGATAAAAAATGTGCATGATCAAACATGTTTAAAACAACACCTTACAAATATTTCTACTGAAGGTGGCGCAAAGTAACACCTGCAGGGGCAAAGTAACCCTACTTTACGGTACTTTATAAATACGCAATGCATATTTAAAGCATTTATCTTAAAACCAGGATTCAAGAAATCTCCTATTTTTTGCACCAAATATCTTCGAAGTTACTTAACCGATTTCAATGAAATTTGAAACATAGATACTTTGATAAGAATTGTGGTCCTTGAATGCAGCACTTTTTTTTTGAAAATGTCCTTCTTTCCGTTTTACAGGGTGACAAAGTTGTCAAAACTGTGATTTTTCGACTACCGAATACACCTCGTAGTCGTACAGCAAATACTGATTGATCAATTTCTTTGAAATTTTGAATATAGGTAGCCTAAAGGATATTGTGGTGTTTGAATCTAGCACATTTTTGATTTTAGCTCCTGAAATTTAGTTATAGTTCTTAAAAAAAGGAGAGGGGTTTTTTTTTGAAAAATCCTTCCACTTTGACTTCTGTTTTCATACATTAAATCTTCATATATTTATATGATTTTGATATCAAAATAAAATTTGAACTTTTTTGAAATGTTTACAAAAAAAAAATTATAAAATTCTTTGTTATATTTCCATTTTTATTAACAAAATAAAATTATGTTTTTGTTTTCATCAAAATATTAAAAAATCTATTTTTATTAGCACCCAAAAGGTATGCAAAATGATTTCGAAATTTTTGAAAGTCGAATCCTACTCTTAAGATAAGTTTTGGAAAATTTAGTGCAAAATTACAAAAATGAAATAAATGCCGGGATTAAAAGAGAAGGATGAAAGCTACCAAGTCCTGGGGTACGCCAACGATATTCGACGTAGTGGGATGCAGCCTAAAGGCAGTAAGAAGGACATATGAGTCAATCGAAAGAGAAGCTACGAAATTAGGATTGGGAATCAATGAGTCTAAGACAAAATTAATGGTATTCAGCAGAAATAACATGGCTCGAAGTAGAATAGGACCAAGTGTTACAATCCGTATAAAATCGTTTGAAGTAGTAGACGAGTTTACGTGTTTGGGATCTGTGATTTCTTCCAATAACGAAGAATCGGAAGAAGTCAGTACAAGATTAATCAAAAGCTTAACCAATAGCTTACCTCAAAAGATTAACCAATAAAGCCTACTACAGCCTCATAACAACACTCAAATCGAAAAATGTAGCCAAAATCTCAAAATCCATTATATATAAATCTTTGATCCGGCCAATATTGACATACGAATCTGAATGCTGAACATTGTGAGATGCTGATGTGAGAAGACTCGAAGATCCTGCGTCGGATTTATGGGACAACTAAAGTTGGAAACAATGAGTTTGTTAGGAAAACAAATGCAGAGTTATATGATATTTACAATGACATCGACGTAGTAACACATGTAAGAATCGGTAGACTAAGGTGGATCGAACATGTGAATAGAGAGGAGAATTCCAATCCAAGTAAACGGCTACTGTATGGAAAAATATCGAAGGAAATAGACCAAGAGGTAGACAAAGGAACAAATTGTGGCGATCCGTTTTGATAGACATGAAGAAGATGCGGCTGCAGAACTGGGTTGATGTTTTAATAAATAGAGACAGGTGGAGGCAAATTCTCTTAGAGGCTAAGGACCTGTTTAGGACTATGTACAGACGGAGAATCAGAAGAAGAAGATTATTACAAATTTTCATATTTCACAATATGTAATTATTCGACTTAGCTACAACAAGATTATTTCGGTTCTGTTTGCAAATATTTTATTCATCATACTGTATATCTTGTATTATGATTGAGTTCATGATCTTTATCGAATTTTAATGTAAATATAAGCATTCCAATGCCGTTCATTAACCATTCTAATAATATATCAGTCTAAGCTCTATCAAGTAAATGAGTTTGCTTCTCCACCAGCAAACTTAATGGTTCACAATTCATGTTAAACTATAGGTGCGCACATGGTAGGAATAAGCTAATAATATATGAGATCACTTTTTTGTAAGTCCTGGTTCACTTTGATCTTAAAGATGTAGTGCTATAGAAAAAGAAGAAGAAAAATTCCGTTCATTTTGTAATCTGAATGCTCTGGATTATAGTCAAATTGGAATTCATGATTGTAATCAAAATCTAATCGAGTAGGTATAATTTATTCGCGATCTGTTTAATTATACTACTACCTAATATAAGTACTTCAAAGATAATACAAAGTACTTACACCTACTACCTAAATATAGATTATAGTTGATGATCGAACCCTGAAACTTAAATTTATAAATTTTTAATTTTTAATCATATACTCGTATATAATTTATGACTATTTTTTATGTCAGATTTAAAGAAACGGATCACGAAAACAATTTTATTCTCTATTACAATTAAATTCTAAATAATCTCATAGGTAATCTATTCAACCTGCTCGCTCATTCGAGGTAATATACATATTTTATTCAATATGTTCATGTATCTATTTATAAGTATAATACTATTCTAACGATAACTTTTGTATTCATTAAAAACTAACCATGACAACTTCCTATATACCTATGTGTGTATACAATTAAAATTTTATTTTGTAGAAAATAAAAATATTCTTTAGCAAAAACAAAAACAAAAAAAAACTAACATTGACAATAAATGAAATTGGTGCATTGGTAATGAGTAACATTAAGAATATGTGTTACATATATACGTTTTTAGTCACATTTATATACATTTAATCATTCAGACACATACTGAACATATCTTTTTCTATGCACACATACATTAGTACCTAACATTGTAGACATACAGAGGTTGAAATTAAGTATTTTGCTAATTTCAGCCTCGAAATCCGGAAAAAACGACGGATTTGGGCCGAAATCTAGTCAGCGAAATTACATAAAAAATATGTAATTATCGCTCGAAATCTACTCATGTTTCGCTCTTTACGTAGAACAGAGACATCTACCAACAAATTGTAAACCAAAAAAAAAATGTTTTTTTAAAATTTTAATTAAGAAATAATTGAATATAAATGACAATTAAATTTATTAGAAGAAGTAAGCTATGTTCAGATAAATTAAATAAATTAAACAAACTGTCAAAATCGCTGTGTGTCACCTTCGTAATTTCTACTCGAAATTACTTAAAATGAAATCTACTTAATTTCAACCTCTGTGTGTCGAAGACATAACATTGAAAGTAAAATTATCATATTATTCTTATTCTCATATATGTACAAACTACCACATATTCATATTTCGAATAACAATATTAGTAATAATGAACGATAATAATAATAATAATGACAATACAACTAATATTTCCTTCCCTAATTTTAATTTTAACATGCTTTTTACATATGTAAGTATGTCTTCCCCCATAATCACATATGCGGATACATGTACCTGTCATTTATGTATGATTTCGTTTTTAATTCATTTTCATTCATTCAAACTTATTGTAAGAAATTTTCATCCTTAAAAATTATATTGACAATATCATGTATGTTTTTTATACACTGTAATATCATTTTGTATAAATGTGCCATTTTCTCTGAAAGAGATACAAGTCCATTTTTGACAAAACATTGGTTAATATATAAGAGGAAGAGGTCGTTCAAAAAGATTGTACAAAAAAATTGCTGATTTTATACTAACAAAAAACACTAAAATGCTCCGCTTATTCCACTCAAAACCTTTTGAATGATGTATGATAAAAATTTTAGACAAATACATGGTGTAGTTACTGAGAAAATGTGTACCAAAACATGTTGAAATTTGAAGAAAGCCTCGCCCTTATTGTCCTGCACAGGAAAAACTGTAACATTTTTGAAAAATAAATTTGTTCAGCTCATTCCACTCACTTTCATTTGAGCTTTCATTTAAAACATATTTCATAAAAATAGAATAAAAAATCACTGAGAAAAAGTGTACCCAACTCACCCAAAATCAGTGAAATCACTAATGTAAGAGTAAAAGGTGGTTTTTAACTGCAGTGAGCGCTTGAAGAGATAAGGAGTAGTAGAGAAACATTGTATTAGAGGCTAAAGTCAATTTTTTTCTTTTTCTTCTTCCAGCTCTAAATGAGACAGAGGATAGGGCTTTCACCGAATTTATTTTATGACTTATTACTACAATGTGTGTATCGGATTTAAGGGCGGATTAAGAACCATTGAGTTTCTGGCAGAGAAGCGACTTCATTTACATGCCATAGCCTCAGACTGATCCTTTACATATTAGGATGATCTAATAATACTTATTGAGTTTTTTCTTTGGTTCTCGTCTGCGAATAGACTAATCAGCATTTCTAAGCTTGGTACTCATTCAAAGCGGAGTAAACTTGGGCGATAATAAAAGTTAGAAATAACTTATACGAAGGATAGAAAATTATTTTGTCTTCCTTTAGTTGTAGGCGGTAATGGAACGCGCAACTTTGTTACAAATAGGTCAATTGTTCTACCACTGCGCCACCGAGCTCCAGGCTCAAGTCAACTGAGCTACGGTTTTAAAATCAAGAATAATAGAATTAATTATCATTTAAAATAAATAAATCGTTAAAAATCTCCATCATAATGAACTTACACTATTTTCAAAGAAAATGGATTAAATATTATGTTGTTAAACATTTTTGTATTGTTTTCATTCTAAGTACGTGTTCATTCTTAATCGAATTTATTCTATTAAAAAATTTTTTTTTGTGGATATACGGAAAAATGGAAAATTATGTACATACCTAGTGCTAGGAATTTACTTATTTTTTGTTTTTCATTTTCTTGTACACTGATATATGAATTACTTTTAAAATATATTTTCATTTACAGCTAACTCTTTATTACAATAAATATTCATTTATTTCATTTTCATCATACATATAATTTGATGTGTGTATACATACTCGTATTTTGTAGATTCAAAGGTACTTTACAGAATATATGTATGTACATATGCATGCTCTTATATACGTATGTGTATATATTTAGTATGTATAATATAGGTACATATATTAAACATTGTGTGTATTGTTTTACGTTACCGTTTCGTTTAATTAAATGTTGTTGCCATTGTTACGTATACACATAATGCTTGAAAAGAGATGAAAATACATATACATACATATCACAAAATTGATTAAAAAATATACAATCCTTAAATGGTAAACTAAAAATTGTTTTAGAATTTGTATTATTTGTAAAATTGTAGAGTGTGCGGTGCGATACATTTGAAATTTGAAAATTAATGCAAAGGATTACAATTAAAATATTTGACAATTTCTCCACAATTTATACCCCATCACCTTTTTACATATTTTACTATACATTGTCTATTTCTTGTTAAACACTCAAGTATAACCGCACCGTAATACTCTGTATAACAGTTGGTATAACTTTATTCCGTACCTCACCTGCATACTTCTTGTATACTTAAAGACCTTAATCTCAACATGAATTATGAACCACTTATGTCCTTCATTTAGAAAATGTAGACTTAATTTACATAGAATTTCAGGCTTTAATAGATATAGTTTATTTCGTTTCTTTCGTTGTTCTCCAACGTGAATATGACTAATTCTATATATATCTTTCTGTTACATTATACAATCCAAGATGAGGTGTTTTCAAAAATTCAAGCTTGTGGCTGGCTTGCGTTTGCATAGTGTTCATTTAAATCAATTTGCAAACGTCAAGTGTTCGTTTACAAACTTAAGTTTATCGTCAACTTAAGTCAAGATTTGCAAGTTCTCGATCGTCTTGATTATCTTGAGTTCATTTATTTAAATTCAAGTGTTACCGCATCTTCATTTAAAATTTAATGACTTTTAAGAGTTCACATTATAAATTATAAAACAAAAGTGTTTATTAATAAAAAACAAAAATTAATAAATCTTAAAATAATGAAAAGTTATCAGTAAGTATTTTGAAATAAAATAAAAATACAATACATTGACATTGCAAGATATATAATCTTGCGGCAAGGTATTTGACTTGATCGAAAAGAGCCATGGTTTCAACTCAGCTTTCTACAAGTCAGAGCTAACTCTGAAAATTCAACCCAAATGATCAGTCTTTTTTTGTGTTCGACCTTATAGTTCCCACTGGAAATCCAATCTTCCTTAAGGTTCGGCAATACAATGCAATCCTGCCAAACACAACATATAGATAATTTTTCCTACCCATTCTTCCCTAAAATTGTAGCTCAGGTCAATTTAAGGTCATTATAAGAAATGGATAGAAAAGGCTATATAGGAATGCAAACTTAATATCGCACTGTCGTTTGTTTGATGTGGTTCATTGGGACCCCAACTAATTTCAGAAGAAAAGTGCAAAGAATATCGAAAAACATAACTAATCAGAAAAACGGATAAAACAAAAATGAACAGAATAAAATATCTATAAATACTTAACTAAAAATCTTCGTATCGATACTCTTAAATTAGGTGATGAAAAAGTCATGAAAAAAATTAAAATGTATGTACTTGTATTTGAATCAAAATTCAATTTGAATTTTCTTTGTAAAAATGCATACATCAATCAATTATTTCTTATGTATGATGTTATATACATATATTCGAAAATGAATAAATGAAATGTAATTAGTTTTATTATTAAAATTATAATTTTCTATTCGTCTCTATATGTACATACAAAATATAAAAAAAAAGGAAAATATACTTTCTTAAAATTTAAATTATTCAAACATTTTCACAGAATTTTCATAATTAAAATATTTGTTGTTGTTTTATTTTATTATTTTAAAGGTGCTGAATGGAAATTATTAACAGAAGATGAAAAACGTCCTTTCATAGATGAAGCAAAACGTCTAAGGTAAATGAAATACATGTAGGAATATATAATGATATTACACACTCCTCGTATATAGGAAAATATATACATATATACATAAGTATAATAAACAAACATACATATGTATATAATATACGAATACGTATATAGAACTATAAAATTATGTATATGTACCTACATACTTTTACATTGTATTTACTTATGCAAAATGAAATAATTTTCACTCTTAAAAATTTTATGTGCATAATACGAAATATATACAGAGTATACTATAGGTCATTCAAAAAGTTCGCAGCCTTATAATGAAGCAGTATGAATTTATGAGCCAAAATACAATTAATCTTCAATATATTCCCCCCTAAGCTCAATGCATTTTTTCCAGCGATTTTCCAATTCATTTATCACTTGCCTGAAGTGATTTTCCTTGAGACCTCCAAAGTACTCTTCGACAGCCGTTATGACTTCTTTATTTGATGAAAAATGCTTACCACGTAAGAATTTTTTGAGATTTGGAAATAAATGAAAGTCAGACGGAGCCAGATCTGGTGAATATGGTGGATGCTCCAACAATTCGTAGTGTAGTTCCTTCAATTTGGCCATTGCAAGGACACCTTTGTTTGCTGGTGATTGTCTTGGTGGTAAATGATTTTTTTCTTTTGTAATCCTGGTCTCTTGTCCCGAATTTTTGTGTCTAATTGTTCTAAAAGATTTGAATAATATTCTCCTGTTATCGTTTTACTCGTCTGAAAGTAATCAATTAGTAAAATCCCCTTTGCATTCCAAAAAACTGATGCCATAACCTTCTTTGAAGATTTTGAGAGCTTTGGCTGCTTTGGGGCCGAACAGCCGGGCTCGGTCCACTCTGCTGTTTGTTGTCGCATTTCAGGATCATAGTAATAAATCCAGGTCTCGTCCTTGGTTACAAATCGACGCACAAAATCAATTCTATCCTTTTGAAAATGACCCAAAAGTTGTTGAGAAAGTTTCACTCGAATGCGTTTTTAATCAGAAATCAACGAATGCGGCACCCATCTTGTCAATAACTTTCTCATACCTAATTCACTAGTTAAGATACTATGCACTGATCCAGTTGAGATGCCTGTGGCCCCAGCTAAATCAACCACAGTTATTCGGCGATTTTCCAGAACCAAATCATGAATCTTGTCGATAATTTCTGGAGTGGTTGCTGCTTTTGGACGTCCTGAACGTGGATCATCATTGATGTCTGTACGGCCGTGTTTAAATTGAACAACCAATTTTTTTCCAGTTGCATATGAAGGAGCACTGTCTCCTAAGTCCTAATACGTTTACCATATCATCAAAAATTTCTTTCCCACTTAATCCTTTTTTAAACAAATATTCAGTCACCGTACGATTTTTTAAATTATCCATTTTCTGAAAACAAGCCAAGCACGTGTAATTTAATCAACTGTTTAAACTAAACTATTTGACAGATCGATCTGGAATTTATGGTACGTTCATTTGAAGGACTGGTGTTGCCAACACCAATAACTTTTTGTTTCTAGAAATGTCACTTATGCGTAAGGCTGCGAACTTTTTGAATGACCTAGTACTTCTACTTTGTCTCAATTTTATAAAATGTGACTGCGTATACATACAAATAAGTATATGTACATATATTTACGTAAATCCACAAATGTAAAGATGTATCATTATATTAAAACAATATTGTTTATAATCTCCATGTGGACTTGATAAACATTTTCTATAATTGAAATTGAAAAAAAAAATGTATTTTTGTTTTTTTTTTGTTTTTTGTTTTACAGAGCAATGCACATGAAAGAACATCCCGACTACAAATATCGTCCCAGAAGAAAACCAAAAGCATTAAGACGTGACGGTTATCCGTATCCTATGCCATATCCTTCAGTTCCGGTTGAGGCTTTAAGAGCAGGTATATCATATAATGTCATAAATAAACTAGCAAGCATACAAAACATAAAATTTTCACAAAATTTTCAAAATAAAATGAAAAATTTAAAATTTAAAATGAAAAATACGAGTAGGTATACATTTTCCAATAGAGTTATTCCTAGAATACATATACGAGTAGGTATGTCTTCATTCTTGTTTATCATGATAGATGACCCTTTTTCTCAACTCTGTATTGTATGCTTGTTGCATATTAAATTTACAAAAACAAAATACTTTATGAATGAAAATTATTATACGGATACATATGTAGATATGCTAATACTTACATGATTTTAATCCTCTTTGGTGTTAACTTTAAGAATCATAAATATATAGGAAAAATACATAATAAATACACATGAGTGTAGATTTCTCACGGTACATACAGAAAATCATATAAGTGTTTAGATATTTATTTTATTTTTTATTTGAATATGCATATAGTCATCATCATCAATGGCCTTAAATAACAGATATTCTTCACAGGACAAATTGACCCTGAGCCTCCAGTATTTTTTTGTCCTCCAAAAAATTCGGTCCTTGGCAGCATCCTTCCAGTTGCGTACTCTTATTATTTCTCGAGCATCTTTTGCAATCGAGCATCCTTGTCTTCCCATCGTGCTCTTGGTCTTTCTCTCGGTCGAGCTCCTCCTTCAATATGCAGTCATTCTCATAAATATGTATTTGGACGACTGCAGGTAATTTAAAACTTTTTGAAATCTTTATAATCTTTAGTCTATACAATCTTCAATCTTTCTGGAATTCTGAAACGAGATTGAATTTCACCATTTCGGATGCCTAAAAACTTGTAGTGTATACGCATCCTACGAATTGCAGAACAAGTGTTTAAAACAAAAAATAACATTGCACTAAAGTATTAGATTTTAACCACGCCATGCGTAACTCAATCTCCATTTATTTCAATCAAATGAAGCAAACGTTATTTTTTCGATGTCCGAATATAATGTATATGTGTTGCCTGTTGTGGCTATCAGATCAAAAATTTTGACCATTGTTGGTCTTTTGTTTGGGTTAAGGGGAAAGATTATATTTTTCCATAATCAGATAAATGATGAGAAGGAATGAGAAATCGAATGGTCTAGCTCTAGATAATCGACCTTCAGTCAGAGGGAGCAACAAAGTGCAAGAAGATAGAGAAAGGTTGCGGATGACACTCATAGTTGGTAGTTGTAAGGTGAAAGCAGGACTATATAGGCCTAATAGGAGGATTTAAATAATCAATTTTGTATATAATTTTTATGAAGTTAAACTACAAAAAAAAAATTTAATTACCCTTTGTTTAAATATTTATGAAAGTAACTGTAACATAACTTCGAATTTTTTTCAGTTTATTTATTTTTTCATTTTTAATTACATTTCCCTTTCACATAATTACATTAAAAAAATCATCTGATACGTATATGCAGATGTAATCTTGTTATTATACAAAAAAAAATGTAGATACAATTGTATATGAAGGCTAATTTCATGTTCAGCAAACATTTGTCTCGGAACAAAAATACCTAACTTGATTCCGTAAAATTATTCTTGTTGGGTGGTAGATATCGTTTCTTTTGTATACTTTAATCAAAATGTGGGCTAGGCATTTACGGTCTTTATATGGGCATATTATGTATACATACATACGTATTAATGTGTACAATAAGCATAATATAATAATATATGAACAATAACAATAATAAAATAATAAATTCCTTTATTTATAACAACCAAAACTATTTTATTAGTATGCAATAACAAGGAGTATAGTATATTATATACTTTACGGAAGTTAATTTTAATTTATACATATACATATGGAGAAAAAATATAGCAATACATAGAAATACAGAAATTCTAGAAAAAGAAACGAAAAACTTGTGTAAAAAACTTACTGATGAATTACCATTAATCATTGAGAATTATATAATGTGCTTACGTATGGATGTGTGTATTTGTATTATGTAATAAAGTATACATGTGTATGTGTTATATACTAGAGATGGAATACATAAATTATACTCTGCGATATGTATATGTACACTGTAGGAATATAATGAAAATAAAATACAAAACGTAAAACATAAAACATATATAAAACTTTCCTAAAAAAAAAAGTGAAAAAAAAAAATTAAAAACTTTAAAAATAAATAAACAAAAAAAACAGGACTAATACTCGCATCGTTTTTAAAAAAATATAATAAACTTTACTCAAAATGTTTGTATACACGCATATATAAACACACACATATCATACACAAACAAATACTTGTATATACATATGTATATACTAGCCTGTTCGATAATGCGGTCGCGGGTCGATCTATGGTGAGATCATAAAAGGAGCAATTGAAATAAAATTACAACATGAGCTTAAAAATAATTATGTATGCATGAAGAATTTTTGCCAGAGGTTCAAACAGTTAACAAAGAATATTATTTGAACGTCATAAGGCGTTTGCGTGAAAGTATTCGTCGCAAAAGACCTGAATTGTGGAGAGAAAATTATTGGATTTTGCACCAAGATAATGCACCGTCTCACAAGGCGACTATAGTGACTGAGTTTTTGTCAAAACAAGCAACGACTCTGTCATCGAACAGCCTCCATATTCACCTGATTTGGCTCCTGACGACTTTTTCCTGTTTCCCAAATTGAAATTACTACCTCTTCGAGGAAGGCGTTTTTTAAGTCGATTGAATCGATCAAACAAAATTCAGTGAAGGTGCTGGAGAACATCTCGGAAAATGCCTACAAAAAGTGTTTTGAGGACTGAATTAACAGTTGTCGTATGTATGTTGCTTCAAATGGGGCCTACTTTGAAGACAACAAAATAAATTTAAATGATAATTAAATATTTTGTGTTTTATTGACATTTTCCAGGTACTTTCTTGACAAAGTGTTATATAACTCGAAAGCAGCTTATTTTTCAAAGATCGATACTAATTGATATTACCCAAATCGATTTCGAGTCGAATTTTAAAATAGAAGATTTAATTTGAGTTTATAATTTAGCTTGAAAAAGTGCTCTCGAATCGACTTATGTACATAATTCCCTCCTGATGTTGCCACACAACCATTACACTGTAGCTTTTTCATATTTCCATATTTTATGTAGTATAAACGTGGTATCGATACTACCGAAGACAGACCAAAAGTTTAATCTAGATTAAGTCGATAATCTAGATTAATTTTCCAGTCTGTCAATTTCAGTTCTGAATGATCTAGTTGTACAACTGGATTATATTAATCTAGTTCTGGTAAACTCGATTTACTTTGCTAAACTCGATTAAAAAAGAAGAAGAAAGTTTAGAAAATAAAAAACCAGATTTACAAAGAAGAAGACGAACAAGTTCATAGAGAAAAGAAAACTAGATTTACAATCTGTCACATTATTTCTCGTTAATCTAGATTCAGAATAATCTAGATTACTTCAATCTAGATTAAGTTTTGATCTGTCTAGACTATACCATGGTATATTGACTATACTACATGTTTATTACCCTATACTAGCTGTATACCAGGAAAACAAGCTGTTATAAACGTGGTATTGTAACCAGAATGATTTTTCTAGTATGAATCTAGTATTCACAAAATTTACTAAATGCAGTGCCATTTTAATGCTGCGGAAATTATAGAAATTAGTCTTTACAGAAGTTTTAACATCAAGATGAAAGTAATTAGTAGGCATAGTAGGCATTAAGTTGAAAGTGATAAAATGCAAATATAAATTTTCTATATGACACCACAACAAAATTCACAAAATATGTCAAATAATACTAGGTTTATACTAGATTACATGTCTGTCACCATGCTAGTATTGTTCATACCATGTTATGGATACTATATAATTATGTCTAGATGACATTAAACTACAAAATGACGAAGCATTTAATTGTTGAAATAGACGCGTATTTCCGCGAAAGAAATACTTGACAGGTCGTACTTTAGTGTTGGTTGTATTAAAACAAACACTTATGCCAAGTTTCACAGTGGAAGTTTAAAGTCAAAGTTAACTAAACCTGAACTTGAGTTTAAATTGAAGATTTAAACTCATTCAGTTTCACAGTTAAATTTTAGTTGACTTTAGTTATCTAGAGTCTAGAGTTTAACAAAGTTTAGTTATCTTGAACTTAAATGAAAAGCTTATAATGAGGGGATATAATTATATACTGATTATAACTGCCGGAACAGAATTTATAGCTGTAGTACGGCTGTAAGCGGCTGTAGTATATAGCATAACATGTACTATATCCTGAAGCGGTGCATGCGGTTATAATGAACAGAATGTACTGCTGAATAAAAACGGCAAAGACGTATCATATTCACTAACATTAATTTCATATATTTGAAAAATGACGGTGACAGTGACGTCTAACCATATTCAGGTCTTTACAAATTATAATTTGACTGTTCTCTGACTCCTCCTATTTAAGTTATTTTAAACCTTACCCAAAGTTTAACCAGTAGATTTTGAAAGTTTAAATTTTGTCGGTATTTAAACTCCACACATAAAGGTTAAACCCGTACTGTGAAACTCGTTTATATTTTAATTTGAACTGTAAACCTTCTACGAAGTTTAAACCTGCACTGTGAATCTGGGCATTAAAGACCAACGTGGAGTAAATGTATCGTATTGAACATAAAATTAATTTTAGGTTGTCGTCGTACCTAAATATATCAAAGACTTATCGAACTGCCTAGTACATGTTACATTATGTCTTACGCGTAATCATATATTTTTATACTAGTATACGTATATAATATACGAGTATGTGTAAAGATATACTACACAAAATGAAATATAACAATAATTACCATCATCATGAAAAAGTATAATAATATGTGGTGAATAATAATAATAACAAAAAGTTTTACACAGTTTTATATTTTCTAATTAGCATTCAACGAAGTTATTTTTACTTATTCTTTCATTCATTTTACTTTGTTTTTTTTTTTTTGTTTTTTTTTTTTTTTTTTATAAAACAACATCTATATACATTCGAATAAATATTATAAGGATATATTGCACAAAAATAAAAATTTAAAAGCTCTTCCTTGTTATATTATATACAATTACGTTATTGTTATTATTTTATTTTTTTATGTATGTATGTATACCTACTATACCATATACGTATGTTTTATGTACCTTCAGTTTTTGACAATGCACAATCATGTTATGTTCATATTACTTTTTATTACTTATGTATATGTATAAAGACTGCGAACTCAATTAATTATAAAAATTATACGATATCACGTTAAAAAAAAAATAAAACGCGTAAACAAAATGTTGTAATAAATTTTACTTTTTTATTATTATTTCTCTATTCAATTTTTATCGTTTATTACCATTGAAACACATCAAATATAGGAGTAACGAGTGAAAGCATAGAGTTTTTAAATAAGTATATAGTAAAGAAGTAGGTATGACAACATATACTAGTATATATATACATACCAACACCACATATGGAATAATTAAGTATATGACTTGATTTTAATTTGATAGTATAATTTTTTAATAACGGAAAATAAAAAAATAAACATTTCAAAAGTACCTATAAATTCATTTTTATATAACAAAATAATGAAAAAAATACGGTAAATCGTACACATATAATAATAAAGACGAAATATAAAAATTTTATGAAGTACCTAACTATACATATACGTGTGTAATTCATTTTAATATTATAGTAATTTTTTATTATCTTTTCCGGTCAATTTTGAAAATTCAATTTAACTACCTACCAAAAAAAATAAGTTAATAAATAATATAAAAAATTAAATTAAATTAAATATAAAGAAAATCGTTATAAAACTGAAAAAAAAAATATAATATAATAATAATTAAATAAAAAGAAAATAATAATAATAAAAATAAAACGTTTTATTTATGATCGTCATAAGTATATACTAACATAATTATTCATAATTAAATATTATATGTACTTGTATACGAGTAATTATTATAAAAAATTTGAAATTCATAAAAGTATTATCATAAGCCATCTAATTTAGTTATTATTATACAGTTATAAATAATAATACCTATAACAGTCATAACTAAAACGAAATATATGCAACTACTTATTATTTCTTCTTTTTCTTCTTCTACGGCCAGAGAACTCTAATGCCCAATTTCACAGTGGAAGTTTAAGCTCATAGATATGGCTTAAAATACCGCTAATTAGATTTTTCGATTTCACAGTGGTGGCTTAAGTCTATGTTATTGTGGTTATGTTATTGGTAGCAATTACATATCTATATATTTCTACACGCTAAAAATTGTGGAAAGAAACGTGTGTAGAGTATGTAGAGTTTTGATTTTTTTTTGAAAAAAAATCGTAGGAAGCTATGAAATTAACCCCTCTATTCTAGGTAATAGATTTCTAATAGATCTATTAACCTATTAACTAAGAAGTTAGTAGAAAGTGCTATTCTACTTTATAGGTTTTGTAGACATTAAAAAGTTGAAAAGTTAATAGATTTGTAGACTTTTAAAAAACAGTTGAGCTGTCATTTATTATTAATATTTGAAAATTTAAAAAATATTTAATATTTTTAAAATCCGGTAAATGTATATTTAATAATAATAATTTTTAATTATATTTATTTATTTTTAATTATTTTTATTTATCATTAACCAAAAAAATAACATTTCACAAATTAAACATTCAAACGTGATAGTTAATAGATCTAATAGCTCATCGAGAGGAGCTATTAGCTAATAGAATTTTCTAACCACAAAAATCTATTAACCTATTCGCTAGAATACGAAAATCTATTAAATAAAAGTCTCCACAAAATTAATAGACCAGCTGATTGTCAATCTATTAACTATTAAGTAGAATAGGAAATTTTCTATTAACTAAAAGTTAATAGACTAATAGCTATTAATCTATTACCTAGAATAGGGGGGTAAATTAAGTAAAAATAAATAAATAAATGTTTATTTGTCAAAGTATTTGAGCTGTCAATATTTCGCTTACCTTTTCTATGCTCGTCGTTCGACCATATAAAATGATTGTGATAAATCAGTTCCACAACTCTCCACTAAAAAATTCTACAGTGATAATTTAGTTTAGAAATGAGTACCAGAAAACGAAATTTGAAACTAAAAATTTAGCTAACAATTTAGCGACAATTTTTTTACATAGTTTTTATATAGAGAAAAATTTAGCTTTCGATGTGAGTACCAGCCATATTATAGCTTAACTAAACCAACTTTAACGAAAAAGAATATTTTTTTGTAAACTACTGTAGCTTGTCACAAATGTCAAAACTGTCAAATTTATATTAGCATTTATTATTTGGTGATTTATTATATAATTGTGGTGGTGTTTTTAAAATTTTGATGTTCATAATATAAAAAATGAAAAATGATGAGGACAATAAAAAAGATAATGGATATTACGATGAAGCCTGAAGATAATGGATATTGCAATTTTTACCAGTTAAACTTCACTTAAGTGTTGAATTTTGACGGCTTAAATTAAACCAGCAATTAAGCCAAGATTGGAATTAAACCATCGCTGTGAAATCGAAAAATCTATTAAGCAGAAGTTTAAACCTTATCCTGAACTTAAGCTTCCACTATGAAATTGGGCATAAAAGGTATTTACTTCTATAAAAATGAGCCACCACTATCGCTCTCTGTTTCATTCTTTTATACTTCCAAAGAGATTATCAAAGTTATCATCTGATTTGGCAGAATAGCGATAGATCAGTAGACTCATGAAATCTCTGTTTCAGACCCCATGACAAGTAAATCTTCTATAGCAAAATAAGTTTCATTACTATAATTAAATTCCAACTAATCCGCATTCTTCCTTAAAGTCAACTCAGCTTTTAATAGTCAGCGGAATCATTTCAGTGAAGGTTATGCAGATAAGCACTCTGGATCTGATCAATGTCTAATGTGTACAGTGTACTCGTAACCTACTATTGTTTTAGCAGCTCTATAATGACGTTTATTGATATTTTTTTTTTTTAGTATTTTAAATTGAGGATTAAATAAAACGACATACACACTAGAAAATTTAATTTAATTGATATATAAGTACATATAAATACGAATACAATATATGTACATATTTGTTAAAATCAATCAAAAAATTTTTTATTTTTTTAGGAATAACACCAGGCTACTTTGCTCCAGGACCTGCATATCATTTAGGCAGTCATCTATCTCAAGCAAGTTCTCCAACATCACAGGTAATTTATATACATTACATACATACATGTGTACATATAATTTATTATACAAAATTTATATACATTTACTATATACGAAACGATAAATTACATAACATCTATATTCATACAAAAAAAAAAAAACAAAACAAATGTTTTCCCAAATTCCCAAAATTATGTACTATAATTTTCTACAAGTCATAATGTTTACACAACTGTCCTATATCAAACTCATCCTAGTACTCAATATAATTGTACAACTTCCTGTATACATATAATAGTATAGTATACTCATCATATGTAGGAATAGGTAGTTGATAGATAGTTATCAATTGAATTTCTCAATCTAGAGCATCATCACACCTGTTTATATACATAATACGAGTATCTAGGAATATACAAGAAGTACCCATATATATGTTTATATAAATGTATACTAAACAAACATTTATTTATTTATTTAATTTTATTATTATTTTAATAATATATTTTTGAATGTTTGAATAACGTTATTTTGTAGTTTTCTTCAATATAATTCTGAAATTCTTTCAAATACAAAATTATTAAATCTATCATTTTTGATGATCGTATATAATTAAATATGTATGTATGTAATTATAAATAAATACATGTTTACACACAAAAAAATTTTTGTTATTCTATAATTATATAGGAGTATAGATACTATATTATGAGTACGAATATATGGATAGTGCATATGTAGTATACGTACATTTATGTACATTACAGTGTTGAAATTATTTAATTTTATGTTTATCAATCAATTTGATGGGTACGCCTTTCTATATGTATTTTATCAAAATTATTATCAGAGAATAAGTACATACATATAAATGTAGTTATACATAATTGAAAATTGATTTTGATAATTTGATAATCGATGATGGTATACGAGTATATATGTACGTACATATAAATAAATACGGAAGGCATCAATTATTTTTTTAATCGAATTTCTTTTCTATTACATTTTTCCCCTTTTCGTTTTTCCTTTTTTTTTTTCTAAAAAATATGTTTAAAATAAGAAATTATTAAGTATAATTTTTCTTTAACAAAAATAATTAAATTTGACTTTAAAAAAATGCATAATATGAAAGAAAATACTTTTATACACTCGATCGTATGTACAGCAATTTAATATGTATATATTGGAAGAATGATGATTAAATTAATCGAATAATTATTTTAATTGGTTTTGTATTTTTAATAAAATGTTCGATCGATCGCTCTTATACTATTGACACACTGCACAGATAAATCATGGTTATCACTCAAATGGTTTATCGATAACCTGGTATGGGTGACACATTTAAATTGAGGTTAACTAGTTTTTTATGTATTCATACGACACCTGATATCGAGATAAATTCAAACACTAATTCCTTTTCATCTAGTGCAGCATGTTAGCTGAAATTTGGTTTGACAGTTTGTTTAAATATAATATAAACAAAAAAAAATTACACAAACGTCACAGATAACGGAGTTCGAATTTGGTTAACAAGATAACTGAGTTCTAGGTTCTAGAAACTCGGTTAACTTAACCAAGTTCTGAAAGTCGGTTATCGCAAAGATAAACCAGAAAACTGAGATAATCATGGTTTATCTCTGCAGTGTGTCAATAGTATTAGACTGTTACATACAACTTTTAAAAATGGTACATTCGTCGTCGTTCTGTGAAAAATCACTAAGTCCATTTTGCTGAAAATTGCTAAGTCCACATACAAGTGAGTTTTTATTGCTAACCAATGTACTGAAAATAGACTTAGGTATTTTTCACACTATCAATAAATCTTTAAGTCTCACAGATAAAAATATGGAGTTTGGAGGAGATTCTTTTCGCATATATGTATATAATTTATTTTCAGAAAAACTGGACTTAGTGACTTTTCACAGAACGACGACGAATATCGAAAAATAATTACTATGGGTGTATGTAACAAGTAAAAAATGTGGTGTTCGTATGTTTACATATCGTCGGTTAAGTAGTGACATCTTGTAACTAACAGAAATTATTTTTTTCAGAGGGACGATTCTCGTTCTATGAAAAAGTGAAAAAGTAAGAAATGTCAAAAATTCTTTTCATTCCTAAACTTTTCATTTTCATTTCTCATTTTTGTAAGCAAACTGATTCTGTTTCAACTAATGAGAAAGACTGATGAAAATGAGTCTGAATGGAATTATATGTATATTTGAAAATTTTCCTCACTAAAGTCAAATTGACATTATTCCTTTCTTTAACTCATTGATTCTCACTATCATAAAATACGATGAGAAAATTTTTTTCATACGTGAAAAAATGTTGACTTAAAATTTCACTTTCTCACGGAACAAGAATATCGCACACATTGGAATTCTCACTGAAAAGTGTTTTCATTCTCATTTTCACAGAAAGAGAATCGGCCCTCAGGAGAAGTAAAAAACTTAATTATTTGCTACAATTTTGATGACTTTTTCAAAAAATTTAAAAAACCTGTTTTAAATTTAAAGAAATAATTAGTGTGGAAATATATTTATTTTAATAATTTAAAATTATGTATTTTCCAATTTTAAATTGAATAGAAAAAAAATGGTTTTTCGAAAAACTGCACTTACAAGGTGTCACTACTTAACAGACAATATGCAAATTTTGACTGCATGTATGTACATCAAAAAAAAATGTTTATATACAAAAAATGTTTATGTACAAAAAATGTTTTGTATCATATTGAAAACGATATACATATTTATATAATGTATGTATATATTCAGCCTCATTCCGCTAGGGAACATACGTTTTCCACAAGATGTTTCCATCGGACTCGATTCCTAGCTATGTTTTTAATATTATTCCAGTGGTAACCAGCTTGTCTTAGTTCTGTCTGAATAGTTCTGCGCCAGGTATTTTTTGAACATTCTCTTAAGGTTTGAAGTGTAATAACGTTATGGCCATGTGATTTGATGATCTAAGTAAGTATGGCCAATCCACCTCCATTTTCTTGTCTTGATATCTTTTTCCACTGTATTTTGGTTCGCTTCTTTCCAGAATTGGAGATTACTGCAGTTATTGAGCCAGAACTTTTTTCAAAATTCTCTTCAGACACTTGTTGACGAAAATTTGAATCTTATTAACTGTCGATTTATTTAGCATCCGCATGTTTCGCATCCATACAACAAGACAGGCTTTGACAGATATATTGAAGATCCTTAGCTTATATCTTTTGTTCATTGTACTACGGAGTTCCAAATTTTGTTCAAAATACGCATAACGTTTCTGGCCTTATAAATTCTATATGATCAATATCTTCTTCTGTCTGTACCTTCCGTTTTATTTACAATGCACACTAGATATTGAAATTCCTTCACATCTTCTATTATTTTATCATCAAAATAGATTCGTGTATAATTATTTCTGGTATTTATCCTCATTATAGTTCGTTTTGGAAATTTTTATCTTTAAACCTACAGCTATTTTTCAACGATTGTATCTTGTAGACAATATCTTCATCGCTATGAAAAATATATACATACTTATAAATTTCATAGAAACATCTCCATGCCTATACATATGCGACTATGCGAGGAGAAAGTATAAAATGAAAAATGTTCGATCGGTTCTAAGTTCTAACTAAGAAAAACCAAGGAACACTTTCGTAAATTCGAGCAATTCAAGTTACCGCAATAAAAGTTCTTAATCGCAGTATATATTTCTAAAATGTTCGTCCGATATTTTTGTTCGTTCATTATTCGCTCAACAAGCATTATGACGAAAATTGTAATAATCAATGCATGGACTACAACTATAAAAATTGCTGAAATTTATAGAAAACGTACGATTTTACAAAGGCATAATTTATACTTTTCGGAAAAAGTAGATAACATAACATCGATTCAGCACTAGTTTGCCTACACCACTATACGTTAGAATGAGAACTTTTCATCTAACCTCGTATTCGTACATCAAACAAATCCAACAAATCATTATTAAAAAAAAAAATATATATATGAGAACATATTCTTTCAAGTCAAATTAATTTATCTTTCGCACATTATTCATTCGAATTTGCTTTACTGTAAAAAAAAAAAAAAGTCGAAAAAAAAGTTAAAATTTTTTAAACCATTTTATTGTGTTCGGTTTTTGATATTCACAATTCCAATTTTTCCAATTTAATTCACCAAACACTTTCATCCACACACTATAGTAAAGTTATTGGGATAAAAATAACATCACATTACTCATATTCCTATGTACAAATATGTATGTAGATACTCGTCGTATGTAAATAAATAAGATCAAATATAACATATTAGTATCAAAACTTTCATAACATTTTTGTCTCTTACATCATTAATTTATTTGGAAGGTAATAGATCACGATGAATCTTCATTCGTCATTTTTTTGTTTTTTTTTTGTTTTTTTTTTTTGGCTTTCTAATAATATAAACAAAACACAACAGTATACCGATGATGTGTATTTATTTAAGTCCATTCATCTTTTTCATTATACTATACATATTATATATTTTCTTATTTTCATTATTCATTTTTGTTTTCTGTCTATTTATTTTTTCTTGTGTTTCTTAAAGAAACTTTTGTGATCTTTTGTTTGTATGTTTTCTTTTATTCCAATATGTATATATTTTTGAAAAGCCAAAAAAAAAAAAGTATGTATCTCATTTTTCAAGACCGCGTGCATACATAATATCTACATAAATGTAATGTACATAATATGTATATAGAAAAGGTGAGAATATAAACGACAAAATAAGCATCATAGTCACAGATATGTACGAGTATGTATATGCCTGTGTACTAAACAATGTTACTAATAATGAAAAAGCATATCTATTATAAAGTACCTATGTGAAGTTTTTCGGAAATACTGAAAAAAATAATTTTTTTTTTAAAAAATGAAAATCAAGTAAAAAAGCCGAAGCAAAAAAAAAAAAAAATTATGCCAACTCGTTAAGGCTCTATTGTTTGAAGTGTCTTACAAAATATTGTTTGTTGTGTTGTTTTCGTTTCTTTTCTTTTAATTTTCTGTTAAATATATACCAAATTCAATCGCTTTTATTAAATACACATATGCACATACTTATAATACATCAGGTACCTATACCTATAATCTATATAATACTTCATCCACGTTTTGTTGTTCATCATACATTATAATTAAACTGAAGAAAAAATAATAATAAAAAAAAAAAAAAATTAATAAAAACTCTGGCGATAAATTGAACGGTCATGCCGAATTTTCTTTTGTTACTCATTTTCTTAACTTCTTTGATAGCCTATAGCCAGGCCAGTAGTTTGATCTTGATCAGATCGGATAGGATAAGCGATATTATTTAAATTTAAATTATAGATTAGTAAGAAAGAAAAAAATAAAGGCAAAAAAAAAAAACAAATTCATTGAATGTTTTATAAAAAATTTTTAAAAAACTTTTGTACATTAGTGTTACGATAATACATTTGGTAGTACTTTTAGTAATATAGTACTCATTTACACACTCATTCTACATATTCATGTAATTAAAAAACACACATAATAAAAGAATAATGAATAAAACATAAATAAATAGCGAATCAAAAGAAATATAAAAATTTTCATTTAGCTATAAGGCGGGCTGGGCTAATGCTACGAACAGACCGGAATTTATGAAACTTTCTAAACCTGTTTAAGTAGAAAAACTCCTTTGATCTGTAAGCAATCAGCTTGGATAAGTCCGCTCAGAAGTAGTTTAGCCTAAATCACTTATGCCCAGTTTCTCAGTTTAAACCTGCACAACTTCCTAAGTTTAAATTTCAAATTAAAATATTAATGAGTTTCACAGTACGGGTTTAACCTTTATGTGTGGAGTTTAAATATCGACAAAAGTTAAACTTTCAAAATCTACTGGTTAAACTTTGGGTAAAATTTTAAATAACTTAAATAGGAGAAGTCAGAGAACAGTCAAATTATAATTTGTAAAGGCCTGAATATGGTTAGACGTCACCGTCACCGACATTTTTCAAATTATATAAAATTAATGTTAGTGAATATGATACGTCTTTGCCGTTTTTATTCAGCAGTACATTTTGTTCGTTATAACCGCATGCAGCGCTTCAAGATATAGTACATGTTATGCTATATGCTACAGCCGCCTACAACCGTACTACAACTACACATTCTGTTCAGCAGTTATAATCAGTATATAATTATATCCCCTCATTATAAGCTTTTCATTTAAGTTCAAGATAACTAAACTTTGTTAAACTCTAGTTAACTAAAGTCAACTAAAATTTAACTGTAAAACTGAATTAGTTTAAATCTTCAGTTTAAACTCAAGTTCAAGTTTAGTTAACTTTGACTTTAAACTTCCACTGTGAAACTGGGCATTAATGCAATTAGTTGAAGTAGTTTAACTCGATAAGAGCTTTTTTTATTATTATTATTATTATTTATTACAAAAGGTGGACAGTAAACTGCCACCCTTCGCCCACACCATGACCTGCTAGGGCCTTTTGGCGAGGGAAGAGCTTTTTTTGAACATACAACAAATAACAACTAAACCAGTTTTCGGTCTGTCAGTACGAATTCTTAACTAAAAGCTCTTTCTAAACTGATTTAGCTAAATCCAAAAAGAGTTTTTGATCTGTCAGCACTATAAGTTAGCAAGTATATGCGAACAGTATTGGATACATTTCAAACGTCTAATGCCGGTTACAATACGATAATACTGATAATAAGTACTACATTTTAGATGCAAAATTTCATAAAAAAGTCATCAAAAAAATTTCTCATGTATACTAGGTGCTGTACCAGTTATTTAATTGAAGTGTCAAGAATATAGATTCTTCAACACACCTCTCATCTTTACTAACTTTACATTAGTATATAGTATTTAAACGTTTTTGGAACTCACACTTTATTTTTATTTCGTTTCGTATTTGTTTTTTTTTTTTTTGACTATTATTTTTATTTTTGTTTCTAATTTATTTGAAACATTCATATTCAATTTTAATTTCAATTTAAACTATAACCGATTCTAAACTATTAAATCTGATCTGAACTAAACATCAATGAACCGTATACAACATAAATGCAACATACAATTAAGTCATTTCCATCAATTTTATACGTCTATCAGCACAATAATAATAATGATAATAATTTATAAGTACAGTAGTAGTGTATATGTGTGAATGTAGATATGTACATATGTAAAATACAAAATATGTACGTACGTATTTGATTGAATTGATGGAATTCTCATCCATCCACCTGTATATGACAAAGCAAAATCACATAGTGTATTTCGTATATACAAAATATATTTCCTTTTTGTTTTTCTGAATTTTATTCACTTCTTTTTTGTTTTGAATCAATTTGTTAAGGTCTCTATACTAAAACACTATACACTATAATTAAGGAGGGACGTGCTCTTAACAAGTTAACTATATACCTCTGCTGATTGTTTGGCAACAAAAGAAAAATAACAACATTTTTTCACATTTATTTATACTATATACATACACGCATAATTAAATGATTTGTGTGTTAATATCAATCATATAGTGAAGTGAGAATTATTAAAATTACATAATAAGGGGTACCAGATAGTAATGTTATTTCTGTACATGTCGATAAAATCAATGGAAACAAACCAGCAAGTCAAACATTTTAGAAACTGTCAAACATTTTTGGCCAACATATTGATCGAATATTGAGGATCATTTGAAGTAGATTGAATTGGTAAAATACTTAAGTAGAGCAAGTTTTTGGGTGCTGCATATAGTCTGTCTGACCTGACCACATGCAACTTATTATTTCGGCCAGGTGCAAAGAGATTTGAAATGAGGCCTCTCACCTCTGTGATAATAAGACTCAAATGACAATCAACTTCTCCAAAAGAATCGCTACAAAGTATAGCTACTCATAATTTAGATTTAGCGTTCGCCCCTTTCATTTGAAACTTTCATTTATTCCGATTGCAGCAAAATATTTCCTAAGTATGTACCAAAAAATTTGAATATTTGGATGTTGTTCAGAATGGCATATGTACAAATGTTTTGATCAAAAATCCAATTAATTTTTATGGATCCGGCATTGAAAATTTCCACTCTAGATGGCAAAAGGTAGTCGATAATGAAATAATAATTAATATAAAATAAAAACTTGTTAAAAATTTATTTGTTTGCATTTTATTTAAGAAAAAACTACATTACATTTCGGTCCCCCTAATAAGATAAAAAAAAATTCAAACGTATACTGACAATCCATGATTATAAGAATACTATACATTATTATATATGATTAAATCTTTTCTTTTGTGTACACAATTTGACATCTCAATTTAGCACTTCAAAATGAATTGAATGCATCACCACAAAATCAAAATGTATAATTAACAAAATAACAAAAAATATATTTTTTATTCATTTTTCTTAATTCTTTTTATTGTCTTTTATTTTTTTTTTTTTTTCATTGATGACCACAGACATCGATTACAAGTCAAATGGATGTTTCGAAATTTGCCTTAGATCGAAGTTCGTATTTAAGTTCAGCTGCTGCTGCTGGTTCATTATATGATACATCGAAAGCTGCGGCTCAAGCCAGTGCCTATAGTGCATATTTGGATCCAACCGTCCTAACGAAGGCATATTTTGATTCAAAAATGTATCAAGATCGTGCTGCAAATTATGCATTCGATATATCAAAAATTTATGGTGCACAACAGCAAACTGCTGCAGCTGCTGTACATCAACAGCAACAACATCATAATTTACTTAATGGTATATCAGCGGGATTAGGTAGTGTTGGTGATACTGGCGGTGGTGGTGGAGGTAGTGGAAGTGGTGGTAGCGGAAGTGGTAGTGGTAATGGTAGCGGTACACTTGATGAACGAGAAACTACACCACAACTTGATACGAACGCCGATAAAACAGCACAATTGAATTCATCGAACGGTAATCAATTAGATTATGGCGGATATTCACAGTATACGCAAAGTGGTGGTGGAGGTGATTTTCGAAGACCATTAACTGTTATCTTTTGACCAGGAAAACATTAATAAGTATAAAGTATATAAATGAACAATTCAAAGTAAAATTATTATAAAATTTTAGAAATTTATGTAAAGCAAAACTTTATAAAAAAAAAATAAAATACAAGTACTTACATACAATGAATATTATTATATTTAGTGAACAATTAATTATATATAAAAAATATATTACATACAAAAAAGTATACATAAGTAAACATAAATGTAAAAGATTTTCTTTTAAATTATTTCTTTTTTTTTTAATTTAAAAAAAAAAAAAAACTCAAATATAAATCACATAATATAAGATTTATGCATATTTCATCAAATTTTTTAGATTTTAACTGAGAAAAAATTTTTAAAATTTACATTTATATATGTAGGTACTCGTATGTACGCAAGCATGCATAAATAATAATAATCAAAATCTTGAGCATTTTTACAAGAAAGTATCAATCAATTCAATGTTTGTAAAAGCGAAAAAATTATTCATTTGGATGAACTTGTAGAATTTAAAATTTGTTAGAAAAAAAATATTTTGTTCAGTATTATTGTAAGTTATGTTATTTGGTGTAATTTTATTTTTGAAACCATTTTTGTTTTTTTAGATACTTTTAAAATATATTTATGAATGAGTGTATGAGAACGGAAAATTAAAAATGATGGTATCTATATGCATATAAATTGAAATTAGGCCGCATTTATACTGAATAGACAAAATGTCCATAAAACATCTAATACTATTGACACACTGCAGAGATAAACCATGGTTATCACTCAAATGGTTTATCGATAACCTGGTATGGGTGACACATTTAAATTGAGGTGAACTAATTAGTTTATGTATTCATACGACACCTGTCGAGATAAATGCCAACACTAATTATTTTTCATCTAGTCAGCATGTTAGCTGAAATTTGGTTTGAAAGTTTGTTTAAATATAATATGCTAGCTGCACCTGCGCGCGTTGCTACGCTACCAACTAAAATAAATTTGAAAGAAAGACATTATATAAATATTCGATTCATTTTAAGTCATTTCATTGATTTTGTTCATTTCGAAAAATCATGAATTTGACAATTTACATAAATTCTTATGTCACCCACAACTCGAAACGTCATGTATAATATAAACTTTGACACTTGAAAGGCTAGCTAAAATAAAAATAAAAAAATTTGACACTTTGATATATGTACAAAGTTTATATTATATACATATTTGATTTTTTTGACACAGTTGTCAAACTCAAGCTTATAAGTTAATACCACTACTAACTTGTATTGCGACTGATAGTAAAATCAAAACTAATACGCATGTGAACATACAATTAAGACTAAGTTCAGCTAATACCTATGAAAACATACGGCTAAAATGTTATTTTGATATTTTTGGGATATTTGTTCTGTAGCACCCATAACCTCAACTCTGATTTTAAAAAAAAAATTTCAAAAACCTTCCCTGGGATATATCTAATAATTTCCCAAATTTTCAAAGCGATTGGATGTATGGTTTTAAAAAGGATTCTGTAAAGGACATACAGACAAGCATTCATTTTTATATACATATATAGATAAAAAAAAATAACACAAACGTCAAAGATAACTGAGTTCTAGGTTCTAGAAACTCGGTTAACTTAACCAAGTTCTGAAAATCGGTTATCGCAAAGATAAACCAGAAAACTGAGATAGCCACGGTTTATCTTTGCAGTGTGTCAATAGTATAATACACAATTTATTTAAGATATCATACACACCATTCGAAGAGGTAGACAAAACGTTTGAAGCACAGATTAGACATTAGTCATAAATTAGACTTGCCGTGTTTAAATGGAAGCATTCAAATAATTTACTTAAACAAAATGTCTAAGACACATTTAACTCACTAAAAACCACAGTTTTAAATTATTACATCCATTCATTAGCTTAGAAGTGTTTCAAACATATCTAGAACAGAAAATGACTTAAAATACATTGATATATGATGAGACCGTTCATAGAACAAAATGTCTTATCTAACGTCTGTTTCAGTCATGTAATTTGCACTAAACACCATTTAATTATGCTTCTCCGTTCATTCATGAAACGACATGTCTGAAACAAAAATTTTGTCTAAAAACATAAAAATGTTTGTGTCTGATCACATCGTTGTGCACAGTCATATCTGAAAGTTCAAAATGTGAAGGTGAACAAATTTGTTACAAAATGTGTGAAAATTGGTACGAAGATTTAATTTGTACATATTAAAGTATATACTCGTACTCGTACATATACAGATAACTGAGATAATTTATCTAATAAGACATCTAAACAGTATACAGTATTCATCATTAAAATATAAACATACATATATACACATTATATTTTAGAAAATAAATGAATGATTTATTTGTATTTTTTTTGTTAATTAATTTCAAATATTTAATAAAATGTATATAATGTACTTATGTATACCTTATTGATTTTGATATTAAAATGTCAGAGACTTATTATATGGTATCTATTCTGAACGGATAAAAAATATAAAAAGATAGAAAAGCTAACTAGAAAAATTCTGTTAACTTTCATACATAAAATTTTTTTTCGAAAACAAAATGTCAAATTTCAAATCTTCTACAAATTTGAAAAATCTGACAAAATACTTTCAGAATAGATGACATTATAGGTATATCATATTATTGATTACCAATTTTAAAGATATAAACACTATATGCATAGGTTTGTTCGTGTACTCTTGGAATAAAATCATAAAACCCTATACTGAAAATACGAAATTAAGAGATAGAAAAGAATAATATATAAGTTTTCAATTGGCGTCCAAAGAATAAAAATACTATTATGATCTAAAACTAAGATCAATTTTCAATTTAAATTTCACGTGTTTATCGATTTGACGAAACTGATTTTATAAGTTTGTTGCTCTGTGAGAGACATGATGTGTGTCAAATTTCATGTCAATTATATATTCATTAGTTTGCAAATGACGCTCGTTTTTGTGAACATTAAAAAGTGATTTTGACGATTTTTATAATATCAGATTTTAATGAGCAAAGAAGTTGCATTAAATTTTGTCTTTGGAATGAAATTCTTGTGCGCAGAAACATTCAAAATGTTGTAGAAGGTCTTCGGTGAGCATCAGACTTTGTCAGAAAGAAATGTTTACGAGTGGTATAAACAGTTCAAAAATTTACATCAAATTACTTTCAATTTCTTTTCGATTGTCATGGTGTTGTGCATTCAGAATTTCTTCCGCCGCCGGGCCTAACTGTTAACGAGAAATATTATTTGAGTGTTATGCATCGTATGTGTGAAACTATTCACAAAAAAAATGTGAAATTGTGTTAAGACAACTCATCACGATAATGTACCGTTTCACACCGCATTAATTAAATTCAATTTATGTATATCAAAAATTCAATTTATGTATATCAACATTCCGAGAACATAGTTTCGCTCGATTGAAAAGATTAAACGTGAATCGCTGCGTCAATTGAAGGCAATTCCGAAAAAAGAATTTTCTGACTATTTTGAGGATTGGAAAAAAACGTTGGCATAAGTATGTATCATGCCGGACGAAAACTACTTTGAAGGCGACGAAATAGATTTGAAAGAATAAATAAAGAATTAAAAAAAAAAACAAAAAATTGGTCTTATTTTTTGATCACAGTAGCATATGTATCTTTGAGTAATGAAATTAAACTAATCTGGAAATTCCCATTTTGTCACACTTATCTAAAACATTTGGCTGATGGGTTTTCACAAATTCTCAAATTTTTCAACTTGAATAAAATTCTTCAAACAAACAAAAACATACTTAGTAACGGTATTCTCATAAAATACGCGTTATATAAACAGAGTAAAAGGTGTAAATACGTGATTACATGCAAAGTAAAAGGTACACATGAACTCTATTTAAGTAAAATTTTGTAAAAAAACATTGAAAATGTTGTAAAATGTAGAGAAAACTAATTTTAGTTATACGCGAACAAACCTATTGATTTATATGATGCAATCATAAAAATTATGATGTAAAATACATTAAATAATAATAATTATGTAAGATTTTTATTAATTACATAACTGCACATTGTAAAAATAAAAATAAATAAATAATAAATTAATTAAATGTAAAACGAAAACATATAATTTTCTTGATAACTTTGTGATATAATTTTTTTCATATTTTTTTTTTTTTATTATTATTTATATCGCTTTTAATAATTTTAATTTTTTAATTGAAATACATTATTTGATTTATAAGAAACTATAATATGTGTAGAACAAATTTAGTTTGTTATACATATACAGCGGGTAAAAAAAAGTCTACGTATGCACTACGCACTCTAGCTGTTACTTTATGTGAATAAAATTGAAGACAACATTTTCCATTTATTAGCATAGATTTATTTATTATTTATGTTTGCAATAATTACAAAATTATTTATTTACAAACATTCAGTCTATTATTTTAAAAAATATATAACAAAAATTAATTAAACTAACCTTCAAATTCCATATCAAAAACGCCTGCGTACAATTTCTATATAATCATGAAATGTTTGATATTTACGAGGGGGCGTTTTTAACTTCGCGTAATGGCAGGATGAGAAAGTAGTCGGGGAAATCTTTTAACTCGTAATGTGTTGTCTGACTCGTTATTAGTACACAAACACCAAGTTTCGCCATAATACGATCATTAGTCTGTGAATTATCGCCGATCAAACAACTCGAATCAACTCCAAAACTGCTTTCAACGGCTTTTGCATGACAGTGCTCCCGTCCACAAGTGTGGTGTTACGTTGACTGCCTTGTCAAAGGTGGGCTTCGATATATTATGTCGCCCACCATATAGTCCACACCTGGCTACGACCGATTATTACTTGTTCCCAAAACTGAACTGCGTGGAAAGAAATTTAACAGCGAATAAGAAGCATATTTTGCGGACAAAGATAAAACATTCTTTTTATGAAGACATTCATAAGTTAATCGAAAGATCTAAGAAATGTATTAAAGTTGAAAATGAATATATTGAAAAAGAAAGATAATTTGGATTTATTATTTTGTCTCGTTATCCCCAATTCCGCGAACTTAAAAACGCTCCTTCGTAGTCTGATATCCTTTCGTTTTTTTTTTAACACTTTCAATCAGATTTTTCTTCAGAAGCTTTATGTATACATAATTTTTCACAGTTTTATCAATAAAATTTTAATTTTCAACTGCTTTCGCTGCCATACATCCCGACAACCGACACCATTACACTTTTACCGCCAAGTTTAACAGTATAGGTTGAATATTCTGTTTTAAAAATTCTTTACTAGGTTCTCTCCAAAACCATTGTTTGATCATTAGACTTATAGATATTAAATTTGGCATGAGGTTTGTTATAGTGTTCTTTTGCAAATAAACGTCGTTCTTTTCTGTTTATTTTAGACATATACGCAGATATACGGGCCGTGCAGATTAGCTTCATGGAGAATATTTCTCACTGTTTCTGAATTAACACTAATATTGTAATTTTTTAAGATTTCACTTGTAATTTTTGAAGCACTTAGCGTGTGATCCTTTTTTGCTTTTCTCATAATTTCAAGTTAATGTCTAATCTAATATTTAGCTTTTTTATCGATTTGATCGCGATTTAGATTCTATAATGTTCCAGTTTTAGTATAATTTTTTATAAATCTTTGCAAAGAAGAATATGTGTGTTGCCAACTATTTTTCCAATCGAATGCAAAGAATTTCGTTCACAATAAAGTTTTATGATTAATTTTTTAACATCCAAATTACATCCAAGTACAATGGACAGCATTTACCTAAGTGCTCAGATTCATACCTCACCTAAACAAACAACAACAATAAATAGAAAATATTATGTTTAATTTTAAAAATTCATTCACATAATAGGTGCTTTCGATTTGGCAATTTCAAGTACTTGCGAGTACTAAAATGTGTCTAGAATAAATTGTTAAAACGAACGACACAAAAATTATTCGTAACACACTGGCATCTACTTGAAAAATTTTTCATGAGTAGCTGCGAGTAGATAGTTTTAGTTTAGCACAGACATTTACCTTTTCTACTCGCAAGTACTTGAAATTGCTAAATCCTAAGCACCTAATATTAAAGTAACAGCTAGTGCAGTGCGTACGCAGACTATTTTTATCCACAGTATTTGAAAAATAATTATTTATTATTAATACAGATCGATTTCTTTGGAAACATTATGTAAGTTCATTTGTTTCGATTTAACAATTCCAAGTACTTGCGAGTGCAAAAAATGTCTCTAGGATAAATTGTTACAAAGAATATGAAGCTATGACAAGCTTGGCATAACTTTATATTCTTTGATTGTTATAACGAACGACACAAAAATTATTCGTAACATACTTGCAATTACTTGAAAAATTTTTCATGAGTGTAGCTGCGAGTAGATGGTTAAGTTTAGCAAAGACATTTACCTTTTCTAATTGTAAATACTTGAAATTGTTAAATCGAAAGCAGCTATTGTCCAAATAATGAAATTTTTACAGGATGGATAGATATTTTTTGGAACTGTTTAAAAACTGTTTTTATTCTAGATTAAAATCTTAAAGCGGATTGCACTTATTATTTACCATTAAATAATTATTTGTGTAAAAAAATTGATACTTACAACATTTTCAAAGATAACGATCATCATACGTCACATACAGTGACTCCAAAAAATTGTTCACGAGTTGGAGAAAAATCAAAACAAATGATCATATCTAGGGAATCTGTGGACATATATAATTGTAACATTCATGTGTTTGTATTTGACTTGTAAAGACATCATTTTGGTCATTAGAAATTATAGAGGTGATGTTATTCAAAAATAGTGGTACCCAAAAAATGTTACTTGCCGTGAACTGTTTTTTGGCTGTTCATTTTCTAATACAAAACAATTTTATACGTTAATAGTTGAGGCGAAGTGATATGAATTTTAATAAAAATCAATAGATTCTAAAATAGTGCAAACAATCTGTGCTATTCTGGTCGAGTTAGCAGATTCTTTTAACTTGCAGACTTTTAGTTTAAGTATTTGACTTGATAGCAACTTTAAATTTCGTATTCTGGTGTATGATAAATTTCGGAATCTTTAAATTTACATCCGAAATTAGGTGACTACACAGAGTAAAAAAATATTCGCCCACCTATAAATTTTAGAAATAATCTAAAATGCAGTTTTTATTTATTTTTTTGTTCTAGCTACGTAATGAATTTAAGTAAAATAATCAAAATTTATGTAATGTTTTGTATAAAACTAAATAAAAAAACCAAAATAAATTGTAAAATTGAGTTTATTCGTGTTTTATTGAATGTTTCTCTTAGATTATTTCTAAATTTGTAGGTGGGCGAATACTTTTTGGACTCTGCGTAAATGTAATTTTTAATTTGACAGTTGTTTGTTTACATTTTTGCTTAGCAGGTTTTTAGTTAAACTTTATGGCTTCGGAAAAGGTACTTGCTAGCTGCTAGTTAGCAGTTTTTTTTTGCAAGTTTTTACTTTAACTTTGGACCAGAATACAAATTCCTTTAGTTAACAAATTTTTTCGATCTGCCAAAATTTTATGTGGAACTTAGCAGATTGTCAAGTTAGCAGAAAGTGACCAGAATAGCACTGAATATTTCGAATACATTTGAACGAAATTTGTATTAATATATATATACTCTCATACAGCAAAAAAATAAAATTCAAAATTAATGTTCAGGATATATTTGATGACCGTCTACAGAAGTTTTCACAAAGATCCTAAAGAACAATGCGGAGATTAAAACTTAAAGAGTAGAATTCGACTTTGAAAAATTTCGAAAACAACAACAACGATTTTACATACAAAAATTTAAAAAAATCATTTTGCATACCTTTTAGGCGTTATAAAAATGGATTTTCGAATATTTTGATGAAAAAAAAGCATAATTTTATTTTGTTAATAAAAATGGAAATATAACAAAGAATTTTATAATTTTTTTTTGTAAACACTTCAGAAAAGTCCAAGTTTTATTTTGAAACCAAAATCATACAGATATGAAGATTCATTATATATGAAAACAGAAGTTAAAGTTGAACGATTTTTCGAAAAAAAACCTTTTCTTTTTTGAGAACTATAACTAAATTTCAGGACCTAAAATCAAAAATGTGCCAGATTCAAGCACCACAATATCGTTCAGGCTACCTATATTCAAAATTTTAAAGAAATTTGCTGTATGTGGTGCATTTGAAAGCCGAAAAATCGTAATTTTGACAACTTTGACACCCTGTGAAAAGGAAACAAGGACATTTTTTTTTAAAAAAAATCGCTCCGTTAAGCACCATAATTCTTATCAAAGTATATATGTTTCACATTTAATTAAAATTTATTAAGTAACTTCGGTGATAATTGGTGCAAAAGATAGCAAATATCTTGAATCCCATTGAATGGAAGGGAATCGTCAAATATACTCGAACACCACACCACATTAGCTCATTTGTTTTGATTTTGATTTAACTCGTGAACAGTTTTTTGAGTATCTGCATGTAATTACATTTTTATGTATATTAGCGATTTTAATTTGATGTTTTTATAAAATTGTACCTATACTTATTATATTAAAAAAAAAATATTATTTATATATATACGAATGTATAATGTGTATTATATAATGTGTAATTAAAAAAATGTATTAATTAAAAATTAATTTAAATAAAATAAAAAATTAAATTCTTTTTAGTGCACATAAATTAAGAAAACAATTTTTGAAAACAGAAAAAAATAAAAAAAAAAAAAAAAATAATAATTAAAAATAACGAATTATAAAAATGAATTTATTATTTTGTCTTGAAAATGAAAAAAAAAATTTATATAGTGATAAATTTACACAACTTAAAATGAATACATATGTAATAATCAGCGAATTAAAAATATGAAAAATATTAAAAAAAATAAAATATTAGAATAATATTATAAGTATTAAGAAATTCTCAAAAAAAAAATCAAAATATGTATTACGAAAAATATAATAATAATAATAAAAAAAAAAATACAAATACAAATAAAAAAATAAATTTTAATTTCAAAAATATACTATGTGTATAATTATTAAAAAAATAAATTATAAGAAGACAAAAATTTAATAAAGGTAAAAAAAAAAAAAACAAAATTAAATGCATGTTCATTATTTTATAATAATTTGTTATTCCCAAGAGTAGACCGGAAAGCAGGTCAATCCTGGCTGAGCCGGTATACCAGAATAAGGCACTTATACAATCGACCCTACCCGGGCATCGGAGGTGATCGTTAACGATCAGCACCTTTTTACCACCTGCTGATCACGCAGCACATCAGCACGAATGCCTCAACACTTTATGCTTGGTGGGATTTTTTAAGGGGTTTACTCCACTGATCAACCACTAAGAATAAGATGTGACACTCTTTTTTTTTTTTTAATTTACCAACACAGATAAATATTTAAAAATAATAAAAAAAAATCAAAATTCAATTTACAAAAACAGTACAGAATTAATGTACTTATTTCAAATCCATATTTCCTTATAAACCACCGTAATGAAGAAAAGATACAAAACAATATATATAAATGTGAGCAATACAATCATATTGTATATGTACACGATTTTGTCACAATGCATTTTTAAAGGCGATCTGGAACTTTTTCACTGTGTTAGTACTGGTTAGTTAGACAATGTAATTCATAGGGAAAACTGAAACTGATACGCAGATGTTTACATTTTTTCATAATGTATTTTTAAAGGCGATCTGGAACTTTTTTTTTTGACTACCTGACCCGTCATTATATCAAGATATAGGGTGATTCATATAATTTCTGAGAATTTTGAAGACAAGAAAAAGTTTATTTTGTTAAGCTATATATTAGAGTAAGAATTTATTTTATAATTAAGAAATTTAACAAAAATGTAAAAACATTTGATAGCAAACAAAAAATTTTAAGTGTAATGCCTTTACAATTAATTTTGTTTATTTTAGATAAAAAATTTTAAATAACAAAATTTGTACTTTTTTTAATGGGTATAGGTACCCTGTAATAATGTTATATTTTTTAAAACGGTTGGTGTTGCAGTTCCATTTTTTTTTGTCTCTTTTTCGTACAAAGGCTCTTAATTACCATCGACTTTTAGCAAAACCGTTAAGATCATGAGAAATTTTTGCTAACACGTGCTCAGTGTCACTACTGTATGAATATAGATTTACTGTGGTTTACTCCTTCCCCGCACCTAGCTTGGTCAAGCAACTGACAGTTGGCCTGTTCGACATGGGTGAACCATGTCACCATGTCATGTCACTACTGTATGAATATAGATTTACTGTGGTTTACTCCTTCCCCGCACCTAGCTTGGTCAAGCAACTGACAGTTGGCCTGTTCGACATGGGAGAACCTGACGGGATGGAGCGTGCATATACGTACTCATACATGCAAACCTCCATACCCGTCGACATAGCCCAACTGCTCATTGTCGCACGCAAGCCTCTCCACCGTGACAAGGTGTAGGTGCAAGGAGAGAATTTTATAATAATTTTATATGTATTTCTCAATAATTTTTGTATAATTTAAACTCTTATACAATTACCATTACTATATTATACCGTAATCATATGGTAATTAAAAAATATTTTCAACCATAAAATAAATTACATATAATGTAAGTACATTTAATTTTAATATTTTTTTTCGGTAGATGAACGAAAAACAAAAAATTCCTGTTTTTATAGAAAAATACTTCAAAAATATTTTCATGAATACATAAATAATGAAATTAACTCGTAATTAAAAATTTGTTTTTTTCTTTTCTTTTTTTTTTTTTGTTTTTTGTTTTATAGGTTAGGTATATGATGAGTATGAGTACATATAAAAAGTGAATTTACAAAAAGTTGAAAATTAACATTTGATACATATTTACGAGTATATAAGTATGTATGTAATTTCATACATATATAATTTCCATATTTTATTTGAATTAAATATTTACACTTTCACATAATTATAGTATTCTAATTAAAAATCATATAACTTCTTCAAATAATGCACACGCTTCTAAATAAACGTAGGTAATACCTATTAAAATTATATTTTCTTTTAATAATCTACACTACTAAAAAAGGATATAATGATATATCCATGCTTATAAACAATTTTTATATATACTTATTATATATTTTTTTTATCGTTTCTTTTTTAATTTAAAATATTTTTTAATTGAAGCATTTTTCCATTTAGATTTTAGCATACGTACACATGTATAATGTTAATTTGAAAATACAAATACAAACAAAAATATAATGAATAAATTTTTAATTGTTTGTTTATTTCATTTTTCTTTTTTTGTTTTAAGAACTAATATGTCATGCGTAAAAATTTTAATTTTCTTTTTATATTTCAAATTCTAAATTCTTCAATTATATATACATATATCATATTATGTACTACATACATACGAGTATATTTATATAAGTATATCAGCAGTTTATATACCATACATATATATAGCTTTGTACTAATTTGCTTTAAATAATTTTTCTGATTAACGTTTTTCATTTCAATTTTTTTTTTTTTTGTTTTTCAAATTCAATTTCAATTTCAATTTTACGCTAAAAATATAATTATTTTCCAAGCAATCACATTCACAAGTTTTTAACACCATACTACCCACTTATACCACTTAGTATACTTAATTTGTGTATGATGATGATGATGATGATGGTACTAAATAAATAGGAGGTATATATGTACATATTATATACAACAACACCCGTCATCGTATCCTTTTTTATTAAGTGAGTCATTAAATTAATCTGCATCAAAAGACATTTTTTTTTTTTTGGTTTTCGTTTTTTGGTTTTTTGATTAAGAAAATGATTTTTAATTAGAGGGAATTAAAATATTTGAATACAAACATACATATGATATACCTATGCAAAAATATATATGTATATTTTATGTATAATTTTACTTTATATTATGTATAGCAGAAAATTTGATGATAACAAAAAAAAAAATAATAAAATAATAAAGAAAAAAACAAATCGAATTAGAATTTTAAATTTTTGTTAAATTTATTTTCTTTATGTTTTCATTTTTTTTATATTGAATTATTGACCTGCTTGTCAAGCATATTATTATGTACATATGTAGAGCTAAATGAATATTTAATTACTTTGTTATTATGTAACATATTGTTGGAAATGTGCACCACCTGCAAAAGAAAAAAATTTTTTATTAATTAATCAATTTAATTAATTAATTTAAATCAAAATAATTTTAATTAAAATAATTGTCATACCTACCTGTAATACTGACACCACTTTGTTTACATTTTTTTTTTACGTGGTCTTCTTCTTTCTGCAACGTCAAATGTCAACGTCATAATCATTTTTTTTTTATTTCGTTGACATTCGTTGTAGAAAGTTGTTCCACTTTCCACTGGAAGTCTCTATCAATTCGTTGACGTTGTCATCTTTCGGCGAATTGATGGAAACTTCCAGAAGATCGATTATTTTTTTTTTTGTATGTGACGACAGGTATATGAATGCTGTCGTCACTATACACGTTTTTTTTTTTTGTTAATAATGCAGTTTTCATTAGTCAGTAGAGTAAGGCAGTTTTCATGAGTTAGTCAGTCTATGCAGTTCGTTTTGTTGAGTCAGTCATTTTTTTTTTTAGTTCTTTTAGTCAGTGATTGCAGATCTTTTTTGATTAGTGAGTTAATTTTAAAAAAAAATCTTTCTTGATCCGTTCAATTAAATTAATTTAAGAAAAAAAATTGTTCAATTGATCAATTTAATTAGACCTTTTTTTTTTTCTTTTTTTTTTTTGTATATCAATTTAATTCGTTTTTTTTTTTCTTTTTTGTGAAAATAAAAAAAATTTTCTGTTGGTAAAAAAAAAAGAAATCTATTAGTTTTATTTTTTTTATATAAAAAAAAAAAAGTAAAGGATCATAAAAAAAAAGAAAAAGGGGTAAGTAGTAATTCTTTTATTTTATTAAAAATCCTTTTTTTTTAAGGCTCCGCTCGGCCTCCTATAAAACCCTTTCCTTTCCTTCCTTTTTAATAAAACTTTTAACCCTTTTTCTACTTCTGTAGAATTTTCTATAGAAAAGGGGTTAAAAGTAAGGAAAAAATAACATTTTTCCAACATTGGTGTCAGGTGTGGGGTGCTCCGATCGATCTTAGAAATAGGATCGTGCCACCACCACCTGATCTAATTACCCTTTTTCTTCCTTTTTTTTTTTTTTCCTTCTTACCATTTTTTTTTCAAATTTTATAAATTTTCTTTTTTTTTTTTTGCATAGTTTTTTTTTTATGTACTTGAAAAGTACATAAAGTTTGTATAGTAGGGACACTTGGGACATCAATCTTTTATTATGTTGTTCCATTATAATAAGACATTGTGTTTTTCTTATTTTTTTTTGGAGTGCAATTATAAAAAACAGTGCAATGCATTAATTTCTTTTTTTTTTGTTTGTTTTTTTTATATAATCTTGGTTGTTCTATGAACAACGTTCTATAAAACACGTGTATTTCATTTTTTTTTACTTCTTTTCTTTTGTTATACACGTGTTTTGTTATACAGTTATACACGTGTAGTACATAGTTCAACCAAGGTTATATGAAATCAGTTATTTATAAAATTTAATTCTACAGGGTGTCACAAATCTTTTTTTGTTACAAATAAATTTCAGTCTTTGTGAAGACTATTTTTTTTTTCTCTTTTTTTTTTTGTTTGTAACACGGTGACTCGTTTTCCTATTTTTACGTCACAGGGTGTTCTAAAATTCCTCTTGCAACAAGTGGAATATCTAAAAACTGTTTGTTACTTTCCTGCAACAGGGTGTTTAATGCTTTGCAGGGTGCCCTAAATTCTTTTTGCTACAAGTGAATTTGATCTCTTCAGTCCTAACGAAGATCATTTTTTTTTTTGTTTGGTAACAGGGTGGTCCCTCTCTTTATCGCGCCTAAAATTGAAATTTCAATTTTTTGCTGCCTATAAAGTATACCACACCCTTTCTGTTACAAAAGGCCTACTTTCTTTTGTAACAGGTGGTCCCTTTCTTTATAGTGCTTCATTTTAGTAGAAATTTCTACCTATCCTGCTGCCTATAAAGTATACCACACCCTTTCTGTTACAAAAGGCCTACTTTCTTTTGTAACAGGTGGTCCCTTTCTTTATAGTGCTTCATTTTAGTAGAAATTTCTACCTATCCTGCTGCCTATAAAGTATACCACACCCTTTCTGTTACAAAAGGCCTACTTTCTTTTGTAACAGGTGGTCCCTTTCTTTATAGTGCTTCATTTTAGTAGAAATTTCTACCTATCCTGCTGCCTATAAAGTATACCACACCCTTTCTGTTACAAAAGGCCTACTTTCTTTTGTAACAGGTGGTCCCTTTCTTTATAGTGCTTCATTTTAGTAGAAATTTCTACCTATCCTGCTGCCTATAAAGTATACCACACCCTTTCTGTTACAAAAGGCCTACTTTCTTTTGTAACAGGTGGTCCCTTTCTTTATAGTGCTTCATTTTAGTAGAAATTTCTACCTATCCTGCTGCCTATAAAGTATACCACACCCTTTCTGTTACAAAAGGCCTACTTTCTTTTGTAACAGGTGGTCCCTTTCTTTATAGTGCTTCATTTTAGTAGAAATTTCTACCTATCCTGCTGCCTATAAAGTATACCACACCCTTTCTGTTACAAAAGGCCTACTTTCTTTTGTAACAGGTGGTCCCTTTCTTTATAGTGCTTCATTTTAGTAGAAATTTCTACCTATCCTGCTGCCTATAAAGTATACCACACCCTTTCTGTTACAAAAGGCCTACTTTCTTTTGTAACAGGTGGTCCCTTTCTTTATAGTGCTTCATTTTAGTAGAAATTTCTACCTATCCTGTGCGCATAAAGTGTACCACTCCCTTCCTGTTATCAAACTTTCTTGCTTCCTTCTTAAGACTGTTGTTCATCTTTTTACTTGTAACAAATTTTGAATTTTACTTTCATTGTACACCCTTGTTGTTCTTTAATTTAGATATTCCTGTTTGCACATTTTCCACTACAGTGTTGTATAGACTGCTCCATGATAGGGTGATCATTTTCGTGTCTGCGGGCAAAACCAGGTAATAGTGTGTAATTGTTACAGGGTGTTCCCCACATTTTGATTTGTTTTTTTTTTGTGGAAATTTTATCTATACCCTTTCTTTATCTGGTTTGGCCTGCGGATTGAAAATTTTCATCATTATTCCCCCTCTTCTTCTTGTGGAGACGATTCCTATACCCTAAAGGTAGTGGTGAGAGGGATTGAAGGGCAAGATGCAATACAGTCCCCTACAATCTACTGGAAGGAAGTAGATGGATCTTTTCTTTTCGTTTCTCACGAAGTCCGCCTTCTAAATTAACTAACGTCACTGCTTCTTTTCGGTGCCTAATCGAAATTGTCCTGTGCGAGGTCTCTTCGGCACATTATCGGGCTATTTGGGCAGTCCATTCGTTCGTTCCTGGACTTTTGAGGACTTCTTGTCCAATATGCATCTGTGAATATTGGAACTTTTGTTGAGGGGAAGCCATCAATGTCGCAGGAAAGTGACTTTTCGGGAGCAGTGCTGCGGTGACTCCAAGATGGCTATGAGGTCAACAAGTCCCACAGTAAAACGCCCAGTGAGTAACCGATTTTCTGCGTAGTTCGAAGGAAGCTGCTTAGCTCTTTCGATCCTACCTTGTGAGACATCGACCCCTACTGCGTTGTAATGATTTTTGGGGTGGTTGATGGGCCCCTTACGAGCTTTCTGGACAGACACAGTTCAGAAATTCGATTTTCCCATCATCCACATTGCATGCAGAAATCATGACACGCAGATGCGATGTCTCAGGGGCACTACGCGGAAATCCCCTGAGCGTACTGTGGTAGACTCTAGGAGAAGTAGCTCATCAGAGAAGACCTGATAGTTTAGGCTATCGCGGAGACCTACTACGGACAACTGTTCCGCTACGGCACGATGAGCGACAGTGGCAGAAACTCAATGGAAGTTTTTGTAGCATATTGGACAACAATTGGACCTCAAAGGGGAAATAGCGAATGGAAAGTCCATTAGCTCTGAAGCTTAAAGAACGAAGAGGTGCTGGGCTATTGATGGGCTGAAACAGTGGCAGAGACGTTGGTGAGTTGGCTGCGTTTTTCTTCTTTTAGGACCATTGCGGAAGGAGGATTCGGGAGAGCGACTTGTGGAGACCATCTAAACCTACCTTCCTAAATTTGGGAAGCCTACTTGCCTTTCTTTCTCTTCTCTCGCTAATTTAGAGCACGGTAGTGGAATGGGATGGTTTATATGGGGCGACGATTAATCATGTAGAGTACCCTAAAGCCTCAAACATTCAATCGCATATGCATTGCTGTACTTGTCTAGCTCCTAGAATAATCTAAGGCTTCACACCCAAACTCTTACTTTCCTCACTTCTCCTCGTTCCGTTCCAGTGAGCCTTTTCTTTTATTACTGTTGTTTTATTATAGTGTCTAGAACTTTTCACTGCGGAAAGCCTGTTTTTCTTTTCTTTTCTTTCAGGTAATCCTGGCCTATCAGTGACATCTGGACACTCTAAAGGCTCAGTCGGAACTTTGAGCCTTCAAACGGGGGGTCGTGTTGGAAATGTGCACCACCTGCAAAAGAAAAAAATTTTTTATTAATTAATCAATTTAATTAATTAATTTAAATCAAAATAATTTTAATTAAAATAATTGTCATACCTACCTGTAATACTGACACCACTTTGTTTACATTTTTTTTTTACGTGGTCTTCTTCTTTCTGCAACGTCAAATGTCAACGTCATAATCATTTTTTTTTTATTTCGTTGACATTCGTTGTAGAAAGTTGTTCCACTTTCCACTGGAAGTCTCTATCAATTCGTTGACGTTGTCATCTTTCGGCGAATTGATGGAAACTTCCAGAAGATCGATTATTTTTTTTTTGTATGTGACGACAGGTATATGAATGCTGTCGTCACTATACACGTTTTTTTTTTTTGTTAATAATGCAGTTTTCATTAGTCAGTAGAGTAAGGCAGTTTTCATGAGTTAGTCAGTCTATGCAGTTCGTTTTGTTGAGTCAGTCATTTTTTTTTTTAGTTCTTTTAGTCAGTGATTGCAGATCTTTTTTGATTAGTGAGTTAATTTTAAAAAAAAATCTTTCTTGATCCGTTCAATTAAATTAATTTAAGAAAAAAAATTGTTCAATTGATCAATTTAATTAGACCTTTTTTTTTTTCTTTTTTTTTTTTGTATATCAATTTAATTCGTTTTTTTTTTTCTTTTTTGTGAAAATAAAAAAAATTTTCTGTTGGTAAAAAAAAAAGAAATCTATTAGTTTTATTTTTTTTATATAAAAAAAAAAAAGTAAAGGATCATAAAAAAAAAGAAAAAGGGGTAAGTAGTAATTCTTTTATTTTATTAAAAATCCTTTTTTTTTAAGGCTCCGCTCGGCCTCCTATAAAACCCTTTCCTTTCCTTCCTTTTTAATAAAACTTTTAACCCTTTTTCTACTTCTGTAGAATTTTCTATAGAAAAGGGGTTAAAAGTAAGGAAAAAATAACATTTTTCCAACAATATTTTCGTAATTAAATAAATACAATTTCAAAAATAAAATTTATTTAGTATAGAAGAAAAAATCTAAGGAGTAAATGTATATGTGTGCAGATGCACATAAAAAGTTAAGTCGTATTTTCCAGATTGTTTATTTTTTTAAAAGCTAAATTTTGCTCTATATAAAAACTATGTAAGAAAAAATGTCCTTAAATTGTCAGCTAAAATTTTAGTTTTAAATAATTTCGTTTTCTGGTACTCACTTCCAAACTAATGCCGATTCTGCATTCAATGCAGTGTCCTTAACTTCGGCATTGATTCAATGGATATGTATTAGAGGCTGAGTTCTAAATAAGTTGAGTTCTATGTAAAAAATAAGCATCGATGCGGTATTATTACCGTAGTGATGCAAATATGATGTGTATCATTATTACATTGTATCAAAAACGCATAATTTTAAATTTGACATTTTGAAACGAAGTTAGGAAGTGATTGTGATTGTATAAAAAAATGCAATGTTTGCTTAAATGATGAGTAAAAAATACATTAACAATGCATTTTGAAACTTATGACGGTTTAACCGTTTTTACTTTAAACATTTAGAAACTATTTAATTTGCATTTAAACTGCATCGATGCATTTTAGAACTCAGCCAGAACTTCTACATTCAATGCAGTAGTCTTGAAATCTACTTTTACATGTTAAGCATGCTTTGAAGTCGAAAGTCGAAGTCCAAGTTGAAGTCACTGCATTGAATGTAGAAGCGGCATAAATTAACACTGAGAAACTTAATAATGGAATGTTGTGGAACTCATTTTTCACAATCATTTTATATGGTCGAGCGACGAGCATAGAAAAGACAAATATTTATTTATTTATTTTTACTTAATTTAATTTCATAACCTCCACCGATTTCTTTCAAAAAATTTTCAAATTCTGCGATCTACTCTACACATGTTTCTTTTCACAATTTTCAGTGTGTAGAAATATGTATGCAGTTGCAAGCAAAAAATTTCACAGAAACTGAGTACCGCAGTCTTAACAAGTTAAAGTGAATAATTTTATTTAGGTATATATATACGTGCAACAAAGCTATATGTGATCATCATCATCATCATCATCACGCACACACTCCTAAGAAGGACCTTCGCCTCTAAAAGAAGGGTTCTCCAAGCTTCTCTGTTCTTTGGCTCCTCTTTCTAATTTCGTACTTTTAGTTTCTTCAGATCCACCGCCACTGACTCCTAACATCTATTCCTGGGTCTGCCTCTGGGTCTTGTGTCATCAATATTTCCATGTTGATTTTTGCATTGGCTGTTGTCATCCATCCTGTTGACATGTCCAAGCCAACGCAGTCTACTAATTCTTATTTGCGTCACATGTCACAATGTCTGGATCTTTATAAATGTCATATAGTTCTTGATTTGTTTTTCTTCTATATTCTGTAGCGCTGACTCTGCTTGCTCCATACATTCGTCTCAATATTTTTCTCTCGAAACGGCCCATGATGTTGGCATCAGATTCTTTTAGCACCCAGCATTCCGCTCCGTAGGTGGGTATTGGTGTTAGCAGCGTTTTATAGATTATATTTTTCGTTGACCTTGTAAGATTTCCACTTTTAATTATTGGCAGTAAACTAAAGTATGCATTATTAGTTTTTATTATTCTATTTTTGATAACCTTCTCATCATTATAGGAAGTTATGGTGGACCCAAGATATACAAATTCTTTAACAACCTCGAATCTATATTTGCCCATTGTAATATTTGGACCTATTGTCTTTTGTATCTTATCGCTCCTAGATACTACCATGAACTTCGTTTTATTTTCATTTATTTTGAGGCCCAATTTTTCCGCTTCACTACTAATTGCTTCCAATGTGTCTCTAACTGCTTTAAGACTTCTTCCTACCAAGTCCATATCGTCCGCATATCCCAGAATCTAGTAGCTGTGATTCAGCAACGTGCTTCCCCGTTTAACTTTCGCTCTTCTCATGACCACTTCTAGAGGGCTAGGTTAAATAATATAGGGGCCAGACCATCCCCTTGCTCAACTCCCTTTTCAATTTGAAACTCGTTCGAAATTTTGTTTCCTATCTTGACTCTACCTCTAGATCCTTCAGTTGCAAGTTGACTCATTCGTATACCAACTCTTTTGGTATTCCGAGTTCCTCCATTGCGCTCCATAGGTATGTGATAGCTGAAAATATTTCATTCCTCACCATATTCATTAAAAGGATATATAAATAATTATATAAAATTTATGAGTTTAAAATTTCTGCAAAATAATCAAAAGCTATCTGTTATTTTAGCGATGAAGCAGAAAATTAAAGTACTCGATCTGATCCATTAGTAGCTCCCAAAGTCCCAAATCTTTTAGAAGGATAATCTACTATCTTCATGTGAGGCAGACTAGTAGTAAAAAGCTAAGTGGTGAAACTAATAGAAAACTAGTCACATTACTATAATAGTAGAGATTACACAAAAGAAGAAGAAGAAGAAAATTCAAAAAAAATGTTTACTTTAAAACCATAATATAACAATTCAATTTAGATCTACTACTACTACTACTGCTCCATGACGCTACAATCCATTCAGAGTTTTGATCTCCTTAAGGATCCTTCTCCATTCCGTCCGGTTTTTTACCACTTCTGTTAAATTTTGTATTTTTAGTGCCTTCACATCCTTCAATACATTATCTATCCATCTATACATTTCGGTGTACTGACTTGTCTTTTACCCTCCCGTCTGCCATGGTATATCTTACTGATAATCGCATTCGGATCTGCTCTATTAATATGTCCGAACCATCTTAATCGTTGTATCTTAATCCACGTCGTAATGCAGCAATCTTTATACAGTTCCGTACATTCTTCATTTGTTCTTATCTTTCATATCCCATTCTCCTCCACGGGACGAAAAATTCTTATAAGAATTTTCCTTTCAAATATATTCAATTTATTTTCGTCTGCTGTCGTTTTGTACAGACGAATTTTGGAGGTTCGAGTTAATATTTAGGTTGGATTTTATTAACTTCTGCATTCCAAAGCAACATTTGTTACCAGCTTTGATTCTCTCTGCTATTTCTTTGCTCTCTGATTATCTTTTGTAATAATGGGTCCTAGATATTTGAATGATTTTGATCCATGATGATATTTTGACCGAAACTATTTTTGCTTATACACATCATCTTTGGCTAATTCTCGTTTATTACAAGTCCACATTCTTGAATCACACTTTAAAGGTTAATAAACTGTTCTTTCACCGCTAATAGGGACCTGCCTATTAAATCTTTATCATCCGCGTAACCAGTTGTTACGTTGATTTGCTCCATATAGTAGCTATATGTAGCAAATTCGCATTTCTCATTACTTTCTCAACTAAGAAATTAAACAACAATGGTGCGAGACAGTCCTTTTGTCGAACTCCTGTCTTTATTTCAATTTAGTTATACATATAACCAAAAATTTGATATAGTGTTTTTTAAGATATTTTCCACCTAAAGTGTACGAACGTATTCTTTCAGTTCGCTACGAAACGGATTTTCATTCAAAAATTACACTTAATCAGGCATATTATCAAGCCAGCCATTCTTATTATTTATGATAATGATCTATAATTTCCGCGTCTAATTTATTTAAAATTACCCGTTATCTGATCGTAGAAATTTTTCACAGAATTCATAAGATTTTACAATTTTGTAATTGAAATATTTTAAACAAATTAATTTACTAGATTAAAATGTATCAGATTTTGTATTTTTATTCCGATATCAAAAGGATAATTTTTGATTCAAAAACTCGTTACAATTATCTTTTAAATTCATTGCAACAAAAACTAACTGTTTATGTCGCCATCTACAGCAGGAGCATGAATACATGATACCAAACATTCTAGATAAAAACCTTGGATTGTAAAAATCATCATGTTTGTAAGAGTGGAATGTGGATGTTGTTATAAAAAATGGGAAATTATGGCAAAATTTAAAACGGTAACGGTATAAAAATGTTTGCGCAGATGTTGGGAACGAATTTTCAATATTTGTCGCTGAATTTCAACTGTTTTTATAGAAATAATTATATTATCGTCGATGACACTACAATTTTTGAAAATTGCGCGGCATTTCAGACAAAATAGAAACGAATGATTTTTATATCTTTAAGTAAAAATATATGAACAAGAAGAATATTTAATAATTTATATAAAACAGAAAATATATACAATAAATGAGGAGCAACTTTTCAAATCGCATTATGTCCACCAAATTAAGTTTTTTAGTATTGGACGTAAATCTATATCATTTAAAATATACTAGCAAACCCTTTGATTTTTCTTTTGTCGTACTTAAGGACATAAGTAAATTAAATAGGACATCTCACTTAAATCGTTTTATTTTAATAAAAGAACACTTTTTTTAAAAATGTCCTTGTTTCCTTTTTACAGGGTGTCAAAGTTGTCAAAATTGCGATTTTTTGGCTTCCAAATGCACCACGTACAGCAAACACTGATTCACCAATTTATTTGAAATTTTGAATAATGGTAGCCTCAAGGATATTGTGGTCACTGAACAGAGCACATTTTTGATTTTAGCTCCTGACATTTAGTTACAGTTCTTAAAAAAGGAGAGGATTTTGTTTGAAAAATCGTTCAACTTTGACTTCTATTTTCATACATTAAATGTTCATATTTCTATATGATTTTGGTATCAAAATAAAGTTTGGACCTCTCTGAAGTGTTTACAAAAGAAAGTATAAAAATCTTTGTTATATTTCCATTTTTATTAATAAAATAAAATTATGTTCTTTTTCATCAAAATATTTAAAAATCATTTTTATAGCACCTAAAAGTTATGCAAAGGCATTTTTTAAAATTTTTGTATGTACAGTCGTTGTTGTTGTTTTCGAAATTATTCAAAGTCGAATCCTTCTCTTAAGAATAAAATTGATGTAAATATTTCGGCTATTGGACCTAAGTACATTTAGTGAATTCTAAGCATTCATTTTTCTTTTTGTCTTTTTACGAAGAAAAAAAATCCAATATTTTTTTAATCTACCATAAAACAAAACACCTTTACATACAACTATACGACGTTTAAAGTAAAACGTATACGTAAACTAGACCAGAAAACAAAATAAAGATGTTATTTTCCATATTCGAATTATTTGACACTGAACAGTTAGATACTTCAATATCAGATTAAGTATTTTTCCCTTAGGATATAATTTTATTAGTTTCTTTCTGAACTATTCTATAGTATATTCATGTTCATGATTTGAAGTTCCCATCTTCCATTCATAAATACAGTGTCACATACATACATACATTTTATTTATACTGCTCACAGACAACAGAAAAAATTCTTTTAAACAAACAACAAAAGAAAAGTCATACGTTTGTTTATGCATAAATAGTCGAAAAATAAATATAAATATAGAAATGTGCAAAATAATAGCAGTGTTGAAATTTTATGTAAAATTTTTAAAATTTTATTATAATAACAATTTTCATTATCAATGGCGCTACAGATCATGTCAAGCTTGGGCCTTCGCCGAAGTGATCTGTAGACTTATTACTATCATGTGTGCATCTACCTACATATTAATATGGATTGAGAACCACTGAGTTGCTGGTAGAGAAGCAAACTCTTTTTCATAATAAGGCTTATACTGATCCTTTACATATTAGGATGATCTAACAATACTTGAGTTACTTACTTCTTGTCCGCAAGTATAGACTTATTGACTTTTCTAAGCTCTTTTTCCCAGCAAGCTGGTACTCATTCAAAGATGAGTGAGCTTTCGGGGGCTCGGGGGTAATGAAAGTTGGAAATAGGAAACGTGTCGTGGACAGCAAACGAACCTACACTTTCGAGTTGCTCTACCAATTGTGCCATTGAGTCCCCTAATTTTTGGCATAATAATTCTCAGAGGCAACAAGTAACATTTTTGGGTTAGTCTTTTTTTCCCATACGAAGCAGTGTTTTATGGCGAAAATACAATGTACACCTTGCCTGATTTGCTTGCTTTACTTGCTTTGACATCTGACTAAATATAACACTTTTAAACGGGATTGCTCACAATGTACATAGCTTTATTTGCTATAGCCACGTTTGTAGTAGTAAATAGATGAAAATGCATTGTAATGTTCACATGAAAAATATTTTATTATCAACTTTAACTTTGTATAAATTTCTAAAAATTTAAAACAAATATTGTAAACAAAAAAGCAATTACTCAGTCCTGGAGAATCAAGTTGGTTTTTACCCTACTACATATACGTGGTTATCTTTTACATAGAAAACCAACCATGAGCCAACAATGGTTGGTTCATTCGAGATAAGCTAAATATCGAATTTGGATTCTTTACAAACTTTGAACTTTGAACTGTAGATGGTTTGGAACTATTTTTCTCAAATTTTTGTTTTTGCAATTTTTGGAAATTTAATTAAAATTATATGTATATTATAGTAAGATATACCATGGCAGACTGGAGAGTAAAAGACAAGTCGGTAGACCGTAATGTAGATGGATGGATAGATAATGTGTTGAAGGATGTGAAGGCTCTAAAAATACAAAATTGGACACAAGTGGTAAAAAACCGGACGGAATGAAGAAGAATCCTTAAGAGTAAGATTCGACTTTGAAAAATTTCGAAAACAACAACAACGATTTTACATACAAAAAATTTTAAAAAATGTCTTTGCATACCTTTTAGGTGCTACGAAAATGGATTTTTGAATATTATGATGAAAAAGAACATAATTTTATTTTGTTAATAAAAATGGAAATATAACAAAGATTTTTATACTTTTTTCTGTAAACTCTTCAGAAAAGTCCAAATTTTATTTTGATACCAAAGTCATATAGATACAGTCAAATTCCTCTAACTCGAATCGTCAACTGCCATCAAAATTACTTCGAGTTAAAGGGATTTTAGAAGAATTCTGAGTTAGAGGAATTGAAAAAAAAATGATTTTAGGTGGATTAAATCAATAAATAAAATTCGTACAATTTATTAGATAAATTTTTACAAAAATGGCATAAATAAAAAATAAGTTTTTTTTTTTTGAAAAATATGTATGTATATGAAAAAAAAACAGTGGGCATACATGTTTAGATATGTACATATTTATTTAATTTATTTTGAGAAAAAATCAGTTATTTTTGATTGAAAATTTACATTTTTTTTGCTTAGAAAAGGTTTCTAATTTATACAAGCTAACATGCACCTCATCAGGAACACCAGGAGTCATTTCAATAGCATTCTGTAATATTTGAATGGCATTTTCTAAATCAGAATGATCATGTTTTGCATTACAGAATTCGCAAACAAACAGATATTGATTCTTCATTGTAATTTTTGCATATTGTATATACACAAGCCAAACAAAAGTGAACATGAATAATCATGTTTTGCATCATAGAACAAGTGTTAAGCTAACTAGAAATAAATGTATCCAAATATGTATGTATGTATAGAAATTTAAAGCACTGTTTCATGTTTAAATTCGAGGTAAGGGAATTTAAAGATCGACAAAAACTTGACAAAAATGTTGAGTTAGAGGAATATTTGACTTAGAGGAATTTCGACTTAGAGGATGATTTAACTATGAAAATTTCAAGGGAACGCAAAAAAATGTCTGTAAAATTCGAGATAGAGGAAAATTCGAATTACAGGAATTTCGACTTAGAGGAATTTGACTGTATATCATATGAAGATTTAATGTATGAAAATAGAAGTCAAAGTTGAACGATTTTTCAAAAAACCCTCTCCTTTTGTAAGAACTGTGACTAAATTTCCGGACTTTAAATCAAAATTATGCTCATTTCAAGGATCACAATATCCTTTAGGCTACCTATATTCAAAATTTCAAAGAAATTGGTCAATCAGTGTTTGCTGTACGTGGTGCATTTGGAAGCCGAAAAATCGCAATTTTGACAACTTTGACACCCTGTAAAAAGGAAACAAGGACATTTAAAAAAAATGCTCCTTCAACCACCACAATTCCTATCAAAGTATCTATGTTTCAAATTTCATTGAAATCGGTTAAGTAACTTCGGAGATAATTGGTGCACAAGATAGCAGATATCTCGAATCCTAATTTTAAGCAGGCCAAAACTCTGAAAGGGTTGTAGCGTCATGGAGAATATGTATATTGAAAATTATAGGTACATTAAATTTAAGACACTTCTATTATTTTAAACATGACTGTATGTATGTATGTAATGTAATAATGTATAAACCAAATAAAAATTCAACATCAAAATTCTCTCGCACAAATGATAAAAATAACAAAAACCTACCTAAGGACAACAATGTGCAAGTGTCAAATAAAATGTAATGTGTAAATATTGAATATACGATTATACAATAATACTTAAACACTTGACCATGTGGTTCATTATTGGTATGAATGAAATGAATAAATTGAATTACTGCATTTTTCTTTTAATACTATATGGAGCTATGAACCAATAAGTTTGAACCAATGAGTGGGTATTATATATCATTTAATACACTTAATAATTATATAATTGTCAAATGATACTGCATAGATAAAACAAAAAAAAAATACATAAAATTACAATTATATAGGTATATATAATACGAGTGTGTACGCATGCAGTATCAGTATATATGTTTATAAAATTATGTAGGTATCATAGTATTTTAAGAATGAATATTGTCATGGCAATTATATCAAACATTCATATAATGGAAAATCCACAAATTTATTGCAATAAAATTATTATGTAATATGTTTTAACATGAAAACAATTTTAATTGAAAGTTTGTCGTATGTAATGTACGAGTATGTGTAACAATAACAAAATTTTTATTACTACATCAAAATATATATCTATTTTTGAATATTAGAAGAAAAAAAATTGTTTTTCATATTTTAAACGTTATGTAAATTTCGTATCTGAAAAAATAACGTTGTTGTAGGCCGTATATATTCTAAATCCTCTTAGCTAACACTCAAACGTATGTGCATATCTACATATGTACATATTATGTATCCACATTACCCACATATACCATTGTAAAAGAAAATCCAAAAATATATACGTATGTACTATACATATACGAAAGAAAAAAAAAACCGACAACAACAAAAAACAAAACGACATGAAACATCCTAAATTTTCGAAAATCCTCGCGTCTTGTCATCATAAAATTACCATCATTTCAAATAATATAAAATTAAAAAAGAATTTAATGTTGCATTTTATACTATATAAAGAGACAAAATATTCTATAAATGATAATAGATAAAATAAATAATATACATATATATACACGTACATAGTACATAATAGGGTATTTGAGATGAAAATAATGGGACATAATGTCCATTATTCGAAAACAAACGACTATCGTGTGTTGTTCTGATAACAGAGTATAGAGTACAAACGTTTTATATTTATACGAGTATATAATATGGATTTTATGCATAGAATAGCGAATTCTTTACTACTTATATGTATGTACATAAGTATGTACAGAAACAATATATGCGAATGAATTATATACATATTATTCGCCTATACATAAATTGTGTATTAGAGAGTAAGTGAGTATATACTTAGAATATAGAACAAAATACTAACAAAAGAAATATATATTTAAGTATAACACACAATTATGTATGTATGTATATGTATTAAGGTTTTGAATATATTAATTTACACATGAGTACACTCTGTGTCATTTGATTTGATTTTCTTTCCTATTATACATTTTGTGAAGTAAGTGCATTTAAGCATTTGCTCAAAGTACTCAAATTTTGTGGACAGAATAGAAAATGGTGAATTGTAGTAGAAGCTACATCTTCTCTCGATAAACAAGCAATTTTTCGCTTCAGCATCCGACTCGCAGACTAACCAACAGAAAAATTCAAAATCATATTCTGAGTCACTACAATTTTATGTACCGTGCGCTGTATAACTCAATAGCACTATACAATTAGAAGAAACTTTTCTAAAGTTCGATGAAATTTTTGATCCTCCAGCTTGAAATTAATATCGAGATAACCGATAAGGCTCCTCCTCGACATGTCAGACAGTTCATTCAAAACAAAATATGTGAATACTATGAAAAATTTTTGAAGAAGAAAAACATTTTGAACATAAATTTTCAATAAATTTTCATTTGAAACTAATGAACGTATTTGTAAGAACGTAAACAGTAGCACTAATTATTAAAAGTATTTGAATAAAATAAAGGAAACTATCAGTGAATACCAGTAACACATTAATCAACAAATCTCTTCAGATAATTGGGTACGCTGATGACATAAATATAGTGAGAAGATCTTTGCTTGCAGTTAAACAATGTTATGACAAGAAGACAAACTCGCTAAATATGAATAAGAGACAATACCAATATATCAATCGACGAACATAGTATCGAAGTAGTAGATAGTTTCTCATACTCAGGGTCTACCATAACAAACAATAACGAGGAAGTGGAAGAAATCCAGGAGAGAATTATGCGTGGAAACAAAGCATATAGCTATGGCGTAGCGAAAAATCTTTAAGTCCATATTCGTTCACAGGAAAACAAAGTTATTGTTAGTCAGACCTGCAGTGAGTTATGGAAGGGAATCTTGGACGATAACACAGAAGGCAGAAGGTGCCCTTAATACATTTGAAAGGAAAGTGCTGAAATGCGAAAGCGGAAGTTGGAGAATCAAAGTACAATGCCAAATCGTATCAAATCTACGAGGATGTAGCACTATCCAAATTCATCAAGTTGAACAGGCTGCAATGGGCGGGACACATATAATACGTAATGTCAGACCACAGAATACCAAAAAAATTAATTACAGCGGAGATAGACGGGCAACGACCTGTGGGTAGACCAAGGAAAAGATGGACGCAATCAGCGGGAGAAGATGCGGAAACCTTGCTCCTGGAAAGGAATTGGAGGGCAACGGCAAAGCATAGACTGAAGTGGATGCAAGCATTAGACAAGGCCAAGGCTCGATTTGAGCTTTAGTGTCATTGGAAGAAGAAGAAGAAATAAAAAAATAAATAAACTTCGCATAGAATATACAAAATATTTTTTATATTTTATTAAACAATTTACATAAATACTGGCCGTAATCGAATGATGCAGACTGTATATACTTTTATATTCATTTATTTTATATACGTACGTATGTTTGTAAATATGGTGTATGTATTTGACAATATACATACATACACTTGCAATAAATTTTATGCTTACGTTATGATAAACATTGTACACGAAGAAATTTTATTGCAAAAATACGTTTTAGGAAAAATGGATATATATTAAGGAATAATGACTTTATTCGACAGGAAAATAATAATAAAAAGCAAAATGAGTATAATAATGGTAATTTCATTTGTTATTGTTACGCGAATTACAGTTTAAATTATTATAACGTATTATTTATTTAAAAAATGGAAAAGAGTTAAAAAAAAATGAATGACTAACAGCATTTTCTACTACATATAAAGGAGTAAGAGTCGTCCAGTTGCAAAAATGTGTCTATTGCATTTTTCAAAAAAAAAAATTTTTTAATGTCAATTTCTAAAGTTTTTGTTGTTTTTTATAAGTATGTAAATTTAGTTTTTACCATTTTTGCTTTTAAAATCTTTAGAATTGAAGTAGTACAGGTACATCCACAAACAGTAGATAGATCTCATCGAGACAAACAAAAATTCGTACTACAGAAGGGAGACGTTTACTGTAAAAAGCAAAAATGAAGCGGGTATCTTGGGCTTCTTGCTTATGTAATTAGAAATTAATTCAGATGGCGCTGTGAATCTACAGCCTGTATTTCTCTGAATAAAGTATAGCAAAAAATCACCAAATGTTGAATTTAAAACACAATAACTATTGAAAGGAAAGATATAGAGGAGCATGTAAGGTGTCATTGGAGAGATAGGGGAGTTTTCTACAGATTTTTCTTAGACTGCTTTCTTCTAGCTAGTACACCGTAATTGTTATAGGGTGTTTCATAGAGTAAGTGCGAAAAATTTTCATCGCCCTCTAGCGGCTAAACGGTTGAGACTACCTCTCACTGTAGTACGATTTTTTGTTTGTCTCGATGAGACCCATCTACTGTTTGCTGGTGTATCACCCGAGGTTGGACATCCTGTATATATTTCCATATAAAAACATAACGCAATTTCTATTATTATGAATGGAAAAGGTTTTTTCAATTTTCCCAAAATAGTATAAAATGGAATAAACACAGTTTTGCAAATAGACTACTCGTGTATTGTATTATTGTATATGATTTTTGTTAGAATTACGAAAATTTAGTCATAGCAAACTTATTAATAAGGGAAATTGTTAAACGAGGTTAAAGGCGCGACAAACTCCAGACAAATCTTATTCTCGTATACAACTCCCCAGAGTTCTTGACATCTACCCCCCAGAACCTTTCTTTATCAATGGGTAGGTGTCTTATGACAATGAACTTAGGCTTTGACATTTTCTTTTGGTTCTTAAGAAACACATATTTCAAAACAATTTCACCTTCACAATGTGGGCACTGACTGCAAATAATTTTGATAGTTTCTTTGAAATATTGTACGACTATCAAAACAGCCGTTAACCCATCTGTAGATCACACAAACTACTATTGACCGAAGAATGGTTAAAACTTTAAGCCAGTAACAAAAATAAATTTCCTTAAGATTAGAATAATTCGAGATATCTGCTATCTTGTGCACAACATATCTCCGAAGTTACTTAACCGATTTCAATGAAATTTGAAACATAGATACTATGATAGGAATTGTAGTGCGTAATGGAGCACTTTTTTTAAAAATGTCCTTGTTTTCTTTTTACAGGGTGTCAAATTTGTCAAAATTGCGATTTTTCGGCTTCCAAATGCACCACGTACAGCAAACACTGATTGACCAATTTCTTTGAAATTTTGAATATAAGTAGCCTGAAGGATATTGTGGTGCTTGAATATAGCACATTTTTGATTTTAGGTACTGAAATTTAGTTATAGTTCTTAAGAAAGGAGAGGGTTTTTTTTTGAAAAATCGTTCAAATTTGACTTCTATTTTCAGACATTAAATCTTTATGTTTCTATATGATTTTGGTATCAAAATAAAGTTTGGACCTCTGTGAAGTGTTTACAAAAGAAAGTATAAAAATCTTCGTTATATTTCCATTTTTATTAACAAAATAAAATTATGTTTTTTTTTTCATCAAAATATTCAAAAATCCATTTTTATTAGCGCCTAAAAGGTATACAAAAGCATTTTTAAAATTTTCGTATGTAAAATCGTTGTTGTTGTTTTCGAAATTTTTCAAAGTCGTATCCTACTCTTAATTTTAAAATCTTTAAACTAGATACCTAGAAAAACAGTCTCTTTTTTGTATAAACATTTTCCTACAACTAATAACTACTTAACTATACATATTTTATGGAATTTTTTTAAATCTCTGTTTACAAAGAAAAAATTTTTTTCAAATTCCATCTTTTACCTCTTATCTAATATTACCATAGATCACTCGTATTAGTCAATGATATTACTTTGCAATTGAATTTGTTTCAACTTTATACCGTTACTTGTTATGAGTAATAAGTTCATCACCAATCTAATCAACGAGCCATTTCAAACAATATTTTCCATTTTTTTAAGCAAAATCAAGATAATGTTATATGTACACGTCTCTAAAAACATATATGAGCAAAATTTACATAAGAAATTAATTAAGAGATTTTAGAAACAATTTAATACAAAAATCAAAATCATATAGTATAGAATGGACCAATATAATGTTCGTACATTACATAAGGTTCTATCACAAACAGTATATGGTTTATGATATTAAGTAAAATTTGTAAAATCTATTGTCTATGAGAAAATGAGCTATATCAAATTAAATTTTTGAATAAAGGAATAGATTACTGGAACTGGATATATATACATACATATCATTGGTATTGGTGACACTTGGGAATTTTGATATATACGAAGACAGTATACTACACAGAATGCAATTAAATTTCTGGTGATGTTAGTATTACAAATTCATTAAGAAAAATTTTGGATTTAATCGTATCAGATTTTGGTTTGACTTTTTTTTTTGAGTTATAATTTTGAAAATTGAAAATACTTGAAAAAATGATAAATAAACCTGCTTGGATAGCGTCATCAGCTGTTTCTAAATCTTTCAAAAAGATTATACTACTTTTACTTTTGTATCAGGCGGCAACCGGTTGGTAAAAAGTTTGGTAATTTTGGACAGTTCCATGTACCACAGTATACTATCGCATGTATCGTTTCGTTTCGATCCGTCTATTTCAGGTATAGCTTAACTGCTTAACACGTGTAATAAGGATAGTATTTTGAGAATAAATACATAAGCATATACATTAGAGATACTAGATAGCATGTTTATCATTCTCACAACAGAAAGAAGATTCAGATTCAATACTGACAATACAATCATATAAGAAGAAGAGAAAAACATCAGTGAATGTATAGTGAATAAATCTCTTGCGATTTATGTCTCAAAAAGGATGTGAAGATGACAGCAACCTCAAGCTCTATGGTTATATAAGATTCGATTTGGTCCATGATGGACATTATATTTTTCAGTCATCAAAGAAGAATATAGATCTGTTTCAAGTTGCTGAAAGCCGAAGCACATGGTGTTCTAAATTTACATATAGGGCCTGGTCAAAACGTCAAAAATTTTGATCGCATGAGCATTAGTGCAGTAGCATGTGCAGTAGCAGCATGCAAACAAATAATAAAAATAATTGTTTTTATGCTTCTACAAAGCATAAAATTTGACATTTTTGTCCAGGCTCATACACTCAGAAAAATTATCCATGCTAAACATTTAAGTACGCGAGTTTTAAATTAAGTAGGGACCTATATTCTTATTTTTAGCAGGACAGTACTTTAAATATACATGTCTGTGGTTGAAATAAGCATGGGAATTCTTTATTTGACAATTTTGCCTGGTTAAATTAAGAATTTCCTATTCATGCTCAAATTGATACTCTAATAGTATGTTGATATTAACAAATACTGTTTTCAAGTTCGACCGTGCTAATTTTAAGCACGCGTTGACTGTCTTTTTAAGTATTCATTACTCGCAATACAAGCACGTGCCGTTCTTGTTTCAAGCATGACAGTTATATGTATACCATTGAATGAATAAAACTGTATGATGCAACTCTTAATCTCATATTGTATTGAACGCTATAGCATTAATTAAATTAATAACTAATTTACTAAATCTGTGTTACTTCCACTTGTTTTGTCCATACAAATTGATTTAATGCATTTTGTATTTCTATATTTTTTCATATTCTAGATTCACGAATTTTCCAACTTAACTTTCTGTGAAAGCTTAACATTTAAAGGGACAGTTTATAAGAAGGGTTTCTTTTTGACAAAGACTGAAGATTATAAGGTGTATGAAATCATATACTGTATTATTTACAACTCTAAAGTATATTTTGTTGTTCAATATTAAAAATTAAAATTTGATAAACATTTATGTTCTTTCATTATTAAACACAATTTAGATATTTGTTCCGTAATTGAAGTAAGACATTTCGAAGGACCTCCAATTCATTGTCATGTGCTTCCAGATGGCAGAATAGCCTTTAAAAAAAAAATTGTTCTAATATCAAATTTAATTGTTTTAAATTTTTGTAGTTTGTGAGATTTTATTTCACATAAATAAATAGTTTATGCACACTATGGATAAAATTTTTTTTGTTTAAAAAAAATATATATAAGACTAGAATGTTAAGGTACAAATTGAAAAATCTAAATTTAATTTTTTTGCTTGTGCAATTTTATTTCACATGAATAGTGGATACTAGAAACTAAGTTAATAAATGTCAAATATATTGAATTTCAAATAAAAATTTATGTTAAATAAAAAAATGTGGTGTACAAATAATTTTTTTCAGAACTTATTCTAATTCTAAGAATGCTGGGAAAAATCATGCTTAATAAAACTTGTCAAATGCTTACAATGAGTAATTCTAAATTTTAATATAAAAACGTTGACATGCTTGAAATGAGATTCAATAATTTCAATTTTGAGCATATCAAATGCTTAATATGAGAATTTTACTTTTTAATATAAGCACGATGACATGCTTGAAGTGAGATTTAATAATTTCAATTTTAAGAATGTCAAATACTCAAATTAAATCTTTTTAGTACTTATATTGACACATAGTATGCTGAAAAGAATGGGTGTTCAAACTGAGGTCGACACATGCTTGAATGAAGAATTTATGTTAAACATGCTTAAAATAGACTCATTTTCAGCACGGAACATTCTTAGCTGAAAATCATTACCTCAAATACTTAATTTAAACATCGTTTTTACTTAATTTAAGTATGAATTTTTCTGAGTGTACATTAAATCCCTAGACAGACATCTAGTATAAACGTGGTATCGATACCATGGTATTGGCTATACCGCTATTACATGTCTGTCACCCAACCCAATACTAGCTTAAGCTTTATAACAGGAAAACAAGCTGGTATAAACGTGGTATTGAAACTAGCATGATTTGTCTAGTATGAATCTAGTATTCACAAAATTTACTGAACGTAGTGCCATTTTAATGCTGCGGAAATTGTAGACATTAGTTTTTACAGTAGTTTTAACATTAAGAGTAGGTTTCGACTTTGAAAAATTTCGAAAACAATAACAACGATTTTACATACAAAAATTTTAAAAAATGGCTTTGCATACCTTTTAGGCGCTAATAAAAATGAATTTTTGAATATTTTGATGAAAAACAACATAATTTTATTTTGTTAATAAAAATGGAAATATAACAAAGAATTTTATACTTTTTTTTGTCAAAACAGAATGTATGAAAACAGAAGTCAAAGTTGAACGATTTTTTAAAAAAGCCCTCTCCTTTCTTAAGAACTATAACTTAATTTCAGGACCTAAAATCAAAAATGTGCTATATTCAAGCACCACAATATCCTTCAGACTACATGTATTCAAAATTTCAAAGAAATTGGTCAATCAGTGTTTGCTGTACGTGGTGCTTTTAGAAGCCGAAAAATCGCAATGTTGACAACTTTGACACCCTGTGGAAAGGAAGTAAGGACATTTTTTTTAAAAAAGTGCTCCATTCAAGGACCACAATTATTATCAAAATAATTATGTTTCAAATTTCATTGAAATCGGTTAATTAACTTCGGAGATAATTGGTGCACAAGATAGCAGAAGATAGAAGCTTTAAGTTGAAAGCAATTAATGTAAATATAAATTTTCTATATCGTATTCATACCATGGTATCGATACTAGATGTCTGCCAGTAGCATTAAATGGTAGTTTTAGCACTTTTCTAAAAACAATACTCAAGCATACATGTCAGTTTTGGAGAAAATTTGAAAAAACCAAAAAAAAAAAAAAACCATTGCTATTATTATTATTATGGTGTAAGAAAAATATAATTGCTCCTAGTTGATCACCCAACACTATCGAAGATCTATTTAAAAACTTTCTTCATTCTAACCTTCTAACTAAAACTATTTCTCACTACATACGTATACCTATATACAAATTTTTATAATGTAGATACTATGAATTTTTTAAATTCAAATACAAAAAAATTGTTTAATCCACAATATTCTTACATAATGCATATTGCTCTACTTATCAAAACATACATTATATCGAACAACAATAATGCACCCCTATAATATTTGTGTCTAAATACTTCGTAGTATGTAATATGTATCTTCAAATAAAATTTACATTGTTTCGAAAACAAGAAAATGAAAATCTATTCCTTCCAATAAAATATAAAATCCTTTTTATTATTATTGAATACATAAATACTAAATATATATAAGAGATTACGATTATCCTTTTTTTTTCATTTCAACATCCTTTATTCTTCCAAAAAAAAAAATAAAAATACTCGCATGTATATTATTGTATATACACACACACACACACACACACACACAAATTGCAAAGAAATAATAAAAAATGAAATGAAAATTTAAGAAAATATCCAACACTTTCCATTCTATAATAAAAGAAATGAAAATATCCTTATACACATTATTTCTTAATAATAATGAACATGCATATATGTATATGCATATAAATTTCATTTATTCTAAACACGCCTAGGCTTTAACAACCTGTTGCATTTCAACAATGCACACAATGTGTAAAATACAAAATACAATACGACGATAATACTTACAACACACTGCTGATACACACTCTCATATTTTATATTGTTGTAATAGGAAAATAAATAACAACAACAACAAAAAAAACATAAATAATAATTTCAAAATATACACAACAAATCGTTTTTATATATAAAATGAAAACAATAAAGGAAAATAAATAAAATCCTTTTTATATAGAGAAAAACTTACGATGAATACTTATTTGTATTTACTATATACCAGAAAAATATTACTACATAGATATTATTCTTTTATTCTTTTGTATAGGATATATTTTGATTGTCATTATTTGAACATCATCATCATCACCAACATCATCATCATCATTGTCATCATGATTATTGTTGTCATCATTATCATCATACAATATAAATACTATGTACGTGTACTTACCATACTACTATTTTGTAATTAATGAAGTATAGAAAAACCACTCCTGCCTTTATAATCATTGGCCCAATTTAAAATTTAATGCGCATGCCAATATATACCGAAAAAAGGATATTTACTTTTTATCTGAAAGGTTTTGGTTTTTTCTTTTTTGTACATATATCAAACAAAATAAACTATAAAAACAATGAAAAATATAATAAGAATGTGCTCGTTATAAAAGGACATCTTTTTTAAAAATTACACAAATACACAAAATATTTATAATGTACTATACATATTACATATACATGTGCAATTCTAAAAAAAAGATTTTTTCAAAGAGAAAGAGAGAGAGAAAGTGAGAGAAAGAAAAAATTGTAAATGCGCAGTGTAAAACTTTGTACAAGGGGGGTGCAAAATAGAAAATTGAAAATTTATCAACGAAACAGAAAGTGATTCATTCAAAAATTAATATACTCGTATATTGAGGTGATACTATCGAAAATTTGGATTTTTCGCAATTCAAATTTTTCAAATTCAAATCTGCAAATTGTTGTTTATGTTTATGAAATGCATCGAAAATGTACACTTTCGGACATATTTTATTGTTTTCGAAAGTTATGAGAAAACTATAGACCTGTAAAAGAGCTCTAGAAACTAGGATGACACTGGACAGACTTAGATAGGCAGGTCATGTTTTGAGAGTGCATGATGATAAATATCCAAAAAGAATCCTTCAGATAAAACTGGAAGGTATAGAAGAAGACCGAGCAGACCCAGACTTAGATGGCATTACAAAATAAGCAAAGATGCAGCATCAATTGGAATAAGTAATTGGAACAGTATGGCACTTGACAGGCAAAGATGGCGAGACAAGTTACAAGATATTTGTGTAAAGTTCTTGGTACTGATAGTTTAACAGACGGATGTAGATGTCAAAATTGATTTTATCGAAATTGATTGATCGAAAATTCACTGAATCATCCTTGATCTTACAGTCTTGATCTTGTTTGACCATTACATTACTATTTGTTTAAATGTCTGCTACAAAATTCTTTGGGGGGTGTAAAGCTTTCTGCACTAATGACGATCTGAAATCTCACTGGGATTGCATTTTTACTCCTGAAAGGAACCAAAAGTTATACTAAGAGCATGGAATTATGGAATTGTCAAAAAAAAAAATGACAAGATATCCATACTCGTATCATCCATCAAAGTGGAAAATGTGTATTTTGTTAAAAGATTATCCTTTTTTGAAAAAATACCCAACAAATGTTTCTCTGAAATTTTGTATTTTTAATAAAAATTTTTAATATTTATTAGATTTTCAAGCTCCAAAGCTCTAAGGTATAGAATCAAGGATGGCATACAAGGTGAATGTGAAGATCTTGACCTTTATTTTCAGTGATGCAGTTCAGTTGTTAAGATCATCATATCTTACGCAGACGATCATGAAAATTATAATCTCAAATATGCTCAAATTAAAAGTCATGTTAACGTCTTCTACATATTATAAAATTTGTACAATGATCGATTCAATAGTTTATTACATATAATTCTAATCACATAAAAAATTACACATCTTTCTTATACGCGATTTATGTAATTGTTCATTTGCAGTACATTAAGGGTGGTATTCACCAACATGGATATATCCATCGGATATAGTTTAGCCGGATACAATTTCAGCTTATTCATTAACCTAGATAAAATTTGTTTTCGAACTTCGTTTTCGGGTCGAACATGTGTGTCAAATACGTCAGCTGATTGTATTTTTATATTACAAAATGAAAAAGAGGTTCTGTGATGTTATGTAATCATATGCAAAGATGATAATATAGTAGTATTACATTATCTTTATTTGTGCTGTTGCTGTTAATAAGAAGGTTATGTTCGAACGATATTTATAATACCACTCCGAGCGTGTCTTAAAAATATCCGAGTGTGTTTTATCCAGGTTGACGAATACACTTTATCTCAGATAAAAGATAATCTATGTTGGTGAATACCAGCCTAAATCATTTGATTACAATTTTGAAAAATTAAAAAAAAAAAAAAAACACACATAATGATAACAAAACTAAATACAAAATCTTATCAGCCAGAACCACTACAAATTTACACGAGTATCTATACTTTACTTTAGTTTTTAATAATTTAAATCCCTTAAATATTTCCTATATGTAAGTACGAGTATATGTACTATTTTCTACATAAAAACATGTGCGTTTTTTTTTGGCGGGAAAATGAAAATTTATTTTTATAAAAAAGAAATAAACTTTCAATATTTACTTCCCCTTAATACATACATATACATATTAAACTACAAAACAAATACACACTTATATAGGCAGTCAGGCATGTGTATACCTACCTACACACAATAAATTCATTCAAACTTTTTAAATGCATAAAAATGTTCTTTATATAAGCGACAATGCGACAATGTAAATGTAGTACATATACATACATACTACACTATACACAACAAATTTGAGAAAAAAACATCACAAAAATTATTATACTTTCTTTTATGGTGTATATTATTTTATTCATTTTATAGTATTATTATTTTTGTGTTGTATTCAAGCCAGCCAGTATAAACAATAATCGCTATCTATACTATAATAGCACATAGTATAAGTAGTAGTATGTTGTATGTAAATTTTTTACAAGGACCGAACTTAACCACCAATGATATCACATAACATGAAAAGGATATGTGTACTTTATACTATATATACAGATATAAAATTTTAAATATAAAAATTTTTATCTTTTCTTTATATACATATGTACATATATTTAATATGCACAAGTACAGTATGCCCTTGTATATATGTGTGTACATATTATATAAATACGCATATTTTTCATGTAAATGTACATATACAAAAAAATATGTGTTGGTTTTATGTTTGTTAGGATATAGATAAGATTCTTGGGTGATATAATAATAAATGGTGAATTGGATATATGTATATGTATATTTAAAATGATAAAAACTCCCCAGTATTTAATTTTTGTTTTTTATTTTTATTTTATTTTATTTTATTTTTTTTTTTGTTTGTTTGTTCATTTGATTGTTGTTTTTTTTTTTCGAACTTTGTTTTTGCTGTTTTGAATTGTTTGTTGTTGGCATTTAGTATAGGTACGTATACACAAATATATTTATACAAATAGTGAGTGGTGATATATAAACAGCGAGTACATAAAATTAATGTATGTACATATGAGTGAGTATATAAATGTATAATAATATGTAGTTATATAACGAAACAATATTATTATAATAATAATTTTTTTTTTTATTTTCTATTTTTTATTTATTTATTTATTTGTTTATATAATGTATAGTATATTTTTTTTTTTTTTTTTTTTTGGAATGAATAACAAGGCAATATATTTCAAGTCCATAATAAGTTTGATATTCGTTGTGAAAACATCATTAATTTTAACTCAAAAAATTACATTAGGTATACATATGTATATAAAAAAAAATAATAAAATAAAATTAAATTCTCATAAAAATAATGAGAAATAATTTTTTTTTTTTTTTATATAAAATGAACAAATTTCTAAATAAGTGAGAAAATTTATTTAATAAAATTTCTATTGTGCTTATACTATACGCAAATTAATGAAAAATAAGTATGTATGTGTAACGATCATGCATACGAGGATGAACATGCATAATATTCTAATTTCGATTGTCATTAGATATTATTAAAATCATAAAATCAAAATTTTAAATCTAACAAAAAAGAAAGCCAACAACAACAAAAACAACAAAAAAAGGACATAATAATGTACATTTAAAATGAATATTTAAAAAATATGATCGTAGAATAAAATCGAAGAGATGATAATATGATGTGTATAGTTTAAGATGGAAAAAGAAACATTTTATAGTTTTTTTTTTTTTACTTTTGTGCTGATTAATTAAATGTGAAGATAAATGATAAATATAATTTAAAAAATATACATATAGTAATTGAAACGTAAAGATGAGAATATTATTATGAAGTAAATTTTATAGAATGAATATTCTATATAACGTTCAAAGTATTGTGTAATACAGAATTTAAAAATACAAAAGGATATAAATATTCAAAAAAAAACCAAAAAAAATAATAATATAATAAATATTAATTTTTAATGAATACTTTTTTAATTTAAAAGAGTGATATTTGAATATACTATGAAAAAATGTTGCATAAAATCAAACGAAACAATCAAAAATGTTTAAATTTTTAAAATTTTGTAATTTAAGGAAAAATATATAAAGTAGGTACATATTCTACATACATATAGTAGTTTTGATGAAAAAGGATTCAAATTGAGAACAATTAATTAATTTTTCAATATATGTACATACATATTTCAATTCAAAATAATCATAATTTTAAAATATTTATGTACTCGTATGTACATGTGGTTATAATAAATAAAATTATATAGTCAGACCGGGTAAATGTAAACAGAAGCAAAAATGGAAACTCACTCGATATATTTGTTAACGAACAATATATAAATCAATTTTGCTTTGTTTGAAAATTACTGTTGATTTGTCTATACTGTTTGGTACTGAAACTGTTTTATGTCTTCGACACACAGACATTGAAATTAAGTAGATTTCATTTTAATTTCGAGCAGAAATTACGAAGGTGACACACAGCGATTTTGACAGTTTGTCCAATTTATTTAATTTATCTAATTTTAATTTAATTTATCTGAACATAGCCTACTTCTTCTATTAAATTTAACTGTCATTTTCGAGTATATTCAATTGTTTCTTAATGAAAATTTAAAAAAAACATTTTTTTGGTTTACAATTTGTTAGTAGATGTCTCTGTTCTACGTAAAGAGCGAAACATGAGTAGATTTCGAGCGATAATTACGTATTTTTTATGTAATTTCGCTGACTAGATTTCGGCCCAAATCCGTCGTTTTTTCCGGATTTCGAGGCTGAAATTAGCAAAATACTTAATTTCAACTACTGTGTGTCTACAATATTAGTTATTATATGCATTCATCATTTGTAAAAATATTGTACAGTGAAAGGTTATATTTTATATTGCATAGCGAGAAATCTGTATTGTTTTAATTGTGGTTTTATACTTTTATTAAAATTAAGTATTAAGTATTATATTTTCCGAAAAAAAGCTGAATAAAAACTATTTAATTTATCGTTTTTGCATCTATAATATCATATTATAAATAACACTTGTTTCACATAATTTCATGTTTATATTTACATCGTTCAGTTTGCATCAACATATGGGTAAATATGGAAACAGAGTTTTAAAACTATTTTCTAAATCACACACTTTTCTTCTTCTTATAGTACCGCTCCCCTGTGGAGGTCGGAAATCATCGATTCAACCTCTTCTTTTATAGCTCCTTTTCTGAATACTTGACAGGATAAAGAACAATTAAACCATTCCTTCAGATTTGTAATCCACGATGTTCTCTTTTTTCCACTACTTCTTTTTTCTAGCGCCTTGCCTTGAAGAATCAGCTGGATAATACCTGTACTTGTCATTACACATCAGATGGCCTAAGAACCTAAATTTCCTTTCTTTTATTATTCTGAGCAGTTCTTTCGGCTTATTTAATCGTTTCAGGATCTCTTCATATTTTACTTTGTCCACCCAGGAAACTCTGAGAATTCTTCTATATATCCGCACATTTCAAAAGCTTCAATTTTCTTTATATCTTTATCATTCAGAGTCCACGATTCAGCGCCATATAAGACAATAGACCAGATGTAACATCTAACCAAGCGAATCTTCAAATTGATATTAAGTTCCTTTTTCACAAATACAATTTTCATCTTCATGAATGCGCTTCTAGCTATCTCAATTCTGGCTCTTATTCCCTTGCTATTGCAGGTATTTGCATCAATAATGGCAACTACTTAGATATTTAATTTGTGAAACTTTTTCTATTACTACATTCTTTATTATAAGGGTAGGATCATCTACAATATTTTTTGAGAACTTTATATATTTAGTTTTTGAAGCGTTAATATTATTAAGACGTTTTTTCAAACTGCTTTCATAAACCCTGGTTACTAGAAACTAGGTATCAATTACACATTAGAAGACATAAATAAAGTAGTTGTTGATAGGAGAAATAAAAATTGCACGCACATATCGACAGGCATCAGAAATATATGGAGTGTCAGTTGCTGTAATTTATAATCATTATACTATTTACAAAATAAAATGTTTTCATTTACCTCAAACTCAGTCATTTTCAAAACAAAGTTCACAGGGTAAAAGTAAACATACAAAATTTTGAAAAGTTGAATATTCAATTTTAAATAATCGCAATATATCCCTGAGATGTTCATTTCACAAAAAATAAACCAATAAACAACAAAACGTATATAACTGAAAATCAATAACAAAAATCAAATATACACTAAATTTTTAGTGACGTTCACATTTACCCGGTCTGACCCTATGAAGTATAAAGAAAATTTTAATTAACAAAAAATTGTTTTTTTTTTTTAAATTTTTGTTTTGGTGGATTTTCAATAGCTGATTCTTCATCATTCAAACAATTGGCTGATCAAAAAACTATACATAAGATTATTGATCAACTTTCAATAAAAATGATTGTTACGTTACCTATTACATTTGAAAATCTTTAAAAAACCAGGATTTTACAATATTCTTTTCTGCTCTTGAAAATAAAAATAAAAAAAAAAATGATGGACTTATAACAAGGAAAGAGGACTAATATTTTTATTTTTTATAATATTTTTTGATTATTAATAAAATATAGAAAGATACCATAGCGAACTGATTTCCTTTTTGGAACTCAAAAATTTTTCCGATAATAATTTTTTTAAATGTAAAACTCCTTGAAACCTGGTATAAATCTACAGATGATATCATTTACAACTTAAAAACAAAACAAAACAAAAAAAACAAACATTATAAATCTCAATTTCTATTTGATAGTTAAATTAGAAAAAATTATCCAAAAACCAGATTGAAATTCAATTAAATGTTGAACTAATTTTACAAGTTTTTTAATTCTAGACATAAAAACAGTATACGATTATGATCGAATGAACAATTTAGGAAACACAAAAATAAAAATTAACATTTCTGTCTACCAATAATCTAATTCTAATAATAACTAAACACTAATTTATAGAAACATTTGTGATAATTTTTCACATTGCAAAAAATTACAAAAAATTTTTTTAAATGTACACATAAATTGAGATATCATCGAATTCAAATATAAACAGTGAAAAACGAACAAAAAACAAACAATTTTTAAAAACAACAAAGGACTCATGAGTCATGTCTATGACTAGTTTATTAACAACATCATCATCATCATCATCATCGTTAACAAACAACATAATGACAGGGAAACAGCAACAACAACAACAGCAGCAACAAAACCATCAAAATCATCATCATAATTCTGATCATATAAAACGACCAATGAACGCATTTATGGTATGGTCAAGGGGGCAACGTCGTAAAATGGCACAAGATAATCCAAAAATGCATAATTCTGAAATATCAAAACGTTTGGGAGCTGAATGGAAATTGCTAACAGAAACCCAAAAACGACCATTTATTGATGAAGCAAAACGATTAAGGTAAATAGAGAAAAAATTTATTTTTTTTTTTTTTTGATTGGTATATGAATTGATTTGTAATGAAAATATAATCATGAAATGTGTGTGTACTCGTATGTGTGTATGCATGCAATGCAGATACGATGAATACGGGTGGGTTCATAAAGTTAACACTGCATTAACACAGCAGCAACATATCCAATCAAGCGTTCAAAAAGTAGTCATGACTAAAATAATCTAGTTCATTTTTTCAACACATTAGTAACGCTAACACAATAATTGCAACATAAAATTCGATGTTGCGATGACTACTTAGACTAAAATTTTGAAGTTTGAGTACATTGAATTTATACCGTTTCTACATTCAATGCCGTGTCTTCAACTTGGACTTTGACTTTCGACTTTCCAGCATGCTTAATATGTAAATGTATAGCTGTCAAGTCTACTGCATTGAATGTAGAAGTTCTAATACATATCCATTAAATTAAAGTCGGAGTTGAAATCACTGCATTGAATGTAGAATCGGCATTAGTTCTTTTTTCCAAATTAATTGTTCAAAATAAAAATATTTTTAAAAAAATTAAATTTTTTAACACAAATGTCAAAACGTCGTAAAATGCATCAGTTACTTCATCGTATCACAAAAATTCTAATGTTACAGTAACATTAATACTATTGACACATTACGACTCATTATGAGGTGAAAGCTCATTATGAGATGCAGTTTACAGAAGTGGTGACACATTATACAAAGCTCATTATCTTTGACGTTTATCAATTTTTCAATAGTTTCTAGTGAGTTTTCAAATTATTTATTCGCAATTAAAAACAAAGAACTCCGGCTAATATTTACTTGTAACCTCAAAAAATACGTCTGTCTGTAACATAAAAAAATTGAAACTGACAACAAATTGTATTGGAAATTTGAAAAATTTCCAATAAATCTTTATTTATCTATGCCTCGTAAGATTGCGCTTTCACGTAATTACGACATAATGAGACGATTTCTACATCATTACGAGCAGCTCATAATGATTTAATTTTATTTCATTACGAGGACTTAATGAGTATTAGCTCATAATGAGCTGTAATGCGTCAATAGTATAAAGCAACATTTCTGCAACACTACAGAATCATGATTAATAAATGAACCCGACCCATTGGTGATTCCATATTGCATGTGTTTTTCTATCATCATAATGAAATCAATCATTTGGTTTTTGCAGACTATGCAAATCATCAATCGTTCGCTATATTACAATTTATGTCAAATTTATGTCAAATTTATGTCAAATTTATGTCATTTTTTGGTGAGCAAAGACAAAAAATATGTGATATTTGAAAATTTTCATATTGTCAAATGATATTCACTATTATATTCATCGAGTCTGTATTTAAAACTATCGATTGATTGTCAAAGAAATGCGTATATTGTTAATATTATTGACTTTGATTTGACGATCGAACAGATTTATTTGAAATTTGAAAAAAATTTGAAATAAAAAACGTTTTTCGAATAGAATATGTAGAATAACGATCAATTAATGTTTCGAAACATGGCCATAATAATGGTTTATTGTTGAAAGATGTTCAATAATTGACATAATCGAAAATATATATATCCATGAATTTTTCTATTTATTATACTTCTTTCAATAATTCTATTCAATAATTTATACAATATTTGTCATTATTTATATAATATGTATACATTGTGTACATATTTATGAATTTTTGATAAGATTGAATTTTGATTTAGTATTATAGAGTATAAGGCTTCGATCAAAAAATTAGTAATATAGGTGCCGTACATATATGTATGTACATGAATTAGAACAAATATTTATTCTTTTATCATTGATTCTTGTTATTTTTTCTTATAGTTTTCAAATATATGTATGTATCTACAATGGAACTATAAATAATAAATCATTGAATTTACCATTTATATTGTACGATCGCATAGACATATTATGTAGGTACATACATATTTAAACTCGATGACAAAACAAATAATAGAAAAGTAACATTTTTCTTATCAAATTTAAAATTTTTTATGCTATTTTTTTTTTCGATTTTTTCAAATATAGAAAACAAAATATATACACGCATATAAGTATACCTTTAGTTAAATATGAAATTTGATTATATTAAAATACAGCGATCGAAATTCAATCTGATCCAAGTTATTTACAGTACAGTATTTATCTACGTTGGTTCTGACTGTTTTAACACTATGACATCACAGTGCAATATACAATAGCAAAATCAGATAAATAAGCATTGTGTAGTCAGATGTTTTTTACCTGTCATTCAAGTCAGACGTCAATTAATAATCTATTTTGTCTATGTCAGTGCCTATAGATATCTGACTTTTCGAACTATCTTATCTTTCTGATCCGTTTTATCAAACTTACTGCCATTTCATATCTGACTTTTCGAACTGTCTTTTCATTTAGATCTTTTTAACCAAACTTTTCAGATCTTAGTAAAATCTTAATTATCGAAAATGGCCATTATTATGATGGATATAAACTATGGCCATTTTCGGTAATTCAGATATTTTCTGAATTTTCAGTTCAAATTTGACTTGTTTAGCACTGATTAAAAAGCATATGTAAATTTAGTTAAAAAAGTTCTGTCTATTCAGACACTAAAATAACTTCAAAGTCAGCTGATGTTCAATGAAAACCTAACTTATCTAACTTAGTGCTACCATATATATCTGATTTTTCGAACAAACTCATCTTCTAGTTTACCGAACACACTTAAATTCATATCTGACTTTTCGGACAGCCTTACTACAAAGATCTTATTTACCGAACAGCTGAAATTTAATATCTAACTCAGATCTGAATTACCGAAAACCGCCTTCATTTATATGTTTCACATATTGTGGTTTACGATACCGTAATTCCATGTCAAAACTCATATGCCTGCGCGATAGCATTTTGTCCGTATTTTCCAACCGTTCTATTTCCAATAAAATTAAATTTAAAAATAAGATTTTTATACTGTTATATCTTAGAGATTGCAATACATTTCTAATGATCACATTAAACAGACAAAATATGTAACTTTCGGACGAAAAACATGAAATGATAAAATATTAAACCAATGTCAAATGATAGGATATTAAAACTGACAATACAACTAATATGTATTATTAGGTGCATTTGATTTGATTCGGAATCAGATCATAACTTTTTATGTAATAAAACAAAAACTGAAGATCCAACTCATCGGTGTTCGGATCAAATTGTATGATCTTGTTTTTAGTTTCGATTCTCGAATGCATGGTTGAAGTTTTAGCTTTTTAAAGGTTGGAGACACTGACAAGACATGTGACAACTAAAAAATCATTCAGCTAATATGATGTTGAAAATTTTAACTGACTATTTTACATGACATTTAATAATAATTAATAGTAAAATACTATCAAGCAACAAAAGAAAATAATGATAACAAAAATTTAAATTCTTGTCAAATTGTCTAGTGTTACAAACCTTTCGGAAAAAAAAGTTTGATCTGTTTTTAAAGAAAAGAAGTTTTTTTGTAAGAAAAAAAAAGTTTTTTTTGTATCCAGATACACCAAACATGGCTTAAAAAACGCACTAATTAATTACATGAATTTCATTATTGATTATCTACATATAAGAGGATTTTTCAAAAAATTTCCCGAAAAAATGAAATAATACACAAGTTATTGATTTTTATGGATTTATTTTTCTACGTATAAACCACAAAGTTTCATCACCAGTCACTATGCGGTGCGCAAAAATTCTTCAGGATTTAAATCGTATTTGGTCAAAAACTCAGTGAAAGTTCGGCGGCACGTCTTTCAATATATTCTTCGCGTAACGCTTTTAGCAATGTTTTAATAATATGTACCTAATTTTTCAGGTATCTGTATCCTTTTAAATAAAAACAAATGTATTACTTTTTTTTATACACAGCAGTTATACGCTTTCAAAACACTCAAAATATAATCAAACTTCTTGACTGTTTGCCTGCTAGTTATACTTACTGACTTTCGAAATACTCTCGTATATTGTTATTGTGAAGTGAATCTAATTGAATTTCGATGGCTGTATAGACGCCTGAAAAATAGAAGGAAAAAAAAATTACTGAAAGATAATAAATTTTCAATTTAAATAGTTAAACAATTCAAACAATTTTTTTCTTCATATTTTATATTAGGTATAAGAATATAAATTCAATTTTTTTTTTTTTTTAGAAATTTATTTATAAACTTTATGTATACAAATACATATTATATACGTGCATGCATACTTTATTCATTTATATTTATATACGTATATTTATACTATGTATTTTATTACATCTGCATTATCTATATATCACGTATGTACATATACACATGGCTGTACATTCAAGTTTAGATACAAAACAATCAATGAATTGATATCATCGTCTTCCTATAATAACAAATATTATTACGTATATCTATGTATATACGTGAAGTGAAGGTACATATTATGCAGATATGTATAAGTATGTGCATCTTTATCAATTTATCAATAATATAGATAATTTTCTTAATATCATTTTAAATTTTCAAAATTATAAAACATGAACAAATGTTATACATAAATAGAATAGTATTGAACAAAAGTATTGGGACGCTACTGTCTGTATATGGTAAGGTAATAACATTTTTCTATGTTACCGACAATTACCCATAAATTAATTAATTTATTTTTTTTTTTTAACATATTTTATTAATTGTTGCTATATTTAAATGACTATAATACTATAGTATAGTAGTGTAGAGCTGGTCTCATAAATAAATTGGAAACAAATTTAATTTACATTCGTTTTCCCAAAAAATTAGGACCACTTACAAATTTTTTTAGTTTTTTTTATTTTCATCAACCTTTCATAAGTTTATTATTAGAGGAGAAAAATTAAACAAACTGATTAATTTTCAAATATTTTATTCATGCAGAACAATTTAATCTCCGGTCCCATAGTCAAAGAATTCAATAGGTATTCCAACACCGATAGTTACTCCATGCAGGCGTATAAGATACAACCAGGAGTTGTATGAATTATTCGAATCTCCTCCACTATCAAATCATATAAAACTTATGAGACTAAGGTAGCCTTGTCATGCACAAAGACAAAATGACGCTTGGGTTCCAAAGAAAGTGATAGATATATGGTTTCACAGGGAGGAGTTCGATCTAAAGATAGACCAAGAGCACGTTGGGAAGACAAAATCGTGAGGGACTCTCTGACTTTATTGAGAGTCAGCAACTGGAGAATGGAGGAAAGACTTTTACAGGCTCAGAAACGATTTGTTCCGTAGAGAGAGTGATACGGCTGCTTTCTAATGCCATCGAAGAAGAAGAAGAACAATTAAATATTAAAATTATAACTAATTTAATAATGTATTTAGTATTTTTGCCCTATTAGTATTTGATAAGCGCTTTGATTCTTTTGAAAACCAAAAATTATCACATAATATTCAAAATTTTTCAATTGGTACTAATTTTTTGGCAAACGGACTTTATAACTGTTTCTAAAAATACATGCATGAACCATTCTTGCCAAAAGGATGTTTTACTGAAATTAAAATTAGAATTTAAAAAACTATTGAACAGATACACAATTAAAAACAATTTATTTCATCCTATGTCCAACTGACACATTTTAGAAAAAAGTGTTTCAGTTTCGTTTATTACACGTTTTTTCATCTTTCATTTTAATAATATTCCATTTCATTGAAGATGGATAAAAAACTATTGAGAAAAGAGGAAAACATATAATTTTAAATTTATTTTCAATTAAATTTTTTATTTCGAAAGCAGTATGGTCATCTTATTCTTGGTCATTTTCAAAAATATAGCATTCACAGTTTCATAATTGGTGTCTCAAAATTATCACAAGATTTGAATTTGCCGTCATTTTTAAAGTAAATTGTTGACAACCATGAAAACAGAACAATTTGACAGCTGAGAGCTTAGAGTTAGTAAAAATTGAGCGTTATACGATACAGCAACGACGTGTTTTCAAATTTCAAAAATAACAAAGCTTTCAAATATTCAACAATATTTCAAAAATAATGAAAGTTTGTCGGTTGCAGTTCGAGAATTTTATACAAAATATGATCAAAATAGTGTTTTAACCTCGTCAACTGTGAAAAGATTAATTGAAAAATTCAGGGTGACTTGATCAGTTAGAGACGCTAAACACACCGGTCGTCCAAACCCAAGCTAGTCCTTCAAATATCAATATCGAAGCAGTGCATAAGAGTGTGGTTGAAAACCCAGGAACATCAATAATTCGGCGTCATGGACAATTTACTCTCTCGTTTCGGTGATCAGAATTGGCCTCCTAGATCGTGTGATTTAACACACCATTAGATTTCTTCTTATATGGGGTTATTTGAAGTCAAAGGTCTATGTCAACAAGCCCACAACCACCCGTGCATTACAAGATGAAATTAAACGCTGCATCAACGAAATTTAGCCACAATTAAGCAGAAAGGTCATTAAAAAAATTTCGACAAAAGAGTGCGTATGTGCCAGCAAAGCCGTGGAGGCCATTTACCTCGATGTGTTATTCCATAAATCCTATATGTACTTACTTTATGATTCAATGAATAAATAACAATCTAAAGACTAAAAACTGTGTTTTTTCTATTTAATTCAAATCTTGCGTTAATTTTGAGACACCGTTTTCATTTTGTAATGCAGTTACTATTAAGACGTTAAAAGTGTTTATGTTTACATATTTCGAATTTTTAAATATTTTTCAATTAATTATTTTATCAAAACTAAAATGCCTATTTCACAATATTATTAATATTATTATTTATTAAGAAGAGATGTCAGTAAGTTGCCTCCCTACTGTCCATACCACGATCCTCCAGGGTCTTTTGGCGGTATTCCTATTTCATATTGTAATAAATTTCTTAAAAACATAAGCATCCCAATACTTTTTTGAGTAAGTTTAAATTTTTATATAATTTGTATTATGTTTAATTTAATTTAATGATACTTATATACGTGTATATAATGTAGATACATATAATATACTTTTTTTTGATTGATTTCTTCATGTTCGCATATAAACATATTCAATGTGTATACATATACATACGTAATGTACATAAAAAATTATAATAAGAAAATTAATAATCAACTGTGTGATAACGAAATAATTCATATTTTAAAGAGAATAAAAAATTGAAAAAAAAAAAAAAATATTAAAAATACAAACAATACGTATATCCAAAACATTACACATTATGTATAAGAATTTTTTTTTTTTCATTTTCGTTATTTCAATACTGATGATGATGGCTCAATAATTATATTTATTATTCACATTTCAATGATATGTGATATCAAATGTAAAAATATTTATTATACAACACTCATATGAATGTACTACCTACTTATTTTCATTTTAAATTTCATTTCCTCGATTTAGTATATTTTTGCCACATTTTATCAATTAAGTATATACTTACTTATGTATATGTGCATTATGTGCGTTTATTATAATGATAATAATAAAAGATTAAATATAAAAATAAAAATGTTTATACATACATATAAGTAGATTTATGATTGCGTATATGTATTTATGCAAACATCAATTTTTTTTTTTTTTTTGTTCGTTCCTTATAAAAACTGACACACCTTTTACGAAGTACATACAATTCCATTGACAAAAGACTAAATTTATTAAGAAGAAAAAAAAAAAACTCACAGTAAAAAAATTTATTATTGTAACCGTATTCTACATACTATATGGTATACAATGTGTGTACATTTTGATAATAATCTCAAATACAAAAATATAAAACTGAAACGTCCTTTTTTTTTATTTCGCATAAAAGAAACTTTGTTGAAAAAATTAAATCAAACAATCAAAAAAAAAAAAAAAAAAAATTATTTACACAAATGTTTATGTATGTAGGTATATTTGTATACAGAACGTGTGTTTGTATGTCAGAATTTATTCTTATACCTATAATACAAATATCATATTTTGCATGAATTCGTATAAAAATTATGGTTCTTATCACAATTATTACTATATAGCTACATATAAACTTTTCCATTTTTTCCTTTAATTGCGATTATATACTAAAATTGAATCAGAATTTTAAAGAAAAAAAAAATTCCATTTTTTTCTATTTTTTTCTAGAGCATTACATATGAAAGAACATCCAGATTATAAATATCGTCCTAGAAGAAAACCAAAAACTTTAGCTAAATCACCAGTACCAGTTGTACAGCAGCAAAATCAACATCATCATCATCATCATCAACAACAAAAGGAATCATCTATGCATTCACAAAAATATACAACATTTAATAGTCCATTAGAATTAACATTAAATCTACCGGTACAGAGAACACCAACATTTTCATTACCACATCATTATCCGACATTAGATCCAACTATCGCATTAGATTTACAAGCTAGACTTCAAGCAATGTATGCTGGTGGACTATATCATCCATGGAGATATTTTGGTTGTTCACCAATTTTAACAACAGAAACACCACCATCTCCACCAACCACATCTTCTGCATTACCGATATCTTATGTATGTATAAAACCACCAAAAACAACATCACCAAATGTTATTCCTGCTGCACAACCACCACCCAACATTATATGACCTACTCCATTGCGGTACAATACCGCCGAACATACATAGTATGAGTAAAATATTATCATATAAATACTAAGTATATAGTACATACATGAAAATTATATAAAACAATAGAATTGTAAAAAAATTTTAGAATACGATTTTCTAAATTTTAAAATATTACGTAGTAAGTATGTATTTTCATTTTTTGTTCTCTTATTTTATTCGATTATCTTGTTTTAATATATATATTTTTTTAACGTACTAATATGTAAGCATATTTGAGGACAAATCCCTTTACATACTTTAAAAATGTACATAGAAACATTAAGGCCTAAATAAATTTAGCTTGAAGTATAGTCAAATCATGTCAACGTAAAGTTATTCAATTCCATATTTTTAACCTTTGCAGGTTGTATAGAAATTAATTAATTTCACAAATTTGGTAACTGTAACGTTATTGAATTTGGTATATGAAATAAGGAATTTTAGGAATTCAGTAATTTTTCGGTATTAAGTATAACAAACTTTGAATCTGGTGTGATTGAAGCACATGAACTTACGTAAGTCAATACTTTCGGTAAATTTCCCCTCAAAGTCAAGCTAACTTCGTTATAATCGTTTTCATATAACAAAATATAAGCAGACTTCTAAAATGAGCTAAGGCCCAACTATAGCGACATAGCTGAGATATAGGAAACATTGGAAAAAATAACGATATTAAAATAACGTAATATTTGGTTAACTATAATAACATAAATAACATCCTAAGCAACAAAACAATACAAATTTCACAAAAATGAGGTTATGTGCTTATATGTTACTTATGTCATGTACGCTCTCTATCATACTGCTTGTATCGAGCTTATGTTTAACGAATTTTTAACGAATATCGGCAATGTCAATTATAGTTTATCTCATTGATTAGGTTGTGTTCGTAGCTGACATATGTCATAGTCTATGTCAGCTATGTCGATTATAGTTGGGCCTTTACTTTATAACAATTTTTAACAAAAAAAAAAAAAAGCATGTACTTAGAAGCATTTTTGTTATACTCTGTAAGCTTAATTATTCAAGTCAAGCCAACGTTCGTAGAGTTGCTGAAGGCCTAAATGTACCAAAATTCAACTTAGGAAACCTGTGGCAATTTAGTAATTTTTTGCCACTATAAAGTCACTGCAGTTGCGATTGATAAGTGGTCAAGAAATCTCAAAACTAATGTCAAATGTTCAACAAAAATTAAATAGTTTCGTTAAATTTCCCCTCAAATGTATTTCCCCTCATCAAACTTTTGAGTTACTTCAAGCCAATTTTTTTTTTTTTTGCCTTTATATAGTTCTAAAAATTTTAAGTGTCTTAAAAAATTTTAAATTGTAGCAATTGTTTTAACATTTTATATTAAAATTATTATTTTATTTTCCTTTGGACGAATATTATTAATTAATAATTGACAAATAATTACTAAGTAATTGAAGTTTTTTTTTTTATTTTTGTTTATTTTTTTAAATATTATTTTACATTTTGTTTTTCTTCTACAAAAATTAAATGTTAAAAAAAAAAATAAAAAAATAAATAAAATGATGAATTTTACACAAAATGTGATAAGTCATAAGTCATATCAAAAAAATATTATAGTAATATTCATGACATTATCTAGATACGTACAATAAAGATAAAAATGTGTATGCACCCCGCACTTAACATTTATTATAATAATGTAGTTTTAAAACAACACAAAAAAAAATTATAAAAATAATAAAAATTACACAAAAATTAAAGAAAATATTAAACAGATAAAGTAGGAAAAATTATAAAATAATTAAAAAATCAAAAGAAAAAAAATCACAAAATCATGTTGTATCAAAAAACAAAAAAATTTCTATAATCATACGCATCATTTGCAATTTCACAACAATAAATGACGCTTACACATTCAATGCAGTGACTTCAACTTAGATTTCGACTTTCGACTTGACAGCATATGCTTAAGATTGGGATTCGAGATATCTGTTATTTTGTGCACCACATATCTCCGAAGTTACTTAACCAATTTCAATGAAATTTAAAACATAGATACTTTAATAAGAATTGTGTCCTTGAAAAGAGTACCTTTTTTTAAAAATGTCCTTGTTTCCTTTTTATAGGGTGTCAAAGTTGTCAAAATTGCGATTTTTCAGCTTTCAAATGCACCTCGTACAGCAAACACTGATTGACCAATTTCTTTCAAATTTTGAATATAGGTAGCTTGAAGGATATTATTGTGGTCTTTGAATTTAGCACATTTTTGATTTTAGCTCCTGAAATTTAGTTATAGTTCTTAAAAAAGGAGAGGATTTTGTTTGAAAAACCGTTCAACTTTGACTTCTATTTTCATACATTAAATCTTCATATATCTATATGATTCTTGGTATCAAAATAAAATTTGGAGTTTTATGAAGTGTTTACAAGAAAAAGGATCAAAATCTTTGTTATATTTCCATTTTTATTAACAAAATAAAATAAAATTTTTTTTTCATCAAAATATTCAAAAATCCATTTTTATTAGCGCCTAAAAGTTATGCAAAAGCATTTTTTAAAATTTTTGTATGTAAAATCGTTGTTGTTGTTGTTTTCGAAACTTTTCAAAGTCGAATCCTACTCTTAACTTAACATGTAAAAATATTTGTCAATTCCGCTGCATTGAATTTAGAAGTTCTAATACATATCCTTTAAATCAAAGTCGAACTTGAAGTCATTGCATTGAATGTAGAATCGGTATAATTAAACACGTATAAAACCTAACCACCTAATTTATCTACAAATTTGGATTTTTGAAAACGAAAAAAAAATTCAATAAAATATAAAATAAAGAAAAAAAATTTTAGTTAATTAGGTGCAATATAATATACAAAAAACCACATTTATATATAAGAAAGAAAAGAAAAATTGTAGAAAGTCAGAAAAAAAATTTTTTTTTTTGTTCTTGTTGAAAATTTATGTAAGAAAATATTAAAAAAAATTAAACTAAAATACAACTTTTGTAGCAAAATCATTTAATATAAATATGCATAAGTATTTCATTTAACATATCACCACTGATCAAAACTGATTACTAAAATTACCTCTGACTCCGAAAATAAAATTCGTTTTGAAGTAATATTTGAAGTAATATTTCTTAAATTTATTTTATTTTAATTTTTATTTTTATTTTTTCTACTCTGTATTTTTTCAATGTGGACGATTTGGTTAACTCAATTTATAGAATCGCAATTATACTGATGAGTGATCACGAAGTCTTGGGGAGCTCGATTTCCGTGAAGCCGTAACTAAAATGACTTCAGCTAACTCAAGTCAAAGCTAACGAAATTCACTCAAGTCTGAAGCTGTAACTATATTGGCTTGTGTGAATTGAGTAAGCATCTGCATAATGTGAAAAATAAGGTTAGTTAATTTAGTATGTAGTTACATGAGCAAGATGTTTGTTACTAGTTAGAGTTATACATACAAAACATAAAATTTAGAGAGAGTTACACATAAAGGAAATATTTACAATTTTTTTACATTAACTATACAAAACGCGATATTTCATGTAAACTTCATATGGAATTGGTTATGTTTAAATAATACATGTACATATGTACATATTTCACTCAAGCAACTCAATTCTGTGTGGGTCGGTAGGCACACTCTAACCCCCCTATTCTAGGTAATAGATTAATAGCTATTAGTCTATTAACTTTTAGTTAATAGAAAATTTCCTATTCTACTTAATAGTTAATAGATTGACAATCAGCTGGTCTATTAATTTTGTGGAGACTTTTATTTAATAGATTTTCGTATTCTAGCGAATAGGTTAATAGATTTTTGTGGTTAGAAAATTCTATTAGCTAATAGCTCCTCTCGATGAGCTATTAGATCTATTAACTATTACGTTTGATGGTTTAATTTGTGAAATGTTGTTTTTTTGGTTGATGATAAATACAAATAATTAAAAATAAATAAAAATAATTATTATTAAATATACATTTACCGGATTTTAAAAAAATAAATATTTTTAAATTTCCAAATATTAATAATAAATAACAGCTCAACTGTTTTTTAAATGTCTACAAATCTATTAACTTTTCAACTTTTTAATATCTACAAAACCTATAAAGTAGAATAGCACTTTCTACTAACTTCTTAGTTAATAGGTTAATAGATCTATTAGACATCTATTACCTAGAATAGAGGGGTAAGCTTTGATTGAGTACCATATTTTGATAGAAAAAATACCTAAGAAAAGATAAATCATATCTTCACAAAGTATTGTTTGACAAAATACAAAAGTTCTACACTCTCATCGAATTGTAAAAAATTATTGTAAAAACTTAAGAAGAACTTGCAGAGGGTTAATATTCAAAGTCTGACATTTCAAATCAATTCATTTTACAGCTGATTCACTTTTTATTTACCCTTTTTAGTGTGCAATTTTATGTACAACACATATGTTTGTGTATTGTTTATTGCAAAAGTTATGTGTTAACTAACGACACACCTACGACTAAGAGTGGAAAACCTTATAAATTCACAAAACTAAAATATATTCAATAACTTTTGTATTTCACTGTTTTTTCATTTTTGCATTTCAATTTCAAGATAACTTTTCAAATACAAGTATACAGGGTGTTTCAGTTAGTAGTATCAGGCTATATGCCGATGGGTTGCCCATTATGTGGTCAAAAATTTTGAGTTTTTTTGCAGGATCTTCTAACACAAAATCGTGTATAACTTTTTGTGCACTCTACTTTCAAAAATTTAGTGTTCTAAAGAATAATAGAAAACAAAATTACCTTTCTTTTGATATAATACAACAAGTAATTTGGAATTCGCTTCTAGATAAAAAGAAATCCTGAAGTTAAAATTTATTACGAATTTTTTAAAAAATTTTGAGTATAAATTGGGTTCCTGAAAAACATTTGCACTACAAAAAAATATTTTTATTTTTGGAGTCAAAGTACAAAAATGTTCTCTTTCAAACAAAAAAAAAACTGGAGCATGATATCTTTATCCGTTATTGAGTTATTTAGGATCAAAGGAATGCAGAAATGGTAAAAAAAATGTCAAAATACTTAATAAAAATAAAATTCAGCAATGAAAAAATTTTACAAACTTCAGTTAGGCACATTTTTGAGCCATTTCTACCAAAGTAGAGTGCACAAAAAGTTATACACGATTTTGTGTTAAAAGGTACTGCAAAAGACTCAAAATTTTTAACGCCCTCTATAGCGTAGAAAATAGGGTCGATAGAAATTTTTGTTAATATAATTTTTTTGTCACCATATAATGAGCAACCCATCGGCATATAGCCTGGTACCATACTAACTGAAACACCCTGTACATAATATTCCTATGAAAAAAAATTCAAATGAATGAATATTTTATTCATTCATTATGCGTTAATAATTTTCAGATTATTATTTATTATTTATTATTGTAATTGTATATATATTATTTTTCAATCTGTGAAACTTAATAATAAACCTCCCCTTTGTTAAAAATCTAAAACATATAATTTCTAATCAGTCATGCGAAAATATTACATAAATTATACATAAGAGTGTATATGGTGCATACAGTACTCGTGTATTCTGTATTCAATGCATTATATGTATATATGTAGTATCTTAAGTAATAAGAAGATCTGCAATATTTCAATCCTTTTCACACTTCCCTTATATTATTTTACAATCTGTTATGTACATCATCATGCATTACGTTATCTTTTTATACAAAAGTATATACTCGTATGTTGAAAACAATATATTAAAGAAGGATATAAGAAAAAAAATATTCATTAATCACATCACAATAAACTATTTATGTTCATTCTTATATTTCTTACATTATTATCATTGTAATAATTTTATAAGAGGTGCTTAAAAACTTCCCTTTTTTATTATAACGTTTATCATACAAATGTACATACATAACATGACGTGTGTATACAAAAAATTTGTTAAATTTGATACAATTCACATATTCCATCCATAAGTATATACAATACAATACAATCAAATCTATAAACTTTTATACTTCACAAATAACACAGATTGTAAGAAACAATAGCTTTATTAAATATACGAAATAAATAAACGATAAAACATTCTTCGTTCTATAGGAGTTCTATGCATGAATAATTTGCTACACGGGTAATACTTATATTTGACAAATTCATTTATTCAAAAAAAAGAGAAAAAAAATTTGTGGGAGTATAAATTGATTAATTTTTATAATTGTATGTCAAATTAATTCAGAAATTAATAATAATAGATTAACAATACAATTAGTAATTAACTTTCACTCATTTGCTTTTAAAAAAATATATAGCATTTTCAATTTATATTCAACTTTTTCCAACTTAAATTAAACTTTGTCCAAGCTAAACCAAAATTTATCCAAGTTAAATTAAACTCTGTCCATTTTGAATTAAATTTTGTCCATTTTATCCTTTTTCGATTGGATTGAGCATTGCAGAATATGGTGGCAAGTATACTCCAACCGGACTCTCAATGAAATTAACTCTATATTTTCATGTGTTTCATGGATTCTGGCATTATCCATAATAATCCATGTATCACTCACTTCTTCAAATGTAATTAAAAATTGACAAAGTTTAAATTAAATTGGACAAAATTAAATTTAAAATGGACAAAGTTTAATTTAACTTGGATAAAGTATAATTTAACTTGGACAAAGTTTAATTTAAATTGGAAAAAGTTTAGTTTAACTTGGACAAAGTTTAATTTAAGTTGGAAAAAGTTGAATTTAAATTGAAAATGCTATATATATATATATATAAGTATGTACTTATATAAGTATATCTATAAGTACTTACGATAATTTAAAATCAATTGGGTTCGGTAGCTCATCAAATTGATAAAATAACAAGTCTACTATGGCTACTAAGTCTTGAGTTATTTTTCGAGCCAGGAAAGAAGGTAAGAAAATATATATTTTTTTTCAATTAGTAACTCTCTAATAATTTTTAGTTACTTTCAGATTTAAACAAAATGATAGATTATAGATTATATTATAAGCATTTGTAAGTTACATATAATGGGGAAATCATGATTGTTAGTTAATTATTGATAAATCTACGAGTATATAGACTTCTAAATTGCTGTTTTATCATTCAAATTTAATTAAAATGTAGCAATTTCAAAAGGTGACGGAATAGACGCGGAATAATCCACCGTCAAATAAAGATAAGAATCTATAAAACAATCATTAAACCGATATTGGTTTATGGCAGCGAAACATTGACATTTAACGTAGAAGCAGAAAAGATATCTACTTGACGCGTGTGAAAGAAAAATTCTACGAAAAATAATTGGTCTCATATAAATATTAATACGGTGTATGGCGAACAAGATGCAATACGGAATTATGTATCTTGAAATATATGATGAGTCCCCCATTACCATTGTCATATAAAGTTAAAAAGATTACAATGAACAGGACACGTAAGTATAGAATGAACGATGATAGAGTGTTAAAGAAAATAATTAGAGCCGATCTGAGTGAAAAGCGAACCAACGAGCAGACCTAGGACATGATGGATAGATGCAGTTGATAACGATGCAGAGGTAATACTGCATACAAAGAACTGGAGAATCAGAGCAGAAAATGGGACAGAATGGAGGCAACTTCTGAAGGAGGTCAGGGCTCAATTTGGGCTGCAGCGCCATTGATGATGATGATAATGATGGAATAGATTTTAAATGTTTTAATTATCGACAATATTTACGAATGTAATTGGAATATTTTTCCTATGATTTTAATTTTGAATTTGTGCAAATTTTCATCTTAAAAATCCTACAATAAAATATGTATTTTAAAAATAAATTCCTTTCTTTAAGAAATTTTTTAAGTAATTCTAAACAAATGAATTTTTCTACAAAAATTTTCTAAAATAATTTTTAAATTTTTCATAAAAATAAATTGCAGAATTTATAAAAAAACATTTAACCAGAAACAAAAATAAAAATAATAAAGTGCCTTTATTATTTATTTATTTGCGCTCATCATCACTTTCATTCATTCAATTTTCCATCACATTAAAAATCATTTTTTATTGTATAACATAAGTGATGAAGTGTGTCCTCCTCCGTCCAGTCAGTCACTTTGAAAAAAAAAAAAAATCAAATAACAAATAACAAATAGAAAGAAAATTAAATAAAAATACACAGCAATAAAAAAAAAATAAAAAAAAGACAATCAAAAACCAACTATTTTCCTATACTCCTGTTATTATTATTATTGTTGTCACACAACCAGCGCACACTACACCAAATGTTCAGATTCAGCCCACCCATTCTGTATCATCAACAACATCATTTTTGATTCTTCTTATTTCTTCTTGAAATAAACCAAAAAAACCAACAGAAATAAAAACGATAAGAAAAAAAATTTTTTTAGACAACAGAACAAATCAGCAATGAAAAAGGTATATCTAATGATATGTTTTCTGATATAGGATAGGATAGGGTAGCTATTTTGTTTTATTGCATACTCGTATATACACATATATGCACATATATGTATTCTTTTATAAAATTGTTACATTGTATGGTAGAAGTGGTAGAAGGGTCATGTCATGAGAATAAGAAAAGAAAATTTGTAACCATATTAAATGAAAACAATATCACATTTAAATTTATTGAGGGGGTAGATGTTGATGATGTGATTCTGCTGTTTAATATTTTTTTTTTTCATACTTCATTTTATTCTTTCTAGTATTTATGAAAATTCATTCGTCTACGTTGCTCTATAAATGATAAGACAACGAAAATATCAATTCTATTTATTTTTTGTTATTGATCGGATCGAAAAGTAATGTCACTTCGGTTCAAATCGATTTTCGTTTGCAAGTGCGAGAAGCAAATTCGTATGAAATAATTAAGGAACTGTCAAACACTTTTAACTTTTTATTTGACTATCCAAAAAACATTTGCATCAAATTAATAATAAAGTAAGCAGAGCAGATTTGCTTGGGTTCTGCAATCTGTCCATTTGTGTATTTGGTGGAGTAAATGCAAATCTTTACTGTAAGCAATTGGACCGAGTAAATTAATCCTGCAAAAAATTTATGGAAAAGGGGAGTAGAAGGTAATTATATTTGATTGCCACAACCCACAACATTTTCTAAATGATGATATTATATTTGAAAGATGTCCAAAATATCATCTGAAAATATTTTTTTCAAAAAATCAATTGATTTTTATCGATCTGACATTGAAAATTTGCACGTTAGATGGTGTAAAAGGATGTTGATAACGAGAAAGTAAATAATAATTACGATTAAAAAAATAAAAAATTTTTTAAAATTTATCTATTTGGATTTAATGTAAAAAGACGACATTACTTTTCGATCCCCTCATAGTACACTTACCAGCATTGTATATATAGGTATAAGAAAACTATGAGGAAAAGTGAAAGTTTCAAGGAAAATAAATATGTATATAATATGTATGTACCTACATATAAGATATAAGAAGTGTACATGTGCGCATATAATAGATACATGAACATAGATACAATAGATATTCGTATTATATTTCACCGTATAAAATCATGATATATTTAAACCTACCACCAAAATAATTTTTAATACCACAAGGTTACATATTTTTTATTTTTTATCCGTTTTGTTTTCTTCCTTCCAGTCACTTTATCAGAGTCCTTTTATTTCTTTTTTTCTATGAATTTTTATATTTAAAAATTTTTAAATATGTAGGGTGTTTTTTACTGTCCATGAAGTCGAATATTGTAAAATATTTTGTACGTATACTCGTACATGCATTCATGTAAATAGAGTTTGGATTTGATTTGTTGAAATATAAAATCAACTATAAGATCATCAAATTTGTCAAAATAGAAAGCAACGTATATACATTGGACGAGGTATAATAGTGAATTATACCAGATTTACTGAATTTACAGGCTTGGCTATAGGTCGTGTCCACAAAGTGGCCAACGGTGTTAATAAAAAACTGGAGTCGATAATAGCTGCGATAATACCTGTGAGCTTAGCAGTGATTTCGACAGCTGGACAGATCAATGCTGTGTTCAGATTGAAACTTCGTTACAGTTCAAAATACGAATGTGGATTAATGAATTCCAATTTCAGTTTAAAAACAGTGATTATCTTTTAAAGTATACATACATATTCTTTGGATTTGAACCCACAAATCAGCGAAGCATAGCATCAATAATAGCGAAGAAAATAAAGAAATAATTTATCGACGCTCTCATCAAAGCTATGCAAAAAAATGATCTCTCTGTTCTCCTCGTCAATATGAACACATGCATTTGAGTGTACACATATTTTTTCTACGCTATTGTCGTAGCTATTATCGACGCTAGTGTCGCAGAGACTGAGAAGGAGATCTTTCAGAGACTGCTTGGAGAGAAACTCTAATGGAGGTGAAAGCCAAAGATCATTATTCTCACCAGCACCACAACTATTTTTAGCCTCAGCTGTAAAAGCAGTCTTCCTCCACTTTATAATGCAGAACTTCTCGATTTTGTTTTTTATCAAGTATTTCTTCAACAGAATCAAATTACACTAGGTGTAATTATTTTTTCTTTGGTACAATTTTAAGATATCTTATCCTTATCTTAATTTTTAATAAGAATGTTGGCTGTTTTCAAATTTGTTTATAGATTGATTGATAAATAAAAATTCTTAAAAATTTGCCTTGAGTGGAAATATTTAAAAATATATTAGCATCTATATATCTATCTATCTCCACGGCACTACAGCCCATTGAGACTTAGCCTCCCTTAATATGACTCTCCATTTTTTTCTATCTCGCGCCACAACTGTCCAATTTTGTAATTCCATGATTTTCATGTCTTCGTGTTGACCACATCAGTTCATCTAATTTTTGGCCTACCAGCTAACCTTTTGCCTTCCGGTTTATTTCTCCATATTTTACTTAATGTTGATTCTTGGGGAGCTCTAGCAACATGACCTGCAAATCTTAATCTTTGTAAATTTGTATAGGTACTAAGTTGTACATCATTGTATTCTCCAAGCATTTGTAGTTCCATCTTAGTCTATAGTAGTACTTAGCATCTATCGCGTTGATTATAATTTTGATTTTCAAAAATTCGTAGTGAGCGAAAACTATTTAATTTTACATTACTTTAATTTTTCATTACAAAATATCTATGTCATCATACTTCGATTTCATCTTAATTAAAAAAAGATACATGTACATATTTATGTTAAAATTTCTCTGACATACGGCACATCTCCCGTGATATCGGCAACATTCTGTGTTACCAGGAACATATCACGATGCTAGGAACATTTCACGATGTCAGGAACTAATTTGTTTTTAGATTTTTCATAAATGAAAGTCTCACTTACTTATGTTGAACATAAGAAAAAATAATTAAAAATAAAAACAATAAAACGTTAACGTTAGTTTTGTTTTAAAAACATCAAAACGAATAATGAAACTTAGTAAATGTCTAGACCTTTTTTTCTATCACCTTCGATTTAGATTGAATTTGTCCAAATGATAAAGGGGATTAGGTAACTCATTATTGATGGTTCATGAAAGTGGAATGTGGGGATATAAATGCTCGAATTCTTGTATTCTATTTAAAGGTGTATTGTGGTATTTATAGGTTAGAGAAGAATAAGAAGGGTATGGGGGAAAAGGATGTTCGGTTGAATTATGTTAGATGATTAGTAAGTATGACACAAAATAAACTATTCTTGTTCTAGACATTTATAATAAACTTTAAAAAAATGTTTACTAGCATAATATTAACATAGAAAGCTTAACAAATTATTACTGCTTTGTTACTTTTTTCTGCTTGCTTTTGATTCTCTCGCATCAGACCATTCTCTTTTTTACTTTTGACACAGTTTTTCCTTCTCTTTTCTTTTTTTTTCGACTATTTTAATTATTTTATATGAGTTATGTTTTAGAATACTGCACACCACACAATTTTTATTTTAATTAAAGACCAAATTCAAATGAGAAACTCAAAATCATTTACCATTAAGCAGGATTCGAGATATCTGCTATCTTGTGCACCACATATCTCCGAAGTTACTTAACCGATTTCAATGAAATTTAAAATATAGATACTTTGATAAGAATTGTGGTCCTCCTATGGTTCACTTTTTTTAAAAATGTCCTTTTTTCCGTCTTACAGGGTGTCGAAATTGTCAAAATTGCGATTTTTCGGCTTCCAAATGCACCACGTACAGCAAACACTGATTGACAAATTTCTTTGAAATTTTGAATATAGGTAGTCTGAAGGATATTGTGGTGCTTGAATATAGCAGATTTTTGATTTTAGGTCCTGAAATTTAGTTATATTTCTTAAAAAAGGAAAGGGTTTTTTTTGAAAAATCCTTCAACTTTGACTTCTATTTTCATACATTAAATCTTCATATTTCTACATGATTTTGGTATCAAAATAAAATTTGGACTTTTCTGGATTATTTACAAAAAAAGTATAAAATTCTTTGTTATATTTTCATTTTTATTAACAAAATAAAATTTTTTTTTTTCATCAAAATACATATTCAAAAATCCATTTTTATTAGCGCCTAAAAGTAATGCAAAAGCATTTTTTGAAATGTTTGTATATAAAATCGTTGTTGTTGTTTTCGAAAGTTTTCAAAGTCAAATTCTAGTCTGAAGGTACAAAAAAACTCGTAATATTTTGTGTCAAATATATGAGATATACCCTGTAAATTTTGTCAATGATCTTGTTTTGGGGGTGAAACAAATACTAGCTAATATTTAGTAGATATATATTTATGAATCTTAAAAAAAATGAAAAATAAAAAATAAAATATTTTATACAGCAGTAAAAAAAAAGAAAAGAAAATAAGAAAAGTATTGTAGAAAGATAATATAAAGACATCATATCCTGTTTTTAAATATATGCATATAAGTATATTACCTTTCTAATAGTATGTAAATGAAATTTTATAGTAGATACATATGTACGTACATACATTTTCATCTTCATGATATGTATGTCAATATTACGAGGAGTAGCATATATGTAGTAAAAGTTAGGTGTAAAAATATACACACATGCATTGCTTTTGAACTTCCTTTAAAACAAGAAGAAAATTTTGCGAAATATTTTTTAAGATAAAAGAAATTATTATATAAATGCTTATATACATAAGTACTCGCATACACAAATAAACATTATATTTACTGCATATTCCGTGTAATAAATGTACGTATATAAATATACATTAGGATATATGTAGAGAGGTGTAGATAGTATAAGTAAAAAATATATATTAGGGTGACTTATTATCAGACAATAAAAATGTGTGTTGGTTTTAATGTTATACGTACATATAATCAGATTTCTTCGAATGTTTTTCTCTATATACAGGGTGTCCCGCCTCGGGTGGTCAACCCGCTCACAAGGGTTCACATACTCATATCCCCTTCACTGTTCAAAGCAAAAATGAACGGAATATTTTGGGTTCTCTGGTTATTTAAGTAAAAATTAATGTAGATGGCGCTGTACTTCAACAACCTTTATTTTCTATGAAAAAAATGGCAAAAAATCTCTAAATTCAGACTTTGAAAGACAATAACTCTTGAAAGACAAAACATAGAGGGGCAAGTACGTTATCATTAGAGAGAGGGGTAATTTTCTACAGATTTTTTCTTAGACTACTTTTTTCTAGCTAGTACATCGTAGTTGTTATAGGGTTTTTTGGTAAAGTAAGTGCCAAAAATCTTCATCGCCCTCTAGCGGCTAAACGGTTGAAATTAACCCTACCCCCCCCCCCTTCCTCTGTAGAACGATTTTTTGTTTGTTTTCGCAAGACCTTTCTACTGTGAGCGGGTTGACAACCCGAGGCAGGACACCCTGTATAACTACTTAAGTTCTAAATGAATGGTTCTTGATATAATTTGAATAAATTTATTGTAGCTTTTTTTTCTATTATTATTTTCAATTTTCTTATCATATTTTTGAAAATAAAGTATGTTAACTCGTGTATTTCATTATATGAGAAGATTTTTGAAATTAAGAAAATAAATTTTAGAATTAATATTTGATAATTTGATTATGCACATAATCTTATAAATAAATTTGTTGCGTCTGTCTGTCTGTCTGTATGTATGTTCCGGGTAATCTCGAAAACGGCTGAACCAATCTTGATGAAATTTTTTTTATCTTAAAGAGTGATTCCTCCCACAAATAATAGGCTACTTTTTTTTCAAATTTAATTATTTAAAACAATAAAAATTTGGATTAAACAGATGAAGGTCTGAAAAACATCTATAAAATGTATGAAAAGCTTTTTCTTCTAAATGAACTGATAATCGTGGTTGATCGTGGTAATTGAATTACAAACTCAATAGAAATGACGTAATAACATAAAGCTTTACAAAGAGCTTCTTCGCTCGGGATCACCTTATTCTGTATATCGTGGTTCGTTTTATAGCTCTATGACAATGCGGACGAAGTCGCAGGCACACTCTAGTATATAATATGTATATAATCCACAGTAAAGCAATTAAAAATCAGGATCATTCAAATTTCCCGCAACAAAAATAAATTTTTCAATTTCATTTGATTATTTTCTAGGATATGTGAAAATTGTAAGAGTAAAAGTGCGTTGAAAATTTAAAAAATTTTAAGATGGCACGCGATATATGGTTTGAAAATCAAAAAATAAATGGAAATGGTGAACGGTATACTAGAATATCTTTTTCCAAATGAAAAATGAAAGGAAAAGTAAAAAGAATATGAACTCCACTTGGATTAGCTTATCGGTCCCAAGCCCGGTTAAAGGAGGACGGGAGTACGCAGCCTGAATGGCCAGCAACATCGGCGTCTCAGGTCAGTAGGTTTGGTATGAGCAATAAAATCCTAACATAGTTAAGTAGGAGAACTTTATTCTCAACTGAAGCGTACAAAAGCAAGTCTAGAGGCTATAAGATAGCAATCCTACCGCTAGACTGTGGGCGCAGTGGGCTAATAATAACCCGCTCACTCGAGAATAAATTATTATGTTACCTCAGTGGAAGAAAATTCAGGACGGATAATATGGCAACGACCTGGCAAACCGATAATAATGTTGGGACATTGAATGTTATTAGAAAAATAGGAATGCATAATTGGAAGAATAAAGCTAAAGGTCGCAACGTCTGGAGAAGTATTCTATAGAAGGTCAAGGCTTGGAAAGGGCTGTAAAACGATGATGATGATGAAAAAGAATATGAAATAAAACCCATAAATAATTAAAAATTATGTTTGTATGTAAAATGTAAGAAATAATTCGAAATAAATGTATAGAAAGACCGCAGTAACAAATTAAAAATTTTGCAAATATTTACACTTCATATTCACTAAATAATTAAAAAAAAAATTCCAAACTTGCTGATGCAGTAATATGCTGCAGTAGATTGTGAACAATGAAACAATTAAACTATTATTTTGTATAGAGCCCGCATAAAAAAAAAAAAAACAAAATAAAATTTATTATTTTTTTTTAATTTTCCTCTTTCCTTTCGTATTTTTTTTTTTTTTTAGTTTCTCTCTATCAATCAAAATAACCTTTGTGTATGAAAATTTATAATCTTTTTTGCCTTTTTTAATTTTTTTGCATAACACGCGTAACAATGTCTGAATCCAATGCAATTTTATCCATACGTTACAATATGTAAGTACTTATATCAAAAAATATATATTGCACATATATGTAAATATACTGATACATATTATTGTACAGTGTCGGACAAAACAATAATGTAAATGATTCTGACACAGTGTATTATAATCACAAACAAATGGAATTCAAAATAAGTTACTGTTTTCATTTATTCTCCTATTTCATCTTCTTCTTCAATGACGCTGTAGCTCACATAGAGCTTGGGTTTTCACTGAAATGATTTCTAAACTTATTACTACTATCATGTATGCACCTATTGATCTATTATTAGAATTATGTTGTAATGCTCTAAAGGCCCAACTACAACGACATAGCTGACATAGGAAACATGGGAAAAATAACGAATGTTAAAACGTAACATTTGGTTAACTATAATGACATCATAAATAGCATCCTAACCTAAGCAACAAAACAATACATACAAATTTCACAAAAATGAGGTTATGTAATTATGTTACTTATGCCATGTACGCTTTCGATCGTACTGCTTATGTCGAGCTTATGTTTAACGAATTTTTAAAGAAGGACGGCAGTGTCAATTTTGGTTTAACTCATTGATTTATGTGTTTGTAGCACGACATTTATGCCATAGTCTATATCAGCTATGTCGTTATAGTTAAGCCTTAAATTCTTTGTATTAAGCTATAACCTAAATAGACGTGACGAAAAGAAACGAAACGATACATACGATAGTATATACTGTGGTACGTAGAACAATTCTAAATGGATGTATATTTACGTTCGTTCAATTTCGATAAGTTTAAATGTCAAATAGACGAAACGAGACGAAACGGATAGTACCCTAGCAGTCGTACATTTTATCGCTTCTAGTCGTTTCGAATCGTTTCTATTTAGGGCAAATTGTTAAACTGACGAAACGAGTATTTACGTTCGTTTAATTTCTTTCGTCCCGTCACGTCTATTTAGGGTCCTGTTTTACTTGTTGTCAGCAAATAGACTACTTAACAGCTTTTCTAAGCTCCTTTTCCCAGCAAGCTGATACCTCATACCTCATATACTCATTCAAAGCTGAGTGAAATTTGTGGAAATAATAACCGAAATTTAATTTGAAAAGTTCTGTTTTGATAGTCTACAATGTGTAGGAAAAGCGTGAGGTAAATTAAAAGACTTTATCCAGAGTACACAACAAAATCATACAACACGGAGGTGGAAAACATGTTTTATTCTGAGAATATGTTTCAGGTTAAGGTATAGATCCACTTTTTCGAATTACGCATACACACATGTATTATGGAAGCATTAGATTATAAAAACATTCTAGCAGATGTAATATTGCCATATAAATGAGATGAAGATTCCAACATGACAATGATCTGAAACATATTTCTAGTACAATCAAAATCTGGCTGCAGTCTAGCAACATTAAATCTGATTGAAAATATGTGAGAAATAGTGAAATGCAGAGTCAGAATGAGAAAAAAATTTCACAACGATAAATGATTTTCCCGAAGTCATTAAAGACGAATGGTATGTATAATGTACCGAAGTAAACAGTAGATGTTATGACTATCATAGAATCAATGCCTAGAAGATGCAGAGCTGTTTTAAAGAATAGCAAACATATAAAAAAAATACTAATATAATTATAATACAAAAAAAATGAACAAAATTATTTAGTTGCATTTGTTTTGCCCATTTAAAATTTGAATTTCTTTTACCTTTTTTATATTATGAAATTATTAGGTACTATAAAAAACTTAAATTATTTTAACATTAAATCAAGCAGACATGGAGAACAAATGACAACAATAATTTATCTTGAATTTCTTCTGTTAATGATTATATGGCAATTTATAAGTCATATTTTTTCAGAATCGCAGTTGCATTTGTTTTGTCCAATACTGTATATTTATACATAATGTATATAATACTCGTATACATATGAGAAATTTAAATGAATCGAATGAAAAAGAGAGGACACGTCCATTACAAACAATGCAATTTGAATGCAATTCAATTTAACTACTATATACACAGCAACCAGCAGCAATAAAATCCATTGTGTAAAAGTGTCTTTTTCAAAAATGATGTCAAAAATTGTCAAAATAAAATTCACAAGGGTGATAAATTGTATTATCTCTATATTCTATTATAAATGTACGTACATACATATATGATGTGTGATGATGATATTTTATGATGATTGTCATCAAAATAATCTTATAGTATAGCAATCATCAGATAATAATGAAAATGATTGCAAATACAAATAATCCTCGTACGTATATTTATGTATGTACATGATTATTATGCTAAATAAAACAATACTAATGTAAATATACTCGTATGTATTGACGTATGTATATAGTGCATGTTAAAATGTAAATCAAAAAGTCAAACCCTATATTAGTATTGAAAATACTGATTTGCCTCTTCACCTTAACTGATTATGACTATACATACGAATACAAAAGTATTTGCAGGAATGCACGCCATGAAAATACAACAGTAAATTTTTAGTAGTATAGAATGTAAAGTAACATTTTTTAAAATTTGCAACAACAAAATATAAAGAGATGAGGCTTGAATAGCTCGATGGTTATGGTGTTCGAGCACCAGCCAGTGCACTACTCTCGACCAAATTGATTATTAATTCCAATCAGAAATGTACGCCAATAACTGATTACTGATCATATAAACTGGATGATATGTACGTGTATATCTGATTTCTGATAGAATTACTGATCGGCGGTGTCATATAATGGGACTGAGTATCCGCGTCCACTTAATCATGTAAATATATACATGTAGATTTATGATTTAAAATATCTTTATATATATATATTATATATTATGTACATATAAAGAGTTCGACAATAAAAATATTTGAGAGAAATAAAGTGTCATTGTATATTAGATTGTGTAAAGAAGATAGAAAACAATAAAGTCACTTGGAGGTCGAAGATTAAGAGATGGGGTGGTTATTTGGAAGTTCAATTTGTAATTTAAATTTAGATTTGTTGACTGTTGTGCTAATTTTTTTTCAAATTAAATATTATACAACTAAATTTATTAACCTCCCCTTGAACCTGCATTAGTAGCGATCAACACGTATAGCCAAGTATAGCCGAAATACAGCACACTATAAGTTTGCTTACCGCCAACCCAATTAACTGAGCTCAAGCTTTCTGCATATCTGCGACCATGCATCGACTCGACTGATAAGTTTCATTCGTAAAGGTAGATTCTCATGCACTAGAGAAGAGCTATGAACTTATAGTAGGCAAGTAGGTCGATGTCCATAAGCATTCAGTATCCAGAGTTACAAAATATATGTAATAACTCGAATGCTTTAGTTATATAGGGCCTTACTCATAAAAATTTCTTAAAGTCGACTTTATTTTAGTAATGACTTGCCGAATTTAGAAGTGACTTTAATGTTGGTACCCATAACAGTTTACTAAGTTCTAATTTAAAAAAGCTTTTTTAGAAAGCTCTTTTTGCTTACTACTGTAATTTTACATATGGAATTTATAATTTTGTTATGTCAATAGTCAGTTAGTTATGTCAATTTGAATAAAAAAATTTTTTTTTTTTATTTTATGTCAAAGTTACAATGTTATGTTATGTTATATGGCTATTTTATATTTTGATTTGAAATTCTTTGATAGTTTGATCAAAAATTAGGTTATTATGCTCTTAATAACGACTTAGTAGAGCTCTGGCCACAATTAAAATTTAAAGTATCTACTAACACTAAAGTTAAGATTAAATTTGTTATGAGTATGAAAAAATAGTTAGCAAAAGATTAAGTTCTTATTAATAACTTAGTTACGGTTTATAAGTAAGGCCCATAGAGTTTTAAGGTTTTTATATTGTACATTAGAATAGGCCACACCATTTCAGGATTTAACATTTCACTAATACAGACTCCAATAATATACACTTATACATCCGGTGTTTGAAATCAAACATTTCAAAATGATTTGTAGCATGAACATTTTGAATTTGCCTAGGACATGTCTTTTGAGAAAACCTAAGGACAAATCTGACTTTGTGTGTCACTGGTTAATGTATATAATTGTCGTCTACGTCTCAATTATTATATCATTCTCCTCAATCATCAGACATCATTATATCAATTCCATCGAATTTCATTTTTGATATATTTTTAGATACAAAAATTTGAAAATGCCTTAATGGAAATTATATGTAAATAATTTATATTGGACAATTTAATAAAATTTTATTTTTTGCAATGTGCAAATATTTTTCATCCTTTTGTGTATGTATAGCCGGATAAATTTAAATACTACATAATTTTTTATTTTAACATAAAGCACGGGACAACTTTTTTAATTTATTTAATTTATCAAGAGATTTCAAAAAATATGTGAATTGAAATTATTTTCATTTTTCTCTAGTATTCTCGAGCAACTAAAATGATCTTTCAAAGTAATAGGGATTTGAAAGTAAAATAAAAATTATTCAAATAATTGGTTGCCGGAAAGAGAATAGCAAGGAATAGATTTGAACGTTATAGGTAGAAGAATAAATGCTGTTAGTCGATCTTATTTCTTAATCAATAATCTTAATCAATAGACTGAAATGGCTGGGCTATTTACTCAGAATGAAAAACGATAGGTTGCCAAAAAAGTATGGGAAAACAAGCCGGAAGAAGGAAGACCTAAAGAACGACCTAGGCTTAGATGATGGGAAAGCGTTGGAGAAGATATAAAAAGACTTGGAATCGGAATAGATAGATGGAGAGAAGTTGCGGAAAATAGAGTAAGATGAAGAGATATTTTGAGGCATGCTCGGGTCCTTCACGGACTGTAAGGCCATGGAAGAAAAAGAAGAAGAAGAAAAATCGATGTTATTTCTCGGTTTTGCGGATCATGAAATAAATGGATCAATGTCCACAGACTGAAAAAAAATAAGGCGATGCAAGACATTTTATGCACAGTAGATATGCAGGATAAATTAGATTGAGTAATACTTCATGTAAAATCATCACGAGCTATATCAGAAATACAGTAGCTCAAAGGTAAAATCGGAATATTTTAAATTTATGAGCAAGTCATGTCCACAGTTATTAAAATTAGGCTAGAATCGGGTAAATCACGGTTAAGATGGCCAGCCAAACAATTTGTGAAAAGACGCTAAAAACTTGCTAGCGTATAACTAGCGGGAAACGGATAGCAAACGATCTCGCTCGATATAAGAAACACAAAATTATTGAGAGTCAGTCAAAAACTCAATTTAGCATTTAGGTTGCGATGTCATTGGAGAGAAAGAAGAAGTATATATTATGTACATACTTAGATACAAATATTCAGCTCATTTTACATATCATTAAAATATTTAACATCTAATCAAACTCTTATACAAAATACAATTATTGCAACACTGCGTATTGAATTCATATACGGATATTCTAATCGTGTATTTGTGAATTTATGTATCTAATAGTCTAGACAGACCAAAAATTAATCTAGATTGAGGTAATCTAGATTACTCTGAATAGTTAATTATTAACGATAAATAATGTGACAGATTGTTGTTGTTGTTGTTTGTTAGGGGGGAGGTATGAAACCAGAGCACTCAGACATAACGCTGTCCATTGTACTCGAAACCCCCGTCTAGTCAAACTTCTTCGTTGCTCTTAGATAACGAAAGAGTTCCACTCGACTTTAAGGCCCAATTTGTTCGGGTGTAATGACATCAGTGCCGAAAATGCGCATTCTAATAGAGGAGAGGAGAGTGCCAGGCACTCACACAAAAAGTGTTCCGTGGTATCCTCCTCCTCTCCACAAGAAGCACACAGTGTATCACTGATGTTTCCTATGGTAGCGAGAAGCTTTCCACAGGAATTATGCCTGTAAGAGCGTTGACCATATCTCTGCAGTCTTTCATTCCCTGTTTAAGTAGAAAAGCCGCTAGAGCTCGGTTTGGCTTTTTGATAAAGCGCTTGGTTTGCCTACACTTTGGGAGATTTTGCCATAGACTTTCATGCAGATTACCTGTGAGTGTATCTATAGCATTTCTCCCCACCATCGTAGGTACACCAATTACTGATTCAGGGCCTATGAAACGCGTTTCGGCGCCTTCTTTAGCGATGCTATTGGCTGCCTCATTGCCTTCAAAGCCCTGATGTCCTGGTATCCAAATGAGATCAACGGAATTATGTCTTGCAACATAATTCAACCTAGGTCTGCATTCGAGAACAATTTTGAAGGAGACGATTGAGCTGTTCAATGTTTTCAGCGCAGCTTGACTGTCGCTGTAAATACAAATGAACCTGCCCTTCCATCCTCTTTCAATAAATATAGTTTTCTTTTTTACAAGTACAGTTGTACAGTTGTACAAATAGATCATCCATAACTGAATTTGACAGACTGGAAAATTATTGATTTAATCTAAATTAAGCTCTTGGTCTGTCTTCGGTATAATATACGAATAGAAATATAATAATATTTCCTACATTTTATGGAAAATAAAAGGTACATCTACATTTATTTGTCAAAACAAAATATCCATGGTATTTTAAATTTACTCTAATTTTGTTTTGATTTTTGTTAACAATCTATATTGCTCTATGCATAACCTGACATAACAAACCAAATACCATACCATACCAACATTATTATCATCATATGTGCGTAAACAACAACACCCAAAGAATTAGAATGATGTACGAGTATTTTTTGTTTTTTTGTTTGTGTTTTCTATATATTATTTCTGAATCAAAAGTGTGTGATATATTATGAATACATACTATCAATTGATGTCTATACTCTGTACTCTGTTGTATTCTTGTATTCGTTCGTATATAACCTATCTATAACTCTATACATATATAATATAATACAAAGAACAGAAGATTTATCCAAAAAAAATCTGCATTCATTTATAACAAAAATAATAATAATAATAATTTAAATTGTTATTGTTAACCATGTCACGTTTTTATCTTTTTCAAAATTATTACAATAGAACTACGGTCTGATTATGCAAAGGAAAACGGGTGTCAGGACATCATCATCATGATAAAAAAAAAAGTAAAATTAAGGGATATACACACACAACACAGTGTGTATATGCATATGTATCTATAAAAATTTTCATATAAAAAAGTGTAAAATATGAAATCAAAATGAACAATGAAAAATGAATATAAAGTACAAAAGTTAAATGGTATGTATACATACAGATATTATGTATGCACATACCTATATGTATGTTATGTATGTACACATATATTTTTTTTTTTGTGAAGGGAAAATTAACCTCTAGAAAATTGAAAGAAAGAATTGGAAATTGTTTTTCAATTTTGATAACTAAATATCAAAAATAAAAAAGTGAATAAATTAAAATAGAAAAGGAACATAACGTAACGTGTATGAAAATTGAAAACTGTGTTATGGTTTTTGAAGAGAAAAAATATATGAATGTAATTATACTATAACATGAGTGTTGGTGCAGATATTAAATTACTATTAAACTACAAATTTACAATACCAATCTTCTGGGTGAGTGCATAAATATGAAATGATGCATTTAATTTTTAAAAATTAAAACAATTAAATTTTTTTTATGAAAATATTTATGTTCTTCTTTTATAATAATTATAGGTATTTTCGATTTGATAATTTCAAGTACTTGCGAGTACTAAAATGTATCTAGGATAAATTGTTAAAACGAACGACACAAAAATTATTCGTGACTACTTGCATCTACTTCCATCTACTTGAAAAATTTTTCATGAGTAGCTGCGAGTATAGATGTTTTAGCACAGACATTTACCTTTTCTACTCGCAAGTACTTGAAATTGACAACTCGACAGCACCTTATAACTGAGAAAGTATGTCTCTACGAATATGTTAAGTAGCTTTATGCATTATTATTAAAACAAAAAAATTTTGAAATAATCGTTTTTTCACATTATCAAACATTAAAGTATACCTATGTGAAAGAGGTGATAATGTAATTTTCCATGAAAGGAAAATCTTAATGAAAATTGCAGGACGGGTAACAATGCTGATGGAACCATATTAGACTAGGTACTAATGACAAATGCATATAAACATTTTGGGTGATTGTAAAATAACGTGCTGAATAGAAATACAATGACTAAGATTGGGTGGTCATACGTAGTACAGTCTGGGTGATCGATATCGACCAAGATAAGACCAAGGTCCTCATTGGACTGTAGCGCCACTGAGGAAAAAATGAAGGAAGAATAAATTAAGGCTTAAAAAACTTACTACTATAGTAAATACCTTTTACTATCTGTTACCTGTTACCATCTGTTACTGATCTTTTCATATAGACTTTGAGGGACATCGAGAAAAAAAATCCTCCTTCTGGGAATTAGATACATATACATATAATCCAAGACAATCATATGTGAGTTTGCCTTTACTTTAGCAGTACATAAAAAAGAAGTATAAAGTTATATTTACAATCCAGTATTAATTTAGTAGAGTAGATTGAGATTTTTTAATTGTATTCAGAATTAAGAATATATTGCCGTGTTGTATGGGGGTGCTAGAAGGAGAAGGGATAGCGTTATAGAATATCTTGTGTGAATATGAAGGAAGCATGATAAATCCACTCTGGGACAAAATTTATGCTGAATATTGTAAATGACCCTTAATAATCCAAAAATGTTTTCCAAAAAAGTAATCCAAAAGATTTTATTGTTCATCTCCACTTTTATCGAAGATTAAAGCAATCCTGGCTTTTCATAATTAATTATTATGTCATATTCATAAATTTAGTTAAAATATTTACGATCGAAATTTACGACTTGATATTTTTGTCATATTGTCATCATAATCATCAGCTAGACAGCTCGGTGTGGGCCTTGGCTTGCTTCAAGCTTCCAGTTTTTTCTTTCACTGGACACTGATCTCCAATTCCTAATTCCAATGCGGTTTTGATATCGCTTTCCATGTCATCCAGTCAACGGAGCTTTGGTCTTCCTTGTCTTCTTTTCCTATCAGGGACGTATAGCAGTGCTCTCTTCATCATGTCGTTATCTGGCCTCCTTATAACGTGTCCAACCGATCGAATTTTACTCACAAATCTACGATGTACAATATTTATATCATTATATAGTTTGAATAATTCGTCATTATACCAAATTCTCCAGTTATTATTTTCTTGAACAGCTCCACATATTTTTCTTAGTATTTTTCTCTCAAATTCTTTGAAAGCTTCTTCGTCTCTTCTAATAAACGTCCAAGTTTCCGTATCATACGTCAATACATTTAGGAATATTTTAATTTGATGGTGTTCAACTAAATTTCCGCACAGTATGTTATATGGGTAATGCCGCTTCTACATTCAATGCAGTGGGGACTTGAATAGCTCGATGGTTGTGGTGTCGATCTTGTGATCTTGAGATCGCGGTTTGAATCCCAGCGCGTTACTATCGCCCAAGTCGCGGATACTCAGTCCATGGCACCGCCGATCAGTAATTTTATGTCAGATATACATATTATCCAGTTTATCATCAGTAATCAGTTTACTGGTGTACATTGCTGATGGGAAAATTTTTTGATCGACTTAGGCAAGAGTAGTGCGCTGGCTGGGGTTCGAACCGTGATCTCAAAGATCGCAAGACCGACACACAACCATCGAGCTATGTCCACCAAGGAAATGCAAAATCTTTTGTCAGAAATAATACCATATACGATGATAAATTCTTACCGCGGCTATCACGTATACCACGATTAGCATGGCACACATATGTATGAACGACTTTTGAAAATCATTGCAACAAAAACAAAATGTTGTAATTTGTAAATGCAAAATAATTCATGGTCAAAATTAAGTTTAAACATTTTTCTTTCAAACATATTTTTTTATGAAAACATTTAATTCGTGCGTGAGACTTACACTATAATAAATTTTCTCTTATCGATTCTATAATTCAATTTCAATATTTTCATACTTTTAATCTCTCAAATTCATTTTAATTATTATTTTTTCTACTTATTACTATAATTTCCACTATTAATTTCATAAATTTTTATTTTAAATTCTTCTTCTTCCTTTATGACGCTACAGCCCATTCAGGGCCTTGGCCTCAGCTAAACTTCTCCTTCACTCATCCCTATTAGAGGATTTCTGCCTCCAACATGAACTCCATTTCAGTTTTTTAAGGTCTACTTCCACGTTTGCTCACCATCTCAGTCTTTGGCGTCCTACTGGTCTTCTGCTTTGTGGTTTGTTCAGGAAATTTTTATTTAAATTTTAAATTAAATTTTTCTGTAATCTGTAGTAATTACATTTCATACGTACTGCAGTATACTGCCAACCCAAACACACGTATATTAAATTTACACAAAATGTCTACCAAAATACAAAATTTTATCAAAAATTATGCGAAGCAAGGATACTGAATGCATTTCTAATTGCTATCACGTACCATGATGACCATGATGATGACCTAAGTATTTATGAGAAATTTGAGAATGTAATTCATTTGAATTCTGAAAGTTTAAATTAATTTGATTAAATGATATTTGATTTCGATTAAGAATATTGAAAATGAAACATTAAACATATACTTATAATATTATACATAAGTACAAGAACAATCATATTATTTTCATTTAATTGGTCAAGGTCAAACCATTAAACACAAGTTCACCCACCTGCTAAAAAAATCAACATCAATTCTATTATCATCATCATCATCATACCATCATACCATATATCACACAACACCTGGTAATACCAAGTGATACCACGTGATATGTAATATAGAGTAACAGTTCAAAGTTTAAAGTTCTTTTCTAATTCCAATTTCAATTAATTCTTCGAACGTATCAAGTGACGTTTTCATAGTTGTTTTATTATGGTATATTCAAGAAGTGCCAACGACAACTACAATTAAGCAACACTTACTATGTACTTGTTGGATGTTGTATTGTTTTGTTCTATATATAATTTATTTGATATTCATTTTCATCTTATTCGATTTTCTTTTAAAGATCCAATAATTCTCAAATATAAGTATAGTTCTTTTTATTCTATTCTAAATCCTTCCCTTTCGATCCTGTTGTGACGCATATTCTAGTAGAAAATTCATTGGGTGTAATATTGAAAATACTTGTGATAACCCAGCTAGCATTTTGTGCCCAAATATCACTAAAACTTTGCCTTGAACACAACGACGTAAAAAGTCACAATTTTCGTCGCAAACACGTAAATATGCCCATAAATGTTTGTCTAAAGACATTTTGACTACATAGTATGACTACCTCTGTGTTGTGACTTACTAATTGGGAAATTTTACGTTTATGTTACAACGTGTCGCGTCTGTAAAGTAACAATTCCCATCAATAAATTTAAGAAGTTACATAAACGTAATTGTGTCTAATTAGGTCCCTTAGAAAAAACTGTTTCAATAAAGAAACGATGCCCCCAGATGCCCTATATATCCATTATGGAAGTTTTCTTCTTTGGCACTATTACTCAAATTCGTCCTGAAAAAAAGGAAAAAAACCAGAACAATAAGTTGACATACTTTTATAGTGCTGGCAGACCAAAAGCTTCTTTTTGATTTAGCTAAATCAATTTAGGAAAAGCTTTTATTTAAGAATTCGTACTGACAGACAGAAAACTGGTTTGGGTGTCATTTGTTGTATGTTCAAAAAAAGCTCGTTCATCGAGTTAAACTACTTGCATCAAGTGCGGTATAAGCTAAACTACTTCTGATCCAAGCTGATTGCTGACAGATCAAAAGGAGTTTATCTACTTAAACAGGTTTAGAAAGTTTCTAAACTCTGGTCTGTCTCAGTTATTAAGTACCTACTTTTTTTTTTCAACATGTAATTATCTTTTAAAATTTTTGTAATACATTAGTCAAAAGATTTTAAGTGTGGAACAATGCAAAAAACTGTCATAGGAGATATTTATGTATATGCACATATGTACAAAACCTAGTCCAATTTTATTTATCAAATGAAGAAAAACACTGATAAAAATGTTTAACCCAAAATAAAAGATTAGTAAAACCGATCCCAAATAAATGGAAATAAGTAAGACAGTAAGGACCAATCAGGAGAAGAAAGAGAAGAAGAAGAAATGCGTTTTATCATAAAACAGTAAAAAAAAACAAAAATAAATATAAACAAATGGAAAAGTAGCTATATAATGTCCACAAGCAAATTTAAAAGAAATTTGTTCACCCTCACAGTCACACAGATATATGTAAGTATGTAAGTATATCCTATCTATATTATTTTTTGTATGTACATATATAATATAATAGCAACAATATACCGTATTGTACAATTATACAATGGAAAAGGAAAGAAAGACACTTAACTTTTCACAGCCAGCCACCATCAAACTTCCGAATTATTTTTTATGAGATTTTTTTTTTTATGCCTTGCAGACTATTATACGAATATGTATAACACAAGAAGTTCACAAAAGTTAGAAAAATTACAATGAGAAAACGACTAAGCGAATAAAATGAAAAAAAAAAATAAATAAATAAATAAATAAATAAACGTGATATCACAGAATAATGAAACTAAAGGACAATAAGGACAACAAAAATAAATATGAATATACATACATATAAATGTAATGTATATATATACCAACCACAATATATACAGACAATAAACATTTCCTAAGAATACAATGCTCGTACAATAATCATAACAACATCATATCATCTCAGTTTCAATTTATATATTATTTAATATTATATATTCACAGTATCCAAGAACATTAACTAAACAAAAAAGTAAAAAAAAAAAAATCTGAATCTAAACGAAATTGAAATACTATGTATATAAGAAGTATGTATCTTTATATCAACGGTCTAAATTCTCTAAATGCTCCCAAAGCATAAAAATCATTACCTACCACCAAACACCAGCAAATAAAAAAAAACACAAGAACATAAAAAAGAAAACGGAAACAGAAAACCAAATACTGATAAGAATACACTACACTTAAAAAGAAACTAAGAAAAATATTTAGTAAGAAGGAACAATGAAAATTGTGTATTTTGGGGGTGGTATCACAATCACTATATCTATCTACAAGACGGTTGATAGATAGAATATACTGTGTGGCTGCATGTAACATGTATAAATATGTTATATGTATATGTACGAAGATGTATAACTTTTTGTTGGTTTTGTTGGTGGTATAGGGCTGGTCGATTATTCTGTCTGATTTTATTTGTTCATTTTTCTCACAGCATCATATAGAGTAGCAATAGCCCCATTGGAACAATGGCACTCATCGCTCATCATATGATATTGCGAATAATATTTATACAACACAAAAACTGAAAACAATACGAAAATGGCAAAAGCTTATTTTTTTGTTTTTTAAATTCAACCAAAGAGGGATTTTTTTTGTTGTATTTGTATATTGTACTTCTCGTATTCGTTACTTTAATATCGCTTTGTTTCATTTTATCAACTTAATGTAGATAAGGACAAAAATGATTTTGTGTTTTTATCATAGATATATATTTTAGTAGATATATAGTAGATACTACCTACAACTACAACCCTACATCTCTCTATATATATATATAACGTACATATCATGTCATTCAAAAAGTTCGCAGCCTAACGCATACGTGACATTTCTAGAAACAAAAATTTATTCCTATTGGTAACACGAGTCTTTCATATGAACGTACCATAAATTCCAGATCGATCTGTCAAATAGTTGATTAAATTACACGTGCTTAGCCTGTTTTCAGAAAATAGATAATTTAAAAAATTGTGCAGTGATTGAATATTTGTTTAAAACAGGATTAAGTGGGAAAGAAATTTTTGATGATATGGTAAACGTATTAGGAGATAGTGCTCCTTCATATGCAACTGTAAAGAAATGGGTTGCTCTATAACACAGCCGTACAGACATCAATGATGATCCACGTTCAGGACGTCCAAAAGCAGCAAGCACGCCAGAAATTATCGAAAAGGTTCATGATTTGGTTTTGGAAGACCGCGGAATAACTGTGGTTCATTTAGCTGGGGCCACAGGCATCTCAACTGGATCAGTGCATAGTATTTTAACCAGTGAATTAGGTATGAGAAAGTGATTGACAAGATGGGTGCCGCATTCGTTGAATTCTGACCAAAAACGCATTCGAGTGAAACTTTTTCAACAACTTTTGGGTCATTTTCAAAAGGATAGAATTGATTTAGTGCGTCGATTTGTAACCATGGACGAGACCTGGATTTATTACTATGATCCTGAATTGCGACAACAAACTGGAGAATGGACCGAGCCCGGCTGTTCGGTCCCAAAGCAGCCAAAGCTCTCAAAATCTTGAAAGAAGGTTATGGCATCAGTTTTTTGGGATGCAAAGAGGATTTTAATAATTGATTACCTTCAGACGAGTAAAACGATAACAGAAGAATATTATTCAAATCTTTTAGACCAATTAGACACAAAAATTCGGGAGAAGAGACCAGGATTACAAAAGAAAAAAATCATTTACCACCAAGACAATGCACCAGCACACAAAGGTGTCCTTGCAATGGCCAAATTGAAGGAACTACACTACGAAATGTTGGAACATCCACCATATTCACCAGATCTGGCTCCGTCTGACTTTCATTTATTTCCAAATCTCAAAAAATTCTTACGTGGTAAGCATTTTTCATCAAATAAAGGAGTCATAACGACTGTCAAAGAGTACTTTGGAGGTCTCGAGGATAATCACTTCAGACAAGGGATAAATGAATTGGAAAATCACTGGAAATAATGCATTGAGCTTAGGGGGGAATATATTGAAGATTAATTGTATTTTGGCACATAAATTCATACTGCTTCATTATAAGGCTGCGAACTTTTTGAATGACCTAGTATGTACCAAAGTAACAATTTATATGCAGCTCCATTTTATTTATATATTTCCATGAACCGGTAATATTAATTTTTTTTTTTCTATCCTTTGATTCTTTTTTTATTTTAGAAATTTTTATAGACATTAAAATTTTTTCATGTGTATTTTTGTAAATCTAAATACTTACTTACATATAAATAATTCATATTGAGAAAAATGAAAATATTTTATTTGATATATAGAAATCGTATCAAAAATATGCTCTTGTACATATGTACATATTATGTATGTATGTATAGTATACCCACTCAACAACATGATTTACGAGTACACGATATACCATATATAGGGTCAAATTAAAAGGAAAGAATATCATCGATCTTCGAATTTCGAAAAAAAAAATATCTAACAAATTTATATATACAAATACATAATTTTTATTCTTCTAGATTATAATATGTGGTGTAGGTACATTTATATATTAAATGCGATGAATAAAAATAATGGGAGGAAAATACCACACCGCAGTCACTATACTCATATTTGACCGGATATAAAAGATCAAAATCAAAAAAATGTAAAAAATTATTTTAAATAAATCAACTAAGTATGTGACAATTTCATTTTATAGTTAGGTATAAGAAAAATTCATCTTTAAAAGAAATTTTATTATAAATGATAAATGTGCAAAAGAAATATGTACATAATAGACGACTTTTTTGGAATAAATGACTATTGAAAGTATGTGTAATATATTTTAAATAATCTTTTCTTTTTTTTATAAAAAGGAAAATTATTTTGCTTTTCACAATAAATTTATAAAAATGTCACAATCGTATACACGATCTCTTTATAAATTAATTTATATATTGTTTCTATTCGTTTAACGGAATTTGGATGGAATATGAGAAGGTGTAAAACACATTTATAACCATAATTCCGATATGAACATGGATTAGAGAACAAAAACGAAAAGCGAGAACATATCGCTGCCAAAAGCACTTCGGAAATAATAAGGAAACTTAGCATAGCAGTATAATGATGATGACCTTAGTTAGGAAGCATGCTACCAAACTGGTACATTTTAGACAAGGCAAGTCGGCAACAATTAACAATAAATTCATTTAACAGTATTCATTTTTAAATAAATAGAATATTTTTTTTCTTTCTTCTTCCACAGCGCTGCAGTTTTAAGTAAGCCAAGGCTTTTAACGCCAACGCGTCTTCAAGACTTGTTACTATCATGCATTTATATTTTACAGGTTATGTGGATTGCGAACTATACTAAGTTGATGGTAGAAAACCAAAATTCAATTACATGTTGGGGTTTAGGCTGAATGATTAAATAATACTTGAATTAATTGTCATCAACAAATAGACTCGAATCACCATTTCTAAGCTCTTTCTTCCAACAAGGTGGTACGTGATACATCGTTCAAAGCTATAAGTGAACTTTGGGGGTATAATGAAAAATTAAAAATTATTTTTCTTACTTTTGTCTAGGACGGAAATCGAACCCGCAGTTGCTCTAAACAAATATAAACGAAGCAAATATTTTGTGGATCGATGCATATAGATATAGAAACACAAAATGAATGTTGCAACAAGCTTCCCGAACCCCTAATGACCGATTTCTTCATACTCTCTACTAGCTGGGTGCACTGGGTGCCACTTAAGTTTAGGTAAAACCTAGCAAGGTTTTCTTCACATAATCTTCTCACTAACTATAGCTACAAAGATAAAATCGAAAGTTTTGAATCGATACTCGAAATTTTTAATGTAAAATTTCATGTAAAGACTGGTACTCAGTTCCTGTGAAATTTTTCGCTTGCAATTGCATATATATTTCTACAAGCTAAAAATTGTGGAAGGAAACGTGTGTAGAGAAGGCTATGAAATTAAATTAAGTAAAAATAAATAAATAAATATTTATTTGTCAAAATATTTGAGTTGTCAATATTTCGCTTGCCTTTTATATGCTCGACCATATAAAATGATTGTGAAAAATGAGTTCCACAACTCTCCACTATTAAGTTCCACCTTGATAATTTAGTTTAGAAGTGAGTACCAGAAAACGAAATTTGAAACTAAAAATTTAGCTAACAATTTAGCGAAATTTTTTTACATAGGTTTTATATGGAGAAAAAATTAGCTTTCGATGTGAGTACCAGCCATAAACCTTAATTATTTGAATATATTCCAATTAGACAGCTAGTCGGCAGTAGTATCGACTTACACCTAAATAAATAATCAAAACTTCATCTTTTGACTAATATTAGCTGTCAACCTGGCAACTAATTACTGAAGAAATGCAAATCTCTTTGCTATCTTTTCGCTAAAATTAGCAAGAAGATAAATGGAAGTGAAGAAATCTGGCATAAAACATATTAAAAAAAAGACATTTTTAATCGCTTGTATTCAGCAGGCAGATTAAATAGAAAAATAAAGATATGAAATATAGGATGATATATTCTTTTGGGTATAAAAAATAAACATAAGTAATTATAGTTAAAGGTAGTCTTACACAGTTCAGGCAAAATCCAAGAAAAACATCTATACTCTGTTATAGCACGAGATGAAATAAGAAAATCCGATCCTACATAGAATTACAATGAAAAAACCAAAATAAAACAATTTGGGAATGATTAGGTACTCGAAATGTCGACTCTACATACATACATTATGTAAGCAAGAAAAAAACAAAAGGTAAAGAAATATCCATTTCATCTTTACAAATTCATAAATTAATAAATTTCTCTTAAGAGTAGGATTCGACTTAAAATTTCGAAATAAAAAACAACGATTTTACATACAAAAATTTTAAAAAATGCCTTTGCATACCTTTTGGGCGCTAATAAAAATGGATTTTTGAATATTTTGATGAAAACTTAATTTTATTTTGTTAATAAAAATGGCATTGTAACAAAGAATTTTATAATTTTTTTTATGTAAACTATTCAGAAAAGTCCAAATTTTATTTTGATACAAAAATCATGATTTAATGAAGATTTAATGTATGAAAATAGAAGTCAAAGTTGAACAATTTTTCAAATAAAATCCTCTCCTTTTTTAAGAACTGTAACTAAATTTCAGGACTTTAAATCAAAAATGTGATCCATTCAGTGACCACAATATCCTTCAGGTTACCTATATATTCAAAATTTCAAAGAAATTGGTCAATCAGTGTTTGCTGTACGAGGTGCTTTTAGAAGCCGAAAAATCGAAATTTTGACAACTTTGACACCCTGTAAAAAGAAAACAAGGATAGTTTTTTTTAAAAAAACATGCTCTATTAAGCACCACAATTCTTATCAAAGTATCTATATTTCAAATTTCATTGAAATCGGTTAAGGAACTTCGGAGATATGTGGTGCACAAGATAGCAGATATCTCGAATCCCATTCTTAATATCCAATTGTAGACTTTTGATATACAGATCTACATATCCGATGTATTTAATTCTTAACAGTAGCTACATAGTGGAGATAGTTAATCATATATGTATTTTAATTTTGCAATATCCGTTATTTAAGTATTTGCAATTGCAACAACATAACTGGATATAGCACGTATGTATACATTTTCAATCAACGCATATTGCTTCTACTTTTCTAAATATTATGCACTTTTAAAGTTTTCTCATTAAAAATTTTGTATATTTCCGCATATTTTCCAATACACTATACTTATTGCTTTATTACATTCATAATTAAACAGTATTTCAATTATGTATATATAATTCCCATGTCTTATTTGCACTTTTCTTGTTTCAAATATTTAAAACAAGTCAATAATTTCTTAAGCGTATAGTTGTTCATAAATTCTTAATCGCTTTTAAAACGAATGAACAAAAAAAAAAAAAAAAGTACAAAATTTTCATATGCGAATATATACGAGTAAATGAAAATATACATATAAAGAATTTTCAACAGTCTAATAAATTCCCTCGCATATATAATCATGATTATATGTCTTGAAAATTAATTAAAAAACTTAATAAAAAGTTTTGTTTTTTAATATAAGTATAAAGTCCTTGAACAAAATGAAAATAATGTAATGTATAAATGTTTTGTAAAAGTTCACCATTAGAATTAAGAGAATACTCGTATTTTCGTCGGTTTATAAATTTTAATGTTAACTTTTTCATATACTCGTATAAATGAATTTTCTTGAAAACTTTTCTTCCACAAAAAAAAAAAAAGGCAGCAATAGAACATCATGTAACATGTATAGTATCTATGTAAGTATATGAGATGACTCTATACACTTACAGTCAACTTAAGTGTGTAATCTTCGTCATCATAATCCTTGTCGTCATTAAACTCTTAACAAAAAAAAAAAAACAAAAATAAATATTTTTCTCATATCTTTTCCTTGTAATTTACGAGTATATCTTGTGTATTTTTGAGGTTAACTAAATAGCTAGCTAATTGCTTACACTTTTTTGATATATTTATCAAAACAAAAAAATTAAAAACAATTTAATTACCATGTAAAACAACGATTTATTATTGAAGTTGAAAAGTTTTTCGCGAAAATTTCTTTCTATGTACTGTCTATCTATACATATGTTTCTCTTTCTATATGTATGTATACGAGTATGCGGATAAAAAGTAATACAATTATTGTATATACGAGTATAGGTATTACATTACATTACTCTTTTCTTCCTCACATACACATTCATTTATCTTAAAAAAGTTTTATTTCATTAAACATAAAAAGAAATTAGATAAAATTAAAAATTTTGTAATTTGTAACTAATAATCATTTTTCTTCTTCTTATTTGACTTATCCTTTTTTTTTTATGTCGGTTATACTAGAATTACGTTATGAGTAGTTAAAACTGAAAAGTTCGTTTTGTTATTATTTTTTTTTTTTTTGTAAGACTGGATAAGGAAATACATTTTCGATCGAAAATAAAATTAGCCATGTTTTGTCATTACATATTTTAAAAAAATATACATATAGTATAGTATGTATTATTGTACTTACATGATTGAAAAACCACATTGCTTTGATAATAATAATATAATACTCGTATATTACCTCGAGAACACAACATGTAGATTTTCTATACGAATTGCTTTACTTATCACCATTTTTTTTTTTAATCTTTTTCTAGTTTATATCTCCTGCGTATCTAAGGACTATCCCAGAAAAAATTGATATTTTTATTTTTTGCCATCATTATAAAACCAGGCCCCTATTGCATAAAACAATTTTCACTTTTCTCTTAGCAAATTCGCATTTTTTTAAAATATGAAAAGTGGAAAGTATTTCTGTTGCACCATTTCACTTTTCCACTTTTATAAATATTCTTATCAAATTTTCAAACAACTTTTAAAATTTCTCAAAAAAACCTGAAATTTTGAACAGTGATTAGTAATAAGTATTGCATGAAAATGTTATCAATTATACAGATTTTGATAATTATTAATTAGTTGTGTTGCATACAAATTTTTTAAAACTTATCATTTTAAAGTGATTTTTTGAAGAGTATATAAAAAAATTAAATAATTAATTGTAGAAGCATTAAATTGTTCAATAATTTTTCGTACAATAGTAAGTATTTATGTGAATTTTATAAAACTAATTTGCAAGCAACTATTAAAAAAATTGGCTGTTTTAGAAGTAATAAAACAGAAAAATAATATTTTATTTGGCAAATTCAATCCGAATTTGTTAAAAGAAGACAAAAAAGAAGCGTGGAAAGAAGTGTTAGCCGAGGCACAATCTCTCCAATTATTAGAAAGCGACAAATATAGAATATGTATAGAAGCCAAAGCATGGTATTGACTTCCATTTTCCAACCAAAGCAAACAAATAAAAATTTGTTGCATAGGACATAGGAATGATTTCTTTCCATTTTATATTTTATTTCATCGTATATAGTTCTTTTACAATAAATTCCACTTTTACTTTATTCAAGCGAAATCAGTCTTTAAAAATATTATTGTTGGAAATACAAAAGTTAATTATTATTTCTTTAAATTAGCGAATATTTCTATTTTCACTAACATTTTCATCAAATAAATACACTCATCGACACAACATTTTTGTAGACTAAACGATAATTGCAAAGAGAAATTGTTCTTTGTACAATTTTTCAAAAACTCATCAAACAATGATAAGTTTTTATGAAAAGTAAAAATTGGTGCAACAGAAACGCCGTTTTCGTTGATAATTTGATAATTGTGTTTTATGCAGCAGAAATTGAAAAAAAGCTAAAATTTTTCAAAAATTAGCTTTACGAAAAGGTCTTTTCAAATTTTCAAATGATCATTTTTATACAACATAAAATGAAAAGTTAATTGCAAATTGGCTAATGAAAAGGATTAAAAGTGTTTTATGCAATAGGGCCCAGTTATTATTTTATTATAAAAATTTCAATATTTATTTATCATAATTTTACAATTTAAATGAATAATGAAAAAATTCATAATTTGTTGGACATGAAAAAATATTTGACTTTTCTGTTGAGGACCCTTAGAAGATTTCGTACAGTCGTGTCCGTCACAGTGTCATATGTTTTTCTTCACCTATATTTTTGGCGTGTTTCTTCGTTTTTCTTAATTATTCTATTTTAGTCAAAGCCCAGTATTTTTCAATTGGTCCTAATTCTGGACAGTTTGGAGGATTTGCGTCTTTTGTAACAAATTTTATGTTATTTTCTGCATACCACACCATCGTTGCTGTCGCATAGTGATAGGTAGCTAAATCTGGCCAAAATGCTAAAGTGCCATTCACGTTGGCGTATAAATGGGAGTAGGCGTTTCTTCAAACACTCTTCTATGTAAACTTATAGTACCATTTGTAACAAATTTGCTACTCCGAAGACCACAAGAACAAATGGCTTGCCAGACCATAAACTGCTTTGGAAATTTAGATATTTTTTTTGTCGAATATTTCTTACCCACACCATCTTTTTTTCGCTGTATAAAAGTCATGTCCAGGCAGCTGAGCAAAATCCGTCTTACAATGTGTTTCATCATCCATAATTGTAAATCTTTTGCTATTTTTGAACATTTTATTGATTTATTTTCTATGAATTTGTTCAAAATAGCCCGACACATCTCTTCTTCATTTAGTGACATTGTAACTTTTTGAATTTCAAAACAGGAATGAGTATCAAAAATGTTGAACTTTGCTTTTTATAGCAAATATTTGTCGAAAAAAGGACATCTGCATCATATGTTATATTACTTTAATAACTAAAAATAAAAACGTCAATTTTTTCTGGGACAGTCCATTGTATTTCCCTTAGAGATTCAAGAACATACACATTTCTGATGTTGGTTTGCAAAAATGTGTGTGTGTGTGTCGAGTCAGATTCAGTAAAATTTTCGTTTTTCAATTTATTTTTATATCTCTTCCATTGTTTAGACATTTCGTCACAATTTTTTTAGTTAAAGATTGTACTAGACGTGGTACTAGGCCACCAAATTAGCTTATTTCTTCTATTTTGGTCGCTTAAATATCAAGTTGCAAGAATTAAATATACATAGTTTAAGCCTACGAATAACAAAAATTCTCCGAAAATGAATTTTAAAAAAAAGCGATTTTCATTTAAATTAAAAAAAATTATCGATTTTCGTAACTTGTTTGCTTTTTAATGTGCCTAATTTACTGCTTTTATCATCTCTGGCCTTATTTTGTACCCTTTTCCGCGTAAATGTTCCTTTAGTTTTGGAAGCAGCCAAAAATCACAGGGTGCAAGATCGGGAGAATAAGGCGCTTGACCTATTTCGTTAATGCCAAGAATGACAAGAAAATCAGATGTTGTGGTTGCTGTATGTGCCGGAGTATTATCATGGTGCAGCAGGTAGTATCTCCTTAACTCACGTTTATCATGCCCATTTAATATGTTGTCAAACACTTTTGGCAGGCAAACATCTGTATACCAGTCTGCAGTAACTGTTCTATCTTCAATTGACACAGAAGCAATCATTTTTTTGGCTTTGAAGAAAATCGCGAACATTAATTTTCGTAGTGAGTTCTGTCGATATGCTTTAACGGGCAAAGGATCTCCCTTTTGATTCCACGGACTAGGTTGTATTTTGCTTTCAGGTTCACTGTTGTAAAACCAGGTTTTATCACTTGTAACTAGCATATTAAGTAAGGAACTTTTCCCCTCATTAAATTTTGTTTTAGAAAATTGTTGGCAAAAGTCACTCAATCTCTTTTGTCTGTTTCACTTAAAAGTTTTGGTACTTATCATATTGCGCATTTTTTGGTATAACCAAGGCTGTCATGTAAAATCCTTGAAACTGCCATGGCATTTATCCCAAGCCTCCTAGCTATAATTTCTTGTGTCAATCTTGAATTATCGTACAGTAGTTTTTTTTACAAACAACACATTTGTGTCATCAGTCGATGTTTTTGGACGTCCTTCGCGATATGCGTCTTCTACTTTAAAAGCCCCATTTTAAACCGCCTGCACCATTTATGGATGATGTCCTGGCACGAAGCATTTTCACCAAATGCATCACTACATTCCTTGAATATTTGCTGTTTTGTGAGGCCGCGATAAAAACCGAATAGTATCGCGTACCAAGTCTCAGTTTTACTTGCTGTTGGAATATTAGGTACCTGGTACCACTAAGGGGATTGAAGTGCAATTTAATTGCTGATCGGGGCCCTTCCTGGGCCTTCTCGTAGTGGTACTGTTAACCCCAAATGGGGAATAGGTAATCAATCCCATTGGAAATGAGGGGAACGAAAGTGGCAAGGGATCAGGTCCTCCCAGAAGTGGTTGAGCATTGGGCTAACAACCCGATCTCGGAAAAAATCATTGTTGCGAAGGAGAAAAATTCGGATGGAATCCATGTCGACGAACTGGCAAACGATATAGGGCTACGATTTAAAGATTTTCAGATGGAATGTACGTTCCCTATGGTGGAATGAAGTAGAAAGGGATATTCGGAGATTTGGTACAGTCAATTGGAGAATGAAAGCTATTTACAGGACCGTGTGGAGGAGTATCTTAGAGCAGGCGAAGACTCACATAGGGTTGTAGCGCCACTGTTGATTGATTGATTGAAATATTACCTGTTCTACCTTCCCTATTTTTTCTATTTCTCTTCTCGTTTCCAAGTTATCGCACCGATTTAAAATCTCCGACTGATATTGGTAGGCGCGACCAATCTTTTTTTATATAACGATAATTTACTAAACAACACCTTAATTAATGGGTTTTTTGGAGAACTTTTGTTAATCCCCTCGTATGTAATGTATGAATATTACTATTTCTACACATTATAATCATACCCCCCAACGCATAACTGACCTTTTCAATTCTATACTACATCCACATCATTATTCATTTTTCCATTTTCATTCAATGTCTATACGAGTATATATATAAGACCATTTATTCTTTTAATATCAGAATTAGATTTGTTAGTTCTCGCAATTTTCTTTTTTGATTTAAAAAAAAAACAAAATAATATAAAGAAATGTTTCTATTTATACATTTTGCCAGTACGTTGAATTTGATAATTACAAACTTTATAATATACTTTAGTTATTTGACACTCAACTCATGTAGATTGTATACAGTTTTTGATCAATGAAAGTCACATAAAAAAGAAAACTATAGAAGAACGAAGAAGAAAAAAATGATATTTTTCAATCAATCATTATCATCTTTTTATACACACATACTTATGTACACAAGACACAACGATATTAGTAATACAACGATATTACTGTTTAGATTTCTTTTTCCTTTTTTTTTTCTTTTTCTTTTCTTTATTTTTTGAATCCTTCAAAATTACATTTCCCTATTTCTTTTTGCAATAAAGCAAATGATAAAATTTTTTTTAAAAAAAAAAAGAAAAGAAAACATTTCATTTTTATCAATAGACGAAATTATATTGAAAAGTATTCGAAGCATAAAAGTCCTATTTTATACACAATACCTATACCTTTTACAATAAAATGTTTATGTATATACTCGTACATACCTTTTTAAAAGCCTCAAGGTGTAACGTGTGCATAAAAGAAAAATGTATAAAATGTGTGAAAATATGAGAAAACCAAGAAAAGTACTATATGAACATGTGAAAATCTTCATACGTCCTTCAAAAATATCTGTACAAAGTCATGTGTCTACTACATACATTATGTGCATGCACAAATAAGTATACTCTTCAAGAAATAAAAATTATATATAAAAAAAAAAAAAACAAAATTCAAAAATAAACTGAAAAGCCAAAAAACGAAATTTAAAGGTGCGTTCTCATGGGATGCATGCATCGCGATACAAAATTGACTTCGGCTTAACTTCGTCACATTTTCGATAATATTCGTGTTATATACATTTTGCATCTTCTGCAAAACTATGGTTCGGATTCCGACGCATATTCGTTGCAAATTAATAAAAGTGTCGCAAATGTCACTTAGATCAATCAATTTTTAAAAAACATAAATAAGTACTTTTTATTATTCAACCAAAAATTTAATAAAACACAAAATGTAAACAAAAAGGAACAGCTGATATTTGGACAGATATAAGCTGCATGCATCTTCAATTAGGAAAATTTCCTTATTACAAATTTGCATCTCAATCGTGTAAATGAGATAGCATGTGAAGAAAAGAGTATATGTATTCCACCAATCAAAATTTTGCAATTTTGCGATGCATACATCCTATAAGAACGCACCTTAACTCTACAAAAATGATAGGAATATTTTCAAACACAGAAAGTGTTGTCTTTTCTTTTATTTCCTTTATGATTGTATATCCTTCATTTTTTTTTTCTATATACATACATACATAGTATAGTCGTCATAATAGTCGATTTTTTTTTATTTTTATCTTTGTACCAATTTCAATTTCTCATCATCAACATCATCATCACAAATATATACGAGTATACCCGATTCTTTTTATTATTATTATTATTATTTTTTTGTCAATTTTATTCGAAGCATACAAATCAGGATTTTAGAATAAATTGTAAAAGAATCAAAAAAAAAAAGAATGCGATGAATTCGTTTTTCTTTTTTTAAAATTTGGTTTGATCGAGGTCTGTCCCAAAGGTATAGTCAATAAATCTGTCTTCGTATTTTCGCACTGAAGTTATTTTTCGTCATCTGGCTGATGAATTCTTTCAAAATACTCTCGCATGTAATTGCATATAATGCACTTCCACAGATGTTTCCATTTTTCTAAAATAGTCTTAGAACTCTGTTTACATTATGACATTTTGACTGGAGGCTTCATATAACGTTATTAAAATGTCTGCACAATGTTCAATGAATGCGCTGTAGTTAACTGATATTTCCGTCATTTTTAGCAATTTAAAATCTGACGAGAGCAAAATATACTCTATGTCGCGATGCTGTCGGATTAAGGGATCCCGTCTCCCGTCGGTAGTTGCATGGTATCAATTCTACAGGTAAGATACTTTTGGGACAGACCACTTTTAATTCGTACATTCGTATTTATTTAAAAAAAAATAAAAATAAAAACAAAATATACAAAGAATTGTGAAAGAAAAGTGTTACATCTTTTAAGGTTAAAGAAATAAAATTCCAGGATAAAAATCTTGAATTTTTTAAATTCTTTACACATTCCCCAAAAAAAATTGATGATATTTTCTCTTTAAAAACAAAAGAGAAAGTTGAAAAAAAAACTTGAAAATTTACGAAATATGATTCATTTTTATAATTTGTAATTTTATATAAGAATGAGACGCATACATCTCGAACGTCTTTTTATGTGATATCTGATACCTTTTACTACAGAAAAGCGTATATAGATATATTTTGCTATTCTATTTTCTGAATGAACTCTTTTATTATTTTGACCTACTACTGTAAATTCCTGACATTCTAAGTATAATTACATCCTTGACCGGAAATTTTTTTAATTTGTTTGTAAAACAATTTTAAACACAGGAAATTTCATTTTTATACAGGAAAGGATGGACTCAAATATTGAAACCACAATGTAACCATTTGTGCAAATTGTAATAATTACGATGATATACTGAGTAAAAAATATTTTAATTCAATTTCAAAATTTATGAGGCCCGTCCGATAAGTTCGTGTCTATATTCAAAGTAGCCATTATCTTTCCAGTCGACGAACCGTTTTTGATGCAATAGGTTTTCGGCTCCAAACCATTGTTTTTGTTTGAGAAAAACGAATCCAGCAATGATCAAAGCAATCAACACACATAACAATTTAAATCGAAGTCACCAGAAAACGAAAACGCGAGGATGATTCGGAGACACATTACGTTCAAATAATAACATGGCTAAAATGATAATTGACTACAATTCACAACAACAACAATAATGCCGCATTGCCGTTTCTACATTCAATGCAGTGACTTCAATTTGGACTTCGACTTTCGATTTCACAGCAAGATTAAGAATAGGTTTCGACTTTGAAAAATTTTGAAAACAACAACGATTTTACATACAAGAATTTTAAAAAATGCCTTTGCATACCTTTTGGGTGCTAATAAAAATGGATTATTGAATATTTTGATGAAAAAAAAACATAGGTGTCCATTGCGAGTGTCGATTATTCAAAGTAGCCATTATCTTTCCAGTCGACGAACCGTTTTTGATGCAATAGGTTTTCGGCTCCAAACCATTGTTTTTGTTTGATTGCTTTTTGTTTGAGAAAAACGAATCCAGCAATGATCAAAGCAATCAACACACATAACAATTTAAATCGAAGTCACCAGAAAACGAAAACGCGAGGATGAGTCGGAAACACATTACGTTCAAATAATAACATGGCTAAAATGATAATTGACTACAATTCACAACAACAACAATAATGCCGCATTGCCGCTTCTACATTCAATGCAGTGACTTCAATTTGGACTTTTGGGTGCTAATAAAAATGGATTCTTGAATATTTTGATGAAAAAAAAACATAGGTGTCCATTGCGAGTGTCGATTATTCAGTTATCGAATGTCAATTTTAAAATTCGGTATTGCGAGTGTCGATTACATTCGATATTATCGAATGTCCGATTCGATAACATTTTTCTGTTCGAATGTCAAAAAACAAATTGAGTTAAGTGCATTGTGTTTCGAAAAAATATAAGATTTGTTAAAATGTAAGTAATTATTAAGTTAAAGGATTATTTTATTTAATTTTATTATTTTAATAAAACTCAAATATCGAATTTGTTGTGTAGGAAAAACATCACAAACAAGAAACAAATGGGAATCTATATCACTCAGAAGGTCGATGAAAGCTTCTTTTGTCAAGCGAAAATTTTGTACGAAACTGTTAAAAGACACATTAAACACACAAAAATATCATTATTATGATAATTAAGAATTTATGACCATAAAAAATTTACCAATATTCATCCATGTCAAGTGGATTAGATGCATCTCTTATACGCCGTCTTAATCTAAGTGTATTAATAATATTATTTCCTTCTAATTCCTCTACATCTTCGTCAAAAAATAACTCTACTGAACTCATTTTCACAATTCACTATTATTTTATTATTTTACAATGCAATTTTATAATTAAAACATAATCAATTTCACTTTTACTGAAAAAAAAAAACTGAATTTGTAAAGTAGACATATGTATGTCAATCAAAATAATTCATAATAACGTAACATAATTCCATTAAATTTAATATTTTACACGGTAACACTTTTTATTCCATTCGATTGAGTTACACAATACCAAAACCATATTTAATCGAATGAAGAGATATTCGATAATCGAATGACGAATCGACACTCGCAATGGACACCATAATTTTATTTTGTTAATAAAAATGGAAATATAACAAAGATTTTTATACTTTTTTCTGTAAACTCTTCAGAAAAGTCCAAATTTTATTTTGATACCAAAATCATGATTTAATGAAGATTTAATGTATGAAAACAGAAGTCAAAGTTGAACGATTTTTCAAACAAAATCCTCTCCTTTTTTAAGAACTAAATGTCAGAAGCTAAAATCAAAAATGTGCTCCATTCAGTGACCACAATATCCTTCAGGCTACCATTATTCAAAATTTCAAATAAATTGGTCAATCAGTGTTTGCTGTACGAAGTGCATTCGACAACTTTGACACCCTGTAGAAAAGAAACAAGGACATTTTTAAAAAAAAAGAGTTCCATTTCAAGACCACAATTCATATCAAAGTATCTATGTTTCAAATTTCATTGAAATCGGTTAAGTAACTTCGGAGATATGTGGTGCACAAGATAGCAGATATCTCGAATCCTACAATCTTAACATGTAAAAGTAGCCGTCAAGTCTACTGCTTTGAATGTAGAAGTTCTAATACATATCCATTGAAACAAAGTCGAAGTTGAAGTCACTGCATTTAATGTAGAATCGGCATAATGATGGTAAAATTGAATAGAGTCAGACCACCGGATATATACTAAATCTGAAATTATGTGAAAATGGTAACCATAGTAATAGAACAACGCGAAGTCAAGCAGACAATTAAATAATAACAATATAATAAATAATTCTTGTAAATTATGCAATTAATTTGAATTTTTTAAATTATTAATAATTAAAAAATCAATTTAAACAAATTTCCTCTTGCGTATAATGATTAGAAAATATTTCATTAAAAATTTCATTTAAATGTAACTAAATATAATTGTTCTCATTTTATCTTTATTCCATTCCAATTCCAATCAAACATATGGATCTGAATACATATATGCATAATATACAGGGTGTTTCAATTTAAAAATTTAACAGAAGATAAAAAAAATTTAACAGTAGATAGGCCTTTCCTATCAGTTAAGGTTTTAGTCAATTTCTGGAAATTCTAGAACTTTTTTTATTTTTGCATTTTGTACTACCTTTCTTGAATGACATAACTTGCTATATATACCTCTGGAATGAAAAGAGATACAACGTAAGACATAACTTTTGAAGGGGACGGGCAATAGGGATGAGTTATATTTCAAATAAAACGACAAGGGGTCTCCTACCGCATGGTGATATATACTTTTGGTGAGATGGGATGTAAAATAACTAAAAAAATACAGAGTGTTTAGTAAAAAAAAGAGAAGAAAAACTTTAACGCCCTCTGGTAGCTAAGCGGTTGAGATTACAACACCCACACCCCCCATCCTCTGTAGAATGATTTTTTGTTTGTCTCGACGTGGCCTATCTACTGTTCAATTTTTATAACGTTGATATGAAACACCCATTAGTATAAACATTTATAAAATAATAATGTTATGGAACTATTTTTTAACATTAGGATCAGGATAAATTGTTATCAGTTTATCTAATTTTTTTTTTATTATTATTATATACTTTTGATTGATTATCGATTATAATATTCAACTAGCTCTATATAGTATGCATATCCTCGTATATATTCACATCATCCATTTACAAATACACTACACTGTATAGTATATGATGACAGAATTGCAACACTCATTGACGTAAATTTTTCTAAATTGAAATCAATGAGCCACAAATATATTTAACACAAAATGATGATAACTATTACATATAATACTCGTGTGTGTGTTCATATATGTATATACGTACCCATGATGATGATTATTTTATTATATCTTCATTATAAACGAATTTTCGCTTACATTTCAAATTGAATAAATTGGGAAATGCTGGGAAATGTGGTATGATGATTTTTTCCTTTCATTTTTTTTTTTTTTTACCAAAATTACAAATCACAAATCACTCCCCAAAGGTTTAATTGTTATGTTTTTATTTTATTTCCAATTTTTGTTGCTTATTTGAATTTATGTATGTACATAGTATGTATGCATGCATATGTACATAATACATTTTTCCTTCCCATCCCTTGTCACCTCTCTATATCTTCTATCTACATACAAATGTATATGTACATATTTTATTAATTTTTACACAAAACAATTTAAGAAATTCCCTGTTTTTTTCGAAATCAAATTTTTAAAAGTGTTTGAGGAGGGTTAGAAACATGTTGCTTATATATTATTATGTTACACATTACATACATACTCGTACTTGTATGTACGAGCATATAACTGAAAAATTTTAAAATTCCCTCTCCATTCTTAATGTTTTGTGGTTATTATATTTTTTAATCTCGAGGGTGTCATCAATAAATTAAATATGTTTACAATTTGATTTAGATGAATAAAAAATATTTATACACAAAAATTTTACATGGTAGCATATATATGTATGTATACAAACGAATACGAATACGAGTACAATTATATGTACATGTAACTCATTACTTGAACGCACATATTGTAACGCAGTATTTATGATATCTATCATTTTTTTTTACATTTTTTTTTATACAATTAAATAAATTCTGATTTTATTAAATAAATGTATAAATATATTTAAAATTCAATTTATTCATTTTCATATACACATGTACGATTAATTATATTGAAATAAAAATAAAAATAATTTAAATGCTTATTCGAGATGAAAATCTCAGTACTCATAAAATTTTAAACTATATTCGTATACCCTATTTCTATTTTCTCCTAAATTGCAACTTTTAGGAGGATCTAGGAAGAACAAATAAAAGTAATGCAGAAAGAAAATTTCGAACTGGACATAAACACCCATACAATTTTTATAGGTACCTCTAAATTTTGAACTAAATGTCGCATGGAAAGTTTTAAATTTAATAAAACATTCGAGAGATGGTGAATTTCAAAACGATAACATATACTTAAATCGATAACAATGACCCATATGAAGAAAAACAAGCAAATTCGAATGTAGACTTTGCCATATAGGAAATCAAAATCTTATAGCAAATGCTTAAATTGGTATGCATAAAACATTTTAAGCAAATGCTTAATCCGAATTTCGGACACATAGCATTTGCTATACAGATCATCTGTCAAAACACACTGTGTATGTGTAATAGTCCATTTACATAACCCTCCTCCCCCATTAAAGAAAATTTCATAAAAGCAAAATTGATAATTTTAATACTATTTATTAGTAAGAGTCGTGATTGTTTCTCAAAGTAAAAATAGGTTCACGTGATTCAGACTCGTGATTAATGCACAAGGGATTAATATTCAAACTTTTGATATATTAAAATTGTAACAAAACTTTTGAACTTAAAAATTGAACTGATCATTAAAAAACTTGTCTTATAGACTACAAAATATACATATATATAGCATTTGCTAGTTTTTGCATACCTATATTCACCACCTATAGCAAAATCTATAAACTCCGAAAACGGTAGACAAATACTTAAAACAACATTTTGCTATACGTTTTTCGAGTGTTTTGCATACCGATATTCAGCACTTATAGCAAAGTCTATAAAAATTAAGCAAATACTCATTTGCTACATTTTATGCATATGGTCCAATGTCTACAGTTTCAAAACTCATTGTGAATGCATCTGATGCGCATCTGTCAAGCAATGTACGCAGCATCGTAAATTCTTATGATACAAAATAAATTTGAATAATTTTTTTTTTCTCAATAGGATTTCAATGATTTATTTTTATACGAAATTTGTTATATGGATAAGCAAAGGTCAATTTGTTTTATACAAAAATTTTGGACTTTTATGACAGGTAGTCCTTGTGACGCAAAGCACAGGACTCTAATATTTTTTGTCGGCAAATATGAGAGTGCGTAGGCGTGTGTGTGTGTGTAAATTTGAAGATTAATCTGATAGTGTGTGTATGTACGTGCATGTGTGTTCGATTCTTCACACACTGTTCGATTTACCTTCTACAAATGCACATACACACATACATACACATGTAAACAAACATAAAATTACAAAATTTAGCATTATTAAAATCATTTCTCTCCATGATATTCACCTTTTTCATCAGGATCAAAGTAATGAATGAAAAAACTTGCTCATGATGTCCTTTTTTATTTGCAAAAATTTTGAACCGATTATCCTTACTCCTTTCTGAGAAATTGTCAAAAATGTAAAAATAGCCAAAAATCACAAAATGTCCTTTATTATCCTTCTACTAGGAGATTTTGAAAGTCCTAATTTTTTCCTTTTTTCAAAATATAGAGGATCTTAAGACGCATCTTTTGAGCTGTAAAACATATCTATATCATATACCGTTATAAAGATATCGCTAAAATAAGAATTTTGACAACAATGTTTAAATGCGAATTGTGACCGATAGAGGGATTTCCGACAAAAATATTTTGTCACTTTTTTGGTATTGTCGAATAGAATCTGTGGTCAAAATTTCAAAAGGATCAGAGGATTCACTTTTTCGGAACTCCAGCCGAAATTTAAAGTATCTGCTGTCAAGTCAAATACTTAAACTAAAAATCTGCTAGTTAAAGGAAACTGCTAAACACGACCTGAATAGCACAGATTGTTCAATTTTATTAAAAAATTATTATAACTTTGGTATTTTTCATCTTTTTATTTTGTCACAAAATTGCAGAAATACATACTTCTTATGTGTTTTCTTTTTTTTCATTCTAAGCTGGGGTAACGTATTTTATTTTACTGTAGAAAGTGAATTAATCAAATTATTTAAAATTATTATGGCGATCCATTTTTCTTACCAACAAATTCATTCCAAAACGTCAAAGTTATAGAAATGTAATACATATCTATGTAAGATGCATTAGTGCTGCTTTACATGCCATACATCACAACACATTTTTGAGGCGTTTTGAAACTCACCCAGAATTATAAAAAACACGGCGTATATTTAAAAAAAAAATTCTTTAACAAATTAACAGTAGTCGTATTTTCTTTTCTTAATTATTAAGAAATGAAAATAAAAAAATGTTTTGTAAAAAATTATTATAAAATATGAATGAAGAATAATAATAATATAATAAAGAAAATAAAATTAAAATATAAAATTTCTTTGAATACATTTTAGATCGTTTTGTAAATCTAAGTACGAGTATTTACACAATACCATATTGGCATTGCTTTATTTATTTCTTAAAATTTCTTATTTATATTTTACAATCGTATACTAGAATTAAATTATTATTTTGAAGAAAATATTATATAAAACTTCATTTCATTTTTCATTTCCCTTTTTTTTTAATTTTGTCATGCATACAACAAAAAAAGTAACTCATTATTCTCATTATTATGGCAGCGGCTTCTCATTATTATGCAAATTATATTGAAGCTATTTGAATTGGTGACAATTACAAATAGAGCGCAAAAAAATAAACCAACACAACAATAAAATAAAATAAAAATAAAATAAATAACATCCCCAAAATTAGTGGATAATAAGGCCAAAGAAAATACTAAATATTCAACAACAACAACAACATTTAGTCTATCAGTCCTCTAATTAGGTATTTCATGAAAAGTTTCTATATATTTGACTTTTTTTATCTTGTTCATTTGTTCATTCATTTGTTGTAAATTTAAGAATAATAAAGTACTATAGTTCTGCAGAAATAAAAAACAAGTCAAAAAATTTATAAACACAGCGTTATACAAATTACAAAAAAATATAATTTTTAGATTTTAAGAACGTGTGTTTTCTACAAATATAGGATGATCAAAAATGAGAGCTAAAAATTTTTCCATTTTTCAAATATCGCGTCATACAAATTGACATTTTTGTCTGGTGAGTATTTTTTGGTATCAAGGTAAACAGGCTGCGATGGGTGGGGCATATAATACGTATGTCAGACCACAGAATTCCAAAAAAAAATTAATTAACGCGGAAATAGACGTGCAACGACCTGTGGGTAGACCAAGGAAAAGATGGGTGCAATCAGTGGGGGAAGATGAGGAAACCTTGCTCCGGGAAAGGAATTGGAGGGCGGCGGTGAAGAATAGATTGAAATGGAGGCAAACATTAGAGGAGGCCAAGGCTCGATTTGGGCTGTAGCACCATTGGAAGAAAAAGAAGAAGAAGAAGAGTATTTTTTTGGCAGTTTTTTAATTAATTTAATTTATTATAGAAGGCGAAATGTCATGCAGACTGTCTCTCTTCTGACGCCGGGTACAATTATTTTAAAGTAAAGTTACTTGCTAAACTTTAAATCCTAAATGAAAATAGTCTCTTAAAACCAACATGAAAAGAATTTAAGTCAAATAATCATTTATTGCTCACATCATCATCGTTATCAATTTTGTCTTCTTCTTCGATAACTGAAAGGTATAATGTCTTTCACTGTCCAAATTTCATCTGACAATTCTATAACAAAGAATTTCATACAGATCGATCGTCGCAACAACCCGTTATTCGTTTATTAATTTTTAACACATCTTTTGGGCATCTTTTCTTACAGCACCTTTCTATCTTAATCTGTTTGTCTTCGGTTCAGTCGAACTCCACCGATTTTAAGAATATTTTCCCTTTATTTTTCATCTTATGTACCCAGACGATTCCAAAATCACAAGTTTTATATGCATTCAATGCGACAGTTAAATTTTATAAGGAAAAATAATCTTCAATTCATGAATTGGCCATCAAGAAAATGTGATATAACTGCAATGAATTTTTTTTTTCGTTAAACTACGAGTACATCATTATGGTTTATTCCAATAAACAACGCGAACAAAGCATATATACTTTGCACTTCTCCCCATTATCAAATCACATGACGTACTACATCTTAAAACAAAAATAAAACTATATAAGACGCTGATAAGACAAATTCTAACTTATGAAGGGGAAACGTGAACCTTGTCTAGTTATGATGATGAAGAACGACTCAACATCTTTGAAAGAAAAGTCATAAGAAGAATATTAAGACCGATACGTGAAGAGGATCATTGGCGAGGATAAGATACAATCAGGACCTTTACAGCATATACAATGATCTTAATGTTGCGACTGTCGTTAGGCTAAATAGACTGAGATGGGTAAGACATGTACTGAGGATGCCGCAGAATCGAGTCACAAAGAAGATTCTAGATAGACAGAAACCTGATGGAGAGAAAAGGCCACGACGCCCACGAGAGAGATGGGTGAAGAAAATACATAAAGATCCAACCACATTGCTAAATTGTAACAATTGGAGAGATGAGACATCAAATCGTGAAAACTGGAGGTCAAGTTTAAGAGCAGCCCAGGTCCGATTTAGACCGTAGCGCCAAGAAGAAGACAATAAACCCAAAAAACTTAAAACGCTATTGATACGAAATAAAATAACTGATTTATGTGAAAACATTATTTTTACAGAAGAAGAAGAAACTGAGGAAGTCAAAGAAAGAATTTTGCGGGGAAATAAAGCATACATGGCCAAATGTAAGATTTATGCACAGAAAAATCAAATTTATACTATATAAGACGCTAATCATTCCTGTAGCAAACTACAGAAGTGAAGCTTGCACTACACAAAAGACTGAGGAAATGATTGATGCATTTGAAAGGAAAGTACTAAGATGTATACTAGGACCCTTGAATGACAATGGACATTGGACAATAAGGTGCAATGACGAATTGTATCAAGCCTATGGAGATGTAGCACTTTCAAAATTCATTAAGCTCTTCGTTGGACAGGACATGTAGTGCGTATGCCTGATACAAGAGTTCCTAGAAGACTAATTGAAGCGAAGATCGAAGGGCAGCGTCCGGTCGGTATAGACCAAGAAGAAGATGGATAGATGCGGTAAAGGAGGATGCGGAAAACATGCTCCAGATAAGAAACTGGAAAGCGATTGCAAAAAATAGAGAAGATTGGAGGCATGCACTGCAGGAGGCCAATGCTCGATTTGAGCTGTATTAGCGTCATTGGAAAAGGAAGAAGAAGAATTGGTGTTCCAAAATTGAATTTAAAAAAGAAGTCTACAGGCGGTATAATTTTAATTTGATCACCCTATATTGTACATACAATTATTGACACTAACGCACACAAAAAAATGTCGAAGTTAAATATTCAACTCATAATATTCTTTAGGCAATATATTCTATATATACATATATTTACAGTTAATCTGGATAAAATCATTTTCCTTTTATGTTAAAATTCACAAAAATAATAAACACCATGAAAAAGAAAATGTTCTTTATTTTTACTTTGTTAAGAAAATGATGAGGACATACATAGACTATGATTATAATTTTCTCCATAAAATCCTCAATTACTGTATATAATTTTTATTTTTGTTTTTTTTTTTTCTTAAAACGGAAGACAATGAAGCCATTATGAATGCTCATTTTATGACATAAATTAGCCCACTATTTTAGAAAATTTTCTCTTATCTAACTAGGAACACACGTTATATCGCTAAGTTTTAATGATATCAAATATAATAAACGTACAAATACATACATATGTATATATGTGCGCATCTATATATGATAGAAATATACATATAATTATAGAATTTTACGATAAATTGAAAACAACAAAAAAGAAAAGTTTTCAATTTCCTTTTTCTTGTTTGTAGTAAATTGTAAATGTAAGAGTATGTGTCTACATAGTGCAAATAGAAATTTATATTACATTTATACAATACATATGTGCGTAGGTATATCAAAAAATAACCGGACTACATCTATCTGGAATTCCGCAAAAGAAGTTATTTTGATAGACCTTTTTGGAGGATAAAAATACGCAGTAACTGCAACTTAATATATGCTGCTAAGAATATTGCAAAACTTGAAAGCGGCACGGCACTATACACTTCAAAATAAACGCCCTGCGGGAAACTGCATTAGAATGTACTGCGTTTCATTTTGTTTTTCATTTCACATTTTTTTTCTCATCAGCTCATAAAAATCTCAAAGTTTGTTAAAGGAATCTTGATGGGAGTTTTTAACTCCTCTACCCTATACAGTCCAGATTTGGTTGAAAATTAGAAGAACTATTTCTTTCACAGAGAGATTACAAACAACAAATACAAGACAAGTGTAGAAAGGTATTGTATTGAAAAATAAAGCTTAATAAATTAAGAGTAAGATTCGACTTTGAAAAATTTTGAAAACAACAACGATTTTACATACAAAAATTTTAAAAAATGATTTTGCATAACTTTTAGGCGCTAATAAAAATGGATTTTTGAATATTTTGATAAAAAAAAAAAACATAATTTTATTTTGTTAATAAAAATGGAAATATAACAAAGATTTTTATCCTTTTTTTGTAGACACTTGAAGATTTAATGTATGAAAACAGAAGTCAAAGTTGAACGATTTTTCAAACAAAACCCTCTCCTTTTTTAAGAACTATAACTAAATTTCAGGACTTAAAATTAAAAATGTGCTCCCTTCAAGGACTACAATATCCTTCAGTCTACCTATATTCAAAACTTCAAAGAAATTTGTCAATCAGTGTTTGCTGTACGTGGTGCATTTGGAAGCCGAAAAATCTCAATTTTGACAACTTTGACACCCTGTAGAAAAGAAACAAGGACATTTTTGAAAAAAAAGTGTTCCATTCCAAGACCACAATTCTTATCAAAGTATCTATGTTTCAAATGTCATTGAAATCGGTTAAGTAACTTTGGAGATATGTGCAAAAGATAGCAGATATCTCGAATTTCATTCTTAACCGACAGTCCTGGTATTTTTTGACAGACCCACGCTTATATACATATTACATACAAATTATGTATATTATGTACATAGATACGTATAATGTGTAATATACAAATTTGAGGACAAAAATTTTATATTTCATTTCATTTTTTTTTTTGTTTTTAGATCCTACAGTCTTAAGAAAATGAAAATTGTTATAGGATACAGCATTTAACTTAACACATTATTACGATTATCTTTTCTGAATATAGTATATCGCTGATGTAAAATTTCAAATTGAATGAAATTGATAAAAGGAATGAATAGAAGAACAGATAAACAGAAATTCGAGATGAAAAAAAAATAAGAAAACTATACATATTACAATTAGACGAAAATCACAATAAAAGTCAGTTATTATGTGGAATAATTATTTTATTGGGTATTAAATATGGAAGAAAAATTAAAATTAATGAATTTGAAAATGAAAAATTAATCTTCGTGAAAAAATTATTCTTTCAAATCATTAAATTACGGTATGTATTATGTGTCCTTAACTGATTTTCGGTATATATACCTATGCAGTATATAAAAAATTACAATCCAATATTTTCAAAAGATTCAAAAAATATCATTTAATTATAGAAGAATGAATTCGTTTTCGTTTGGGAGATTTTAAATTTTAATGAAAGATGAAAAATTTACCACATAATAGAGCTGAGCTGGCGTTGAAGGAGCCTACTGAGAAAAATATCTAGATAATATGAACTAAATTTACATTTAAAAATGACAAAATTTTAGTTAATATACGGTCAACAAAAACCATTGTTTGTGCTAACAAAAAAATTGTCAGTTTTGTTTTTCATTCACAAATCAACAAAGAAATTTGTTTGTAAATACAAAGTAAAATTTTTAATTTGACATGGTGTAAATATTTAATTCAACAAACGTTTTCTTTAAATGAACTAGTAGTGTTTTGTAAAATCTATTAATTTTTTTGTAGAATTGACAAAATAAATTTTCAGTCTGACAAAAATGAAATCTTTGATTCTACGAAACCGCCTTTTTTGAATGAACTAAACGTTTTTGTAAAATGTAAAGTGAGTTTAGACTGCTTGATATGTCAAACATGATTTGTGATTCGACATGAAAATGACGTAGCTTATGATTTGCTACGACAAGAGTCATTTCCATTTGTTTATATGTTTTCACACCATTTGATTTGTCAAACATAACATTGAACTGTCATTTGCAAACAAAAACAAAAATTAATTATTCACAAAAAGTTAAAATTTTAATTTTACCTGTATCCTTTGATTGAAAATCTGGAAATAACAAAATAAAAAGTCAAACCCAAGTCAAATTGAATTAGAGCATGTTCTAAATCCAAAATGTCGAACTCGACATGATTTGATATGTCAAATATGATATGTTCAAATGGCTTCACACCATCTGACAACATTTTTGACACAAATCAAACCAAATCATATATGACATATCAAGCAGTCTAAACTCACTTTAGTAATTGATTTTTTTGTGAAATTGACAAAATGAATTTTCAATGCAACAAAAATACATTTTTTGATTCAACAAAAATTTTTCTTCAGTCAACTAATAATTTTTTGTTATTTAATGTTCGCCTTTTCGCCCTTCCAATAGAACAAAAATTTTTTTTTTAATTTTTCTTTTAATTTTATTTTATTTTTAGAGAATTTAATTTCATACATTTTTATTATCTTAACTTAATATACATATTTGCATCTATAATATACATATAGTATCCAAAAACTATTACATATTTTCTTTTTGTGAATTTCTCAATTTGTTTATTAATTGAGAGACAACAGCGGAATTTCGTTCATATTTACAAGTAATATTGTAAAAATATTTTTGAATGAATTGCCACACTAAACTAGAAGCAGTTGGATACTTTAAATCGAACAGATGAAAAATTTTGAAGCAAGTATCTACTGCTTCTAGAAAAGAAAATAATTTATATTTGATGCCATCAAAATACACAAATATATTTATTGGCTCATGAATTTCTCCTTCTATTATTATAAATGGCTGCAGGGATTCTTTTCTTTTCATGAGATTTAATAAATTCGTTTCAATTTCAGATGGAGTTGCAGCAACCATCATAAAAGAATTCTGAGAATCCTTTATTGAATATTTGACATGTATTTTTTTTCCATTCTCCAGTAAAACTTGCTTGATTGATGGAACCAATATTGAATGGAGTAAATTAAAATATACTGCATGACGACCATCTATGAAATAAAGCAGAATAAGTAAATTTAAAAATACAATGCAAAATTAACTTACTCTCAGACATATTCTCCACTTTATTACTATGTTGGAACAAACATAAAGATGATGAGTCCTTAATTTTTTCTTCAAAAATTGGAGAGAAATTTTCTATAACTCCTGGAAATATGTCCAATATACTTGTACAATTTTGAAATGTTGTGGCGAAATCAATGTTAATCTACAAAAATATGAAAACGTTTAAAAAATGTTATGCTACGTAATATTACTGTATGCTAAACAAATTATAACTGTTCTTACTAATTTACAACCAAGTGGCTTCTTATATTGTGGAAAATTCTGCATTATTTCTTCGGTTGATTTCATTTTCCGTAATTTTACTATTCTGTATTTTGAAGTTTCCTTCCACAATTGTTCCAATTCAGCCCAAGAAAGATTGTCATCAGCGATTTTTTTCATTGTATCTTCAATATCGGATCACATATCTGTAAATGATAATAAAATACTTAATTAACTCCAAATGTGAATATAAATAAAAACAATTTACATTACCAATAGAAAAAGCTTCATTCTCGTCAGGAGCAGAATATGTGTTTGTTCGCATACTGTGCTTGATTAAACCACTTCTCTTCAATTGACGCAAATGGTTAAAATATTTAAAGTACAATTTTCCCATCGGAGCTCGTCCTTGTTGTTTGAGAAAGTAGATGTCCTTGAAATAAAACAAAATTTAAATTAAGTAGTAAACATTTGCTGAAATTTCACATAAAACAAATAAGTGAAAATTACTTTAATTTCAATTGGGAAAATTTTTCCGCCAGTTTAACGGTCATTTTTATGTTCTGTTGAAGCAAATGATTGACTATTATGTCTACAAGTGTAGACCGACAAACATCATTTAAAGTTTTCTTTTTGTCATAGCAATCTAGAATTGATTTTCCCTGATACGTATTCTGCAAGATGTTGAAAACATTCACTTCACAAACATTCTCATTTAAAGAATTACTGCTTGAAGCACCATTCGATAATTGTGAAAATTGCAAAATATTTGTTGTTTCAACGGATGAAAAAGAACTCACTGTTGTTGCTCCACACACTTGCCAGCGCTTCAAATTATATTCGAATTTGACTAAAGTTCCTAATGTAAAATTTTTAGTCAATAATTCACAGTGCTTAGAGGTCATTTGTTTAAGTGTTTCTATGTCTATGTTTTCTCCTACAATATAAATAAATATGTAAAATATTCAGTAAAATATATGCACAAGATTTATACATACTAAGACATGTGAAATACAATATTTCAACTCCCCAATTCTTTAATAATTTGTAAAGTTCTGGATCTTCCAAAGTAGAACATGAAGCTGTAGAGTTATGTTGCTGCTGGTGTGTTAGTAGAGTATTTTGAGGTCCATCAGAGATTATCATTGAAATATGGTTTTGTTGTGTTGGTAAATTGTCTACAGAAATTGTTGAAGTTGACGGCACACATTCATCGGTGGTGATATTATCAAAGTTGAATTCGGATAAATTTTGAATGTCGACAACTTCCATAGATGAAAACTGATATTGGTTTTCATTTTCAGTCATGATTTGTTATTAATTTTCACGACACCTTAAAAAGTATTCTTATGATTATAAGATTAATGAATCTTACCTGTAGTATCTGCCAAACTGTCAGACGTATTCTCAATAATATTTCGACTCCTATCGGTACTCTGTACAGTGAAAAAAATATATCCAAATGTTTGGGTTCAATAATTTCCAACACTTGTTTATCTATTTCGCACTCTAATTGAAGACATAAAAATTGTTTAATAAATTAATAGAAAAATGAAGGCAGAAAAAATTCTCAAAGACTTACTTACCTTTAAAATATTTAATCATTTCAGATTTTTTAATTAATTCGATATCTATGTTCATTTGAGTAAACACTTCTTCCATATCAAATTAAAAATTAATTAAATCAGCACAAAATTGAAAAAAAAAATATTTTAGTAATTTACTTGTATACTTTAGCAACTGGAACTGGAACATAAATGGTTTATTATTTTAACAAAATAACACGTGTTAATCCAACAATGTTTTGTTGTTTTTATTGTTAAACAACGTTATACTATTGACACACTGCAGAGATAAACCATGGTTATCTCAGTTTTCTGGTTTATCTTTGCGATAACCGACTTTCAGAACTCGGTTAAGTTAACCGAGTTTCTAGAACTCATCAGTTATCTTGTTAACCAAGTTCGAACTGAGTTATCTTTGACGTTTGTGTTATTTTTTTTTATTTATATTATATTTAAACAAACTGTCAAACCAAATTTCAGCTAACATGCTGCACTAGATGAAAAGGAATTAGTCTTTGAATTTATCTCGATATCAGGTGTCGTATGAATACATAAACTAGTTCACTTCAATTTAAATGTGTCACCCATACCAGGGTTATCGATAAACCATTTGAGATAACCATGATTTATCTCGCAGTGTGTCAATAGTATTATACTTACAAAAAGAAATAATTTATTTCAACAAAATAATTTGTAGTATGGACAAAATAATTTAACAAAGACGAATAAGTAATTACAACAAAAATTTTGTCTTTGGAACAAAATGTTTTGTAATGGTAAATAAATTCATTATTATTAACATTTATTTTTACAAAATTTTCTCGCTGATTAAACAAATATTATTTTTGTCAATCGAACGTACTTAACGTTTCTTTGAATGTACAATATTTTTGTAAGTACTACAAAAATTTCCTTTTGAATTAACAAAATTTAATCAAACTAAAAAAAATATTTTAGTTGGACAACTAAATGATTTTTGTTGATTTTACCATAACTATTTTTCTCAGTATACTTTTTAATTTTAAGTAAGTCGAATGGCTGCATTGAGGCTTTCCAAGAAAGCTACTCTATCTTCGCGTCAGGTGGTTTTTGTTGTTGTTTGTTTAGAGGGAGGTATAAACCAGAGCATTCAGACATTGACAGACATACACATACAAACGCTGTCCATTGTACTCGAAATCCCGTCTAGTCAAATTTCTTCGTTGCATCTCAGGTAACGAAGTATAGTTCCACCTGACTTTCTTTCAGGCCCGATTTGTTCGTGTCTGATGACATCATTGCCGAAAACGTGCATTCTAATGGAGGAAAAGGCCTAGCGCTCATACAAGAAGTGATCCGTGGTATCGTTCTCTTCCATACATACAAGAAGCATACCAATGCATCACTGATGATGATGATGACGATTGTAGCAAGATGCTTTCCACCGGCATTGTGTCAGGTGGTATAATTGGTGGTAAAATCAAAGTCGGAATAAAATTGTTAGCTTCTAAGTAAAATGTGTTATGGGAAAAGTCGAAATAAAAAGAAGATGAACCTCATCAAAAAGACAACACAAAAAAGAAAAATAAAAAATTATCCCTTCAACGTTTTTCCTTCTAGCCTTAAATCTTTTTCTGTAGAACCTAACAATGTTTTTCTTACTGGCCGCATCGATATTTTTTCTTCGTGTATCACAGGTCTCATCCAGCGGAGTATACTGAATTTAAAAATACTCTCATATCCTTGTAAAATTGTTACAATCCGTGATTGCACATGGTTTTATGCCTCATTCTTCCCTTTTGTTTTTTTGTTTTATGGGGAAGGGGCCAAAAATTCTTCTTAGTAATTCTTCATCTATTTTGCTCATTATTGAACGCACAAACCTTGAACAACAAAGTTTTCTTCGATATTCTAACAAGTTAATCTACAAAAAAAAATTTTTTTGCTAAAAACTCGTATGATTCGTATTCCGCAATAAACTGTAACTGCATCTACTTACAATAGAAAATCATCATCAATGTGGATCAGTATCGCGATCCATATGGAGATATGGTCTTTTGCAAAAATAGTCTCTATTCTTCCCTTCGTTGTAAAATACTCCACCAATTTCTACATACTGCACAATGTCTGACCATCTCTTTCTTCTCTGGCTTGCTTTCAACTTTGCTTTCCCGTATTGTGGGCGTCTAATTTTAATTAAGATTTATAGAAAAGAAGATCGTCATATTTACAAATTTTACACAACTCTAAACTGTATCTTCCTCTCCAGCTTTTCACTCTCTCGGGTCTAGAATTCTTTGAAAAATCTTTCTTTCCAAAACGCTAAATCACATCCAGCTTTCGCTTCCGTACAATAGGACAGATTTTATTAAAATTCATTGCACAATACTATTAGAACCACATTCAAATATGGGCGTATATTATATCATACTCTGAAGAAGACAAACTTCCAATTATTTTGGAATGAAAATGCATAATAATAAAAATGGAAGTACAAAAATAACACCTTAATAATTTCAAAATAATTAAAATTCACTAACAATATTTTCACTATTCAATTAACAGGATAAAGCATAATATTTCATAAATTAACATTTAACATTTAACCACTATGTATGCAAGGATATACGAGTATAATGTATATGTATATTCATAAACACAGAGCTATTATCTAGTTATGATGATATTTTGTTATTATTATCCTTTTTATCATAAATTTTATTCAAGTTCATCACAAAATAGGATTTTTTTTAAATACTATATCCACATCTACATATAAACTTACATAGTATGAAAACATAATGTACATATACATAAGCACATAATCATTCTCTCATAACAATCTGTTCATGTAGACATAATAGTTGTCTGTATCCTTAAGGCCGTATGACCTAAAGGTAATCTACCTACCTATATACTCGAATACATATGTATGTACGAATAAGTACGGATATGTATCAATTTTCTCTATCTAACTTTGCAATATTCATTTTCATATAAATAAATACAGTGTTGTGCAAAACAATAATAACCATTCCAATTTATTTAGTTAAAAATAAAACCAAATTTATCCTCTGATTTAGATGAGGATTAGACCAGAAAATAGAAGAGGATATGGTGACTCATTATTATTAATACATACATAGTTAGAACTTTTGATGGATGGACGCTGTGGGCGGTAAGAGGGGATGTTAATATCCAAATCTTTGTGTTCTCTTTGAAAGCTATGTATTGTAACAACCGAAAGTCGAGGGAGATTAGAAAGGTACGCGATATAGAGAAAAGTCGGGTGCATTATGTTAGACAGTTGGTAGATGTAGATTGGGACTTGGGAGTGTTGGTGGAAGGAGGGTAGATTAAAATTTTTGATTTTTATGTTTAATCACGTTTAAGAATGGAATTCGAGATATCTGCTATCTTTTGCACCACATATCTCTGAAGTTACTTAACCGATTTCAATGACATTTGAAACATAGATACTTTGATAAGAATTGTGGTCATTGAAAGGAGTACTTTTTTTAAAAATGTCCTTGTTTCCGTTTTACAGGATGTCAAATTTGTCAAAATTGCGATTTTTCGGCTTCCAAATGCATCACGTACAGCAAACACTGATTGATCAATTTCTTTGAAATTTTGAATATAGGTAGACTGAAGGATATTGTAGTCCTTGAAGAGAGCACATTTTTAATTTTAAGTCCTGAATTAGTTATAGTTCTTAAAAAACGCGAGGGTTTTTTTTGAAAAATCGTTCAACTTTGACTTCTGTTTTAATACATTAAATCTTCATATTTCTATATGATTTTGTTATCAAAATAAAGTTTGGACTTTTCTGAAGTGTTTACAAAAGAAAGTATAAAAATCTTTGTTATATTTCCATTTTTATTAACAAAATAAAATTAGGTATGTTTTTTTTTTCATCAAAATATTCAAAAATCCATTTTTATTGGCGCCTAAAAGTTATGCAAAACATTTTTTAAAATTATTTTGTATGTAAAATCGTTGTTGCTGTTGTTTTCGATATTTTTCAAAATCGAATCCTACTCTTAATGTATAAAGAAATTTAAATTACAGGATCGTCGGTTATGAGAGGTTAAGAAAGTCAGTTAGGTACGACTATACAACATAGGCCCGTAATGCCTTAGTGAAAAAAAAGAAAATATCTAAACGCAAATTTTACTAAGATTGAATTTTTATTTATAAATTTGAATGTTTGCTCCATTTTGTTTTGTAAAACACTGTACGTAAACACACTAGAAAACCATATACAACTAAATGAAATTTCATATTATAAAATAATAGCATTAAATTTTCTCTTCTCACTTTTTTTTACTTTTGTCCTTTTTTTTTGTTTATTTTTACTTTATAACTTTACATGTTATTTTATCTTCTTCCTTTTTTTTATATATACGTACATATACATACACCTAAATACCATCCCATAAAAAATATATTCTCGTATATCATCATTCACCACATACAATGTAACAACTATATCAAGTACAAGAGAGAAATTATGTTTTCCATTTCAAATTTTTCATGGGCAATTAACTTCATAACACCTCGTTCAACATTTTAATGGCAACAAAACGTATTTACTGTTTGAAAAAAAATAATAAAAAAATAAATAAATAAATAAAAAATGAAGAAAAAAAACTATTATCCCTTTAATTTTCATGAAACGAAATTAAATTAATTTTTTTTTTCTTCATTACTTTCCTTTTTTTTTGTAATTCTACCTTTTTTTGTACATATATGTATGTAAATTATTTGTCTGCAATTTTTCGTTATTTTGTAGTTAATTTATCGATCTTTTCTACATTTTGTTATTAAAAAATTTCATTCTAAATCAAAAATTATAATTGCCTAATAATTTTTTTCTGTTTTGCATTACTTTACTATAATATATAGGTCTGGGTAAATAAAGGAACACAAAATTGTTTCAAATATAAACTAACGTCCTTGTTCCAGAAATACATAATAAAAATAAAATAATTTTGACGGGATTATGAGGACCAATGTAACGAAATAAAATCAAAAACTCTTCTGCTGGAACTCTAAAGATAGCATGAAGATGGAGAGAGTCTGTAGTCTACTATCTTTGCTAGTGCCACGCCTTTCGGCAAAACGTTCCCTGAAAACGTCAACGATATTGGCAAGGTGAGTTTTGATTTTAAGCAATCTAATTTATTATCTAAACGTAAGAGCTGCTATTTTTATAGTTACAAAATTTACTTCTTCTCCTTTCTCCTCTCATAGCGATCAAAGTTCTTTATGAACCATTGCTTCCTCTGACATTCGATGCCATTTCTTTCGGTCTCTAGCTGATGCAGTCATTTTCATCAAATTCAATTTTTTCAAATCTTCTCCGACACTATCCAACCAACTGCATTTAGGCCTTCCTCTCTTTCTTGTATCTATTATAGTGGCTTCAAATACTTTTTTGACTACCCTGTTATCATCAATTCTTAATGGGGTCACCTGTATAGCCTTCTTATACGCTGCGCTTAGACAAAATGTGTGATCCTTTTTTTTTAATAAATTTCTCCATTTCTTTGTTGTATCTGATTCTATATAAGTCACGTCTAACAAACCGCTTCTTTGAGAAATCAATGTTCCGAAAGCAAAAAGTGAAGCAGACAGATGGATCCAACAACGACGAACCGGCAAATGAAAAATGAGCCAAAGAAAAAGAATTATGATCTGTATTATAGTCGCCATGATAAGCAGCATGTATTGGGGACAGGCTTCATAGTTAGCAAGAGATTAAAAGATCGAATTATAGGCTTCGAAGCAATAAGCGAAAGAATGTTTTACATCCGAGTACAGATGAAGTTTTGACATAAGTATTGGGGGTTTTCCAGTAAGGACATAACAATTTTATATTTAAGTAAAATACAGAATAATTAAGATATGTATAAGGTTGAAATTTATTCGAAGTGAAGTACACATATTACATTTAATTATGGAATTCGATCTTATTTATATGACCACCGCGAGCACGTTTTCAATGACCGATTCTTTGGAGCCAATTTTCCACCACTTTTTCACACATATCGGCCGGAATGTTGGAAATTTCTCGTTCGATATTGCCTCTGAGCTCCTCTAACGTTGTTGGCTTATTGATATTAATAAACCAACGACTTAACGTAACCCCATTAAAAGAAATCCAACGCCGTTAAATCGCACAGACGAGGTGGCCATTCGATCGGACCGTTTCTCAGATTACACGGTTAGCAGACTTCTCCTTTAACAGATCAATTGTTTGACCACCTGTGTTGCATGCGGCACCGTGCGTTGTCTCACTGACACAGGAACTTCCAACAGTGAATATTTTGATTCGAATTTATCCACTGTAACACGCACAGCCTGTCTGGTGAGACGATTATTACGACCGAAAATTGGAATAAGCGCTCTGAAAGTTGCGACTACCCACTCAGAATTGCGGTAATAACTTTTAATAATTTCCAAACGTTGCTCGTTCGTGTACTTCATCATGATAAAAATGTTAATATGGACTCGCGTTCTGAAGTTGACAGATTATGAAAAATGTTCAAGCCTCCTTCATATTAAAACACAAAATTGTTATGTCCCTATTGGAAAACCCGATATTATCAATATTCATGCACCAACAGAGGATAAGGATGAAAATATAAAAGATACTTGAACAACAGTTATGAAATAAAAGAAGAGGTCAATAGAAGACTTATACTAGTCAGTAGGAGGTAGGAGTTACATCGATCTCATAATTATGCTAAAATTCAAACTGATAACACGAGAGCCACAAAGTGCCGAAAATTTAAAACTTTGATTCTCCCAGTAATGATGTACGGATCTAAAATATGAACGTTATCGAAGCCACTAAAAAAATTCTTAGAAAAATTTCCGAAACAGTAGAAGAAAATGATGTATGAAGAAGAGTTGGGTGTAAAACCCACAAACACAAAATCCTCAAACTCAAAATCTTCAAACACAAAATTCTCAAACAAAAATTCCACAAAAAATTCTCAAAATAAAAAAATAAAATAACAGAATTAGAGAAGATTAGTACGGGTCCCTGTGCAAGAGGACATGCTTTTTTCTTATTTTGAGGATTTTTTTTTTTTGGATTTTGTGTTTAAAGATTTTAGGTAAAAAGACAATTTTTTTTGTGGATTTTGTGTCCCTCCCATGAAGAATTATATGCATAATATGAAATTGACTATAATATGAAAGACAAACAGCAAATAATCGCAACGAATGATCATTGATTTGGTGGAATCTGTCTACCATATTAGACGTTTACAAGCTAATTAAAATGAACATTTATAAGCTTGCCGCAGGCTTGTAACTTTGAAAACAGACAATATTTGACTACAAATTTAAATAAGCCATCATAAAAATGTATAGTTGTTATCAAAATCAGACATGATGCTTTAATGTGCTAATTGATTCAGGTGTGGTATGATTTTTGAAACTGAGGCGTTGAGAATAAAAGTGGTCCAATCCACAAATTTTCAAAATCAAGCTAATAATGTCATTCAATTGCAAATTAACTTTTCTAACTGTTTAAAAATTGTCCGTCTTATAAACCATGCAAATAAAGGCTACAGAAGACATAAGTAGTTACATTTTTGCACATGAAATAAATAGAAAATTTAGGTTTAAAAGTGGTCCAATCCACATAACAAGAGGATTAAACCAGTATTACATTGCATTATTTATACTGAATTTCGATAACAGTATGAATAGCTTAGGAATGGAAGGCAATCAAGAGCACTTTGTTGTATGAAAAGGGAAGTCCACCATGTTTGGACAAGAGAAGAAGAGATTCAAGTGCGATTAAAACCTCAATTGAGTAAACTGAAAAAGTCATTATATTCATTGAGAACTTTCCTAATCATTCTTCTCATTATGGAAGGGAAAATACAGGTAGTCTAAGGTATTTGGGACCTGATTTAAAAATTCGGATTTTGTATGATTTATATGAAAATAAAAACCCAGTTTTAAATTTTGCTTTTCGTAAAATATTTAATCAGAAATTCAATTTTCATTTTCATCCACCAATAAGTGACAGCAGTAAAAAATGTGATATGTTTGAAATAAAAATTAAATCGTTAATAAATGAAAATCATCAAAAACTTATCACTAAAAACGATCTTCACTACAGGAAATCTGAAGCAACAAGAACTGATATGATCAAGGATGCCAAACTTGCTAAAATTGGTCCGTAGTGTTACAGTCATTACATTCGATTTAATTTAATGAAATACAAGTGTATTCTAATAATGAACATGTACATTGCAACGAAGTGAATTTGACAAAGATATGTCAATATTTTATGTTAAACAAGTTAGATCTTTTATTTCCCAAAGGTTAAGAAATTGATAATGTGAAAATTAAGAATCTGAAAGATTTTCCTTACATACCACCTGTATACCACGACTTTTACACGAATTTAAATACAACAAAAGAAACATCATAAGTTGACATTTTTGGCGATGCAGACAACAGTGATGATGACTGTTGAAAATATACTTTACTATACACTTCTTTACTTTATTTCACCTTATTTTTATGCTATGTTTTTGTTTAAATTTTGATAAAAATAATATGTATTAATAATAAGGACAAATCCACATTTTAAAAATTTTAATAAAAAACCTTTTATGGAAAACTGATCCAATCCACATTTTTGCTTTATGTGAGCAATTTCAATGGTATTTGTAAGTCTTATCAGATGAAATATGAATTTTTGATTTCTCTGCAAAATTTCAACACTGTAGATGGAAAACTTCGACCATAAAAGTATACTCGAAATTTTGTAATACATATAATTTCAAACGTCCATTTCTCTAAAAGCTATATTTGGGGTTGGACCAATTTTACTCTCAACGCCTCAACTTAAATCCATACTCTTTGATTTATCCCTTCTTTATGTATAATTGTTTTTCAATTACAATAATTTCAAATTAAATAAACAAATAGGGATTTTGAATCTAGAAACCTACTTATTTACCTAAACTACTGCACTTACCATTAAGCAATTTGAAATTCAAATTTCAAGGCTAGTTTTTTTGGGGCAAATAATATTACATAATGCAAAATTTTAACAATATTTTTTTTTATCAACAAACCGATAACAAATTATTTATTTATAAAAATTTGTAAAATTTCAAAAATGAATAAAAATAATAACAACAAAAATAAATCTCACTCACCAGTCAAAAATTGAAAAAAAAAAAATTAAATTGATAACAATTAAAATGATCATAAAGTAAACTGAAATCTTAAGGCATTTTTAAGCTAATGTTGCTCTTTTGGCAACAAAATCTCTGGATTGTTTTTCTTTGTTCGTAAATCTCGCATAGCTAAATGATAAAAATGAATGAATAAAAAAAATATTATTACAAAGGATATAAATAAATTTCTGAAATTACTTACGTTTTCTGATATCTTAAAATATCATTAGGACTTAATGAAGGTCGAGTATTATTTAAAGCATCAATTAAATGATTTTGAGTTAACGTTATTTTATCTGGTAAATTCTATAAATAAAAACACAGAAATAAAATTCAAAAAATTTGAAACTAAACCAACTGTTAATTTTTTCAGTAATCAAAAAAAAAAGAAAAAAAAAATCGTATCTCACCTCTGGATTGCATTGTTTAAGAACATCCTTAATGGCAGTCATATTGGCTGTTGTCAAAATACTTTGAATATCGGCACCAGTAAAATTTTCTGTTTTCTCTGCTAAATAATTAAAATTTACCGTTTTATCTAAATGTAATGATTTTGATAGAACTGTAAAAATTCGTTTTCTAGCATCACGATTCGGTAATTCACATTCGATTAAACGATCAATACGACCAGATCGTAATAATGCTGGATCCAAGAGTTCTGGACGTGATGTTGCCGCTATAACAGTGACACCATGTAAACCTTCGACACCATCTAATTCAGTTAAAAGTTGATTAACTACACGATCTGTAACACCAGTCGAGTCATGACCACGTTTTGGTGCAAGACTATCAAATTCATCGAAAAACAAAATGCACGGTTTCGCATTACGAGCTCTAAAAAAAAACAAAAAACAAAAAAAAAATTCGAAAATAAAAATAAATTGGAATGATGCAGCAACAGGATAAATTCAACTCATTAAAAACTACTCACTTATTGAATAATTTTCGAACATTTTCTTCACTCTGACCGATGTATTTTGCTAATAATTCGGGTCCCTTTACAGATATCATTCGTAAATTCCATGAATATGACATTTGTGATACTGGAAAATTAAAAGAAAAAAAAAAATTGCAATTTTTTTAGCATAATGTGAATCCAAAATATAGGAGGCAGACGAGAAAATAAAAACTGTTAGCATTTGTACTGATAGCCAAAAGTTAAAGCTTTGAAAATGCTTTCTTTTACATCGAAATTAACAAAATGGTGTAGGAAAAAGTCCTCAAAAGTTACATTAATTTGGGTTTCAGGATATAGCAATGAAGAGATTAAAGAGCGGGACATCTTTACGCTGTACGCTAACGAAACCATTAGAAATTCCTAAAAGTAATGTGAAGTGAACGCAGGACACAACCAATTTTGGTTGGATTTACAATTTAATATGAACTGCTTGCTACATAAGTTACAAAAATAATTCAGAAAAAGAGACTCCCTTTCGTTATTTTCGCAAGTATCCAACATTAGCCAAGACTACCAGGACTAGACTAAAGACTTTCGACAGAAATTTCCTAAATAATTTTGAGGATGTGTCCAATTTATGTGTTGGTAGTTTAGTTTGCTGCCTAAATAAAACAAAGTGGCTATAATCTAGAGCTCAAACAACCACCACATTCAAGAGGAAGCTCGTTTCCTCGTATCAAAATGGTATCTACCATTATCACAAATATCGATTTATGTCTCTAGCTAGTACATACCTAAAAATGTTTTACCAGTTCCAGGTGGTCCGAAAAGTAAAACTCCTGCTTGATTTCTTAACGGTGAATCTTCAAATATTGCAGAGTACTAAAATAAAAATAATAAAATATAAATTAAAGATTGTAAATCTAAATTATCAAATTTAGTCGAAAATATTAATTTCTTAGCATAGTCTATCATACGTCTGAAGGCCATTTAATAACTTCCTCCAATACATTTACAACATTTTCCATTCCAGGAATATCTTCAATCATCAATAATTGACTATCATCACAATTTTTAGTTCTGTAATGACTTTTGATACCTTGTAGGCAATATGAATTTGTGTTTTCTAAAGATTTTTGTAGAAGTTCACCATTAAGTAAAGGTAAATTCGGATCTGAAAGCAAATTGTGCAATTTCAATTGGTTGTTATACCTACAATCAAAATAACGAAACATTTTATGATAAATACATACTTATTCGATATGCATAAAATATAGCACGTTCGACTAATTGAACTAAATCCCCAAAATTGTAACCTTCAGTTAAATTTGAAAATTTCTGTAAATCAATATTATCATTATCTAAATGTGAGCATAGCTCCTTTAAAATTATTTCACGATCTTCACGTTCTAGTTCCGGAATTTTTACAACTTTATGAAAAATATGCCTGCCACGTGATACATGTAGACGTGTATTTAAATTCTGTATTCGGGAAACTGTTGCAATAACAGCTATCGGATTTGTTGCTGTATACTCGATAATTAAATGTTGAATAATATCTGAAATTCGATTATAATATTCTGAATCTTGTGTCTGTTGTTCACCAACTGTACGAGCTAATACATCGATATTTTCCAATATAACAATCGATGGGGCTTTCTTTAGACTTTCGGTAAATACTTGACGTAAATCTTTTTGAATGGATTCCACCTATTTTAAAATAAAAATTACACATAAATTTTGAATACATAATTAGTTATCTCAATAAAAATTAAAAAATTATTAGGTTACAAAATGTATATCGGTCAGGTTGGCCGAGCGGTCTAAGGCGCCAGATTTAAGCTCTGGTTCCCAATTGGGAGCGTGGGTTCGAACCCCACACCTGACACATAAGTGTAATTTTTTTTTTTCGAGTTTTAGTTGAACATTTTTACAATCGAAACACAATCGAGACGATTTTAAAATTTCCTCTGAAACAAAAAAAAAATGTTGAAGGTGCTGAGTTAGACGAGTAAGGGCGATTGATGATTTTTACCAAACTAAGTTTCACCAAAATAAAATAATGTTGAATATTATGTTTTTCGCAAACACTTTTATTTTATTAATTTATTGCAAAAGAAAAACAAAATTCTGACCGATATCAACATTCATAAATTGGCTCCTCAAAAGAATGAATAATAGTGGGTGAGTAGAAATAATTCGTAATAATTGCCCTCTTCTCATTGCAATTACTATCACTTTTCTACGTCCCAACAATTTCAAAAAGAATCTTCATCTCTAAAAGAATTTGCCTTCATTAGCTCTTGATTTCGCCCTCAAATTCTCAATTCCCATCATTTTCATATTCTCATTTCCTTATTGACGGCATTTTATCGTCATCTTTTATTATTAACAAAAGTTTTTTACACGAATCTACATCACTATTTTATTAATATGACCTATCCACATGAATCTGTTGATTTTAATTAACGTAACGACATTTTCTCTCATTTTTATTGCATTATCTTGTTTGCGTCAGCATCTTTTACTGTCTAACACTGCTAACACTCAGCTGTGTATTTAAGGATGGGTCTTATCATATTGGTATGTACATTTTATGCTAGAGTGGAATGCTGTGACTTTAGCTGTGACGCCAGACAAACAAAAATGCCTATACATATTTGCTTTTAATACAATTTCCTAATCATATTTATTATTATTAAACTGAAATATTCATCTTACTTATGTTACAAGGATATTATCGAGAATTTATTAAATTCTATATTACATACCTTCCTTCCTTTACTTCGTGTACAATAAAAAATATCATAAAAACAGCAATACGGTTTTTGACATAATTCATCAATAATTCTTTCGATAAGTACTGTTTTTCCAGAATTTTGTGAGCCTAAATTTCAAATAATTTTTTTTATATTAATCAATTTACAAAAAAATATATGTATATAAAATTCTAGAAATTATATTACCCGTTACTAGAATATTTCCTTGTTGTAGAATAGAATTTGTTTGATCTAAACATAAATTCATTTTAAATTGATCAACAATATCATTTACAATATCATCAAATTTTTTAATTTTTATTAAATCCTTAACACTCAATATTCTATCTTCATTTTGTTCAATATCCAATAAATCATTAACATTTCGTATTTCATCAGCTGCATAAATTTTAGCTTCTTTCAATATTTGTATATCTAATAAACAATATTTAAAATGATGTGGTGTTATATGTACCGTTACAATAATATCATCTTCTAATTTTAATATTTGATCTTGATTTAATAATAAATTTGTTAATTTTGTTCGTTCAATAATATATTTTTTGAATGCTGTCTCTATCAATTTATAATTGATTTTTTTATTTGAAAATAATTCAATTTTTTCAATAAAATTTATAATTGTCGATTTCGGTTGTAATATAATTTTTTCTAATTCTTTAATTTTTAATAATTTCATTAAATTTTCATTTATTTCAATTGTCTGATGAATATTATTTGGAAATGTATAATTTTCTGCAACAACTTTAACATTCACATAATATTCTTTATCATCGATTGTATTTAATACATATACTTGATCTAAATCCATATATTCTGGTAAATTATTTTTTGTAACAAATATATCAGATATTTGAAATGTATCTGATGACCATTTACCACCGGATATACAACGAAATTCAAAATTTCTTTTATTTTCCTTTTTTAAATCTTTTATTAATCTTTCTAAACGTTCGATACGATTTATTATACGATTATTATTACCGCTACTATTACTATTACTGGTTGTAGTACTGTTAGATGAACTTCTACTTAGAATATTTGAATGATTATGGTATTGTTGCTGGCCTCGAATATCTGATAATGTTGTTGATTTTGAAAGTGATGATGATTGAATCGATGGTATTTCTGATATTGTTTTACTTCTTAATATTGATGATAATGATGATGATGGATTTAATATATCATCATCCTCTTGAATATCTGCAATCGATTTACGATAATTTTCTTTTGTATTTGCTGTTGCTGTTGTTGTTTTTGAATTATATTTCTGCTGATGAATATTTGGTTTTACTATCAATTCTGTGCTATTATCGATACGACCAAACGAAGTTTTTGGTTTAACACGATCTGAAATAAATTTAGGAATTGTATGATGGTAAATTTGAAATGCATATAGATTCTATCTGCTTTATTAAAGTTTTAAAAATTTGAAATATTTTATACCATACCAACGCTAAGCAATACACTCATAGATTTATTGACCCATATTACGAAAATTTCCGATGTATTTATGATTCTTATCTGCTCTAATACAGTTGCTTCAATTTTTTCACTACTTAATTCCTTTTTAAAAATAAAAATAAAAATAAAAATTAAATGAATAATTTATTCAAAGGATTTGCTATAAGCGCAAGATACAATCGAAACATTCAGCAAAAATTTGTTCTCGTCATTTCAACTAATTCATTTTACATTAGTACCGTGCTGACACCATAAAAGCAGAAGCATTTAAGCCAGCATTTTTACTAATAAGAAAAGTTGAACAAGTTTGAAATTTAATGATGGAGTACGACAAACATAAGAAAAAAACAATAATTATGGATACCAGCAGAATAATTTGCTTTGAATGTGTTCTAATATTGTCTGGGTCAGATTTTCTACGTAGACCAACATTTCTTCTACTACTGCTGCCAGGGCCCTATTGCACAAAACACTTCTTTTCATACTTTTCTTTAGCAACTTTGCAATCAAATTTTCATTTTATGTTGTATAAAAATGACCATTTGAAAATTTGAAAAGACCTTTTCGCAAAGCTAAGGCTTTTGAAAAATTTTAGGTTTTTCTCAATTTCTGTTGCACCAATTTTTACTTTTCATAAAAACTTATCATTGTTTGATGAGTTTTTGAAAAATTGTGCAAAGAACAATTTCTATTTGCAATTATCGTTTAGTCTATAAAAATGTTGTATCGATGAGTGTATTTATTTGATGAAAATGTTATTGAAAATAGAAATATTCGCTAATTTAAAGAAATAATTAACTTTTGTATTTCCAACAATAATATTTTTAAAGACTGATTTCGCTTAAATAAAGTAAAAGTGGAATTTATTGTAAAAGAACTATACGATGAAATAAAATATAAAATGGAAAGAAATGATTCATTGTGTCCTATGCAACAAATTCTTCTTTGTTTGCATTGGTTGGAAAATGGAAGTCAATACCATGCTCTGGCTTCTATACATATTCTATATTTGTCGCTTTCTACTAATTGGAGAGATTGTGCCTCGGCTAACACTTCTTTCCACGCTTCTTGTTTGTCTTCTTTTCACAAATTCGGATTGAATCTGCCAAATAAAATATCATTTTTCTGTTTTATTACTTCTAAAACAGCCAATTTTTTAAAATAGTTGCTTGCAAATTAGTTTTATAAAATTCACATAAATATTTGGCTGAAGTTCCGAATCGCTGGATCGAGCTTTCAAAATGGGACTTTTTTTAAAAGGTAGATTCCGATACGCTGATAACGAAAATGATGGTCTTTTTTGGCGATGGCGCCATCTAGTAGCCGAAAAACGCAATTTAATTTTTTTGCAAAAATCATGTTTTTGCGATTTTCTTTGTAACGGTAAATTGTGAGAACATGGTTCTTTGACCAAAAGATGCGTCTCTTTAAACTCTATACTCTGAAAAAAAAATATTTTCAAAAAGTCCTTGTAGAAGGATAATAAAGGACATTTTGTGATTTTTGACTATTTTTACATTTCTGCCAATTTCTTAGAAAAGAATGGGAATAATCGGTTCAAATTTTTTGCAAATAAAAAACGACATCATGAGAAGGTTTTTCCAATTTTTACTTTGGTCCTGATGTAGAAGGCAAAAATCATAGAGAGAAATGATTTTAATGGTGTAAAATTTTGTATTTTGTGTGTTTTTCGTGCTTGTGTGCATGTGTATGTATGTGCGTATGTGCATTTGTAGAAGCATTTGAAAGCTCGATTCAGCGATTCGGAACTTTCCCCAAATACTTACTATTGTAAGAAAAAATATTGAACAATTTAATGCTTCTACAATTATTATTTAATTTTTTTTTTAATACTCTTCAAAAAATCACTTTAAAATGATATGTTTTAAAAAATTTTTATGCAACACAACTAATTAATAATTATCAAAATCTGTATAATTGATAACATTTTCATGCAACACTTATCACTAATCACTGTTCAAAATTTCAGGTTTTTTTGAGAAATTTTAAGTTGTTTGAAAATTTGATAAGAATATTTATAAAAGTGGAAAAGTGAAATGATGCAACAGAAATTCTTTGCACTTTTCAAATATTTTAAAATTGAAAATTTTGCTAAGAAAAAAGTGAAGTGTTTTATGCAATAGGGACCAGATATATGTTTGTTTGATTGTATCACGCGCTTTAATTTTTGATTAAAATTATATGATTTCATTTTAATTTTACAATAATATCCCAATCTCTAGATGTGACTGGAGTCACAAAAACTGTTGTCAAATTTAAAGTGTCTTGAACGAGAGCAACTTTAACTAGATCGTTTTCTTTCAGACCTACACAAAAATTAAAATTAATAAAAACAAAAAAAAAAAAAATCAAAATATTTTTACAATTTAAATGAAAAAAAATTAATTTTACCTATTTCTTTGGCAACATTAGCATTTATTCCAATATCTGTTTCCATAATTCTACCGCCATATGGTAGCCAAGATGCACAATGACATGTATTTCCATAAGTCATTGTTAAACAACCATTATCCTAATTACAAATTTCTAAATTTTAAATTCAATTCAAAATGTATACATTTATTTTTAAATTAACTTTCATCTACTATTTGTACATTTTCTAAAAAAAATCATTTAATACAATTTTTTCCATCTAAGGTAAAATTATAGAAATAACACATAAACTTACATATGTTGATACCAAATCGAAATATTTTTGCGGTAATAGAACAAAATTATTTTTAACTGAATAAAATGTTACTTTGAATGTTCTTCGAAACATATTTTTTTTTTACGATTTTAGTATTTTATTTATTAAATTTCTTAGGAAAGAATTTTAGTTGTTTTAAACTTAAAAATGCCAATTCTTTAAAATTGAAAATTGCCAATATGCAACAGTACCGCGAAAGCAACAAAACAGAAACAGCAATAGCAATTTTCTTTGCGTACTTTGTGTCACTTTGTGTGGTGTTGAGGTATTGGATTGTCATTTTGTTAATTTGTCACATTTGTCATTGTCATATTCATAACTTCATATGGAGATTGAGAAAGTGGAGAAATGGACTATCAACTGTCAATAAGTCGTGTCATTTTATCTGAAAGCCTTCTTGTAACTTGCTAGCTAAAGCCAATGCAATAGGAAATGTTTGGAGGAAAATATTGACAAGGGCTTCAGCAGATTGTTTTCTTTAGACCCTTTAACATATTCTTGATTATTTTCTTGCTTCCCTTTCTGAACAAAATCCTTGAATGTATACGCACTCGTTTCTCCTTTTTACTTTCAGTTTTTTGTTATCCTTAACTAACATTCTTTTTTTTATCAAAAATGAATTTACACTACTTTCAAAATAACAAAAATAACTATCACCTACTAAAGCCTACAATAAAAATTAACATCTGATCTGATCCTGATGAGACATTTGGCTTTTGGTGCCTAAGTTTATATATTTTAGCAACTACACAAACAACTCATATGTTTTCTTTCAAATTTAAATTCTTTATTTTCAAATTGAAAAACAAAAAAAAAACATAAATTATTAATTAATCCTCAAATTCAAATCTAAATATTTACTTTTATTTTACGTAAATTAAATTTTAAACATTATTTAATGTCTATAATATTTATGAGATTTTTTCTGAATATATTTTTCCCATTCAACACTTAAACGATTATATATTTGCATAGCAGCTCTCGCATCTTCAACAGAATCATGTTCACCGATCTGTATATCAATACCCAAAACAGATTTTGCTATACGTTTTAAACTTGGTGTTGCTCCATTCGATATTAATTTTGCTAATGGTCGGTAAGCGGCTGTATCTCGAACCAATGTGTTGGGATGTTTAATAAATAAAACTTTTAAATCATGTTTGATTGCATGTCCAACTAAAATTTTATTTTGCAGCATCTCAACAACTTCATCTTGTACTTTTTCAAAATCTTCACCATTTTCAATATCGGCTGGTCGTATTCCACTAATATTCGTTCGATAATCAGTAACCTCCTCTCTTGGTTTAACATATTTATCAAGTAATATTTCACCATTACGATTAACAATCGATACTCTGGCAAGCATATCGTCTGTACCATAAGGACCAATTCCAACCATTTCACAATCTAATGCAATATATTTGCCTCTATTTGCATTCTTTTTACGTGATTTCTTTTTTTTTACTACTGTATTCAATGTGTTGTCATCATCTTTTTGTATTTCATCTTTTTTTATTTCTGATGAACAATTATTATTGTCTACAGTTGCATTGGACGAGGCAGTAACATTAGTAGTAGTATCATTAAGTGTGTCTGTAACTGTGGCACTGGCACTGGCACATTTCTTTTCAAGCGCATTCTGCCAATTTGAACCAGCTTGTCGGCGACATATATTCACTTTATTATGATTCTTTTTTTTATTATCATTTTTTTGTTGATTCGTTGATAAAATATTTCGATTTTCATCTATTAATTAGTCAAATCATAAAAATAAATTAAATAAAGATAACTGATAAAATTATTTATGTAGTACTTACTTTTTGTACTATTCATATTTTTTAACTTTTTTTTGTTCACAAATTTTAAAAATTATCAGAAAAAAATTTTATGCAAAAATTATATGTACAAAATAATAAATTGCAAATAATTCTTCTGTTAAGTATAATTGGTGTTTGTGTGTTTATATTTTAAACAAAACTTAAATTTAAAGTTTTTATTTTTATAGAATAGACAAAATTTAAAAATTGACATATAAAGATAAAATCACAGCATAACTTACAAAATACAAATAATACAAATTACAAGTGCAACGTTAACCTCAAATTTTGTACATACATCATTTTACAGATTTTAGATACCATAAAAATATTGTTCATTATACCATTTAAATTATACCATACTACAGCATAAAATATAGACATGCCATATCATATGCCAGAAATGACACTCAGTGCTGCCGTTTGTACTACTATATTAGAAGTACTTACTATTCTCAAGCTTTCGTACCACCGTATTACTCCTTTCGTTTAGTAATACGTTTTGTACTACTATTTTCTATTTTTGTGAATTATAACATACATTGCATATTGCACTAATTTTTAAAGGAAAATCTGCATTGGAATTCGATTTTGTAGGGATTATCCAATTAAACTTCACTAAATTCTCAGGAAGCTAAAATAGAATATTTTTCGAACTTGAATTTAGGTCAATCAGCGTACTAGATTTATGCCTAGTAAGTTGATGGACCCGAATTCAGACTTGAAAATAATCTATTTAGCTTTCTGAATTCGGGTTGTGGAGAAAATTTTTGTAAGATGTGTAGATTTGCATCATATACGTTCATGTAGAGTATAGAAACATTTGTCATGTCATATTTATCAATAACTTTCGTGGATATGGTGATTAATTTAAATCTTTCGGTGATACAAGTGATTCAAATTTAACCGACATATCGTATTGTCAAAAATTCGGGTCGAAAAAAATAAAATTTTATTCAATTTGTGCCTGAAAAATATAACAAAAAGTCTCCACAAACAAAGACGGCATCTATTATTCAGTTGTAGAAATAACGTTTCTATATACTTTTCAGATGAATGTTTCAGACAGAGGTGCGTACTTATAAATCTGAAAAATTTTATTCCATGAATTCAGACAACTTTTTTTTACATTGTTTTTATATGAGGATCTGAATTCAGGTTTATCAGCGTACTAGGCCAGAAAAACCGAACGGCTAAAAACGAAAAAAAAATGCTAATTGCCGATTTTTCAGCACAAGTTTAAACCTCGTTTAACTTTGATTTGTGGTAAAGCAAAATAATGTTTCTAAGTGCAGTTTAAACTAACCGAGAGTTTAAACGAAGTTTAACTTAAATCGTTGAAAATGAGGACGATTTAATACTATTGACACACTGCAGAGATAAACCATGGTTATCTCAGTTTTCTGCTTTATCTTTGTGATAACCGACTTTCAGAACTCGGTTAAGTTAACCGAGTTTCTAGAACTCAGTTATCTTGTTAAACAAATTTCGAACTCAGTTATTTTTGACGTTTGTATTATTTTTTTTTATTTATATTATATTTAAACAAACTGTCAAACCAAATTTCAGCTAAAATGCTGACTAGATGAAAAAGAATTAGTGTTTGAATTTATTATCGACAGGTGTCGTATGAATACATAAACTAGTTCACTTCAATTTAAATGTGTCACCCATACCAGGTTATCGATAAACCATTTGAGATAACCATGGTTTATCTCTGCAGTGTGTCAATAGTATAAGACGACCAAGTTAAACTGACATTTTGACATTACAGTTGATTTGATGTAGTATTGTTTTTCAATCGTTTTACTATTTATTACAGTGTTTTTGGTATAGATTAGATCACATATTTAAATATTTATAAATATTTTTAAATATATTAATTGATATCAATTGCTTCTATTATTATTCATTCAAAAGTAATTCGATTAAGGTTAACCCTCTAGTCGTTATGATGCAAATCCGAATCGTATTGAATTTCTCACAATATTATGTTACGTAATAAAATTTTTGTTATAAATGCTTCACAATGCAATTTAGCATCAATCTTTCTATTAGATTATTGTATATAGTTAACTTTTTTTTTATTACAAAATTATAGGTTTTGTTAGTTGTTACTCTACATTTTACAGTTACGTATTTAATTTGTATTTGAAATAGTTGTACACATTGCACTTAGTTGTTTTTCGTTCTCCATCCATTGAGTGTATAATTTTTTCTAAAGTATAAACTGTTTTCAATCAAATTTATTAAGAATCATAAATATATAATAGAGTTGTAAGTTTTTATAAACAAAAAACTGTGTGATGTAAATTTGCATCACTGCGCAATGCAATATTATTAATTTTTTGAATTTATTATTACTGAATATATATAATTTACAAGATCATGTCGCTGAACAAACCTTTATCAAACGAAGATATATTGGCGATTTTATTTGATCCTGCTGAAAGTGAAGACGATTTGGAGGATTTATCGGAAGATAAAGGAGATATTGCTAATTTTGGAAAGGTTCTAACAGATCAAGATCTGAATGAAATTTTGGGAGATGAAAGTATTTTGAACTTAGATATTGAAGTGAATGACAATCATGATGAAGATCAAAATGATGCTCCTTCTATTTCTGAAAAAAAAAAAGAAGATTACGGCACAAGATTTAAAAAAATTAACTTGGAAACAAAAAAGCCTTTCTCTCAGTAACGAACAATTGAAGTTTTTTGGAAATTTAGAATTGCCTCAAAGTACAGAGCACTTGGAGACCCATTTCCAATTCTTCAACTATTTTTTTGGTGAAGACGCAATGAGATTTTACCATGACGCAAACAGATTTTCGTCAATTTCTGGGAGTATTGATTTTATCATCAATTGTGAATCCTGCTAACATGCGGTTGTTATGGGACAACCAACTTGGCCTTGATTGCATTAAACAAGTAATGTCACAAAAAAAATTTGAAAAAATACGTCCTGTACTCCACTTTAACAACAACGAAAACTATATAGGTGATAAGAATAACCCACTTTTCGACAAACTTTTTAAAATACGACCAATTGTCGACTATTTAAATATTAAATTTGCTTCGATTCCTTTTGAAGAGAATTTATCTGTAGATGAACAAATTTGCTCTTCAAAGGCTTCGCATCATTTGAAGCAATATATGCCGGCAAAACCGCACAAATGGGGCTATAAAATCTTTATACTCTCCGGTGTTTCTGGCTATGCCTCTAAATTTGAAATTTATAGCGGACTTGAAAATTCGCCACATAAACGTTTGGATGACGAACCGCATTTAGGAGCATCAAGCAACACCGTTTTTCGCCTATTACGTAATGTTCCGGTTGGATGCAACTTTAAAGTGTACTTTGATAACTATTATACATCAATACCGTTGATAGTATATATGAGGAAAAGAGGTAAACGAAAATTTCACTTTCAGTTCCATTGATTTAAGTTGTTATTTTTTGCGCAGGCATATTATATTTCAGTTGGAACTGTACGACGAAATAGGATTCCGCATTGTAAACTTCCAACTGACCAAGAAATGAGTAAAAAACCTAGAGGAACATCTGTTCAGTTTGTAGCGAATTGTGATGGAACTGAATTGGTAAATATAATTTGGAAAGACAATAAATGTGTGTCGCTATTGTCATCCTTCGTTGGCATTAAGCCTGAATCGGATATCACCAGATTCGACCGTCAAAACAAATTAAAAATTTCTATTCAATGTCCAGCCATTGTAAAAGAGTACAATCGCCATATGGGCGGGGTTGATTTATTGGACAGCATGATAGGAAGGTACAGAATAAAAATGAAAAGCAGAAAATGGTATTTTAGATTATTTTATCAACTGGTTGATTTAACTGTAATAAATGCCTGGTTTTTGCATCGAAAGAAATATGGAAATATGAAACTGCTGTAGTTTCGTAAAGAACTTGGCTTGTCGCTGTTAAAAATGTATTCGAAAGAACCCAAACGTTCTAGAATCACCAAATTCTCCAGCAGTTGAAAATTTACACCAGGCAAAAGAGAGAAAGGGACCAACACAATCTATCCCATCCAAAGATGTGAGGCTGGACTGTATAGATCATTTACCAGATATTAAAGAAAATAGATTACGGTGTAAGGGGCAAACACAAGTTATTTGCAGCAAACGTGGAGTAGCCCTTTGTTTGAACAGTAGAAATAACTGTTTTGTTAAATTTCACAAAAAATAATAGTTTTAATTTTCATTTTATAAATAAAATATTATAACATGAAGAAAAATAAGCAAAAAGGAAACATTTGTATATTAATTATTTTCTCCATCACACTCGCGGTGTTGCAAATTTGCATCAAAGGATTTTTCCTTAAAAAAAAGGACATATAACCAAAATGACTGAACAAATGTTGTTTGCATTGTCGCTTTCTATTTAATTTTCAAAAAATTTTCAGAAAATAAATTATTGCGCACTAGAGAGAGGGTTAAACCATTTTGATTTGTGAAATGATATCGTTTTTTGGAATAGATTTTGTCTGAACATACTGCTAAAATAGTTTTAGATAAAATATCCTATAGAATAATCAAACGAATTGGTAAGTAACAAAAAATATTCAGTAAATAAATTGTTTAAGATGTAATATGATCGATTCCATTACAGAAATCATTCTTTGTCAGCAGAATCTATGTTTTTGTTGACTCTTCTTTCTTTTAGTGGAGGCATGCTGATAACATGTGGATATTTGTGGTGTATCTCAATCTACAGTATCAAGGATTGTGAAGAAGGTGTCAATTGCAATTTGTATGCTTCGTAATCAATATACATAATGTCCTCAAACCGAAGATTAAATTAATGCTATTGTCATGGATTTCTATCGTATTGCCCGATTTCTTCGGGTTTTTGCAGCACTAGATTGTATACATGTAAAAATCCAATCACCAGGTTTGCCAAAATATCGTTCGATTTATAAAGTAAATTATGTTATATAATGCAATAATTTTTATAAAGATTATAAAATAAATTATAGTGACAAATAAGATTATAGTGGCCGATCGTGGGTATCCCACCAAACCGTACATGACTCCATTACCCACTTGCTCAACAGCGGTACAGCGGTTTTAAAATTAAGCCCAAATTTCAACCAGGAATCCTGTAGAACGACTTTCTGGTGTGTGGAAACGACGATTTCCTGTTTTAGCAACAGGAATCGTACACAATATTTGTTGCAATCAAACAGAATTCGATCCACCACATCTAGATAATTTCATTGAAGATCAAGTGTTGCACACATTAGATGTGGAAAGTTATAGCATGAACTTTTCCTCGGATTACATAGAAACACGAAGAGAAGTTATGATTGAGTATTTCAGACACATGTCAGAGGATCAGTCATCACAAATTGTAAATAACATGTAATTCCATATAAAATACATAAATTAAGTTTAAAAATTATATTTCATTTTTCTTCTTCTTTAATGGCACTACAGCCCGTTATATCGAATTTTAGCCTCCAAAATTTTATTCCTGCAACTAGTTCGATCAGCGGCAGTAGCTCTCCAACCACGGCAAGAAAGTATCGGCGACTATTGCATTCTCCCATCTACTCGGTTTACCGACTGTTATGATGCGATTATTATATTCATTCTTTACATGTAATCAGCCCATTCGTAACAGTTTGATATGCTCAGAGAGATAATTATAATAATATACTCATTTCAGTTGTATATTTCATTTTTATTTATCCATATTATTTGTTTTTTTTAGAGCCAATATTTCTAATTTTAATTTTTCTTTTTTTAATTCAGATTCGTCTTTCATTATTTGGATTTTTAAATCATGTTCCTCCTGCAATAACTTCATTTCTAATTCGTGTTTTTCTTTTGCCCATTGTTTTTCATCCTTCACACTTTTAGTTGTTTCGTCCGCAAATTGTTGCCACTTATCTAAACATAAATTTATTTTATATTTAAGTTTACGTTTACGCGGCAAATGCAATATTGATGTTGTTGCTTTCTGCTTCTTAACAACATTTAAGTCTTCATCTGTATCTGTACCTGTAATTTCAAGTAGTTATTTATTTAATTTATTTACTTACAAATTACAGTTGATAAGTTCTTACCACTGGTATTAGCAATATCAGCAGTTTTTGAATTTTCTGCAATTTCATTATATCTAACTTTATCGGGTAAAACATTCGTTTTTTCAGAAATTTTAGATGAGCTAGTCTGTTGTGAATCTATAAAGCAAAAATAAGAATAGTAATTTTCTAAAGAGTTGAAAATGGGACTTTGTCACATTTACCCAAATTTACACTTTCCCAGTCAAAAAAAGATTGAATCCCGGTTACTTGATCCTGTGAAATTTCTCCAACAAGCTCATCTACATCTGTAATATTAACTGGTTCAGTTTTCACAACCCCAGTATTATAAAGTCGTCTTTTTTCTTCAGCTAATTTTTTTCTTGTTGTCTTTTTAATATTTTCATATTTAACTTTTAATGTTTGTAGTTCTCTATAATTAGAAGTTCTTCCAAAATTAAATTCTTCTGTAATTTCTTTCCACGCTTGCATTTTTTTTGTCAGAGAAACTACATTACTTTTTTTACATTGTATTATATCCTTATATTTTTTCACTAAATGTAACAATTTTGTTACCTCTTCTGGCGTAAAATTTGCACTTCTTTTTGAACTCATTTTCATTTATTTTTTAATTTTAATAAAACACACGCTAAAATGAAATCTTTATGCATTAGCTGATTCCTGATTTCAATTCTATGGAATATGGATATTGGATAAGATAACAATAATAAACAATTAATGAATATGACATGACGTTTACAGTGGTGTACAAAATTAATGAAAAATGATAAAGGTCCGTAAGTTTAAATTTTAAGGCCTGTATATAGTTCACCGTCACCGTCACGTCACCGTCATTTTTCAAATAAATATACAAAATTAATGTTAGTAAATATGGTACGCCGTCACCGTTTTTATGACGGTGACGGTGAGAGTTGATCAACTTTTTATTTTTGCGCCAAAAAAGACGAGGATCCCGTGACCTAGGCCAAAAGGGCGTTCTGTGGACAAAATTTGAAGAGGATCGGAGGTGACACCTTTTCGGAACTCCAGCCTCGGAGTTGTTTCTGAGGACTTCCTGAAATTGCCTTTTTTTTTGTCTTTATTGACTCCACTAAAGTGTATGAAATCGACAACGAATAATTAGTCAACTTTCATTGTTTCAGACGGCAAAGCATAAAGTAAGAAATAGTTTCAAGGTTTGAAAGCAATAAACAACAAAGAACAAAAAATATAGAAAATTATTGTGAACATTTGAAATTATTAATTTGATTGCACCTTGAAAAATGTACTAATTTTTGGAAAAAAAAACCGAAATGGATTGCAATCAAAAAATTTTTTCAAAAGTATATGTGCGCGGTAAAGAATTTAGTGCATTGACAAGTGAAAATGAAGAATCAATATCAGATGTTAACTATGGTGCTGTTTTATCTATAATATATAATATCAACCTTTTATCTATAACGGTGGCTATAATCAACTGGAAGCTGGAAGAAATTACTGGTGAGATATACCCCATTACCCTGTATGTCGATAAATAAATAACAAACAATTAGAAAAAATATTAGCAAAAATTAGTATGAATGAAAGCGGCATCAGAAGAGGAAAAACAATTTGACATGGAAAATGGAAAAATTGACTTTGATGGTACTCCTCTAATAACTGTAATTGTTGATGGTTGCATAAAGAAAATAAATGCCATAATGCAATACACCTTACACTATTCAATAACAACATAGATACTGTATGGTACTATTATGTTATTATGTGTGTATATACATATATAGTGGTTGTTTGTCGAAGCGGTCATAGAATAATTATCAGGAGCAACTGCAATAATATTGGTTATCACACAAAAAAGGTGATTTACCTCGTAGTGAAAAATAAGTTCTGTTTAATATGTGAAACTGCAAGTAATAAAGGAATTATGAAAGTCCTTCCACAGGAATAGAAGTAGCGTAAATTGCATATAGGCCTCAAAAGTAATGAAGCTACTTATTATGGCCTACGATACGATCAATTCATAGGCGATGGTGATAGTGCAGGGTATAAAAGAATCTTAGAAGCAAGACCTTATACCAACACAGATATCAATAAAATTGAATGTAAAAATCATCTATTACGAAATTTCCGAAGCAAATTTAAAGTAAACCGTCGTAGTTGCTGCTGAAGGTGAGACTGCTACAAACATCTATTCTCAAAATGACCAGTCTTTTCTATAGTGTGGTACTTGAAACACAAATCTTATATATCCTCAAAAATATCATTTATTTTTTTCTCTTTCACAGCAGGTACTAGTCTATCTTTTGAAACTGTTGCAGGACCTAGTCAACTTTCTTCTAGTTCTTCATCGGCCTCGAGGTCTTCCCAAAGTAGCTAGCCAAAGTAGTATAGTTCCTTCTCAGAGGATAGTGATGATTTAGTTAAAGACGTGACGTATGATATGATCCGGAAGTTGATGAATAGTTATTAGAAGTAGACGTTGGTTCGAATGACAACACAATCGTTCTGAAGAATGACTATGGGTCTCCGTCTGGTGCACAGGATATTGCAATTTTGACAAATTCGAACAAAAAAGGTTTGAAACGCAAACAAAATACAGGAAAATGGAAAAGGAATATTTTGAAAAAGTTAAGAAATAGCGGGAAAGCTTACGAGAAGCACACAGAAAGCAAAACAATCAGAGGGCCGATTCTTGTTCTGTGAAAATGAGGATGAAAACATTTTTCAGTGAGAATTCCAATGTGTGCGATTCTTGTTCCGTAAGAAAGTGAAATTTGATGTCAAATTTTTTTCACGAGAACAAAAATTTTCTCATCGTATTTTATGACAGTGAGAATCAACGAGTTAAAGATTGTCTTTGGATTTCTTGCCAAAAAGTTTAAAATATATTATTTACTTTAGTACTCATATATCAATACCAACACTAAAGTCTAGTAGGCATTTATTTTATTTCTTTTCGTAGTAGGCCTAACAATGAAAATGTTTATGCAAATTTAACGTATGTTCAGTATCACTAAGCTTTTTTAGTGATATTAACGAGAAAAAAAATAAAAGAAAATACGGATTTTTGGTTACAAAGTTTCTAGTTTTATTACACACAAATTTTACTCTTTTTTACAAGTAAATTATACTTTTTTTACATAAATTATTTTTTTTTAATATTTTACATAAATTATACTTTTTTAAAAATATTATTCGATGATATAAAATCCATCGGCCAGCTCCACTGTCAAGATGTGATTAATCCGGAATTGAACAGTCCTTGCCTTTTTGTACGATGGTTCCTTCTTCAAAGAAAGAAAAATCTGTAACGAGAAAAAAAGTGTGAAATGCATGTATCGGTTTGCGACTATACGACAAATTTCACACTGAAGTGAGATTTGTGTAATAACACTATCCTGTTTCCTTTGATCTTCCTAGATCTTTGTAATATACTTCATTCCGAAGCATAGAAAGGTTATGCAATTCTTTGTATTGGTTGATAACCAATGGAATCTTTGTTTCTGAGTATCAATGTATCCTTAACGAAATATACAAGAAACGCATTTATTGTACCGGAGTACATGAAAGCAAGAAAACGATATCCTTTGTGATCATAACGAAAGCATATAATAGCAAATATTTGCATAGGATAGTGTGAATTGCTAGAAATTAACCGACACATGTGCATGCTTGTAACGCAAGATGCATTTGTTCTAGACCAAGCAACAATATGCTATAGGTATTATGATATAACTATGTGTCTTGTACCAAGCAACCGTATGCTAAGTCCATCGAGATCCATACCAAGCAAAAGCAACTATATGCTATAGGCATTACGAGATATGTTTGTATCTAGTATAAAGCAAGTGTATGCTAAGTACATCGAGATTCATATACCAAGCAACTATATGCTATAGGTATCGTGTGATGTGTGTTATGATCTGCGCAATTATGTTCTTAGGTTTGTATCAATAAAAACCTAATTAAATATTTGTGCAGCCATAAACATATGGTTCTAAGACCAAGAAAAGAAATCGCGAAAGATCTTACCGCATTCAATCGTGTCATATTTGAACCAGTGTTCGAAATAACGAGTAATGCGGTGCTTGATTGTGTACTTACTTACGATAATATTTAACAACGTAAATTATGTCAATTTGAAGTTAGTGAGGAAAATTTTCAATATACATATATTCCATTCAGACTCATTTTCATCAGCCTTTCTCATTAGTTGAAACAGAATCAGTTTGCTTACAAAAATGAGAAATGAAAATGAAAAGTTTAGAAATGAAAAGAATTTTTGACATTTCTCACTATTTCACTTTTTCACAGAACGAGAATAGGCTCTCAGGACTGAAAGGAAAAGCAAACCTCCTTGTGGAGAAAAATGCAAGCTATAATGTAACACAAAGTTTAGTGATAATGAACGAGAGCGAGGGTTTTTGCATATTGGAACTTGGGTGACGTTGAAAAACAACGACAATTTATTGCAAACTCCATGAAGGTTATTCAGCCCAAATATCGTTATGTTCGTTTTGGAGCTAACGGCGAAATAATAATGCGTTCTATTTCACAAAAAATAATGAGAACATCAGAGTGTGCAAATTATTCTTCAAAAATACATTGGATATAAATAACCGACCGATTCGCACTGTGTTGGAGAAAAAGAACAATATTGCAGATGTTCTACTAGAACCCGATCTAAGAGAAAAACATGGCAATCAGAAATCCATAGATCCTATCATAAGGGAAGGAATAAGAAAACATATCGAGTCCATCGCAAAGATAGGAAGCCATTACACACGCGCGAATACATCCAGACTTTTCATTAATGGGAGCAAATCAATTGCAGATATCCACAAGGATTATTGGCTAATTGTAAAGAGGAATTTTTGCCATATGACAACTATGTGTTGTTTTATCGAGTTTTTACATAAGAATACAACTTGTCATTTTTCACCCCTAAAAAAGATTTGTGTGATACCTGTGCTGCATATGAAAATGTGGAAAACAAAGAAAAGGAACGCTTGTATCATACGATGTATACGCCGGAAGCATTCATAAATGTCATTCGAACTGCAAGAAAAACAGGACAGCCTTTCCATGTCAACGAACTTTGCTATGATGACTTCTATGACCTCAAAGATCTTGCCAGTAACATAGGTCCTTTAAATACAACAATGCTAAAAATGTCAGACATAAAGGTATTGAAAGTAGTAAAGGAATAACCAACATCTGTTTTTTATAAACACTCTTACAGTGAGGACTTCAAAGAGGCCACCGTAATTAAAAAAAAAAGTTGATACCAGAATTACATTGTGTTTGTATATATGACAAACACCTACAATCGTTAGTACACGATTAAGAAGGTGCTGGTTCAAAAAATAAAAAGATAGATATTTTTTGAGTTTATGTTTTATTTCTCTTCAAATTCAACTTATACAATAATTAAAATAATTAAAATTATCTGCTTAATCTATTCTGTACAAATTTCACATTCCTGTAAATTTATATTTGATAAAAAAGTAGCATTATTTGAAAATATCATAAAAATGTTCGGTTTTTAAGAGAAATTTTAATTTTTGTTTGCTGATTTTTTCATTTCTAATAATGAATCATCCTGTTTTTTTTTTTTTTTGCAAAAAGAAATACACCCTTCCATTTGATGTTGCCTATCACACTCACACAGCGTGAAGGCAACTGATTTATTCAGTTTCAGTTAACGCCATTTTGCTTATATGAAAAATAAAAAACCGAACTATAAAATATGAAGTCGTTGCGCAGCCGATGTCCACTCAAACTCAAAGTATAAAATGTTGATTGATTCGTGTCAGCGGGAAGATGGGCATAACAGAAAATGATGATAATTCAGGGTTGCCGTAGCTACTGGGAGTATTGCTTAAATTTATAAAAAAAATATGAATTTATGATTAAACCATATTCAGTATTTTTAATTTTATTTATAAAATTATGTGTTCAGTATCAATTTGATATTAAATTTTGTATACATACGTACATACATTCATTTTCATATTTGTTTATTTGTCCATTTTCTTCTATTTTGTTTCCTTTATGTACTTGTTAATGATTTCGTTACGTTACCGTTACATTCTGAATTTTATTTTTTGTTTTGTCTTTTTTTAGAATAAGAAAGAAAATTATTTACAATGCAAATTGCTATCATATTATTCAAATAAGCTTGTTATTATATGTTATTTTGTAAAGTGGATTAAAGTGAATTAAATTAAAAAGTGAAAGTGTCAAAGAGTGAAGTGATTGATAATTAAATATATTTATTTTTGTGTTAAAAAAAAAAACTCTGAAACATAAAACAATTGACAAAGATCATTTTATAGTGAATTTAAAGTGAAGTGAATTAAAATTAGCAACATAATGGAAAAAAATATGTGGGAAATGGACTGTATTGTAGAAACAAATAGAACGCTTTATAATAAATGTAGCAGATGGTACTTCAACAACGGATTATGATTTATGATACAAATGAGGAAATGGCATAGCTATAAAAAATAAAAATATTGGAAAGGAAAAGGCCTAAAGGGGATACCTTTTTGAAAAAAAGCACCTTTTGTTCTACCACAAGGTGGTGTGGAAATGAACATATTTCATAAAATTTCCCAAAATGTCCCAAAATTACCTGTTTTTTGTAAAATCTAAAAAAAAAGTTTTTTGCAATCTGGCAGCCCTTCATAATATAAAATTTAAAAAATTTCCCTCGATTGAAATTGAGATCTGATCACCCCACACACGAGACAGATTTATACAAACGCAATGTGAAAGAATATAGAAAAGCATGCCTATCTTGCCTGTACTGACTTTGATTTTTGAAAATAGTATAGACATTTTTCAAAATCAAGAGCGTCATATTTCCCATTATGTCGTACACCTGCTACAGTTTTACAAACAAGATTGTCATAAGTCTGAAAGGGGTTGGTTTTTAAGGAGTTAGACCTACCCAAAGCAATAATTCAAATCCTTATTATAATTTTATCTTACAACTACAAAACGATCTTCTCTATTTGTATGTTAGCATGACAGCTTAAAATTGTTGTTCATAGTTGTAGCATTTTTTTTACATTAAACTGCTTCTACTGAAAAATCACAATTTTAGAATTATGCCATTATTGCAGCAAATGATCGATATGTAAAATAAAAAATTAAATTTGAAATTTATTTAAATACTACTAATAATTGTATCTAAAAGTATATCATGAGAATCTAAAGGTAAAATTGATTCGTCCACAATTTGTTCTTTAAATGCTAAACCAATAAGTATTGTTTTATTTTGTTCAATTTTCTCCATAACTGTTACATCTTTAGATGAATACTTTTCTGGATATATTTTAAAATATTTTGATAAATATTTATCATAGTAACCCTTACCGTGTCCTAAACGTCCTCCTTTACTTGTAAATCCAACACCAGGCATTAAAATTAGATCCAAACCACCTATTAATTAAAATTTTTTTTGATATTTTGTAAATTTTAATTTATTTTTAAAATTCAATTTGTTATTATTAAATAGTATTAAATATATGTGTGTACATAACATACCTGATGTTAAAACATTTTCTCGATTATCCTCAATTAGAGGCTGTTTTATATTCCATTTTGTCATAGGAAGACTATTAAAATCTTCCATATTATATAGTCTTACCATTTCCATAGTATTTTTTTCATATGTTGGAACGAATACCTATTTTAACAATGACAAAATGAAAAACAAATTACATATTAAGATAAAGTATTTTTTATCAATTTCTAAAACAAACTCAATACCACATAAATATGCTTTTTGCTTTTTTTTTCTTTCAATTTATGGAAATTATCAGTAAACAATAATAAATTAAATATAAAATTGTTAAAAATTATTTATTATAAATACAATATTGAAAATCAAATACATATATGTATGTATATGTAATATTATTTTACCTTTTTATTCTGTTTGAATATCTCTTGAAGAATATGTTTTGTGTCAACTTCATATTCAGTACTTAAATATATACTGATTCTATTTGCTTTTTTAAAAGCGTCTGATGTTAAAACCTGTAAAAAAAAAACATTAATTTCGTGCAAATTTAAAAGAAAATATACATATTTATATTAATCGATTCAGAGAAATTGTATTTATGAAAATGTATACCCATCATGAAGAGGGAAAATAAATCTATTAAAGATTACTCCCAAAATGCTCTACAATTGTATATTGTATTCAAAAATACCTTGAGATATTAAGAAAATTGAAGATATACATATGTATGTATATATGTAAAAATGTTTGTATGTAAGATTGTTGAATATGTTAAAAATTTGAGTGTTAGAATGAATGTAATGTATGTTGTATTTTGCATAGTAGAGTGAAATAGTTTAAAATTTATATTATTACATATTTGTGTTTCATAAATAAAATTTAGAAAAACTTATCTAAATAGTTTGCTTGAATATTTTGATCACTCTAGATCAGCTAAGCGGTGTTTTGAGTGCTTCAATAGATCTTTTATATATTTCTGATAATAGTTTATACTACATATTATGGTTCAAATATAAGTAATTAACTTGTAAATATTAAATGAACGAAAAAAAAACAAATAAAAAAAAAATACATATTATTTACGTACCTTATGAGTTATGATTTCCGATTGAATTTTTCTACATTCAGGTGTCAAATTTTTTAGAGCATCTTTAATATTTGTACGAAGAGTATGTTTGAGTGAATTCATTTCTCTTTATATTTAGATGTTTCAGATTTTACAATCTATAATTACAATTAAATTAAAATATTAAAATTGAATATTTTACGTTTTTAGTCTTTATTAAATGCTTAGGCTTACACGAAGTCTAGTGACAAAAAAAAAAAAAAAAATTTGAATTTGAAGATAAATTAACTAGCTCAATTATTACAGTACATATTCAGAATGTGTATGTGAAGCGTCAATGTGTGTATGGTGTGTATGTAGCTCTTGGTCTTGATTAGAATAAAATTCAATTGAATCTTAAATTCAAACATATGTATTTGTACATATATTATATTTTAAACATATTATTAACTTATCATTTTTTAAATTTTTAAATAAATTAATTTTTCAAGATAAGAGAGTAAAGAATAAAACAATAATTACGTAAGAAATTCTAATTTGTTTTAATTTTTATAACTGATGTTTGTATGTACTGTACATTCATGCTGTAATTATGTTCAATTTTATGATATTTTGTACCAATATAGAACTTTCTGACATGAAAATAAAAAAATAATAATAATTCGTTATCATTCTCATATAAATATGTATGTTATATGTGTAGGAACATTATGTACATATGTACATATAAAATCGTATTTGTATACAAACAAATATGTGTACATAAATGTATGTACATATATGATGTGGAATGGAAAGATGCATTCACGTTATCTTAAAGTTCCTAGAATTTAATTCATTCATAGCATATAAATAAAAAATATAAAATTTACTATTCTATTATCAATTAAGCATTACAACATAAAAAATATTAATTTTTCACTTATTTCACATCAAATTAGATAAATTTCTTTTTTAATAATTTTATTGATCATCACATTAAGTTAAGTACCATTACATACATATTCCCATTATTAATTTATTTTTCTTACCGAAAGATGCAAGCCTTCTATGCATTTTTTACAAACAGATTTTCAACCGATTCTGACGTCATATCATAAGAAATGTTAATGTTAAATTGTTGTTTTTTAAAACACGAATGTATTTTAGAATTAGAGCATTAAATCTATATTTTATCAACTTTATTTTGTCTAGTAATCTTTTAACTTTTAATTTTTTAACTTTTAATTCATCTTTTTAATATCAAAATTTCAGCTCTAACATAATACGGTCTTATGAATGCTCCAAGAAATCTTATATTGTGAGATTGTGACGACACAACTTAATTTGTAGGTTATTAACAAGGTAAATAAAATACAAAGGTATGATACAGATACAGCTGACACAGTACGGCATAACCAAAGCTTTAGTTCACTGTTGTTACGTCATTGCTTGAAAATTTTTACAAGAAGAAGTAGTTAAAATTAAATTTATTGTTTTTTTTTTTTTAAATATAATAGTTTTAAAATTTAAAAATGGTTAATTGTGCAATAAAAAGTTGCAAGAATTATAGCACCAAAAAGGAAAAAACTAAAAATGTTAAATTTTTTCAATTTCCTCGTGAAAAAGAATTAATAGAAAAGTGGTTAAGTGTTTGCGGTAGTGATAAGAAAATAAATATTAAAAACAGTAAAATTTGTTCAGAGCATTTCACAAGTGAAGACTATTGCTTAAAAGATATACTGCTAAATACTGCATTTGAAAAACGACATTTGAAAAAAGATGCTATACCGACAAAAAATTTACCCACATTACCTGCATCTTCTGAAAGGCTGGAAAGATATGAAAAGCGGGCTAGAAAACAAATTGTTAATGATTTACTTATAAATTTTCAGAGGTAAATAGTATGTTATTAAGAAAGTGTACACAGGAAGTTTTTAAAGTACCTAAACCTAATTTAATTTACGTTGACTTCATTGTATAGAATTTTATTGTCAGAATAATAATTATAATTAAATTCACTACAGAAATGAAGACTGCATCTCGATGGGAGAAGATATTCCAAACACAAAGTGTGAAGTGGGAACCCAAACTCCGTATGTGCTATTAAACTTTTATTAAAACACTTCTTTATATTTTTCATGTTTAATTAAAAATTTTAGCATAGATTTACAAAACGCTTTACACCTACAAATTCGTTCATTAAAACAGCAAGTGAATAAATTAAAAATTGAAGTGAGAAAACTAAAAACGGAAAATAGGCGCATAAAATCAATTAAAATCGGTTTGAAAAAGTGTTTCACCGATGGACAGATCAGAAAATTGGAAAAAATGAATAAAAGAGTTGTCTGGTCATCACGAGATATTGGATCTGCAATAACTCTGTACTCAGCAGGACCTCGAAGCTACAGATATTTATATCGTACAGGACATCCTCTTCCAGCAGCCTCTACATTACGGAAGTGGACAGCGAAATTAAAATTGAAACCAGGAATTATTAGTCCAGTTCTCGATCTAATAAAAGGTTTAGATTTTACTGAATGGGAAAGAATATGCGTTCTCTCATTTGATGAGATGAAAGTTCGTTCAGTGTATGAATACGATAAAGTTAATGATGAAATTATGTGTCCATCCAAATATGTCCAGGTTGTAATGATGAGAGGTTTGTTTAAAAGCTGGAAGCAGCCAATTTTCTACAAATTTGATTCACCAATGACACCTGATATTTTAAAACACATAATAAGGGTACTCGGAGATATTAATTTCACAGTAGTTGCTGTAACATCAGATTTAGGAGCTACAAATTCAGCATTAAGAAAAAATTTAAACAATGACGAACAAAATCCTTCTTTTGTACATCCTACAAATGAAGATAAAAAAATAAAAAATGTTTGCTGATGTTCCTCATTTAATTAAGCTACTAAGGAATCACTTTATTGATACTGGCTTCGATCTGAATGGTAAACTTATTACGGCTCAACCAATATCAGAAATTTTAAATTTTTGAAAAATCTGATGTAAAAATATGTCATAAGGTCACTCGTGTACGTACATTTAGAAGTAGCTCAAGCTGCTCGTCAAAAAGTTAAATTCGCTGTTCAATTATTTTCACACTCAGTTGCTAGTTGTATTAGGTGGTGTGTAGCCCTTGGCAAAAGTAGCAGCCCGAATTCCCTAGAATGTGCTGAATTAATGAAGACTACGAATGACTGGTTCGATATTTTTAATTCTAAATTATCATCTTCTGATTCAAGATGTACCAAGAAAGCGTACGGTTTAAAATTGGAAGAACAGCAAAAAATACTAAATCAAATGACGGAATTAATCAAAAACTTACGCATTCATGGCAAAAAAACATTACTTCCTTTTCAAAAAGGAATTATCATCAATAATTCTGCCCTCAAACAACTTTTAGAATATTTAAAAGTAAAATATAATGCTACATTTATATTAACTAACAGATTAAACCAAGATATTTTAGAAAATTTTTTTGGCGTCATTAGATCTAAGGGAGGGCTACATGACCATCCTACTGCAACTGAGTTTAAATATAGGTTACGATCCTATATTGTAGGTAATCTGATATAAAAAATTTTCCATATATGTATATGTTTGTGTCGTCTATTGTCGTCTACTATCAGATGTTATGTATTTTGTATTTTTACGTTTAGACCTGGTACTCACTTCCCGTGAAATTTTTCGCTTGCAATTGCATATATAATTCTACAAGCTAAAAATTGTGGAAGGAAACGTGTGTAGAGTACATAGAGTTTTGAAATTTTTTGAAAAAAAACGCGGAGGCTATGAAATTAAATTAAGTAAAAATAAATAAATAAATATTTATTTGTCAAAATATTTTAGTTGTCAATATTTCGCTTGCCTTTTATATGCTCGACTATATAAAATGATTGTGAAAAACGAGTTCCACAACTCTCCAGTATTAAGTTCCACTGTCAAAATTTAGTTTGGAAGTGAGTACCAGTAAGCGAAATTTGAAACTAAAAATTTAGCTAACAATTTAGCGACATTTTTTTTACATAGGTTTTATATGGAGAAAAATTTAGCTTTCGATGTGAGTACCGGCCATTAGGGAAAAATTTACTAACATGGTGGTAGTTCAAGGTAATTGGAACACTCTATAGAGTATTCCAATTACCTTGGTGGTAGTTCATGTTTTGGTACATCGGAGATTTTATTTCACATAATTAGAGTACCTAGCAGGTTTTATGTCAAAAAAACTTAAATTAGGCAAAGGTTTTGTATATGAAGGCGACATTCAAACTACCTATACATGGACTGACGAAATATCTGAAGGAGGTTTAAAAAAACCTACAGAACATTATTTAAATAAAATTAAAAAATTAGAAGAAATATTTTTAAAAATAAATAAGGAATCAATTTATGTTACAAATAGTTATTTAAGCAGTATTTTAAATTCAGTAAATATCATATAATATATATATATATATGTAGACATTTTTAATTGTAATTTACATATATTTTTGCTTGACTATTCTTTTTACTGTGTGGGTGTATATGTACTTAATTAGTTCATAATATATACATACATACATCATACAATCACTTCTTTCTTTTCATTTTACTTGCACATCTCATCTCGTTACTAAAATGATTGTATCGTAAAAAAATAAACGAGAATTATTATTTCAAATACTTTATAGTTTTTTAAATTTTATTTTTTTTAAAATAATTTTATGAGCCACCAATCAGTAAATTTTAATTAATTTCTTCCTTTCTTAAGTCTAGTATGCTAATTGACCTGAATTCAGATTCGAAAAATATTCTATTTAGTTTCCTGAATTCAAGTCGTGGAGAAAATTTTTGTAGACTGTGAGCCTTACTTATAAAAATTTCTTAAAGTCGACTTTATTTTAGTAATGACATGCCGAATTTAGAAGTGACTTTAATTTTGGTACTTATAATACACTACTAAGTTTTAATTAAAAAAAGCTTTTTTTAAAAACTCTTTTTGTTTATTTTGCTTACTTGATTGTAATTTGACATTTGGAAATTATAATTTTGTTATGTTAATTGTCATTTAGTTGTGTCAATTTGTAATAATTGTTTGAATTAGTAAAGATGGAAAAAGAAAATATCGAAAAAAGTAAGTATATTTAATATTGAACATAAAATATATGTAAAATAAATATTTTGAAATAAAGAACACATATTTGATTTATATATAAATATTTAATTGTTAACTTTTTTAACTCAGAACAGTCCAGAATAAGAACTAGTAACTGGACTCATGCTATGAAGGAGTTGCTTCGTGATTTGGTATCCGAAAAAGTGGATATTATAGACTCCAAAAATAATTCATCTGGTCTTATACAAAAAAAACAAGAGGCTTGGACTTCAATTGAGAAGAGTATGAATGCAGCTGGATTCAATATACCTGCTAATAGGTTAAAAGAACGGTGGAGTCGATTAAAAACACAAGCCCGAACAAATATTTCAATATTTAGAAAAAAACAAAATACAACAGGTGGAGGAGAATACCCAAAAGAACCTAGTGAATTCGATTATACTCTTTCTCAAATATGTCAAATAGATTTTGAAAATGATTCAGCAGAATTTGATTCGGATGCTGTTGTAATTTCAGATAAATTTAAAAATTGCATTATAATCTTCATTCAGTGCTGACTTTATTACTATAATTACTATAATTTAATTAATTTTTTTCTTTCAGAATAAAACTCAACCAAATAATAATGATTTTGAAAATGTAATCCCTGAGCCTGATCCTACTAATAATAATGAAGATCCGAATGCGATGAATGTGGAAAGAAATGATAAAACAAATCGAAGTAAACTATTTACGTCGTCAAAAAGAAGGCGAACTGCGACAAACAGTACAGGAGACGAAATGGTGACACAAAGAATTAAGCAAATTAAAGAAGAAGCTAAAAAAAATGAAGAATTATTCAAATTAAAATTAGAGGTAGAAGAAGTTAAATTGAAAAATCTAAAAGAGTTACATGAAATTGAAATGAAAATAAAAAATAAAGAACTAGAACTTATGAATTTAAAGATAGAAGAAGAGAAAATAAAACAAAATGTATATATAATTAATAAAAATACTACAAACTAATATTTAATGTTTATTATTTAAATTTAATTAGAAAAATATCTATTTATAAAATTTTCTCTAAATCTATTTCCTGTCAATTCCGCATTTAGATTTTCTTCACTTTCCAAGTAGTTCTCATTCGACAACTGTTCTTCATTTTGATCATTTGAATTTGGCGAACTATTGTCTTTTGCAATGTTATGTAGAACTGCAATTGCAACAATCATATTTTTAGCTGTTTGTAAATCGACATGAATTCCATTAAAACAGCAACGGAATTTATTTTTGAGCTGTCCAAACAATTTTTCAACTACATTTCTGGTCAAAATATGGGCATTGTTGTATCGTCTTTGCTCAGATGATAGATCGCACGATGTTTTAAATGGAGTTAATAAAATATTTGAAGATGGATAACCATTATCCCCAAGAATAACTCCACCGCGCAAATCAGTGCTTTCTAGTCGTTCTTTAATGAGTGATTCTCTCCAAATACGAGAATCGTGAGCAGATCCTCGCCAGCGTGCGACGATATCCATTATTTTAAAATTAGAATCACAAATAATCTAAAAAAGTAAATGTGCTATATTTTCCTGAGCATAGTAATTAATTTTCTGTACTTACCTGAACATTTATAGAGCAAAAACCCTTGCGACAGCGATACCTTCCACCTAATTCTCCTCCGGTGTTTTTTATTTTTATATGGGTACAGTCAATGGCACCAATGCACTGTGGAAATTGTGCAATACTGTAAAAACCCTCCTTTATTTTTTGAAGACTCATTGGTTCCATAGGAAACTTGATGAAATTATGCATTTTTTGAGCTAATGCCGAAACAATTTTTTTAATTACACATGACATTGTTTGTTGTGATAACCCATGTACATCACCTGAAAGCAAGTAAATAATTTTAATACATCTATAAAGCAGTCTAAATACTTAAATTTTTTTTAAATTTATACCAATATCTTTTTGATATGACCCTTTCGCTATATAACGAATTGTAGCCATTACCATAATTTCTATTGAAATAGGTGATCCTCGTTGGTCATGAGTGGTGCTCAAATCATCCCTTATTAAATTCACTATGAATCTTGCTGTTTTTTTATCAAATCTAATATTATGTTGAAAATTTTTATTATGAAATTTAAAATGTATACATCCACCACTGAAATTTTAGTACTTACCTATATAATTCAATAAAATCTTGATCGGAATACGTTTCAAAAGGATTTTTACGTACTTTGTAAATTTTTTTTTTTCTACATAATCGACGGTCGTTCACAATTGACAAATCCTCAAATATAAAATTATCTTCACTGTCCATACTTGTATTTTGTTATGAATGTAGAATTTATTATTATTTTATTTTTTATTTATTATTATTTAATTTATTTATTTATTTACTTCTTTTTATTTATTTGTTATTATTTAATTTATTTATTTATTTACTTTTTTTTATTTATTTATTTTTAACTTTTTCAAACTTCTTGAATATTATTTTGATTTGAAATTCCTTGATAGTTTGATCAAAAATTAGGTTATTATGCTCTTAATAACGACTTAAAGTGCGTTTAGACTGCTTGATATGTCAAACATGATTTGTGATTCGACATGAAAATGACGTAGCTTATGATTTGCTACGACAAGAGTCATTTCCATTTGTTTATATGTTTTCACACCATTTGATTTGTCAAACATAACATTGAACTGTCATTTGCAAACAAAAAAAAAATTAATTATTCACAAAAGTTAAAATTTTAATTTTACATGTATCCTTTGATTGAAAATCTGGATATAACAAAATAAAAAATCAAACCCAAGTCAAATTGAATTAGAGCATGTTCTAAATCCAAAATGTCGAACTCGACATGATTTGATATGTCAAATATGATATGTTCACATGGCTTCACACCATCTGACAACATTTTTGACACAAATCAAACCAAATCATATATGACATATCAAGCAGTCTAAACTCACTTTTAGTAGAGCTCTCGCCACGATTAAAATTTAAAGTCTCTACTAACACTAAGGTTAGGATTAAATTTGTTATAAGTATGAAAAAATAGTTAGCAAAGGATTAAGTTCTTATTAATAACTTAGTTACAGTTTATAAGTAAGGCCCTGTGTGGATTTGCATCATATGTTCATGTAGAGTATAGAGACATTTGTCATATTTATCAATATTTTTCATGGGTATGGTGATTAATTTAAATTTTTCAATGATAAATTGATTCAAATTTAACCGACATATCGTATTGTCAAAAATTCAGATCGAAAAAAATAAAATTTTGGTGCTTATTATGGTTTTCGATTCGATGGTTGATCGAAGAATCTTCTTCGATTCGATTAAATTTAATTTTGGTATTATGTAATTCGATTGGACGACTGAAAATGTCAGATGTCATTATTTTGAATTATTGTGAATATTTTCTTGATTAAGTGATATCTTTTTTTAATTTTTTAAATTTACTTGGCTTGCTTGTATAATAAAATGAAATTTTATAAATTTTGAGTTTTGTACATAATATACATTTTATAAAAAAAACAAAGAAAGCTTTATACATATACTTACATTTTTTTGAACTATCCATTTTTCTAAATGTTTTTTGTTCACTGTTGTTATACGTAAATATGACAATTCGTCAGTAAAAATGTGATCGAATAAGCTGTTCGATAAAATCGAAGGCTTCGAAAAAAATCGAAAACTATAATACCGAAATTTGAATTTGACAGATATTCGATAATTTTACGAAAATCATAATAAGCACCTTTATTTAATTTGTGTGTGAAAAATATAACAAAAAATCTCCACAAACAAAGCTCGACATCTGTTATTTATTGGCAGAAGCAATGTGTCTGAATTCAGACCACTTTTTTTACATTGTTTTTATATGAGTTCAGAAATCAGGTTTATCAGCGAGCTGTCACCGTACTAGGCCTTAATTTCAATTTTTATATTTGAATTTGACCGTTTTCCATTATTTCCATTCAAACTGAAATTCAAATTCCGTTTTTCGTTTTTCCAATTCATGGTATATCGTCCATTTTCGACTTATTGTTTCTATTGAATTTTTTTTTCGATTCATAATCGAATTGAATGAGAAAAATTTTTTTCTTTTTGTTTTTTCTAAAGAAAAGTGTTTGGAAGTTTTGGTTGGCTTCGCTTTTTGAAAATACAAATACGAAAATGAATGAAAAAATGGATAACACATCAATGAAAAAGTAGTTTTTTTTTTTTAAATTATTAATAATAACTAAAATAATGTTTTAATAATCATTTTTTAATTATTGTATTGTTTTTTTTTGTTAGGAAAGTTAGCAATAAAAATCAGATTGAACGATTAGTTGGATTAATGGAACTGCATCCTTTAATTGGCAGAGGAATACTAAAAAAGAATACAGCGAGTTCGTACTGGAACAAATTCAGTGAGGAAATAAATAGTTTAGGTCCACCAATTAAAACACCTGACAAGTGGTTGAAGGTAAATAAGAAAATATCCATACATAATAACATAATATGTAGTAGTACATCATATTTTAAAGTATGTAGTATTTTTAATTCAATAATCGTCATTTGTTGTACAGGTCTGGATTGATTTAAAAGCAAATGTGAAGAAAAAATGTACAGAGATTAAAAGTGTTGATCCTAGAAATGGGAAAATTAATGTTAATGACTTTTTATCGGTAACAGAGCAAAGAATCAGTAAATTTTTTTCCCTAAATCCAAATAAAAATCAGGCATCACTTTCGGCAGCTGCTGCTTCATCTTCAGCTGCAGAAACATTATCATCAAATCCCACCAATGTCAGGTATGTAAACTGTGAATATAATGTTATTTATTTTTGCTTATCACAATTTTTGTTATTTCATCTTAATTTATTTTATTTTTTTTTTATTACAATTTGAAGTGAATCAAAAAATTCATCGACTTTCACACCTACTGCTTCATCATCTTTTCCATTACATTCAGATTCACTAATTACATTTGAATCATCGTCATCTTCAGAAGGTATTTTAAAGTCAGAAGAAGATGAAAGTAGTCGTAATATTGATTCATCAAGAAATTTGTCGCTATACCGTCGTAGTAGTGACAAAAATAAAAATCGCCGTCTTAAATTTTATCCTGAAGCATATCAAAAGGTAAAGGATATTCAATGTATGAGGAAGGACATTCAAAAAATAAAAATGTATCAACGTTTTACTGCTGAATATATTAAAAAAATTTATTATTTACAAAAGATAAAAAATAAAGAGCTGTTAGCATTAAAAAGGGAAAAATTGAAAATTTGGAAGGAGAATAAGATTGTAAAGAAAAAAAACCGAGAATTTAATTCACTATGTAAAAAGCAATTATTGAATCTTATAATTGAAAAGCAAAAGAAAAAAAAAAACTAATTAAATTATTTAACATGTGACTGTAACTGTAAATAAATAATTTTTTTCATTTCGTCGGCTGTATGCAGAACTAAAGTCCTTTTGAGCTAATTTTTCAGAAGATCGAATTAAAGATTTCTTTTCACTTTTAAAATTAAACCAACAAATAATATTTATATGTTTTGAAATAATTTAATAACAATTACATAGCTTGATAATTTAGCTCCTTTTCAAAACTATGGGTGAATTTCAAAACGCCTCAAAAATGTGTTGTGATACGGCATCATAACAGTCGTAATGCGAAGTTTTAAAACAGCATTAATGCTTCGCATCGATATTGCAGTTCTACAACTTTGACGTTTTGAAACGAATTTGTTGCTTTGTTTTGATAACAAGAAAAATGGTTCACCTCCTGCAGTACATAATTTTAAAATATAAATAATTCATTCTCTACACTAAATCAAAAAAGGTGAAACAGTTTTTTAATAAAATTGAACAATATCAGAATGGACATATTTTATAGCCATTTTCAAATGAACAAAAACACCTTCAGTGTAAGAGCTCGTATACTATAATACTCTCCATTTTTTTGGAATTTGTCATTAATATTAAAACATTACACATTAAAAATTCAATTTTTCATCATAAAAGTAAAAAATTTTTGTTTAAAACAGACTAACCTTTGGTTCCATATAACAAAATTCATATAAAAATAAATCATTGAAATGATATTGAGAAAAAAATCTATTCAAATCTATTTTGCATCATAAAAATTCTGGATGCGTAGATTGCTTGACAGATGCGTATCAGATGCATTCACAATGAGTTTTGAAACTGTAGACATTGTCATCGGTTTAAATGTTATAGTTTTGAAACTGTTGATTATGCATCGAGGCGGTATTTAAACGTTTTGAAACTCACCCTATTATCCTTCAGAATCAAGGATTAGTGGACTTGGGATATTATTGTTTTCATAGATTTTTTAATGCAGATACAGTCTATGTCCATAACAAGGACATTCCTTTTTTTGCCGTGAAAGTGCTTTAGTTTTTAAATGCATATCAATTAGTTCCTGCATTTCATTCTTCTCTTCTAAATTAGAATTCTTAAATTTATTGCACAGATCACACTGATCTTTTTTCGGAATATGAACAGCAAGATTAAATTCGGTGTTGAATACTTGACGATAGGTGCAAAATTTTGCATAATTGACAATTCCCTGTACTAAACAATATTCTTTATACAAGTTATATAATTTTGTGATTTAACGATGACGGCAAGTATTGCTTAGTTGAACTTTCTCGACAATAATGACTATCTACCTTGTCAATGCTATTTATATGTGCCCTGATAGTTTCCTTGACTTTAATGGGCAAGCGAGAATTTTCACATCCTTGACTACCGCGCATGTCTTTTTCTACTACGGCTTGCTTTTTATCAAAGGATTTTTCAGCCACAGTCTTAACCATTTGGTGACTTATCGATAATGTATTTAGAAACATTCGTTGGCATACTTTAATTTTAAAGCCAGCAGTCACATTAGGTAAAAAATAAAAATATGATAAATTCCTTCGACTACTGCCACTTTCCCGATTTTCTTTGCTATGTCTTAATCTTTCTCTTTTTTTTAACAGTAATTTCTACATATTGCTTGATGAAGTCTCTTTGCCTATTTATATCCGATAACGCCCAAAACTGGTGGAATATAGTTTTTCTTGCATCTTCTTTGAATTTGAAGGAACAATTAAGTCGGCAGTTTGGAAGACAGGGTGGTTTAAGTTCCCTTTTTGGTGTAAGTTTATTACTCCAGTTTACGTATTCTTCTCCACTATTTCTAAGTCTTTTAATTTGATTTCGTCTCCAGTTTTTTTCATTCCGTCTCTTTCTTGAGTTAATTACTTCGCATTCAACAGGATTTGTTGCTCTTGTAGTTCCTGAAGATGTTGAAATTGAGAATGAGTTACTTGGACAATATTCCGAATCAGAATCAGTACAAAAACAATTGTACTCATCACTATTTTCATTAGAATGTGCTCCTATGTTGTTGGATTCACTATGCTCCTCATTGGACTGATATTTAGGATTGGGTTCGAGCGGCGTGAGTGGTCCATCTAATGATGGTGAACTGATGATATAACCAGGATCTATATTTGAAGACAAAATAACGTCATATACATATATTGTTTGTTAGAACCCAATAAACTCAACATACCAAATGTTGCTTCTACTTGTTTTTCGTTCCGTGATTTGCTTAGATCTTGGCAATTTTCTATGTTTGCTGAAACACGATATTTTTGTATTAATCAAGTAATTTTTTTAAAACAATCACAACTTACAATTTAAACTATAGTTTTTGTTTTCTAAAACCATTTTTACTAACATTCGACCTCTCGAAAATCGATCCATTTCTTCTCTTTTGTTAAATTTCAAGTATCCTAAGTCAAAGTACATATATAGTATTGTAGTAATATTGAATTGTGTAAAACCAGAACAATTTTTTTGTGCAGAAATAGCCTATGTCCAACAATTATAGGAGACAGAATAGTTCTGCATTTAAAAATAAATTACCTTGGACTTAGGTTTCTTCGGTTCAATCACAATTTTGAAAAAACTAACATTGGAACACACGAAATAATTTCTCCAGCGAACAAAATGCGACTGAAGTAATGAATGAACATGAAAACTCAAATTTTGATAAATGTGGACATAGGATAGTTCTGCATGCAGCCGACGATTTATTTCTAATAAACTAGTTTTTATTATCCAATACAGCCACATATGTATTTTGTTTTGACAATTTGATGTCGTATCTTTGTCTTTTATGTACTGTACCACATCGGAAGAAATCATCAAAATTCGATAATACAATAAGAATTGGAAATGAGATGATGGAACTTAATAATAAATATGAAAGCGAACGATATAATGATGTATTACAAGAAATAGCAACAATGTGGACAAAAATGAATAAATATATAAATGATAAGTCAATCTTCTTGATGAGCCTTAAAAAGGTTATCCAATCTAAATCTAGAACAGAATTTACTTCAAGAAATATTTATGCTATATGGTATCGCTAATCGCTATGCTCCCTAGAAGAGTTATGGGACAGGAACAGAACTGTTAACTGTAATAATAATTTTACTAATATATTAGCGTTAGCGTTAAACCAAAAAAAAATTTAATTTTAGATTAAAACAAATAATGTACAAAAAAAATTTGATTCACATACACTTTTAGAGGCTTTTGTTCACATTCTTGTTTGATTGAAGGGGGTTACTACGGTTTCCGTGGCCTCGCGATTTAACGATTTCTTATAAAACAGTCCAAAATAAGCCGAAACAAAAAAAATTTTTTTTTCGATATATCACTTCGTTTTCGAGATATTTAGGCTTGGAAGATTTTAGTTTTTCATTTACAAATTCTATTCTTTTCATTTTTCAAATATTGAGAAGAATTTTTTGTGCAAAGAAGATTAGTGCGGGGGAGTATAGAAGAAGAACAAACTCAGAGATTTATGAATTGTGTGACAACGTAGATATAATCATTTTTACCGAGATCGGAAGACTACGAACTACGATGGATGAGACTGAAAACCCCTGTAGAAAGATTTTGCATGGCAATGTTGGGAATAAGAGACCGAGAGGAAGGCAAAGGAATCGATGGTGGAATTCGGTGCGATAGGACCTAAACAAACTGGAGGACTTCAGCTTTGGATAGAACGGGTTTGCGGCAGATCCTTACTGAGGCCAGGGTTCTTTTAAGAACTGTAGTACAGTAGAAGATTCTTTTCATTTTTCCTTTTACTTTTTTCTTTTTTTTAAGAGCATGTCCTCCTGAAATCAAAAATTAAAATTGAAAACTCACACGACGAAAATATCTAACAAATACATTCAAAAAATATTTTTATCGTTGTGTTAGTTTACTTTCTGTTGTTATTTTTTTTTTCATTTATTTTAAACTAACCTTCTTTTATTTTGTTTTGTAAATTTTGTGGGTATATGAAATGCGCAACTAATAAAAAAAAAAAAAAATTCAATTCTTAATATTATATGAGGACCGAAGGCAGAAAAAGCAAAAAAAAAATTTCATAAAAAAAAGTACACGTCATAACAAAACAACATAGTGTACATATACCAAACTTTGAACTTGAAACAAACTTTAAATGAATGTTAATATGTAGTACAATACATATTCATTTTTACACATTTAATACATATGTTCATAAGTTTGTACAACCAGTACAACTAACAAAGCGTATAGCACATACATAGCACCCATTCACCAGGAAACAACATAAATTTGGTACTGTATTGAATTTATCAGTGTATTTACATACGCATTAACGCACATATTTTAACATTTGACAGTATATGTAGTAGTGTCGAATGTCTGCTTTGCCTGTGCTTTAAGAATTATACGCAAACGTATTTGCAATAGCCAGAGTAAATTTGTTTTTGTACATTTCAATCTACCTGCTATCGCAGAGAATATAATACATACATACATATATATATATATTATTTGTGGTGCTGCTATACGAATACTTCGCAGGTTTATTTCTTTCATCATTTTTTTTCTTATTGATGTTGCTTTTGCTATGCCACTATCTTGACACACAATTACATATATATGTGCAGTGTGTATGTAGTATGTTCACTATTGTACATGGATAGAAAAATTATTTCAGGATTTGTTATAATTTTTGAACAATTTTTGACTTGAACATTTAGAATATTATTTTTTAAAAACAGACAACTAATTAGGGTATTCACGGTTTGGTCTTGTATCATTGTAAACGGTGTAAACTCGTACAATCCTACACCTATTGTAAACATCTTCAATGTAATTTTTACCTACACTGCTTGTAAAAATTTACACTGCTGAAACCCATTGTATATTACTATTGCTTACTATTGTATATGCCATTCTGACATTAAATGCTAAAATAATTTGTAAACTACAAAAATAATAATTTCATTATTATTGTAAAATTTAAAATATTTATAAGATATTATTTTGTACTTCCTATACCTCTTCTGAAATACGAGGAAATAATAAAATAAAAAGATAAAAGCGGTGTAATAAAAAAAGGGTATTTATTACACATAAGTATATGGAAATACCAATATGTTACTTTCATGTATTCCGCATGTAATCATATTAGGTATTAGATTTGTAACTATAAAAGAAAAAAAAAAGAAAAGTAAGAAGAGGTACAGGAATAGAATAAGTAGGATATAAAAAGATAATATCCAATATAGATATACACAGTCTTTTAAAATTTGTAAAACGAAGAAGTTGTTTAAAATATAGAAATTTAAAATCAAAGTTACTTGTTTCTTTTAATTATTTGTTTATATCTTCAGAAGTGGGATCAGATTCATTTAATATTATTTGTTATAGAAGTGATTATAATGAGTGATATTAACTGTAATAGTGAAAGACAAACTCGTACAAAACGTAGAGAAAGTGTACGATCTAAACGGGACAGACGACAATCATCTGATTCGAATGAACGTCATTCGAAAAAGAAAAAATCAGATTTACGAAGAACACAAAGGCAGCGTTCAATATCTGATGTAGATAGTGTTGAAGTGATTGATCGTCTAGACCGTCTAGAAAATATAGTGAGAAGTTTTATATCTGAAAAGAAAAATAAAGAAGAGAAACCTATCCGACACACGATCAGAAGTGATTGTATACCCGAATTTGTACCAGGTAATCCAAACTTGAGTGCAAAAAAATGGTTAGACAAAATTGAACAATTAGGTGAGATAAATGACTGGGACGAAAGAACGATGATTTACCACATGCAAACTCGACTATCAGGACTCGCAAAGACATGGTATGATAATTTAAATAATTATAAAAGATCATGGCTTGAATGGAAGAATATTATAAAGAAATCCTTCCCTGAGCATCATGACTTTGCGACATCCTTAAAAGAATTGGTAAATCGAGTGAAGGGAAAAAATGAAACCATCACTGAATATTACTTTGCAAAAATGAATCTTTTGCAAGTATGCCAGATTTCAGGAAAGAATGCAGTTTCATGTATAATTGATGGTATCCAAGATACTACTATTCGAACAGGTGCGAAAGCTGGACGTTACAGTTCACCTGAAGAATTATACAGTGAATTCTTGTCAAGTGTATGTGGTAATGAAAAATCGTTCAGTCAGTTTAACAACGCCATAGAAAAAAAGTTTTCTAACAAATCAAGACATAATAATAATAGTTCAAACATATCGGAGAAAAATGTGAAGTTTAAAAATAATATAAAGTGCTTCAATTGTAATGAAATTGGACATTTATCGACAGAGTGTAAGAAACCAAAAATTGAGTGTAAAAATTGCCATCGACTCGGACACTCTGAAAATGGTTGTAAAAGAACAACCGTAAAAACAGTTAAATTTTATGGTAACAATTTTGCAAATAAAAACCAATATTACTTTGTAAATTGTAATGTGAACGGCCAAACAATGCATGGATATATAGATACAGGTTGTTGTGTAGTGTTAATTAAAAATAAGGACGTTGAACATTTAAATTTAAAAGTGAAGCCATGTGAGTTATCCATTATGGGGTATGGTGGCGCAAAAACTAAGGTGATAGGTAAAGTGAACATAAGACTAAGTGTTGACCTGGGTGATGCTGAGGTAGAAGCTTTGGTCGTCCCAGATATGGCACAACAAGTGTCGGTGTTGATTGGACAGACATTTTTGAACAATGAAAATATCAGAGTAGTGATTAGTGATGATAAAATAAGAATTTTTAATAAAGAAATTGTGAGTTTACCTCAAATTGAAAGTTTACCCCCAGCTAAAGTGGTGGTTTGGGCAAAAGATGCTACAGTCGTTCCACCGAATACTGTTGCATTTGTTAGTGTTCAAAGCGAATCCAAAAATAATATCTATATTGAACTACAACACAGACAGATACCTAACAATGAATATTGGATATCCAGGTGCATCACAAATGGCGAAGAAGGACTTTTATCAGTAGCAAATATATCAGAGCTACCGCTAAAATTCAAAAGAAATCAGGTAATGGCCAGAGGCGTATTATGCGAGGAAGAAGAAGAGCTGGAAAAAACGGTAGGATCATTTAATTTAACTTTAAGAAAAATTATTCCTTTTGAAATACAAGATGTTAACAATCAGATAGATGAAAATTTAGATGATTTAGTTAAGTTACGGTTGATTGATACCCTAAATAGATACAGGGATTGTTTTGCTCAAAAACTTGACGAGTTAGGAAAAGTTGACTCATGCAAAATGAAAATTAAGTTGATGAAAGATACCCCAGTAGTATATAAAGCATATAGGTTATCATTAGCTGAAAGGGAAGTGGTTAGGTCCATTGTCAACGAACTACTAGAGAACAAAATTATTAGAGAATCTATGTCACCGTTTAGTAGCCCAATACTTCTAGTGAAAAAGAAGTCGGGAGAATATCGCATGTGCGTAGATTATAGAAAGTTGAATGCAAATACAGTCAAAGACCAATATCCTATACCGAGAATAGACGATCACATAGAACGCCTCAAGGGTTGTAATTTTTTCACAAGTTTAGACCTTGCTAATGGCTATCACCAGATACCTATTAGCGACGATTCGGTCGAGAAAACAGCTTTTATTACACCGGATGGGCATTACGAATATTTACGAATGCCTTTTGGATTGGCCAACGCGCCCGCTGTGTTTCAAAGATGTATTCACTCCATTTTAGGACCATTAAGATACACAATAGCATTGTCATACATGGATGACATTTTGCTACCAACAACAAGCATTGAAGAAGGTTTCAAATCATTGGAAAAAATTTTACTCTGCTTACGTAAAGCAAAATTGACCCTGAAATTAAAAAAATGTTTTTTTTTTAAACGACAAGTCGAATATTTGGGTTATATAATTAGTTCAAGAGGCATACAACCAAATGTTGGTAAAGTTTCCGCTCTAGTCAACTTTCCACGACCAAGAAATGTTCATGAGATCCGTCAGTTTTTGGGGTTGGCCAGCTATTTTAGAAAATTCATTTTGAACTTTGCTATAGTTGCATCCCCATTGACACAATTATTAAAGAAAAATGAACAATTCAATTGGAATGAACATCAAGAAAAGGCATTTAACGTTCTCAAGAAATTGCTGTCCGAATATCCAGTATTAGCACTTTACAGCAACACTGCACGGACAGAACTTCATACTGATGCTTCACAAGTAGGTATAGGAGCTATATTGTTGCAGGAACAGACAGGGAAGGTATTGAAGCCTGTGGCTTATTATAGTCGAATGACTACACCACAGGAAAAGAAATATCATTCGTACGAGTTAGAAACGCTGGCCGTGGTTTGTTCATTAAAACATTTCAGAAACTATCTCATCGGCATCGAGTTTAAAATATTTACCGATTGTAGTGCTATACGAACGGCATTCACAAAAAAAGACCTGATACCAAGAATCGGCAGATGGTGGCTATCAGTTCAAGAATTTAATTTCAGCATAGAATATCGTCCTGGTAGAAGCATGGCGCACGCTGATGCTTTGAGTCGAAATCCAGAAATCGAAGGAGCGAATGAACAAGCTTTGACTATTGACATCACAACAGATGACTGGATTTTAGCAGCACAACTGAAAGATAACAACTGCAAGTTTCTTATTGATATCATACAAAAGAAACCACAAAATGCGTTTGAGAAAAAGATTCACAAAGAATACTCCATAAAGAACAACAGGTTATTTAGAAACACAGAACAAGGTAAACGATGGGTAGTTCCAAAAGCATCCAGAAAAGAAGTAGTAATGTGTCACCACGACAATGTTGGACACTTTTCTCATGAAAAGACAATACAATATATATCAAGAAAATATTGGTTTGCCTCTATGAGAAAGTATGTGAAAAACTATATTGACCGTTGCTTAGGTTGTTTATATAACAAGATACCGGCGGGAAAGTCTCCTGGATATCTTAACTGCATTGAAAAGATAAGTGTACCAATGCACACGGTGCATGTGGATCACTTGGGGCCTTTTGTGAAAAGTTCCAAAGGCAATACGTATATACTTTTGATTATCGACGGATTTACGAAATTCGTGTTCATGAAAGCGGTTTCAAGTACCAAAGTGGGTCCAGTCATCAAAATGTTTGATGATATAATTGAAACGTTTGGGGTTCCAAATCGTGTGGTTTGCGATAGAGGTAGCTGTTTTACAAGTGAAAAGTTCACTGAGTTTTGTAAAACGCTAGGAATAAGAAGAATATTAAATGCTACGGCAACACCAAGAGCCAATGGGCAGGCCGAGCGTTATAATAGAACGATTCTTGCTTCACTAACTGCATCTAACGAAGATGAGACTAAGTGGGACACGGTCCTAAGCTCCATACGTTGGGGTTTGAATGCTACTATAAATAAAACTACGGGAAAGTCTCCGTACGAAATGTTTTTTGGTTTTGTACCAAAAAGTGCGAACGACGCATATTTAAGTAACGAAGTGTGTGAAGAAAAGCAAGAAAATTTAGAAGAGCTAAGAGCTCAAGCTATCGAAACCATAAAATGGAATCAGAAAGTACAAAAGAAGTACTATGATATGAAGAGAAGTAAACCACATCTCTACAAAGTGGGAGATTTGGTGATAGTTAGAAGACCAAAGGGGTCTAATGATGGAACCAGTAGAAAATTACTACCGAAATACAAGGGTCCGTATGTAATAACCAAAGTACTTCCGAACGACAGATATGTAATTGAAGATTTGCCTGGTTCAACACGATCGCAAAAGAAATATACTGGAATTTTTAGTGTTGACAAGATGAAGAGTTTCAAAAGCTCAAATGACTCTGATGACAGCTTGACAGAAGAAGAAGATGAATACCTCGAGGGCGAGGTTACTGGTAGCGTGACCGAGCTGTAAACTACAAAAATAATAATTTCATTATTATTGTAAAATTTAAAATATTTATAAGATATTATTTTGTACTTCCTATACCTCTTCTGAAATACGAGGAAATAATAAAATAAAAAGATAAAAGCGGTGTAATAAAAAAAGGGTATTTATTACACATAAGTATATGGAAATACCAATATGTTACTTTCATGTATTCCGCATGTAATCATATTAGGTATTAGATTTGTAACTATAAAAGAAAAAAAAAAAGAAAAGTAAGAAGAGGTACAGGAATAGAATAAGTAGGATATAAAAAGATAATATCCAATATAGATATACACAGTCTTTTAAAATTTGTAAAACGAAGAAGTTGTTTAAAATATAGAAATTTAAAATCAAAGTTACTTGTTTCTTTTAATTATTTGTTTATAAATTTGATTATTTTTATAATATTTTAGCTGACATAATTTGCTTGATTTCAATACAAAGTTTTCGTTCACGATATAGTGTAATGTGTAAGATTTTGGTGTATATTCACACTTTTTACACTCTTACAACATTTCGTGAATACCTCTAACATTATAAGCATCCTGTAAACCAAATTATATTACACTTTCAAAAAACTACATGTATACACTATACAGTACAAAAAATGTTCATGCAATATACAATATTATTCATTATGTTACTCTAACTACTTTATTCGCAACGATAAAGCATTGTATTGTACAAATGGTTGTTTTTTTTTTTTTTGTAATACATATTGTACATCATGATAGTATAAATGCTTATATACATATATCTGACCTATCCACTATCCTGCAAACAAAATTATACTACCATATTACCGAGTTACAAACCTGTATTGATAATTTCTAAATGATATCATAATAGCAGGTAGCTTCTTTGCAATGCTTTGCTATGTTGGCTATGCCATATTTTTTTTTTGTTTGTTTTTTTATTTATTTTTTTTTTCTTCTATTTTCGGCGATCGTATGATAGCAATTGGAAACATTTTTTTTGTTGTTTATTGAATATGTACCACTCACACATATATAATATTTTTATTCATATAAAATGAATAAACGTATCGGTGAAAAATTGATATATTTAGAGCCAAGAGTTATGCAAAGCATTTTTATTATCTATGACAAAATTTTTGTGAAAAATAGGAATTTTATATTACTAATAATTCTAAAATAATGTAAAAATTTTTATTTTTCTATTTCGAAATCGAAAAAAGAACATTCGAATTACCTTATATGAAAATTTCAGTATAATACGCAATCATCTACTCATGAAAAATTAAATTTAAAATCTATACATTTTTTGTAAAAATCCTTCTTTCTTCAAAGCGTTCTACAGGACTAATAAGGACAAAAATTACTAAAGTGCTCCGCTTATTGCACTCTACACCCTTTGAATGATGTATGACAAAAATTTTAGAAAAATATATGGTGTAGTTACGGAGAAAAGGTGTACCAAAGAACGTTGAAATTTGAAGAAAGCCTCGTCCTTATTATCCTGTACAGGAAAAACTAAAACCTTTTTGAAAAATTTGTTCCGCTTATTTCACTCTAGACCCATTGAACTTTCATTTAAAACATATTTCATAAAAATTGGATAAAAAATGGCTGAGAAAACGTGTACCCAAATCACCCAAAATCAGTAAAATCAGAATAACCTGCTCTTAAAAACCAAAAAACAAAAATAAAATTTTTGAATTTTTCAATTCTGCATTTACAAATTCAATATTTGGCATTGTTTTATACCTATACAAAAAAATACAATTTCTTCAATATTTCGAAAACGAAGAGAGTGCGAGATATCGAAAAATTTTATTTTTTCGGTTTATTTTGGGATTTTAAAAGAAATCATCGTCAAATCGCACTTTTCCACTTTTAGCAAAATTCTTTTTTTTTGTCAATTCAGATCAATGATTCGTGATCATGATTCAAAATGATTCATGTCATTTTTCAGATCACTATAAAGAATTCAGTCCTGAGATTAGAATTTCAGAAAAATTCTTATAAATGTTACTTTTTTACCTTTGTTATGCTTAGAAAAAGATAAAAATTAAAATTTCAAAGCTTTATCCTGTCAGGATTCAAGGATACACTGTATACAGCCGGCTGGACATTAGGATTGAAATGTAGTAAAAAAAATTACTTCGTTATGAATTTTATTTATTTTCAAGATATTTCAGTAAAAAAAGAACAAAAATACAAATTTCAGTCAAAATAGAAAATAAAATTTGTAAAAAAAAAACTTCTGCATCGCATGTACTTATTTTTGTCGTCAATCGCACATATAACTAAATGTTTATTTTCAGTTAATCGCACATCTTTTGGAGGAATAGGTACTGCAAGATTCTTCTTAATTGTTGGAGAGTTCCCACTTTCATTTTCTTTCCTATCGTCCGAAACGTCAATGCCACGTTTTCTAGTAGAGTTATCACAAGCTGACATAGCTAACGACTCACCAATATAAACTTTAAAATCAAGAAGATCCATAAGCTGCGATTTTCGGGTACCTAATGAAAGCTGGTCCTTTTTATACAACACCCAGGAGTTACATATGGCCAAATCAACAAAATGCCAAAACACACGAAGAGGCCATTTTTTCGTCCTAATTGAGATACGGTAGTACGAAATTAATCGATCAATCAAATCAACTCCACCCATAGATTGATTGTATCTCATTACAGCATTTGGGCATGGTACTTGAATATATTTTTTGTCTTTTTTATCCCATCTTTTTACTGACTGGATTGGTTCTGATCCTTTTGATGTAGAGGCCAACAGCACTGATTTGTTGTCCATCCATTTCAACAATACAATTTTCCCATCTTCTCTCAGAAATTCACTGAAACTGCCTCTACCTCGTTTTTGCAAATCTCTATCAGACATCAATTTCGATGCCACTTCTCGTGGAACTCTGTTACTTTGTATTGTACCGGTCGCATGTAAATTATTATCAATCAGTAGCTGCATAGTATTGATAGAAGTAAAATATCTATCAATAAATATTTCACTTCCTTCTGGAACATCTTTCACTAATTTCTTTACTACACTTCCACCAATACCCAAAATCGAATCAGGTTTGCCATCAGGCCATGTGTTAGCCCCTTGGTATATAAAAAAGTCATAAATAAGACCATCAGGAGAAGCTAAAACAAAATTCTTCAATCCTACAGGATTCGGTTTTCCTTTCACATACTGTTTTAATTGCGTTTTTCCTGTGAAAGGAATCATTTGTTCGTTTATACTGAGCTTTTTTGATTTTTGTAAAGCGTTACATGTTGTCTTTACAGCATCCAATATGGGTTGGATGTTCCACAACCTATTTTTCAATTTTGCTTCATCTGAAATTGCCAGATTATCGACAAAATGCATGCCGTTTCTAAGTTTAAAAAACCGATCTCTCGGTATTTGCGTGATCGCAGTTACCCTCAGCTGTGGTCGATAATACATGCGAATTCTAGGCAGTTTCATGCATCCTGATATAATGTGTGCTCCTACAAGTTTTTTGTACTCACCCATCTTTGCGTTAAGCATGTTATTTGATTGCAATGATCGTATATTACTTTGCTCTGTTATGAGTTTCCAAAAATCATCTCCAAAATATCGAGAGAAATAATCTAAAGGTGTCCAAGATTCGCGTTCACCAAACCAAAACCAAAATACCAAATCCCTTCACAATTATCAACATCATTATTCTCCATTTTTCCAGCTTTCCACTTCAAGTTCCTCATAAAATTACTCCTTTTATTTTCTAGATTTACGTTATCGGATTCATCATCAACATGATTTATTTTTTCTTCTTCGAATACATTTTCCTCTAGTTCTTCTGTTTCTGGTTCTGGTTCTTCGAATGTTGTTACAATATTCTCCCCTTCTTCATCGGATGAACGATTTTCAAGATCACTTTCCATTAACAAATCAATTAATTCTTGGTCTGTTAACGGTTTTCTTAACATGATGCCACTGAAATGTTCACTTATTAACTTTAGATAATACAAGTCAATAGAAATCAATTTAATTTTTACCTGTGTAACAAATTTTTATACAATATCAACAGTTTCCAAATGTACAGCCGACTGGACTTCAAACTTTGCGTGAATGTAACTCTTAGAATTTCATATATTTTGCTTATTTCTTTATTTTAAACATTAAAAACACTTTAGATGAATACTTCAATATATAAATCATTTAAAAAATTATAATATATAATCTTTCAGTTTTCGAGTTTCGTAGTTCTGTCGAATTGAACGACTATATCAAATTTTATCGTATGTAGTTTATTTTTCTCGTAGTTGTTTTTATTTCATCTTTTGAAAATTTTGAAATTCGCACACAGCCAAATTAATATAATTACATACGAAGACGAACCCACGATTCAGAAAAGGATTTTATAGCAAAATGTCAAAAATTCTCTGAATCTGCGCTTCGTTTCTGTATCTCAGTCGAGAAGTTCTCGACTGAAAGTGACGTCACAGCTTCTCGACTGGTAATTCTCGCTCGATCCAAAAAATTTTTGCGTTTCTGTATCTCTCGAAATTCACCAATCGAGAAAATCGTGGTTAGTATCTATAATCGAGAGGGAATATCGGGAATGAAACAATTTGACATTTAAATGGTTAGTGTATTAATTACAATTTCAATATTAATTACATAGTTAAACGTTTATTTCAAATATTTGAAATTTCTATCATACAAAGGTTTATATGTATGAATATTGCAGTTCGATTTGATGAATATTTTTCATTTTATGAATTTATGTTATACATATTATTAGTTTTACCTGACATTCCTCTACAATAAAAATAAAAAATATATTATATATATACTTATATGTATGTTAATTTATTATTCTTAATTTTTTTTACACCGCTTTTATTTTTTTTTCTTTTATAGTTAAGGATAGGTATAATATTATATATAAAAACTATTTTTTCTTAAATTTATAATTATAATAACAAATATACATTATTATTATCACTATTAATAATTATTAATAAATAAAATTGTAATTATTATTACCGTATTACAATTTTAAAATTCAAAAATATTTAAAATTCAACGGATTTTTCAGTTCTCACTACCAAAATTATCGGTGAGAAGTTTCTCGATCGCTACATTCTCGATTCACCACAGATACAGAAACAGGCCGATCGAGAATGACGTCATAATGACGTCAAATCGAGTTTACCAGTCGAGAAAACCAATCGAGAAGTGATACAGAAACGAAGCGCTGTTCATAGTAAACATTGCCAGATGTGCGCCAATGGACGAACGAACAACCTTCAATTTTCAAATTCAAAGTGTCAAGTCAATTCAACATTCAACAATAATGTCGGAACGAATTAATCAACAATCAATTTTGGTTGGGTTAGGTTTGGGTTTGGGTCTTGGACTTGGTTGGTTGGTTGCACTTGCACTTGCACGTTTCACTCACTCGCAAGCTCAAGCAGTCGAACACGGCACGGCATATATTTGTCGTAAGTCATACATGTCATCAATATCATCAATCATCATCTCATGTGTTATGCAGTGATGGGACCTTTACTACAATTGTAGTAGATCTACTACATCTGAGTAGTCCGAAAAACCTACTACGTACTATTCAGAATCTACTACATATTTGAAATTTAAGTTTTGGGAACTAATATTACATTACATTACATGAACCAAAATTTTTGTAACACAGTGTACTCACTTTCACTGCACTGCAGACATGAGGCATGGTGTGGTGATGCGTGATGGTGACACTGACCAAAGAATATAAAGCCAAAGCCAATAGCCAATGATTTATACTAATCAATAGCTAGATACTATTTTAGTCTCCATTTGGATACGGAAAAAAATTGACGAGTGGCAGTACTGATTCCTAAAACACTTTATTCCTTTTTCTTTCTTTACAATTTTTTGAGAAATTTTGTTATTTGTTTGTTTATTTTTTTATATGTCGATAAAAATAATAATAAATTTGATACATTGAAATTATCTTAAATTTTATTTAGCATAATGATAGTTATAAATAAAACATTGCATTTCTTTTTATACTGTTTTTCAAGAAATTTGTTAATTAAAATAAAAGTTCAGTAAAAATATTGATAATTTTTTTATGAAAATTTCTCCATTATAATTAAGCGAAGGATAATGTTGCTCAAAACTTAAAACCGAATCAGTCTAACGATTATTTTAACCATATACCATATAAACATATAATTCTCGGAATCTACTACATTTTGGTTCAATCTTCTACATTTTTGGGGGGAAACTACTACATTTTTTTCCTTCTAGGGTCCCATCACTGGTGTTATGTATGATGTGAGTTTGTTGAATTTAATTGAAATTGAAAGGGAATACAATTTAAATGAACAATGATACGATTACGATTACGATTCCATTTGAAACACAAACAAACGAAAACGATGAGAGATGAGACATGAGAGGACAGCGGACCAAACAAAATACAAAACACAACACAACACAAATAAACGACAAAACAATCACATACATAGGCACATCACATCACATCATCATTCATCATACTGAAGAAGAAATTGAATTTGGTTGGATTTGGTTGGATCTTTGGATTTTGGATTTTGGAATTGGTTTTGAATTTTATTTCTTTATTGTTGAATTGAAGTTGAAATGAAATGAACTTGTGTTGTGGTGGTGTATTGTATTTTTGTGTATTATTTCATTTTTATAATTATTGGTAAAATAAAAACTAATTAAATTTTGTTATTAATTTGAACAAATAATATTAAATATTGAAATTTTTGTTATTTTGTGATATTTTATTTATTGAAAATTTTATATAAAAATTGTTTGATTGGAGTGAAGAAGTATTTTTTTCCATAATATTTTTTTTTTTTTGTTGAGTTTTGAGTTGTTATTGAAAAGACTGAAAGTAGTTTTTTTTTTGTAATTTGTACAGTTGTTAAATGCATATGCATATGGATTATGGAATAGACGTGCATTATAAATAAAATATACAATTCAACATATGAGATTTATGTGTAGTGCAGTCTGCAGTAGTATAGATAGACAGAAATGCATACAACAAAGAAATAAAAAAAAAAAAACAAACAAAATTTCTTATTAGAAATTGAAAAATAAAATTTTTTTTTAGTTTAGTCAGTCATTAGTGCATTTCGTATTTGTTTAGTTTTCTTCTTTAATTATTGAAATTGAAATGAAACAATAACAAAGTACATATATTATAAAAATTAAAGTTTTTAAGTTTTTATTTATAATGTTTTTTGTCTAAACATTTTTATTTGATTTAATATTACACAAAAAATTAGAAAGTATGTATAGTATATGTATGTAATTGCATTTTGCATTATGTGCATACAAAATTGATATCAAGAAGAATTCAAGATTTATTTGTGACAACGATTTGAATGTGATGTGATTTAAATAAAAATAATAAAAAATAAATAAAAAAGCATAATCTTTTAAAATATAGAATTTAAATTAGAGAATTACCTATTAATAAAAATTCTAATAAAAGTCAAAGCCTAAAAGTGAAGAAAAATAAAAAAACTACAAATTTTGATTATTACTATATAATATACAATTTAAAGATAGAAAATGTTCAATTTTGTTCATTATTATCACTATCAAATTAAGTTTAAAAATAAAGAAAAAAATGCTACAATTTATACAATAATAATTATACATTATACACTGATTATACCTACAAAAATGTTTAATTTATCTAGGTACATACAGTGTTAGACAAAAGTATTGGCCATACTATACAAATTTAAAGAATAAATCCTTATTACAAAAGAATATGAAAGAATTGTTAAATTTTTTTTTTTACATTTTTATTTATTTATCAAATTCTAACTTATTTACAAAAAAAAAAAAAAAATCACGATTATATTCACAATTCAGTTTCTTTTTTTTTAATTGAAAAACATAAAAATCTTGAAAAATTCAATGGGACAAAAGTCTTCTTCAAAAATATTGATGGATAACATTCTATTCTATTCTAGTATCTAGTACCTAGCGCATCCCCCTTCATTTTAGTAACCTCTCTTAATCTATTCTACATTGAGTGGATAAATTTGTTTGTCACTGTCACTGCAGGCAGCATATATTTTAGCACATTCAGAACTTATCGTTTATTTCAATTTATTTCAAGGTTCTGTTAATGTGTCTGTGTAGTCTCAAAAATTAAATTTTCACGCACTTTTTTTTCTAATACACTCCAGAGATGTTCGATAGGATAGGATTTACTTCACATCTGGTGATTGTGGAGGTGTATATGCAATTGGTGGAGTATATTAAAAGCGATCCATTGATCTAGTATCTAGTATGTTTAGGATCGATCATTAGCGTGCTGAAAACAAAAGTCATTACCAAAGCCCTATAAGTATTTTCATCACTCGTTTTTACGTTTGCTTTTAAAATATTCATATATGTATGCTACCTTATTAATATTATTATCTATGAAAGATAACTCACCCACATCGGAGGCTGCCATACACCCCCAACCCATTACATTACATGTACATCCATCATGCTTTACCGTAACAATTGTGTTCTTTTCTTTGACTTTGGTAGATATGCTGTATTTTCTTTTCTCCATTCCAGTTTTGCATCCATCTAACTGAGTGATAAATATTACCCAGAACGAATTATCTTTATTAACTCTAACATGGTAATCTGTTTTTATGCAAAAGATCTTTTATTTGTTTCGATACCATTACAACAGTTGTATGCGGATTTTTTTAAATTTGTAACATGGCCAATACTTATGTCTATCACTGTACATACATATAAATATGTACATGTGCATACAAACATACATACATATATTCATGTATTCATTTTGGTTTTTATAAAAGAAAAGTGCATTAAATTACATATATATAATAAATAAATCATTCTTTAATTTTGTTTTTCGTTTTTCATTAGTTATAATCGTATCGTTCAGTGTTCATTTCATTTTTTTTTTTTTTTTTTTATTAAGTAACATTTATAACATCTTCTGTTTTATTTGTGTATGTGTATACGTATGTACATATAGATATATAGATATAGTATATTAATATGTATGTTAAAAGAAGGTACATACATATATATGGTATATGCATGCATGCATCATATTCATATTCAATTCATTCTCCATTTCAATGATTTTTTTTGGTGACTTCATCAATTTTTCATTTGAAGTACGTCTACTCTACATCTATATACATATTACATACACTACACATAAAATAATGTGATGTGATGTGAGATGTATCATGTATGTGATTCGTTCATTGTACTGTGTATAATGTAATGTTAATAATATTATGTACATACATATTTACTTATGTACATACATTCCCAGCTGACCAAGTGAACTCATAATGAATTCGTTCTGAATTCATTTCACCCAAGTGATTCTTCACGCGAACGTTCACAGTGAATCATTAGTGAAGATATTTTATTTCGAAAACTTTTACGCTATAGCTGGGCCCTATTGCACCAACCCACTTATCACTTATTACTTATCAACTTATCAAAAAATTCTATAAGTTTGTGTTGCATTATTTTTGATAAGTTGATAAGTAATAAGTGATAAGTGGTTGGTGCAATAGGGCCCTGGTCATAGTGAATTCACTTATTGAATCCATTTTCAAATCACTTACTGAACATTTAATGAAAACACGAAATGAATTCATATTGAATGCGGCTTGTGAAAGTAAAATACCATTCACAAAGTGATCAACCAGTGAATCCCGACTCTAATTATTATATTCCTACTTTTCGTTTTGATTTTTCTGAATAATTTAAATAAAAACTCTTTAATCACTTAATAATATTAATCAGTTCGTTATTTTTTATTTATTTTACTTTTTATTTTTAATAAACTAATATTACACAGAATTTAAAACACTTGCTTATTCCTTATTCTTAGACTCAAATAACTACATTTTATATCGCTTCAGTTTACAAATTAGTATATGAAAAAGAAATACAAAATTTCACTATACGTTCACTAAGTGATTCCATAGTGTTAGGCTTTGTAAATCGCAACCATTTTACAAAGATAAAACGACTGAATTCGTCTAATCATAAAATTAAAATAAGTTTACATAAATCGTCATTCATCAAATGAATTTTATATTATATTCATATATAAAATTCATATTTCAATCACTTGATGTATTCATAATGTACCCATTTTTGAATAATTCACTTATTTTTCATTTCTTGTTTTCAAAATGAATAAGAGAAAAATTATTCAGTTCATGAAGATTTTTGGCATTCACTATGAGTTCACTGTGAACCTAGTTCACTGAATGGTCAGCTGGGTTACTATAAATGTTATTCAAAAATTATATAGATAGATGCACATACATACATGCATTGCATTGATATTGATAATAATGTTACATGTTTATGTTCAATAATGTACTTAATGTTATAAAGAATCCAATAATTATATTATTATTCATTATGCAAAAAAAAGTATTATTTAATATTACAATAAATTGATAATTTTGTGTTAAATTTTCATATAAATTTTACTGATTTCTAAAAAATTTTATTACATTTTTTGTTTGTTTTTTTAGTTACATTATACTTTTTGTACATTTATTATTATTCAATATAAATTTTGTAAATACATACATACATATATGTTACATATATAGTAAAAGTGCAATTGTGAATAATTAATAATAAATAATAATGTTTGAATATTTGTGTTAAAATAAATTTTTTTTTTTTTTTAAAAAAATTATAAAATGTCTATATATGCAAAAATGATAAATTTTTTATGAAATTTATTTAAAAAATTATTCGAAAATATAAAAATATAAAAATAGAAAAAAAAAATGTGTTTAAATAGTATTGAAAAATTATAATATTAAAAAGAAAAAATATCTTATTCAAATTTTTTATTAAATACAACTACTGCGGTCTGGATTTCTTAAGTATACTGCAAGGGCAACTAATAAGTTGCGCCTTTTGCTGTCGAACATCATCATCTAGACATAGAAATTTCACAAATAATATTACAACAAAAATGGGAGGTATACGATCACGTCCAATCGGTACATCTGATTCATTATCAGATCATGGGGGAGGTGGTGGTGGTGTTGGTGTCGGTGTCGGCGTTGTCGGCAATAATGGATCTATACTGATAAATCAAACCCATCAAAATCATACAAATTCCATACAAAAATCTCAATTACATCATCAAATATCACCACAAAGTTCAATTAGTATATACAATAATCATATACGACAGCCAAGTGTTCGAAGTAGATCATCACAACCGATGCCTGGACCAAGTGAATTAGATCGAAGATTTGCTAAAGTTTTGGTAAGTTATCATTTTAAAATTTCCGATCAAATACCTACATAGGTTTGTTTTAGGAGCTTCCTCCTATAAAAAAGATTTTGATCCTCCTGTAAAGGCCATTTTTACATCTATTTTAGTATAAATTTGTTCTCCATCGTCAGATTTTTCAGATTTTGTAAGCAATTTCTACTTGATAAAAGACCTATAAATTACATATTGAAATAAATAAAGTAGTATTATATGTATGTACGTAGTACGGTCCACTGAAACGCGACCTGGGATATAAAGAAAGGCAGGAAGTAAAAAATTTTTTTTTTATTTTTCAATATATTCTTCTTTTATTTCAATACATTTTTTAAATCGTTTAATTAGCGCTTCTATTCCATTAAAATAATACTCTGGAATTTTGTTCTCAAAATGGGCTAAAACTGCTGTTGAATCTCTTCATCGGTCTCAAATTTTCCTCCTCGCAGATCTGCCTTTAATTTTGAAAATAGAAAATAGTCACTAGGTGCAAGATCGTGACTATAAGTCGGATGGTCAAGCTCTGTGAATCCACAATCCTTTATAGCGGCCTTAGAAGTAACGAGAAGTAACGGCTGTGTGTACAGGAGCATTGTCATGCAAAAGCAATACACCACAACTCAGCTTTCCACTTCTTTTTTCAATAATAGCCTGTCGAAGTTTATGAATTAAATTGGCGTAATATTCGGCGTTTATAACGGTATTTCGTTCTTTGAAATCAATCAACAGTATTCCTTCACAATCCCAAAATATTGTGGCCATGATCTTTTTGGTGCTTTGGGAGACCTTAGCCTTTTTAGGTGCTGGTTCTCCTTTTTTGTGCCACTCCATTGATTCCTTTTTCGTTGTGGGATCGTGGTGCAGAACCATTGTTTCATCACCAGTCACAATCGCCCGTATAACTTGTTCTTGATTGTCACCACATAGACTTAAAAACTTCCTGCATCATTCGACCTGTAGTATTTTTTGAATGAGACTGAGAATTATCGGTACCCATCTTGCACTGATCTTAGACATGCCTAAATGTTAATGTAGAATTCTAAGAACACTTGTTTTCGAAATGCCAGTTTGTGCTGCAATTTCTTTTGTTTTTAATCTACGATCACTCAGTACAACTTCTTCTACTAATTCGAAGTTCTCTGTTTTAACCACAGTTGCCGAGCTGCCAGGGTGTGGATCATCTTCTATCGTCATTCGTCCCCAACGAAATAGTTTTGACCACTTTTTGATGGTCATATAAGATGGCGCAGATTCCCCATACACTGCATCCATGCGCTCTTTTATTTGTGCTGGTGTTTGTCTTTCTTTAGTAAGAAATTTTATGATAGCGCGATACTCTAATTTGTCCATTTTTAAAAATTTATTCTACTTGCACTATACTCAGTCTCAACAGGATACTAAATAATTTTCGAATGGTAGTGACCGTCCTTATTTAGGCAATTGAGAGGTAGCCGTACCTGATAAAAAAAAAAAAATTCCCGGAAATTCAAACTAGAAATATGTCAGGTCGCTTTCACTGGACCTTACTACGTATGTAGTACATGCATTTATTTTTCCTCCTGAACTATAACTTTGAATAGGTACCTATAAAAAGTACACTTGATAACATATCCATTGATAATTAAAATTGTGCATATAATAGTAAGCGTTTTATAAAATTATCTCTCATTGACAACATTATAATAAAACATTTATGTTGGTAAATTGTAAATGTAAAATATAAAGTCTGTTTATTAAATCAATTGAAATTGAAATTTAAATTTAATAAAATATTTTCCATTCATCCATATAATACACATTGTAATGAATCATTTTCTCTAGATATAATATAAAAATTAACAAAACTATATCAATCGGGTGATCAAATTAGGTGATCTGCGTTGAGCAGGTTCGACTAAACACTAAAATACTAAAGCCCAGATGCTGCGCGGAAGAAATTTTTCTCTTCATTTAAAATCTATGTAAAAAAAAATGCTCAAGAAACGTTTGAAAAAGTGGTCAAGAAAATTTTCACATTTTTTTTTTTGTTTTATGCTGCTCAAAAGAAATTAAATGTATTTTCGTGCTGTAACATGATATGACAATGTTTGGAAGAAATTTTGACATTTCGTGTATGTTGTAGGCCGAATTTGGATTGCGGAGGAGTGAAAATAATATAGATAAATTGTTGTTAAAATTTCTTTATCACTGTCAAAATTAAGTACTTCTCCAAAGATGCATCACAAAATTTCTTTAGCAATTTCTTCCGCGCAACCTACTGCTTGTGATTAGAATGCAAGTGTCTAAAGTAGGATAAAATTTTGAGAGGATATAACTCAAATTTGACTTGTGTAAAAAATTTTTGAAAATTGGGTTTTAGAGCAACTTTAAACATACATCAATTATATTTCATGGAAAAATTATTTTGATTTCGTGAATAGGTCACCAAGATCATGTGATATTGTAACTTTATTGGTTTTCATTCCACATAAAAAAAAACTACATTTCTGTAGTTGTCATTTAATCACTCTTTACCAGTATATACGTAAAGTATTTGCCAATTGCCACTCAAATGTATATAAAACCTCAGATGATATTTAATTTATTGAATCTGTAAATATTCAGTAAAATCAGTATAACATGTTACATATTACCTACAAAAAACTACAAGCTACAAGTATATGAATTTCTTTATTTGCCAACCATAGTATATGTAGTATAATAATCTATACTATACCACATACCCTTAAATTAATATTCTCGTTAACTATGTAAAATCTTGAATAAGAAAACATGTTTAATAAAAATGTTATATTTAATGAAATAAATAGATCATAAGTTTTTATGTACTTACATCTGCGTATGCATATATATACGAGTATATGCATATTCAGACTTCCGTCAATTAAATTGCAATTGAAAAAGGGGTGAAATTGAAATTGAATAAATCTAGAAATACGTATGTGCATATTTTTTTATATGATGTATACGTATACTTATGTACTAAATTATCTACTCAGATAAATTAAAATGAAATTTCTACTTTACAAAATAGATTAATATAAGAACTGGATTTTATTATTATGTGTATAGAATAACGTTTTGATCATATTTGTACATAATGTAAGGACTGGAACGAAAAGTATTGCAAAGTATTGGAATAATGAGACGTTGCTAAATCTGGCCAAAATAACGTAGGCGTATTGTGCTCTCTTAAAAAATTAATTAGCCTCCTTTTTATACACTCCTCGATGTACATATCAGCATTTATCCTGCTCTCCATTACAAAAGATGCCCTTTTTCTGCCACATTGACAGATGGCTTGCCATACTAAGATTTTTTTCCAAATTTCTCAATAGCAATATATTTTAAATCATCCGCAGACTTATTCTCTTTTGTTGTTGTATATAGTACTGTGGTCCAGGTAAAGTTTTGAAATCCTCTTTGACGTATGTTTCGTCGTTCTTTACGATGCAGCCCTTGAATCCAATCAAAATCTGGTAATACAATTTTCGGCTCCTTTTAACAGCAACTTCTTGTTGTTTTTCATTCCGTTTTGGAATTTTTTGTTTTTTGTTTGTGCAAAAATGATGAATTTTTTTACCCTCTTTACGGTTATATGGGAGATACCTGCTACCTGAGCCATATCGCGTATGAACCGCGAAGGAAAATTGTTCAGCTGTCGCAGAACCTTTTTCTCGACATCTCTATTCGAAATACCTTTTGGTCGACCATTTTTTGGTTTTTCATGCACAGTTCCCTCTTCAATAAATCTTTTGATTGTTCCACGAACTGTCCAGACAGATGTGCCAACTAATTTTGCTAACTCTTTGTTTTTTAGATTTTTATTTCTTAAAAACTGTGCTATCACTTCTTTTCTAATATTCTCTTGTGACCTGTCCATTTTACTCATTAGGTAAATACAATCTAAACGACTGATTATAAATGAATAGTTAGACCAAGACACGACTAAATTTATACACAAATCAATCATGACAACTATCAAAAATTAATGACAGGATTGTGGAGTGGGTGCAATACTTTTCGTTCCAGTCCTTATGTGAGTATTTAGAAAAAAAAATGTTCGAAATTTTAAATCTGCTATATCTATATAAATATGTATATGAGTTCTATTGTAAAAGTATCCTACTTGTTTTCATGTAGCTATTAGTGCTGGTATTATTTTTTATTATTTGACTGGTTGTATCCTTCAAAGTAAACTCCCCAAACCAACGTACTCCCATCAGTGTTGTTTTCATACTTTCTGAAGCAGCCCTGGAATTTAGAATTTAGTATTTGGAATGATATTTAGTTCAATCGTCGTATTAGTTTTAATAAACGTTTCTTTCTATGACGAAGAAGTAGATGAATTTATTTATCTAGTTATGGTATTATTTCTATGTCTGGTAGCATAGATAAATATATTACTAATAGAATTTACAAAGCAAGAAAAGCTTATGGTAGAATGAGTAAGGTTTGATGCTCCCAGGCCCAGCAGCTGACGTTGAAAACAAAGATTGCACTTTTCATATCGTGTGTCATATCGATCCTGTTGTACGGTTGTAAAACTTATACTAGAGACAGACCTAAAATTAATTTTGATAAACTTATCTGGATTATCTCTAATCCGGATTTATAAAGCTGAACGTGACAGATTGCAAAGTAGATCCTCCCTAATGCGATCAGCTGATTTGTTGAATTTACTCATAACATAACCACACAGTCACCACAAATTACTTTAAGGCTATTATTTTCGTGTTACTTGCGATTTAAATATCGAAATATTTTAATTATTTTAACTTTTTTATTTTTAGAAACGTTTAATTTGTGAAATCACTCATTTCACACAATTTTAATAAGTCACAAAAAAAAAAAATACACAATAAATCAGAACCAGAAAACTGAACTGTCAATTTTTATCCAGTTTTCAGAACTGAATTAGGATAATGTAGTTATACAACTGGATCATCTAGTTATTGTGATGATAGACAGTCACTTTTATCCAGATTAACGATTTAATCTAGATTGAAATGCTTAGCCTGTCAGTGTTATTAGAGAGCTAATAAATCTTAAATAAATAAAATGACAAACTTTTGTCAACTATAATAGAACATTTTCAATACAACGCTAAGTGAAAGTGAAATTTATATGTCTTTGGTTCCTTATTTTCTTACACGACATTAGATGTCTGCGTCACTTTCTAATTGAAATTGAAATTGCTAAAGTAAAGTGAAATTAGGTTCTATTCCTAATTTCAATTTCACTTAACAAAAGCTATAAATTTAATTACAAAAATGTTGTTAGGAAATTGACCAACAGATGGAGACTTCCAAAAAATGCAAGAATTTCCCAAAAATTTCTTTAAATTCCCACTTAAAAATGGAGAAATTCAGTTGAGAATTTGAAAATTTGAATTTAAAATGTCAATTTAAACAAAATTTTAATGTCAAATTTTCGAATTTCAAAATTACCCCTCTATTCAAGGTAATAGATGCCTAATAGATCTATTAACCTATTAACTAAGAAGTTAGTAGAAAGTGCTATTCTACTTTATGGTTTTGTAGACATTAAAAAGTTGAAAAGTTAATAGATTTGTAGACATTTAAAAAACAGTTCAGCTGTTATTTATTATTAATATTTGGAAATTTAAAAATATTTATTTTTTTTAAAATCCGGTAAATGTATATTTAATAATAATAATGTTTAATTATTTTTATTTATTTTTAATTATTTTTATGTATTTTTAATTATTTTTATTTATCATTAACCAAAAAAATAACATTTCACAAATTAAACATTCAAACGTGATAGTTAATAGATCTAATAGCTCATCGAGAGGAGCTATTAGCTAATAGAATTTTCTAACCACAAAAATCTATTAACCTATTCGCTAGAATACGAAAATCTATTAAATAAAAGTCTCCACAAAATTAATAGACCAGCTGATTGTCAATCTATTAACTATTAAGTAGAATAGGAAATTTTCTATTAACTAAAAGTTAATAGACTAATAGCTATTAATCTATTACCTAGAATAGGGGGGTTAATTTAGCTTTGCATTTTGAATAGTATGCTTTTTCATAAAATTTCACTTTCACTTAGCGTTACATTGAGAATGTTCCTTGATGCTTGCGCTTGCGAAACATACGAGTATACAGAATTTTCTGGCTGAGCGTGATCAGTAATGTGTAGATCTGTAGATCACATAAAACATCAATGTTACAAATACTGATTCAAAAAACTTTCGTAGGTGGAAATTGGACAAGCCACACATAGAAAAGATGTTAACTTTATATATATTTATACATATGTATAGGTAAGCGCTAGAATATGCAAGCAAGCTTGGAAGACAATCGTCCTTGAAATACTTAACTGAACGTGTACAGAAGAAAAGCTGAAAGCAAGAGTTGGAAAATGAAATTGTTTTGTGACGGCCATATGCCATATGCTCCTTTATAAAGAGTTAGAAAAAAAGGAACTAACTAATACTATTTTAACGAAGCATTGTAATATTTTCATTTTTATACCATAACATTCTCCTTATAAGGCAGGCCAGAATCATTTGGATCTGATCTTGTACGTACAAAGAAACAATGAATATAAGTCTAATAGTCAGATTATATTAATTTGATTTGCTTAATTGAATTAATTTGAGGCTCACTCATTCAATGAAGTTCAATGGGAACAAAAAAAAAATAATTTAGGTAAACTGTATGATGACAATATAAATATGTGCAAATATGTAATTGCATTTATTGTACAAAAAAAATTTTTTTTTAAATTACTTAAAAATGTTCATTTATTTGCATTTTTTATTTTTCACCATTTTAAAACCGTATAATCAGCGATTTATCGTATTTAAATACATTCAATAAATCAAGAAAATAAATAATATTTCGTTCAATTTTTATTTCTTTTTTTTTCTATAGCTTTACCATTGCATATTCTGTAGTACAAACGCATGTATACGTACTCGTATATATAGATACGAGTATTTAAATAAACAAAAAAAAACACATACTTCTGTATTATTTAAGTATTGCATATGTGCAAATATGAATGCTACGTGCTTAAAAATATATCTACATATGCAATTACCGGACATACACAAACATATAACACAAAAATTGCGTACATCAATAATTTATTTTATACAAAATTCTATATATTGTACCTTTATGTACATTTAAAGTCAATGACTTTTTTTTTTCTTTAAAAGTGATCCGATTATTATTTGTAATAATTTTTTGAACAAAAAAAAAGATATTCAATTTTTAAATAAAATTGTAGCTACACACTTTATAAACAATAAGCTAAATGGTAAAAATGTTTTCATTTTAAAAGTGAATCTGCATGTGTACTCACTCGTATACTATGTGAATCGACAATAAATTTATTTTTGGAGAATATGTTTCACAAATTTTCGGATGACCGATATGGTGAAATCTAATCCCAAATCTTACAATAGTTCTATTATACTTAGATTTAATGTCAGGAGATTATGAAGGCGTTTCAAAACTCCACGTGATACATTACAACCACATTTTCATGTATGTACTTTGGATCGTTGTCTGGCTATTGCTGGCATAAAAAATCTGTAGCAATATCCAATCTTTTGGTAATGTATAGAATCTAAATTTTTTCTAAAATATACCGATATATTATTTATAACTCACATCCACATATCTAATTCCTTGAACAAATTCCATATTTTCAACCTCAAGAATTTTATATGCCGTTCGCGATATTTCGTCTCTTATATCTCTGACAAAAGGAACGGCATTACTTTAATGATCATTCGTAGCAAATAATATAATTCATTGATTGTCTATTACCACAGATTAAGAGTAGGTTTCGACTTTGAAAAATTTTTAAAACAGCAACAACAACAACAACGATTTTACATACAAACATTTTAAAAAATGCTTTTGCATACCTTTTAGGCGCCAATAAAAATGGATTTTTGGATATTTTGATGAAAAAAAAAAACATAATTTTATTTTGTTAATAAAAATGGAAATATAACAAAGATTTTTATCCTTTTTTTGTAAACATTTCAGAAAAGTCCAAATTTTAATTTGATACCAAAATCATATAGATATATGAAGATTTAATGTATGAAAACAGAAGTCAAAGTTGAACGATTTTTTAAAAAAAAACCCTCTCCTTTTTTAAGAACTATAACTAAATTTCAGGACTTAAAATCAAAAATGTGCTCTATTCAAGTACCACAACATCCTTCAGGCTACCTATATTCAAAATTTCAAAGAAATTGATCAATTAGTGTTTGCTGTACGTGGGGGGCATTTGGAAGCCAAAGAATCGCAATTTTGACAACTTTGACATCCTGTAAAACGGAAACAAGGACATTTTTAAAAAAAAGTGCTCCATTCAAGAACCACAATTCCTATCAAAGTATCTATGTTTCAAATTTCATTGAAATCGGTTAAGTAACTTCGGAAATATGTGGTGCACAAGATAGCAGATACCTCGAATCATAATCTTAAGCTAAAATGATCATTGATATCTTACTTCATTTGATCAATGAAGTTTCAGGAATATCATTCAACAGCGAATGAAGATGGTGAAATGAAATTTTTCATTGGCAAAAAGGACGTGATCGTGAATGATTATTTGAATTTGGTTATTTAAATTGCAATTTCGTTTAGTCAAAAGGATCGTATCTGACATTTCAAAATGTCATCGAAAGTTTCTCTTAGTACCTACACATATGAATAATACCATAATACATAATGCACTTTTTCCAAATAAAAGTTACGATTTTTATTCTTTCTTAAGGCGTGAGTGTATCACATCATATTGAAACTCCCCCTGAATATTTATTTTAATCTAAGAAAAAGAAACTCAATAAAAATATTATTAACTAGCTGTACCCTGCGCGCGTTGCTACACTACCAACTAAAATAAATTTGAAAGAAAGACATTATACAAATATTCAATTCATTAAGTCATTTTATTGATTTTGTTCATTTCGAAAAAAATGTTTTTTTTTTGTTTGTTTTTTTTTTCTCTTTTTTTTATCTCAAGTAAAAGTGAAAGAAAACAATAAAACATTCGTTTTTCTATACATTAATCTTAATCTTACGATTACGATGACTAAGTTTACGACATGAAATGAATCCCCTTATTGTCTGTTCAATGTGAGCCTGACATGAATTTCACAATTTACATAAATTCTTATGTCACCCACAATTCGAAACGTCATCATTCGTTCGCTGTAATATAAACTTTGACACTTGCAAGGCTAACTAAAATAAAAATAAAAAAATTTGACACTTTGATATATGTACAAAGTTTATATTATATATTTGATTTTTTTGACACAGTTGTCAAACTCAAGCTAATAAGTTAATACCACTACTAACTTGTATTACGACTGGTAGTAAAATCAAAAAACCAATACGCAAGTTCAGCTAATACCTATGTGAACATACGGCTTAAATGTTATTTTGATATTTTTGGGATATTTGTTCTGTAGCACCCATAACCTCAACTCTGATTTAAAAAAAAAATTTCAAAAACCTTCCCTGGGATATATCTAATAATTTTCCAAATTTTCAAGGCGATTGGATGTATGGTTTTTGATTCTATAAAGGACATACAAACAAACATTCATTTCTATATATGTATATATATTTAAAAAAGAATTCCTATTTCTCTAAATCGTAAAAGGGGGGAACTATAATCGACATAAGTGACATAGGCTATGACATATGTCGTAGCCGAACACAGCCAAATCAATGAGCTAAACTACAATTGACATTGCCGACATTCGTTAAAAATTCGTACAACATAAGCTCGACATTAGCAGTACGATCGAAAGCGTACATAACATAAGTAACATAAGCCTTAACCTCATTTTGTGAAATTCGTATTGTTTATGTTTAGTATGTTATCTATGTTATTATAGTTAACCAAATGTGACGTTTTAACATTCGTTATTATTTCTCATGTTACCCATGTCAGCTATGTCGATTATAGTTCCCTCATAAATGCATGATACTGAATTCTGTTGTTCTATTCGATTTCGTTGAAAAATCTCTTTTTCAAAATAAATTTTTATATTTTTTAATGATAAAATAATTGAAGATCTTATTATGCTTATATATACTTACATACTACATATCTACATTTTTTTATGTAAATTATGGGGTAACATATGATGAATGTAAAATAAATAAATAGAAAAAAATGAATAAAAAAAAATCTTGTACATATATGATTGTATAAACAATAATGCATAACATATTATGTACTTGTACATTCATTAATGAATACATATGTACATGAACATGAATTTACTTAACTGTATACGTACTAACATTTTAACCAAACGAAATAATCAAATCTATTTATAAATTGAATGAAGAACGCAACAAATATAATGTTTTTTATTTTTATTTTTTTTAAATGATTAGTTTGTTTGTACGTATATAATGTATTTTAGAAGTTTGTTTTTTATCTCTTCATATAGAGTTGTTACAAGTTACACATTTATACATAATGTGTACATACGTACATTATACATATGTTAATGTTTTACATATTAAAATTATTTAAAAAAATATAGATTTCACTATTTCTTGTAATTGTAATTAAAATGAAATAGAACAAACAAATAAATGAAAAAAGGAAAATATTAATTAAAGTACTTTAATACTTATTCATCATACATTTAAATATGCATACATACTCGTATATTGGGTCATCCCATAAGTATAATGCGGGCTTTTCCATATGATCTTGTTCAGGTACAAATAACTATTTGACAATATCTATAAATAGCGAAGGACTATTATCTAGTATATCCTTATTCTTATTCTTATTTTTCATGTGTCTAGTGTGATTTGGAGGAATAAATTTTACAGTTTCAAAATGGAAGTGATCAAAGAGCATATTCGGGAAAAATTATGCTCTACGAATTAAAAAAAGGCAACAACGCAACAAGAGCAGCTAAAAACATTTGTGATGTGTATGGTCAGTCCACCATAAGTGAAAGCCAAGTGCAGAGATAGTTCCAAGAATTTCGTTTAGGAAATTTTAGCCTCATAAACGAGCCACGATTTGAGTTTGATGAAGACTTACTCAGGTCAAAAGTTGAGCAAAACCCGAACGTTACTGTTAAGGAATTAGCGGAGACGCTCGGTTCTATCCAATCCACCATCCACTGTCACTTGAAAAATATTGGAAAGGTGTCTAAGTACGGGCAGTGGATACCACATAAACTTTCAGCTGTCAATCTTCAAGCACGAGTCTTAACTTGCATTAGTCTTTTATTTAGACTAAAAAAATGAGCCATTTTTGAACCAAATTATGACAGGAGATGAAAAATGGATTCTTTACTCGATATAGATTATCACCTATTTCGAAGTCTGCAAAATCATTTAGACGGGAAAGTGCTACCTTCAACAGACGAGGTCGGAGGCGACCTTAATAGCTTTTTTCAGTCAAAGCTAAAAAGTTTTTATGCAAGTGGAATACGAAAATTGGAGAAACGGTAGAAAAATGTTGTAGAAAATGAAGGAAAATACATTCTCGATTAAAATTAAAAAAAAAAAAATGGTTTTGTTGACTTTTGAATTTCTTGTAAAAGACCCGCATTACTTATGGGATGACCCAATACATATATACATATTATAAGCATTTTGCATACGTATCTATAATGTGCATACATGCATAAATAAAATTATGCGCATTTTATTAGCTGCTTTCGATTTAACAATTTCAAATATTTGCGAGTAGATAAGTTTTAAATGTCTGCGCTAAACCATCTACTCGCAGCTACTCATGAAACATTTTTCAAGTAGCTGCTAGTAGATGCAAATATACAATAGTTACGAATAATTTTTGTGCGCTCGTTTCAATAATTTATCCTAGACACATTTTTGTATTCGCAAGTACTTGAAATTGCTAAATCGAAAGCAGCTATTATTAGAATTCAAAAAACATTTCTGTTGTTGTTGCTTGTTAAAAATATAAATTTGATTTTTTTGATTGTCCACGAACTTTTTCGATAATTTTGCTTGCTAATAAAAATAATTATCTATGCATGTACACATTTAACAATTTTTTTTTTTTTACATATGCACACATTCACATTTGCAATGAATTATCAATTATGCATATGAGTATTCGCTTAGACACGTATAAATAACAAATTCAATATTGAAATGAAATATAACAATATAAAAAGTAGTACGTTTGGTATTACTTACTTTACCACTTCCGTAATTGAATATAAAAAAAAAGAAATGTGATTGTGAATGGTTTTTTTTTTATTTTTATTTTTTTAAAGAAATTATAATTTTTCTTTTTAGATGACATACACAAACATATAACTATAATATGGCTGTTCATGAAAGATACATATTTAAAAACAGTTTGAAGTACATAGTTTGAAAATTTGGAGGATATAGAGTAGGTAATTGAGATGAAAGAAAATTATTATAACGGATTTTGGAAAAAGTCAAAGCTCAATCAAAACCGGACTATTGTTGTTGAGCTGATAATGATGATGATGATATGACACAATCATCATCAATCGATCGTCAAAATAATGACAATTATTGTGAAAAATTATTGACTGAAATTTTTGACAATCTAATGTGTGTAGAATGGCGATAAATTTCCAATCGTAGTTAATGGGCTCTATTCTGTAATTTTTCTGTTAATTAACAGATCTGTTACCGCATATAAAATTTTGACAGTTTAACAGAAACCTGTTAACTGAAAAAATTCGTATTCTGGTCAAAAAGTTAACAGAAAAATCTGTTAAAAATCTTTTAAAATTCTGTTAACTAATAGCGAACATTTTCGAGTCTTTTAAGTTTAAGAATTTAGTTAAAAATCTTTTAAAAATATATTTGCGGTTATGTGTAGTGTTTGTTTAAAAAAAAAAAAAAGTAAATCAAAGTATAGAATCATAAGTGAAAAGTGAAATAAAATAATTAAAAAATTCATTAATTATAAATAAATAAATAAATAATTTAATTATTTCAAGTTGATTGCTTTTCTGAGTAAGAAGAAGATTCTCACTCTTTGTGTTGCCATTGTCATCAGCTGTCATTTTGTGTTTACTTAAATTGAATTGTTTTTTCTTTGTGTTTGATGTCGGATTATGTTCAAATATGTAAGTATTTCCACATGCGCAAGTGGATTTTTGTCGTAATTAATTGGTTGCTTTTTTTTGACGTTTGCATGCATGGTTGCTTACTTGTACGCAACCAGACGCATAAAACCATGCAAACGTGAAAACGGCCATACTTTATATATAAATAAAAATTCAAAATGTAAACAAACAACTGTCAAATTAAAAATTAACAGATTTCGGATTCAATTTGACAGCTTCTTAAAGATTTCGGAATTCTATTACGACCAGAATACGAATTTTAAAAAGTCTGTTAAAAAGTCAATCTGTTAAATACTTTACAGAAAATCTTTTAGTTAACAGAATGGTTACAGAATAGAGCCCAATATATAGATTTAACATATTGAAGAACAAATTAAAGATTTCAACTAAATTTTGACTGAAAATAATTCATGTCAGAATTCTGCTTATATTGCGTTATCATCATCATGTCGGCCCTATAGTCCCTTGAGGACCTTCGCCTCTTGCAGTATTTGCCACCATTCATTTCTATCCTCTGCTGCCCGTCTCGCGAATTCCCATTTTACCTTGTATATATCATTCACGGCATCGTCCCATCATCTCTTTCGTGGTCTACCGATCGGCATTCTTCCATCGAGTTTACTTTCCCAGACTCTTTTTGTAGCCCTTTCGTGATCCATTCTGACCATATATGTCCCAGCCATCAGCACAATTAATTTTCTTTTTTTTTTTGCAGTTCAGTTTAAGATGCTCCTGTCCATTTTATTTTTTGCTCAGTATAATAAAATCCACAAACTATGCATATAATATCACCCTAGTCGTTTAGCGCATTCAACATTTGTTCTAATCTTGTATAAGTTTTCGTTATCTTTTACTGGATATAGTATTCTTTTTTTTTTGAATTTTTGATGTGCATAGACAAATTATTCTATAAATAGTACGAAACATTTTAACATTTTCCATTTGTGTGTATTTGAATGAGAAGAAATAAGAAAAATTATCTTGGACAAATTTTTAGAAAATAAGAAAAAATCGAAAAAGGAGATAGTTACGGAAACAAATACTAGTGTACAAACAGTTTACAATGTTATCAACAACTACAACAGAGGTAATTCTATTGAAAGAAATCAAGGATCAGGGAGAAAGAAAGGTCCTTCTGATAGACAGGTACTAAAAAATATTGTAAATGCCTATAAAGCTGAACCACTGAAATCAACGAAGGATGTAGCCGCTATTGCAGGTACGTCACAATCAACAGCAGTGAGATATAAAAAATTTAGTGGACTAAAAACATACAAGCAACAAGCAGTACCTGACAGATCTGAGGCTAAACAACATCTGCCGAAAACACGAGCAAAAAGGTTATATGACAAATATTTAACGAAATTTGATTGTGTTATCATGGACGATGGAACATATTGCAAAGCAGATTTCAACCAGATTCCAGGAAATGTGTATTACACTGTAAAAAATAAGAAGACAGCTAATAAAACAATTTCAACAAAACAACACACAAAATTTCCTAAACAGTTCATGGTATGGCAGGTTATTTGCAATTGTGGTCTACGGAGCAGGTATTTATCACGACGGGAACAATAAATTCAAAGGTTTACATTGAAGAATGTTTACAAAAACGATTGAAACCCTTTATAAGACAACATCAAGGTTCAGTGTTATTTTGGCCAGATTTAGCAACTAGTCACTATGCTAATACAACGAGGCAATGGTATGAACAAAATGGGGCCCATGTGGTCCCAAAAGAGGCTAGAGAAATCCACCTAATTGCCCAGAACTAAGGCCAATTGAAAGATATTGGGCTAAAATGAAGTGTGTATTGAAAAAAAACAAAAAAAAATTGTAAGAATGATATTGATTTCAGAAATCGATGGCGGAAAGCATATGAAGTGATCACAAATGACTCTGTCCGGGTGCTAATGCAGCACCTCAAGCGAAAAGTTAAAAATTTTTGTAATAGATAATTATATTGTGCCAATATTTCGTAAAATAAAATCGTTGAAAATACAAATAAATAAATCAAACTTTATTTGATTGAAATCGGAGTTAAACTTTTTGATCTGTGGTAGAACGAAAATTCCAAAATTTATCTGACTGACCTCTTACATATGTACATAATTTTGCAATAGGATATTTCTTATTTTTATATGAATTTTGTTAGTATTTTTGAGTATAACCAACAGTTTACACAAAGATGCGAATATATTCTATTTGCTGTTTTCAATTTCTCATTTATTTTTTCGTTTAGAAAAATCATACTAAAAATTCGAAATGATCTCAAAGCGAAATTTTGGATTTTTAGGTACCTACACATATTATGGCTTTAGCAATTTTATGTTAATTTGACTTGAGTTACTTCAAGCCAAATTTAATTATAATGTTAGTCAGGCCATTAATCTATTACATTTTTGTTTTTGTTTTTCTCATCTCCCAATCTTCATAATAAATCAGTTTGTTTATTAATTACTGTGTATGATTATCATCATATAAAATTCACACATTTTTTGTAGTTATACCTATGTAGGTAGAAGTATATAAAATAGTATATATAAAAAAGATTTCGTTTTACTACTCATTTAGAAATGATGACGACTAGAAAACAAAAATATTCTTTAATCATATTATGATGATTTTATTACGATACGAAAATATCATACCATACCATAATAATATAGGCCGTTGTCGGTAATTCAAATCTGAGTTAGATATTAAATTTCAGCGTGTTCGGTAAAGAATATCTGGGGTGGGTTCACGTAAGGTGATTGGTGATATTCACCATAAATTTCCGTTCACGTATGGTGACAATCACCAAAAACTATCACTTTGAGGTGTCACTTTTCTAATTTTTAATATTATTCTTCTTCTACCTAACCAAAAAATACTCATAATCACATACAATCAATTGGTGTTTGCTGTTGATGGTATATAATTTATTTAAATAATTTTGTAATTTAAAATATATTGTGTTATTTCTACAATGAAATTCTCCATGAATAATTACAACTTACTAAATATCCGGTAATTCCAAGGATTATTGCTATCTCGCATTTTTCTCCTAATTATTTTTATTTGAGACTCATTTTCAGAATCTGTAATAAGAAATGCTATAGACGAAAACGTTATTGAATTCTTTTTATTAATTATTCTTATTCACAATTTAAATTTTTATTTGTTTTGATTGACGTTTGACAACTATAAATATACGTTGGAATTCGCCGCATTTCAAATTTCATCACTTTTTTGGTGATCACCATACATGAACAATTTACTTTTCGGTGATCACTTTTTAACTGTCACCAATCACCTATCACTAATCACATTACACGAACCCACCCCTGATCTTAGGTGTAACGCTGTTCAAAAAGTCAAATATGAAATTTAAATGTGTTCGGTAAAGGAGATCTGAAAGATAAGTTTGTTTGAAAACTTAGATAATATGGTATCATACTAAGTTAGATTAGTTAGGTTTTTATTGAACAGCTGATTTTAGTGTTATTTTATTTTTAGTGTCTGAACAGACAGAACTTTTTCAACTAAATTCACATAATATGCTTTTTAATAATCAGTGTTAAACAAGTCAGATGTGGACTGAAAAGTCAGAAAATATCTGAATTACCGAAAATGGCCATAGCTTATATCCATCATAATAATGGCCATTTTCGATAATTAAGATTTTACTAAGATCTGAAAAGTTTGGTTAAAAAGATCTAAATGAAAAGACAGTTCGAAAAATCAGATATGAAATGGCAGTAAGTTTGATAAAGCGGATCTGAAAGATAAGTTAGTTCGAAAAGTCAGATATCTATAAGCACTGGCATAGACAAAATAGATTATTAATTGACGTCTGACTTGACTGACAAGTAAAAAACATCTGACTACACAACGCTTATTTATCTGACTTTGCTATTGTATAAATTGCACTGTGATGTCAGTGTTAAAACAGTCAAAGCTGACTGGAAACTGGAAATTCAGAAAATATCATCTTAATTACCGAAAACGGTCAATATGTATTAATATATTAAAATATGTAGGTACTTATACTTGCTGCGTTCCTTTTAGCCTAGTAAAGTACATACTCCCAAGTACTTACAGTTGTGATCATCTACACAACCTCTTGTATTGGAGTAATTTACTTGACAGTTGTATGGTTAGTTACGCCAAAATTTGCCGTCAGAGATTTTTATGCTTCAATCATTAGAGATTAAAGAAATAGGTTTAAGTCTATAATATTTTTATTACACGTTTTACTCCATAGATGGCTTTTTATTGTTTAAGGTTATGGAGAATCTAAAATCAACAACAAAACAAATTTGAAATACATGACAGCTGAAATTTGAGCATGGCCAACTATGCCACTCAAATATTTACAATTGCCTTAGGAATATGTATGCCGTGAAATTTGAGGTTACTTTATACTTCCAAGCAGCAAAAAAAATTGCGTTTCATTTACAGTTTACTCCCGAGTACTTGGGAGTACTTTACCAGGCTAAAAGGAACGCAACAACTACATATATCTACATTGTATTTGAAAAGACCATTTCAACAGATAGCTACATACATATAGAGCTAAATAGTTAATTTAATATACAAATGTACGTACATATACTCTTTCAGATTGTTCATGATGATTATTGAACTATTGTTGATCATTCATTGCACTTAAATACATATATGTATGTTCACGTACCTATACATAATATCTATTTATCTATAATTTACATTTATTTTTTTATTTTTTTAAGATTTCAATTCCATAAAAACAACAGCAGCAACTATATGTTGTTATATATTACATATATATATTTATATATTTACAGATTTATGTGTGTAAAAGATATATGTATGTATGTATGAACCAGTCAACCATACCATATAGAACTATAGTACTATACCACACTATACTCAATGAGTCATTCACATTATTCATGAATTTATCATTACGCATAATGTGTTTGTACATACATATGTTTTCAGTTGAGTTAAAAACAAATAAGTTAAAATATGTATAAATACCTACATATATGCATAATATACTCTCGTACATACCTATGCATCATTTTTTTTTTTTTTTTGGTTTATTTTTTATAAAAAATCTCGCTTTTATTTTTTATTGTATAATTCAAATAAAAAAATCTACAAATGTACATATACAGAGTGGGCTAACTTGAACTGACTAATTTTTGCATTTTTAATTTATAAATATTTATTTATTTTTATTTTATTTTTTTCTAGATTATAAAAATTTCATAAAATTTTATAACAGTCACAAATACAGTGCAAGATCGATTCCAAATCGTTATTGTTGCAACGCGCGAAGAAAATTCCGTAAAGATTTTAATACTGCAATAACAATTCAATAATCCGTTTTAAAAAGCGACATACAGCGTTCTTGATTATTCATGAACAAATGTTCATCCTTAATGACATCCTTTTAAATACACTGTTTTGGTGTGGAGTTATGGCCTATAGAGTCATCGATCTATATAATTTTTTAACGTTCAGTAGTTCAGAATAATTCTAGTATGTATATGAGGTAGTAGGATAAAGCTAACGCACATATCGCATGTGTGACCATTGAAATTCTTCGAAAGATTTCTCCCGGTCTCCTCGTTCATCAGATTTACCGATGCCTGTGGAGGCATTTTAAAGGGACGAGTTTACAGTAATAAACCAAAAATAATTCAGGATATCTATTAAACAAAATATTTTTTGCAGAAATTACAAATTTGAACTAGAAACGTTGCACGCTATTATAAAAAAAGTCTTAAAAAGAGCTAGTATTTTTCAACAAAAAAATGGAGGTTATATTTAAATTATTACATTTTTCACAAATACATAATGAATGACATAACTTACTATATCTCTGGAACGAAAAGAGATAACAGCGTAAGACGTAAACAAAAATTTTTGAAAAAGTATCAGACTTTTTACTGATGGAAAAGAAATTGCACATTAAACGGGTGCTTTCTCGAGAAATCACTGATTTTTTTCAAAAAATCAGGTAAAAAAGTGTAGGTTTTTGAATTTGACTACCTATAATTTTTGAAGGGGCCAGACAACGGGGGTGAGTTATATGTCAAATGAAACGGAAGGGGTCTCCTATCACATGGTGGTATACATTTTGAGATGGGTTGTAGAATGACGAAAAACAGGGTGTTTAGTACAAAAAAGAGAAGAAAAACTTTGACGCCCTCTAGCTGCTAAACGGTTGTGATTACCCGAACAATTTTTTGTTTGTCTCGGCGAGGCTTATCTATTGTTAAATTTTTTTAACGTTGATCTGAAACATCCTGTATATATCCTTTTTTCAGATCAAATTCAACAATCTTAAAGATAAATTAATCATTTTTCAAATCAAATTCAACGCTTGTCAAATCAAAATCAACACTTTTTATGTCAGTACCAATTGAATTTGAATTAAGGTGTCGATTCTGGATAAGAGATCTCTTATTCCTCTCTTTTCTCTAAAGTTTTAGTGAAATATATTTTTAAGAGGAATTTGAACTCACCTCTTTTACTTTATTTAACTGCCATATTCAATTTACTATTTATTATTACTTACTTACAATTTTTATTATAATAATAATAATAATAATGATATTAATATTTTTATTATTATTATTATTATTATTATTATTATTATTATTATTATTATTATTATTTATAATTATAATAATTATTATTATTTTTATCACTTTACTTGCACGACACGAATACAATACTTTGAATATTAACAATATAAATAAAATAAATAAGAGGTATAAGAAGACCTCATCGATGACTTCTTAAGTTTAGAGATTTTTGTCCGTTAAAAAAGACTTTTTCGGTTAGAAACGTTCAAAAGTAAGTAGAATGTCAAAATTCATTAAAAAATTCACCACTGAAGTTAAGAAATCAGCTGATCACATCTCTTATCTAAATTAACTCCTAAAGGTAGTTATGTAATTTACACTAAAACCGATAAGAGAAATAAGAAGAATAAGAGATCTCTTATCCAGAATCGCACCGCACCGCACCGTAAGTTTGATTTGAAAACTGTTGAATTTGATTGAAACAATGTTGATTTTGATTAGAATAATTTTGGATTTGATTTGAAAAATGCTTAATTTGTCTGTCTTTAAGATTGTTGAATTTGAGCTGAAAAAAGTATATATTTAAGCAAATTTTCATTAGTCAATTTAAGTTGGCCCACCCTGTACACAAAGTACTTATAATAATTTTCGTATTATAACAATACATAAATTTCTCTAAAGTGTACTTTGTATCTTTCTGTATGTATTATTAATGAATATCAAATATAAAAGATAATTATGTACATATGTGTATATATTTTCTGTTTCTATAGTTAATAAACATACATTTACTTGCATATGTATATACATTTATACATACGTAGGTACTAGGTACACATAAATTACATATATTTGAGAATAAAATGTATACGTATGCAAGATACATACATATAATGTATACAGATATTCGATTACTGGTTTGACTTGCTTTCAATAATTTGTAAAATGATACAAAATATTTTAATCGTCGTCGTTGTCTTCGTATCGCATGCATATTATAACCTATATATATAATGTATGCGTACATATATAGTATATGTATATAATATAATATTACCTCTATTTTATCATGACATCAAATTTTTTTTTTTTTTTTTCTAAAAATTTTCTAAGCAAAAAACAAAACAAATTTATAAACAAAATCGATAAAATTTAGGTACATAATTATTTGTACAATAAAATTTATGTAATTTAATAACTAAAAAAAAAATTAAAATTAAAAATAAAATAGAGGTGAATTATTATCACCTTTTTAATTTTCCAAATATTTTTTCAAGGCTTTTCATTATTATGTATATATATCTATATTTATCAGAACCAGTGTATACACAGTGTAGGTTATGTGTACATATGTATGTACATAATTTCGGTTTCGGTTAATTTAATTTGTTTAAAAAATTTGTATACCAAAAAAAATTGTTTTTCTGTTTATTTAATTTCTAATTTATGTAGATATTGAATTTTTGAATGTATAGTAATACCAAGAAATAATGTAGAAGATATGTATATACGAGGTCTGTCCAAAAAGTATCGACTATATACTAGCCCGACGTAAAATAGTTCGCCTATAGTTAATTTTTAAATTTACATTTCTTGAAGAAAAAACGTTTAGCATATGTATAATGCCAAAAAGCATAAAGACTGGACTATTATAATAGGCAGTGGCATTCTGTGATTTGGAGTGAACGCAAGGAAGTAATAAGATGATACGTACCTCTGAAGAAGCCTTTGAACCAAGTTGTTTAAGAAGAACAAAGAACTGTAAAATTTCCTGGTTCAATAATGGTGTGGGGGTGCATGTCAGAACGAGGCGCGTTGGAGAACTTCGTAAAATGAAAAAAAAAAATGCGCCAAGATCCACCGACAAACATGGAGGAACTGCGTTCTATAGAATAAATCAAGTATGGTAGTCGATAACAACTGATGAATGCAAGGAATTGGTGAATAGCTTACCTAGAAGGATGGAAACTGTCATCAAGGCTAAAGGTGAAGTTACGCAGTGCTAACCAATGTCGCCTAAATGAAAATCTGGAGAGATAAAACATTTAGTTTTTGTATCAAAATATAACAGATGAACTGAATTAGTGATAGGTGAACTATTTTGTTCTGTTATTTTTTGTTTTTTTTTTGTTACTATTTTTTAAAAATAAATGTAATTTACAGTTATTCTTTATTATTTAATAAATAAATCCCATGAATTATGAATTAAAATTGTTTTTTGTATCAAAAGTTATTGCAAGCATACGCAAACTAATAATTTGAGTTTAAGAAATGTAAATTCAAAAGTGAACTAAGCGAACTATTTTGTGTCGGGGTAGTAATGCCATAAGATCGTAAACTAAGGTCTGTGCGCTGATAAACCTGAATTCAGATCTTCACAAAAAAAAACAATGTTATAAAAGTTGTCTGAATTCAGACACATTCATGGAATAAAATTTTTCAGATTTATAAGATTTATCTGCCTGAAAACATATCTGAAAAGTATAAAAAATTATGTTTCTGTCATTGAATAATACATGCCGCCGTCTCTGTTTGTGGAGACTTTTTGTTATATTTTTCAGGCACAAATTAAATAAAATTTTATTTTTTTCGACCCGAATTTTTGACAATACGATATGTCGGTTAAATTTGAATTAATTTATCATCGAAAAATTTAAATTAATCTCCATATCCACGAAAAATATTGATAAATATAACAAATGTCTCTATACTCTACATGAACATATGATCTACACAGTCTACACAAATTTTTCTCCACGACCTGAATTCAGGAAGCTAATGCCCTTATACTAGCATTGTGTTGTGACTCATCATCACAATTCACAACGAAATTGTGACTGACTTTCTTGTGATTTTCCTTCCTAATCACAAGAAAAATCACAAAAATTACACCTCTTAGTGGTGAATTTGAAACGTCAAAATTTTTTCAAGAAAAATGTTATATTTTATTTTTTTCACATAACCTTAAAATTGTTCTTGTGACGATTGAAATAGCACATCACAACTTTGTGACTCTGGCATATTGTGATTTTTTACCGCGGAATATAAAAAGTCATAACTTGTGATTTATCACGCTCTTATGACTAACTTATAACTTATGATCTATCACATACTTTTTTCAGAATAGGTGCATGAATAGAATATTTTTCGAGCCTAAATTCAGGTCCATCAGCGTACTAGAGGCATAAACAATAAATTTAGCTTAAGTAACTATTTGAATTTTCAATCAAAATCATGACACATTAATATGATTGGTTAAATTTGATTTTTTATTTTTATAATTTTTGAAATTTAGAAGTTAGCTATATAACCTATAATTAAGAAGAACAAACATATATCCAGATATGAAAAGATTTTACCGAATTCTTGTGTTTCTTTTGAAAAATTTTGGTTGTCGTCATTATCACCATCATTATCACAAAATTAAAAGAAAATTAATATTGTAAAGTAAACAAACCATTCGATTTATTGTAGAGCTAACAGCCACTTGCACGCATTGGTTACTAATTCGGTTCGGTGTGCAACTTATGTTATTAAAAAAAACTTTAAGTTATTAGCATGATAATATTAATTCTGCATTGCACATAAGTTTTTATTTAGGTACATTATATAAAATTTGTATATTAATGCTTTAATACCAAAAGCTTTAGTGATTTTCATTTATATAAAATTTACAACAAAAAAAAAAAAAGAAAAAAAAAATATTATTGAAATCTATACTGATCTTTTTAGTTGAGATTAAAAATTAAATTTTTAAATGGAATGTTAGTTGTAAACTACTATCAACATTACTGTATTTTTATTATTATTTTTTTTTTCAAATTTAAATACCCATTTTGAAAACAAATAGAAAACTAAGAATTTAGTTTTTCATTATGTACAGTGTGCCAAGAAAGTATCCGGACACTACAATTTTTTGTATTAAACAGCTAAAATAAACAGCAGTTATTCAATTTTTCAACAGTATTTATGATTTATTTCATTCTTCATTGAGTTTACATGAAAATACATAAATTTCATTTATTTTGAAAAAAACCGTTATCACAAAAATCACAATACCAGGTGTGTCGGTAATTCTTTTCCGGTTTTTTCGTTAAATAAAACACATTATTTGCAATGGATAAATAAAATATATTTATTCAAAGTATTGGCCATTAGATTCTATACATTGTTCCCACCTTTCGGGCAATTTATGGATGCCATTCCAAAAGAACCTGCTTGTCCTTTGAGCTGAACCATTCATCGAGTCATTTTTTAACGTCTTCGAAATCAGCGAAGTGCTGCTCAGCAAGCGCGTGTCCCATCGATGCGAAAAGGTGGTAGTCAGATGGAGCAAGATCTGGAGAGTACGGCGGGTGCAATAGAACTTCCCATCCAAATGATTTCAACACCTCTTTGACTGGCTTTGCTGTATGAGAGGGCTCGTTGTCATGCAGTAATTTTTCGATTTTCGAGTTGTCTGTCGTTCAATTCATGTGGCACCCATCTTTCTATCTTTTGAATCTTGCCCATCGCTTTCAATCGTTCGCAAATTGTTACTCGGCTCACATTCAACTTTTCTGCCAATTGTTTTTGAGTTTGGGTTGGGTCTTCATCCAATAACTCCTACAATTCCATATCTTCAAACGTTTTCGGCCTACCAGAACGTTCTATGTCTTCAACGTTGAAATCGCCATTTTTGAATTTTCGAAACCACGTTTCACATGTTCTTATGGTTGGAGCATGCTCACCGTAAGTCTCCAACAGCAAACGATGACTTTCAGCGGCTTTTTTCTTTTGATGAAACAAGAAAAGTAGTACTTGCCGCAAATGCACGTTTTCAGGCACAAAACTCGACATTTTCAGAAAACTATAAATCTATGAAGCTGTTATTATGATAAAACTTAACTTGCGTAGTTTCGAGTCTAATGACAGTAGAATAAAATGACATTTAAATCAAATCATAACATTGCATACTAGTAAGCTAGTGACACCTGTTGCAAAACCGGAAAGGAATTACCGACACACCTGGTACATTTTATTTTACATGAAAATTTCAAATTCAAAAAACTATCCGGACACTAACTTATAATACTAAATGTAATATCGTTAATTTAGATTCTATTTAACTTTATTACTTCTCTGAGTCTAGACGGCATTGAAGCAACCAGTTTTTTACAAAATGCTGGGTCAATGCGATTCCATTCTTCTTGAAGGGTTTCTTTGTTTGTGATTTCTTGCTATCGGATATTTCTGTTCAGATGTTCCCATAAATGTTCTATGGGAATGAGATCGGGACTCTATGGGGTGGTATAGATATAACTTTTGGGTAGTTATATAACATCCAAAGTCTACATATAAGGACGTATATGTTTCTGATCATTATCTTAATAGCATTTAAAACTATTTCTTATGGTATTTTGTTTCAATGTATTCAAACAATCATATATTTGTTGATTCAACCTTTAATGAAATGCAAATTTCCAGGCCCAGAAGCCACCATACAACGGCTGTTTATTTTAACTTTATAATACAAAAAATTTTAGTGTCCAAATAATTTCTTGAAACACTGTATGTACATATAGAGCTATGATTGTATACTATTTTCTTTTTAAGATTTATGAACTTTTGCATCTGATGCAATAAATTAAAGAAAAATAAATAAATAAATAAGGAGCTTATGTACATAATATTATTTACAAACATACATTATGTACATACATTCATATATCTTTGTTAGGTATACTCAGATATGTGCTTATTGGCCTAGAATCATTTTATGTTGTACGTACATTTTGGTGAATTACTTTTCTTTCATCAGATTAATAAATTCTTCGTAAATTGCAGTTTTTCTTTTATTCATATACAAACAAGAATAAATTACACACTCATTCGTATTGAGTAAAATTTAGGATGAAAATCTCATCAGATAAAATCGACAAGTAAATCGATCAGTAAATCATAGTGATTCTAACAATAGATGGATTTACGAGAGAATACGCAGTTAATTTGGATTGATTCTACCACTCAGTATATACACTATACGAAAACTACACAAAGATAATCGGGAAAATAAGAATATTTTACATAAAATTTGGAAATGCTCAGTCTTAATCAGAACTAATTTAAAAAGGTTTGAGAAAAAGTTCCTTGAAAACCTCAAGAACATTGTCAAGGTCATCCTAAACAGTCTCAGAGATATGGTCAAAATAGCACTAAAAAGGGGCTAATTGAGTTTGTTTAAAGTATCGCTATACGGTTTAATAGACTGCCACTGCTACTCTACTCTGTAATACTTATTATTAATGATAAAAAGATGAATGGGTATACCAATGAACTTGAGACCAAGAACACGATGGGAAGACGAGATTGCAAAAGATGTTCAAGAAATAATAAGAGTACGCAACTGGAAGGATGCTGCCAGGTACCGAATTTTCTGGAGGACAAAAATATTGGAGGCTCAGGGACGACTTGTACTGTGAAGAACATCTGTTCTTTAAAGCCGTTGATGATGATGATACTAATGAACTTACTTACATCATGGTCAGTATTCTTGACATTGCATTTCGGCGTAAACTTAAACCTCCTTTAATGTCTTCTTCTAATATGTCATATTGTTTACCTGTTGTATTTTTGTGTTCCATCTGCTAACTAACAAAACAACTACTCTCAGATTTCATTATCCATTTGTCTTTTCTTCGGATTCGAAGTGTTTTTGCTAATCTGTTTCTGATGTTTGATAGCTCTTTTTTATTACCACCGTTTTTTTCATTCATTCAGATGGCACTACAACCCAAATTGAGCCTTGGCCTCCCGTAGACTTTGCTTCCAATAATACCGATTTCTTGATGCTGTTTTTTTGGGTAATAACAAACCTACTTATGTAAATATTTATTAAAATTTGTTTTTATTTTTTTATTGCTAAAATTTTACAGAATTTGTTTAAGATGTATATTTATACCACAGTTGTATATTGTGGCTGATCAATATCTTTTATTTTTGTTTTTTTTTTTTTTTCATTTCAGGCATCAATGGATCTTCCACCCGATAAAGCGAAATTGTTAAAGAACTACGATGATGAAAAAAAATGGGACATTATATGTGATCAGGTTTGTGTAGATGTACAATTTTAAAATTATGTTATATATTTATATTTTTTCAGTAATAAATCAATAAGGACATATGTATATGTACACGCACATGTATATATAAAAATACATATACTTAGGTGCACACGTTCGTACACATGTACATTTGTATGTAAATTACTGAGAATTTATTAGAAAAAGCATATTAGATTAGTCATAAATGATAACTTATTTTTAGATATAGGTAGATTCGACTTATGACTAATCGATTTTTTTCCGGTCTATATTTTTCGTTTTGTACACAATCTAACATTGTATGTACATACATACATACTGTACATATGTACATATTGAATATCATCTTAATTAGAATTCATGACATGTAATGTACAACCGTTGATTTAATTATTCTTAAGATGAATTCTATACATATACATGTGTACATTTTGTACGTGTATATACATTATGGAAATTTAAAAATTGAATGTAAATGTAAATTATCGATTTGAGATTATATGTCGGGTGAATCATTTAGAGGTACATTTTTTTTTTCTTCTAAAATAAAGTAAAATTACAAATATTCATTTTTTTTTCCGGTAATAATATTTATTTTAATACAAAAGAACCATTTTTTAAAATTACTTTTTTCAAAGAATATTTCTTTCAAATGTTGACTGTAACTTTCAAGTATATGGGGCTCATATTGTGGTCCACATTCTAAATTTTCAATTTGATCTATGATGCAATCTTTCTTAATCATGTAAACTTTGAACCTTATGTAGAACCAACAAAAGTGAAAATCTAGTGATGTAATATCATTCATGATCTGGTTTTAGGCAATCTATTTATTTGTCCGAAACGAAGATTTATTCCAATGATTAAAATTTTAGTGGAAAACTGAAGAAGTTTTTTAAGAAACGTCATATTCCTAGCAGTAGAATATAGTGTGGTTTTCTGTATAATAAAACTAATGTTTTTTTGTATAAAATGTGCTTAACTATAAATAAGTTGAAATAAGTGAAGTTTCCAATGGTGGAAATGTTTTTAAGTTTCCTTGATGAAATGTTAAATAATACTGAATCAGAAATTTGAGGTGCTATGACAGTTTGACGCGACTCAAGCGTGATATGTCATAAAAGCTGTGTTCCTTTCACGTGATCGCAGTACTTCTGAGCAATTATTTTAGCAACGACTCAAACTATTCAAAGAAACATAAATAATTTTGGCAAGTGAAGCAAAAGATAAGCTTAAAATTATTTTACTTTAAATTTGAAAAATTTATCTAAAACACTCCATATGATATTTGTTTATACCAAGAAATCTAACATAAACAGTCAATTTCCATTTGTTGGATAATGTGAAACTAAAAAGACATCTGGTAGAAAGAAATAACGTAACTACTTACAAAGTGAGTGAACTATACTTTTGAAAAATTGTTTGAGCAGTTCACACATAAAAATTTAGTGAAGTATTAAACCAAACTGATTTTTAAGTACTTTGCTCATGTGAAAGAAACACAGCTAAAATGTTTACTAAAAAAAAGGAATAACCTCAAATATTTATGTATGTACTTACATAGTTTTTTAATGTAATGTACCTAATGGATGACTGACTTATATATGTGTAATAAATCAATATCAATATGTAATCAAAAGACATCAATATGTAATTGTATCAGGTCAGTCCATAAGTTCGTGCGTTTTTTTCCAACATCATATGACCAAAAAAATAAAACACATAATTAGAGTACTAATCAATATGATATATTCACCATCATTATCAACTACACTTTGCCATCTTACAGGTAAGTTTTCAATGCCCTGCATAAAAAAAGACTGTGGTTTCGAATCAAAAAATGTTGACACAGCTGTTTTGACTTCTTCTGTTGTTGTGAATTTTTTTCCACGAAGATGATTTTGTAAACTACGGAAAAGATGAAAATCACTTGGGGCAATGTCGGGTGAGTAGGGTGGATGAGGCATGATTTCCCAGTTAAACTCCTTAATTTTTTGTAGCGTTGCTTTTGCAGTGTGAGGTCGTGCATTGTCATGATGAAATAAAACTTGTTTTCTATTGACTAACACTGAACGCTTTTTTACAAGTTCTGCTTGCAATTTTGTTAATTGCTCAGAGTAGACTTCTGTTGTAATGGTTTCATTCGGGTTCAAAAACTCATGATACACAACGCCACTTTTGTCCCACCAAACACTCAGCAAAACTTTTCTTGGGTGTAATCCAGGCTTTGCGGTCGGTTGTGGTAGCTCATCTTTGTCACACCATTGCCTTTTTCTCTCTACGGACTCATAAAGTATCCATTTTTCATCCCCTGTGACAATACGTTCCAAAAACGGAGTTTGAGCCTGGCGAGACAAGAGTGAAGAACAAACATTAATTCGCTGTTGTCGATTTGATTCACTTAATTCATGTGGTACCCATTTCCCCAGCTTTGAAACTTTACCTATCTCTTGTAGATGTCTCTGAACTGTTCCATGCGATGAATTCAGCTCTTTCGCGATCTCGTCTATTGACATTTGTGGCTTTGTCTCAACAAGAGTCTTCAAAATATCGTTGTCGAACTCCACAGGGCGTCCAGAACGGGGCTCATCTCCAACAATTGTTTTTTCTACTCTAAATCTTGCAAACCACTTTTGTGAGGTTCTTACACTAATAAAATTTTCACCGTGCACTTCATTTAACTTTTCTGCAGCTCTTGTTGTATTTTCACCACTTTTAAAAAGAAAGTATAACACGTGTCTCTTGTATTTTTTACTATTTTCCATTTTTACTAAATACTTTAAATAATGTGAACTTCATCAGAGTTGATTAAAAACTAGTTAATCGAGTGTATTTTCAAATTCTAACACAAGAAGTTAGGTACACTAGGAAAAAAATGTACCTAGAACCTGTCCTTTTTTAGATTGGAAAAATACGCACGAACATATGGACTGACCTGATATATTGAGGAGCTACTTTTCAAAAGGCGAGATGTCCATGTCGATCCATTTTGAGTTAGTTACAGAATTAATGTTAAGGAAGAACATGTGCACAAATCTAATTACTTAGTTTGCTGGAAATGATACTAAATTACTTGTATTTTTCAATTTATATTTATAGTACTCCCCGGTTAATTGTGCATTGTTTAATTGCGTTTCCCTTTTTATTGCGTCAAAATTTGATACAAACTTTTGCATAATATGAAAACGTGCACATTTCTTCTCGTTTAAATACATCCCTTTTGATTGCGTTTCCCGCTTAGCTGCTAAATTAATTTGTTTGTCTTCATATAAAAATATATGTTAAATATTTCGCTTTAATGCGTAATCGAAAAAAAATCAAGTTGTTCAGAAAAACTTTTACAAACAAAAAGAATTCGTTAAATTGATACAGTAACACTTAAATGTAAGCTGTTAAAAACAAAAAGAACTCTATAATTCGACACAGTGACACTCAGATGTAATCTGAATCACTCATTTGATCTGTTCCTTTTGACCAAGTAAAGTCCTCTCAATTACTCGGGAGTAGATTGTAAATGAAACGCAATTTTTTTACTTGGAAGTAAAAAGTAACCTCAAATTTCAAGGCATACACATTTCTAAGGCAATTGTAAATATTTGAGTGGCATAGTTGGCCATGCTCAAATTTCAGCTGTCATGTATTTCAAATTTGTTTTGTTGTTGATTTTAGATTCTCCATAACCTTAAACAATAAAAAGCCACCTATTGAATAACAAGTATAATAAAAATATTATAGACTTAAACCTATTTCTTTAATCTCTAACGATTAAAACACAAAAACCTCTGACGGCGAATTTCGGCGTAACTAATCATGCAACTGTCAAGTAAATTACTCGAATACAAGATGTGGTGTAGATGATCACGACTACAAGTACTTGGGAGCACTTTACTTGGACAAAAGGAACGCAACTATTTTTTTAAACCAGAGACAGTGATGGAAATGTGAAAAAAATTTTCTAAATAGATTTGCTATTCAAAAATAAGTAATGTACATATACATATGTATGGAAATACATGCTTATGTATGCAAATAAATTTGTGTAAGTAGAATCAAAAATGTGTATATTTTTATTATCTTTAAAGCCTGAAAGAGGAAGCCTGAAGAAGGAAAATACATATCATAGAATTAAATATAAAATATTAATAAAAGGTACATAACATTTATGTAATGTATGTACTTGTTTTATTTGAATGCATAATTGCATTGACAGAGTAATTAACTGAGCTTTTCATAATTGCATTAGCTACGCAATAAACCGAAATTCTCATAATTGCATTTCCCGGTTTAGTGCATTTATTCGCATGAAATTTTACTGACGCAATTAACCGGGGAGTACTGTACTCAGTTGTGTGTAGTAAACTGTGAGCGTGTGTCAGCAGTTTTTTCATTTTTTCTAAAAATCCCATAAAAATGTGACATGTCGCTTTTTGAAAAGTAGCTCCTCATATGAAAATTTGAATATTTTTTTGCTACCTCTATTAGTAATATTAAAAACTAAGAAAAATTATTATCATGTATACATATTTATTATTGATCTTTATGCCTTATTAAAAATCTATCTATCAGCTGTTCAAATTATAATTTTAAATTCAATTCGTATAGCATCACATATTATGTACATACATACATAATGTCTACTATTTTTTTTTAGATAGATTTAGTATTCATCGACAGTAACAAAAATATTTATACATTATTTTAATTTATTCTTAAAAAAATTAAAAAAATATATATACATAAGTATGTATATATTATTTCCTTTTTATTTTTTTAATGTTTTTTTTTCGATACTTCCTTTCATCTCAATTTCTCTTCTTTATTATTTATTATCAAAACACAACAATATTCAATTGAATTAGATTCCAAAAACAAAATAACGATGGTGGCTAGTTCTTGTACTCTTGTAGTTGTACGTATAGTAGTAATGTAAAATGTAATAGATATGAAATAATTCTCTTTTTTCAAATGATATTAACCTCTAAAATTATTCTATACTTATTCATTATATCCATTATCTATAGTAAAATGTACACAAAAACAAAATATCTATATCTCCAAATGTGCTATAAGCTACGAGTTGAGTTACGTTACGAGTTACAATCAGTATGAAATTAATGTACAAAGTTCGAAAAACTGTAAGAAGACTAGACTATAAAAATCTGTGTAAAGTAGAGGGTGATCAAAATAAGAGATTATCTATTTAAATAAATATAATGACAGACATGTTCTCTCAGACTCCCACAAAATTTGATATTTGCGGTGTATATTTGCTTGCACTATAAGGCAATAATTTAAGCCAAATGATAATTTATTGTGTGAATCCAGTTATTGGGATTATATAGAAAAACTTGAAATATAGATCATCTATTATTTCATGGAAAAATCACTTTTATTTTATGAATTGATCAGTAAAATCATTAAGGTACTTTTTTTCGAACATTTTTAAGTTTACACTCTAATAAACGACAAACGCTCAATCAAACTTATAAAACATTTATCAACATTATTCGTGTCTCTGATGAAATAAAAGTAGATTTTGTGTGAAAGATTGTTTAAAAATAGATTTTTCAGAATCAATTTATTAGAAAACAAATTCCAAAGACAGTCATTTACATGAAATCATTTTTAAATAATTTCGAATTTAATGTAAGATTACATTTCACTGTATTCTTATACCCAAGGAACACCAAAACAAAAAAGTTTAGTTTTTCAGCACTCTGTTTTTGACAGATCACGCGTGATTCGTGCCATGTGTCTAAGTCAAAGTTATTCAGTTTGCTTGCATTGTTATTTCATCATGGAAAGACTTACAAAACAAACAACGCTTACAAATCATTGAATTTTATTATCAAAATCAGTGCTCTGTAAAAAATGTGCTTCGCGCACTTCGGGCCATTTTTTAGTCGTCATAATCACCCTACTGAACAGGCAATTCAAGCCATAGTGACCGAATTTCGCACCAATTTCATGTTATTGGATACCAAACCACCCACTCGTATGATATGTGGTTTCAACAAGACACATGCTACACAGCACACGAAACGATAGACCTATTGCGCAATGAATTTGATGAACAATTCATCTTTCGTTTTGGACCATTAAATTGGCCGTCTAGATCGTGCAATTTGACGCGGTTGGACTATTTGTTTTTTGGGTACGTCAAATCTCTTGTTTAAGCCAATAAATCAATATCGATTCAAGCAGTAGAGGACAACATCACACGTGTTATCGGTGAGATACCAGCCGATATGCTCGAAAAAGTAACTTAAAATTGGACTTCTCGTATGGATCATCTAAAACGTAGTCGTGGCCAACATTTACATGAAATAATCTTTAAAAGAGTAAATGGCAAGGATTGATTTTTAATCCTCAATAAAAATTTTGTAATTTTTTCCAATATTCCGATTTTTTTTTTTTGGTTTTTTTGAAAATTAAAAACCAAACGCTTAAAAAATTCACTGATTATTACTCCTGTCCTGCCCTGATCATTTTTTAATCACCCGATATATGTGTACGTATATATGCAGAAACAACATGTGTAGGCTCAATTTCTTTTCCTCCTTTTTTACTCTGTGAATAAAGTATGGGAAACCAGATTTTTTTGGGGTTTGACTATAATGAAAATGGAAAAGTATTTTCGAAATTTTTTGATATTATAAAAAATATGAATATGAAATTCATTTTCTATTTATTTTATTTTAAAAATTGTTATAATATTGTACTTAATCTGTATCGCACATATTACCCATATTCACGTGGTGTATGCTTCTTGTTTCAATATAAGCATAAGGTAACCAAATATGTGTATCTATACATCACATAGCTAAGTATAAAATGTACAATTATGCAAATTTGCCAACCTTATATAGCTATACTTACATACAAAAAAAAAAAAATTAAAACCATAAATTGTCTCATATTTTAAAAATAATTACAAATAATAATAAACTTAAATGAAAATTACATATTTATCTAAATGAAATTTGAAATAAAAGTATTATAAAACTAAAAAAGTATTATAAAAAGTAAAATAAAACTATCAAATTTACTTATTCAATTGCAATATATCATAGAGTTATAGTACTCGTATTTCAATTTAAATTTGAAATTTTTATTATTAGATATTTGAAAAAATAATTTTTTTTTATTATTACTATAAATCATAATAAAAAAGAAAATTTATTGCTTGCTGTTTTTTTGATAACAATATGAGTACAGTGATGAACAAAACATTTAGGATAGTATTTCCCTTAATCTGTTCATATATTTTTTATTAATCTCTATTCCACTTATTAATAATATTTCATCTTTCGTAAGCTGCGATTCCATTTATTGATATTCCGTCAAATATTCGACAAAGAAATGCCACTATAGAATATTTTGACGTCAAAAAGTTTAACAAAGAGAGTGTCATAGTAAATATATATGGTATCATTATATGACGTTGATTCACATTATTTGACATATTGCGTTATTTGTTTGACATCATTATAGTCGACAGTTTGATAGTCGTGAAGAAAAAAATTTGTTAAAGGTTTACATTTTAAGCCCATCTCCGGATGGGGTGGGGTAGTAGCGCAATCGGTAGAGGGGGTGCCCCATATAAACAATCTGAAAAAAATTCGCGGCGCTCAACAAACACAAAACCACACCCCGCTCCCTCCCAAAGGATATACCACTTTGAAAAAAGAATTCGTCAAAGTAGTGTAAAGCGAGAGATCTGGCTGCACCACTTATCGGCAGTCAATGACAGATTGAAGAATCTATCCATCTGCTCCACGTCAAGAGTAACTTGGCCGGAGTTTAATAAAACAAAAACACAAAAGCTTATTGATAAGACATCGCGGAGATAGCCAATCTGGATATAAGTAGCTTGATTTACTACCTGAACGAAATGGACGAAATGGCTATATTCTATGTGAAACAACCAACACCTACGAGGTAACAAAACGGCACGCAATGTGCTAATTGAGTCGGTTTTTTTATTTTTCAAGATTGGAAAACGGACAGCCACGCCAACCAACTAAGCAAAAATTAATTGAATAACTCTTGTAATGAAAAGAGATAATCACTGTTAAATGTTTGAAAGCAAATTTGAAAAATAAATCGCATTTACATGCACTGCATTTGGAATAAAATATTTACATGGTTTTTTGATTTTAAACAGAATTGAAAATTGCGAATAAAAATGTTTGATCTTCATTTGCAGATTTCTCTCTCTCTCTATATACATATATATATATTTTTTGAAATTTTGTTGAATTGATTGAAATTTTATGGATAATTGTATACAAAATCTGAAATGATTTTATTATTTTTTTTCGATGTTATTTTTTCAAATTTTTTACAACAATTTGTTTTGTTCATCACTGTAATGTGTGGTAAACAAACGTTACATTGAAAGAAATAAAAAAAAAAAACTCAATTCTTTTGCTTTCTTCATAAAATAATTTGCATTCAATTTCAGTATTATTTTAAATAAACTTTTTACAGGTAACATTATTTATTGCTCTTTACACATTATGTAAAAATTATTAATTAAATAAATAATTTATATTTAATAAAATGTTTTACGTAGGTTATATAAAATCTACTTAATTATTCATAATATGTACCTATATCGACTTTAAGTGTATTTATATTAACAATTTTTCACGCCAATTGATGTAAACAATATTATGGACTTAAATATTACACACAGATATATTGTAGCAGTATATAATTGTAGTCAAATGGCTTATAAAAAATAATAAAAGACATATAAAAATGGAAATTTTCTGTATGTGATATCATTTTTTAATAATTTTCAATTACATAGAAAAAAACGAAAAAAAATTTGTTTTTAACATGATAATAAGTAAGTACGTGCATACATGTAGTATAACGTGGTGGTATGTTGTATTTGACATATCGAAAGATTATGCTGATTTATAATAATTTCAATTTTGTAAAAAAAAAATTCCTATACTGTTGACGATTTGTACGTACATGTACATGAAGTCTGTTCGATTAGTCATCATCCTAGTAAAGTTAAATTAAAAATTTTATGATTTTCATTTTTATGTCCAGCGTAGATTTCATGCCAGAGTATAGATTTTTTACACAACACATCTCGACCTCCTTACTTTTCACACAAAAAATTCTATAGGGCTACCTCTTTATGTCCATCCTGTGCCTTTTTTTAAAAAAAAAAATTCACCAAATTTAAATTCAGGTTGAGTTCTATTTCTAATACAGAGACAGACCTAAAATTAATCCAGATTTATAAAGCTGAACGTGACAGATTGCAAATGTAAATCATCCCTTACATGATCAGCTGATTCGTTGAATTTATTCATAACCACACAGTCACCACAATTTATTACTTTAAGGTTATTATTTTCGTGTTACTTGCTATTTGAATATCGAAATATTTTAATTATTTTGACTTTTTTTGTTTTTAGAAACGTTTAATTGGTAAAATCACTCATTTCACACAATTTTAATAAATTTAAAAGTATCGCAAAAAAATGCACAATAAATCAGAATCAAAAAACTGTACTGTCAATTTTGACGTCTTCTTCTTCTTCTTCTTCTTCTTCTTCTTCGTCTTATTCTTGTTGATGTCTGTCAATTTTGATGTTTTCAGAACTGGATTAAGATAATCTAGTTACACAACTGGATCATCTAGAAACTGTGATGACAGACAGCCACTTTAATCCAGATTAATGACTTAATCTAGATTAAAATGCTTAGCCTGTCAATGTTATAATCTGAAGCTGGAAAGTTTTATTAAAAACTTGTTTATACCAATTTGATAATATGTACGACAACCTACTCTATATAATGAATCTACATATATACGCTGGATTGCAAATGAGCCCAGTTGTAATCGTTTAGCTTTCTCAAATCCTCCTATTGTATTGTAATCGTCTATGCATCTTTTTCTTGATGATGATTTTCTTGTAATTCATATATGACTAGGTTTAACTAATTCTTAAATTGATTCAATCCTCAACATTGAATTTGTCATTGGCTGGTACAATGAAATACATATTTCAATAATTTAGTATAGTATAGTTCAAAATTACAGTAAAATGGTGCAGAAAGGAACACTAAAAGAAATAGGGAAAAAGTTCAAGATTATCTACCTTAATCTGGATACCAGAGCATAGAAGCATATAGATAGAGAATAGCGATTGTGCCAAGATGTATAGACTAAGAAGGTGAGCCAGAGCAGAAAAGCTGTTTGTAAAGCTTGAAGTCATTACGTCATTTATACCGAGTTTGTAATGCAAGCAACTACCAAGATCTACTGAATTTGACTGAATTGGATTTGTTAGATTTGTTTTTAGGTGTATTTTTGCAATCATATATTATTTTATTTCCAAATTATTTTGTTTTTAAAATGATCATATTATCATATTTTTTTGATTACATACTGTAATATCATTATTGTTTCAAAATTATTAAATGTTAAATATGAAAATTATGAAGGAAAAATACCATTTTTCGTTTGAAATAACGTCACAAGTTTTTAAAAAATAAACTTTTCTGTCAGAATGGCTCACCTTCTTAGTCTATACATCTTGGATTGTGCCGATACGTAATATACAATTCAAACATCAGGTTAAAAGTCAATGATATCTTAGCCCGCATTTACATTATCTTGAAAGTCAAGAACGTGACGTCATTAACTTATAAAAGAGGTATAGAAGTGCGAGACAAGAGGAAACAAGAAAGCAAACCAACTTCAGAGGTGGTTTGCTTTCTTGTTTTCTTGAATTTAGTGTTGCCGGTATGTTAATAATCAAAATTAGTAGAATGTTTCACCATCAACAAAAATACAATACTGCTATAGGTTATTAATAATACTCAATAATAAACAATTTAAATAATTGATAATCAATTAATAATCAATTAAAATAAAAATTTATATGTATATATATTTTTTTAGTTATTTTTTTTTTATCACAATCGAATTTGTAACTTAATTTGAATGAAAAATGTCAAACATGAAAGCAAGAATGAAATTCATAAAATAAGTATATGCCAATACTACTAATAGGCATCGCATATAAAAATATACGACATGAAACATGAACAAGAAAGCAAGAATGGATATATGTAATGTAAATGCTATCGTTCAATTCTGAAACAAGATAAGAAAGCAAGAAAAGACAATGTAAATACGCCCGTACACTCGTATATCGTACTCGTAATACGTCATGCCATATAGAATAGAACTGTTAGTAATGTAGAAATTTTCAATGAAATGATAATTTATGAATTATGACTTCATCAACAGATAAAACCTTTGGAAAATCATAAATATAAATTATGTAAAAAAAAAAAAAAATTATCATACATTAGTAATTGTATGTGTGTTCAAAAATTTTAAAATTTATATGAACAATTTTTCTTATCATCTACTAACATTTTAACGATTTTAATTCCCATAATATTATTTGATCAACTTTCTCTTACAAAATCCTCTATTTTTCTTTCTGTGTACGATGTAGTCTAATGTATAACAACAAAAAAATCAATTTCATATTATGAAAATATATTTTGAGAATTTAAAATTATTCATCATTTTATTCTGATTCATTATTTTACTACATACTCGTATATACATACATATGAGTTATGTATTTTTTGTTGTTATGTGGTTGTCCGATTGTCCAGTTTATTTTTATCAAACAAACATTTTTATTTTTTTTTTCATATAATTATTTTGTCATATGTTTTTTAGTCATAAATTTTTTTTTTTTTCGTAATTAAATATAACGATATACGCATAATAAACATGAAAAGGAAACTACATATTGTCGAATTTATCAATTTTGATAAAATATTAACGTCATATTTTATTTTTATTTATTATGTACTACATACTATATGGTAGTACATACATATTTAAATTATTTTTCTATTTTCACTTTCTTTTAAAGAGTATTTTTACATATACATATGTACATATATATTTTTTTCAAACGAACATTTAAATTATTTCGGGTGATCAAATAAGAGCTACATATATCATTTCTAAATATCGTAGCAGCAACATTAGTTTTCTCTCAGATTCCCTCCAAAATTGTTGGCTGCAAAGCAAAAAAAATTATCAACATCATGGTCGATAATTCTATTGAATTTTCTATTCTTATACGGTTTATGTTAAATCATTGGTTTTTTATTCTAATAAACCATATAACTCGATGTCTTTAAGAAGATCAATATTATTCGTGTTATTGGTGTAAAATAAAAGCAGATTTATGTGAAAAAGTGTTCAAAATTTGATGTTACTTATAATAAAGACAGATCAGAGTTTAGAAAACTTTCTAAACATGTTTAAGTATATAAACTCCTTGGTCTGTCAGCAATCAGCTTGGATAAGTCCGCCCAGAAGTACCTATGTTTAGCCTAAACCACTTATGCCCAGATTCACAGTGGAAGTTTAATGTCAAAGTTAACTAAACCTGAACTTGGGTTTAAATTGAAGATTTAAACTCATTCAGTTTCACAGTTAAATTTTAGTTGACTTTAGTTAACTAAAGTTTAGTTAACTTCAAATTTAATGAAAAGCTCGCAATGAGGGGATTTTATAACTATATACTGATTATAACTGCTGGAATAGAATGTGTAGTTGTAGTACGGCTGTAGGCGGCTATAGCATATAGCTGTTCTATGACTTCTCCTTTTTAAGTTATTTTAATCTTACCCCCTTTTGTCGGTATTTAAACTCCATACAAAGGTTAAACCCGTACTGTGAAACTCATTATTATTTTAATTTGAAGTTTAAACCTTCTACGAAGTTTAAACCTATACTGTGAAACTCGGCATTAATGTAAGTAGTTGATCTCGATGAGAGCCTTTTTTGAACATACAACAAATTACAACTAAACCAATTTTCGGTCTGTCAGTACGAATTCTTAACTAAAAGCTTTTTCTAAACTGATTTAGTAGCTAAATCCAAAAGGAGCTTTTAGTCTGTCAGGCCTATTTATCATTTTATCATTTATATGAATTTATTTCTAAATAATTTTGCGTCTAAATGGTTGCACTTCAATCTACCGTGAAATCAAAACAACTCTTGAACAGAAGTTTAAACCTTATTCTGAACTTAATTTTTCACTGTGAAATTAGGCATAAATATTCCTAAAGGTATAAACTTGCCCAGAACGCTCTACCAGAAGGCGTGGGTTCAAAAATTCAACACTGCGTTAATGTTGCAAAAGAAGCTTTCGTCAACAGTTCAAAAAGTAATCATGAGCATGACTAAAATCATGTGTTCATTTTTGCATTTTATTATTAACACTAACTTATCACAAAATCAACATTTGCATAATGATTTTTGATGTTGCAATGAATAAATAACCTCAAATTCGTGATGTTTAGTTGATTTTAAATTATTATCAATGCTATCATGGATCAAGAAAACAATGAACAGTTAGTTAAATTTCAATATTTTGAACTTGGTTTATTTAATTTATTTTTGATTTCTGTGAATTTTTACCGATTTGTAAAATTTTAAAAGACAACAAAACTTCAAAACTGTCGTAAAATTAATCAGCATCATTAAAGCATCGCAACATAAATAATCAGTGTTGCGCTAACACTGCGGCAACACTTCTGCGATACTGCAAAATCATGATTAATTTTTGAACCCAGCCATATTATGTGCTTTTCCCCTGAAATCATAATTTTTTTTCAAAAAGGGATTAGCATACTCGTATTACAGTGCAAAAATTAAGCCGGATCTATAGAATAACATCAGGAATTTCCGCCACTACATATCTGTATCTTTCGGGTAGGTTAGTAAAATTTGATGCAAAATCAATTAAGTAGTACACGGATTTCGAAAGAAAATACTGTTCACCCTATAAATACTATTCCTACAGGGTGTAACATTAAAAACTTATCAAAAATATCTAAAAGGGAAGCGGCATAATAAAAGTAAAAATAAATTAGATAAAATATAAAATAGACAATATAAATCACAAAGGAAGTTTAGAGAAAATAGACGAAAAAAGACAAAAAAAAAAAAAAACAAAAATATTAGAAGAATAAAGTTGGAAATATTTTTTTTTTTTTTTTGTATGTATGCAATTTGTTTCCGTTTAGTTTGTAGCGAAATTTGAATTGCTACAATTATTAAATTAATTTATTAACATTTATTCAAATGGTTACTTAAACTTTCAAATTATCAAATAAATGCATGGATATCTTTAACAAGTAACTCAAGTATTTTTAGTTCCATTAATAAGTTTTATGCATCATCATTTTTACTAAATGTCATTGTAATGGCTGTAGTCATTGCAATACAATAAATCTTACGATGTCTAACATTCATCCTAGAATATTTATTTCGAGAATTGTTAAAGCGTTTTCATTTGATACTGATATCGTTCAGTCTTCTGATCAATAGAAGATCCACACAGATCATTTTAGACTTATCTGCGTGTTTATTATTAGATCGTAGAATCGTAGGTTATTGTCGGTTACTGCATTTTGTCTTCATTCCTTTTATGGGAAGAAAATTTCACTTGGGATTTTTTGCCCAAACAAAATGCTATTTCACGGTGACATAATCTACATGTTACTGTGAATATTATTTACAGGTCGAAAGGATAAGATTAAGGATTCTATTTAGAATTACATCAGTTAAACATGATCTTATTGCCCCTGTTTTAACCAATCTGATTGATCTTTATTCTTTTATTTATGAACTTTTAATAGTAATTTTGAATAAAATTGAACCTTAAATAATTCTCAATTTATTCTTTTTTTTTTGCTTTTAATTAAACAGGAAATGGTACATGCAAAAGATCCTCCTTCACATTATTTAACAAAATTACGAACTTATTTAGATCCAAAAGCATCAAGAAGTCACAGAGTGAGTATACATATATATATATATATACATAATATTACGATAATACAAGATCTATTCCAAAAGTATCTGACCTGCCTTCACGTCCTGACTTGTGGTGGATACCTTTCAAAGTAGTTGCCATATGATTGGTATTTAGTTCACTCCTTACAACATATTAGTTTCAATTTCAATCGTCTTTCTGTTGTCGAATGTTGTCTTGTCAACATTGTTTCTTGGGATTATTTTTGGACAATTGTATGGGGAGGCTGACTAAACTGTACAACATCGATAACTAATCTATCATCTAGAAAATTCGTGCGAAATTACTATTTACGACCATGATCCACAGAGATCCATCTAATATTTTGGCATAGTCATAGAGATATGAAGGCAGGTCTGCTGATATATTTTGGGACAGATCTCGTCTCTCTTACATATTTTCATTAGAGAGTAAAAAATAAACATTTTAGTAATAAATTATTTTCGTTTTATTTCTTTCAATTTAAAGAAAAGGAAAATAGTAGGTGAATCGACATCAACACAAGTTCTAAGAGATTTAGAAATTTCGTTAAGAACAAATCATATCGAATGGGTTAAGGAGTTTTTAAATGAAAGTAATCAAGGTTTAGATGCATTAATTGATTATTTAAATTTTCGTTTATTAATGATGCGCCATGAACAACGTATACAAGAAGCTAAAACCGAATCTGAAGAACGTTTAAATTCAAATAATACTACGAATAATGTTTCTACAAATAATGTTGTCGGTGGTACATCAAATAATAATAGCAGTAATCATGAAGCGATGATGATTAAAGGGCAAACAACATCAGCAACAGTTAATGGTTTTTTAAGGCCATCATTAAATGATGTTTTGGATAGTCCGAGTATAAAAAGGCGTTCAAGGCATATTGCTAAATTGAATATGGGCGCATCAACAGATGATATACATGTGTGTATCATGTGTCTGAGAGCAATAATGAATAATAAATACGGTTTTAATATGGTAATACAGCATCGTGAAGCTATAAATTGTATAGCGCTTAGTTTAATACATAAATCATTAAGAACAAAAGCCTTGGTATTAGAATTGTTAGCTGCTATTTGTTTGGTAAAAGGCGGTCATGAAATCATATTGTCAGCATTTGATAATTTCAAAGAAATATGTCAAGAGCAAAAAAGATTTCAGACATTAATGGATTATTTTACAAATTATGATGTATTCAATATTGATTTTATGGTTGCATGCATGCAATTTGTTAATATTGTTGTTCATTCAGTTGAAGATATGAATTATAGGGTACATTTGCAATACGAATTTACAGCATTAGGCTTGGATAAATATTTAGAGAAATTACGATTAACAGAATCTGAAGAATTACAAGTACAAATATCAGCGTATCTTGATAATGTATTCGATGTGGCTGCATTAATGGAAGATTCTGAAACGAAAACTGCAGCATTAGAAAGAGTACAAGAATTAGAAGATGATTTGGGTAGAACATTAGATCGTAATGCTGAATTAGAACGTGAATTTATGTGTAAATTAGCTGAATTAGAATCAGAATTAAATCAAATACGAACCGAACGAGACGAATATATGCAATTGAAAAGGCAAGCTGATGAAGAAGTATCAACACTAAGAAAAATTGTTCGACAAAATGAACAAGAATTACGAAATCGTGAATCAATGCTCGAAAGTAAAAATCAAGAATTACAGACTTTAACAAAATCTCTACCGAGGAGTGGAGGAAGTAGTCCTCAGTCGGCGAATTGTGGTAAAAATTTGATGTCATCGAATTCTTCTATGTCAGGAACGTTATCTGAAGTATCAATAACAGCAGCTCCACCGCCTCCTCCACCACCACCTCCTCCTCCGCCAAAACCTATGATGTCGTCAGCATCAACTCCACCTCCACCACCAATTCCACCACCACCACCTTTCGGTGGTAGCGGTACCGCAAATTTATCAAATATTAGAGAACCACCAAAAGCTCCACCATTCCTTTCATCATTCATACCAACTCCGCCGGTAGCTGGATTTATGCCAGCACCAGATGGAGCCATGACAATCAAACGTAAAGTTCAAACGAAATACAAACTTCCGACATTAAATTGGATTGCGCTAAAACCAAATCAGGTTAGTATACCACCATTTTGGTAGCTAAAAGAGAAATTTAAAATTCCGTTATTCGAATATTTACGATTCTGTTTTCATTTTTCATTTATATGTATGTATAGGTTCGAGGAACAATTTTCAATGAACTAGATGATGAAAAATTGTATAAACAGATCGATTTCACTGATTTCGAAGAACGTTTCAAAATTGGTCTTGGTACATTAATATCGAATGGATCATCAGAAACTGATGGCTTATCATCATTTCCAAGTAAAAGATTTAAGAAACAAGAGAATGTTTCGCTACTCGAAAATACGAGATCACGAAATATTGGTAATTTTTTTTTTTCAATAAATAAAATAAAATCCGATATCTAGAGCTGTAGATTATTCATTTATTTATACTATTGTATGTAAACATTTTTTTTTTTTTTGGGTTTTGTTATTTTTGTATTTGTATACTGTAGCTATATCTCGTAGAAAATTAGATATGCCAATTGCTGATGTTATAAATGCTATAAATAACCTCGATTTAAAGAAATTATCTCTCGAAAATGTTGAAATTTTACAAAAAATTATACCAACTGATGTTGAAACGAAAGCCTATAAAGAGTATATCGGTGAGAAAAAAGATCTAAATTTATTAACAGACGAAGATAAATTTATGCTGCAATTAACTAAAGTCGAAAGAATATCATCGAAACTGTCGATTATGAATTATATGGGAAATTTCTTTGATAGTTTGCATTTGATAAGTCCGGTTAGTAAATAAAAAAAAATTGATTTTCTGATTTGATTAATTGTGAGATTTTTTTATTTTCATTTAATTTTTTATAGCAAATTTATGCCATAACAAATGCATCAAATTCATTAAAATCATCTCGTAAATTTAAAGCCGTCCTAGAAATTGTTTTAGCATTTGGTAATTATTTGAATAGCAGTAAACGTGGACCAGCTTATGGTTTTAAATTACAAAGTTTAGATACATTATTAGATACAAAATCAACAGATAAACGAATGTGTTTATTACATTATATTGTTGCAACGATACGACAAAAATTTCCAGATTTATTAAATTTTGATACAGAATTATTTTGTATTGATAAAGCAGCACAAGTATCACTTGAAAATGTTATTACCGATGTACATGAATTAGAAAAAGGAATGGAAATTGTACGAAAAGAAGCTGATTTACGTATAAAAGGTGCTCATACACATATTTTAAAAGATTTCTTAAATAATTCTGAAGAAAAATTAAAAAAAATCAAACATGATACAAAAAATGCACAAGAAGTATTTAAAGAATGTGTTGAATATTTTGGTGAATCAGCAAGAAATGCTGATGCAAATGCATTTTTCTCAATGATTGTACGTTTTACAAGGGCATTTAAGGTAAATTATGTAACAATTTCATCATAAATATGCATAATCAGGGATATTTTGGTTATTTTAAAAGATTTTGTCAACTTTTTACATTCTGTTAACTTTCATGAAAAATTTTGACAGTTCCAATGTCAAAATTACGTATGGAAAATAACAGAATGTGAAGTTATAGCACAATCTGCTAACACGAATAAATAACCAGAATAGCCCTGAATTTTTTGGTTGTGCATCAAAAAATGATATAAATTTTATTTTATTTCGAAAAAAAAAAAAAACGAAAATTTATAGAACACAGATCAAGAAAACGAACAGAGAAAAAGATTAGAACAGGCAGCTGCATTAGCAGCCAGTAAAAAAGAAAATGATCAGGTGATTCTCAGAAATAAAGTAAATCAAAAGAAACAGCAAGTAAGTTTGAAACATTTTTTTCTTATCATTTTATTTATTATCGAATTGTACACATTATAAATACAATACAAAATTAAAACACTGATTAAATTTATCCAAAAAATCTTTGTTAAATTCCTGTGCTAAAAACAAATGCAAAAAATATCGAAAAATCAAAAAGTTGGTTTTTTCACATTTTTTTTCTTTTTTAGATATCCGATGAAATTTAATAGTGTTCTGCATTTTTATTTAATCTGATTTTGCATACGAGAGTGAATTGATAAGTCTTTAGAATGAAATACTTAGTATGTATTGTAGAGCCACTGAAGATTGGCGAAGGAGAAGCGTGCGCAGTAGAACCCACTTACCCTTTCCACTGAAATTTAACAGTGATGGAAACATACAAATACAATTTTGCAAAAATCCTTCTTAAAAAGGAAATTCTCAATTCAAGTGGGAATTTTTTATCTACACAATTTCATACAAAGTATATTTTATTTTGCAATATTTAATTCGATAAGGAAATATTTGTAAATTTTAAAATTATAGTTACTATCACTGATCGCACCGCACCGCACATATTGTTATTGTTATTCATTCTGCTTTATTTAAATTCCAAATTTTTCCTTAGTAGCATGGCATTCGTCATATAATCACCATTATTAGAAAAGTGCTGCTGTTTTTTAAGCTAAAAAAGAGGATATGCATTGTGTGTGCTGTCGCTGTCGCTAATCTACACTCGACAGTCGTTGTGTTCACTGAGTGGAAGACTTAATCTTTGTTTCTTTTTGCGATTTTTCGTACTGAAGGGGAAATTAAAGGAAATTTTGAAAATATCTCCCATCTGCGCGAGTTTTCGCCATGGTTAGCTGGCTCTACTGTATATACTTTCGAAAATGTACCGAGAATTTTTTACTTGAAAAACAAAAACCCCGTTTTATAACGTAACCACAATTCGACTTCCAAAACGACAACAATTTCTCAGTTGTCAAATTTTATCGACAAGGAAACTACGCCCGCCCTAATTCATTATTGCACACACAATTCATCAGTCAAAGATCTTCAGATACTGTTGTTAAAATCTAGTACGCTGATTGACCTGAATTCAGATTCGAAAAGTATTCTATTTAGCTTCCTGAATTCGGATTGTGGATTGTAGACTGTGTAGATTTGCATCATATGTTCATGTAGAGTATAAAGACATTTGTCATATTTATCAATATTTTTCATGGATATGGTGATTAATTTAAAGTTTTCGATGATAAAATTGATTCAAATTTCAACATACATATCGTATTGTCAAAAATTCGGATCGAAAAACATAAAATTTTATTTAATTTATGCCTGAGTGAAAAATATGACAAAAAGTCTACATAAACAGAGCTCGACATCTGTTATTCATTGGTAGAAGCGAGGTGTCTGAATTCAGGCAACTTTTTTTACATTGTTTTTATATGAGGATCTGAATTCAGGTTTATGAGCGTTCTATCAGCGTTCTAGGCCTTATACTATTGACACACTGCAGAGATAAACCATGGTTATCTCAAATGGGTGACACATTTAAATTGAGGTGAACTAGTTTTTTATGTATTCATACGACACCTGTCGAGATAAATTTAAACACTAATTCTTTTTCATCTAGAGTGCGTTCATAAACGTTACTATAGTTAACTATAGTAGTATAGTAGTTATCATTTGTCGTTCAGAATGGTGGTGGTAAAATAAAACATAACTACCAACATAACTTTTTAGCGTTCATAAACATCTGTAGTAAAGTAAATTTTTAACTATTTGATGTCAAAAATCAAACCTGCTCGAGAGCATGGTTACCGATAGTAAGCCTTTAAGTGGCAATGACATTGACAATAAAAAAATCGTTTGTCATTTAATTTTGTGTTGTGAATTGTGAAAATTTCAATTTTATTTATTTGAAAAAAGTAGTAGTATTAAAAATTAATTTTTGACAAACAAAAAATATAATAATTATATATAAAAAATTTTTGAAAATTTTTTAAACTTGACTTGACAGCTGAATGACAATTTATTGCTACTACTGTGGTAAAAATCGCGTTCAAAAACTACTTGAAGTTAACATAACTATGACTGTAGTACAACATAACTTTGCTTAAACTATACTATACCATGACTATGGTTAAAGTAATTATCATGAACGCACTCCTAGTCAGCTCAGCATTTTAGCTAAAATTTGGTTTGACAGTTTGTTTAAATATAATGTATAAAAAAAAATAACACAAACGTCAAAGATAACTGAGTTTGAAATTTGTTAACAAGATAACTGAGTTCTAGAAACTCGATTAACTTAACCGAGTTCTAAAAGTCGGTTATCGTAAAGATAAACCAGAAAACTGAGATAACCAAGGTTGATCTCTGCAGTGTCTCAATAGTATTACAAGTTTAATAAAATTGAAAACTGCTTACGATGAATCAATTTTATTTTATATTAGAAAAAAAGGCCAAGCATATGAATGGTGGTAGAAATAGAATGCATTCAACGATGGCCAAGAAGTGGTTGGGAATTTACTTCGACTCGACTTCGTATACAGTCACAATGGTATCAAATTATAGCCACAAAAAATTACCTTTACACATTTTAAGTGGAATTTTTTAAATGAATTCTCGGTACTTTTTCCACAGGATCATTTTTTTTTTTTTCATTTCAAAGACTTATCAATCCATTCTCGTAGAAGAGAAGAACAAAAAAAAAACGATTTCTGGATTTTATTTGTGTAAATGTATACAAATCGAACAAACTTTTTTTAATCTTTTAAATTGTGAACATTTTTTCTTTTTTTCCCTAAAGAAATGTATATAGCGGTTGCATAAGAACATATCTACTACTGTCTATATGTAACTAATTTACTAATTGGCTTTCTTTTTCTCTTCTTTTTCTTCCTATTTTTTTTTTTTTAAATTAGAAATTCAATTATAAGGCTTCGGATAAAAGTTTAGTAGTACATAAGCAAATAATTAAAGTGATTTAAATCACGTTGACACCGATTTTTATAATTAGCAAAAAAAAAAAAAAATACATTTTTCATTTAAAATTAAAAAAGTTTACTTACAGAATTAACTGTTAAATGATTTACAATTTCAAACAAAAACAAGTTAATTTTTCTTTTACATTCAATGACTATCATTTTACTACTCAAAATGTAAGTTTTTTTCTTTTTTTAAAGGAAATCACACTTTTTTTTTCCTTACATTATGAAGCATGCTGCCAACAAATAAATACGTATGTAAATGTTGACTAATTAAATCTTTTAAAAATAAAGAATGAAACAAAAAATTCGACTAATCCGTGCTACTTACTATTTATTTGCAAGATGTAACATAAAATATATGTATATTTGACTGAATTTATCATAAAAATGATTATCTGTATATTTTGAAGTGGACTAAATGTTCAAAAAAGCGTTAATAATTATGCTATAAGAGAAAACAGATTGAAAATATAAATTAAATTGAATTGCATCAGGGAAATTATTTTGTAGTCACCATCCAAAATTATGGTTTCACTAACATTTTTTTTTTTTTTTGACGATGAATGTCTTTTCATTTTAATTTCATTATATTATTGTGAAATTTTGTGAAAAATTTCATGTACGAGGAGATTAACAAAAGTTCTCGCAAAAATACTAGAGCTACCTATAGTTTATTGGTTCAACATTTCTCAACATAATCACCATCTAATTCTATACATTTCTTAACTTTATAAATCCATTTGTTAAAACATTCTTGAACATTCTCCTTTTTTAATACTCTAAGTTGCTCTTCTACAGCATTTTTGAGCTATGTTTCGTCTTCGTATATTCTTCCTCGTAATGGCTTCTTAATTTTTGGAAAGTGCTAGAAGTCGCATATAGAGCTGAATCGGGCGAATAACTATTAAGTCTGACGTCGCTTTCGCTTTGTGTGCAGGAACATTGTCGTGATGAAGAAAGTATCTCCGCAATTCAGTTTTGGGACGTCCTTGTAGTATATTTTCGAAAACTTTTGGTAAACAGTTATTCAAATACCAGTTTGCTGTAACAGAGTGTCCTGCTTCTAAAGGTATAGATACAATAATTCTACTTCTAATAAATAAAAAAAAAAATCGCAAACATTACTTTTCGAGCGGACTTTTGGCGAAAGCTTTTCACTGGGGAAGGTTGACCCTTTTCACTCCATACAGACGACTGAAGTTTTGTTTCAGGCTTGCTATTATAAAACCATGTTTTATCGCCCGTCTTAAGATTATTAAAATTCACAGACTGGCCTTCCTTAAATTTTTCCAAGAAAAATTGAGCGAAACGAACACGAGCTGCTTTTTCTTCTTTACCCAATAGACGTGGAACCCACTTTGCACATTTCTTTGCACATACCCAAGACTGTCATTTAAAATTCTTGAAACTGCCATGGCATTTGTTCCTAGTGTGTAAGCAATTGATTCTTCCGTCCTTCGTGAATCCTTAAAGCAGCTTCCTCACAGTATTAACAATGGTGTCATCAGTAGAGGTTTTTGGAAGACCATCGCGAGGATCGTCTCTTACAACGAAATGACTGGTTTGAAATTTGTTAAACCACTCGTACACGGTACGGATAGATGGAGCGTCGTCACTAAATGCAGCTAAGCATTCTTGAAATATTTCTTGCGGACCAAGCTTCCGGCGAAAGCCATCTTCTTTACTTGGTAGCGGAATTGCAGTTGAACTCGCTTCATTTAACTTTCTTTTTCTTATTTCCATCTTTACAGAATTACTTGAAATTACTTTTGATAACAATAAAAAGTCGTTCGGCTTTTATACAAAAAACAGGTCAAAACGGATTATCCCATCCCAATTTTTGCGAGAATTTTTGTTAATCCCCTCGTACATATATCATTTATAAAAGGGATAATATCGGATGATCAAATGAGAATCACATGTATATTTATTAAATTTCATAACGTCCATATTTTGTTTTAAAATTGATATATTTTGTGGTGAGTGTTATTTGACAAAAATCACCATGGAAAGAGCTTTTACTAGACAGACACACAGACAAGAATTGAAAAGTTCTGTCTGTGAATGCTAAAATTTGACTGTTTTCAGTAATTCAGATCTTTTCTAACTTTCCAGTCAGCTCTAACTATTTCAACACTGAAAAAAAATATATTATATGTGTACTTAAATCAAAAAGTACTCAAATCTTATTTATCGAACACACTAAGTTTTCAGATTTAACTCAGATCTAAATTACCGAAAACTGCCTTTTTATTACAAAAAATTAAAAATAGATAGCTCTCATTTGATCACCCTTTAAATAGTAATAAAAATCAAATTGAAAATTTTTCCTTTCATATTCATTAATTTCCAATATTATAAATATGAATGCATGCATATACTATATCATTCATACATTAATCAGGGATAATAATAATTTTTCGTCTCATTCATTCTTCTCATCTTGATGGGAAAAATACTTAGCATCACTATAAAAGCACACAAAAATACTTAATTTTCTTTAAAAAAAAATTTTTTTTTATTTCTTCGCTCTATATTTTACAGGAGGCCGTTATAAATGAATTAAAGAGTAAAACAAATTCAGTACGTGAAAAGAAATTACTTCAACAGGATGAAGTGTATAATGGAGCTTTAGAAGATATATTGTTAGGCTTGAAAAATGAACCGTATCGTCGAGCAGATGCTGTGCGACGTAGTCAAAGGCGTCGTATCGATAATAATCGTTTATCAAAAACAATGGAAGAATTAGAAGTTTAACAAAAAAAAAAAAATGATGAAAAAAGTATGAGACATGATTTAAATAAAAAAAAAAATAATAATAAAAATTATTTGTACATACGAGCATAAATATTTATAGGTCTTTGCATTCAGACAGAAAACGGAGCTGAATTAATCAGCGTTACAAAAACCAAAAAAAAAAAAAAAAAACATTACGAATACGTTTAATACAAGTCCACAAATTATGTGTAAAAGCGAAATGAATCAGATTTTCTTTGCTTCGCTTCGTTTTCTATCTGCAAGCGGCCTAATATTATAATGTATAGAGGTATAGATTATATTTTTTCAAATTTTTTATACACACATATCAAAATTTATTATAAACATTTTTAATTATAATAATTTTTGGATTTATAGAAACGAATAAATGATGTGATGTGGTGATGATATAAATAAAACGAAAACGAAAATAATTATTGTAACATTCAAAAATATATAACAAAATGAAAATTTTTTTTATACTGCATAAAAATTAAAAGAGATTTGTAATCATAAAAATTTTACTATTATATCGAATATGAGATCAAGAAAAATCCTAAAGAATTTTTTTATATAAACTAATTTTTTATACAAGTGAAAAAAAAGAAAAAAATAAAAATGAAAAAAAAAAAGAATGATTAAAAAATTTTTTTCAACATTAAAACATTCCTTATCGAGTTTATGATATATAGAGCATATACATATATAGTTTAGAAAGATAACAAATAAAATAATTTGATTTTTTTAATAAGAAATGTCCAAGAAAACAAGAAACAAAAATGTCCAAGAAAACAAGAAACAAAAACAAAGAAAAAAGTGATCGATGCTATTCTGGTCGTGTTAGCAGCAAATTTTTGCTACTGTATGTACATAACTTGATGTTCGAACTTTTCTCTTCTATTCTATGCTAATGCCGCTTCTACATATTCAATTCAGTTACTTTAACTTTGACTTTGATTTAATGGATATGTATTAGAACTTCTACATTCAATATGCAGTAGACTTGACAGCTACTTTTACATGTTAAGCATGCTGTGAAGTCGAAAGTCAAAGTCTAATAACACTGACAGGCTAAGCATGTCAATCTAGATTAAGTCGTTAATTTGGATAAAAGTGGATGTCTGTCATCACAATAACTAGATGATCCAGTTGCATAACTAGATTATCCTAATCCAGTTCTGAAAACTGGATAACCCACATACACTGGATTTGCAGTAGGAAGAAGAAGACATAAAAATTGACAGTTCAGTTTTCTGGCTCTGTTTTATTGTGTATTTTTTTTTTTTGCGACTTATTAAAATTGTGTGAAATGAGTGATTTCACAAATTAAACGTTTCTAAAAATAAAAAAGTTAAAATAATTAAAATATTTCGATATTTAAATCGCAAGTAACACGAAAATAATAGCCTTAAAGTAATTTGTGGTGACTGTGTGGTTACGAATAAATTCAACGAATCAGATGATCGCATTAGGGATGATCTACTTTGCAATCTGTCACGTTCAGCTTTATAAATCCGAATTAGAGATAACCCGGATAAGTTTATCTAGATTAATTTTAGGTCTGTCTCTAGTATAAGTTGAAGTCACTGCATTGAATGTAAAAGCGGCATAACTTCTGTTTTATACATATAAAATTCTTTAATAATTTGTTAAAAAAATTTTGTACGAAAGATTTATTTTCTTCGGAATTGTCAAAATTAATTGTCGACAAAAAATATGATTTACATATTTTCAAAATTATTGACTGTTATTTGTTGATTGTTAAGAAACATCTGATTTCTGATATATGTATATATATACAAAATAAATGATAATTTTTTTCAAATAATAATCGAATTCTTGCCAATTTAATAGAAGAAAAATTACAATTAGTTGATTCTCACTGATGAAATTTGAACAAAAATAATACATTCACAAACTGTAATCAAGTACTCAAATTAAGTAGAAGATATTTTCAGTTGAATGCATAACTAGATTCTAGGGGTGTCGTAAAATAATCTCTTGGCCCGCATTTACATTATCTTGAAAGTCAAGAACGTGACGTCATTAACTTATAAAAGAGGTATAGAAGGGCGAGACAAGAGGAAACAAGATAGCAAACCAACTTCAGAGGTGGTTTGCTTTCTTGTTTTCTTGAATTTAGTGTTGCCGGTATGTTAATAATCAAAATTAGTAGAATGTTTCACCATCAACAAAAATGCAATACTGCTATAGGTTATTAATAATACTCAATAATAATCAATTTAAATAATTGATAATCGATTAATAATCAATTAAAATAAAAATTTATATGTATGTATAGATATTTTTTTAGTTATTTTTTTTTTATCACAATCGAATTTGTAACTTAATTTTAATGAAAAATGTCAAACATGAAAGCAAGAATGAAATTCATAAAATAAGTATATGCCAATACTACTAATAGGCATCGCATATAAAAATATACGACATGAAACATGAACAAGAAAGCAAGAATGGATAATGTAAATGCGCCCTTGGGAAATAATGCCATATGATATTATTTTTTATTTTAAATGATAAATAACATCTTATATGCAGAATGGCTTTATGTTTTTTTATTGAAAATAGGAATTTATACCATAGGACATTATTTCATATTTAATTATGATTTTATTTCTGAATTTTAAGATTACATTAAGTCATATTTTAATATTTAATTTAATATTAACCGACTCTACAAATGCATTGTAAAAGGTGATAGTGTATGTGGTTGGATTCATTTAGTAATCATGACTTTAAAGTGTTGCTTCAATGTTACTGCAACATTACAATTTTTGTATTACGATGCAATTATTGTGCTAGTGTTAACGTTAGTGTTACTAATGTGTTGGAAAACGAACCAGATTATTTTAGTCATGATTACATCTTGAACGCTTGATTGGACATGTTGCTGCAGTATTAATGCAGAATTAACTTTATGAATCCACCCTGTATGTCGCATTTTCTATACAGACATACACATACTGTCAAATTTATCTTCTACAAATTAAGTAAAAATTTTCACACAGATTCTTTAATAATTGTCCCACATTCTGGACATAAAACATAAATTTAAAACATAAAATATAACAAAAATGTACAATTTTTACAATTTTTTGCCATTATTTCAATTTATTTATGAGAAATAAAGCCATATGATTTTATTTCATATTATTATGAGGCAATTATTTCACAATTCACATTAGAATTAAGGCCTTACGATTAATATGATGTTATTTATCATTTAAAATGAGAAATAATGTCATATGGCATTATTTCTCAAGAGATTATTTCATGGCACCGATTCTAGGTGTGTGTGTGTGTGTGTATATGTAAGAAATTCGACAATAATATTTCGTCAGAAATTGTTCACAATAAATGAAGCAAATTGTTGGAGATAGCCAAAATCAAAACCAATAGAAGACTGTTGTTGAGCTTAAAGATGATAATTATCAATTAACAATTCCTAAAAGTTGACAGAAAATATCAAGTGTGTGATGGACACGGCACGATCAGAATTGTATCTGGATACCTAATTAATTTATATTTTAATAATACTTGTATCTACAGTATTTAGTAGATTTACCATATATGTATGTATGTGACCAATACTTACTCGTATAATGTGACGACTGTATTTTTTGCAAAACTATTTTTGAGCACAAATTTTTTGATAGAAAAAAACATTTTTTTTTGTTTTTTAATTTCTCAAAATATACATAAATAGCATATTATGTATATATGTAGATACATTATTACAATTATAAGAAAATATTTTGCCGTCATAAATGAAAATAAAGCCTTGTTTTTATACGAAAATTAGTAGAAAAAAAAATGTAGAAAAAAAAAACAAAAAAAATAAATAAATAAGACTAAAACTAAAGAAGATTTTTTATCGTAATATACACATAAACTAATATTGTTTAAAATAAAAGAAGAATAAGAAGAAAAATAAACGTAAACGTAAAATGTGAAATTCTTTTTTAAAAATTATATCAATACAAAGTAAAAAATAAAAAAAAATCATAAAATTTTGTCTTTGAACAAACAGAAATCGAAGCGATTCTAATCTAAGCTGAACTTACTACATGTATGAGACGACCTCTATTGCGTATAAGTATATACAACTTTTTCCCGGTGGAATTAAACATTGTTCCAATCAAAAACAACATCATTTCAAAACAGAACAAAAAAACATTTTTCAAATCAAACTCAATGAAATTCAATTGCTATTGATTTGACATGAAAATTGTTGTTTTTGATTCGAAAAATGTTGATTTTTATTTAAAAAAAATGTTGTTTTTGTTTGAAACAATGTTGGATCCTTATCATGATAAACGATAGACGATCACAATCGAATCGATGAAACGAAACTAAAACGAAAACGATATAAAATTGCTATTGGGTGCGTTCAGTTCCACTTAGCGATGTAAAATTTTCTATCGCTGCAATAATTTCTCTTACTGAACGACTTCACTGCATATTCGCTACATTGCAGCGATGAAAATATTTTGCAGTTTGCAGAAAAAAAGTTCGCTTTAAAATTCATCGTAAACAAATTTTGACATGTTTGAAAGGTGAATTCAATGGTTGAAAAGTTAATGCATATTTATTAGTAAGGTGTATAATTTTTTATTATTAGAGTGATGAAATTACTTTTCATTTTGATGGTTTTAAAATGTTATGTATTAAAATGTCATTGTATTAATATCAACTTACTTATTTGCTTTACTATCAACTGTTCACAGCGGAACACGCTGTAAACAGTTCAGTAAATTGTGTATAGCGATTATCTAAAAATCGCTGCATTTTCATCGCTGATTTGCATCACTGTAATGAACTGAACGCGCACCCATTATCTAACTTTATCGTTTCGAACATTAAGTGATACATGGTGGTACAATATAAATTCCTTATACAAACGATGCTTTCCTGTTGTTTACTTCATACAATTTCCAGTTTTGTTGTAAGAAAAATGGGTTCGTTGTCATTTCTATTATTTTGTTGATGTTTTAAAATATCATTTTTGATATTAATCTCCTTTTTTTTTTAATAAAATTAATTTGATATTAATATTCACAAATATCAGTAATATGCTTTAAATAAAAAAAAAACATCTATTAAAAAATCAAAAAAAAAAAAAAATTATAAGTAAACGATGAACAAAATGCTATCGACTGAGTGAGTAGACGATGAGAATCGTTTGAATTTGAATTTGGAACGTTTCGTTCGACTATCACGATCGCATTTTCAAGAAGACGATACGAAACGTTTTGTTTTCGTTTTTTCATGATAATGCCCTAAGATTCCACTGGGAAAAGGTATATGTATATGTATATCGATCGTATCCGTGAGTCGTCCTCGATTTTACGATTTTACTTAGTGACGACAATCGAGCTACTATATAGTTTAAATTTAACGTTTAAAATTGTGAACAGACTGAGATAATTAATTAACTAATAATTAACATGAATGGAATCAATGGAAAATATGTAATAATTGAATCGATTTCTGTTTGTACATTATAAAGTTTTACACACATATTACATTCATACACTATGTATTTTTATGTATGTAATATATACAGTGCTGTGAAAAAATTTTGAAACAAACATAATTTCTCTAAAAAATGAATAATATGGACACATTTATTTTTTGTTAAATTTTTATTTTATTATACAAAAAATATTCTTTATAATGTTTATACTAACAAAAATTATTAAATTTATAACAATAATGCTCAATTTTACAGTGGAAGCTTAAGCTTAAGATTTTTCGATTTCACAGTGGTGGCTTAATTCTAAGCTTGGCTTGATTGCTGGTTTAACTTAAGCTGTCAAAATTCAGCGCTTAAGGTAGAACTATAATTGACATGGGTAACATGGGAAACATAAAAAATAACGTCACATTTGGTTAACTATAATAACATAGATAACATACTAAACATAAACAATACGAAACGAATTTCACAAAAAGAGGTTATGGCTTATGTTACTTATGTCATGTACGCTTTCGATCGTACTGCTTATGTCGAGCTTATGTTAAATGTGAAAAAGAAGAAAACATATAAAAAAAAATTCGAAAACTTAATTTTTTTTAGCAATAATTCATAAAAACAAATAACAAAAAATAATTCCTACAAATACAAATAATTATACAAAAAGATCTGTACCATTTTCTTGTGGTTCACATATCTATTCCTAGGTAACATCTTTGGTAAAATTACGGTAACAACAAAAAGTCAAGTAACTCAAGTATTATTGTATGGACTGTTGTACTCTAAAGAAGAAGAAAAAGTCTCTTTTGAAAATTATATTTTAGTTTCAGTACAAAACGTAATAGGGAAAAGGCATGCTTTCGAAGTTCAATTTATGCATAGGGAAAGATACCTTTTTGATACTTAAAAAATATAGAAAAGGTTAGGTATCTTTTGAAAAAAAAACACTGATTTTCGATTCGATTTTTAAATCAGAAATGAAAACTTTTTCAAATTATTTAAACTATTTCTAATAGAAAAAGAAACTAATTAATAAAATGGCATATCTCTATACTATTTTCAGAAATCGAAGTCAGTATTGTGCTTATGGAAAAAGTTACCCGATGAGTTTCTGATAACTTCACATATAATATTTTGTAGGAAATTCTGAATAATATATCTCTGTCTTGATTGAAATTGAGATCTGATCACCCCACACACGAGACAGATTTATACAAACGCAATGTGAAAGAATATAGAAAAGCATGCCTATCTTGCCTGTACTGACTTCAATTTCTGAAAATAGTATAACTATTTTTTTTTTTTTTTTTTGAAAAACACTTAAGTGGGAACTGTAATCGACATAAGTGACATAGGCTATGACATATGTCGTAGCCGAACACAGCCAAATCAACGAGCTAAACTATAATTGATATTACCGACATTCGTTAAAAATTCGTTAAACATAAAATCGACATAAGCAGTACGATCGAAAGCGTTCATAACATAAGTAACATAAGCCATAACCTTATTTTGTGAAATTCGTATTGCTTATGTTTAGTATGTTATCTATGTTATTATAGTTAACCAAATGTGATGTTTTAACATTCGTTATTTTTTCTCATGTTTCCCATGTTTCCCATGTCAATTATAGTTCTACCTTTATGATCCCCTTTTGATTCTAATACAAGATAAATAGAATAGAATACTCATTCATAAGGTATGATCGGTATTTGTATGGAAGAGAGTTTTATTCTCTTGACTGATGTCATCGCCAGCTTAAAATAATGAAATTCGTATTAAAAAATTTTCATTTAGGACTTAAACCAAATAAAAAACTAAAAAAAAAATGCGATAAATTAAATTTCAATTACTTATAATAATGTAAAGCTAACATTTAAAAAAAAAAAAATAAATAAATAAAAAAAAATTCTTAAAACTTACATAGTACTTTATGTAACACACATGTTATTAAAATATTATCTTAGAAAAAATGAATAAAAATTCAAATTCAACTATCAAAAACAGCATTTTTTTAATGTATATTTCCATAACATTGTTGTGTACAAGAAAATATTTTACTCAAATTGACTTCCGATGACGTCACACTCTCTTAAAAAATTTTTCGATCATACCTTATAAGTATTCTATTTATCTTGATACTAATCACTGATCAACCACTAAGAATAAGATGTGACACTCTTTTTTTTTTTTTAAATTTACCAACACACATAAATATTTTAAAATAATAAAAAAAATCATAATTCAATTTACAAAAACAGTACAGAATTAATGTACTTTCTTATTTCAAACCCATATTTCCTTATAAACCGCCGTAATGAAGAAAAGATACAAAACAATATATAAATGTGAGCAATACAATCATATTGTACATGTATACGATTTTTTCACAATGCATTTTTAAAGGCGATCTGGAACTTTTTCACTGTGTTAGCACTGGTTAGTTTGGTTAGACAATGTAAATCATAGGGAAAATTGAAACTGATACGCAGATGTTTACATTTTTTCATAATGTATTTTTAAAGGCGATCTGGAACATTTTTTTGACTACCTGACGCGTCATTATATCAAGATATAAGGTGATTCATATAATTTCTGAGAATTTTGAAGACAAGAAAAAGTTTATTTTGTTAAGCTATATATTAGAGTAAGAATTTAATTTATAATTAAGAAATTTAACAAAAATGTAAAAACATTTGATATCAAACACAAAATTTTAAGTGTAATGCATTTACAATTAATTTTGTTTATTTTAGATAAAAAATTTTAAATAACAAAATTTGTACTTTTTTTAATGAGTATACCCTGTAATGTTACATTTTTTAAAACGGTTGGTGTTGCAGTTCCATTTTTTTTGTCTCTTTTTCGTACAAAGGCTCTTAATTACTATCGACTTTTAGTAAAACCGTTAAGGCAGAATGAATAACGGGACAAAGGTCATGAGAAATTTTTGCTAACATGTGCTCAGTGCCACTACTGTATAAATATAGATTTACTGTGATTCTAATAGACACAATTAAAGAGAAATAAGTGTTCATTGATTAATTGATTTTTGAGAGAAATAATTATGTTTATTCCAAAAAATTTTTTCACGGCACTGCACGCACTGTATACATTATTTGAATGTTTTAACAAAATTATAACAATTGTACAAAAACTAATTAAAAAAGGAAAAAGAAAAAACAAAAATATAAATATTATTAGTAATAGTATGTAAAAAGTAAAACACTCTCTTAAATAAATACCGTAAATACGTTATACATAATATTTGTATACAAAAATAATATTAATAACAACAGTAAAAAGAAAGAGAAAGAAAGAAAAAAAAAAATATTTGTATGTATATCAGTAATTAATAAATTATATTATAATTTTTCATCATTTATATAAGCAAATATATATGTATACATTATGTATTTTGTCTTAATATTAATATTATATAAATATTTGTTGTATTATAAGAAATTTTGATATGAATTATATTATATAAAGACACATTACATACATCCATACACACATACTATTTAATAAATAACATATATAATGTGTGTGTGTGTGTATGTTAAGTGTAATGTAATAATATTATGATAGAATGTGAATTAAGGGATAATGATGAAAATTTGTGGCCTTGAGTTTTCAAAAAACGATAATTTTTTTTTTTTTTTTTACCGTAAAAACAAAAAAGAAAATTGAAAATGTTTTTGTATTTTTTTGTTTTACTTTTTTAATTAAAGTTTAGAAGCTAAAAAAAAAAAAAAAAAAAAATAGAAAAAGATATTAGATCATTATGTAATTTATTTGTAAAATGAAAACTTAGAAAATAACGAAAAAACAAAAAAAATTATTGATAAGATTGAAATAAGTTATTATGGTATTATGTAGATACGATTGGTATACGTATGTATATTGAAAAAGATTCACATTTGGATAAGTGTGAAATTCCCAAAAATTAGAAAATCTCCCAATTACAAGATACGCATTATTTAATCCCCGTCATCATCAAATTAAAAACTTTTTGATTATAAAATTTCTGAATCATAAAATGAACGACAGAATTTCATATGAGTAATGGATAAAAAAAAAAATCCTTTTTCTAGCTTATAATGTGCAACTTTATATACATTTTTGACCTTTTCCGCACATCTTTGATCCATTAATAACTCAAAAACGGCTCATGCAATCGACGTCAGATTTGTTTTGTTTGATAGAGGACACTTTCTCACAGTTTTTTTTTTCAGGCTCGAAACATTTGCCGTAATGCAATTTTTTTTCATAATAAAAGCGGTTTTAAAAAATGGATAATAAATTTTGATTTCAAGATGTTCTTTTGCTACGAACCAAATTCTTAATTACCTGCTATAGTATATCAAAAGAAAGGTAATTTTGTTTTCTATCATTAGCTAGAATACTAAATTTTGATACGAAGTGTGTGCAAAAAGTTACATATGATTTTGTGTTGAAAGGTCTTGCAAAATACTCAAATTTTTAAACGCCCCCTACCTTCGAAAATAGAGCGCAAACGAGAAAATGCCATATAACATTTTCGACTGAAAATGCATTTTATTTTCACCCTTTGAAATATTATTCACCAATTCCGGAACACCCTGTATATGTATAATACTAGTGTGTGCCTGTGACTTCGTCCGCATTGTCATAAAGCTATGGAATGAACCAAAATGTACAGAATAAGATGAGCCAGAGAGAAAAAGCTCTTTGCAAAGCTTTATGTTATTACGTCATTTTTGGTCATTTCTATCGAGTTCGTAATCCAATTACCATACGATTATCAGTTCATGTAGAAGAAAAGCTCTTCATAGATTTCATAATTTTTTTTTTCAGACTTTCATATGTTTAATCCAAATTTTTATTGTTTTTAATAATTAAATTTGAGAATAAAGTAGTCTATAATAAGCGGGAGGAATTACTCTTTAAAATGAAAAAAAAATTCCATCAAGATTGGTTCAGCCGTTTTCAAGATTATTCCGGACAGACAGACAGGCGCACCAATTTTATTTATAAGATTTTAAGAATATAAAGTGAGAGTGTGTTAATTTGCATTTTATATTAATATGAGATATTCTGATTCTGGACCGTAACGTTTAAAATTAATCAAAAATAGCGCTCTTTGATTTGATTCATTCATTTCTTTCATGCATGCACATATTTAATGAGATTTAATGTCTGTTTTGATTTTGAGTTGAGAGTTCATGAGAATTAGGTATTTTTCGAAAATGTAATCAGATTCCGTCAAGTGACGGAAATCAAATGTTCGAAAATGCATATTACATGCAAATGTTAAAAGTTCAAAAATACATGAAGATAGCATACGATCGCGTAAAAAAACGCGTGCATTAGTGCATGTGGTTTGTACTAAATTCATTTCTGCAATTAACTAATGGATGGCATCTGATGGTATACCATAAAACGGTATGCAAGGATGATCATCACATCTGACTGCATTTTCGAAAAAGTCCTTACATACATAATGTACTAATTTAGAAACTAAAACAAAATATCTGGGGAGGGGGACTAGAATATATTTTGGAATATTGTAATTGGGAAAGAATTATTTACATATTTATTTATTTTTTGATTATATTTTTATATACATACATATGTTATATATTAACTTCTAAAAACATTTTTGAAATTATGAAAAACTATAAATATCAAAATTAAATTATACCTTCATACTAGATATATATGATAATTTTTTTGTATAAAATATAAAATTATAAAATGATATTATATAAATATTATTTGCATTTTTATGAACATTCTGTAATAATAATAATAATAATAAATTTTTTTTATAAAAAAAAATGTAAGAAAAATTAAAAAAAAAAAAATCATTTAGATTAAAAATTTTATAAAAATTAAATCTAAATAATAATTATTATTGTTATTAATTGTAATTACTACATACTTTATGTGTCAATAAATTTATTTTTAATTTTTAATTTTCTCGTACACATCACCAATTTGTATATAAATTACAGAAAAAAAAGAAAAAAAATTTTTTTTCTATTATTTGGTTAACTATAATTACATATTTTAAAGGCCTGATATCTATAAAGCCCTGCCCCCCTAACATCTAAGGGTAAGTTCATGTTGGAGCTGCAATACTATACTATTTTCAGAAATCGAAGTCAGTATTGTGCTTATGGAAATAGTTACCCGATGAGTTTCTGATAACTTCACATATAATATTTTGTAGGAAATTCTGAATAATATATCTCTGTCAACCCTGAAGAAGGTACTTTTTAAAATATGTTAACAGGATGTTCCAAATTGTGCATAAATAAATTTATAATTTTGTTCACAAATAATTCTTAAAAAAGAGATTGTGTACAAATTTCACATTCCTGTAAATTTATATTTGATAAAAAAGTAGCATTATTTGAAAATATCATAAAAATGTTCGGTTTTTAAGACAAATTTTAATTTTTTTTTGCTGATTTTTTCATTTCTAATAATGAATCACCCTGTTTTTTTTGGGAAAAAGAAATACACCCTTCCATTTGATGTTGCCTATCACACAGCGTGAAGGCAACTGATTTAATCAGTTAACACCATTTTGGTTATATGAAAAATAAAAAACCGAACTATAAAATATGAAGTCGTTGCGCAGCCGATGTCCACTCAAACTCAAAGTATAAAATGTTGATTGATTCGTGTCAGCGGGAAGATGGGCATAAAAGAAAATGATGATAATTCAGGGCTGCCGTAGCTACTGGGAGTATTGATTAAATTTATAAAAAAAATATGAATTTTTGATTAAACCATATTCAGTATTTTTAATTTTATTTATAAAATTATGTGTTCAGTATCAATTTGATATTAAATTTTGTATACATACGTACATACATTCATTTTCATATTTGTTTATTTGTCCATTTTCTTCTATTTTGTTTCCTTTATGTACTTGTTAATGATTTCTTTACGTTACCGTTACATTCTGAATTTTATTTTTTGTTTTGTCTTTTCTTAGAATAAGAAAGAAAATTATTTACAATGCAAATTGCTATCATATTATTCAAATCAGCTTGTTATTATATGTTATTTTGTAAAGAAATGAACATATTTCATAAAATTTCCCAAAATGTCGCAAAATTACCTGTTTTTTTGTAAAATCTAAAAAAAAGTTGTTTGCAAACTGCAGCCCTTCATAATATACAATTTAAAATATTTCCCTCGGATTTAAATTGAGATCTGATCACCCCACACACGAGACAGATTTATACAAACGCAATATGAAAGAATATAGAAAAGCATGCCTATCTTGCCTGTACTGACTTCGATATAGTATATACTATTTTCAGAAATCGAAGTCAGTACAGGCAAGATAGGCATGCTGTTCTATATTCTTTCACATTGCGTTTGTATAAATCTGTCTCGTGTGTGGGGGGGGTGATCAAATCTCAATTTTTTATCGAGGGACATTTTTTAAATTTTATATTATGAAGGGCTGCCAGTTTGCAAAAAATTTTTTTTTTAGATTTTACAAAAAAAAAACAGGTAATTTTGGGACATTTTGGGAAATTTTATGAAATATGTTCATTTCCACACCACCTTGCGGTAGAAAAAAAGGCGCTTTTTTTTTTCAAAGAGGTATCCCCTTTAGGCCTACTCCTCTCCAATTTTTTTATTTTTTATAGCTATGCCATTTCCTCATTTGTATCATAATCCGTTGTTGAAGTATCATCTGCTACAAAATAGAAGAAAATGGACAAATAAACAAATATGAAAATGAATGTATGTACGTATGTATACAAAATTTTAATATCAAATTGATACTGAACACATAATTTTATAAATAAAATTAAAAATACTGAATATGGTTTAATCATAAATTCATATTTTTTTTATAAATTTAAGCAATACTCCCAGTAGCTACGGCAACCCTGAATTATCATCATTTTCTTTTATGCCCATCTTCCCGCTGACACAAATCAATCAACATTTTATACTTTGAGTGGACATCGGCTGCGCAACGACTTCATATTTTATAGTTCGGTTTTTTATTTTTCATATAAGCAAAATGGCGTTATAAATCAGTTGCCTTCACGCTTTGTGATAGGCAACATCAAACGGAAGGGTGTATTTCTTTTTGCAAAAAAGACAAACAGGATGATTCATTATTACAAATGAAAAAATCAGCAAACAAAAATTAAAATTTGTCTTAAAAACCTAACATTTTTATGATATTTTCAAATAATGCTACTTTTTTATCAAATATAAATTTACAGGAAAGTGAAATTTGTACAGAATCTCCCTTTTAAGAATTATTTGTGAACAAAATTATAAAATTATTTCTGCACAATTTGGAACATCCTGTTAACATATTTTAAAAAGTACCTTCTTCAGGGTTGACAGAGATATATTATTCAGAATTTCCTACAAAATATTATATGTGAAGGTAAAATAAACTCATCGGGTAACTGCTCCCATAAGCGCAATACTGACTTCGATTTCTGAAAATAGTATAGCATCGATAATAACTGCGACAATAGCGTAGAAAAAATATGTGTGCACTCAAATGCATGTGTTCATATTGACGATGAGAGCAAAGAGATCATTTTTTGCATATCTTCGATAAGAGCTTCGATAAATAATTTCTTTATTTTCTTCGCTATTATCGATGCTATTTTGTGGTTTAAATTCAAAGAATATGTATGTATATGTATGTATACTTTAATAGATAATCTCTATTTTTAAAACTGAAATTGGAATTCATTAATTCACATTCGTACTTTGAATACAGTTGTAGCACGTTGTAGTTAATAAAAGCAATAAAAGTTTGTGTTGTGCAGTGCAGTGAGTGTAGATTGTAGAACATTTAATAAATGTAATTTTTTTTAATAAAAGTTGCATTTGGGATAAAAGTGATTATTTATTTATTTTAAATTATATAAAATAATAATAAATTTATACAGTATTATTTATTTTAAATCACATTATTTTGTTTTAAATAAAAATATGGGACGAAGTTGCCGAGGAATGTAATCTTCTGAACTGGATATTTTTTTTTAAATTGTTGTTAAGCTCTTAATGTAAACTGTAAGTTTGTATACTGCTTACGTGGTTATACACTCCATATTTCACTGGTATGGAAGCTCCAATATGAACACAACATCTATCTGCGCAGCTGTTGACATCACGGCTAACCTCACATCTATTATCGACGCTAGTATCGCAGCTCCAACATGAACGTACTCTAAATCTATTTTTTGACAGTACAATGTTCGTTGTTCTACCATATAACTTATATATTATATTGAATTAAATCTGGCTCTCTTGTTGTTGCTTCTGGTGAACGGAAAGTAGTAATGAGTCATGGGTTCAAGGGGATATCCCGCATCATCTGTAAAATTATCATGATTCATTTACAAACTAAAGAAAAATCTATTATTTTTGTTGCTTACTCAATAATCAACTATTGTTTTTACCTTGTGCAAAACGTTGTTGAAAATACTACATTGCTTCGCTAATATTTCAAATAAAACTATCATGATTTTTCGCACCTTGATGTGTGTGATGATGATATAAATTTAATTATAATTATATTTTATATATTCAGGCAGGCGTTCGTATTTATTTTGAGCATCTCTTCACATTTGGACAACAGGCGATCGTCGCGATTTAGATCTGTAAAATAATTATAAAAAAAAGCACGAATAAGTCCATCATTCAACTAAATTAGGTTCTATTGTGGTTTGTACATTCATAAACATATATTTTTTAAACTATCTTTAACACCACTAGAATATGTGTGCATAATTATATACAACTGTCAAGGGTACACCTCACAAGACAGTGTAGTTAAACATCAGTTGCAGAACACCACATCAACGGATAAAAATTCGGTAGGAGCTCAACATTCGTATCATTAGAACTTACGTGATAGCTGTCAAGGGTAAATCTCACAAGACAGCTCACTCTAATCAGTCATTGGGGAACACCACATTAACAGACTATTTGAGGGGAGCTCAATCCTGCCTACAAAAATTCACTAATATTCGTTGCGGAAAACCACAGCCAACGAATATAAGATTTGCACACAAACTCTAGTATGCACACGATTAATTATAATTTATTCACTTGGAATTATATCAACAATACATCAACGGACAAACCACAATATACATTACATATTCATTAAATTTATTAATAAAACTATTATCTACCAATATTAGTGATCAAGGCTAATAGAATATATAAGGTTAGCTGTAGCCGTATATAGGAAAACTTTTTGCTTTTTTTACAATCAGATTTTCAACCGATTCTGACGTCATATTGTAAGAAATGTTAAATTGTTATTGTTGTTTTTTAAAACACGAATGTATTTTAGAATTAGAGCACTAAATCTATATTTTATCAACTATTAAAAATAACTTAATTTGTTTTGTTTAGTAATCTTGGTAAATGTTTACTTTATGGTACGCACACTAGGGTGGGGTAACTAATGATGGGGAATGGTAGGGGCATGTCCCCTGACCTAACTTCGGGGGTCAAACCTTGGGGGACGGACAGTGGCGTCGCAAGGCGGGGGGTTAAAAATCGAAAATTTATCATTTTGTCATATGCGTTTATGGTTGTTGTGTAGACTAGGGGGGTCGGAGCGGGTGGGTAATGAATGGAGGTGATAGAGGAAGGTCCCCTGACTGCACTTCGGAGGTCAAACGTTGGGGGACGGACAGTGGCGGCGCAGGGAGGGGGGTTAAAAATCGAAAATATATATATATAGATATACAGATATACACTCATTGCCAGATTTGAATTTGTAGAAGGCAAATGTGTATAAGGCAAATCTGACAATGTGTGTATGTTGCATTTTCTATACAGATATACACACACTGTTAGATTTGCCTTCTACAAATGCATATCCACACTCATGCACACACACACACACACACGCACACACACGCACACACACATTTGTAGAAGGCAAATCTGAAAGTGTGTGTATATCTGTATAGAAAATGCAACATACACACATTGTCAGATTTGCCTTATACACATTTGCCTTCTACAAATTCAAATCTGGCAATGAGTGTATATCTGTATAGAAGGCAAATCTGACAATGTGTGTATATCTGTATAGAAAATGCAACATACTTCCGTTTAGAAAGTTCAGCTCCCAAAGTGAAGTCATTGAATCTTCCTCTGTCACTCCCATTCATTACCAACCCCCTCCGACTCCCCTAGCCCACATTTTAACAATAAACGCATATGACAAATTGATAAATTTTTGATTTTTAACCCCCCGCCCTGCGCCGCCACTGTCCGTCCCCCAAGGTTTGACCCCCTAAGTATATTCATTGGACCTTCCTCTATCACCTCCATTCATTACCCACCCGCTCCGACCTCCCTAGCCTACACAACAACCATAAACGCATATGACAAAATGATAAATTTTCGATTTTTAACCCCCCGCCCTGCGCCGCCACTGTCCGTCCCCCAAGGTTTGACCCCCTAAGTATATTCATTGGACCTTCCTCTATCACCTCCATTCATTACCCACCCGCTCCGACCCCCCTAGCCTACACAACAACCATAAACGCATATGACAAAATGATAAATTTTCGATTTTTAACCCCCCGCCCTGCGCCGCCACTGTCCGTCCCCCAAGGTTTAACCCCCGAATTGTGGTCAGGGGACATGCCCCTACCATTCCCCATCATTAGTTACCCCACCCTACTGTGCGTACCATAAAGTAAACATTTACCGTAATCTTTAGTAATTTTTTAACTTTTAATTCATCTTTTTAACATCGAAATTTCGACTAACATAATACGGTCTTATGAATGCTTCAAGAAATCTTACATTGTGACGTCACAACTTAATTTGTAGGTTATTAGTATCGCTACAGCTAACCTTATATATTTTATTAGCCTTGTTAGTGATTCTAATCAAAAGTGTAAGTTAATTTTTACTTGCACTACTAATACTATTATTATACAAAGGCTAGTGCCTATTTAATTTCATCATTGATTAACTGATACTGATATTAATACTATTCACTGGTATTAATATTAATACTATTCACTGGTATTAATATTAATACACTAATACAAACTAAGGGAAGGCTAGCACCTATTTAGTTTCGACTTTCGACATCGACGAACTCAGTGATTACTCACACCAGAGCCAGACACCACTAACAATGATGGAAGATGGAACCATATGGAAAATGGAACCCTAGAAGGAAAAAAATGTAGTAGTTTGCCCCAAAAAATGTAGTAGATTGAACCAAAATGTAGTAGATTCGGAGAATTATATGTTTATATGGTATATGGTTAAAATAATCGTTAGACTGATTCGGTTTTAAGTTTTGAGCAACATTCCTTCGCTTAATTATAATGGAGAAATTTTCATAAAAAAATTATCAATATTTTTACTGAACTTTTATTTTAATTAACAAATTTCTTGAAAAACAGTATAAAAAGAAATGCAATGTTTTATTTATAACTATCATTATGCTAAATAAAATTTAAGATAATTTCAATGTATCAAATTTATTATTATTTTTATCGACATATAAAAAAATAAACAAACAAATAACAAAATTTCTAAAAAAATTGTAAAGAAAGAAAAAGGGATAAAGTGTTTTAGGAATCAGTACTGCCACTCGTCAATTTTTTTCCGTATCCAAATGGAGACTAAAATAGTATCTAGCTGTAGCTATTGATTAGTATAAACCATTGGCTATTGGCTTTGGCTTTATATTCTTTGGTCAGTGTCACCATCACCACACCATGCCTCATGTATGCAGTGCAGTGAAAGTGAGTACACTGTGTTACAAAAATTTTGGTTTATGTAATGTAATGTAATATTAGTTCCCAAAACTTCAATTTCAAATATGTAGTAGATTCTGAATAGTACGTAGTAGGTTTTTCGGACTACTCAGATGTAGTAGATCTACTACAATTGTAGTAAAGGTCCCATCACTGACCACTAATATTAATCTATTAAAAGGCTGGTGCCTGTTTAGTTACATCTATATGATGAACTGAGTGAATACTCAACTTTTATTAAACTCCTATATGATTAATTCGGTTTAATGTCACTGGGCCTTACTAATAGCATTTCCCATTTCTATAATCTCAAGTTTAAGTTAGTTACAGCAACGTCGATTTAAAGCCGACTTTAATTTTGGTACCAATAGCCTTTCAGCTAAGTTTTATTTAAAAAGTTTTTTATTGGATTCTTGTATGATTTCCACAGCTGACTGCATAGTTATGGTTTGATTTTCCAATTTTAATGTTAAAATAGTATTAATTTGAAGGTTTTGTATTTTTTGATGAGTGAAAAAATTATTGAAATGGAGGAAACAAATATTTTGATGAATATGATTTATAAAATAAACCTTTTCTTCCCTTACATGTACACTTGTACAGGTCAATAAAATCTTTGTCTAAATAAATTAATAAATATCAGAAGGATTTCTTCGTTGCTTATATTCTTTTACTTTACGACATTACATTCATTTAAAATATTCATCTCTTGAAATATGAAGTCGTCGAAACTATACATTTTAACCTTTTTTTAAATAACACAAAACCAGAATTTTTTTCAAACAAATGTTTCTTTAATAATAACTCACTTGTTCTTTTCGTGTTAAAAACCACTCCTTAGAAATGTGTATGCCGTGATTTTTTTTCTTAGAAAACATGGGAAAAAATAACGAATGTTAAAACGTAACATTTGGTTAACTATAATGACATAGATAACATACTAAACAACAAAACAATACAAATTTCATAAAAATGAGGTTATGGCTTATCTAACTTATGTCATGTACGCTTTCGATCGTACTGCTTATGTCGAGCTTATGTTAAACAAATTTTTAATGAATGTCGGAAATGTCAATTATAGTTTAGCTCATTGATTTGGAGTGAGTTCATAATAATTACTTTAACCATAGTCTTGTTATAGTATAGTTTAAGCAAAGTTATGTTGTACTACAGCCATAGTTATGTTAACTTCAAGTAGTTTTCAAACGCGATTTTTACCACAGTAGTAAAATAAATTGTCATTCAGCTGTCAAGTCAAGTTTAAAAAATTTTTAAAAATTTTTTTATATATAATTATTATATTTTTTGTTTGTCAAAAATTAATCAATTTTTAAAAATTAATTAAAACTACTACTTTTTTCAAATAAATTAGATTGAAATTTTCACAATTCACAACACAAAATTAAATGACAAACGATTTTTTTATGTCAATGTCATTGCCACTTAAAGGCTTATTATCGTTACTATCGTTAACGTTACTCTCGAGCATGGTTAGTTTTTGACATCAAATAGTTAAAAATTTACTTTACTACAGATGTTTATGAACGCTAAAAAGTTATGTTGGTAGTTATGTTTTACTATACCACCACCATTCCGAACGACAAATGTTAACTATAGTAACGTTTCTGAACGCGCTCTTGGCTGTGTTCGGCTACGACATATGTCATAGCCTATGTCACTTATGCCGATTATAGTTCCCACTTATGTCAGGGTCAGCTATGTTGATTATAGTATAGTTCTGCCTTATATAGGTCTGTTCGTTTACTTTTCATGTAAAAACTTTAAATAGAGAGAACTGAGTACATTTTATAAAAAATTGTCTCATCAGCTATCAAAATACGCGAACAACTTCGATTAAAAGAAGAAGGCACTAGCTACACTACACTAGCTAGACTTTATTTGTACAAAAAATATCATCTGTTTTATTTTGACAATATTTGACAATTCTTTTTTCTTACGCGGTAAAATTTTTCTAGTAAAAAATAGTAAAAAGCTGAAAACTGAAGAAATGTGACGTCAACATATTCTCTCTCAATTTTCGATTATGCGAACTCTTTCAAGTAAAAATTAGTAAAATCTTTTAAAAGTTTTTACTTGAAAATGTGTATGCGAATAAACTGTTTGTACTGTACATATATGATCTCATCACAAATTTGTGCAAAAATGTACTAGATGCAATTCACCACATTTCACATCCCTGAGAAAATATTATGAACCGCCAACCACGTGCTGCTGCTTGTTGTTATTAATAATTGGTGTGTGTATTGTCAATGTCAATTGTCACACGCAATCACTAATCAATCATATTTCACAAGCACAACGTGAACGTGATAATGACAGTTGTGAATTGATTAATTCATAGTAATTTTATTTTATCAATTTTTATGCAGCAAAGTTAAATTTTTTTTACAATTTTATTGAGAATTAACATAAGTTTATTTTAAAAATGGGTAGAAAAGCAACATTTTCTGAAAAATCACGAAAAACACTAACAAGATCAAAATTGAAGCAACAACCTCCTAAATTCAGTAAGTACGAATGGTAATTTTACTACAAATTAAGAAAGTTTTTTGCAAAATTATAAAACAAGAAGCATCATTTGCTTTTTCCTTTTAATTCAAAATTTTTATTTTTAAGAAATTAATGAAATTCTATTTTTTGTTTGGTTTGTTTCTATTTTTAGTTCCAGTTCCAGAGGAAACTGAAAAAACAAAACTTTCACATAGACAAAAAGTAAGGTTAGCTAAACGGTTAACCAAAAAAAAACCGAATAAATCTGAATCAGGAAGTATATTACTGTTAAAAAACATTAACGCTAACAGAAATCAGAAAAATGATGATGATGATGATCAGTCTGAATCAGCAGAAAATTCTGATAATGAAACACAACAAAATGAAAATTTACTTAGAATTAACAGTAATAAAAAAGGAAATTTATTGAAATTAAAACAAAATAAAATTGAATTGAATAACAAAAATAAAAAGGTTCAAAAGAAAATTGCAAGTAAATCGAATGATCACTCTGAAGAAGATGGAAACGATGATGGGAATTTACTCAAAATTAAAAATAATAAAAAGGGAAATTTATTGAAATTGAAAGAAAATAAGAAAAATAAAAAGACTCAAAGACAAATTGATGAGAGTGAATCGAATGATGACTCTGAGGAAGAAGATGAAGATAATCAAATGAATGAAGAGAAATATAGTGATGATGATGATGAAAACAATGGTACAGAATTGACTCAGTTAAATGAAGATATGTTATCCAGTGAACCAGAAGACGATGTCTATGATAATGATGAAAATGAAAATGATGATAATAGCAGTGACGATAGCAATGATGATTTACCTATTGAACAAGCTAATCGTCAATTGAAAGAAAAGCAAAAGAAATATGCTAGACTAGCAGAAGAGGAACTTCAGGCGAATGCTGAAAATCATGAAATTCCAAATATATTTGATGATGATGATGATGGTGGTGTTGAGAATCAAGATGAAGAAAAACCAACTACACTTCAGGATATACAAAAACGTATAAATGATATTGTTTTAGTTTTGTCTGATTTCAAGAAATACCGACAAGAAAATAAATGCCGAGAGGATTATATTAATTTATTAGTGAAATATTTATGTCTGTATTACAATTATAATGAATTTTTATTGAAAAAATTGATGGAAATATTTCCAATTAGTGAACTTATTGAATTTTTAGAGGCATCTGAGGTAAGAAAATTAAAATTCTTAAAATTCAGTTTATACATTTATTTGAATTCAAAACTATAAAAGTAAATTTTCTTCATTTTGCATTTTTTTTTTTTTTTTGTTTAGATTTCTCGACCACTTACTATAAGGACAAATACATTAACAACACGTCGTAGAGATCTAGCAGCTGCATTAATAAATCGTGGTGTTAATTTAGATCCAATTGGTAAATGGAATAATGTCGGTTTAGTTATTTACAATTCACAAATTTCATTGGGAGCAACACCAGAATATTTGGCTGGATGTTATATGATACAGAGTGCATCAAGTTTTTTACCAGTAATTGCATTGGCACCACAAAAAAATGAAAGAATATTAGATATGTGTGCAGCACCAGGTGGTAAAAGTTCACATATAGCAGCTATAATGCAAAATACTGGAGTTCTTTTTGCAAATGATGCAAATAAAGATCGTTTAAAGGCATTAATTGCTAATTTTCATAGATTGGGTGTAATTAATGCAGTAGTTAGTTGTGTGGATGGACGAAAATTTTGTAATGTTATGACTGGATTCGATAGAATTTTATTAGATGCACCATGTACTGGTACCGGTGTAATATCAAAAGATCCAAGTGTAAAAACATCAAAAACTGAAGCTGATATTCAACGTTGCTGTGAATTACAAAGAAAATTACTATTAACAGCTATCGATTGTTTAAATTCAAAATCATCGACTGGTGGTTATTTAGTGTATTCGACATGTTCTATATTACCAGAAGAAAATGAACGTGTTATTGATTATGCATTAAAGAAACGTAACGTTAAATTAGTACCGACTGGTTTAGATTTTGGTAATGAAGGTTTCGTTAAATATAAACATTACAGATTTCATCCAAATATGAATTTAACGAGACGTTATTATCCACATATACATAATATGGATGGATTTTTTGTTGCAAAATTAAAAAAATTCTCAGATACCATACCAGATAATAAAAAAGAAAATGATAATGATGATGATGATAATGATAATGACGACAATGATGATGATGATGATGATGATGATGATAGTAAAATAACTGATTTTAAAGTTGAAAATTTAAATAGTTCGAACGATAATGATAATGAATCAGATAACAATCAAAAAATTTCTACTAATAAAAGGGATGGCAAGAGAAAGAAGGAAGATCATTTTAAGAAAACAGATTTTTCAATTAACAAAAAACAAAAATCTGATGACAAAAAATACATTGTAAAAGTATTTGGAAAAGGTAACGATGTAGACAAGAATAAAAAGTAAACTACAGAATGAATGAGGCGAGAAACACAATTTGAGATTTTATTTTCAGTCAGCTTGAGCTTTAAATGTGTTCAAATTGCAACCGAAGATTTTCAGCTGGCATGAAGCTCAGCTTCAGCTTTAAAATATTTTAAATCTTCTGCTGGCTTGTGTCATTTGCTGTCAACTGTCATTCATTTCATTATAGTTTTTTAAGTTGTTTATGTTTATAATAATAACTTAAATCCTAAAATTTTATTGCATTATTATTTATATATATAAACTTTTAAATGTCAATAATTCAGTTCAATTGTGTTATAGAACAGCTTTTTCAGCTGCGTTTTCGGTTCAGCTGAGATTCAAGCTGGCCGAAAATCTCCAATTGTATATCTCGCCTAAGTCGTAAAGTGTTGAACAGATTGTTTCGTTTTCATTCGTTTCAAATAATGAACGTTAGCCGATTCTACATTCAATTCAATATGCAGTAGACTCGACAGACAGCTACTTTTACATACATACATGTTAAGCATGTTAGGAAGTCAAAAGTCGAAGTCCAAGTTGAAGTTACTGCATTGAATGTAGAAACGGCATTAAAGAAAAAACGAAACGGCTAACGATCGAAACCATCTGTACATGCTTTGATGATAAATTTTCTTCTTATTTTCTTTTTTATATTCTTGCATTTTATGTTATGAAAAAACGGATGAATTTAAAAAAAATAAGGAAATCCCATATATTTTTATGTAAACTAAAAAAAAAAATGTAATAAAAATAATTTCACGAAAGCACTTTATTTTTTTTTTACCTTTTTTTTTTTTAAAAAAATTTCTTTTTTTTTTTTTTATTAATAATTTTTTTCTTTTTTCAACGGACACATTACAAAATTTCTTAATTATTTTCAAATTTACATTACATACGTACTAAATTTCATTTAGAATTAAAAATTAAAAAATCAAAATTTATTGGCTGAGCAATAAAATTGTGATCGACGTAACATCGACACCGTAATTCAGCTTCATAAATGAATATGCTGAATTAATTTATCGATATTACATCGACCGTATTTTGATTTGATGCATTTTAAAACTCAGCCATTTTACAATTATTCATTATTATCAAAGGGAATAAATTAAAAATAACAAGAATATTATACAATAATAGAGAGATCTATTTTTTGTTTTTTTTTTTTTAGTTTAATTGTCATATATTCTAACTCCTCGTACACAGTTTACGATTCACTCTAAAAAAAAATTCTTTGGAATACCATCTTGTTTGTTTTAATTTGTAGTGTTTTTTTTTTGTTTTTTTGTACAAATTGCATTTTAAAATGACAAAATAATCAACAATCATCTCCCCATTTATGATAATGAAAAATTTGATGGACGGTATTTGGCTTTTATTGACTGTCTAAAATGCTTAAAAAAACGAAGCTCTTATACAGAGATTACAATTGTGAAACTAAAAAAAAAAAAATAATGAAAATTATCACAAAAATGTGTAATAAATTCAATTTTTTCTGTTATAAAATTATTATGGCTGCATTTCGAAACGACCACCATCGAATTCTGCACGCTTGTGTTATAAAAGTGGTGCTACACTACAGCTACTTTACATCTACATCTTACGAACTTATTGAGTTAATACTTAATTACGCATTTAACGTTTTACTGCCATCGCACAATTCCAGCGACAGACAACTACAGCGTATCGCTGAAAGTTCGCATAATTCGGGCGCAACCACAACGTAAAATATTAGTGATTTTTTACATTTTTGCTTCTTGCGAATAGATTACTACTACTGCAAAATTCATAGGTCGTGAATGGCTCGTTGTCGCTGAAAAATAGAATAGAATCTAGGGTGTTTTCAAAAATGGAAGCTTGCGGCAAGCTTGCGTTTGCATAGTGTTCAATTAAATCAACTTGCAAACGTCAAGTGTTCATTTATCCAAGTTTATCGTCAACTTAAGTCAAGGTTTGCAAGGATTATCTTGAGTTCATTTATTTAAATTCAAGTGTTACCATCTTCATTTAAAATTTTATGACTTTTAAAAGTTTACATTATAAATTATAAAACAAAAGTGATTTATTAATAAAAAAAAACAAAAATTAATAAATCTTAAAATAATGGAAAATTATCAGTAGGTATTTTGAAATACACTCCACTTTGAATAATTTTTTTAAAAACTTGCAAAATGGTAACGAAAATTTACGTCACAACTGATTTATGTTCAAAAATGCAAGATTTACTGACATTGCAAGATATATAGTATAACTTTATAACTTTATAACTTTATAACACATTTTTGAAAACAGCCCTATTTGGGCGACAGCAATAGCGTAATGTTCAACGGTAAAAAGTCCCATTTAATTAGTGTATACGCTGTAGTTGTCACTGAAATTGTGCGATAGTGATGGCTGTTAGAATTCACTGCTCATTGTAGTAGGAAGTAGTAATCTATTATGGTGTTTCGAAATACAGCTTATAAGATATTACAACACTATAAACACTTACCATTTTAAATGCATATTATGTATAAAGCTTAAAATAACATTTTGATTTTTTTTATCAATACATTGTCAATAATCGATTTCGTTTTTTTTTTTTTTTTGGTTTTGGTTTTATTTTATTTTTTTTTTTTTTTTTGAAACGATAATAATCTCAAATGTTAGAGAGCTAAATTTCTGTGTTCTATAAATAAATAAAAAATTATTTAACATGTAAGAGTAATTATAATGTCTATAGAGATATAAGTAAGTAATGTACCTTTTGAAAATAATTTATTACAAAATTTAAAAAAATAAAAACCAAAAGCCAAATATAATTTTGTTCGTTTTTTTTTTTTGTTTTTGTTTTTGTTCCGTACCAAATACGATTTAAATTGTTGAAATATCTCGAAATGGTAATTGTTTTAATTTTCTTTGTCTCTCGTCACAGTCTTTGAGGTCTTCCAATGCATATTCTGTATGGCGGCAGGATGGATTAGGAATAAAAAAAAAATGTTTTTTTTTGTTTTATTAAATAAATTTTCTAATTAAGTAACATTTATAAAATAATGAAATTTAATAATAAATCAGAGGCAAAAAAAAAATTTTATGAGAACCAACAACTGCTATCCATAAATTTGAATTTGATTTATCTCTAAATTAGACAGAATTCTAAATCGTCATTTGACTGATGAAACTTAAAAAGAAAGAAAAAATGAAACGCAATAAAACATGTGGTGGTTAAAATAAATGTCCTGAATCCTGATGCTTATAGATATGCGATTAATTGCAACGTATCAAAATGTTTTTAGAATTTTAGAAGTTTGTATAGTACCATACAATGTTTTTGTGAACTATGAATTATCGACAACATCATCCAATTGAAGTTTCAGAATCCGGTTTTAAGGCGTAGTCACGAAAAGCCCGTTCCGTTTCGTTTGGCTTTCAACTTTACTATATTCCGTTCCGTTTTATTATACCAGGTACGTTATGAAACGTGACGGGACGGAACGGGCTTATCATAACTAAGCCCTTATTTTTATAATGAAATTGGTGAGAGAGAGAGAGAGAGAGAGAGAGAGAGAGAGAGAGAGAGAGAGCAAATGAGAGTCAAGTGGGAGAGAGAGCAAAAACTATGAATCTATTCAAATTATTTTTGGTTGGAACGCCTTATTTTTGGTTAATAAATGACTTAAAAATAAATATTGGAGTGAAGTGAAGAAAACTCAAATGCGCTGTGCTGTTCACGAAACACGTTTATGTTGAAAAGTTTATAGTCTGGAGAAGAATATGTGATTGGATCGTAGATTTTTTTTTTAAATAATGAAAATGATATTGCAGTTACAGTCAATGGGGAACATGTTACAGAAATGTGAGTATTAGACTTTTCTCTTTGGGACTATGTTAAATAATTGATTTAGCGAAGGAAGAAGTTGTGAGAACGTTTTTCGTAGGCTCTGAGCCGGTGTTATTTTATTAGGCTGCTTTCAAGATAGAAATTATCAACAACGCATTGTACTTGGGAATTGGGAGTATACGAAAGGGAAGATTATATTACACGGAACAACATTTTTTTTTTATCATATGGTGAATGCTTTGTCATATTCTTCTTCTTAAATAGGATATTATCGATTTACTATATTTTGATAATTCTTTATACAAATTCTATTAAGTAGAGTAGGTTTTCTACCATAAGTCTTTCTAGAATAAGTTCTCATTTTGTTAGCAGTTAAGTAGTATTCAGGCCCTGGAGGGTTGTGGTGTGGGCAGGAGGGAGGCAGTTTACTGACCTCTCTCATATAATAAATAAATACAATTTCTAAAATTGAATTAGAACTAAAATTAGTTGGAAGATCACAGTATACGGTAACATTTTTTAGCACTTATTTTATAAAAATCATGATTTACTCAAAAAAAAGAAGAAGAAGAAATTTAAAAAGGGTCAATTATTTATTAGGACACAACAAAATATTATTTGTTTAAAGATCGATGAGATTACTTAGTTTTTGTTGTTGATTCAAAATTTTTTGTGTTTAAATTTAAATAAAAGTTTGCTGAACATTTGGCGCCAATATCTCGAACAGTGTTAATGTTAATTATTCTTATGATTGATACACGGCATTAAATTCAATGATCATTTTTGTAGCGAATTGGAATGAAGTAAATTCGAATAAAGTTTTAGAATTTTCATTCAGTGACGAATGAAAATAAATGAAATGGAAATGTTCCAGCGGAGAGAAAAATGCGTAATAAAAACCGCAACATGGTTGATTGCTTGCAGCGGCAATTAGCACATTGCGTGCCGTTTTGTTACCACAATAGCTTCCTCGTGGGTGGGTGATGGTGGTTATCTAGGTTCTAGATTATAGCCATTAGGCAGAACTATAATCGACATAGCTGACATAGGAAATATTGGAATAAATAACGAATATTAAAACATCACATTTGTTTAACTATAATGACATAGATAACATACTAAGCAACAAAACAATACAAATTTCACAAAATGAGGTTATGGCTTATGTTACTTATGTCATGTACGCTCTCGATCGTACTGCTTATGTCCAGCTTATGTTACAATGAATTTTTAACGAATGTCGGCAATGCTAGCTAATTATAGTTTAGCTCATTGATTTGAGATTTGGCTGTGTTCTTAGCCGACATATGTCATAGTCTATGTCAGCTATGTCGATTATTGCCTATGCCTATTTCGTCTTGCTTAGGTAGTAAATCAGACTACTACCTACACTAAGACAAGTTACCTTCGCAAGATCGTCGAGGAAAGGCTTACCAAAAGCCCTTAGCCTGGTTTTAGCCAACTACAAAGATAATGTAGAAGAATTTCTTTTTCTGAATAATTGTCCTTGCAGCTTCTACAGTGTGTGTTAAACGGCAGACCCAGCCAGCCTGTGACCAGTTAAGATCGCCATGATCCTAGCGATCTCCCGTCGATTTCTACCGATAAGTCATATAAGGTTCTTTTCTTGTTAAATTCCGGCCAAGTTACTCTTGACACGGAGCAGATGGGTAAAAAAAAAAATCACAATATACAGATTATAATAATTTAAAATGACAGATAGAAAATTAAAATTGACAGATAGATAATTAAAAATTTACGCATATAAATTAACAATTACCACACAAATAATGAAGACTGAAAGAATGATAATAATCACTGACTTGGTGCCGTGCATCAAGCATATACAGGGTGTTTCTGATAGTAGTACCAGGCTATATGCCAATGGGTTGCCCATTATTAATGCCTAGTACGCCGATTGACCTGAATTCAGATCGAAAAATATTCTATTTAGCTTCATGAATTCAGGTCGTGGAGAAAAATTTTTGTAGACTGTATAGATTTTGCATCATATGTTCATGTAGACTATAGAGACATTTTTGTCATATTTATCAATATTTTTCGTGGATATGGTATTTTTGACATTTTTTACCATTTCTGCAATCCTTTGATCCTAAATAGATCCGAATTCTAAATTGCTTGTTATATTATATCAAAAGAAAGGTAATTTAGTTTCCTATTATTCTCTAGAACACTAAATTTACCAAAGTAGGGTGTACAAAAAATTATACACAATTTTGTGTTAGAAAGTCCTGCAAAAAACTTAAAATTTTCAACGCCCTCTTGCTTAAAAAATAGGGTCGATAGAAATTTTCGTTAATATAATTTTTTTTGTCACCACATAATGGGCAACCCATTGGCATATAGCCTGCTACTACTATCAGAGAAACACCTTTTATATGTACATACACATAAGAATAAAATGTATTCGTTTAAGAAAATGATTATAGTGTTAATAAACATTTTTTTATGAAAATTATGAAATTTTTGGCATTAGTTAGTTAGTTAATTTTGGATTTTGGAGGTAATAAAATGATGAATATGAAAATGAATATTAAAAAAAATAACAACAAAAATCTTTTTTTTTTTTTATATATATATTTAAAAATTTAGTTTTTTAATTTTAATTTTATATTTTTTATATTATATATATATATCTCTGTATATAGTTATAACAAATAATAAGTAATAATAATAAGTCTATAATAATTATGTATAATATAAATTTAATATTTTCTTTGTTTGTTTCTCTGTATTTTTAATTTAATTTTACTTTACAGCATCAAAAAAAAAATTGTTTTCATTTTTTTTTTGTTTTTTTTTTTTTTATTTTTAAAATGTATTACAAACCTAGAATTAATAATATTTTTGTTTGTGGTGTATTATTATATAGTATTAAATATTTTATATAAAAACACTAATGCCCAAATTCACAGTCGAAGCTTAAACATTTTGGCTTAGTTAAGACTGCAGAAGAGCTTAAGTTGTGGCTTAAGTTTATTGGATTTCACAATAGAATTTTATTTATTGCTTAATTAAACCAAGTTTAACGAAAAAGAATTTTTTTTTTGTAAGCTAAACTGTAGCTTGTCACAAATATCAAAAATGTCAAATTTATATTAGCATTTATTAATTTGTGATTTGTAAACTACTTTGTAAAGCTTTTCAAAAATTTTCAAATTTACCTATATTATAATTTATTACATATTTTTGGTGGTGTTTTTATATTGGGCCCTATTATGAGCGTCGATAATATCGTCTCGTCATCGATTATCGCCTCGACTCGACAAATTTTGTATTATGAGTGTCGATTTGAGGCAAGAATATCGACATTTTGAGTCGATCAGCTAAAACTAATCGACTGGCATATAGTAGTCTATGGTGATTTGACATTTCATGTATGCTTTGTATATAAGATAAGTTGTATTTAATTATTTTGCTCAATTTATTTAAGTTTAATTTAATTAATTAAAGAAAAATCACCAAAAATGCTGTTTGAAAAAAACATGAAAGCATCTCTCAATGCTCTTCTTTTATGCAAAAAAAAAAAAAATCATTATTAAATTAATATGTTTTATGGCTGGAGTTCCGAATAGGTGTCACCCCCGATCCTCTTGAAATTTTGCCCACAGAACGCCCTTTTGGCCTAAATCACGGCATACTCGTCTTTTTTGGCGCATCGCCCCCTATCGGCCATAATTGGCATTTTAATTTTTTTTGCTAAAATTCTATTTTTGCTAATAACCTTATAACGGTCCTAGTAAAAGGATAATAAAGGACATTTTGTGATTTTTGACTATTTTTACATTTTTGACATTTTCTCAAAAACGTTTAAAGATATCTGGACCAAATTTTTTGCAAATGAAAGAGGACATCATGAGCAACTTTTTCATTTATTACTTTGATCCTGATGTAGAAGGCAAATATCCTAGAAAGAAATGATTTAGAAAGAAATAGAATTTTAGCAAAAAAATTAAAATGCCAATTATGGCCGATAGGGAGCGATGCTCCAAAAAAGACGAGTATGCCGTGATTTAGGCCAAAAGGGCGTTCTGTGGGCAAAATTTCAAGAGGATCGGGGGCTGACACCTATTCGGAACTCCAGCCTGTTTTATATTTTCACTTATATTTTATATTTGTAGCTACAAATTATTTAAATTAATCAAATATTTATTAAAAATTACAAAAATTAATTAAATATTTATTCAAAATTGAAAAAAAAAATGAATTATAAATTTTTGTATCGAAATATTTGACAATTTTTAAAGAAATTACATGGTAAAACTGAATGAAAACAAAAGTTGATATGGCAATGTCTTATTGTCGAGGTGACCGATTTACATAATACAAAATTTACATCGTCTCGTCTCGTCTTAATTTTGTCGATAGTCGATATTATCGACACTCATAATAGGGCCCATTATGATTATAATTTATTTATATTTATATAAACAATTTTATATCTTATGATTTTAGATTTTCACAAATTAATTCTGTAAATATGTAACTGCAAAACACAATAATTTCATTTAAGTATATGTAGGTTTGACATTTGGTGATTTTTACTTATTTTTACCAGTTAAACTTCACTTAAGCGCTGAATTTTGACGGCTTAAGTTAAACCAGCAATAATTAAGTTAAGCTTAGACTTAAGTTACCACTGTGAAATCGAAAAATCTATTAAGTGGAAGTTTAAACCTTATCCTGAGCTTAAGCATATGATGCCCAATTTCACAGTGAAGGCTTAAGCCTAGGATAAGGTTTAAACTTCCGCTTAATAGATTTTTCGAATTCACAGTGGTGGTTTTAGTCTAAATTTGGCTCAATTGCTGGTTTTAACTTAAATCGTCAAAATTCAGCGCTTAAGTGTGAAGTTAACCTGGTGAAAATCATAATATCCATTATATTCAGGCTCTACAAAATTTTTGCTTTGCTTTTTCATTGTCCTTCTCGTTTTCCATTTTTTATATTAGCAAATGAAATAACACAAAAATTTAGAAATCACCAAATAATAAATGCCAATATAAATTTGACAATTTTGACATTTTTGTGACAAAGCTATAGTAGCTTACAAAAAAGATTCATTTTCGTTAAATTTGGTTTAGTTAAGCTATAGAAAAAATTTTATTGTGAAATCCAGTAGCTGTAGCAGCTTAAACTCTTTTGCAGGTTTAACTAAGCCAAAGATCTTAAGCTTCTACTGTGAAATTGGGCATAAATATATATATATATATAATAAGCCTTGTTTTTTTATATTTTCATATTTTATAAAAATCTTCATTTTCATCTTTTTTCCTCTAAATACATTTTATATTATGTAATGTACCATCTAATAAATGCCAAAAACAAAAAATTTAAACTATTAAAAATGAAATGTAATCCGAGTGTTCTTTTCTTTTTTTTTTTTTGTTTAGAAATTTTTTATATAATTTCTAATCATCATCATTTTTCTTAACCAAAAAAAAAAAAAAAACAGAATGTGGTATGCTTGTAGCTAGTGTGTATTTAGCTAACTTTTTCCAGTCGGTTTAGCATACATAGTGCCACACATTATGTTTTCCATTTAATTTTTTCAATTTTTATTTTTTGGTTTGATTTTAATGTCCTTTTTTGGATTGCATTTTGACACGCAGCAACGCCAACGAGACGAAGATGAAGAGAAATGTCTCTAGTTTTCAGCAAAGAAAATTTTTTAATTTTTTATTATTATTATTATTATCGGAGGTCTTTTTTGTGTGTAGTATGTGTTACGTCGTACATAAATTATGCATACATGCTCATCATACATGAGACGCAAATTATGTAATTTATATATGCATTATATGTATATATGTACATAAAATAAGTGCCAAAAAACAAAAAAAAACAACAACATAAAATAAACAAAAATGCTCATCAGCGCTCATCAATCAAAATCCCACCACACAAAAGAAATTAGGTATTATGGCGCATCAATTTTCCATCACATCACAAAATAAATTATAATTTGTGTGTGAGTTTATGTGTGTGTGTTTTGGTTATGTTTTCCTATTTTTTTGTTTTTTTTTATTATTTATAGCCTGCAAGGAACAACAACTTGTTCTTGTTGCATACAATGCGGAGAAGATTGTACTGCTAGAAGAAAAAATATACGAAATATTTTAGAACTATTGTTTGTATGTATAGCTATATGTAATTTTTGAATTTTATATTTTGTTTTGGGAAAATTTTTAAAAAATCTTAGATTTAACAGGAAATTAATTAAAAGTAAAGAAAACAGATTTATTTATTTATTTATTTTTTTTTTTTTCAATTGTTAGCTAGCTAGGATATACGTCATAGGAAATATAGACATTCTCTAAAAACAAAACAAAAACAAAACAAATTTATTAAAAAATAAAAGCAAGAAAATTTTTTTTTTTACTATGAATTGTAAGTAAGTAGCACACTCATCTAATGCAGAAAAAATAATCACCACATTTATTTGGCGTGCTTTCATAGATTCAAGCTTGACGCGCAGTATTGCTATGAGATGATGGAGCCTTTTCGAAAACGTTAATGAACATGTCACATAGTAAATTAAATAACATAAGAAACTGCGCGATCAAAAAGTTTTCGAACATTAGATTTGATTCTAATCGCGCGTTATTAGACGTTTTCGAAAAGGGTCATGTTTGCACAAGGAAATTTTGCGTAGCGTAATGCCGATTCTACATTCAGTGCAGTGACTTCAAATTTGACTTTGATTTAATGGACATGTATATGTATGATAACTTCTACATTCAATGCAGTAGACTTTACAGCTACTTTTAGGCCGCGCGCAGACTAAGAGCGTAGCGTAGCGTAAATTTCAGAGCGTAAAATTTAAATCAATTGTTTCTTATTATGCTGTGCATACAGCAGAGGGTAGCGTAGCCATGTTTGAATTTATACGTGCGTAACGCTCAGTTACGCTAAGTTACTCTACGCTCTTAGTCTGTACGCGGCCTCACATGTTAAGCATGCTGTGAAGTCGAAAGTCGAAGTCCAAGTTGAAGTCACAGCATTGAATGTAGAAGCGACATAAGTGTACATGCACTGTAAATTTAAAAGAAAAAGAAGAAGTATACATACACATGTATGTCGACATTGCCATTTGATGTTTTGATATTTACATTTTTGATTTTTTTACATAAATGTAATACACGAGAATGTAAATTAGAAAATAAAATGAATAAAATTATAGTGGCAGCATTATTTTTATTTAATGCTTTTGCATTTTTGCAATATATGATAGCGTATGTAAACTTGAATTTATGAAAGTGCCCTTATAATTTGCAGAACAAAAAAAAATTTTTTTTATGTTTTTGTAAGATTTGTCTTTCAAAATGTTCTATGTATGTACCTGTATTACAATGTTGTTGAGATGATTTCCCTTTTGGTAATGGTGGTGGTGGACAACGAAAATTATATATCCATTGATCTTGCACCTTAAGTATACGTCCAGTTACACGTGCATAATACTCATAATTTTCTCTACCAAATAAATCACACGTTGCAAACTGATCAATAATTTTTTTCATTATTTTTGTTGCTACCTAAAAAAAATAAAAAACAAAAAAGTAGAACACAATTCAAAAATAAGAATTAAATAAAAACAATTGAAAATAATTTTTCATTTTATTTTAAAATAAAATTTGAAAATTATTGTGGTGAATTGGGGTGAGGCTCCGTCTCACTCCAATTTCTATAAAAAAAAAATTGTTCAACACTATCACTCATCATCAGTTAGTTACACATTAATGCCGACTCTACATTCAATGCAGTGACTTCAACTTCGACTTTGATTTAATGGACATGTATGATAACTTCTACATTCAATGCAGTAGAATTGACAGCTCCTTTTACATGTTAATCATACTGTGAAGCCGAAAGTCGAAATTGTCGAAAAGTCCAAATTGAAGTCACTGCATTGAATGTAGGAGCGGCATAATACAGTAAATTTACTTGTTGAGTTGAACTGCTGATGTGCACCAATCTTTCACGATTTTATGAATAAAACTATCCAAAGCCATCTATATGAATATGTGCTACCTCAATTAAAACTTCAATTACTCTAACTATGTATCGGGTTTTCCAATAGGGACATAACAATTTTGTATTTTAATACTAAGGAGGCCTTGAACATTTTTCATAATCTGTCAACTTCAGAACGTCAGTCAATGTTAACATTTTTATCATGGTGAAGTTCACGAACGAGCAACGTTTGGAAATTATTAAAAATTACTATCGCAATTCTGAGTCGGTAGTCACAACTTTAAAGGCGATTACTCCAATTTTCGGTCGTAATAATCGTCTCACCAGATAGACTGTGCGTGCTATAGTGGATAAATTCGAATCAAAATATTCACTATTGGATGTTCTTATGCCAGTGAGACAACGCACTGGTCGAATTGCTAAAAATACCGCGGTCGTGAGTGCTTCAGTTCAAAATGAGCCAAACCAGCCGATTCCACGCCATTCTCAAGAATTGGGAATCTCTAAAACCACATTATGGCGAATTTTGCGTAAAGATCTTGGCTTACACCCTTACAAGATCAAATTAACTCAAGAATTGAAGCCTCTTGATCATTTGAAGCGCCGAAATTTCTCTGATTGGGGTCTGCTAAAGTTAGAAGAAAATCCTGAATTTCATCGAAAAATAATCTTCAGTGATGAAGATCAGTTTTGGCTTAATGGTTTTGTCAATAAGCAAAATATACGTTATTGGACAGCAACAAATCCACATGAGCTTGAAGAAACTCTATTACAACCACAAAAAGTAACCGCGTTACGGTTAATGGAGTTCGTTATCGCGCCATGTTGAAAGACTACTTTTGGCAAAAATAAATAGAATTGACATTAGCCATATGTGGTTCCAACAAGATGGTGCCACATGCTACACAGGTGTTAAAACAATTGATCTATTGAAGGGGAAGTTTGCTAACCGTGTAATCTCAAGAAATGATCCGATCGAATGACCACCTCGCTCATGCGATTTAACGCCGTTGGATTTCTTTTTAAGGGGTTACGTTAAGTCGTGAGTTATATCAGCAAGCGAACAACGTTAGAGGACCTCAGAGGCAATATCGAACGCGAAATTTCCAACATTCCAGCCGATATGTGTGAAAGAGTTGTGGAAAATTGGCTACAAATAATCTATCGCTGCAAACGTGCTCGTGGTGGTCATATGAATGAGATCGAATTCCATAATTAAATGTAACATGTGTACTTCACTTGAAATAAATTTCAACCTTATATCTTAATTATTCTGTATATTATTTAAATATAACATTGTTATGTCCTGACTGGAAAACCCTTTATATTCCGTTTGAACAAGGGTCCAAAAATCAACATTTACATTTAAAAAACAAAAAAAAACTACTACTTGATTGAGATTCTGTAGCGTATTTCCTAATTCCAATAACTAGGAATAATATTCATATGTTTTGTTTTATAAATTATCCTTTCTTTGCCTAGCTTTAAATAATTTGACATTGAACACAAAATTTTGCATTTTTTTCCACAAAATTTTGAATTTGATATACCATATCTTTATCTTTACTATAGACCAATTTGGACAATTCAAGTATCAAAGTAAGGACTGATTGATTATCTTTCCAATGAATGCAAAATAATTAGAAACGATCAAGGATTTCGTGAGTAATGACCTGTCAAGAAAGAAACAAGTCACTTGACCTAAAAAAAAAGCTTCTGAGCCCCCCAACTCTTCACCCCACAGCCATACGATTTTTTTCGTTTCTCAGCAAGACCTATCGACTGGCAAAATGCCTGCACTCGAAATCGGGACACCCGAGTATACAAAACGGATTTGTTAAAAATAAAATTTTAAAACTGAAATTGAAGTGATGATTGAGCTCCTCACTTTTCCATAATATTTTTTTAACTAAAGACTGGCACTCAGTTCCTGTGAAATTTTTCGCTTGCAATTGCATATATAATTCTACAAGCTAAAAATTGTGGAAGGAAATGTGTGTAGAGTACGTAGAGTTTTGAAATTTTTTGAAAAAAATCGCGGAGGCTATGCAATTAAATTAAGTAAAAATAAATAAATAAATATTTATTAGTCAAAATATACGAGTTGTCAATATTTCGCTTGCCTTTTATATGCTCGACCATATAAAATGATTGTGAAAAATGAGTTCCACAACTCTCCACTATTAAGTTCCACCGAAATAATTTAGTTTGGAAGTGAGTACCAGTAAGCGAAATTTGAAACTAAAAATTCAGCTAACAATTTAGCGACATTTTTTTTTACATATAGGTTTTATATAGAGAAAAATTTAGCTTTCGATGTGAGTACCGGCTCTTATAATTTTTATGCACTCACCTTAAATCTAAGTACATCTTCCATTCGAGCTGTTTTCCCATCACTAACACATGATTGAAAAAAACTTGGTGCTACTGATACACCCAATGCCTCACTAGTCATACCGGTTTCAGCTCTTTCAGCATTACTAGCAATAACACGAAATGTCCCAAATAACAAAACCAATAAACGTTGTGTATATATTGGCAGTGATGTTATAAGTCTGAAAAAAATTTGATCATTTTGATGTTGAAAAAAAATTTGATTTTGTAATTAAAAATTAATTTACATTATTAGTATTATAAATTATTTATCATTAGAATTTTTAAATAAAAATTAATTTATATATGGTGTATACGTGTATAAAAACAAATCAAATCAAATAAAAAACATAAAAATACATACAAAATTTTAAAATCTATAGCTAGCGTATAATATAATTACATTTATATGTATGTACATAATATGTAAATAATAAATTATGTAACATATTTTATATATACATACCTGTGAATTTTAATCTGTTGTTCTTGTTCATTATTTATATCAAATATTTGAAATAATTCTGATTCACCATCACGTCCAAATATTCCATTTGGTAATTTACGTAAAAATGTTTTTAAAACACTAGCTATCGTATATACGGAATAATTATCAACATTAACTAAACGACCTTGTTGTAAAAAATGTATTAATTTTTTTGTTGCACCCTGATGTCCGGGTGCACGAAATACATCTTTACGTTGTGGTGCTTCTTTATTTAATTTTAATATTAATACTAATAATGGTCCTGGTATATCATTTTTGCATACTTCATCTAATGATACACCAAATTTTACTTTTTCTAAACGATGTGGATATGGTATAGAACCACCAGTACCACCAGAATGACCACATGATGTTACAACACTACCAATATCTGCAGCTCTTCGATGCATTCTTCTTGCCCAATTTTCCATATTTTCTTCTTAATTACGAGCATATGATGGTACATATTACATTTTAAATAATGACGATATAATTTATTTATATTTAAAAATTAAATATAATTTGAATACTTGATCGGAATGAATGTATATTATGTATGTATATTTTATTATTTTTTTGGTTTTTGGATTTTTGGTTTTTTTTTTTTTTCTTTTTCTTATTTGCGAATGTATTTTTATGCGAATAAATTATAAAATTATGATTTCAAAATGAAATGTTTTGATATTACATTGTTTGAATGAATGAGTGATTTTATACAATGAAAGTCTTTTTTTTTTTTAATATAATTTAATTATTTCACACATATAACGTTGAGTTATTTGCTGCTTTTGGATTTTCAATTTTAGCTACTAGTTTAAAACAAAAAAAAAAAATTTTTTTTTTTTTTTGATAAAATAACGACAACTATATAAAGAAAAATTGGATTTGAAATTTATCATTTACAGTATCATAATATTTTGATTTACGGATGGTAATCTTAAAATGATTAGAACTTCCTGACCATGTGAACGTGAAGTATGTAGTGTGAGCAGCATTCAGCAACCTCGTGTAAGATGGTAGTGATCAATTCCTGTGTAATACTAGACATAAATAAATATATAAACTATGGCACAGAGAAACCAGGTTATTTGCAGTCTACATAATGACAGGTCATATAAGACAAAGGGCTTGATCGCGAGTGTCTATTGTGAATAGACTTATTCGTTAAATAGACTTAAGTCAAAAATTGCTATCGTGAATGTCTATTGGTATAGACTTTTGTCCATTTAATTGACGTTTGAAGTCGATGACATTTTTGTGGTAGAATTGTATCAAAAGTAAAGTCTATTCTATCAAATAGAAATAGACTCTCGCGATCAGGCCCAAATAATGTCAAATGTGGGTCGAATGTAAGGACAAACACTAAACAGTGACCTCGGCTTAAGTCTTCCAAGAAGATCATAATTCCCTATCAGATAAGATCAGATGGCAATAGACAAAAATTCTAGAACCGAAAAACAAATTCTCCAGCCTTCATGCATGATGTTATGTCGTAATGTCGAATTACCGTTGCGACTCTGGATAAGATATCTCTTATTTCTCTTATTCCTCTTATCGTTTTTAGTGCAAATTACATACTTTTAGGAGTTAAATTAATTTAGAGAAGAGACGTAATCAGCTGATCTCTTAACTTCAGTGGTGAATTGAATAAGGTGGGTTTAAAACCTATGGTAAATCTTATGTCATTTTATGAATCTTATGAATCTCTTATCCAGAATACCGATTCCTTTTAAAAAATATATTTCACCAAAACTTTAGAGAAATAAGAGGAATAAGAGATCTCTTATCCAGAATCGCACCGTACATACATAATATGACACATGAAGACGAAATAAGTTGATTCCAAGCAAATGGTAATTTTTAAGGCTATAAGGACGAAGACGAAAAAAAAATTTATAATTTTTATTTTATGTTTTTTTATAAACTGTATTTGTAGTTAATATTGCTGCATTTGTATTTTGTATGCATGAAATGTGAGACCAATAATGAAACCCCATTCAAAAATTAGTAAAAGTATTTTGAAGTCTTTAATAATAAAGACACTAAGAGAAATCAGTTTAATATATAAAAGAAAAGAATCAAGAAAAATTATTCATGAAAATAATAATAAATTACACAGAGATTTGATTATATAAATGAGAAAACTAAAAAAACGATTTGTAAATATGTTAATTGCAAAATGCGATTACTACTGCATACTTAAAAATAAATAGTATTTCAGTTAATCAATTTACATAAGTATGTAGGTAATTCAAATTAATTTATTTATTTTATATGAAATTTTCTACTTATATATGAAGAGGGTAGGCTAAATTTTAATTTGAAGAATTTAAATTCAATTTATTCTATATAAAATGCATCAAATTTGATTGTATAGTTGGCTTGTTTATGACATGACATATAAAGGGTGATCTTTTTGCTGTTTGGATTTTCAACACTCTGTTTTTGACACATCACGTGTGATTCGTGCCATGTTGTGTCGATTTCATTATCAAAATCAGTTCTCTGTGAAAAATGTGTTTCGCGCACTTTGACCATTTTATAATCACTTTCAGCGATGAAGCACATTTTTGGTTGAACGGATACGTTAATAAGCAAAATTGCCGTGTTTGGTGCGATGAGCAGCCACAAGAAATACGAGAGCTGCCAATGCATCCCGAAAAATGCACTGTTTGATGCGGTTTGTGGTCCGGAGGAATCATTGGCGCATATTTCTTTAAAGATGACGATGAGAACAACGTTACTGTCAATGGTGATCGCTATCGTGCAATGATTTCCAACTTTTTATTGCCCATAATACACAAGCTGAATCTGGTTGATATGTGGTTTCAACAAGTCGGTGCCACATGCCACACATTGGAGGTACGTTGAATCTTTTGTTTATACCGATAAACTAGCATCGATTCAAGCACTAGAAAACAACATCACACGTGTTATCGGTGAGATACCAGCCGATATGCTCGAAAAAGTAACTTAAAATTGGAACTTCTCGTATGGATCATCTAAAACGTAGTCGTGGCCAACATTTACATGAAATAATCTTTAAAAGTGTAAATGGCAAGGATTGATTTTTAATCCCCAAAAAAAAATGTTATACTTTTTTCCAATTTTCCAATTTTTTTTTTGAAAATTAAAAACCAAACGCTTAAAAAATTATCCTATATATTATCCCCTTTATACCGCTTCTACAATCTACATTCAATGCAGTGCCAGTGACTTGAACTTGGATTTTGACTTTCTAGTAGTAAATAGAAAAGTAGCTGTCAAGTGCAAGTCTACTGCATTGAATGTAGAAGCGGAATTAGGTACCTACATGACAGTCATTAGAAATTATTAAGTCTTATAAGTTTCACTCACAGGCTATTTCCGATTTCTAATACATATTTGAATTTTCATGTTAGTTTTTAAAAGTACATATAATAGCTGCTTTCGATTTAACTATTTCAAGTACTTGCGAGTACAAAAATTATTCGTAACCACTTGAATCTAGGTATGTACTTGAAGAATTTTTCAATAATAGCTGGTAGCTGCGAGTAGATGGTTTAGCACAGACATTTACTTTATCTACTCGCAAGTACTTGAAATAGTTAAATCGAAAACAGCTAATAATGTACTATTCCTTACAAAACTAATTCATATTTCTTTTTTTTTCTTCAAAGTTTCAAGGAAATTTTTCGAAAAACACCCGAGATATTTGATTACAAAAGTTAACGATTTTCATTACTTTCAGTATATTTATTTACATCTTGAATGCTCCATCAGCATAGAACATTTTTCCACCTTAAATGGTTAAATGCTCGATTGCTCACATGAAAAATTAATTCAACTCACGTCAGAAAAATCAAAAATCATACAGTCTCTCTAAAGCATACCATTTAAGACATCATGAATGAATTTGAACTGGTAGAGTTGAAGTAAATGACCTCATTTCCAATTGAAAGATTTCATGGAATGGATTATTATATGTAATTGTTTTTGGTTGTCTACAAAAAATGATATATATGATATATGAAATGATATTACAATAATATTACAAAAAATATCAAATCCAATTTTTCTCTAATTTTTTTTTTTTTTTTTGTTTGTTTTTAGAGCTAAACTAATTTACAACAAAAAAAACAAACACTATAGGTTACACACATAAATGCACAATTATATTTTTATTGGGAATGGAGAGATGTTTTTATTCTAAAAAAAAAAAAATAAATTATCTTACAGAAAACTTTGTTTAGAAAAAAAAAAAAACTAATAGGAAAATTAGATTAAAAAAAAAACCGAAAAATTATCCTATAATTGACATATTAACACATATTTTAGGTATATTAAATATTATTTATAATAAAAATTCAAAATTAATTATGTATTTTTACAAACTAGATACCTCCTTTCTTTCCAATTTGTTTTTTCCATTGTATTTGTATTGTATTCATTTTTTCTAATATGTGTATCAAATAGCACAAAAATATTTAATGATAATTTTGTATATAAAAAAATACTACATTATATTTTTGATATAAAATATATCATATCATCATAAACTAATAAATCACACAATCCAATTACAATTAAATTCACTTCACATTATTGTGTTTCAGCAGATTTATTTTCATTTTCCTTTTGTAAAAAGTAAAAATGGTCCAATCCAAGTCCAAGTAAGTCAGTCAGACATAGCTATTCCAATCCAATACAATTCTTGCAATGTTACAATTCATAAAAATAAGAATCCAATCAAAATTCATGTAATTTAATTTTTATCTATTAATACATAATATTTTTCACTATTTTTTTATATTAATTATGTCTTTTATTTTAATTGAATTTTTAAATATTTATAAAATTTAATTTAAATTTAAAATTTTCTATAAAAATTAAAAAAAATTTATAATTTATTTATTACGAATACTGTTTATGTTTATGCTTGTTTTATTGCTATTTGCTGTTGCTATTTATTATTGGAATTGGATGGAAGGAAATCTGGCTGGAATTCATTGTGGACTGGATTTTGAACTGAATTGAATCCAAAATCCAATGCAAAAGCAAATTCAGTACACAAAACCAACAAAATACACCCGCCCGCAAACGCAAAGTAAAACAGTGTTAAGAACTTAAATTTTATGTAGTACTTTTATTTTTTAAAGAAAGTAGTAGATTTTCTTTAATTGTGTATTTTTGAAAAGTAATCAAAGCTAATAATAAAATAAAAGAAATTGTAATTTTTTCTCTAATTAAAAGCAAAAAATTACTTTACCTGAAGCTGACTTGTGTTAAATGTTAATATTAAAAATGTCCACCCATACCATACTATAAGTTTAAGTACATTAAAATCAAGACTATTCTCAAATTTTTATTTAAAATTTTCAAAGTCCACTATGATTATTTATGATCATTTCAATTAAAGACGATCTTTTCTAGTAAATAAAATTCTTTCCATCATTTCTCTTTCCATTTTTTTTATGCGCTATACACATAGTACGTACAACATAGTTCTAAAACTTTTGGTCTTGTTGGATTATGGAGTTGTATCGTTTGTATCACAGTTGACAAATTTTAAATTAGATGGCAAAAAAAAAATGGTTTTTGATTAAGTTGGACAAACATTGATTTATGCCGATTCTACATTCAATGCAGTGACTTTTCAACTTCGACTTTGATTTAATGGACATGTATATGTATGATAACTTCTACATTCAATGCAGTAGACTTGACAGCTACTTTTACATGTTAAGCATGCTGTGAAGTCGAAAGTAGAAGTCCAAATTGAAGTCACTGCATTGAATGTAGAAGCGGCATTAAGTATAATCATTTGTTTAGTTTTGAGTTTTGTGGAAAAAAATAATTGCATTTTAATTTATGTGCTAGGCTAGGCTAGACAGACGAAATAAGTGAATCAATAATCATTCTTCCAGTCTTCATTTATACGAATGATAATTCAAAAACCCCTGACACATGACACATTATTAATGATCATTCTGGATTCTAGTTGTCATTTATTTTAATTTTTAGTCTTTATACATATACCATGGTTTTTGTTATCATTTTTTTTATCACCACTGAAAATTTCCATTTCTTCATTCTTCATCTTCATTCTTTGCTAAATAAAATGTCTAAAATTTCATTCGAACTTACTTTAATTTGCTTTAATGAAGTTAGAAGGCAAATATGAATGATCATTCGCAACGAATTATCGTTTTCGTCCGTCAACCACAACCATAAGATATTAAAGTGAAAGGTACTGTAACTGCATTATAAATGATTTGCTATATTTCAGTTGATTTTCATATTTTATTTTTTTTTCTGATGTATAAATAAATAAATTACTGAATTCACGATTCAAAAATTTCAACATTCAAAAAAATTTTGTATAATTATTATGTTGATGCAACAGATTGGACCAAATGCTCATTTGTTGTTTGTGTGTAGTAAAAAAGTAAAGTTGCAACTAAAATTGAAAATTAGATTGTACAACATGTTGTGCTATGTGTATGGACGGAGCATTAAGTTTGGTTAATTTATTTTTGTAAAAAAAGAAATTATAAAATTGTAATAGAAGAAAATAGAATAACATCTGAGATTTGACAAACTACAGACAGACATTACACCATTACTCATTAGACATTTCATATAGATATAAATATAAGACAAAGTGATAAAAGTGTTTGCAAACAAATGTTTTATTTTAATTTTTAATAAAAACGAAATTATTTTAAAATTAATTTGAAATAAAATAAATAAATAATGGCAAATGTAACAGCAGCAGCAATAGCGAATAGAAATAAAAAACATTTCTTAGGTGTTCCGGCACCGTTAGGTTATGTAGCTGGTGTAGGAAGAGGGTAAGATATAATTTGCTCATGAAAATAAGATAAAAATATAACTTCAATTTCAATAATTGTTAATTATATTTTAGTGCAACTGGATTTACTACACGATCTGATATCGGTCCGGCAAGAGATGCAAATGATGTATCAGATGATAGACATGCACCGCCAGCTGCAAAACGTAAAAAAAAAGAAGAGGAAGAAGAAGATGATGAAGATTTAAATGATTCAAACTATGATGAATTCAGCGGTTATAGTGGTTCATTATTTTCAAAAGATCCATATGATAAAGATGATGAAGAAGCTGATGCTATTTATGAATCGATCGATAAAAGAATGGATGAAAAACGCAAAGAATACAGAGAGAAAAGAATGAAAGAAGATTTAGAAAAATATCGTCAAGAAAGACCAAAAATCCAACAACAATTTTCTGATTTAAAACGAAATTTATCAGCGGTAACTGCTGAAGAATGGGCGAATATACCAGAAGTTGGTGACAGTAGAAATCGTAAACAACGTAATCCAAGAGCTGAAAAATTCACACCATTACCAGATAGTGTACTATCGAGGAATTTGGGTGGTGAAACATCGACAAATATTGATCCAAGATCTGGATTGGCATCAATGGTACCAGGTGTTGCGACTCCAGGAATGTTAACACCAACCGGAGATTTGGATTTACGAAAAATTGGACAAGCTAGAAATACATTGATGAATGTTAAATTATCACAAGTTTCTGATTCAGTTACTGGACAAACAGTTGTAGATCCAAAAGGATATTTAACAGATTTGCAAAGTATGATTCCAACATATGGTGGTGATATTAATGATATTAAAAAAGCACGTCTACTTTTAAAGAGTGTACGCGAAACAAATCCAAATCATCCACCAGCATGGATAGCTAGTGCACGTCTTGAAGAAGTAACTGGTAAAGTTCAAATGGCAAGAAATTTAATAATGCGTGGCTGTGAGATAAATCCGCAAAGCGAAGATTTATGGTTGGAAGCAGCACGTCTTCAACCTCCAGACACAGCGAAAGCTGTAATTGCTCAGGCTGCACGACATATACCAACATCAGTTCGAATTTGGATTAAGGCAGCTGATTTAGAAACTGAATTAAAGGTAAAAAAAAATATTTTTTACACATAAAATTTCTTATTTACAATTATGGTGTGATTTTCATTTTTTTTTTAGGCAAAAAGAAGAGTTTTTCGTAAGGCTCTTGAGCATATACCCAATTCAGTTCGATTATGGAAGGCTGCTGTCGAACTTGAAAATCCAGATGATGCAAGAATTTTACTATCTCGAGCGGTTGAATGTTGCAATACGAGCGTTGAGTTGTGGTTGGCATTGGCACGTCTTGAAACATACGAGAATGCTAGAAAAGTTTTAAATAAAGCCCGAGAAAATATTCCAACGGATAAACAAATTTGGACAACTGCCGCAAAATTAGAAGAAGCCAACGGAAATATTCATATGGTAGAGAAAATTATAGACAGAGCGTTAACATCGTTGGCGGCAAATGGAGTTGAAATAAATCGAGAACAATGGTTCCAAGAGGCAATTGAAGCTGAAAAATCGAATGCGGTACACTGCTGTCAAGCAATTATACGAGCAGTTATTGGTATTGGCGTCGAAGAGGAAGATCGTAAGCAAACATGGATAGATGATGCAGAATATTGTGCCAAGGAAAATGCTTTCGAATGTGCTCGAGCAGTGTATGCACATGCTTTACAAGAATTTCCATCGAAAAAAAGTATTTGGCTTCGAGCTGCACATTTTGAGAAAAGCCACGGTACTCGAGAGAGTTTAGAAGCTCTATTGCAACGAGCTGTAGCGCATTGTCCCAAATCAGAAATACTTTGGTTGATGGGAGCTAAATCAAAATGGTTGGCTGGAGATGTTCCTGCGGCTCGTGGTATTTTATCTTTAGCTTTCCAGGCAAATCCAAATTCTGAGGATATTTGGTTAGCTGCTGTTAAATTAGAAAGTGAAAATAATGAATATGAACGTGCCAGACGATTATTAGCCAAGGCACGTGCATCAGCACCAACACCACGTGTTATGATGAAATCAGCAAAACTTGAATGGGCCCTAAATAACCTGCCAGAAGCACTTAAATTACTTGAAGAAGCTGTTAATGTATTTCCAGATTTTGCAAAATTATGGATGATGAAAGGACAAATCGAAGAACAGCGTAAGGAACTTGATAACGCAGCAAACACTTATATGCTAGGTTTAAAAAAATGTCCAAATTCAATACCACTATGGACACTATCAGCAACATTAGAAGAACGTAAAGGTACATTGACAAAAGCCCGATCAATATTGGAACGTGGTCGTTTAAAAAATCCAAAAACATCACAATTATGGTTAGCTGCTGTACGTATTGAATTAAAAGCTGGTTTAAAAGAAATTGCACATACATTGATGGCACGTGCATTACAAGAATGCCCAAATTCTGGTGAATTATGGGCAGAAGCAATATTCATGGAAATGAAGCCACAAAGAAAAACTAAATCAGTTGATGCATTAAAGAAATGTGAACATGATCCACATGTACTGTTGGCTGTATCAAAATTATTTTGGTCTGAACATAAATTTGCGAAATGCCGTGATTGGTTTAATAGAACGGTAAATATTTAAAAATATTTATTGATTATTTTATTTGATAATTATATTTCTCGTTTTTATTTTTTTTTTTTTTTTTTGGTCATAGGTTAAAATTGATCCAGATTTAGGTGATGCATGGGCATACTTTTACAAATTTGAATTATTACATGGTAATGAAACACAACAAAAAGAAGTTATTGAAAGATGTATTGCAGCCGAACCAAAACATGGTGAAGCATGGTGTAGTGTCAGTAAAAATATAGCTAACTGGTGTTATAAAACACCAGAAATATTGGCTGCTGTCGTCAAAGAATTACCAATTCCAACGTAATATATGTATTATATATGAATATGTATGTATATATATATTTTTTTCGTATATTAAATATAATCAACTTATCTCGTGAATTAAGGATAAAAATAAATGAAATCGATTAAAAACATTTCGTATCAATTGAATTGAAAAAATCAACTCTTAAAAAGATAAATTTCGAGGAATATCAAAAATCATTCGCAACAACATGTGACTCTATGGACATTATGAAATGGCTCTTCGGGCTTAGATAAGTGGCACTAGAAAAAACATTAGGAAAATTTAATTATTTACTTTCTAAATGATTCCATTCATTATAATTTCATAGTATCGAAGACTGAAGAATTTTAAATTAAGAATTTAAATTTTAAATAATGTTTGAGTAAAGATAGGTACAAGAATAAGAGATTTTGTAATTTGTATTTATCTGTAGAAATAGGTACACACAAATTTCTCCTAGCTACGGTATCTTCGGACACATATATATATTTGTATAATAAGAATTCAGTTTGTCGCTTTTTGGTCCTAGTTAGTACACTGTGGAATGAAAATGTTGTGAAATTCGAAGGATTTCGATCTCTTTCCATATACAATTTCTTTTACTATTACTATTGTATTTCATAAGATAAATTAAAAAAGGTCAAGGATAGAGAAATAAAGACAGAAAGTCAGATTATTTGAACGAATACTTTATTGATGATAAAGACTTGTCGTAAAAATTAAAGACAACATGCTACAGACCTCTTTAAAATAAGCAGACAGTTGATTTCCTTACAAATTGAACAATCTAACAACCTTTTTTATTCATTTTAATTTATTTTAAATCTAATTTGTAGTAGAATAATACTTTTATGCTTCATTAATTTTATTTTAGATTGTGTCTTTTTTTTGAACGATGGATGAAAAAGGTTACATATATTAGATTTGAAATAGAGATTTGCTGCTTTAAAAAGTTATGTATTCCTTATTCTTTATTTAATTTTAAATAATAATATACTGATTAAATGGATAGTTGATTTTTTATTTGCGCATATTTTTCCTAGTATTTACGAGTGTTTACAAAAAATTATTTGATTTTTAATAAGAAAAAGAAAGTGTATAAAAATTAAAAGAGAAAAAAAAAGTTTTAAACGAGAAAATTTGTAAAGTGGAATGCTTCAATATTCAACCTTAAATAGGATTAAAAAAATAATTAATAAGAATCTTAAAGAATTTTTTGCTAATATGACTGCATGACGATGTCGATCTGTTGTGTTAACTTTTGTTTTGTAGCACAGCACAGGACAGGAAGGAAAACCTCTAAAATTAACGTCAACAATCAAAATAACAGCTCTCAACAGTTTTATGCCATACTGCTGGAACAGAATGCTGCAGCTGAGTCTGAGGCTGTAGGCTGTAGCACGAGCTATCAGAATTCAAAACAATGAAAATGAATGTCTAGGAATAGAATGTGTTGCTGCGACTGAAGTAGCCGCTGAGGCTGCTGCTAAGTTACGATGAATTTTGAATTTTACGCGCGTAAAGAAGTTTTGACAGCTGAACTACAATAAAAAACATACAGTATACGTTAAATGATGAAAAATAATTTGAAATAAGATAATTTCAAAAATTGCAAAACAAGAAGACAAAAAGCATTTTTTTTTCTTATTTTTAATTACTAAATACTTTTTTATTATTTGGTCATAAATAATTCAATTTAATTTAACTTAAATTCGTAAAGTAAAGTCAGCTGCAACTACACCATTCTGTTTGTTATAATCTCATACAGCGCTGCAGCGTATACTTCATACTACACTTCACGCTTCAGCTTCAGACTCAGCTGCACAATCTGTTCCAGCAGTTACCCTTAATCAATTCAATTTGGAATTTGGTAATATGTGGACAATGGACCGGCACTGGACGTTACATTTTTCACTTTTCAACTCATCATTTCAATTTTAAGTTGAAATCACGTAGTTCCGTTCTTTCGTTTTGTTGCAGCCATCGCACAATTCCAGCGAAAATTACAGCGTATCGCCGAAAGTTCGCTAAAATTCGGGCGACAACCACAGCGTAACATAACATGAATTTTATATTTTTGCTTCTTGCGAATAGATTACTACTACTGCAAAATCCAGGTAGTAAATGGCTCGTTATCGATGAAAAATAGAATAGAATCTATTTGGGCGACAACGACAGCGTAAAGTTCAACGGTAAAATGTCCCATTTAATTATGTACCGTATACGCTGTAGTTGTCGCTACTCGCTGGAATTGTGTGATGGCAGTAAACCTGTGTCTGTTTCTGTTCTGTAGGAGTGGAGTGTTGGTAACCTCTTTCTATAGGTAGAGGGAGGCTGGAGGCACCGTACCGTACACTGTACAGATAAATTTTATGATTTTATGGATTTGGTCTTTGGCATTGGTGTTTATTTGTGTATTGTGTAGCACTGTAGTGTAGTGTAGCAGCAATTGTAAAATCTAAATGTCAGATTGTCACTGTCAGTTTACTCACTTCACCAAACAACAAAGTCAACCTCAACATTCATTCAACATCAACCAACCCAACAGTCAGTTAAATTTAACATGATTTAACAGTGTATAAAATGAAAGTGCAACGAATATAATCTAAAAATTTTACAATTTTATGTGTTTTTCAATAATGACTGAAATTTAAAAAATCAAAAATATAAGATGAAATGTGATTGAAAAGTGTCCTTAATATAATTCATAAATAAATAAATGTAGTGCCTTAAAATTAAAATATTTTCATTTGTATAGTGTACATTAAATTACATATTTTACACCATTTTTCTTCTTACATCCGCATTTACAATTATTTTTGTTTTTACATTTTTATAAAACATATGCGTGTAAAAAAAGGTACATAAATCGTATATAACTATTTAGTTATTTAAAACCGCGGAATATAGATATAATATCTACTAGGTGCTAGGTAACATAAAAAAATGTATGTATTGCTTACATAGCTAAGAATGTTTATAAAAAAATGTTCGACTGAATGTTGTTTATGTGTAGGTGTACAGTTCATCATCATCATTATCATTATCATAGGTAATAAAGTGTTTTACTATTTTTATATGAAAAAGGAAAAAAAAAATTTTTTTTTTCTTTAAAGAAAAGAAAATATGTAATAAGAAAAATTAATAAAGGTAGGTAGAGCTAGAGGTAATCATGTAATTTTTAAATTTTTATTCATCCCAATTCTTGTGATTGCTTACATATCTACATTTTATTCTGTCTGAAATATTTAATTTTTTGTCTAAAAATGGAAAAGATGGCTTTAATATGATAAAAACATCCTATTTGGTTTTAAAAATAATACAGGTATATTGCATTGCATACATCCAACCGTACATACATTTATGATGCATGTTTGCATCATGCATTCATTTATTTCATTTCATTTGAATTTATGTCATTTTAGAATGTTTCACTGGTTTCACTAATACATAATAATAATAATAATGAATACATGTACATGCCAGTTTATGCGTATATATACATAACATATTATTATGTATAAGAAATAATATCTAAATATGTATACAGTGTTTTACAAAAATTTGCATACACCTTATAAAATTAAAAAAAGAAAAAATTTGAAGGCAATATGAAATCACGGTGTATGTACATGTTTCTAAGACAATAGAGAAATTTTGATGTTTAATGTTTGACGTCATTCAGGTCGTTGGAATATAAACAACACAACAACAACAAACAATTTTTACAAACACAACCAAAATACAATTTCTAATTTTTATTGAATTTCACTTCAAATATAATTTAATGTCTTCGACACACAGAGATTGAAATTAAGTAGATTCCATTTTAATTTTGAGTAGAAATTACGAAGGTGACACACAGTGATTTTGACAGTTTGTCGAATTTATTTAATTTATCTAATTTTAATTTAATTTATCTGAACATAGCCTACTTCTTCTATTAAATTTAACTGCCATTTATATTCAATTATTTCTTAATGAAAATTGAAAAAAAAACATTATTTTTGGTTTACAGTTTGTTAGTAGATGTCTCTGTTCTACGTAAAGAGCGAAAAATGAGTAGATTTCGAGCGAAATTACGTATTTTTTATGTAATTTCGCTGACTAGATTTCGGCCCAAATCCGTCTTTTTTTCCGGATTTCGAAGCTGTCTACAATATTACATAATTTCACTTTTTTAAATAGAAAAGAATGAAGAATGTTTATGTAGAATTGGTAGAATGTAGTTAGAGGCAAAATGTAAGAATATTTAATATTAATGTGCTTAAATGTAATAAAATAGAAATGTTGGGGTTAAAAAATATACATAATATATACATATGTATATACGTATAACATAACGAATTTATTTTTCACTACAATCTTTCAATCTTACCCCTCTATTCTAGGTAATAGATGTCTAATAGATCTATTAACCTATTAACTAAGAAGTTAATAGAAAGTGGTATTCTACTTTATAGGTTTTGTAGACATTAAAATGTTGAAAAGTTAATAGATTTGTAGACTCGTAAAAAACAGTTGAGCTGTCATTTATTATTAATATTTGAAAATTTAAAAAATATTTAATATTTTTAAAATCCGGTAAATGTATATTTAATAATAATAATAATAATATTTAATAATAATAATAATTTTTAATTATTTTTATTATTTTTAATTATTTTTATTTATTTTCAATTATTTTTATTTATCATTAACTAAAAAAACAACATTTCACAAATTATTAATTTTATTTACTTTCAATTATTTTTATTTATTTTTAATTATTTTTATTTATCATTAACCAAAAAAACAACATTTCACAAATCAAACCATCAAACGTAATAGTTAATAGGTCTAATAGCTCATCGAGAGGAGCTATTAGCTAATAGAATTTTCTAACCACAAAAATCTATTAACCTATTCGCTAGAATACGAAAATCTATTAAATAATAGTCTCCACAAAATTAATAGACCAGCTGATTGTCAATCTATTAACTATTAAGTAGAATAGGAAATTTTCTATTAACTAAAAGTTAATAGACTAATAGCTATTAATCTATTACCTAGAATAGGGGGGTTACTTTTATTATTCACATTTGGTTACAATTTAACAACCAGAGTAACGTCACAATCCCAACTGTCACTCCAATGTTTACATGTTTACGCCTTAGAAATGTGCATGCCGTGTATGAAAGGCTTGTAGTTCAAAAATTGTTTATTATATATGTACATATATTACCCCTAAAGTATAGTACATTGTAAGGACATAGAAATAGAGGCAGTACCAGTATACATAATGGCAAAATAAGCAAGATATGAGTGGAGTAAAATAACATAAAAAAGTATGAAATACAAAATAAGTAAATATAAAATCAAAATGAGGCCGTTTTCAGTAATTAAGATATTTTCTAAATTTCCAGTCAGTTCTGATTGTTTTAACACTGACGTCACGTCATAGTGCAATATAGTAAAGTCAGATCAATAAGTCAATAAGCGTTGTTTAATCAGATAATTTTTACCTGTCGCTGTCAGTCAAGTCAGACGTCAGTTAATAATATTTCTTGTTTACGTCATTGCTTATAGATATCTGATTTTTTTAAATATATTACCTTTCAGATATGCTTTATCAAACTTACTGCCAATTAATATCTGACTTTCCGAACTGTCTTTTCATTTATATTTTTTCAATCAAAAAAATTAACTTTTCAGATCTTAGTAAAATCTTAATTACCGAAAACGGTCTAAGTATAAGTAAGACAGAATCAAGTATGATGTGAACTGAGAGTGAAAGCTGTATGCTCCAGACAAAAGTGAAGCATAAGGTAAAGGTAATCATAATCAAAGTCAAAGTACATTATGTTTACTTCATCCCTTTCTACAATTCGAGATACGATCATACAATACTTATTATCTTCCCTCACTTTCTCTTTTACTTTTAGCTTGCAGAAATATATATGCAATTGCAAGCGAAAAATTTCACGGGAACTGAGTACCAGTCTTAAAAATTGTGGAAGGAAACGTGTGTAGAGTACGTAGAGTTTTGAAATTTTTTGAAAAAAATCGCGGAGGCTATGCAATTAAATTAAGTAAAAATAAATAAATAAATATTTATTAGTCAAAATATACGAGTTGTCAATATTTCGCTTGCCTTTTATATGCTCGACCATATAAAATGATTGTGAAAAATAAGTTCCACAACTCTCCACTATTAAGTTCCACCATGATAATTTAGTTTGGAAGTGAGTACCAGTAAGCGAAATTTGAAACTAAAAATTTAGCTAACAATTTAGCGACATTTTTTTTTACATAGGTTTTATATGGAGAAAAATTTAGCTTTCGATGTGAGTACCAGCCAATAAGCAAGAAAACTTTTTTAAGGCACTGTATATAAAAATGTATGTATACATTACATTATACATTCACCAATTTACCTAACATAAGGTGTGTGTAAGTACTATGTAATGTAAATGTAAATACTACACTACACCTGCTGCCTGTTGCTAGGACTGGTATCTAAATATGTTTCGTTGTTGTTGTTGTTGCTATTGCATATATAAAAGTCTACTGTCTGTCAACAACATCTATGTAAATTAAATATTTTATCTTGGACTTGGATACACGGTATTTTAAATATTTTTTGAATTAGATTCTATTGGTTTCTTTCAAAATACATACATATGTTATACATTTTATACATAATTTATTTAATATCGAATCGTACTACCTATGTATATGTATATTAGTATATTTTAATTATTTAAACTACACGATCATAACTTTTATTCTGTTTGTTATCTTTGTTTTATTTACATTTGAAATTTTTGTCTTAATTTTAAAATTTTATTTAAAATTATTCGTATATTTATCCAATAAACACATACATATCTATATACTTAAATTTTATGGTTATTTTTGTACATAAAAATACATATTTTTCTATTTTTTTCTGATAATGTGAATGCGATATAGTCTAGTCATGTCATGCCTATGATGATGATATAGGATATACATAATCACTTAGCCTAGTGCTAGTTGCTCTGCTCTGCTCTGCTAGTACCTAGAGATATCTATAAAACGATGACGATATTATATTGTATGTAATTCCATTGAACTCTGCTGCTAATATTTATAATCATTTTTTTTATTTATTCACAAAGTGAACGGTAAAAATGTTTTTGTTTTATTATAAAAAAAAAGTAAAATAAAAAAAAAAGAAAATATATAGCATATTATGTACATTCTTAGATTTATCTCTATGGTATAGGTATAGGTATCAAAGTAAAATATGCATCAATCGATGTATGTATAATTTTCTATAAAATGAGTACATACACATATATCATATAGTATGTTGAGAGTTTGAATCATATATGTATGTACATACATACGTTTTTACTCGCTATGCTATAAATAATACATAGATATATGTATATATTTAGTTGTTAATGATAGAGCTCAGAAGTTGTAACACATTCCGAAAGAAATCAGAAAATTTTAATGAAAAAAAAAAAACAAAACCATAAATGTGCATAGCAGCATTATATTATAGGGTGTTGTGTTTTAATTTCAAATATTTCACCTTGAAAGAACAACATCATCCCATACATACGAGTACATTATGTATGTACATATATCGCTCAAGTAAAATTATTGTAAAATGAATTCCAATATGCATTCTGTAGGCCTTTTCGTAAATTCAGTTCTAAGTTAGATCTTTTTTGCAGTTCTTTCGAAAACTATTAACTGCAAAACAGGCCTGAAAGATTTTAACACAAATAAGCAGCGTGAGTTGAAACACTGCATATATGCTACTGACAAGTTAACTGCCACTTCATTCTTTACAACAGCTAGATTGTACATACATAAATTTTTTACAAAAATAAAATAAAAAAAACAATTTTTTAAAAGAATAAAAAAAGAATTTTGGGTTTTCGAACTTGTTGTATTAATTGTATTAATTGGTTTTAAAAGTTTTATTCTTTATAATGTCAGATTGAAGTGAAGATATTGAAAAATTACTTAAGTAAGTATATTAAAATTGAGGTTAAAATTCATATTTTCAATAAATAAAATTGTACAATACACATCGAACACATTATTTTTCAATATTATAATTATTATTGTCGGTTATCACTTATCACTCAATTTTTCGTTCGAATATGCAAAATGTCAGAAGTGACAGCTCTTAACCATTGCATTTGCAGCGGTGCTTTATTCCTGCAGACTGCACATTGCTGTTCTAGTAATATTTTTAAGATACGAAAGAATACATAGTGCAGCCTGCATTTTCGAAAAAGCCTTGTGTTTTATTTTAATTTTATATATTTTCAAGTAAGTAATCTGTATAGGATTAAAAAATGGAATATAGTAATCAGAGAAATGTACCAATTTCCACGTATGTACATTACATATGGTATATGGTCATACTCGTATCCATATATGTATGTCCATACATATATATTATATTATCCATGTATTCACACATATTATAATGTGCATATTCGATTCAAGATTTAATATATCGGATGCAGATCAAATAGTCCATATCACCATGTAATCTATATGTGTGTTCAGTATTAATTATGTGCACAGGTACTTGTATATGAATGTAACGTATTATATATCAATATCATCATGTGTAGTCTACATTTTCCGGATATATATGCATATAATATACATTAATTTATCTTTTATTTATTGTTTTTTTTTTGTTCCGTCTTAATTGATTTCCACTTTTGTTTTTTTTTGTTTTTTTTTTACCATTCAAGTAATAAAAATTTTTCATTTGAAATTTTTTCTCTTTTTTTTGGTTTTTTTTGTATTAAGTTTAATTTTTTTTTTTTTTATTATAATTTTCTTATAGCACCTATATTTTTCTTAAAGTATGTATTTTTCTTATATGATTTGAGAATTTTTAAAAATTTAAATTTAATAGTCGTCAGTTAGTTAAGATAACAAGAAATCTAAGTTGATAAATGCACAAATAATACTTTTTATGAATACAGTTATTCCATAATAAATATTATTTGCATCATATACCTACCTATGTAGGTACATATACAGGGTGTTCCGATATTGGTGAATAATATTTTAAGTTGTGAAAATAGAGTGCATTTGCAGTCGAAAATGTCATATCCACTCTATTTTCGACGCTATCGTATTATTTTGAGTTATTAAGGATCGAAAGTATTCAACATAGAGGCATAATTTTTTCTTCGGTGCAAAGATAATCGACAACAGAAGTTGTTTATTTTTTAACTGGAACATAAGATCTAATGAATGTTTTGTTGAAGAATTTCCGCTTTTATAATGTGCGAGTATCAGTTAAGCATATTTTTGATTCTTAATACCTCAAAAGCGCAATTGCAATCAGATACCTCACGCAATCGGCGTCAGATTTTGTTTGTTTGAAAGAGGACACTGTCGTACAGTGTTTTTTTTTTAGATTTGCAACATTTGCCATACTGTAATTTTTTTCATAATAAAAGTGGTTTTAAAAAATGCATTATGAATTTTTATTTCAGGATGTTCTTTTGCTATGAACCAAATTCTCAATTACCTGTTGTAGTATATCAAAAGAAAGGTAATTTTGTTTTCTATCATTGGCTAGAATACTAAATTTTGATACGTAGGGTGTGCAAAAAGTTACATATGATTTTGTGTTGGAAGGTCTTGCAAAATACTCAAAATTTCAAACGCCCTCTAGCTTCGTAAAAATAGAGCGTAAACGAAAAAATGTCATATAATATTTTCGACTGCAAGCAAATGCACTTTATTTTCACTTCTTGAAATATTATTTACCAATGCCGTAACACTCTGTATATGCGTGAGTGTATTATATGTACATATGAATGTATATTATTTACATTATAAATGTGGTATACATATAAAAGTTTTAATGGATTTAAATTTTAAAACTGAAAAAGAAAAATTTTAATAATGTAATGATCACATCATATTATTAGATGACCATTCTATATAACTGCTCATATTTATTAGATGTACATAGAAATTTAAAAATATGTTATGTCTTCGGCACACAGAGATTGAAATTAAGTAGATTTCATTTTAATTTCGAGTAGAAATTACGAAGGTGACACACAGCGATTTTGACAGTTTGTCGAATTTATTAAATTTATCTAATTTTAATTTAAATTATCTGAACATAGCCTACTTCTTCTATTAAATTTAACTGTCATTTATATTCAATTATTTCTTAATGAAAATTTTAGAAAAAACATTTTTTTTTGGTTTACAGTTTGTTAGTAGATGTCTCTGTTCTAAGTAAAGAGCGAAAAATGAGTAGATTTCGAGCGATTATTACGTATTTTTTATGTAATTTCGCTGACTAGATTTCGGCTGAAATCCGTCGTTTTTTCCGAATTTCGAGCCTGAAATTAGCAAAATACGTAATTTCAATCTCTGTGTGTCTACAATATTAGGAAAAATCTTATAGTGTTTTTTCAATTGATAGATAGGTATTTTCAAAAGTTCATTTGTCTCTTATTAATCAATCAGATCACCTAGCTAGTGTTTTTTTTCGTATTATTTCAAAGGGTAGTTCTTAAATTAAATTGAAAAATAATGAAAAGTTTTAATTAAAATTTATTTTATTTTTATACGAGGCTGTACTTCCGAAAATGTGTTCCATCCGATTCACTATGAAGATTACCTTATCACTTATTTTATATTTATATTGGCAAAAAATGAATTTTAACGAAAAATTCCTGCGAATTGTGGCCAATAGGGGGCTCATCACACGAAAATACTACTTAGTCACTTTCCTCAGTCAGCCATTTTCAATTTTATAATTATAATTAAAAATAACAGGTGCCTACATATCTAATTCAAGGTGTTAATATTCATTTTACACATTTCATGTGACAATTTCCGTCCAACAAAATGAAATCAATTATTTTTGTGATTACTTACAATACAATGTACCTACATTTATTTATGTATAATATTGTGTTTGTGTACATTATAGACTAGATATTATTTATTTATCTACGAATATCTATGTATTATTTTTTGCATATTTTCTAGTTTGCCTGCTATATCTAAATATACATGTGGCATGTTGTATATTTACTTAAATAGAAAACGAGAAAAAAAAAATTGAATTAAATCTTTATAACATTTAATCATAAATGATAATATGGTTATTACGAGTTACGACGATCTACAAGTTGTTACTTTTATCATAATTATAAATATGTACATTTTATATTTTATTTAGTATATATACACAAAACTTATGTTACATATAAGCTATATGCATGTATAAGTATTTATATGGTGTTTTAGCATGGTGTAAAGAGTATTATAAGGTGAGCTACACAGAAACAGCTGATGTCTGATGACGTACAAAGTAGTACTGTACAAGTACAACATATATTAATTTATATGGAAATTGTATGGAAAGAATATATTTTTATAAAGTAAAAATGTTGAGTTAAATTTTTGTTTATTTTCTTATTTTTTCTAACTAATCTATTAAGTATTTAACAAGTTTTTGTTATTCTTTATTACAAAAAAATATAATGCTACATCTAAAATATAACTTTTTTATTTCTACATGTGAATTAACATTCATACTATAAAATAGAAATTGCTGAAGAACATTTTGATAGTTTAAATGTTAGCTTTTACATTTACAAAAATTTTTTTCAACTGAAAAAGCAGATTTAAAAATTCTTCACATGGCTTAATTAAACCACCCTCTGGTCTACCAATTTCTACCATTTCAATTTTATGAAATGACGGAAGCGTATTCAATAAAAATACATTCTTTACTTCATTAACGACAAACTGATCTATTGATCTACGTATTGCATCAGAATATGCCCATACAGTGCAATTTCCAAATCCATTTGTTTGATCTGAGAAATTCGTTACAGCGAAAGCAAATAAATATGTTGACATCGGTACTGATTCCTTATACTTACTTATTTATCCATGAGGCATGAGGATAAATTATTATCACTATGCAATAAAAGAAATTATAATAGAATACAAAGTAAATGAAATATTTTTTCTAGTAAATTAAATGTTTATTATACACTATTTTATATTTTATATTATCATATACTATTGATACTATACAGTTTGTACAACTTTGGTACTACTCTGTACATCACCTCAACACATGTTACAGCAAAAATTGCGATTCAAGAGGAAGAGTGTAGCTCACCTTAATACTCTTTACACCATGATGTTTTAGTACCTAACCGGAAATATACTTACTACTTTACTCTACTATATGTTCGTATGATGTTGGAATATAGTAGATTTTCAGGTTTTCTTGATATTTTATTTTTCATTTTTAATTGCAATATACATACTTACTTATATACAAGCATAAATATACTCGTATGCAATTCAAGATATATACTCATATTTATATGTATTTTCATCATCATTATAGTACGAGATCAATCCCAAAAGTATCCGATATGTTTTCATCATATCTCTTCGCTGGTGTTATTCGACTGGTGGTTGGTATTCTTTAAAGTAGTCCCCATATATATAAATTGAATAACATACTTCCATTCCATTAGAGTGTTAACTCTCTATAAATATAAATTATACATATAAAGAAATACATACCATAAATTATTAACACACTCAGTTTTCGGAATGGTTTTTAATGCAGTCGTCGTGTTAGTAGTTTCAATAATCGGTGTCGTCATCGAACCGACCGGTATCCTTTGAGCGGGTACATACATTCAAAAGTCACTGGCGGCTATGTTGAGACGATTGTACTGCCGTCGTTAGGTAGAAAGTCGTATCTACAAAATTTCGAAAAATGAGTTAAATGTAAAATCTTTATCTTAGACCAATAATGCATCTATTCTCTAAGTTAGAAAGCTATAAATGAACATTAAGGCACTTTTTTCGCCACTTCAAATATCGTATCTGATAGAAAATCTTACATTTTTCAAGTTAAAAAGTCGTTTCTGGCCAAATCTGGCATATCCTAATGTAAAAGGTCGTATCTGAGATTGTACTTACGACTGTCTGTCTTGATATTACATACTCTAAATACAGATATTTGACTTTTACTGTTATGATAAAAGGTCGTATGTGTCAAATCACACAAATCACACATTTCTAAAAAAAGCTAAATAACTCAAAATTACCTAAATGTCAGATACGACTTTCTACCTAACGACGACAGTGTATGGAGAGGAGACTGATATTTTGACCTGATATTTTCGTCATTTTTATAGCACTGCATTGAAAAAATTCGACAAATTCAAAAAATACTGCATGTTATAAATAAATTCACGCTGCTCGTAAACTAATTAGTCTGTTCGGGTACACATTTTCAAGTAAAAACTTTTAAAAGATTTTACTATTTGCGTACCTAAACAAAAATTGAGAGAGAATATGCTGACGTCACATTTCCCCAGTCTTCAAGTTTTTATTATTTTTTACTAGAAATATTTTATCGAGTATAAGAAAAAGTAAAAACGTAAAGAATTGTCAAAATAAACAGGTGTTTTTTTTTTTGCACATATAAAGTCTAGTGTCTTCTTCTTTTTACTTAAAGTTGTTCACGTATTTTGATAGCTGGTGAGACAATTTTTTATAAAATGTATACTCACTTCTCTCTATTTAAAGTTTTTACTTGAAAAGTAAACGAACAGACCTAATGCATTTCGTCAATGACACGTGGTACGTCCCTCAGAGATCGCACGCATGTTTTGGCCTTCTGATACTTCAGATACTTTTGGGATATACCACTTATATCAGCCTCTTTTATAGAATTTTTTATTCATTCATTATAAATATTCATGGGGCTATATGACTGTATATATACATATATATACATACTTCTTGTACATTATATTTTTGACCTACTGTTGTTGTTCATTAGTTGGGTATATGTATATAGGTATTAAAGTACTACGTACTACATTATGTACTATATGTAAAAAATTTCTGTAACTAAAATTAGATTTCGTTGTGTACCATAAACATCATATACAAATTATTTTTTTTTATAATACATATATTATCTATATACATATGTGTACATTCTTTTATATATACATACCTACATAGATAGGCACTGACAAGAAAGTATAATAAGTTACTTTTTATAAATTATTTTTTTTAAAAAAATGTACATTAGATGCTCTGTTGAGCATTTTCTCATAGTTGACATCATTATGATATTATGATGTGCATTAGATTTGCTATTACGACGTACTTACGTATATATATGCATTATATTTAGATGCATATTATAGTATATGTACATATTTTTGTACTTTATATTATTATAAATGCACGCATATGTAGCTTCTTCTATATATGTAAAAATTTTGCAGAATATACTTTTTGACTTTTCAAATGCATTAATTTATAAAGAGAGATACAGTGATGTTGAAAAAGTATTATATGATCATGATTCACACCACACACCAAATCTAGGCTAGTTTGCACCAAAGACGTTACAAAATTCATACCGCTTGATATTTCTATAATAAATAATCTGGTAAAAAAAGATGAATTTTTTTTTCAGATTAACAGTGCGATTCTGGATAAGAGATCTCTTATTCCTCTTATTTCTCTAAAGTTTTGGTGAAATATATTTTTTAAGAGGAATCGGTATTCTGGATAAGAGATTCACCTCATAAAATGACATAAGATTTACCATAGGTTTTAAACCCACCTTATTCAATTTAATACTTGTTATATACAAAGATAATGTAGTTACACTGTATTATCATCTTTGTTATTAGTAACTATTACAATTTTTATTATCACTTTACTTACAATATGCACGACACGAATACAATATTTGAATATCAACAATATAAATAAAATAAATAAGAGATATAAGAGAGGTCCTCATCGATGACCTCTAAAGTTTATAGATTTTTGTCCGTTAAAACAGAATTTTTCGGTTATAAACGTTCAAAAGTAGAATGTCAAAATTCATTAAAAAATTCACCACTGAAGTTAAGAGATCAGCTGTTCACATCTCTTAATTTGAACTGAAAACGATAAGAGGAATAAGAGAAATAAGAGATCTCTTATCCAGAATCACACCGTAAATGTCGATTAGTTTGCATTTGGTACTAGTACTTATTTTAAAATCTAAAGTCTTGATATAAGTAGTTTTAGAAAAAATGGGGAAAAATACTAGGTATTACCACGTATTACGTATTATACTTACAAAGCATACCTATTGAATGTCTTGACTTGATAACAAGATTTATATTGAAAAAATAAAACCAATTTCAGCGTGATTATAATACACCATAGTTATAAGTTATAAGAAGGGAACGATTGCATTTGCAATACGGTTTCTGTGACTTTTTCAAATTTATACAAAAAGCACTCTGTGACCATCGATTTTTCTCAAATTTTCAATTGATATAATGAACAAGATGTTATTAATTCATTTAAAAATACATACATATTTAATAATGTCTAATTTTGATCGATTATTATTTTACAAAACGAAAATAAAACGAAATATATGAGAATTTTCCGCTCAAGTAGAGAAAATAGCTCACAAAACATAAAAATCGGTATAGCTATAATATTGAAAATGTAAGAAATTTCAAATATCTTGGTGCTATTACTGAATAATAACAACAATATTGCTGCGACCGTTCAAGAAAGAATACAACCCAGAGGTAGATGCTACTGGTCAAATATCAAAATTTTAAGATCAAAATTATTAACAAGGGCTACAAAAATGAGAATATATAAGACTTTGATAAGACCAGTATAGTCACATATATGATGCTGAAACATGGACAGTAACAGTGTCAGATGAGAATAGGTTCCGAATCTTTGAAAGAAAAGTACTGCGAAAAATCTATATGGATCTGTAAAACTGGACAACGGCAAATATGTGCGAATAACAAACGATGAACTTAACAATTTAATGGAAAATGAAGATATTGTAAGATACATTAAAGCGCTAAGACACAGATGGGTAGGGCATGTAACACGAATGAGTGATGCAAGAAGACCTACATGTATACTCAGGGCTAACCCGCAAAATGTAAGAAATCGGGGAAGACCAAAAACGAAATGGTATGACACAACATTCAGCAAGACGTCAAGAAAATGAATATAGGAAATTGGAAACAGCAGGCTCAAGACCGAAAACGGTGGAGTGCCATTGTGAAGGAGGCCGAAACCCACCTCGGGTTGTAAAGCCAGAAGAAGAAGAAGAAGATTATTTTACAAAAATTGATTGAAATTCAGAATTATGATTTCTGTACTTTATGCATTTATGAAATGAATACTATATGAAGTATCCACTAACATATATAAATATGTACGTATGTACTTACATTGTACATATATGTAAATATGTAAATAAATTATTGTATCTTAATTCAGTTTTCACTATATAGTATTTTATTTATTTTATGTATGCGTAAAAGTGAATATGATTAACATGGTCTACCTACATACATATGTAATGTAACTATCCATAGTTAAAAATTGAATTTAATATCTATGTATGTACATACATATGTATAATAGTATGTGCATTATGTGTATGCTTTTTCTTTTATTAAAAAGATTAATCATTGTTTAGAGAGTGTTTGTAATATTCGAATATATGTGCATATATAAGCAGATATAATCGGCAATAAACAACTTTCTCTTATTAAATTTCAAATCAATTATAATATATATTAGATAGGTATATACACAATATATAATATATATATTATATATATATACACACACACACACACACAATAAAATATAATCTAATAATTTTTCGATATTTTATTAATAAAATAAATAAAATTAGTTTAAATTTTATTCGAAATTAAAAACAATAATTAAAAATATTAATGTGCATATCTGACCGTAAGTGAGATTTAATGGGAATCACATAGGATAAAATACGAGTATATAGACGAAAATGTAATAATGAGCTACAAGAGCCAATTAAAAAGCGAAACATCGCCGGTTTATAAAATCTAAAGAAAATTATATGGCTGTAAGACATGTCTATGCAAAATAAAAGAAGAGCAAATGCCGTGAAATGCATTTTGAAGAGTTCGATAGCAGGAAATGGGAAAAAAAGATCTAAAAATTGATGATTAGATGATAGCAGGAGAGAGAGAGAGAGAAGAAAAAGAAAGTCAAAAAAAAATGCTATTAATCGAAGGAAATAGAAAAAAAGTAAAATCAAAAGAATCATGGCTAGATGTCTAAGAGGTCCGATATAAATAAACGAACGTATAACATCCCATAATCTATAGCAAAGCAAAATAAGAGTAAATGAAGGCAAATTATGGAGGATGCCAAGGCTAATTAAATTATATGATAGGAGATAGGACTCAACTCACACAATGATTTTTAAGAATAACCAAATAATGATTGAGTTCATTAGTGTCAGCAAGTAGACTGGAATCATCATTCTTGAGCTTTTTTTCACAGCAAGCTGGTACTCACTTAAAGTTGAGTGAATTCTGGGGGTAAATGAAAATTGGAAAAAAAAAGTAATGGTAATTATTAATTGTCTAACTTTTGCTTTCGCGAAAATTGAAACAGAGATTTTGCGATCGGTATAGACCATCATTTTAACGGTAAAACTATCGATCTCCTACAAGATTTACATCACATAATCCAATTTCCAATGAACTTAGATACGTATAAGAGCATTTCAGAATAATTTTTGGTCCGATGGAAAAGAATGATATTACATTCGGACAATTCAAGTATCAAAGTAATGACTGATCTATTCTCTTTCCAATCAATGCAAAATAATTGGAAACGACCACGGATTTCGTGAGTTATGATCACAAATAAGAAACAAGTCGCTTGACCTAAAAAAAAAGCTTCTGAGTCCCCTAACTCCTCATCTCTTGATATTAGATCCCCACCTCCTACTGTAGGTATATATAAGGAGGATCAAACTTAATCGAAGAATGCATGAGTTTGTTGTACAAAGATCACTCCATCACGATATGGATTAAGGTACGGTACAACACTTTGATATGATTCGATCATGTTTATCATAGAGCATACTCAACAAGACCTATGTATATGAATGTGTGCTAAAATTGTAGTGTTTAAACAACACATATAGAATAAATTATCATCAGAAACACCTTGTGTATTACATAAATAATTTATTCATATCTGCGTAATGTGCTACATATTTATAATACATGCATGCACATATCATACCTATGTATATACATTATTGCCAAAATGAAAGTAAATTTGCAACATTTTTCATTTTAATTTGTTTTTTATTCAAACTACATACATGTATATTATATATTCCACAATTTACACCCATTTCTTGAAGTATATAATAGGAAAATAAAACTCCTTATACATATTACGAGTATATATATCTGCGTTTACGTATGCAATTCAGCATGTAAGAAAATTTAATAGTGAAGTAATTACTTTTTGTTCATATAGTAATAGATAGTAACCAACATTTTTTACATACACCCCTGATATACAAGTATGCTTATGTACATATATAATGTATATAATGTACACATAAAAAATAAGTTTGAAACAAAAGTTTGGGAATGAAGCGAGATAAATAAAAATCTTGAATATTTTATTAGAAATCTCAATCTCAAATAAAAAAGTGCAATAGCAATTCTAAGCTAAAAATTATGAAATCCATTCATTTTGATTAACAGAAATTTGACAACACTATCTGTAATTCTGTAATTTATAACGTTTACTGCGTTAAAGAAAAATATAAAAAAACTAATTGAATTTATTGAATTCATATAATATATTGTTTGTTTATTCGCTTAGCTCTCCTGTAGAGTAAACGGCCTCTGTAAGAATTTTCCATCGAACTCTATTACTAGCTATTCTTTTTGCATCAATCCAGGTGTGTCCAGCTTCCTTCAATTCTGTCACTACTGTCCATGTATTCTTTGGGCGACCCCTGTTTCTCGTTACTTGCGGTTTATACTCAAATACCACTTTACCGATGCTGTTATCAGAGTGCAACGTGTGCCCTATCCATTTCCATTTTTGTTTTCTGACTTCGACTACGATTGGTGATTGTTTTGTTTTTCTTAACAGTTCTGAATTTGTGATTCTTTCAGGACAGAATATTATATTTTTAACATTCTCCTTAAACACTTGTTTACGAATATTTTTGTTTATCGAGATTTCATTTAATCTCTATGTTTCACAGCCATACGACAGAACTGATTCCACTCTGGTGTTAAAAATACGTAGTTTATTTCTACTCGACATAAAGCTCGATGACCATATATTTTATTGAATTGTCTCATTACATCCCGGGCTTTGTTGAACCTATTTCTAATATCAACATCTGAACTATCGGCGGAGGGTAGTAGTGTTACATGAACATGATCATAAAATTTTGTAACTAATTCAAAAACAAATTTTTATCGTAAAAGTGAAAGAAAACTCGTTTTTCTATACATTACTTTACTTAAGTTCACATATAAATATGAACCCGCAAAAAAGTTCAATTTATCATATTATTATCAAGTTGAGGTTGTCCATATGTTCACATTTTAAAATGAAGATATTAAAATTCGTTTTTCTTTAATACATTATATAATCTGCTTCACATTTATATCTGAACCGGCAGAAAACTTTGAATTTATATTATCAAGTTGAGGTTGTTTAAGTGTTCACATTTAAAAATGAACATTATGAAACATCTTGACTTGATACTCCATACCAAACTCCATACATTGATTTGTATTCTTTTTTTTTTTAATTTCTTTTTCTAATAAACTTATAAGAAATTGCTCTTCTCTTTATATTATAAGATTGTTCACATTTAAACATGAACATATGGAGTTGAGCAATCTTATAATATAAAGAGAAGAGAAATTTCTTAAGTTTATTAGAAAAAGAAATTTAAAAGAGAAGAATATAAATCATATTATGAAACATCTTGCTTGAGTTGAGTTGTGTTGTAAGTTGGTAGTTGAAATTGGAATTGGACCTCGCATATATTGATCTATTTTATATTCTTCTCTTTTAAATTTCTTTTTCTTATAAACTTATAAGAAATTATGTAAATATACAGAGAATGTACAGCAGATGGTACAGCAGTACAATTAATTTAATTATACAGAATTAGAATACAACAATATACAATACAATTTGTATTGTATTGTACTGCTGCAGAGCTGTACATTGTACAATATACATGCATGTTATGTTGTTCGTTCACATTTCCATTATGTTGATCATGTACACCCAGCCAGACATATGGAATCGATTCTATAGGAATCAAAAATAAATCCGCAAATATACGAAAAAATGCGAAAAAATGCACATTTTTCATACAAAATAATTTTTTAGAAAAAAGTTAGTAATAATTTTTTTCTGAATTTTTTATATAAAACTTTGTAAAAGGTAAATGAAACTTAATTTGGCTAAACTTCCGAATTGGGGCCGCCAGCTTTTGAAACGAGACCTTCCGATAATGATACTTTGGAATGTTCTCTTTAACGTGGTATATGTCTCCATTGGCGCAAATTCATCTTAAGGACGCAACCTACCCTTAAAAATTGTTGGTCCAAAATGACGTGCTTTACAAAAACCGTTATTTCTCCATATCATGATCTTAAATTAGATTAGTTAATATACCATTTTAAAGATAACTTCCGGCTTTATTTTTCACACTTTATTTCACTTTGATTGGATTAGCGGTTCCCGAGATATAAGGAATTATAGTCAAAATTTCGTGTTTTTTAAAAATCACTTTCCCAACTTCTTTTGATGACGGTATAACTTCAAAACTTGAAAGATGATATTATATATGTTTTATAATATCATTTAAAAGGTTTTTTTGTCCTTTTTCCAATGCTATCACATTTATGAATAGAAACTGCATAGATAAAAAAATAAATGCACAAATATACAAAAAATGCAAAAAAATACACATAATTTCATGCATTTTCATACATTTTTGAGTATAATTATTTCAAAAGCTTACTATTTTTCGTAGTATTATTTACCTTTTACAAAATGTGTATGTAAAAAATTCAGTGAAATTCAATTTTATTCACCTTTTACAAAAATATACAAAAAATTCAGTTTAATGTTACATTCAACTTTTGAAATTCACCCTTCTACTAAAATTTATATAAGTTTTAGTAAAATTGAGTCTTAGCAAAATTAAAGGGGAAACTTCCGAATTGGGGCCGCAGAGAATAGAGTAGGAAGTTCTCTTTCAAATGGTTTATCAATTAATCCGATCCAAGACCCTAATCTGGAGAAATAATGGTTTTCGTAAAACACGTAATTTTAGACCAAAAATTTGTAAGGTTAGTTTGCGTCCTTAAGATGAATTTGCGCCAATAGGGACATACCACGTTAAAGAGAACATTCCAAAGTATCATTATCGGAAGGTCTCGTTTTCAAAATCGGACGGCACAAATTCGGAAGTTTAGCCAAATACTTAATTATTATTGTTTGTTTAATGAATCTGTATATTCATTAAAAAATCTGAACACCCAAGGAAAAACTACTGGCTCCGCCACTGATCTGAACCCCCTTCTTTTATCATTTCGCACCCGAGATAGGTAAAAGTGTTAACGTCTTCAATTGTAATTCCATCAAGCATGAGCGGCTTGACGTTAGAGGTTCCAATAATATATATACATATTTATTATATTTACATAATTATTATTGTGATTTTTAAACTTAATACTGAATTGAATTGAATAAATGTTATGGTAAAAAAAAGTTTTCTCTATTTGGAAAATTCCTTCCAACATTTTGGAATATCTGTTAAGTTTATATAAATGGTTCAAATCTAAGGATATAATTCCATAATAAGAATAATTTTTCTTCATCATAATATCTGCATATTTTATTAAAAAAAAATTTAATTTAACTAAGTAATAAAATAAGATTAAAATATTGTCCCGATATAATTGTTCATATTTGAAAATTTTTACACTGTTAATATTCGTATTATACGCATCTGTACGCACATAATTAAATTAAAAATAAAATTGAAATAATTAAGAATATTTCAACTTAGAAACTTCTTACTTTGTATTTTAACGTTTGTTAATTTTATATTTTACGAGTAGTATAGTATACTAGTCTCGCATACTATGTTAAATTGCTTTTCAAATTTAATCATAGTAAAGAAAATTATTTCAAATTACAGAGAGAGAGAGAGAGGAAGACAAATTGAAGATTTCTTCACTTTAATTCAATTTCTTTATAAATTGCTCTTATATAAAGATACTTACAATATTTACAACTTATAACACAACAAATAAAGAAAAAATAAAAAATAAATAAAAAAGTAAAAATTATTTTTATTTGTTAAAGATTTTATTACTTATATACTTTTCTTAGTATGAAGCATATGTAACTTTAGAAAAAAAAAAGTTATTAATGTCTTTATTTGGTCTGTTTGTTTATTTATTTATTTTTTCTATTTTGAAAATACATACAAACAAAGTTTGTACCTATACCAAAAGTATCTGACATGAACATAAACTTTAATCCCTCACAAAAATTTTAGATGCAACATTATGAACGAGACATCTTCATTAGCGTGCAGTGTGTATTTACATAAGTTATTTTTTATGTGCTTAAGTATTTTGTGCATTTTTCGATTTTTTTTTTTTCATTGTAGAAAATGACGAAAAGGTTATGTTACAATGTTGATGTAAATGTTTCGAAATCTACTGCGCATAGTACTAATACTCAAATTTCCCCTTCTGTTAAACAATTAACCATATTACACCAAAACATAAGAAGTATGCGATCAAATTTTGATAATCTATGCACTCATTTAAGTATAATACAAATGCCACTTGTACTTATATTATCAGAAATATGGATAGAAGATAATGAGCTGAATAATTATAATATCAGTAATTATTCTCTCTTTGCAAATTGCAATAGCAAACAGCGTGCGGGTGGTGTTGCAGCTTTTGTTAATAATAAAATTCAAAGTACTCATTCAGTAATTCAATTTCAGACTGCTGACTGCCTTCTGCTGACACTGATGATGGAATTCTTAGATATACATATACTTTGTATATACAAATTTATTCACAGCGATAATGATGTATTTGTTCTTGAGTTAAACAACTTTCTCAAATCAAAACGATTCAGAAATATTTTGATAATTGGTGATATAAATATAAACATACTAAATTTACCCTCTATCAGTGATGTATATATGACAATGCTTGCAAGTAATGGATTTGACTCACTTATTAATGAACCCACTAGAGTGACTGAAAAAACCACTACCTGTATAGATCACATTTTTTGTCGTTTTTCAAATTATTCTGATTTTGATATAAAGGCATACATTCTTCCACTTAATATTACAGATCATAATGCAACTGGCGTAACAATATCATATACTTCTAATTCTGCAGATGAGTGTATCTCTAAAAATAATTGTAAAAAAATAAACTACGATCAGTTAATTACCTCATTACAAAATGAAACTTGGTTAGATGTGTACAACACTCAAAATCCGTCAACCGCTTTTAATATCTTCATTAGTTTACTCAGTTTTCATATTGAAAAAAATACCATCAATACTACTACAAGAAAACATTCTTTTAAGCACCTAAAACCATGGATTACTGATTACATATGTCATAAAATCAAATTAAAGAACAAACTTTACAAAAAGGTCCTGAAACACCCTGGTGATGCCTTGATCAAAAGTAACTATTTAAAAATTAAGAAAGAAAGTGAAAAGTTGATTATTAAGCGTAAATCTGATTACTACAATACTAAGTTCATCAACTGTAAAGGAAACCCTAAATCTCAATGGCGTGTTATTAATGATATTATTGGTTTAAATCAATCAACTACTAAAACCTCTTCAATAACTTTTGATGGGATGGCAATCACAAACGATTATAAAATTGCTTCTGGTTTTAACAAATTTTTTATTAATGTCCCTGACATGGCAAATAGTTGCAAAGTCCCTACACTTGATAATAACTGTGAACCTAATAATTCACTTTTTTATGATACATCATATTGCTCAAGTTTCTTCTTTTCACCTGTTACTCCACAAGATGTTTTTCTGACGATTTCATCGCTTAAAAATAGTTCGTCTGTAGGTATAGATGGTTTTAGCTCATTGCTCATAAAATGTATTTCACCGCAGATCTGTGAAGTTTTATCACACTTAATTAACATAAGTTTCGATAGAGGTATTTTTCCAACAAGTCTTAAAACAGCAATTGTGATACCTATCTACAAAAGAGGTAATCCCACTGATCCTAGTAATTATCGTCCTATCTCTCTATTATCTACTTTCTCAAAAATATATGAAAAAATTATGAAAGAACGAATGATTACTTATCTCAATAAAATAAAATTTTTTGATGATTGCCAATTTGGATTTAGGAAGGGTAAAAACACGGAAGATGCAATACTTAATTTCATTACAGAAATTCATGAAAATCTAGACAAAAAATATAAAGTCGCAAGCCTATTTATTGACCTGTCCAAGGCGTTTGACCTTGTTGATCATGACTTACTGCTGATGAAATTAAGTAAAACTGGTTTCAGAGGAAATTCTCTACTATGGCTTACTTCCTTCTTGAAGAATAGATATCAATTAGTTCGCTTTAAGGAAACCATGAGTGATAAATTGCCCCTGACCAACAAAGGTGTACCTCAAGGATCAGTTTTAGGTCCTCTGCTCTTTCTAATTTATTTCAATTCGCTGTGTTCATCGAACCTTAATGGTAGAAAATTTGCTTTTGCTGATGATATGTCGATAGTCTACAGCGCGACGTCAACCCTTGAAATTCAAAGCAAAATTGAACATGACTTAGCTACGATAAACAGTTGGTTAGACTACCACTATATGATTCTAAGCAATAAAACAAAGCTGATGCTTTTTAATCTAAAAAGTACATATCTTACTATAAATGTAAATTATCATAAGCATAATTGCAGTAGAGATAATTGCTGTAACTGCTGCTGTTTTCCGATTGACTGTGTCTCTGATTTTAAATATCTTGGAGTTATAATAGATAATAAACTTAAATGGAATTCTCACATTAATAATCTAAAGCAAATATTATACATGTCTTTAAGAAAACTTCAGCTAATTCGTTCCTCTTGTCCCAAAAACATTTTAAGAATTCTATACTTTTCACTTATACAATCCCGATTAGAATATGGCCTTACATGTTGGGGAAATGCATATGCAAATCATCTAAAACCACTATTGGTCTCCCAAAAAGCAATAATTAGAACAATTCTTGGTAAAAACAGACGTGTACCATCACTCCCTTTGTTTAGATCTTTGAACATCTTACCGCTACGCTATTTATTTATTTACAAAGTTCTAAAAATATTTTTTATTAGGAGCTACGCTTTTTGTTTCAAAGACTGCAATGATTACTTCTTTAGAAGACAGAACACTTTTCCTGTTCCTTCAGTTCGCACTGAAGCTTCTAGACGGTCTTATGTTTATGTTGCTCCATTTATCTTTAACAAACTACCGAATGATATCAGAATTTTGATGAAAATAAAAGTATTCCTTCGTGAGATCAGAAAATGGCTTTTTGAACTAAATGATGTTGAATTACTGTTTGAATTTGTAAATTTATAAATCAAGTTATAATTTTGGTCGCATACTTCTATTTTCTACTTCTATTTTCTACCTCTATTTCCTACTTCTATTTTCACTTCTATTTTTTTAATACCTTCTTAACATATCCTCATTATCTCTGTCTTTACTTCCCGATTACTCCACTCTGCTCACTCATCCTTCCTTTTTCCACATTCATGTGCATTTAAAACTGGCATTTTTACCTCGCCACTAAATGCAATATTATATATTTCATTTCCTTTCCATTTTCATATCCTTTGTAATATATTTACTTGTATTGGTACTGTTTCTGCGGTGGGTTTTGGGGATTACATTATTCATTGTATTAATATTTTTATTATTTAATATAAAATTAACTCAATATTACTATTTATTTTTATCTTTGTTATTTTATTTTATTATAATTTTCTTCTTTTTCTATTAAATTTTACTGAATATTGTATTTAACACAGTACCATAATTAAATTTATTACTGAAACTGTTTGTAATTCATTAAATTGTTATAAAATATATTATATGTTGATATAATGAAATGAAATAAATAAAATAAATAAATAAATAAAATATCAACGAACATTATGCAACAATTTTTACGTACAACAATTCATACAGTTTCTTTTGCAACTTTTAGTTGTTCTCAGGATTGAAAATGCCTCTCAAAACATAGTTTCTTCACGTCGAAACCAAACGTCAAAAGTACGATTGAAATTGAAACTAATACACGACGAGTGCACACTGCTATAGGCTATTTCGTAAACTGAGTTCTAGTCTAGTACAGCTTCAGAAAATGAAAACTGTCACTGTCACTGTCACTGTCACTGATCATATCGCGTTGTTAAATCACAGAAGAAATACATACTTTAAAATCTGATTATCATTCGGATGATGATAAATATAACACTGGATTGCGGAGAAATGAAATTATTCGAATACTTTTGGGACAGATCTTATGTACCATTCATACAAGCAAACGTATGTACATATACGAGTATTTACTTTTAAATGTACATATACATATATGCAATTTAGTACGAATAAGGTTAAATGAAATAAGGGTAAATAATGCAAACACTGTATCATAGATGTACCAGTATTTACGTTATGTAATACGTATAATTTGTATGCATGTAAGTACATGTACATAATATAAAGTAAAACATTCACGTAAAATACTTACACAAGTACACAAATTAAGTAGCTTAAGATATTTAAATTGAATAAAAGATATACGAGTATGTAATGTAATTGTACAAAGTTTTCTATATATGTATGCAGGTATTTTTAAATATTTGTATGTATATGTTCCTATTACATATTAGTATGTACCTACATTATTGTCTGCTGTTTGCATTTCAATTGGGTATTTTATTTTATTGTTTATTAAATTTAATGGAAAATTTTCCATAATATATAAATTAAATAACCTGATGATTTTAGTTTATAAGGTATGTGTGCATATATGCACTTATATTTATTCTTTAAGATTAGAAACAAATAAATAAATAAATGACATCTCAAGACGGTACATTATTTCTTTGTAAGTACATACATATATACATAAACATACAAGTTCAATTTCAATGAAACTTCTTCCATTTCCTTAATATCACAATCTGAACTGAATCTCAATTCAATCTGTTTGATATTTAATTTAATGCTTCTACTTAAATATGTACTTATATATATGCATAATATACAAAATTTTGTAATTTAAATTCAAAATTGATTTCAAATTGTACACGTATTAATGTTATATCCTTATAAATTAAGAAGGATTAAATGACATATAAATTATATACATATACAAATATGAATCTAAATAAAATCAATTTTAAATTAGATAAAAAAATTATTTTTTTTCAATTTATTTCCAAATTCAAATTCAAATAAACATGAACAAGTGTACATGAATTAACATGTATTTATATATACATATATATACAGAAAAGAACATATTTGATCAATGAAATACATATTAGACAGACAAGTACATATTGTATTATACACACTCGCATGTATGTATTATATGTATACGTATATACGAGTATATAACTTTTTGATCATACATATATGGTAATATATAAAATAAATATAAGTTATGTATTATTATTTATATTAGGTATATAAGTTTCAATTTTAAGTATTGTAATTTAAAATATTTATCATGAAAATTTTTCATGATTATTTAGTATTTTGTTTTAATATTGGCTGAATTTCCGAATTGGGACCGCCAGCTTTTGAAACGAGACCTTCCGATAATGATACCTTGGATTGGAATGTCCTCTTTAACGCGCGGGTACATGTCTTTATTGGCGCAAATTGGTGTATTTTTTTGTTTGTATATTTCTGCATTTATTTTTTTAATTTATACATTTTACATAGAGAAATGTGATTATCGTGGGAAAGATGACATTAAAAACTTTCAAATGATATAATAAAACATACAAAGCTATATAAAGTGTCAACCTTCACGTTTTGAGGTTATACTGTTATCAAAAAGAAGTTGAAAGATTGATTTATAAAAAATACAAAATTTTGACTTTACGTCGTTATATCTCGAGAACCGCTAATCCAAGAAAAGTGAACTAAACTTTGACAAATAGAGTAGGAAGTCCTCTTTAAAATGGTATATTAACTAATCTAATCTAAGATCATGATACGGAGAAATAATGGTTTTTGTAAAACAAGCCAATTTTGACCAAACATTTTTAAGGGTAGTTTGCGTCCTTAAAGGTGTCCTATCCAATTTAATTACAGCAACATTGAAAAATATGTATGTTTTTGTGTGATATATATACCTGTAAAAAATGTATGTGAAGACAAATTTATCACACTTACTATTGATTTACTTCATGGGTATTGGAGAGACTTACGCCATACATTACAATGCAAAATCCATTACTTTAATGAGAGGTCGGGATCACCTACATCGATACAGTATAACAAAATCTAACACCCACAGCGAATCACAATTCAATCTACATTATATACAATCGCCGATGACTAGACAATAAGGGCAGGTTGTGTCCTTAAAATGAATTTGCTCAATAAAGACATGTACCACGTTAAAGAGGACACTCCAAAATATCATTATCGGAAGGTCTCATTTCAAAAGCTGGCGGCCCCAATTCGGAATTTTCCCCTTAATATTTTCTGTACATATGTTTTATATAATTTTAAAACTATTCCTATATACATTTATGGTCTATCCCAAAAGTTTCTCGACCTGAATTCATATTTATCTCTGAAAACTGAGTTCCAGGAGTTCTTTAGAAAGCGATACAGAAATATTGATAGGAAAGAATGTTTTGTTAAATCACATATGGGGTCTTTTGAGGGATGACACCAGTGTCTACTGAATATGACCGAATGATAAAAAACTTAACACTAACGTGAATATTATATAAAGGCACGTTGTCGTATACTTTTGGGACATAAGGTCTCATAACAAATTTGTTGTGTTAAAAAAAACTTCAGTTGTGTAAATTTTAATTGTTATTCGTTATATAATGTATTAAAAAAGTGTTAAAAAGTTGAATGTACGATAAAACATAATTTGAAAAATATGAATTCGATACAAGTAGAACTGTTTTTTTTTTTGATAAGAAATGCGTAAGTATACGTAAATATAAATGCTTAAAAATGTTCCAGTGGGAGTAAAATATTCTTGTATATGTAAGTACATACAAAGTCGTATGCACTCGTATGTTCACATACGTTTCGTATTTTGGAAAAAGATTAGATTAAAATAAAACAATTTTTGATAAAATTTTGAGAATCATTTGTTTAAAATTGAATTTTAATTATTCAAAAATATATGTAGGAAAAATGGCTTGAATAGTTTGAGGGTGGAATTGTAGTTTAATCACGATTGCTTTGTTGCAAGATCATTACGATCATAACGACCATTATCGATGACGATTTGCAGCTTGCCTTTCAGCGTAACCACAATTCGGCATCCAAACCAACGATTTTTCAATTGTCAAAATTTATTGCCTTAAACTTAATCAAGTTTCCTACAATTCAGCAGAAAATCGTTGTCGATTTTTGCGCCAGACGCTTTTATTACAAAAAATTCAAATTTTTACGCTAAAAGCCGTGAAATTTTGTCATTTATGATTTGTTGCTTTGCGGTTATTTCTAGTTTTTGAGGTGGTGTTTTCTGAGAAGCATTTTCAAAATAATTATTGGATTAAAAACATGAATTAAATAAATTTTAATTTTATTTTTTTATGTATTTTTTTATATATATCATACATTATGCACGATTACAACCATTTGTTAAAGTTTACATGATTTTCTTAACTTTTCCTATTTTATCCATTTTATTTTTCTTCATAATTTTTTTCACTTTATGACTCATACAATAACTGACAAAATTATGCCAATATTATTTGCAATAACTTAACAACCATATCTTAACATTTTTGACTGCTCTGATGCTGAATTGTGTGTGTACGTAATACTGGTGGTAATACGTACAAATGAATTTCGCCGGCCGTAGTTTTCTTATCGATAAAATCTGACAACTAAAAAATAATGTTTGTTGTCGTTTTGGAAGGCAAATTGTGATTACGCTATTAATTAATGTTTAATTTTTTAATTTTTGAAATTTCATTTAACCTATACAGAAAAAGAATTCAACAATCACACTTGAAACACTCTACAAAAATATTTACAAGCTAACAAGTAACAAAGTATAATACCTACAAGCACACATAAAATATAATATGTAAAGGTCTTTTCGTAAATTCAGTTCTAAGTTAAATCTTTCTTGCAGTGCGTTCGAAAACTATAAAATGCAAAACAGGCCTGGAAGATTTTAACGCAAATAAGTAGCGTGAGTTGAAATACTGCATATATGCTACTGACAAGTTAACTACCACTTCATTCTTTACAACAGCTAGATTGTACATACATAAATTTTTTACAAAAATAAAATAAAAAAAAAAACAATTTTTTAAAAGAATAAAAAAAGAATTTTGGGTTTTCGAACTTCTTGTTTTAATTGTATTAATTGGTTTTAAAAGTTTTATTCTTTATAATGTCAGATTCAAGTGAAGATATTGAAAAATTACTTAAGTAAGTATATTAAAATTGAGGTTAAAATTTATATTTTCAATAAATAAAATTGTACAATACACATCGAACACATTATTTTTCAATATTATAATTATTATTGTCGGTTATCACTTATCATTCAATTTTTCGTTCGAAAATGCAAAATGTCAGAACTGAAAACTCTTAACCATTGCATTTGCAGCGCTGCTTTATTCCTGCAGACTGCACATTACTGTTCTAGTACTATTTTTAAGACACGAAATAATACACAGTGCAAACTGCATTTTCGAAAAAGCCTTAAAGTACATAATATGTTCATGTTCAATAAATTATGTTATGTGCTGTGCTGTCTACGCAAGCTGATAAATTATTTGGAAAAAATTTTCTGAATAATGTTTATAAACGTAAATGCATTTTATTCATGTTTCAGAAAATTTGTATATAAATATTATGTTGGTATGCAATATTTCATTTCTCTACAATCTACAAAATACAAAATATAAATGTCATGCTCTGATAATATGATGCTATGAATGTTTACGTTACCACCATCTTACGACGTTATACAAATGCTTAAATATATTATAAATTATATGTATAAATGATGTTATGTTTAACTGTTTTTATTCGGTTCAATGAAAAGCTTTTCCATGCAAAAAAAAAAAAATAAATAAAATAAAATATAGTATGTATTTAAAAATAAATCTTTCAAGAAAATAAAAATCAGAGCTTTATTCTTTCCAAATTGTCTTAAATATTTTTATGTTACATGTGCACATATGTAAGTATGTATTGTATACGTACGTACATGTATATGTATATATATGTAGGTGTTGTGTTACTTTTACTGTAGCTGCATTAGATACTTTTTTCTTTTCAGTCAATTATTTTGGAAAATGTTTCGTTATATATTTTAAGATGTTTTTATCATTTTACAATTTTACATTTATGTACATTTGTATTCTTGTATTATTTTATGTTTATAATGTTTATATAAGAAAATTGTTAAAAACAAAAAATAAAAATTCATGTATATACACATTTTTGTATTATACCGCAGTATGTACTACAATATGTATATGAATTTTCGAATTTTCTTATAAATATTTTTATCAACATATCGTAGTATCGTATTGGTATTAGTATTCGTATTCGTTGTATACCTCCTACTTATTACCCCCTATTATACCTACCCTACGTATCGTATTAGTAGTTGCCGAATATTTTATATGAATGATGTGAAGAAAATTCATTCAGTTTTTGAACTCAGTTTCAGTAGGTTTCGGTATTCAGTCTGTCCAGTTCAGTCAGCAGCATTCGTTACAGAATCATTGTGACTAAAATTTTAAAATATTGTCGTTCGGTTATCAGCCAAGAGGTAAAATACTTGTATTTTTTTTTTCTCTTTTTTGTCATTATTGTTGTGTTTGTTTTGTTTTGTTTTTTTTTTTTTTATTAAAGAACGATATCTAGCTAAAAGTGAAAAAAAAAAAAATAAAAATAATAATAACTAATCTTTAAAATAATATAAATTTATTGATAAAAAATTTTACTTAAATTTTTATACTACATTTATAATAAATTCGAATCGTTACAAAATTTTTTTGATAAAATTCAAAATTTATTTTATAATAATTTATGTAGTATTTTTATAAAGAGAATTTTTAAAGTGCTTTTTTTTTGTGTCTAATAAAATATGATTTGTTTGTGTTTATTTTTACTAAAAAAATATGATATGTTCGTTCATTTATTTTAAAACGAGTAATGAAATAAATGATTGAATAATTTGACGTCGCTTTATAACTTATAGTAATAGGTTATATTTCCTTTTTGTTAAAATGTGGTGCGGTGTACGTGTATATTGTGTGACCGATATTAATTTTTTTTTTTAAGTTTTACTTTTTCTTGGTTTAAAGTTTTGTTTTTTTTTTTTTTTTTTTTCTGTTAATTGATAAAATATGTAATATTATTTTAATCCCGTAAAATTATACGATATCTATACATAATATTTACTTATACTTAACTTATACTTAACTTAATTTAATTTTTAAAATTATTGTGAATTTTATCAGTGAAATTGAGTAAAATTTGATTACAAATTTTTATACTACATATATTTTATTTAAATTAAATTATTAAAATCAATTAAATTAGGTATTTATTATATTAAATTTGATTAATTATATATCGTAGCTGATATGCGTAAATGTAAATGAAAATTATTTAATTTACGTGTATGTTGTAATAATTAATTATGTGCAATATTGTTATAAGAAAATTATATCGTTATCGTTTTTTTTTTTATTTGAAGTTTTCATTTTTATAGTATAATTTTTAAAATGTGTGGTAAATTATTTTAACGTCGATATTCGTCAAATATATTACATATGTACGTATAAATATTAGTCTATATATTATATACCCATCACAACAGTGAATATAATCACATATAATTGATATCATAATCATAATCTAATGATAAATGTATACACATGCATATAAGCATATTAAGTAAATATGTAGGTACATATACATATTTATTGCTTATCATAATCTAATGATGTACATATATATTTTTGTGTTATCATCATAAATGTGTGGGGTGAAGAGGATTGAGAAGGGCTTGTTTGTATGCCTGATGATGGAAATTTTTTCAAAGTTATCACAAATTCAAATAAATACTGTATGTACGAGAAAACAATATGATATTTCAAATACATACACACAAAAATTATTATACATATATGCACGAGTGTAAGGTATATTGTAACCATGTGATAATATACTTATATTATACTACTTTTCTTTTTTTTTTTCATTATTATTAAAAAGGATAAAAAAATATTCATAGATGCGTGTAAATAAATGGACTAAAAAAAATTGTGTCCCATCTTTTAAGTACATGCATACATAAAGTATGTATGTACATTATAGGATATGATTTTAATAAGAAGTACATTATATACATACATATATGTACATATATAAATTTTTTTTTTATGAAGACATGAATGTAATGTACTGTGTATTGTGTTGTGTTGTTTAAATTATACCTACATAATAAGTGAATTTTCCTATATATACCTTTTATAATGGCATCATACATACATACATATATGTACGAAATGTATTATCTAAATAAAAAAAAGATAAAAAAAAAAGCAAAAAACAAAAAGATAAATTTATTTATGCGTATGACATTTATATCATTTTATTTATATGGGAATAAAAATATCTTTTATTTATTAAAAAATTTTTCGCACCTTATAGTGGTAAAATTCAATTTAGCTTTTTATAATGAAAATGAAAATGACTGCAAAAAAAAAAAATAAAGTGAAAAAATTAAATTTGTAACTTGTAATGTAACATTCCGTGTGTTATTTATTTATTTTTTTTTTTTTTCAAATAAAATCAATGAATAAAATAACAAAAAAGAAACGAAGAAAAAAAAATTTGTTTTTTTTTTTTTTTGTACGAATCCATCAGTTTTGATTAAATTAAAAAAAAATTAAATAAATAAATAAATAAATCAAAAAAATATAAAAGATTATTATAATAATGATAAAAATAAAAATTTTAAATTTGAATGTGATGTACAAGAGTGCAAGTGTGTTACTTAAGATTTATGTGTTTATTTATTTATTTATTTATTTTATTTTTTTTGTTATATTTAAGTAATATTTTTTTGGTGTTATTTTGATTCATTGATCAATATTTTTTTTATTTATTTTTTTGCTTCTTCAATATAGAATATTGAAAAAAAAAAAAGATAGTTTTACATGTTATAGTTTATAATGATTGTTATTACGTATACATGATTGGAGATTGGATCCTACATTATATATGTATATATACAGACTGAAAGATTGAAAGATCGAGTTTTGATGATTTCACTTCAATGTATCATGTTCAGTTTGGATTAAAATTAAAATGTATGTATATTTAGTTCAAAACATTAACAATAAAAATTTTAATTTAACTTTTTTTTTTTTAAATCATCATTAAAATATTTTGAATTTTAACTTAGTTATTATATACTAGGTCATTCAAAAAGTTCGCAGCCTTATAATGAAGCAGTATGAAGTTATGAGCCAAAATACAATTAATCTCCAATATATTCCCCCCAATGCATTTTTTCCAGCGATTTTCCAATTCATTTATCCCTTGCCTGAAGTAATTTTCCTCGAGACCTCCAAAGTACTCTTCGACAGCCGTTATGACTTCTTTATTTGATGAAAAATGCTTACCACGTAAGAATTTTTTAAGATTTGGAAATAAATGAAAGTCAGACGGAGCCAGATCTGGTGAATATGGTGGATGCTCGAACAATTCGTAGTGTAGTTCCTTCAATTTGGCCATTGCAAGGACACCTTTGTGTGCTGGTGCATTGTCTTGGTGGTAAATGCTTTTTTTCCTTTGCAATCCTGGTCTCTTGTCCCGAATTTTTGTGTCTAATTAACCTAAAAGATTTGAATAATATTCTCCTGTTATCGTTTTACTCATCTGAAGGTAATCAATTAGTAAAATCCACTTTGCATCCCAAAAAACTGATGCCATAACCTTCTTTGAAGATTTTGAGAGCTTTGGCTGCTTTGGGGCCGAACAGCCGGGCTCGGTCCACTCCGCTGTTTTTTGTCGCAATTCAGGATCATAGTAATAAATCCAGGTCTCGTCCATGGTTACAAATCGACGCACAAAATCAATTCTATCCTTTTGAAAATGATCCAAAAGTTGTTGAGAAAGTTTCACTCGAATGAGTTTTTGGTCAGAATTCAACGAACGGCGGCACCCATCTTGTCAATAACTTTCTCATACCTAATTCACTAGTTAAGATACTATGCATTGATACAGTTGAGATGCCTGTGGCCCCAGCTAAATCAACCACAGTTATTCGGCGGTCTTCCAAAACCAAATCATGAACCTTGTCGATAATTTCTGGCGTGGTTGCTGCTTTTGGACGTCCTGAACGTGGATCATCATTGATGTCTGTACGGCCGTGTTTAAATTGAGCAACCCATTTTTTTTACAGTTGCATATGAAGGAGCTCTGTCTCCTAATACGTTTACCATATCATCAAAAATTTCTTTCCCAATTAATCCTTTTTTAAACAAATATTCAATCACCGCACGATTTTTTAAATTATCCATTTTCTGAAAACAAGCCAAGCACGTGTAATTTAATCAACTGTTTAAACTAAACTATTGGACAGATCGATCTGGAATTTATGGTACGTTCATATGAAGGACTGGTGTTGCCAACACCAATAACTTTTTGTTTCTAGAAATGTCACGTATGCGTTAGGCTGCGAACTTTTTGAATGACCTAGTAGATATTCTAACTTATAAAATTTTGAATTATATGTACATATTTATGTATTGTTTATAATTTCAATTTTTCAATATATATTCAATCCTTGTTTATATTCAATACGTTTCAGAGGGGGCAAATATTTTGATCAGATCGATTTGATTTGCATTATTTCATATGGGTTTCAATCTAAAGTTCCATTCTAAATTCAATCCTTCATGTAATACGTATTACGTATTACGTAGTAAATATGTATAATGTTGGTATTTATTTTTAGCTTTGCATATATAAAAGATGAATGAATAATAATTTTATTATAATATTCTATAACACATATGGCTAATTCTAAAATTGGCTACATACCGTTTGAAAATAAAGAACGAGCTATAAATCAATAGAATCCTTTTAATTATTCAAACATTTTTGACGATTTTAAAATAGAAGTCCTTGTGAATAATAATTACTAAAAGCCTTTGAAAAAAAATAGGTTTATTTTAATCAAAAAAGATATAAAAAGAATAAAGTCCGTTGGCGACATACTCGAAGAAATCAGACCAAGATGACATCTTGGTAAAAAAATTCTAAATTTCTTCGAATTTTCAAGAAGTAAATTCCCATAAGTAATGAATTGACATGTCATTCACTAGTTTACAAAAATTGTAATTTTATAGATTTTAAATTGAATTTACAAAATTGGTGGCGACATATTGTAAAATGTTGGCGACATACATCCTTCAAAATTAATATGGATTTTTATTACGAATTTTCGATTTTTCAAAACTATCGGTGCTATTCTACTTTAGAGGCTAAGAGACTCTTAACATCTTAACTGAAGATTGCATAATTTTAGGAGTTGTAGTTAAAATAGATACATAAGAGATGTCAATCAGCTGATCTCTTAATTGTTATGGCGAATTTAGCTATTGACGGTTATAGGTTTTGGTATTGGGAATTAGTGGATAAGATACGTCAAAAAATATTTTTAACAGAAAAAAATCTCTTAACTTTAGAGGACATCGATGAGGTCCTCTTACATCTCTTGTCGTATGATGTACAATAAAAATATTGTTGTATAATAATATTTGAGTGTTTATTTATATAAAATATGAATGCCATTGCAATATTTAATAATAATACAAAAAAAATAAAAAATAAATTAAAAAAAATGCATATATGTACATACATATATAAATTATTTATATTTTATATATTACATATATGATTATTTATAATTTATTATATGATTATTTAATATTTCAATATCAATAATAATTAAAATAATAATATGTATTATAAAAATAATAATATATAAAAAATAATAATTATTATACAATTCAGTATATTATATGTAAATAATTATATCAATACAGATAGATAGCCGTCGCCATTTTTACAATATTTCAAATGAAACAGCTGACTTTGGTAAGTTAAAATATCTTATGCACTTTTGTGTGGTAAATCTGCTATCTGGAATACCAATTCTATTAAAAAATGGATTTCACCAAAAATTCAAAATAATAAGAAAATTAAGAGATCTCTAAAGTAGAATAGCAGGGTATCTTAAGAAAAAATGGAAAAAAAGAACGCCAAAAAATAAAACGATGAATATTACTTTATAATTTAAATAAATATTTTGAAATATCTGTTTTTTTTTTCTTAGATTCGGAAAAAGAATGAAATTTAAAAAATGACATACTCGTACATACTTATAGGTTGACCTTTTATTAGAATTAGCCATATACATATATGTATGTATATACTCTTATTTTTCTCGTAATAAACATTATTTTTTTTTTTATTTTTTATCATCATCTATTCATTTTATTTTTTTATCGTTTTTTTATTGTAATCATTATCATAAAGTTTAATTTAATCTTTTTCTTTTCTTCTATATGATAAATTGACATTTTAAATCGATAAATTTTAATTCATTATCTATAGAAATTTGTTTGTCCCTCTTGAAAAAAAAAACCAAATAAGATAAATAATGTCTTATCTGCATTATTATAGAATATGTATATACTTATGTACATATGTACTGTTTAATTTTTTTTATGTCCTTGAATTTATGTTAGGTGCAAATTTATAATAAATAAATAAAAATACATATAAAAACATAATAAAAAATTATTCTAAGTATTAAAATTTCTGACTTAAAAATAATTTATAAATCAAGAAATTTTTTTTTTTTAAATTTTGAATTTTTAAAAAATCAAACTATCTAACGTGATATTTCAATCGTAGAAATACATATATACATATTAGTATACAACTATCAAAAATTAACTGATGTATGGAATAAGTTATATGCACTTATGTAAACTAAAATCATTTACTAACATTCAGTTATTTAAGTAGTTTATTAATTACTTATGTGAGTAGTATTTTACTGTCGAATGTTACTAAATAAAAGTCGACAAATCATTGATTACGCGGATGATATAGACATATTAGTCAGATCCTTTCTCGAGGCAAAGGAGAACGGATCGTTTATATACGTTTGCTTGAAAAAGTCAGCTCAAGAAGTATAGGTCGAGAAATAATTGAAAATAAAACGAAAATGATGGTTCAGAGTAGAAAGCGCGGGTCGCGAATGGGTCAGAACGTAACAATAGACGATCATAACATATAGAAAAGGTAGATAAATTCACGTATCTAGGCACTATTCTTGCTAAAGATTCTACGGAAAAAGAAGAAATTAAGCAAAGATTATTGAAAGCTAACAACAAGACGTATTTCTTACTACTAAACGTAATCAAGTCGAGTGCAGTACACAGGAAGACGAAACTAAGCTAAGGCTACACAAGACAATAAAACGATCCATATTACTTTATGGTAGTGAAACCTGGATGCTCAACAGCGACATGGAAAGACAACTAAACGCATTTGAAAGAAAGTTCTTATTCTTCTTAAATGGCGCTATAACTAGCTATGTCGAGTCTTGGCCTCCAGAATTTTACTCCTCCAACTTGACCGATCAGCATCAGTAGCTCTCCAACCACGGCATTAAAGTAATTGTTTTAACACCTTACAATTTCTTTATAAGATTTCACTTACATTTAAACATTTTCTTCATCTGATATTGGTTCACCTGATATTTTCAATATTTCTTGACTATAACATCTATTGGAGTTGCAACAGAATTAGGATCTTGTATTTCAAACCGTTGAAGGAAGTTTTCGATGTAGTATGGTAATAATTTCTTTCGTGTCACATTTTCTTTCAACTTGAATTCCCAGAAACAGTTTCCAGTTGTTTTTTTAATGATTTCAAATCATCTAATGCAATTAAAATGTTCACATACACTAAAATTGTAAGAGATTTACTATTTTTTTTTTTTAATAAATAATCACTGATCCATTAGGGCTTTGAGGGTAATGAGGCAGCCGATAGCATCGCTAAAGAAGGCGCCGAAATGCGCTTCATAGGTGCTGAACCAGTAATTGGTGTGCTTATGACGGTGGTGAGAAATGCTATAGATTCACTCACAGGTGATCTATGTGTAGGCAGACCAAGCGCTTTATCAAAAAGCCAAACCGGGCTCTAGCGGCTTTTCTACTCAAACAGGGCTCTTACAGGGCATAATACTTGTGGATAGCATCTCGCTACCATAGGAATCATCAGTGATGCACTGTGTGCTTCTTGTGGAGAGGAGGACGATACGACGGACGGAACACTTCTTGTATGAGTGCCAGGCCTTCTCCTCTATTAGAATGCGCACTTTCAGCACTGATGTCATCAGACCCGAACAAATTGGGCCTGAAAGTCGAGTGGAACTCCTTCGTTACAATGGACAGCGTTTGTCTGAGTGCTCTGGTTTTCGTACCTCCCCCTTAACAAACAACAACAAAAACACTGATCGGTTGTAGTCTGTTTCATTTCCATTGACTTCAAGTAACCATCTAATTTCTTGTGCCACTGGTTTCTATTTGCTTTATCCGTGTCCGTATTATTAGTGATTTTCGTAGTTTACATACTTTTCTTTTCATGTTTTTTTTTTTTTTAAATTTAACTATACAAATATATTAAATATATATTTCTTTTATCATATTACTATACACACATACATATAGGAGACTAACATTAAATAAAATAAATAATTATGTGCACTCGTGCACTCATAGTGTTAATTGTTTAATTGAATATAAATATAATTTAAATTCTAAACATCAGATAGGAATCTTTGATCATCATTTATAATTCTAATTGTGCGTTTATTCCAAAAAATTTTTTTTTCAACATAATATACGTTAATAGGATGTACATATGTACATTATATCAAATTAATTATGGCATATGTGTGTAGTATTTATACTACTGTAGATATACATATAGTCTGTTTTGTATGAATAAATATTCGCATAATTAGGTAGATATATGGATATTCATATATATAAAACTCTGAATATAAAAAATGAATTAACTTAAAAAAACAAGAAAAAATAAAATCCTTTGAACAAATAACAATTTCATAAATTATTATATATGCGTATTTATGTACATATATTTATTCATTACAAAAATCATTCAAAAAGAAACATGAAGATTTCTAAATACATGAAATATGTGTATGTATAGGATAGGAAAGGAACATAAAATAATCATTATGCATGTTAAAAGGAAAATATCGCTTTAGGCTTAAGGTAATTTGTAAATGTACACAAGTCTATACGTGATACAAATATCTATTTCTTTTTTTTTTTTTTTACACACATCCATCATATACAATATAATATATAATAAGGGTATTCACTTAATGCAGTAAAAGAGCTATGTAAAAGTATTAGTTTTACACGATGATTTACACCCTCTCTTTTAAAATTTTGTATGAAAATGTTTTTATATACCGAGCGAGTAAATTTAACTCTTCAATTTGGTCGCGTAATTCATTTATTTCATTAACTTTTCCAGTTATCTCACAGTCATCGCGCAATTCCAGCGACAACTACAGCGTATACAGTAATTAAATGGGACTTTTTACTGGTAGGTTGAACTTTACGCTATCGCTGTCGCCCGAATATATTCTATTCTATTTTTCAGCGACAACGAGCCATTCACGACCTAGATTTTGCAGTAGTAGTAGTAATCAATTTATTCGCAGGAAGCATAAAAATGTAAAAATCACAAATATTTTACGCTGTGATTGTGCCCGAATTGTACGAACTTTCAGCGATACGCTGTAGTTGTCGCTGAAATTGTGCAATGGCAGTCAGTTTTCAATTTTTTTTTAGTACTATCTAGTTGATTTGGAATTTCGTCTTTTGATCTTAATTATACCATGACGAAGAAAGAATGAAATTTTTGGCAATGAAAATTTTCAACTACAACCTAATTGCAAGAAATGAATCGCAGTACATTCACTTAAAATCTATAATTGAAAATTTACTACTTTACTATTTTACTATGAATACCATTTTAGCTTTTAGTACGAAATATATACCGTATTCATATTTATTCCAATATGAATGTATATTTACATGTGTTTATGTGTGTAAATAATATTTCTAAAAATAGAATAAAAAAAAATTAATGCTATACATATAGGATAAATTGAAAAAAAAAATAAAAAGTTAAACATGATAAGGAACTTATTCTAAAAACAAAAAAAAAATAATTTTTGTGGATTACTTGAAATTACATGCGGTAAGCATTATCTCGGTAAATACTTATGTACATGCATACATATCTATGTACATATATCTACATACGTAGTACGGTCCACTGAAACGCGACCTGGGATATAAAGAAAGGCAGGGAGTAAACAATTTGTTTTTTATTTTTCAATATATTCTTCTTTTATTTCAATACATTTCTTACATCGTTTAATTAGCGCTTCTATTCCATTGAAATAATACTCTGAAATTTTGTCCTCAAAATGGACTAAAACTGTCTGTTGAATCTCTTCATCGGTCTCAAATTTTCTTCCTCGCCTTTAATTTTGAAAATAGAAAATAGTCGCTAGGTGCAAGATCGGGACTATAAGGCGGTTGGTCAAGCTCTGTGAATCCACAATCCTTTATAGCGGCCTTAGAAGTAACGAGGAGTAACGGCTGTGTGTACAGGAGCATTGTCATGCAAAAGCAATACACCACAACTCAGCTTTCCACTTCTTTTTTCAATAATAGCCTGACGAAGCTTATGAATTAAATTGGCGTAATATTCGGCGTTTACAACGGTATTTCGTTCTTTGAAATCAATAGACAGTATTCCTTCACAATCCCAAAATATTGTGGCCATGATCTTTTTGGTGCTTTGGGAGACCTTAGCCTTTTTAGGTGCTGGTTCTCCTTTTTTGTGCCACTCCATTGATTCCTTTTTCGTTGTGGAATCGTGGTACAGAACCATTGTTTCATCACCAGTCACAATCGCCCGTATAACTTGTTCTTGATTGTCACCACATAGACTTAAAAACTTCCTGCATCATTCGACCCGTAGTCTTTTTTGAATGAGACTGAGAATTATCGGTACCCATCTTGCACTGATCTTAGACATGCCTAAATGTTAATGTAGAATTCTAAGAACACTTGTTTTCGAAATGCCAGTTTGTGCTGCAATTTCTTTTGTTTTTAATCTACAATCACTCAGTACAACTTCTTCTACTAATTCGAAGTTCTCTGTTGTAACCACAGTTGCCGAGCTGCCAGGGTGTGGATCATCTTCTATCGTCTCTCGTCCCCAACGAAATAGTTTTGACCACTTTTTGATGGTCATATAAGATGGCGCAGATTCCCCATACACTGCATCCATGCGCTCTTTTATTTGTGCTGGTGTTTGTCTTTCTTTAGTAAGAAATTTTATGATAGCGCGATACTCTAATTTGTCCATTTTTAAAAATTTGTTCTACTTGCACTATACTCAGTCTCAACAGGATACTAAATAATTTTCGAATGGTAGTCACCGTTCTTATATAGGCAATTGAGAGGTAGCTGTACCTGATAAAAAAAAAATTCCCGGAAATTCGAACTAGAAATATGTCAGGTCGCTTTTCACTGGACCTTACTACGTACATATATGTATATAAAAATCAATCTAATATAATCTGCAAAAAAGAAAAGAAAAATAAAAATATGTGAAAGTTATTATCTCAAAAGTATAATATTTTAAATGATGTGTGATTTATGTAAAAATACACTTACAGATACATTACATTATACATACATATATACATAAGTAAGTACATATTTGTTAATATGTATAAATATTTTAACATAAATTTATATGTATATGTATACATTTCAACTATTTCTACTCGTTCGTAATATGTATACATCATAATATATCATATTCGCGTATATGTACAGTGCTGAAAAATTATTGGAACAAACAGAATTAAATTATTCTATAGCTCAATCAGTAGTAGTTTGAATGAAATTTACTTTTTAGTACAAATATTTAAAATGACAATGAAAAATGAAATGAAATGACATTTGAACGAGATGACAGAATTAAGAAATATTAATCTATAATAATAAAATTTATGTACACATGTAATACATTTTAGTAAACAAAACTGCTGTTTGTTTTCACTAAATTTTAAAGCCCTTTAATAGGTGTGCGGATAAAATAAAAAAAAAAAAAGATAAAAAATTAATATGTAAAACTGGTAAAACCCAGATAGGCTGCACCTCGCTTTAGTGCAAAAACCGCTTACGTGTATATAAGTCAAAGTATCCTTGTACATATTAGATTATTTCAACCTAAAACTACCCTTTTACATGCATCCCGCTAAACAGAACAACCCGTTTACCTGCTTCTCCAAGTCAAATGTCATTTTTAATTTTTCTTACATTTTTACCCGGTTATCTGCACATTAATATAAGAAAAATCGTAAAAATGTATTTTTACATACATATTTGTTATGTAATATAAAGTTTTAAAATAAATATTTTGCGCTGCAATTTAAAACGCATTAGGCTGCGCGCAGACTAAGAGCGTAGCGTAGCGTAAATTTCAGAGCGTAAAATTCAAATCAATTGTTTCTTATTATGTTGCGCATACAGCAAGCGTAGCGTAGTTTGAACCATTTATACCCGCTCAGTTACGCTGCGCGTTTATATAATATTGTTGTCATTTGATTTTACTGAATACAGTGTTTCTTTATGTTAAAATAGTATGTCACCGCTTAAATGCATCTTTTGTGCACGTATTCGGGCTCCTGATTGTTGCACAACTCGGATATGTGCACTAAATAATTTGGAAATTGTAATGTGCAGGTATTAGCGGGTTTTTACGTATTAATATTGCATATTTACTAGCTAAATATTTTCATTTATCCTTTTTGTAATTCATTATGCTTAAGATTTTAATTACTTAATCATATGTCAATAATAAAAGTGAAAAATTAAGCAAGAACTATTGAAAAATAGCTGTTTTTCTTTGGTCACAATTATCTGATAATTCTCAGTTTGACATCTCACTTAGATCATTTATATTATTCTTTTTACTAACTGAGCAAACAAACTGAAAGAAATGGACTGACACTTTTATTCTCAGTTGATTGTCATTTTGAAAAGAAATAATTAAAAAATTTTTTATTTTTACAAATTAATTTTCACAAATTATATTTATTACAAATAAACTGTATTCAAAAATTTACGAAGTATGAACATGAAGATTGTCAAAATTGTGTCTTTTTTTTAATTCTCAGTTCCTCACATCAATTGAGCAAAAATATTTTTCTTCAGATGGATTACATAAATCTCACTTCGTTGCTGCTGCCACCTATAACAGAATAGAAAAAATACCGACCAAAGAAACGCATTGCTCAATTGAGAACTGAGAATTATCAGATAATTGTGACCAAAGAAAAACAGCTAATATTTATTTTTATTAACGAAAATTTGATTACAGTGTCAACTTTGTATATAATGAATGACGACAAGAAAATGATCGTTTTAATGTGTGGTGAAAGAGTAAAAAATATAAAAATTAAATTGAATTTAATGACGTAATTGTACATTTAATGATTTAATATTCACGTCGATCGTGGAGTTCGATATCGAACTCTTTATTTCGATATATCGAGCATTGTCGATCATGCAGTTCGATATCGAATTCTTTACCTCAATTAATCGAACAAATAGGTTATCGTGGAATTCGATATTATCTAAACGTCAAACGATCATATCGAATTTTTTCTCGACAGTATAATTTGTTATCGTGCTTGTGTTATTTAAAATTTTGTTTTCTTTCTTCTAATTTTGTTCGTGTTAATTAATCGAAGAAATTTATTTTTCAAGGGGTAAATGTAAGTTGACTATAATTTTAAATTGTTTTATATATAAAATTCTCTCACAAACAAATTGTATGTGTAGGAAAACTGTCAGATATACAAATTCAGACCAATTTGCAAAATTAGTGGAGTTTATGGATCAAAATCAAGACTTCGCTAGGAATTTCTCAACTGGACTGATAAAAATTAATAAAAATGAATTGTGGGAACAATTAAAAGAAACATTAAATTCTTTAGGACCTCCACAAAAAAGTACTGAGGAATGGAAAAAGGTATAATCAGTTTAATCATGATTTTTCCTAGATATAATTTACATGTACTTTACATACATATTATGTTGTGTAGGACTATAATAGGACATATCACATAAAAGACTAAAAAGTTACGAAATATCTGGTAGTTGGAATAAATTGAATTCGCTTCTAATTTTCCTTCTTTGAATTCTAATCACATTTCGATTTTCTTCTAGTTCTTCTTCACTTTCATCTGTCCAACATAACTCGGTCGAAATCATTTTTTATTTTAAAAAAATTAATTTTATTTTTTCAAACAGCAAAATTTATTTTTTCAAAATCCTTAAAATGAATAAACTTCAAAAAATGTCGAGTAATCTTGAATTTTTTTTTATTAAGTTGGTAGCAAGTTCGATTCGATATTATCGAGTTCTACGATACACATAAAAAATCGTATGAAGGTGAAATTTTACGAGCTCGATATTATCGAATCGAACTCCACGATCGACGTGATTATATAAATTTTTCTATGATATGGATTTTTATTAATTTTTGATATATTTTTTAAAATACATATTTACATATATTATAAAATTTCTGGCAGTCTCATTCAGTTGCATAATGTTTTCTTCACCACACTGTTCACTGTATGTATACACAAACGCATTATAGTTACTCATATTTAAGAAATTTTAATTTATTTATTTATTAAAATCTGTAGATGAATTTTTAAAGAATTTATATCCAAGTCATAGAGTCATATGTGTATATATACTATCTTTATTATAATAAAAAATGATATAATGAGTATTACAATGTACGTAACGTGTAGTATATTAAATATATAATTAAAATAAGATGACAAAGGAATAAGGAGTACGTATATATAATTCTTATAATATATGTTTACAAGTGTGTATGTTTGTAAACGAAATAATGTATACAATATATTAGTGACGACAATGCGATGATGATGATAATGATATTCTATTTTAAGTGACAGGATATATACGTACACTGTACATACGTACATTTGTGTATAGAGCAGTATCATTTGAAAATAATTCTTTCTATGTATACGGTACTATAATATTCATATACATATTTTACATAATATATTATATATTATTACATTTTACATCATAACATAACATAACATAAAGAGAAAGTATACATACCATGGGAATCAAAAGTATTTGTATTTTGTACACTATGAATGAATATGGAAATTCATTTAATTGTACAATAACAAGATTTCATTAAATTATATTCAAATTTGATTATTTACTAAAAACTGCAATACTTTAAATTAAATACTATTCAGTGCTATTCTGTTCAGTTTCTGCTAACTTGAAAATTTGCTAAAATTCAAATGTTGACAGCTCGAAAAAATTTGTTAACTAAAGAAATTTGTATTCTGGTCCTAAAGTTAAAGTAAAAACCTGCTAAAAAATCTGCTAACTAGCAGCTAGCAGGTACCTTTTCGGAAGCCGTAAAGTTAAACTAAAAAAACTGTTAAGCAAAAATGTAAACAAACAACTGTCAAATTAAAAATTATGGTGGCCGGAAATAACACCAAATTGGTATTATTTCGATTTCAAATGGAAATAACATCAAAAATTTTAATTTGGTGTTATTTCCATTCCATTTCATTTGAAAGTGAAATAATGCCAAATTTTTAATGGAAATAACACCAAATTTCAATTTTTGATGTTATTTCACATTGAAAGTAAAATAATGTATCACTATCAAATTTGCCTTCTACAAATGCTACATACAAACACTCAAATTTGCCTTCTACAAATGCACATACGCATGCATGCACGCGCATACACACTATCAAATTTGCCTTCTACATATGCAGCAAATACATTCACTACAATATTATTGCCATCAACTTTATTTCACAGCAACTTTTTATCTACTCGTATATTACAAAAATTTATTCTAAAACGAAATAGAACCAAATTGGTGTTATTTCACTTTCAAATGGAAATACCACCAAAAATAGAAATTTGAAGTCAAGAAATATCAAGTCAAATACTAAAACTAAAAATCTGCAAGTTAAAGGAATCTGTTAAATCGACTAGAATAGCACAGATTATTTCGAATATATACATATTAAAAAAAATATTATAAAAATTTTTTAAAAATTCTGTGCTTAAAATTTCACTCAAAAGTATTTGAAGAACATATAAAATAAACTATATCCGCCATATTTCTTAATTTCATTCATTATATTATTTTTATCAAATCAAAGTAGTTTGACAGCCATATTAATTTCTAGTATTGGTTTAATTCATCTTCATTTTCATGACAATTAATTTCACAAAAATTTTGTTGTTGTTTCTAATGTATGCTTTTTAACATTCTCTTTTTGTATCCGAATCCGAAATATCTGTATAAAATGTGATTGAGATTCGGTGATTGAGGATTATGATCTCCAATGATTTGGTATACGACAATATTATATATCTCAATCATAAGATTTAATTTTGTTGAAAGATCCATGACATATTTAGACAGACATATTGGCTGAACTTCCGAATTGGGGCCAAACAGTTTCATTTATCTTTTACTAAAATTTATATAAGAATTTCAGAAAAAAATTATTACATACTAACTTTTTTCTTATTTACATATGTAATCACTTTGTATGAAAAATGTGTATTTTTTCGCATTTATTTGTATATTTGCGCATTTATTATTTTTTTAATTTTTGCAGATTCTATGTACAGGAATGTGATATTGCTGGAAAGAGAACAAAAAAACCTTTCAAATGATACAATAAAACAATAAAACATAAGTATGTGTCATTCTTCAAGTTTTGAAGTTATACCGTTATCAAAAAGAAGTTGAAAAAGTGATTTATAAAAAATACGAAATTTTGAAATTTTAAGTCCTTATATCTCAAGAACCGCTAATCCAATCAAAGTGAAATAAACTGTGACAAATAGAGTAGGAAGTTCTCTTTAAAATGGTATATGTATTAACTAATCTAATATAATCCAATCTAAGATCATGATACGGAGAAATAACGGTTTTTGTAAAACAAGCAAATTTTGACCAAACAAATTTTAAGGTTATAGTTTACGTCCTTAAAATTGAATTTGCGTCAATAAAGACATGTACCGTGTTAAAGAGGACATTCCAAAGTATCATTATCGGGAGGTCTCGTTTCAAAATCTGGCGGTCCCAATTCGGAAGTTTCTCTGACATATTTAAAATTATAACTACATATGTGTTTTTATTTTTTCATAGTGTGTAAATACTTTTGATCTTTTGTGTAATGTAATATCATATATGTATGTATTGCAAAATTTGTTAATTGTTTCTTATTAATAACCATATTAAAGGAATATTATACGTATACATTCCACATAATTATATATTATACATTTTTTTTCACACATACAGTATTTATTCTTTAAAAGGATAATATTACGTTTCCGCACATAATGTACTGTATACTGTATTTATAAATGAGTAAAACGGTGAAACACAATGAATTTTCATAAATTAATTTAATATAATCAATAAATTTTAAAGGTTATTTCATTATTATTTTATTTTTCCTTTATTTAAAGCTATATGTATGTCTACATATACGGCGATTATACATAAATGTCTATAGTTGTACATATGTATATGTGTAGTATCAAATAAAAACATTTTGTACCCATATACCAAATTAAAAATTTCGGTTTTTATATTTTTAACTTTTTGTCATCTGTATATGATTGATTGAAAATGAATTGTACAGAGAGGATGATAAAGTATGTGGCATCCCTTTCAGTTATAAAATGTTAGTTGTGGAAATGTAGAGTTTTTTTTTTTTTTTTTAAACATTAAATATTTATTTTCAATTATTTAATGTATAGGTAATTCTTTTATTGATCAAGTATGTAACATCTTTTATTCTTTTATATTTATTATATTTATTTATTAGAGCACAGAGGTAGGTCTTTTGAGTATTATTTTGACTTAGCGATAATGTTTTGTTTTTTAAATAATTTTTTAAAATTATGTATTTGAACTGTATTGTTTCTTCTCTTGCAATTTTCCCATTTAAAATTTTAGGTCTGAATGTTTTGTCAGTAATTTCCAGGATATTCTGTCTTTTATCGTTAGCTCACTTAAATCTGATGACTTCAAATCATTCTGTATTAATGGTTGTTGCTTTGGATCGTCCTGATCGTCTTCTGGGAATACTAGCATTGGATACTTTTTTTTTTAGTATTATTGTCATCGTCTCTTCTATTCATATGCATATCGAATCTGAGTCGTGATTCCGTGATTTTATGATTTACTAGATTCTAGAGTGTGCCTGCGACTTCGTCCGCATTGTCATAGAGATAGAGCTATAAAACGAACCACGATATACAGAATAAGGTGATCCCGAGCGAAGAAGCTCTTTGTAAAGCTTTATGTTATTACGTCATTTCTATTGAGTTTGTAATTCAATTACCACGATTGCCACGATCAACCACGATTATCAGTTCATTTAGAAGAAAAAGCTTTTCATACATTTTATAGATTTTTTTCAGACCTTCATCTGTTTAAATCAAATTTTTATTGTTTTAAATAATAAATTTTGGAAAAAAAGTAGCCTATTATTTGTGGGAGGAATTCCTCTTTCAGATAAAAAAAATTCCATCAAGATTGGTTCAGCCGTTTTCGAGATTACCCGGAACATACATACAGACAGACAGACGCAACAAATTTATTTATAAGATGAGGACTAATTTAAGTATGTATTATGCTTCTTAGTATGTATTCAATTTTTATTTTATGCATTTGAGAGATTCCAGCTGTTCAATGCAGCATCTTCATTTCATTGATATTCAGTTTTTGCTCATCTTTTTTACTCACTGTTCTACACTCAGATTTATACGTCATAGTCGGTCTCACGGCTGTCTTATTTTTATATCGGCTTTTATTTTTAGTGGTGCTACTTTTTTAATCGACTTCAGACAACTGTCGTCACTTCTGTCATGCTAACATTATTCTCTGATCAATATCCGTCGCCATTTGATTATCCTCTTTTCTTACTTTGAAAATAATATAGGAAGTCACGGTATAATGACCTACAATAGTTGAAAATATTTTTAAACTATGTTCTTACTATTGAACTCCAATTGTTAATAATTATTTAAATTTTATGTAATTTGTTAAATTTTTAATTAAGAGTTGCTTTCGAAATTCTATCTACACATGCAAATAGAATAAGACTTTGGAGATTTTGTATCTGTTTACATGAAATCAAAGTGATCAACAAAATAATTGAACCTATATGTGGAGCTCTATAAGAATGGACGAAGATCACGTTGGAGTAAATGTTCAAAACTATGTATGTACAAAAGCAACCATAAGAAAAAAAAAATACATTGTTTGTTGAATAGGAATGAGATGGAATCTAATCTCTATAATTCCCTACAATGAAACCATATACGGTTTATTGTATCTTTCTTACTTATTTTCTTACTTCAAAGTGAAGATTTTTATCTTGTGTGTTACTAGTTTAGTAGTATTAAAAATTTTACAAAGTATGAATGTACACAGATGTAGTTTTGTGATTTATTTGGGGGAAAATAGCCCCTTAGAGGGCAACAACATTTCGTAATGGAACTGGTACCACAGTAAATCTATATTCATACAGTAATAACACTGAGCACGTGTTAGCAAAAATTTCTCATGACCTTTGTCCCGTTATTCATTCGGCCTTAACGGTTTTGCTAAAAGTCGATAGTAATTAAAAGCCTTTGTACGAAAAAGAGACAAAAAAAATGGAACTGCAACACCAACCGTTTTAAAAAATGTAACATTATTACAGGGTATACTCATTAAAAAAAGTACAAATTTTACAAAGTACAAGTAAAATTTTTTATCTAAAATAAAAAAAATTAATTTTAAATGTATTACACATAAAATTTTTTGTTTGCTATCAAATGTTTTTACATTTTTGTTAAATTTCTTAATCATGAAATAAATTCTTACTCTAATATATAGCTTAACAAAATAAACTTTTTCTTGTCTTCAAAATTCTCAGAAATTATATGAATCACCTTATATCTTGATATAATGACGGGTCAGGTAGTCAAAAAAAAAGTTCCAGATCGCCTTTAAAAATACATTATGAAAAAATGTAAACATCTGCGTATCAGTTTCAATTTTCCCTATGATTTACATTGTCTAACTAACCAGTACTAACACAGTGAAAAAGTTCCAGATTGCCTTTAAAAATGCATTGTGACAAAATCGTATACATGTACAATATGATTGTATTGCTCACATTTATATATTGTTTTGTATCTTTTCTTCATTACGGCGGTTTATAAGGAAATATGGGTTTGAAATAAGAAAGTAAATTAATTCTATACTGTTTTTGTAAATTGAATTATGATTTTTTTTATTATTTTTAAATATTTATGTGTGTTGGTAAATTAGAAAAAAAAAAGAGTGTCACATCTTGTTAGTGGTTGATCAGTGCTGGTAGAGCTTGTTCAAAATTCGTAGCGAATAATCTGCGCATGTTTCTCTTGAAATTAAATATGTACATAAAATGATTATATGTATTTGTGTTTTTCTCCCATATAAACCTGAAAAAGTGTAACCACTACAATTATAACCTCGCTCAAAGCATGACGCCATACTCTCACTGCGCATATATTCTATTCGCTACGAATTTTGAACAAGCCATACCTACTACTGGCAAATACTTTGAGAGACATTTGAAATATTTTCGATACATTCATAAAATGGGATTTCAATTTTTATTCAGTACAATAATATATCGTATGTGCACTCAACTAATTCAATTATAAAATATTAATGAAGTTGAACACTTTCAAAATTTTTATGCACTAAAGAATTAATTGTTGAATAAATGATAGTAAAAGTATGTAATACACAAAGTTAAAAATACACTTTGTATTAAAAGTCATTGAAAAATATTAAAAAATCTGTTTTTTTTTTATTAACAGTTAAAACGTTCTATTTTCACATTATAGGGTGATTCATTTAGAAGTACTTTTTTCAGTACGGAATTATGTACATATATAAAATATCACTCGAAAGTAGTGTCAAACTGTTATGATGATTTTGTTAATTGCTGGTATTTCAAATCCAGATAGATTCTACGAGATCTTATCAAGGAGATTCTGTGTTTTTCATTAAAATTTTGTTCTGCTTTAAATTATCTGAAATAATTCTATACGCTTTGGACGAATGAATTGACCGTCTCCGCACATTATGTGATATCATTTATATACTGTTTTAATGTGAAAGACGCCTTTTTTAATTTCAAAATAAACTATCTTTAGTGTATTCTGTGATTATAGTATATGAAATAGTTTATTTTGACGTTAAAATGTGATTTCGGCCAACATTCGAAAGCAATAATTTTTGAAAAATATTAATTATAAAGAGTAGATAATTATTTTGTATGAAAATGGAAAAAAAAAATTAATTAATCGAATTAATTAAATTCTATAAAGTATATTGTATTTTTGTTTTCAATTTTTGAAAAAAAAAAAATACCTCTTAATAAATCACCCTATAACTACATATACGTAAGTATGCACATACACATTTTTATTAACACAAAAATTACTTGATTTTAAATTCTTCATTCTATACTCATATAATATGTGATAATACAGGGTGGACCATCTAACGTTTGGAATTTGAATTACCGGTTATTTTGATTTTGACACAGATTTAGTGACATTCATGAATTAATATAAATTTAGTTTTATCTTTGACATTTACGAAATTGTACACTTTACGCTTGAACAAAATTGGGAAATATTAAAAACTTACTTTCAAAGTGGTGAGAGTCTTCTACACAAAAGGTAAGAAATTTGATAAAAAATTGATAATCAACCGAAATTGTGATGTCAATTGTTCGTCTCGGAGCTGTGTTTTGACCTCGTTGGAACTTTTTTGTGGGGAAGCCTTAAAGATATTTGTTACTATAACCACCCAGAGACGATTGATGCCTTGAAGCACAAAATCGAAGTTACTATTCATGCGATTGTAGCTCGAACAATCGAAAATGTACTGAAAAATTGGGTTGATCGGAATAGGTACTGTCAAGCCAGGCATGGTAGTCATTTGAATGATGTGGTGTTTCATTCTTAAATGAAAATGTCTAATTTTTAAAATCCAATCATAATTATGAAAAAATATCAATTAGTTTTTTTTATAGCCGATTCAAATTCTAAACGTTAAATGGCCCACCCTATGTACAGATAGTTAAATGATTAGTTTTTTTTTTGTAAGTATGAGTATATATGGCGTTAAAAATATAATTGTTGTTTTTATTATGTAATTTAAGTAGGTAGTACATGTTTTACAATTGTAAATATTCGCGCATATATTTTTTTTTTATTTATTACAATTTATTTATAATTATTTTGCATCGTACGTGTGCATATACATGCTATACATATTATACACATGTTTATGTGTTTTAGATAAGAATTTAATATGTTTTTTTTTTTTTGTATTCCACTTCACTATACACAATGGTATAATAAAAACAAAAAAATCGAAATAACAAAATCAAATAAATTAAATTAAAAAATAAAATAGAAAAAAAAAATACATGAAAATAAAAGTACATAAATAAATATTTTCCAAATAAATTGCTGATTAGGTAAAAAGAAAATATATAATCGTTTTTGTTTTGTGATTTTATTGTTATTACATTACTTACTCGTAGAATTGTTTTCATTTTTATTATTTTTTTTTTTTTTTTTGTTAATTTTGTGTCTAGTTTTTTCTAAGATTCAAATAAATATTTTTATTATATAAACGGCTAAATGCCATTGAAAAAGATTACATACATACATGACATTACATTACATGTTCATACGTGACAAATAATTTTATAAATAATATATAAATGCACGATACATATACATTGTTATACATATATATATAAGTATATTATGCATTTGGTATTACACATAATAATATAAATTTTATAAATCGATGTAACGTTCTATTACTGTGCGCCTCACTTGCACTTCATTGTCCTTCTGTGAAAAGTCACTAAGTCCGAAATTTCGGTTTTGAGATAATATGGACTTTTAAGTTTCAAATTCAAATTAAAAATCAGTAGTTCTCTGATTTCATAAAAATAGATTAATCTCAATGACAAATTATGTTGACTAGTAGACGTTTTATTAAGAGAATAGGAGTTTGTCAATTTTGTAATGGGTTTTTAACCTCTTTTGAACTTAGTAATTTTTCACATTAAAAAAAAAAACACAATAAATCACTATGTCCAACTGAATATAATTTACTGTAAATGAACTTAGGCATTTTCACACTATCAGTAAATCTTAAGTCTTACTTAGGAGGACACAGAGAGTTTTCGCTGATAAAAATATGAAAATTGGATTCTTTTCGCATATACAAACTCATTTTCAACAAAAATGGACTTAATGACTTTTCAGGACGATTTATGCTGGTGTCTGAAATGTGCATAAATATGTTTGATATTATTGGTAAACATTATTAATACTGTATAGATGTAATTTTCGGAATATTCGGAATATTCCGAAAAAATTCGGAATAGACACCGTGGAAAATAGTTGCGTAATTTTTATAGAAGTGTATGATTTATTGTTTAAACAAAATTCCATTTTAAATATTTTCGTATTGTTTTAAAATGATTGGTCAAAAAGAAAAAAAAAAGGAAAAGCAAAAAAAAAAAAAAAATTTTAATTTTCATTTAGAAAATAAATAAAAATGTAACTCCAAAAATATCAAACTAAAAAATAAAAATCAAGGTAGTTTTTGGTCAATGCTTCATTATATATGTTCCTATTTCTGAAATATGACTACAATAAAAGAGTAAGAAAATTTATGCTTTTGTCAACAAACCGTTTTCTTAAACAAATAAACAAATAATATTTTGATACACATACTCGTATGTACATACTCATGTGAAATTATCAAAACATTGGTAGAATTTCACCAAAAAAAAAAATCGATAAAAATTTATTCATGTCAAACAAAAAAAATTGCAAAAGGAAAATGCAAAAATAAATTAGATGTACATAATGTACGTTATGACTAAATACATACATATGTATATGTACATACTTATGTGCGTATGATAAGCCTAATATAGAAATATACATGATTCATATTCAGTATGTATTTAAATATTAGATTTAAAGATTTTGAAGGAATTTAAGAAAATTTAAAAAATCAAAAATTTCTTAAAATTTTATTCTTTAATTTTTTATATATTTTTTTTAAATTTATTGTGTACTAGCTGCAAGTACCCCCCGCTTCGCTGGATATTTTTGATCATACATTGAGATGTTGATGTCTAGGGCTATAGCATGCCATTAATATTATTATAGAGGGCTTGAATAGTTAGCTCGATGGTTGCGGTGTTGGTCTGGTACTCTTGAGGTCCCGGTACGAATCCCAGTCAGCGCGCTACTCTCGCCCAAATCGATCATTAATTCCAATCAGCAATGTACACCAGTAACTGATTGCTGATGATAAACTGAGCGATCGATATGTCTGACAGTATTACTGATCGGCGGGGTGTAGTAATGGCCGGAAAAAATAAAAAAAAATATAAAATTAATTTAAAAATGGTTTTTGAAGAAAATTTAATTTCTTGTGTTCAAGTTGGTTTTGTGTTCATTTTTACGGTGACGTCGACACTACGCGACGTTTTATCGTGTTTAATATATCCTCGTCAATTTGACGGTGGCAGTCACCGAAATTGTTGACGGTGACAGTTATGGCCAACCATATTCAGGCCCTAATTTCCTAATGTGTGCATGAACTTGGAGTATGGAATATGTTGTATTCATATACCTCCACAAAATAAACAAAAAAATCGTATTGCATAAAGAAGGATGAATTCAATCAATGATCCATACACATCCTATATAATATTGAAATGGTTCGATGTAGCAGATATTCCGAAAATTTCTGTAATAACGTTTTAAAATATTACCTGTGACGTTTCAACGATAAAATTAATATGCTTGTTTGAATGCGAAATGTTTATACATAATAAATTTTTTTTCATTCCTTCAAGGTTTTTATGATTTTTTTTTGGTGGGAAAACTAAATAGTTAATTGAATTATTCTGTCTTATAATTTTGCTTTTACACATTCAAAGTCCCACAGTGTTAGGTAAATATGTCAACATTTTCCAATAAATAACACATACATATGTATGTATATGCATAGATAACATTTTGTATATGATAACGCATGAAAAATTAGGAAATTCTTTATTCTGTTGATATACACATATGTATGTAAAAATAATATATAGATATATACATATGTATATACAGGGTGGGCCATTTAACGTTTAAAATTTGAATCGGCTATAAAAAAAACTAATTGATATCTTTTTCATAATTATGATTTGATTTTAAACATTAGACATTTTCATTTAAGAATGAAACACCACATCATTCAAATGACTACCACGCCTGGCTTGACAGTACCCATTCCGATCAACCCAATTTTTCAGTACATTTTCGATTGTTCGGGCTCCAATCGCATGAATAGCAACTTCGATTTCGTGCTTCAAGACATCAATCGTCTCTGGGTGGTTATGGTAGCACTTATCTTTAAGACTTCTCCACAAAAAAAGTTCCAACGGATTCAAATTACGCAGCTACGAGCTGCCAATTGACATCACAATTTCGGCTGATTATTCGATTTTTTATCAAATTTCTTACCTTTTGTGTAGAAGACTCTCACCACTTTGAAAGTAAGTTTTTAATATTTCCCAATTTTGTTCAAGCGTAAAGTGTACCATTTCGTAAATGTTAAAGATGAAACTAAATTTATATTAACTCATGAATGTCATTAAATCTGTGTCAAAATCAAAATAACCGGTAATTTAAATTCCAAACGTTAGATGGCCCACCCTGTATAAATATATACACATTAATTATCGATAATGAAATACGTTGCAGACAAAAATATAAGCTAGGAAAAACAAAGTATTATAATTTTTATGATTTTAGGACATCCTCATATAATTGATATAAATATGTGTGACGTTGAATAGTGTGTTTAAATATTGCGTCTTTTACACAATTTTCTTCTTGATATTCGCACATAAAAAATCGATAATTTAATATTTTTTTGAGAAATTTCTATTTAATTAAAGATTATTTTTTAAAAGTTTTATTTTATGATTGTAATAAATTCTTAGCATCGAATTAAATTCCTTTCATAATAATAAAATTATGTAGCATTAAATAGTGATTTCAGACATATAATTTTTTACACACATATGTAGTAGTGAGTATATACAATATACAAATGTTAGACCGGAAAATCGGAAAGTAAGACATTTTTTCTTTACATTAAAGTCAAACATAAATGTTTTTAACACGTTTTTCTTTTATATAAATTATGCTATTCCTCTATCGTTTCGTTATCAACAACCTTTTCCCATATAATGTGCAAATGTTCAATATCTCATTGATAAAAATCAATTGGTTTTCGAGGCAGAAATATCTGAAGAGATGTCATTTTGACATCATACGAATTTTCAAATTTGTTGCCACTTAAAAAATATCATTGAGCCATCAAATAAATGGAAATTCGATAGCGCAATATTGGACGAGTGTGGTGGATGAGGTAATACCCCCCAATCCTATTCCATTTCATTAATTATTTCAAACTTAATTATCTTGATGTAGAATTAATACTTTTATTCTTTTTATTTTATTTATTACTAGTGTGTGCCTGCGACTTCCTTCGCATTGTCATAGAGCCATAAAACGAACCACGATGTACAGAATAAGGTGATTCCGAGCGAAGAAGCTCTTTGTAAAGCTTTATGTTATTACGTCATTTCTATTGAGTTTGTAATTCAATTACCACGATTGCCACGCCACGATCAACCACGATTATCCGTTCATTTAGAAGAAAAAGCTTTTCATACATTTTATAGATTTTTTTTAATTAAATTTTCATTGTTTTAAATAATAAATTTTGGAGAAAAAGTAGCCTATTATTTGTGGGAGAAATTCCTCTTTCAGATAAAAAAAAATTCCTTCAAGATTGGTTCAGCCGTTTTTGAAATTACCCCGGACAGACAGACAAGACGGACCAAATTTATTTATAAGATTTTAATACCTTTTCTATTGACAATCGCTATAGGCACTGCACTTTGATTGTTCTATTCAAACGTTTCACTATGAAGATCTACTTTGTGGCGATTTATTCGGTGAGAGCCACTGTCTTTTATGGTTTAAATTATCAAAAGAGAAGTAAATTTTCACTTTCAGTAATTGAGCAATCAATAAAAGCTTTTGTATTGTGGCCGTTGAAGCAATAAGTTGCATGAGTGGTGGAGTAATTTTTGCTTTGTTTTCTTCTGGCAGATTATATACGAGACCCAAAAAACTTCTCTGCTTATTCTATCAATCAAATTACATTACTTTTCTCTCCCCCCTATTAAAATAACTTTTATGGCTTTTTCACATTCATTTATATTTTTATAAGTTTATTCCCATAAATTACTGACCGATATTGACATTCAAAATGATAGCTATCCACTTTAAGTAACTCGCATTATATGTTTTTAAGCTTATTTCATATTATATTTATCTTAAATTACTGTATTTTTCTCTTCATAATTAATTAATTACTACTTTATTCTTGTACACATAAAATTTTTTGTTGGTTGTTAATTTTATGTTATGTGTTTACATATTATTATTGTTACGTTCTAAAAAAGAAATACAATTACATATTTTCCGCATAGTATATAACACACGAATTAATTTGTATGCATGATATGATATAATGTATAATGGTCAGTGCTATTTATCTTGACGCTCAAATTAATTTCATTTATTACATTCATATATAAATTACAAAAGAACATTTTTAATTAAAATATATTTAGGTATTATGTTTAGAGTAGGTACATTGAAAAATGTAGATATAAATAATGTTTATAAATAATAATTAATTATTTTTTCTATTAATTTTTATTTTCAAATTTAATTAAGATTTATAATTATTTTAGCGTGAAATGTTCTTATATGTATTTTAAATTCAGTATACGTTCATAAATTTATATGTATATATATATGTACATATGTATTTTGTTAATCGTTATTTTTATTAAAAAAAATCTAATTAAAATTTCCTCTTCGAATTAAATAGTATTATAGTAAGTATAATATTAGTAAAAGTACATTAAGTACTTTATATAAACAAATATTCTGTGCTATTCTGGTCAGTTTCTGCTAATTTGATAATATGCTAAGTTTCATATAAAATGTTGACAGCTCGAAAAAATCTGTTAACTAAAGGAATTTGTATTCTGATCCTAAAGTTAGTGTAGTTACATAATTTCGGATTTAGGCCTAATGCCTAGTACGCTGATAGACCCGCATTCAGACTCGAAAAATATTCTATTTAGCTTCCTGAATTATTCAGGTCGTGGAAAAAATTTATGTAGACTGTGTCATATTTCATTTGTCAATTTTGTCATAAATTTTAATTTTTTAAATATTTTTCGTGGATATTGTGATTAATTTAAATTTTTCGATAATAGGTGCTTTCGTTTTGGCAATTTCAAGTACTTGCGAGTACTAAAATGTGTCTAGGATAAATTACTAAAACGAACGGCACAAAAATTATTCGTAACTACTTGCAACTACTTCCAGCTACTTGAAAAGTTTTCCATGAGTAGCTGCGAGTAGATGGTTTAGCACAGACGTTTACCTTTTCTACTCGCAAAAGAAAGCACCTAATAAATTGATTCAAATTTAACCGACATATCGTTGATTTGTTTTGACGATTAATTGTCGACATCTTTTTTTCCAATCTTCGCAAAATTATAAATAGCATGTGATTTGCTGCATACAGAACATTGAAGCTTATCTTTGTTGATTGTTAAAACTGCTGGTTTGATTGTTTTCTATGAGCCATTCATATTATTTCCCAGGGTTTCCAAGGCCCGAAATCTAGTTTCGATAAATTTCAAAAATTTATTTACTGATTGTAATTCACGTGGTGATGACAGTGGGCCCTACTATGAGTGTCAATAACATCGACTATCGACAAAATTAAGACGAGACGAGACGATGTAAATTTTGTATTATGTAAATCGGTCGCCTCGACAGTAAGATATTGCCGTATCAAATTATTTTCATTCAGTTTTACCATGTAAGTAATTTCTATAAAAGTTATCAAATATTTCGATATAAAAATTTATAATTCATTTTTTTTATCAATTTTGAATAAATATTTAATTAATTTTTGTAATTTTTAATAAATATTTGATCAATTTAAATAATTTGCAGCTATAAATATAAAATATAAGTGAAAATATAAAACATAAATTTAATAATGATTTTTCTTTGCATAAAAAAAGAGCATTAGAAATAGGTTTTAATTTCTCGTTTGCGAAAAATTCGTCGTTCGTTGCGAAAAATTCGTCGAATTGTGTTTATGCTATAAGAGATGCGTTCATGTTTTTTTCAAACACCATTTTTGGTGATTTTTCTTTAATTAATTAAATTAATTAAATTAAACTTATGTCTTCGACACACAGAGGTTGAAATTAAGTAGATTTCATTTTAATTTCGAGTAGAAATTACGAAGGTGACACACAGCGATTTTGACAGTTTGTTTAATTTATTTAATTTATCTAACTTTGATTTAATTTATCTGAACACAGCCTACTTCTTCTATTAAATTTAACTGTCATTTATATTCAATTATTTCTTAATGAAAATTGAAAAAAAAAACATTGTTTTTGGTTTACAATTTGTTAGTAGATGTCTCTGTTCTACGTAAGGAGCGAAACATGAGCAGATTTCGAGCGAAATTACGTATTTTTTATGTAATTTCGCTGACTAGATTTCGGCCCAAATCCGTCGTTTTTTCCGGATTTCGAGGTGGAAGTTAGCAAAATACTTAATTTCAATCTCTGTGTGTCTACAATATTAAATAAATTGAGCAAAATAATTAAATACAACTCATCTTATATACAAAGCATACATGAAATGTCAAATCACCATGGACTACTATGCCTGTCGATTAGTTTCAGCTGATCGATTCAAAATGACGATATTCTCGCCTCAAATCGACACTCATAATACAAAATTTGTCGAGTCGACACTCATAATAGGGCCCAGTGTCTGCTCAAACAGTGAATGCGTATTAGCATCAAGTATTTTCAATAAAGTATGCATTATTATTGGATCCCAGTTATCTTTGACTGACAATCCCATATTTTCTAAGCTCAGCAAACACTCTTTTGTTGTGCCATGTAATGCTTTGAGTGCTGCAGGTGATTCATTATTGATTTTTGGTTGCGTCATGAATTTGTCTAATAACGCAGCTACCAATAATCGTTTGTTTTCATAACGATCATTCAAAATGTTCCAAGCTATGTCATAGTTGGCTTCAGTTAATGATAAATGTTTAATCAATTTTTCTGCTTCTCCTTCCAAATTCATTTTCAAATACCACATTTTCTGTGATTTCGGCATGTTTTGATTATGCACCATTTGAATAAATAAATCATAAAATTGTTTCCAATTCAAATAACCTCCATTAAATTTGGGTAATGTTATTTTTGGTAACTGCATAAAGTTATTTGTTTCAATTTTTGTTTCTGAATGCCGCTCTGAATTTTCAGTATTTTTTATCAATTGTTTTAATTTTACGATTTTCTCTTGTACATTTGCTTCAAGATCGAAAAATGTTTGCAATTCATCTTCATCATGATCCTTATTTTCCCATATCATATTATTTGTTTCTTCTATTTTTTTCCGATATTGTTTTATCGTATTTAGTTTAACTTCATAATCTTGTTTTGATAAATTTTCCTTTTTGTCTATATTATTCATCGTATTTCTTAATGCCGATATCATAAATTTTTGTATAGTGGATAGTAATTCATACTCATTTGAATTTTTGAAAGGTAAGAATTATAATATCATTTAAAGGATTATATTTGATTAATTATAATATCATTATGGTGCTTATTATGATTTTCGTAAAATTTTCAAATATCTGTCAAATTCAAATTTCGCTATTATAGTTTTCGATTTTTTTCGAAGCATTCTATTAAATCGAACAGCTGATTCGATCACATTTTTACTGACGAATTGTCATATTTACGTATAACAACAGTGAACAAAAAACATTTAGAAAAATGGATAGTTCAAAAAAATGTAAGTATATAAAGCTTTCAGTGTTTTTTTTTATAAAATGTATACATACAAGGTCTGTTCAAATGAAAAGGTGAATTTTGAATTTTTTCGAAAAGTATTTATTTATTCATCAATATCTATTTTGTCCTCTTCAAAGTAATCCCCCTCAGATACAATGCACTTATGCCAGCGCTTCTTCCAATCCTCGAAGCACTTCTGAAATGCGCTTTTCGGTATGGCCATCAGCTCGTTCTTCGATTCCGACTTTATCTCATCAATTGTGACAAAACGCTTTCCTTTCATTGGTCTCTTCAGTTTTGGGAATAGGAAAAAGTCGCAGGGAGCCAAATCTGGTGAATACGGTGGTTGAGGCATGATTACAGTGTTGTTTTTGGCCAAAAAATCACGAATAGAAAACAACTAGGATTATAATGAATAAATGATGGAAATAAAAATATAAAAAATTATTAAAAATTCATATTCTTTTACTAAGGACCTTGTCGCGGTGTAGAGACTTGCGTGCGACAGAGAACAGTTGAGCTAAGTATATCGACTGGATGGAGATGCCTATCTATGTGCGTAAGTACATACATACATATTTAGCCTCAGTCATCCCAGTCATTTCAGTTTTCAAAGAAAAATATAACTCAAGTGTGTCTAATAATCCAGCAGTAGTGACCACAAACAATGGAAAGAAGTTTCACTTCAAGCGTGAGCCTATGTGGATGATGCTCAAATCTTTTTTTTCTCACTTTTAACAACTGAAGTTGTAGTACTTTACATATTGTTTTTTTTTTTACTCATTATTGCTTGACTTTTGATTTTTTGACCTTTTTGTAATATGCAAAACTAAAAACACTATAGCTTTAAAATCCTTTCTTTATACCCCAAGCAATTTTGTTTTAATCGAATTTTAAAAAATAAGGTCAAATTTACACAGTGATGAATTTGGAAATGGTATATATGTACACAAAGAGAATGCAATGGTATATATTACAAAATTTTGCTCTTATTTAGGAATTATAAATGTAAAAAGAAATTCAGTTGACATTTCATTAACACATTTTCTGTATTTTCATTTTCATTTATTGTTTAATTTGATTGCTGTTTGATGTATTTCAAATTTAAATTTCTCTTTCAAATCCTTTATAAATTTATAAGCATAAATGTGTAGGTATATATATGTACACATTTGTTTGTAGAGGAAAATTTATATACTGAATTTCATTAGATGCTTTCATGAATATATAACGCACTTATTCAAATTACATATGTACACATTAATGTATACGAGTGCACTTGTATTTTGTCGAATTATAATATTTACATATATTCATGTATTTATATGTTGTACAAATATTAGATACCTAGGTAGGTACGTACGTAGTGCGGTCCAGTCATCTCCGGCCTAACATATTTTTAGGTAAAATTTAAATCTTTTATAAGCAGCTGCAATAATTAGCATCTTTAAATGACTCATGAATAAAATTTCAGCGCTGTACATTGTCTGGTTAAAATATATTATTTGTTTAAAGGTCACCATGTCGAGCACATCGGAAAAATGTTTAAATTAAAATACCGCGAAGTGATTAAATTTTCAACTGAAGAAAAAATAATGCCAAAAGAAATGAAAATCGTTTAAATGTTGAATATGGGGAGTCTACTCCTTCGTATTCGTATACAACAGGAAAAGATTGGGTAAAATTATTTCGTCAAGGTAGAGAGGCAATTGAAAACGACGCCCATATGGTAGAGGTCCTTCTACAGTAGTGACAGAGGAAAATGTAGAATTAGTAAGAAAAATTATTTTGAGTGATCGTCGACTAAATACAAGAGAAATTGCAGAAAAGAGTGAAATTTCGTAAACAAGTGTACTGCGAATTCTCCACGATCATCTGCACATGTCTAAAGTTAGTGCGAGATGGGTATCAAAATTTCTTAGTGCAGTGCAAAAGCAGCAACGAGTGGATAATGCTGTAAAACTATAACTGTTAAGGCTGCTGTGAAAGACTGTGGCTTCGTAGAACTTCCTCATTCACCCTACCGTTCAGACTTGGCCCCAATTGATTTTATTATTTTCAAAATTGAAGTCTGACGTATGAGGAAGAAAATTTAACAGCGATGATGAAATTAAAGCAGCAGTTTTAGAGCATTTTGAAGCCAAATCCTCAAATTATTTTTCTATGGGTACAGAGCTGTTAATTAAAAGATATGAAAAATGTATTGAAATAGAGGAAGACTATATATTGGAAAATGATATCAGTGATTTTTTGCTTTAGTCATTGTAAATATGTTAGGCCGGGGATGCTGGACCGCACTACGTACACAACCTACAAAATAAAATATTATGTATTCAGAAAATGAATAAATAAACAGCTCAATGTTTAGTGAATATTTTCGTCTGCGTATTTATATTTTCAATTATGTATGTAAATGCATTTTAAAATATAGGTACTCGTATATTTAAAAAGGAAATTAAATTTTATATTTTATACGTATCATTTGATATATAATTTGATGATGATGATGAACGGATAGATATAGTGAATGCGGATGATGACATTATTTACAATAATTATTGCTGAGATCGTATTATTTAAACGGAAATTAATAAAAGAATTTAATTTTATTTATAAATTGAACGTTATCGACAGAAAATACGATGCAGTTACGTTGTTCGAATTTGAATATAGTAATTTAATTTTGTGATTTTTATACCATGAATACTCGTATAAATCGGAGACAAAAAGACAGACCACTAAAAATAGTAAACACAAAAGGGGCTGTCACCAAAACAGAAGCCAGAGTCAACCAAAATACAAAAATTGGAATGAAATGAAATACCCAGTGACTTGAGAGTAATGAGAGTTAGCAGATGAAATACATACGTTGGTGAATGGACGAAGATAAAGCATTCGAGTTGGAGAAAGATCGTAACAGAAACTAAAGACCATCGTGGATTGCAACCAACGTTTTGAATGATGATGATGATGATGATGAATAATGAGTACTGTTTTAATGATTTATCCAAAGAATCATTACATTTAGTCTAAGACAAATAGATGCAAAGATCATTGATGGCATCGGATCCGACTATAACAACACGTTGTCTAATTGATTTGATTGTTATGAGAGGAGAACAAAATTACAACCAAAAAATACATTGAAATGCTTTCTTGAACAACAAGTCAAAAATAATCAAATTCTTAAACAAAAAGAATATTCATTTATTCATCTAGGAGTGTTCGGCAATGGTTTCAAATGTATAATTGGTCTTTTTCACTTTGGTGCCCAAATTCCTTAGATTTGAATATTATTTTCTAGAGAATATTTATCCATTTGTAAGGTATACAATAATCCAATAATGTAATACAGTATACAAGACGGTCAAGAAACTGGAAAAGGCAAATAAAGTTTTTGTTAAAGATAAATCCCTCAGGAATTACTAGGTCATTCAAAAAGTTCGCAGCCTTATAATGAAGCAGTATGAATTTATGAGCCAAAATACAATTAATCTCCAATATATTCCCCCCTAAGCTCAATGCATTTTTTCCAGCGATTTTCCAATTCATTTATCCCTTGCCTGAAGTGATTTTCCTCGAGACCTCCAAAGTACTCTTCGACTGCCGTTATGACTTCTTTATTTGATGAAAAATGCTTACCACGTAAGAATTTTTTAAGATTTGGAAATAAATGAAAGTCAGATGGAGCCAGATCTGGTGAATATGGTGGATGCTCCAACAATTCGTAGTGTAGTTCCTTCAATTTGGCCATTGCAAGGACACCTTTGTGTGCTGGTGCATTGTCTTGGTGGTAAATGATTTTTTTCCTTTGTAATCCTGGTCTCTTGTCCCAAATTTTTGTGTCTAATTGACCTAAAAGATTTGAATAATATTCTCCTGTTATCGTTTTACTCATCTGAAGGTAATCAATTAGTAAAATCCCCTTTGCATCCCAAAAAACTGAAGCCATAACCTTCTTTGAAGATTTTGAGAGCTTTGGCTGCTTTTTGGCCGAACACCACATCATCAAAAATTTCTTTCCCACTTAATCCTTTTTTAAACAAATATTCAGTCACCGCACGATTTTTTAAATTATCCATTTTCTGAAAACAAGCCAAGCACGTGTAATTTAATCAACTGTTTAAACTAAACTATTTGACAGATCAATCTGGAATTTATGGTACGTTCATACGAAGGACTGGTGCTGCCAACACCAATAACTTTTTGTTTCCAGAAATGTCACGTATGCGTTAGGGTGCGAACTTTTTGAATGACCTAGTATATGTCAGGAAATTTGTATACTATACGAAATTTATTATAATACTTAAATTTTACAGAATTTTTGTTTTCGTTCTTTCATAAAATATAAAATTTAAAAACATATCTAATTCTAAATTATTCAATTGTTAGGATTTTTATATTTATTTTTCAATTTAAAACGTGTTTATGTGTGCTATGTTAGTTTTTGCAGCTTTTTCGAAATTTATTGGATATTCAATAAAAATAAATTAATGACAAAATTTATGTTAAATAAATTTATACTGTAGATAGTCAGAAACAGTATTTACGTAACTCCCACGTTTTTTTTTTGTTTTTTATTTTTTCATTCATTTTATTTTTTATCGATAATAGGCCAGATTGTACATACATAAAATATTCCATAATTACCAAAAAATGAAAAATATGAAATTGCACAGTTTGTTTGAAAATATTTGAATGTACGAGTATCTACTACATATGTATGTACATATAATATATGTGTGGGTAATATGTTTAGGCGTTTGCAAATAATATGTACAATGTTCAAAAATCGATGATAATTTGGCAATGTTCCAAGTAAAAGATCATCAATTACATATTGGATTTTTTTTTGTTCTGTTCTGTTCTGTTGAAAATCGACAGGATATTTTTGACTATCAAGTATGTAAGTAATGTACATAAAAAGTATACTAGATAATGTCATATACATACATACATATTGAGTGAATAAATAAATAAATAATATATATACATGTACCTTTATCCATATATACGCATATTCGTATATTGTATGTATATTTGTGTGTGTGTCTGTACAAAATAATAATCTCTACATATTATGATAAATAATATTTTAGGTTACCTTTAGATTGCACTTTGGTTTTCATCATTTTTGTTTTTGTTTTTGTTTGGTTTTAATGGTTTGTTCTGTTTTAATAGGCCCTCAAAAATGTGGTGTAATTTATATAGGTTACATGTTAAATGTAAACGTATTTACGTTCGTATGTGTGTATGTACATAAATAAATATATATACATACAGTGCTGAAAATTCCATTAAGAATAAGAATACTGCTTGTTTTTAAACATGAGGCCTAGTACGCTGATAAACCTGAATTCAGATCCTCATATGTAAAAACATGTTAAAAAAGGTGGTCTGAATTCAGACACATTCATGGAATAAAAATTTTTCAGGTATATAAGTACGCACTTCTGTCTGAAAACATACCTGAAAAGTATAAAAAACGTTGGTTCTGCCATTGAATAATCATTGAATAATAGATGTCAATCTTTGTTTATGGAGACTTTTTGTTATATTTTTCAGGCACAAATTAAATAAAATTTAATTTTTTTCGATCCGAATTTTTGAAAATACGATATGTCGGTTAAATTTGAATCACTTGTATCACCGAAAACTTTAAACTAATCACCATATCCACGAAAAATATTGATAAATATGACAAATGTCTCTATACTCTACATGAATGTATGATGTAAATCTACACAGTCTACAAAAATTTTCTCCACAACCCGAATTCAGGAAGCTAAATAGAATATTTTTCGAATCTGAATTCAGGTCAATCAGTGTACTATATAGAAAGTTGTTGTGTTTCATCAGCGTATGTCTGAAAGTTGTTGTGTTTCATTAATACCATTTGTTTATATACCTACAGTTAACATCGTTTGCTTTTGTTTTATTGATTGCTGCATTTCATAGTGCATTTTAGAAGATCTTTGAAAGTGGAAGTTCGATTAAAAAAGCATTTGATTGAAAGAGAAATAGAAAATCTAGATTAATAGATTAATAGAACATCTTATTCAAAATATTAGTTTTATAAATAATTTGATAATAATAATAAGCTATAGTAAATATTATGTTTTTAATGAAATTTCCACAATAGTTTTTTTGTAAAAATTTAAAAAATATTAATTAAAAAATCGTTTTTTACTGCTTTCTTCATTGCTTTAAATATTATGTGTAATTATATTTGGATATGTTCACATAGAATTTTAAGAAAAATTTGAAGATTTTTTAGTGTTTTTAATGGAATTTCCAGCACTGTATGTATACATATTGAAAGTATAAATATATGAAAAGTTTTACATCATTAGGTATGTACATATATAGAGATAAATTTTTTTGTATGTACTTTTATATACCTACATAATGGCTATATAACATACTTGACTTTCAATACATTTCATATCTTAAAGTTGCTCGTGTTCTTAAAGTTTTTATAACCTATCATAACAAAAAAAAAAAAAAATATATACGAAAATAAAAACTGATTAAAATAAATATTTTTGTTATCATTCGTATAATTTGATTTTTGTTTTGTAATACATACTCGTATATAACGAGAAAAATATATCGATGTTTGATTTTGATTTTGTTGTTATACGCATCAATGCGATTTTATGAAATACCTATGTATAATTTTCTTATTTGAAATTTGAAATAAAAATTATAAATATGAAAGTAAAATATAAAAAAAATAATAAGGAAAAGAATTCAAATAAAAGAACAAATTAGGATTTTTGGGTATTTGTGATTAAATAAGTATTTATAATTTAATAAGTTTTTTATCTACTATTTTATTAAATTGTTTTTAAAATGTGCGTAACATAAGTAAATTTTTTTTTTCAAAAAAAAAAGTAATCAATATTATGTGCACAATATAATACTAAATAATGATGAGAATATTTTAAGGAAGTATTTTTTTTCTTTCATTATTTAATGCCATTGACAGACATCTAGTATAAACGTGGTATCGATACCATGGTATTGGCTATACTACATGTCTGTCATCCTATACTAGCTTTATACCAGGAAAACAAGCTGGTATAAACGTGTTATTGAAACCAGCATGATTTGTCTAGTATGAATCTAGTATTCACAAAATTTACTGAACGTAGCACCATTTTAATGCTGCGGAAATTATAGAAATTAGTTTTTACAGTAGTTTTAACACCCAGTTGAAAGTAATTAGTAGGCATAGTAGGCATTAAGTTGAAAGTAATATAATGCAAATATAAATTTTCTATATGACACCACAACAAAATATGTCAAATGATACCAGATTACATGTGTGTCACCATGCTAGTATTGTTCATACCATGGTATCGATACTAGATGTCTGTCTAGGGCTTAACAATAATTACAAAACAAAAATTGGAAGTCCAATAAATGATGAACATATTCGTTTTGGGAAGTATGGGGATGTTACTTACATATTTAGTCAAAAGTGTTAGATAGGAATAGAATATGTATTTCTAAATATGCAAAAAAAACTGTTAAATGGGAGTAACAATATTGGTAGATGCAAACCCTATAGATCGATACTGATGTAGGCCTTTGCTCGACATAAACTGTTAGTCGAGTTAATGAAGGTTTTTTCCAGGAAATGCTCAAAAACAGCTCTGATTTTGATGATTTTTTTTTTTTTGTTTTTTATATATATTATTTAAAATCAGAAATCTTTCACAGGGGGGCAATTAAATATTTGCATTTTTATGCAATATTTTTGCAATTCATACAGGATGTCCTTCCTCGAATGACCAATCTGCATACAGTACAGTACAGAGGGGGGATAATCTCAATCGTTTAGCCGCTAAAGGGCGATAAAGATTATTTTACACTTATTTTACGAAACACCCTATAACAACTACGTTGTACAAGCTAGAAGACATCAATATAAGAGAAATCTGTAGGAAACTTCCCTCTCTCTCTGATGACACCTTACATGCTCCTCTACATCTTTCCTTTCAATAGTTATTGTGTTTTAAAGTCAGAATTTAGTGATTTTTTGAAATTTTTTTCTAGAGAAATACAGAATACATGCTGCAGAATCACAGCGCTCTCTGAATTCTAACTAAAAAACAGAAAGCTCAAGACACGTGCTTCATTCTTGCCCTGTACAGTAAAGGTCTATCTCTTTCAGTTTTCTCTTTATTTATTTTTTTTTGAACTGTATTAAATCATGTATGTATTTGCAGTACAAATTATGATATATGTAAATGAAAACGTATTCAAAAAAAAATTTTGAAATACGAAATCGAAAAAAAATAATTTAAAAATACTCGTGTATATAATAATGATCAAATCATCTCAATGGCTAAACTTCCGAATTGGGGCCGCCAGATTTTGAAACGAGACCTTCCGATAATGCTACTTTGGAATGTCCTCTTTGACGTGGTATATGTCTCTGTTGGCGCAAATTCATTTTAAGGACGCAACATACCCTTAAAAATTTTTGGTCCAAAATGACGTGCTTTACAAAAACCGTTATTTCTCCATATCATGATCTTAAATTAGATTAGTTAATATACCATTTTAAAGATAACTTCCGGCTTTATTTTTCACACTTTATTTCACTCTGATTGGATTAGCGGTTCCAGAGATATAAGGACTTAAAGTCAAAATTTCGTGTTTTTAAAAAATTTCTTTCCCAACTTCTTTTGATGACGGTATAACTTCAAAACTTGAAAGATGATATATATGTTTTATAATATCATTTAAAAGGTTTTTTATCCTCTTTCCAATGCTATCACATTTATGTATAGAAACTGCATAAATAAAAAAAATAAATGCAAAAATATACAAAAAAATTTGAAAAAATACACATTTTTCATGCATTTTCATACATTTTTGAGTCAAATTATTTCAAAAGCTTACTATTTTTCGTAGTATATATTATTTACCTTTTACTAAATATGTACGTAAAAATTTTAGTAAAATTCAATTTTATTCACCTTTTACAAAAATATACAAAAAATTCAGTTTATGTTAAATTCAACTTTTGTTTACCCTTCTACCAAAATTTATATAAGTTTTAGTAAAAAATAAATTAATAAATTTACCTTTTGCAAAATTTTATATAAAAAATTCAGAAAAAAATTATTACTAACTTTTTTCTAAAAAATTATTTTGTATGAAAATTTGTATTTTTTCTCATTTTTTTGTTTATTTGTGCATTTATTTTTTTATCTATGCAATTTCTATACATAAATGTAGTATCATTGAAAAGAGGACAAAAAAACCGTTCAAATGATATAATAAAATATATATGTTAACTTTCAAGTTTTGAAGTTATAATAAACTGTGACAAATAGAGTAGGAAGTTCTCTTTCAAATGGTTTATCAATTAATCCGATCCAAGATCCTGATCTGGAGAAATAACGGATTTCGTAAAACCCGCCATTTTGGACCAAAAATGTTTAAGGGTAGTTTGCGTCCTCTAGATGAATTTGCGCCAATAGAGACATATATCACGTTAAAGACGACATTCCAAAGTATCATTATCGGAAGGTTTCGTTTCAAAATCTGGCGGCCCCAATTCGGAAGTTTCCCCATCTCAATTTAAAATATAATTAACATAGGGCCTTACTCATAAAAATTTCTTAAAGTCGACTTTATTTTAGTAATGACATAACGAATTTAGAAGTGACTTTAATTTTGGTACTCATAACAGTTTACCAAGTTTTAATTTAAAAAGCTTTTTTAAAAAGCTCTTTTTGCTTACTAATTGTAATTTTACATTTGAAATTTATAATTTTGTTATGTCAATAGTCAGTTAGTTATGTCAATTTGAATAAAGAAACATTTTTTTTTTTTATTTTATGTCATATGTTACTATGTTATGTTATGTTATTATGCCTATTTTATATTTTAATTTGAAATTCTTTGATAGTTTGATCAAAAATTAGGTTATTATGCTCTTAATAACGACTTAATAGAGCTCTGGCCACGATTAAAATTTAAAGTCTCTACTAACACTAAAGTTAAGATTAAATTTGTTATGAGTATGAAAAAATAGTTAACAAACGATTAAGTTCTTATTAATAACTTAGTTACGGTTTATAAGTAAGGCCCATAATAACATAATTAAATTTCAAATTTTAAACATTCAAAAAGTAGGTATTCTTTTTTATTTCACATTAAAAATTTATTGGCATGTTTATTAATTTAAATTTTTGTTATTATTATTTAATTTAAATTAATAATAAAAAAAATTATTTGAATTATTTTATAATCTATGACAGTAAAAATTTCAAATAAAATCATGTCATAATGTACATAACATACGTAAGTACTTATGTTTAAATTTATAAATAATTGTGGTGGGTTTGTGAATTTATAAATAATGAAATGTTTGGGAATTTATTCACTTCCATTATATGTATGTATGGATGAATATGTGTATATGTATTTGTATTTTGTATATTTATATAAATATGTAGTTACATATTTGTTAGATTAATTTTAAAATATGTACATGTGCTTTTTGTATGGTAAATGGTATGGTAAGTAGAAACATATTAAAATTTAATTTCAATTTTTATACTGTATTTTAAACCAAAAAGGATTATGGTTTATGGTCAGTTTAACATTATTTAATATTAGAAAACCTATATTTTATATAATATTCTATAAAATATACATACATTCGTATATATGTATTGCTATATATGTATGTACATTGACTGTTTTAGTATGTAGTATTTCAGCATATCATAAAGAGACTGTTTTCCATAACATTTTTTTTTTCAGTACAGTTTATAAGATTATTATCATTAACTTTTCTTAAAACTTATGTAATGTATATTTATGTACGTAAGCATAATTAAACTGTTCCTAAGAGATAACAAGATTTTATAACCAAATCATTTTAAATTCATCAAAAATTCTATTTCAATTTAACTACAAAAGTTTTCATTTGATCTCATTTCTGATTTTCATAACATACAGTCCTGAAAATAATTATTAATTCATATGCCATTTTTATCCTTGAGGTGTAATTGACATATAATTGCATTTAAAAGAATAAATTTCCATTTCATTTGCACAGAAAAAAAAAAATTAAAAAACTGTCAGAATAATTCTCAATGTTGTAACTATGTGAGTATTACATGATTGGAAAACATTACAAAACCCATCTCAGATTTAATGTCATCTAATTATGTTCAATTCAATTAATAAATTATTGTATTAAATCTTTTCGAAATCAACTTAAAATTATACCACTCGAATTCAGTCACCTTTGCTGGTTCGAGTCTACTTGCAAGATTACTAGTCTATGATCAAGTTTACGACAAGTGTGGCGACTATTTGAAAAAGTGTGTCTATTCTATTTTTCAAAAACATTTTTTTAATGTCAATTTCTAAAATTTTTGTTGTTTGTTACTATAAGTACGTGAATATAGTTATTACCATTTTCACTTGTAAGCCCTTTAAAATTGGAGTAGTACAGATATACCCGCAAACAGTATATATGTCTCACCTCACCGAGCCAAACAAAAAATCGTACTACAGGAGGGGAGCCTTTACTGTAAAAGGCAAAAATGAAGCGGGTATTTTGTGCTTCTTGTAATTAGAAATTAATATAGAGGGTGGTTTACTTCCACAACCCTTATTTTCTCTGAAAAACAATGGCAAAAAATCACTAAGTTCTGACTCTTGACTTCTGACTCTGAAGCACAAACTCTTGAAAGAAAGAACCTTGAGAAGCAGTGCCATTAGAGAGAGAGGGAATTTTCCTACAGATTTTTCTTAGACTGCTTTCTTTTAGCTAGTACACCGCAGTTGTTATAGGGTGCTGCGTAGAGTCAGTGCGAAAACTCTAAATCGTCCTCCAGCGTCTAAACGGTTAAGACTACCACTTTCTCTGTAATATGATTTTTTGTTGGTCACGATGAGACCTATCTACTGTTTGCGAGTGTACCACCCGAGGCGGGACACCCTGTACATGTATATATTTCCAGCTAAAAACATAACGCAATTTCTATTATTATGAACGAAAAACATTCTTTTGGTTTTCTCAAAACAATTTAAAATGGAATAGACACACTTTTGTAAATAGTCGACACAAATTGGAGTTATGACTTCCCGTAATTATTCATTGACAAGAAATAAGTAAAAATTCATATGAGTTTATAATTATTTCTAACATTTTACACGTTTGTATATACATACATATAATGGGCCTGATCACGAATGGCGATAAAATCGCCAATCGCCAAAATTGAGGCGAGGCGAGAAAATAAAATTTTTGTATCACGTAAGGCGATCGTCTCGCCTAAATAGCATTACCATGCGTAACGTGTAATATTATGCGTTTCGAACTGTTATTAATGTCAAAAAGATGATTTAAATTTTATTTTGGCATAATTATTGTAAACTAGTTTTTAAAAAAAAATTTAAAAATTTAAAAATTTAGCTTTTTTTTAAACTAATTTTTTTTTTTTTTTTTTTTTTTTTTTTTTATAGAGTTTCTAAAGATGTTTTTGTTGTGAGAGTTTTCCATTTCTCTCTTCCACCTACAGATTTATAAATTCCTTTTGCGAATTCTTTATTCGTCATCTTAAATTCGACGAGTTTTTCTAATTCTTTTTTAGAAACTTTAATCCTTGAAAAAATAATTTATATTAATTTACATTTATTTTAAATATAATTTATAAATAAAAATACATACATTTTTATTTTTTATAATTCACCACCGATGTCGAAACACAAACAATACAAATTAACACAACTAATGACATAAAAATGTATCCTCAAATATCAGCTAGGCGATACCAATTATTTGATCGCCTTAAATAGGCGATAAAATCGCCTAAAATGAACGATTATCGCCATTCGTGATACAAAAATTTGACAGGCGAGGCGATTGGCGATTTTATCGCCGTTCGTGATCAGGGCCAATGTAAATAGATGTTCGTTTATGTACATATATTTTTATGTAAAATTTCAAATATAATTTTGTTTTTCATTCTGTACTTGCATATAATACCATAGTGTTAATTACTTTCAAATACGATAAATAAATATGGTATTTTAGAGTTGAGAATATATGCATGTTAATTATAATGACATATTTAATTTTAAATTTTAAATTTAATATTTAAAAATACTCGTATTTTTGTACGATGGTATACATGAGATTTCTTGTTATTGCGATTTTTACATAGAATTTTCGTACTATAAATTTATTTCATACTGTGTATACCTACATAATATATATGTGAATACTGAATACGTATAACTCACATGTGAGTCGTCCAGTTGCAAAAATGTGTCTATTCCATTTTTCAAAAAAAATGTTTTTAATGTCAATTTCTAAAGTTTTTCTTGTACGTGAATAAAGTTATTACCATTTTTACTTCTAAGCCATTTAAATTTGGAGTAGTACAGGTACACCCACAAACAGTAGATAGGTCTCATCGAGACAAACAAAAAATTATACTATAAAAGGGGACCTATACTGTAAAAAGCAAAAATGAAGCGGGTATCTTGGGCTTCTTACTTATGTAACTAGAAATTAATTCAGATGGCGCTGTGATTCTACAGCCTGTATATCTCTGAATAAAGTAGCAAAAAATCACTAAATGTTGACTTTAAAACACAACAATTATTGAACGGAAAGACGTAGAGGAGCATATAAGGTGTTATTAGAGACAGGGGGGAGTTTTCTACAGATTTTTCTTAGACTGCTTTCTTCTAGCTAGTACACCATAGTTATTATAAGGTGTTTCGTAGAGTAAGTGCGAAAAGTCTTCATCGCCCTCTAGCAGCTAAATGGTTGAGACTACCTCTCACTGTAGTACGATTTTTTGTTTGTCTCGATGAGACCCATCTACTGTTTGCCGGTGTACCACCCGAGGTTGGACATCCTGTATATATTTCCATATAAAAACATAACGCAGTTTCTATTATTATGAACGGAAAACGTTTTTTCAATTTTCTCAAAATAGTATAAAATGGTATAAACACAGTTTTGCAACTGGAAAACTCATGTATTCCTAACTCCAATAAAAATCATTATTATTATTATTTTTTTTTTTTTTTGGTTATGATAAGATTTTAGATATAATTGACCAGTAGAGCATGAAATTACTTAATATTATGTATAAGATGTTTTAGATGTACATATGTACATACATACTTGTATGCATGAAGAGAAAATTTATAAAATTTTCGATTCAAGGAATATCCTCTCCGTCTCGTCTCCTCTTTAATACTTTGATGTGTTTAAAATTAAATGTCATAATTTTATGTAAAATTTCATGTGTTATCTTATTTGATATTATACGAGATAGGAATATACTAATATAAAATATACTAAAAAAATAAAAAAGGAAAAAAAAATGTACTCTTTTTTTTCTTTTATAGAATATTTTGCATATTATTTCCTAATGTAAAATAATTCAAAAATTTAATTTATGTATAAATTATTTAATAATAATGTAACCAGCGGCAATACGGTAATTTATTAGATAATATGTATAATATGTATACCGTACGTAATTTAATTTAGAAAATTGGTATATCGTGCATTATACTATTGACACACTGCAGAGATAAACCATGGTTATCTCAGTTTTCTGGTTTATCTTTGCGATAACCGACTTTCAGAATTTGGTTAGGTTAACCGAGTTTCTAGAACTTAGTTATCTTGTTAACCAATTTCGAACTCAGTTATCTTTGACGTTTATGTTATAATACATTTTTTTTATATATTTAAACAAACTGTCAAACCAAATTTCAGCTAACATGCTAACTAGATGAAAAAGAATTAGTGTTGGAATTTATCTCGACAGGTGTATGAATACATAAACTTGTTCACCTCAATTTAAATGTGTCACCCATACCAGGTTATCGATAAACTATTTGAGATAACCATGGTTTATCTCTGCAGTGTGTCAATAGTATTACTCACTACACTATACCATTGACTATATAATAATACATAGACTCAGAAAGCCCATACATTTTTTATGTCGAATTATTTTCTAAATCGGGTAGGTGATTTCAGAGCCATATGTGGCAAATAAAGTAACTAAAAATATTGCATATTCATGGGATTTTAAATATTTTTCATTTGATCTAAAAAAAAAAAGAAGAAAACTGCTTCTGCTTGTTAACTGCATAGAGTACTTTTGTTAGTGTAATGTTGCTGTGCTGTTGCTGTGCTGTTGCTGTATAGTGTATACTGTATACTGTATCCTTATGTGTGTAACCATGATACCTCTGATGATACTGTATATCAACCTCGTATGCTGTACATCAATGTTAGTTTAAAACGTGTATAATATATAATATATAATATCAATATTATGTGTTGTGTGTGTTGAATTATACACCTAAAGCATAGACATTGACTATATAATATTATATATAATATTATATATATAGCATAGACATTCACTATACATGTATTATTATATAGTCAATGGCATAGACTAAGTACCTATGCAGGGTTAAAGGTTTAGTTTGCGTATGTAAATATTTACATGTGTAAATGTTGACTTAACTTTTAAATTAGATAAATGAAGAAAACAATTAAGAACCTGTTTTTTATTCGTGTATACCTAAAACATTTTAACTTTGTTTTTCAATTCTGAAATCTTTTAATCTTTGCGTATTTTTTTGGTAGTCCTGAAAAGGACCAATTTTTTATATATTATTGATTTATTGATTTCAGCTCGGAAAACGTACAACCAAAAAGTTAAAATTATGCGTTATTGTTTTAAAACTTCCATTCTGCTAACAGTTTCTTTGGCTTCTTTCATACCTTGTGACAACCAAATACAAGTTTTTCTCATTAAAACAAATATTAAAAAATCTAAAATTTGAATTTTATGGTCATTGCACTCATCATCTTGACGAAACCACGTTGGATGCCGAACATTTGTTAATTCAATAGCTTTTTGTTTCAGAATTTTTTTAATATTCCTACTGTGCTTATTTGAATTGAAATATTTTTCAAAAACTTCAACTTGTGTCGAACAAATTTTGAAAAATTCTTCCGACGGACATTTGAGTGCAACACTTTTATCTTTGGTGTAAGATTTATGACATATGAAAAAATGATTTGGTATGGATGACAATTGTATGAAGTCTGGACCAATTCTAATCCAACATGTTTTTTTCCTATCATGTGTTTCACATTTGTGTGATATTCTCTAGCAGAAGGGAATCGGTTGTATCCACCCATAGAACGTAAGGTAGAAAACTGATTTTCTACAATATCTTGTTGGAGTTTTGAAGTTAGGAGAAATTTAGTTTCTGGTACACCTTTGAAAATTTCTAATAATTTGAAAATGCCGTTAATAAAATGAATACAACCATCTACGGCATATACTCTAACGGGTTTATTATTTTTTTTGAAAAAACTTTTATTTTTTCAAGATAAATTTTCATATCATGCAAAAAATTTATGGAAAATCTGTTGTCTGAATAAAGAGGTCGTTTATATATATTTTGCTGGAACTACATTTGCTTACATTGAAAACATCAAATAAGTGATTGATTTTTTCAACAAAATTAGCTGTCGATGTAGCGACTTGCATTGCCCTAATAGCTGATGCTACAGACCAGCTAAAAACTTGAGCAGCAGTTTTGACTTTCATTTTTTGGAAATTATTTGGCCAAATGTGCCTTGAAGTTAATTTGACACACAACCTAGTTGTTCTACTTTTATCTTCAATGTACAATTTTTCAATTATGTTCCAATCAACTTTGCCATCAATGGTTTGTAAATAATTTAATAAAAGGATATTTCTTAAAGATTTTAATAAATGAACGAAGTCAAACATGGCAATTATTGGTCTTTTTTCAAAATTTTACTTTAAAATTTAATTGATATTTAAATATATCACTATTCAAAATATTAAAAAATTTAAATTTATTCACTCCGTTTTTTTTTCTAAAATTTAAATTTGAATTCTACAATGAGTCTGAAATGCGTTAAATCATTAAACAGCTTGATTATAATGACACAAAAATCAATGAATAAAATATCAAAAATAATACAATATTTTAAAAATCTACCTGTCAAGGATATTAAAATTATTTTTTTTATGTACATATCTCTTTATATGAATGAAAATTTACAAATATTATATGTAGTCTAATATTAGATTTAATGCAGAAAAAGGTTCTGAATTTAATTTTCCAATTCACAAAAAAAAAAAATAAAAAAATCGATATTATAATAAAAGATTTGCATTTCAATAAATTGAATGGTAAATTTCGGCACATGAAGTTATAAAATTGTACATTTAAGTATATAGACATAAAAAAACTGTTTAGTTATAAACAAAAGAACCGAAAAAGAAAGGAATTACTGTATTTAATTACTTTGTAAAATAAAATATAGATAATAAAAGGGACTTTCCAAAAAAATAATTTATCATACTGCATACTGCATACATAGACACATATATATATAATATATATGTGTATTTATCTATTGATATTATATATTATATATATTCATTAATAAATACTAAATACATATGTAAGTGAAATTTTATCATCCTTTTTTTAGTTTCATAAATTTTTAAATGTTGAAATTAATATACATTTAATTTATATAAAGTATGTATATATTTACCTATGAATAAATTCGTTATGTAATTTGTAGTATACTGTAAATTTTTACATTACATAAGTGAAATTTCATCCATACATTTTCTCTATACTATTCATAAGAGGATATCAATCATGTAATGCATATAAAAATCGACGATGTCAAATTTAAAAGCGAAATTCACATTTCTTTTAAATTTATATTATCATAATAAAGTAAGGCACAAAAATAATGAATGAAATAAATGGAATACATTCATTATGTAATATTCGTAAACAATAAGAAAATTATAAAGAGAAAAAAAATCTACCCTTTTAAAAAAAGATCATTCATTATATGTCTTATGAATGATACGATCCATATTTATTATATTTATTGTATTTAACTAACATGTGTTGTATCAGTTAACACAATACAATCAAGATATCAGTTATACGGTTATACGTTATATAGAATACAATCAGGATTGAATCGCCGTGTAATATTTTCTATATGTATGCATATATATACGTATATCTTTGACGTATATGTAGATTACAACAAACAACATAATAACTATATAGTAACAAAATCAAATATACACTATCTACAAACTAATGTAATGTAATACTTATATAAATTCATTTTCAAAATGTGGCGTTTATTTTTATGCAAAATTTATTATTTTAAATGGATTTTCAAAATATTGTGCCTATTTTTATGCAAAATTGATAATTTTTAATTGAAAATCAAAAAATTTAGTTCATAAATTCGCCAGCTGTGGCTCTGAATTTACATACCACTCTTTGTATGGTTTCTGAGTCTATGTATTATTATATAGTCAATGACTATACTAACTATCATATATTTACTGTAATAATATAAATAATGCATAAATTAAAAATAGTTTTTACAATAAATCCTTGAGGAAATGTAATCATTTATAAAATTCGATGAGGTTAAAATTCTATCTTCCTCAGGATATATGTAAATTTATTGATAGAATTCTGATAGAATATTTAAATAAAATATTGAAAACCTTACAATAACAATCGCGCACATTGAACAAACTCATTTCATTTTTCCCACATTCTTTCGATAATTATCTTGTCATAATTTAGTTTCAAATTGATAATTGTTAGGATGTACAAAATATTATGAATATACGAGGTGTGCCCTAAAAGTATCCGATTTGATTTTTATTGCTATAAAAATGAGGGAAAGATCATGTATCAGTATACCCAGTGCATTCATTGAACCTTATGTGCAGCAATTTTTTGAATAAAACACATTATCGTAAATAGCTTTAGGCTGTTTCGAAAATTTAAAATGTTGCTCAAAGGACACCATACCAAAGGGAATTCACGGTGCGATTCTGTATAAGAGATCTCTTATTCCTCTTATTTCAATTCTATTATTATTATCAAATTACTTACAATATGCATGACACGAATACAATATTTGAATATCAACAATATAAATAAAATAAAATAAGAGATATAAGAGGACCTCATCGATGACCTCTAAAGTTTAGAAATTTTTGTCCGTTAAAACATAATTTTTCGGTTAAAACGTTCAAAAGTAGAATGTCAAAATTCATTAAAAAATTCACCACTGAATTTAAGAGATCAGCTGATCACATCTCTTATCTAAATTAATTTAACTCCTAAAAGTATGTAATTTGCACTAAAAACGATAAGAGGAATAAGAGAAATAAGAGATCTCTTATCCAGAATCGCACCGTCAATTTTCCAAGACTGCTTTAGATAGTGGAAATATACCAACATGAGTATATATGGGGGACTAGACTCTGAAAGATGCCACCAATTGTGTTAAGGAAAATAACATTAGCACAAAGATATGAAACATGAAGTCAAATACTTTTGGGACAAACCTTGTAGAGAACTAGTGCAATTTAATGTGTGGGTGGTTAAAATATCATTTACATTTATGCGGTGATGCAGTACTTACTTTACATGTAAAAACTTTTTATACTATATTTTTCAACTTCTAATTACTGTTTCTGTTGAATTTTAAATGTGTAAATTTTTTTTTATTTTATTAGAATACGATTATATGTAAAGAATTGTATTTAAATGTAAATTATAGTGTGTACGGTAGTAAAAATTATATTTAAATTAACTGTGCGATTCTGAATAAGAGATCTCTTATTTCTCTTATTCTTCTTATCGTTTTTAGTGCAAATTACATACTTTTAGGAGTTAAATTAATTTAGATAAGAGATGTGAACAGCTGATCTCTTAACTTCAGTGGTGAATTTTTTAATGAATTTTGACATTCTACTTTTGAACGTTTATAACCGAAAAATTCTGTTTTTACGGACAAAAATCTCTAAAACTTTAGAGGTCATCGATGAGGTCCTCTTATATCTCTTATTTATTTTATTTATATTGTTGATATTCAAATATTGTATTCGTGTCGTGCATATTGTAAGTAATTTGATAACAATAATAATAATAGAATTGTATTAATAATAATAATTATTATAATTATAAATAATAATAATAATAAAATAATAATAATAATAATATAATTATAATAATAATAATAATAATAATAATAATAAAATAATAATAAAAATTGTAATATAAAAATGAAAATTGTAATAATTACTAATAACAAAGATGTACAGTGTACAGTGTAACTACATTATCTTTGTATATAACAAGTAGTAAATTGAATAAGGTGGGTTTAAAACCTATGGTAAATCTTTGTCATTTTATGAGGTGAATCTCGTATCCAGAATACCGATTCCTCTTAAAAAATATATTTCACCAAAACTTTAGAAAAATAAGAGGAATAAGAGATCTCTTAGCCAGAATCGCACCGTAAATTTTAAATATCATATGTTTATGTAAATGTATTGAAAATCTGATGATATTTTATGAAAAAAATATATGTACATAATGTATGTTAATTTACTTAGAATCTCATAATGTAACAAGTACGCACAAAATTATGTTTCATAACATATTTACATTCAATATAATACTCGTATATAAATGTATTCGAATTATTATTATTCAAATTTTCCACATAATGAATTTTTTTTTTCTAATTAAAGATTTTTTTTTGTTCATTTTCACAATGAAATTATTTTCGAAATTTATTGTAGTATAGGTACATACTATTATACATGCAAGTATATGATGTAAATATATAATTGGTATCACACACTTAATATTATTTTTGCGAATAGGGTGTATTCCATAGAAAATGATAAATTTACTAAATTACATAAAATTATCTATCAGTATGTATCATTGACTAAAAAATGATTTAGCTATCAATATATTTGACAAACGGACATATTTTTAATGATCATTCGTATAATAATGAAATGACACTCTGACTGGCACTACACATTCCACAGTAGAGTGTTGACCTGCAGTTGTGCAATTTTAAAATTTGTCAATTGAATTTCTGTGTCTTGATCTGATTTTTCATACCAATTCTTCTAACACCATTGAAATCACGGTTTTACACAGTCTTTGAAGGTTTCTTCCACATACATAATTTAGATATGTCCCATCGATTCAAAAGCTTAACAGCGTATATTCGTTATACAACTTACTTTTGGACATTCTCCCTTATAATTTTACCTCTTTCATTGGATTAATTAATTATTTTAAAATGATGCGTTTAATTGTACCAAGTCTTCTCTCGTCTTCTGCATTCAATACAACTCAACTTTCTCTCTTTTCACTTTTCCGCTCAGAAGTAGTTTAGCCTAAATCACTTATGCCCAGTTTCACAGTGGAAGTTTAAAGTCAAAGTTAACTAAACCTGAACTTGGGTTTAAATTGAAGATTTAAACTCATTCAGTTTCACAGTTAAATTTTAGTTGACTTTAGTTTAGTTTAGCTAACTTGAACTTTTTTTTGAACTAATACTTGAGATATTATAATTATATACTGATTGTAACGAGTGGAACAGAATGTGTAGCTGTAGTACGGCTGTAGCATATAGCATAACATGTACTATATCCTGAAGCGCTGCATGCGGTTATAACGAACAGATTGTACTGCTGAATAAAAACTGCAAAGACGTATCATACTCACTAACATTAATTTCATATAATTTGAAAAATGTCGGTGACGGTGACGTCTAATCATATTCAGGCCTTTACAAATTATAATTTGACTGTTCTCTGACTTCTACCTTTTAAGTTATTTGAAATCTTACCCAGAGTTTAACCTAACCAGTAGATTTTGAAAGTTTATCTTTTGTCGGTATTAAAACTCCACACAAACGTTAAACCCGTACTGTGAAACTCATCAATATTTTAATTTGAAGTTTAAACCTTCTACGAAGTTTAAACCTGCACTGTGAAACTGGGCATTAATGCAAGTAGTTTAACTCGATGAGAGCTCTTTTTGAACATACAACAAATGACAAATAAACCAGTTTTCAGTCTGTCAGTACGAATTCTTAAGTAAAAGCTTTTTCTAAACTGATTTAGCTAAATCCGAAAGGAGCTTCTGGTCTGTCAGCACTATTAAGTAAATACAGATCGTATGAGCAGTATTTTACAAAGTTTGATTTAAAACAATACATACGAGTTCGATTATAATACCTTACTTTACTCAATTTCAAATTTTATGTGAATCATTTTTTACGCATACGAGTATGTACACCCATTTCTATTCAATATTTACATATATGTATCTCTATAATAATAATTTGTAAATATAATTAAAGAATTTAAATTATATTCTTATTTAAAGTAAATATTTGTACTATAAATATTAATTACTTTATTATTTACATAAAATTTATCTTATTCATATACTATATTCACTAATTGTGTACACAGAATACATGCATACATATATTATATGCCTTTGATGATATTAAGGAAATATAATATGTCAGGAAAATGTAAATTAAAGTTTTTTTTTTTTTTTTTTTTTTTTAAATCTGTTCTATGTACTTAGCAGTACTATATACTATATACAAATACGTGTTATACTACTGTAAAGATTATTTAGAAATTATTGTATATAAAAATAAAAAAATAAAACAACACGAGAAATGAAATTTATATACACATAATATCCCGTGTGTATTTATAAGTACTCATAAGTTTGCTAATTAAATCAAACATATAGACATTACTTTTTTTTTAATTGTTTGTTTTTCAGTTACATATTGTTAATTCTTTTAACAATTTTAAATTTCTCAGTCTGAATGTAATGTACGTAAAAGTTATAAAAAAATATTACATACATACATACATTAAAGTTTTTATTCTGTTAAAATTTAACACTAATTTGCATTCATATGAACATTCATATTGCACTTGTAAGATAATACATACGGATAGGAGTGTAATTGAATTAATATTATAACATCAATTTTATTATACAAAAGACTTTGTATATTATCAGTATTTCCATTAGGATGTATGATACATAGGAATATTAACGGTGCGATTCTGGCTAGAGATCTCTTATTCCTCTTATTTTTCTAAAGTTTTGGTGAAATATATTTTTTAAGAGGAATCGGTATTCTGGATACGAGATTCACCTCATAAAATGACATAAGATTTACCATAGGTTTTAAACCCACCTTATTCAATTTACTACTTGTTATATACAAAGATAATGTAGTTACACTGTATTATCATCTTTTTTATTAGTAATTATTACAATTCTTATTTTTATATTACAATTTTTATTATTATTTTATTATTATTACTATTATTATTATTAATACAATTCTATTATTATTATTGTTATCAAATTACTTACAATATGCACGACACGAATACAATATTTGAATATTAACAATATAAATAAAATAAATAAGAGGTATAAGAGGACCTCATCGATGACCTCTTAAGTTTAGAGTTTTTTGTCCGTTAAAACAGAATTTTTCTGTTATAAACGTTCAAAAGTAGAATGTCAAAATTCATTAAAAAATTCACCACTGAAGTTAAGAGATCATCTGTTCACATCTCTTATCTAAATTAATTTAACTCCTAAAAGTATGTAATTTGCACTAAAAACGATTTAGAGGAATAAGAGAAATAAGAGATCTCTTATCCAGAATCGCACCGTATGATTGTGTATGCCAATACAAATTTCTGTTAATTAAAATGAATGCAATTTTTGTTTAATTTTGCAAATTTTATTTTATTTTATTTATTTTTTTTTTATCTTATTATATGGTGCTATTCTACTTTAGAGGCTAAGAGACTCTTAACCTCTTAACTGCAGATTGCATAATTTTAGGAGTTGTAGTTAAAGTAGATAAGAGATGTCAACCAGCTGATCTCTTAATTGTATGGTGAATTTAGCTATTGACGTTTATAGGTTTTGATATTGGGAATTAGTGGATAAAATACGTCAAAAAATAATTTTAACGGAAAAAAATCTCTTAACTTTAAAGGACATCGATGAGGTCCTCTTACATCTCTTATCGTATGATGTATAATAAAAATATTTTTGTATAATAATATTTGAGTGTTTATTTATATAAAATATGAATGCCATTGCAATATTTAATAATAATACAAAAAAAAAATAAAAAATAATAAATTGAGAAAAATACATATAATACATATATAAATTATTTATATTTTATATATTACATAGTATATGATTATTTATAATTTATTATATGATTATTTAATATTTCAATATCAATAATAATTAAAATAATAATATTATAAAAATAATAACATATAAAAAATAATTATTATACAATTCAGTATTATTGTTAGAATTTTATTTTACAAAAATAATCTTATCATTACCAATGGTACAAAATGAATAAGAAGTATAGTATAACTACGTACATATAAAACCAGTTACATCTTGCATGTACTTATATGTATATATAATATATATGTATGAAAATGAATGATAATTATACTAAAAATATGTTCTACCTGAAAAACAATATAATTGTAGTTGATTTGTAACTTTTATTATCAATATCAATCATAATATATATATGTATATATGTATGTATATCATATCATATATATTTTAACAATTATACGAATATAATTATATCAATACACACAGATAGCCGTCGCCATTTTTACAACATTTCAAATGAAACAGCTGACTTTGGTAAGTTAAAATATCTTATGCACTTTTGTGTGGTAAATCTGCTATCTAGAATACCAATTCAATTCTATTAAAAAATGGATTTCACCAAAAATTCAAAATAATAAGAGAATTAAGAGATTATTAAAGTAGAATAGCAGGGATAAATAGTTTAAATCTTTAGCATAATTATAATTAACTGATTATTTATTAGAGAAAACCCAGAAATTTGACATTACAACATATCACCTATTCATTGATTTCGCCACAGCCTACGATAGCATTGATCGTAAAGTACTTTGGCAAGCGATAAAAGAACTTGAGATACCAAAAGAGTTGATACGAATGAGTCAACTTGTAGTGGAAGGGTCCAAAGGAATAGCCAAGATAGGGACTAATTTTTCGATGAATTTAATATTGAGAAAGAAGTAAAACGAGGAGATGGGATGGCACCCATGCTATTTAATCTGGCGCTTGAGATATCAGATACTGAGATATGCAGATGACCTATAGATATTATTGGTAGAAGTGAGAAAGCTGCTAAAGAAGCATTCGAAGCGATTGTAAGAGAAGCAAAGAGGTTAGGTCTCAAAGTGAGCGATAGTAAAACCAAGATTATGATAGTGTCCAGAACGGACAAAGCGTATAAAATGGTTGGCTCGAAGAGATCACTATAGGCGAGTATAACTTTGATGTGGTTAAAGAATTTACATATCTTGGGTCGATTATAACATCTCGCAAGGCCTAAAGGAAGACCCAGGAACAAATACTTAGTTGGAATCAGTTGTAGCAGATTTGAAGAAACTCGGTATTCAAAACTGGATAGAAAAGTCGAAGGATAGAGAAGCTTGGAGAACCTTTCTTTCAGAGGCGAAGGTCCTTGTTCTTAGGACTGTGGGGCCAAAAACACGAAAAAGAAAAAAAAGTTTAATAGAGTTTTATCGTATCGTATATTAATTCACAAGATAATTTTTTCCATGTAATTACGGATTATTTGTTTTCAAGCCCATAATAATGCGAGATTTCTATACAATAAAAATGTTTATTTGTCTTAAGTTTATATTTTCATTGTGAATTGTGCCAAACAAAATATTCACTGTAAATGTCAATTTTGAAATTAAAATGAAAAAAGGACATGGCTGCTATATGATGTTAAAAAAAAGAAAAAAATTTATAATTTCATATTGTTTATGTCGATTTTAAAAACTTTATGCTACCTATGAAAGAATATTTTATTATCATTTTATACTTTTATCTTGCAGATAATCAAAAAAAAAAATTTTTATTTTTTATTTTTATTTTTTTCTGTTCTACTTATATGCTTGTTCCGTTCATATCACCATTAGCCTTCGGCAATTTCATTTATGTTTCAGTGTTCTTTTTTGTTTTCATTAATTTTTTTTTTTATATTTTTAATGAGAGACATACAAAGATAACAGCAAGAAGTAAATGACATTTATTCCTTAAGGACATTAATTAAATATACATGAATATACATGTGAAAGGATTTAGTGCATATAAAAATTTCAGTAAATAAGGCAAAAAACACAAAATTTTTTTTTCTTATTCCATTCATCATACTTTTTCATTGTGTATATGTATTCGTATTTTATTTAGTAGGAAAATTATGTAGAAATATACATATATACACATATCAAAATATAAATAAAAAAAAGGTAGTTTTGAAAAGGGTATACAATCCAATTAGAAATGATTTTTCATGTCTTTTTAATACTTAAATGACAAAAATATATGAATTTGTGAAGAATATATCTTCTATAATATATCTTCTATTGAGATTTTGATGATTTTTACGTACTTATTATAAAATTTCACTTTGTATTTTGCAATTTTAATGTATACGTTTCACTACAGCAATTTATTTTGGTAAATTCATAGCTGAAAAATTTTCTAAGAAGCACCACGACCAGGAAAATATTAATCTTGTCAGATTCATTTGCAGCACTTTATTTAATAAAAAGTAAAAAGTTTTAACACCTCCCTCAATATTAGTCAGATTAATGAAAAAAAAAAAAATATTACATTCTAGTGGATTCTTGTTTCATATTAGATTAGAAATGAAGGAAATTATGTAGCTGATTTGCTAGCGAAAAAGTCTTACTTCGTAGACATTTAGACTCGTGTACAATAAAAAAATATTATGGATGACAGAGTTTAAAATAGGCTGGATGGGATGCCAAGACGAATATTGCACCGGTCAACTAAATGATGTGGCCACTTCATAAATGCTAAAGAAAATCCACTACACAAATTAGTATTAGACGGCCATCACTGAAAGTGCGCGAGTTAGCAGGCATAGTATAGGCATATCAAAAAGTGCTTAAAATTGACTGAAAATTTTGGCACAAAAAAGCTGTAGGTACGATGAACAGTTGAACAAAAACAGTTTTCTTAGATTATTTTCTATTTCCAAACTTGAAAAAATGGTTCGATAGTAAAGGATTTGTCAAACATAAAGGAGTGCGGAATCTCTAGTAGATGACTGTTTTGAAAAAAATCGATGGTTCTTATCATAAACAGAAAGAGTGTGTCAAGCTAAAAAACGACAAAGCTATGAGAAATTAAAATACATAAGAGGTGAGTCAGATAAATTTTGGAATTTTACACCGTTATAACTGAAAACCTAAAAGAGGTAGCGAATTGATGTGCATAGACAAATTATTCTATAAATAGTACGAAACATTTTAACTTTTTCCTTTTGTGTCTAAAACGTTTAATAAAAAAGATCTGAAGTAAACAAGCAGAAGAAAGAAAAATTATCTTGGAAAAATTTTTAGAAAATAAGAAAAGATAAAAAAGGGGATAGCTAAGGAAACAAATACTAGTGTACAAACAGTTTACAATGTTATCAACAACTACAACAGAAGTAATTCTATTGAAGAAATCAAGGATCAGGGAGAAAGAAAAGTCCTTCTGATAGGCAGGTACTAAGAAATATTGTAAATGCCTATAAAGCTGATCCACTGAAATCAACGAAGGATGTAGACGCTATTGCAGGTACGTCACAATCAACAGTAATGAGATATAAAAAATTTAATGGACTAAAAACATACAAGCAACAAACAGTACCTGATAGATCTGAGGCTAAACAACATCTGGCGAAAACACGAGAAAGAAGGTTATATGACAAATATCTAACGAAATTTGATTGTGTTATCATGGACGATGAAACATATTGCAAAGCAGATTTCAACCAGATTCCAGGAGATGTGTATTACACTATAAAAAATAAGAAGACAGCTAATAAAACAATTTCAACAAAACAACCCACAAAATTTCCTAAACAGTTCATGGTATGCACGCTATTTGTAATTGTGGTCTACGGAGCAGGGAATTTATCACGACGGGAACAATAAATTCAAAGGTTTACATTGAAGAATGTTTAGAAAAACGATTGAAACTCTATAAGACAACATCAAGGTTCAGTGTTATTTTGGACAGATTTAGCAACTAGTCACTATGCTAATACAACGAGGCAATGGTATGAACAAAATGTGGTCCATGTGTTCCCAAAAGAGGCTGGAGAAATCCACCTAATTGCCCAGAACTAAGGCCAATTGAAAGATATTGGGCTAAAATGAAGTGTGTATTGAAAAAAAACAAAAAAAAATTGTAAGAATGATATTGATTTCAGAAATCGATGGCGGAAACCATATGAAGTGATCACAAATGAGTCTGTCCGGGTGCTAATGCAGCATCTCAAGCGAAAAGTTAAAAATTTTTGTAATAGATAATTATATTGTGCCAATATTTTGTAAAATAAAATCGTTGAAAATATAAATAAATAAATCAAACTTTATTTGATTGAAATCGGAGTTAAACTTTTTGATCTGTGGTAGAACGAAAATTCTAAAATTTATCTGACTCACCTCTTACATATATGTATTTTAATCCAAGAAATTTTTGTTTCATTTGTTAGGCTGGATATTTCTTGGATTAGTCTCGTATACTATACAGAAGGAGACTTGTTTTATTTTTACGACCTATTTTATTTGAAACTGAAAACGGATTGCTCTTAAATATTTTTTTTTGTTTTTTGTTTTTTAAACAAAAATAATGTATCTATATTGTGTGAAAAAAAGGCTGTACACAAAAAAAAATTTACCACTTAAATCTTTTCTAGAACGATAAAAGTGCATAATAATACATATAGAAAAATTCAACAGTTTCTTTTTATTTTTATACTTAAAAAGAATTAAGAGCATTTCACATTTGCTTGAAGTATTTTCCAATAAATCTTTAAAAACTCAATCGAATACCATACGAGCAATATCACAAAAAATAATGAAAAAAAAAAAGTAACTTTGGCAATTTTCCACTTTTCAATTACTCTTATATATGTACATGAGTATAATCCCATTTATTTTGATTGACCAATTTCACATTTTTCTAGAGTATGATACATATGATTCTATACTATCAGAATTATTGTGTGTGTATATGTATTTGGATATGTATGTATTATTGTGTGATATAATAAAATTATATAATAATAATAATAAATCGATACCATAAACAGGGATAGATAAATTGTACATATATGAATAGATGTGTGTGAAATAAAATTAAACAATAACCGCAAAGAAACAAAAGTTAGTGTCCTAATTTACTATATTTATGGTACTATATGCGGTATTCGGTTTTGATAATTGCAAATCTTTGTTATGTATTTTATTTTTGAATGAGATTATTTCAAATTGATATGTATGTACACATGAAAATTTAATTCGAAATAATATTCAATGGATCTGGAAATTATTTTCTTTTATTCCAATTTGGAAATATTATATTATGGAAACACTTTGATAATGCCGTACCCATATTTAGAGAGAAACTGCGATTACATAAAATTTAAATTTAATAATATTTCGGAATTGAAATTGAATTATTGAAAATTAATAAAATTTTGAATAAAGAGATGTGATGGGATTGATAAGATAATATAAAAGTGAGTGAAACGAAACTCCTTGTAGCCTTAGACAAAGTAGAGTGGAGAAGAAGAAGAATCAAGCAGAACATTATTGTATAAACGAATATATAATTTTGAAGTATGATAAATGACATAAAATATCTACTTGGGGACTATGTGAAATTTTTTTTTTATTTTTGTTTTTTAATTGTGATTTTTTTCATATTCGACTTTTTTAACTTTTGAAACTCAAATAAATTGCACTTTGTATTTGTCTCTCATAAAGTTACACATTCAATATTCACTGTGTTCCTTTTAACGTGGTAAAGTACTCCCAAGTACCTACTCGGAAGTAAATTGTAAATGGAACGCAACTGTCATGCTTGGAAGTAAAAAATAACCTAGAATTTCAAGGCATACACATTTCTAAGGCAATGTAAATATTGGAGTTGCATAGTTGGCGGTGCTCAAAATTTCAGCTGTCATGTGTTTCAAATTTGTTTTGTTTTTGATTTTAGATTCTCCATAACCTTAAACAATAAAAAGCCACCTATATTGATTTTAGTGTGTAATAAAAATATTATAGACTTAAACCTATTTCTTTAATGTGTGTGTAACTATTGAGAGACAAAAACCTCTGACGGCAAATTTTGGCGTCACTAACCATACAACTGTCAATTAAATTACTCGAATACAAGCGGTTGTGTAGATGATCATGACTACAAGTACTTGGGGGGAGTACTTTACCAGGCTAAAAGGAACTCAGTAATTATTTTAAATTTTTAAATACTGTCGAGTCCGGATAAGGCACATTGTTCTGGATAGAGATTGCCGTGTACTTATCGGTTTTGTGCAGACATCCAATAAGTGCACAATTGCACTTACGTTTAAGTGTAAGAATTTGCACTTACAAGTAAGAGCAATAATTTGAAATTATATGTAGCAAAAGAAATTTTCACATACAAGCTATTAAAAGCCATTTTATACATGCATACATGTACCTACTCAGGTCAGTCAAAAAATGTCAAATATCTTAGTTTACATTATTATTATTATTTATTGTAGAAAGGAGGTCAGTAAACTGCCTCCCTTCTGCCCACACCACGACCCTCCAGGGCCTTTTGGCGGCTTAGTTTACATGGGACCAACGCGAAGTTAAATTAAAAATATTTCTTCAATCTGCATTCAAATAGTTTTTGCACTAATCAGTTTTAAAATGTGTGTATAGTGGTATATAATTATTAATGCACATATGGTGATTTTGCACTTAACGGTTTTTCACTTATCCGAGCCAATTTGTACCAGAAGTTAACAAAAAGGGAACAAGTTTAAAAAATAATTGCAATAATCCGGTTTTTGCAGTTACCCGTTTTTCACTTATCCGGATTCGAATGTAAGGCTGGTATTCACCAACATAGATTATCTTTTATCTGAGATAAAGTGTATTCATCAACCTGAATAAAACACTACTCGGATATTTTTAAGACAACCTCGGACTGGTATTATAAATATCGTTCGAACATAACCTTGTTATTAACAGCAACAGCACAAATAAAGTAGTTCTACTGTATTATCATCTTTGCATATAATTATCACATCACAGAACCTCTTTTTCATTTTGTAATATAAAAATACAATCAGCTGACATGTTTGACACACATGTTCGACCCGAAAACGAAGTTTGAAAACAAATTTTATCTAAGTTGATGAATAAGCTGAAATTGTATCCGGCTAAAATATATCCGACGGATATATCCATGTTGGTGAATACCACCCTAAATGTTTTTAATTTAATTTTATGCATATCAGTACAACATAAAATAGCAATAATTACTATATACAGAGATATTTTACGGTAATAATAAAACGATTGAATGTAAATAAAATCGAAATAATAAACGAAAATAAAATATGTACCTATTATGATAAATGAATAAAATTAAATAAATGAATAATATGTGAGGATAATTAACAATATTTTTTTTTGTTTTGTTTTTATGAATGATTGTAAATGAAATGTAATTAGTTGTGACAGCAATTAAGTTTTATTTTTATCGAACATCAAATTCATTTCAATACAACACTATTTTTTGAAGTTTCGAAAACTTTTTCTAATATTATGAGAATTTTTTTTATACACGTATTACGAGGGAACGTTTTTAAGCTCGCTGAATGGTGGATAACGGGACAAAATAAAAAATCCAAATTATTTTTCTCTTTGAAGATAATTCATTTTCAATTTTAATACATTTCTTAGATCCTTCAATTAACTTATGAATGCCTTCAAAAAAAAAAAAATGTTTTATCTTTGTCTGCAAAATATGCCGAAACTGAGTCCTTTACTTCTTCATCACTGGTAAATTTCTTCCCACGCATTTTTTAGCAGTTTTGGGAACAAGTAATAATCGGTCGTAGCCAGATGTTGACTATATATGATGGTTAATACAAAATATCGAAGCCTACCTTTGACAAGGTAGTCAGCGTAACACCACACTTGTGGACGGGAGCACTGTCATGCAAAAGCCGTTGATAGCATTTTTGAAGATGATTCGAGTTGTTTGATCGGCAATAATTCACAGATTAATGATGGTATTATGGCAAAACTCGGTATTTGTATAACGACAACGAGTCAGACAAGACATTACGAAGGATTTCCCCAATTACTCTCTCACCCTGCCATTCTGCAACAAACTCAAAAACGTGCCCTCGTATTTGAGCATTTCATTTGTTACATTTTCGTTAAAAATGTATTTTATTTTTTTTTATATTTTTGTCAGTTTAAATGTTATCTAAATGACGGTTTATAAATTGCTTTTTATTTATTTTCTCCTTCCTTTTTGTGATTTTGTTTTTAAAATTTCTATAACAAATTTTTTTGCAATGACAACTCAAATGCAAGACTTTGTACTTATAAGAAAAAAGGAGAACAAATGCCTTTTATCAAAGTAAAAAAAAATTATTTTTCAAAGTCATTTTATTTTTTTTTTTTTTGAATAATTTAAATACATTTCTTTAGTTGTTTTTGATGAATTTTGTCATATAAATATACATTTTTGTGCATTGAAAACGTCAAATGAAAATCATATATTTAACATTATTATATTTATGTTCAAACGAAATAAAAAAACATTTTTTTTTATTCTTTTTTATTCTTTATGAAGTTGTTATTTTTAAATGAATTTTCCTAGAATACCATTTATGTATAAGATGTTTTGATGGAGACATTTTTCATTATTTTTAAATGGAATAAGAACTTTATTTTTTTAAGAATCACATATACACAGGGTGTTTGCAGAACATCATACAGAATGGAATTAGAGTATATTTACATGTTGAAAATATTATGCATTTAATTTATTTTTGTTATTTTGCACTCCATTTTTTAAGATATACGACATTGAAGGTGTTCCGTATACTTAACTGCGTGATTTTCCATTAAATTGAAATTCCTTTTATAAACCATTGCCTTTTGTTAATAGTTTCCCAGTAATTTATGAGTTTCTAAATCGTTTCGAACTTACGAGTACCATTCGTCTACCGTTATAGATGTTCAGTCTTTCAGAAATTTATACTATTGACACATTACAGCTCATTATGAGCTGAATGCTCATTAAGTCCTCATAATGAAGTAAAATTAAATCATCATGAGCTGTTCGTAAAAATCGTCTCATTATGTCGTAATTACGTGAAAGCGCCTACTTACGAAGCGTAGGTAAATAAAGATTTATTGGAAATTTTCCAAATTTCCAATACAATTTGTTGTCAATTTCAATTTTTTTATATTACAGACGTATTTTTTGAGGTTACAAGTAAATATTAGCCGGAGTTCTTTGTTTTTAATTGCGAATAAATAATTTGAAAACTCACTAGAAACTATTGAAAAATTGATAAATGTCAAAGATAATGAGCTTATTATAATGTGTCACTACTTCATAAAACTGCATCTCATAATGAGCTTTCACCTCATAATGAGCTGTAATGTGTCAATAGTATATTAATCATTAGAAGTTTTAATTTCATTAAAATTGCTTAATGTGCTTTGAGAATATCAAGAAATATTTATACAAAGTTTATCCAAATATCTAGGTATGTATTCTGTATACAGATTTGGCAACGGCAGTGCTATGTCTGCGGTTGATGAATATCGACGAAGGTACCCAAACAGAAGGGCAACTAGTTACGGAACTTTTTCGTGTGTTCGGCGAATGCTACATGAAACATTACACACTAGACGAAGACGACCCAATGTCAAAAATGAAAGAATTCTTGAAATAGTTGAGAAAGTACCAATCAAAAATGTGTGTGAACTTTCATAAATAACTATAGTGTTTCTTCGACATAGGTGGGGAAAATCATTGACAATGTTGAAGATGTAAACTAATTTTTCAATTTTTTCGTGTTAACATTTCGTATGGTGAACCATAAATCGAGAATGTGTTTTAAAGCGATGTTTTTACTCCGAGTAACTTTTTTTAGATGGCTTCTAAAACATAGAGATGAGATGAACTTACAAAGCTACTTTTACGTGAAGAGAATATTAAATATTCATAACGATCAACTTGCATCTTTTTAGCATCAGTACAGTGTGTGTGAATTTTTTACGTGTTTTAATTGGAAATCATTTATTAGAACAGGTAGAACTCTAAGGAAACTTAAATGCAGCGAGCTTTTAACATTTTCTCAATAATGAATTTCTCGACCTACTTGAAGACTTGCCAGTTAGGATAGGACGTAGAAAGTGTTTTTAGCTAGATGATGCATCAGTTGACTCAGCCTCTCTAGAGTAACATTGAAACTCAATAAGCTATTTAATAGAAGGTCAATAGGTCGACTTGGTCCAATAAGATGGCCATTAAGATCTCCAGATCTTAACGCAATAAATTTTTTCGTCTGGGAATGTTTAAAATCAAGGATCTAAAGAGAAGATATAATACTTAGCTGAGTCTGAAGAACTAAGAGCATATTTAAGAGCTGAGCGAATAAAACAAATCTTTGATATTTTTTATATTATTCTATTTTTATTTTTTACTGAACTAAAATTGGTCTGTATTAAGGAAGTTTCCTCAATAAATTTGAAAGTATTCAACATAGCGGCATCATTTTGTTTTTGCTATGAAAGTGATCGACTAGGAACTTTTCTTCTTTTATCTGAACAATTACATCTAATAAATGCTTGTGGTTTCGTAGAAGGGTTTTATGTGAAAAATCCTTCTTTTTTTTTTGCTTAAAAGATGACTATATTTTCAATATTTTTTCTACAGTGATAAAATCTTTTCTTATTATTATTTCGAAAACGACGCCTTTCCACTTTATGTAGCTGTAATCATTTCAAAGTTGTGTAGTGGTTTTAATAGAAAGGTTACATGGAAAACCTTAAATGTAGTGTATCTTAAAAACATAAGACAAAAGGGGAAAAATTATATAATATTTTCGACTGCAAATACACTCTACTTTCAGCCTAAGAATTATTATTCACGAATTGTATATTATCAAACCTAAATGGTCCTTCATTTGTTTCAGGATCTGCTTCTATATTTTTTTATTTTTGCGCTAGATTCTTCTAATTTTTAATTCTGTTGTGTTTCAGGTCCGCCTCACCTCATCTATTCATCTAACCTTAGGAAATTCTTTTTTCATTTGCTATTTTGTCTTTTTTGAAGTCAGTTCTTTTCCTAAAGCTTTACTTATAATGTCGACGAACTAACCCAACGCCCAATATTCTCTGCAATTTTGGCTAGGTTCAAAAATTATTCATGGTTTTGCAGTGTTGCAGAAGTGTTGCTAAAATGTCAGCGCAACAATGATTATTTATGTTGCGATGCTTTGATGATGCTGATTAATTTTACGACAGTTTTGAAGTTTTGTTGCCTTTTAAAATTTGACACATCGATAAAAATTCACAAAAATCAAAAATAAAATTAAATCAATAAACCAAAATTAAAAAATAAAAATTTTATCACTGTTCATTGTTTTCTTGATCTATTATAGTATTTTGATAATAATAATTTAAAATCAACTAAACATCAGGCAGGAGTTTGAGGTTATTTATTCATTGCAACATCAAAAATCATTATGCAAATGTTGACTTTGTGATAAGTTAGTGTGAACAATAAAATGCAAAAATGAACACAATGATTTTAGTCATGATTAGTTTTTGAACTGTTGACTTATGTTTCTTTTGCAACACTAAAGGTACATGTCCACGATGCAAGTTTTCTTGCATGCTAGACGATTTTGACAGATAAAATTGCACGAAATATTTATTTCGAGGTGTACGCTGCCTAGGAAGTTGAAATACTATATATCACAGAAATACATACGTATTTCAAGCAATATTTCTTATTGCAAGCAATTTTTTTTATTGCATAGTGTACGCAGAAAGATATGCAATATTTCGCGCAAGAAAAATTTATTCAACTCATTCAATAAATATTTCTCTTGCATATTGCATATGCAATAAAATCAGCTGAGTGGTGTAAAATGTAATGTGACTTTTGCTGTGTTATCTACTTATCTATCATTCGTTGGTTGAGATTGTGTTGTGACTTGTTCTTGTGAAACTTGAAAATTAATTCTATTCTTTTGCCAATTTTTTGTTTTTTGCTCTACTATTCTTAAAAGATATTCAAAATGAATAGGTTTCATACGTAGAAAATTTTTGAAAAAAAAAAAACTCATCGCTATTCTTTCAATTCTCTTAACAAATTATGCACAATTCCACACTCACTATGCCTCTCTATCCACGGTTCAATCCAGCACATTCTATTTGTTTGTTTATTTTGTTTTTCGATTAACAATATACATAATTAATATATTTCCTTATTATTTTTGTTTTTCTTAAATTTCGGGACATTTTGCAGTACACCAAGGAATATTAACACTGACAAAAGTATAAAATATTTGACATGTACGAGGGGACTAACAAAAATTCTCCGAAAATTATTTTAAAAATAATAAAATAGTTTAATCAAATATAAATTATGAAAGTTGTCGTTACATTTTTTTAGTCTGTAGTAGTCATTTTTTTAGTCGGCCATTTAATATATTGTTAAATACTTTTGGTAGGCATATGTTCGTGTACCAGTCTGCTGTTACTGTTGATCCTTTTTCAAGTGACACTGAAGCTATAATCTTGCTTCTGCTGAAGAAAATCGCAAACATGACTTTTCTTAATGACTTTTGACGATATGCTTTCACGGGGGAAGGTTCTCCTTTATGGCTCCATATTGAGGATTGTTCTTTTGTTTCAGGATCGTTATTATAGATCCATGTTTCGTCACCTGTAATTAAGTCATTAAAGGTATTTGAACAACCGTTCGAGAATTTATCTAAAAAAAACTTAGCGAGTTGTACGCGAGCCTCCTTTTCTCTATCGCTCAAAAGTCTTGGAACCCATCTGACACATTTTTTGCTGTACCCAAGACTGTCATTCAAGATTCTTGAAACAGCCATGGCATTTATTCCTAGCCTCTCCGCTACCATTTCTTCGGTCATTCTGGAATCCTCGTCCAATAGTTTTTTTACAGCCGCAACATTGGTGTCATCGGTTGATGTCTTTGGGCGCCCTTCACGAGGTTCGTCTTCTACATTAAAATGACCAGTCTGGAATTTTCTGTACCACTTGTAAATAGTGTCCAGACATGGAGCATTACTACCAAAAGCAGTTTTACACTCTTCGAATATTTGCTGTTTGCTGATACCTCGACTATAACCAAACAATATCGCGAATCGTACTTCAATTTTGCTAGGAGCTGGGAATACACTAGAACTGCTTTCACCTGCTTTCCGTTTTCTCGTTTCCATCTTCATACACCTGTCTCAAATTACGTATTAACACTAATTAAGAGTCCGTCTTTCTGGGCCTTACTTATAAACTGTAACTAAGTTATTAATAAGAACTTAATCCTTTGCTAACTATTTTTTCATACTTATAACAAATTTAATCCTAACCTTAGTGTTAGTAGAGACTTTAAATTTTAATCGTGGCGAGAGCTCTACTAAGTCGTTATTAAGAGCATAATAACCTAATTTTTGATCAAACTATCAAAGAATTTCAAATCAAAATATAAAATAGGCATATAACATAGCATAACATAGTAACATTTGACATAAAATAAAAAAATTTTTTTTTTTTTATTCAAATTGACATAACTAACTGACTATTGACATAACAAAATTATAAATTCCATATGTAAAATTACAGTAGTAAGCAAAAAGAGCTTGCTAAAAAAGCTTTTTTAAATTAGAACTTAGTAAACTGTTATGAGTACCAAAATTAAAGTCACTTCTAAATTCGGCATGTCATTACTAAAATAAAGTCGACTTTAAGAAATTTTTATAAGTAAGGCTCTCTTTATATACTGCAATTTTGCAGATAAGTCTGCAGGTAATCTGTTTTTCGGAGAATTTTTGTTAGTCCCCTCGTATATCTTGTATATGCAAGAAAATATAAGAATTTCGTGTAAGTGCTCATGCAACAAAAATTTCTTGCAAAGATATTTTTTTCTTACGTTATAGAAATATTGCATATTTTTCATGAAATATTGCGTTGTTGTGTACGAAACATTGCAAGTTTTCTTGCACGCAAGACAAATTTCGCGCAAAAAAACTTGCATCGTGGACGAGTACCTTAATGCAGTGTTGAATTTTTGAACCCACCCTTTCTGAATTTCCCAATTTCCATAGAAATGTTTATATAATCTATTATGGCAAGGGTAAAACAGGTTCACCATGAAAAGTCTTGGGATTAGATGGGAGAAAATTGAGTCGTTGTACCATTTTTTATTTTCTTACTTTTTACAAGATTCTTTATATAAATAATGTTTCTGGAAAAGGTTAATGGGAAAACTATATGAAATCGATATGAGTGAAATAGGAAACGTTTAAGTGTCAAATTTTATTCTCTCGCTTTCCATGTAGGAAAATGGAAATTGAATGAAATAAAATAAAATTAAATTTATTCGAATCAAATTCGATTTAAAAAAAAAGCGCATTTATAGTGCTCCAAAAGATTGAATGTAAATTAACTCTAATTTTTTTATTTTTTTTATTTTCAGACTCGTAAAGTTCAAATTATGCTTCACATTAATTGAATGGCAAATTATAAAAGCTAATTAGTAACTAACCAGAAAAATTACTATATGAAGACATTTATAATGTAAGCACAGACGTATGCATATGCATGTTACTCGTACCACAAAAAAAAAAAAGTTGTTTTACATATTATCAGTATATGCAAGTATAGTACATAACTGTGTGTACAATATTTTTAGTTGAACGTCCAATTTATTTATTTCTGAATCTGTGTCACAACAATATTAACTCGTTTAAAAGTAATTAATTAAAATAGAGAAAAGAAATAAAAAATAATAATAAAGAAAAATAAAATGAATTAAATTAAAAATAATTTCAATGCGGTAAAATTATCAAAACAAAGATAACAAGGCTAAGCTATATGCATAAAGTAATTGTTCGTTTTCGTCATTTTTGTTTTTGTATTCGGATGCAAATCATTTATTTTTCTCTTCCTGTATTTATAATGACAAAAAACATACGACATTGATGGTAAATGTACAATTTATTAGCAACAACACAACACTAGAGAAGAGAAACACTAAAAAAAATAAAAAATAAAAAATTGGAAGTAATTTTTTCGTCCTGTTTACATTATATACCATTTCAAGTTCAATAACGACCATTTCAAAATCATGTACAACTTTTTCAAAATCATGTACAACCTTTTCAAAATCATGTACAACCTTTTCAAAATCATGTACAACCTTTTCAAAATCATGTATAACTATTTCAAAATCATCAACAACAATTTCAAAATCATCAACAACAATTTCAATTTCAACAACAACTATTTCAATTTCAACAACAACAATTTCAATTTCAACAACAACCAAGTTAAATTTAAAAACAAATTTTTTAAATTTGAGAATTTCATTGAAAAATGTTGTATTGTATTATATAATTATATTATAATATGCAGTTATATATACTATATATGTATATAGTAATAATAATATACGAGTACATGGGTAGTTTTCTTATGTACTTTATTTTTAAAAAAATTAAATACAGTTTTTATATAACATAATTAATTATATAAATTGTACCTATTTTTAATCTATTCTCAAGCCTGCTGAAGCTGCTGGCAATTTCATCATCATATATATATATATAATACTTTATACTTTAGTATTATTCATACTTTCTTCGAATTTAAAGCAATCAATTTTCATTGAGTGTATTTCTGAAGTTGTTATATAAAATATAATAATACCTGTATTACAAAATGGAAAGCAATAGTTCTGAAAATCAAAGTGAAAATCAAAATGAAAATCAAAGTGAAAATCAAAGTGAAAATCAATACGTAAGAGTTCAGCGTAAAAAAATTACTCGTTACCAAAAAGATATTTTAATAAAACAAGTGGTAGAAGATGGTAAAACAATCATCGAAGCAGCACAATTAGTGCAAATAAATACAAACACTGCAAAATCCATAATTGCAAAATTTAGAAAAGATGGAAAAATTATTGATAAGCCTCGTGGTGGCAAAAGAAGAGAAAAATTGACTGTAAATGTCCTCAATTTAATTGAAGGATGTGTTGAATCAAATCCTGGGATCACTTTGAAGGAGATTCGAAGGCATTTACAGGATAAAAATTACAATGTGAGTTTGCAAACTATTCATAATGGCCTTTGCAAATTAAAAATAACTTTAAAACTGGCGAGGTGTGAAGTTGATAGAATGAACCTTCCTTCTACAATTGATCAACGTAAGAACTATGCCATAGAATTTAGTAGATACGCTCCTGAAAACAGAAAAAAATTAATTTTTATCGACGAATGTGGATTCAACTTGCATTTGAAAAGATCGCAAGCAAGGTCTTCACGAGGCACACGCGCGAACGTTACAATCCCTACAGTAAGAGGAAGAAATATTACTTTAATAGCTGCAATAAATATAGAAGGATTTAAGTTTCATAAAATAGTGGCAAACTCCACGTGTAATTCGGAAAAGTTTTGCAGCTTCTTACAAGGCTTAATTAACAGTATAGATACTGACAACGATTTGGATGGAGCATGGTTAATAATGGACAACGCTAGAATTCATAAGACGCAACAAGTTGATGAATTGATAAATACGACCAATTTTGAAAAGAAATTTCTTCCTCCATATTCACCTATGCTTAACCCGATTGAAAATGTATTTTCAAAAATAAAAGCATCTGCTAAACGATTACTTAATGAATCAAGAAATTCAAATGAAATGACATTAGCCGACATCATTGAAGAAAGTTTGGAGACAGTCAATGCAACGGATTGCAATAATTATGTTTTAAATATGATGATGAAATTGCCAGCAGCTTCAGCAGGCTTGAGAATAGATTAAAAATAGGTACAATTTATATACATAATTAATTATGTTATATAAAAACTGTATTTAATTTTTTTAAAAATAAAGTACATAAGAAAACTACCCATGTACTCGTATATTATTATTACTATACAGGGTGATTCTCTATCGGATGAAAACCTTGAGACAGGTGATTGTTCGTGCCGAGAAACGAAAAAAATTGTATGGCAGGGGGGGGTCTATTCTCAAGGGGTAAGGAGTTACGGGGCTACGAAGTTTTTTTTTTAGGTCAAGTCACTTGTTCCGTATTTTTGGCCATAACTCACGAAATACTCAATACTTTTGAGTCATCCTGCACTCATTAGAAAGAGAATCAATGGCTTTTTACTTTGATGTCTAAATAATTTAAATTGGACTAGCAGTGCTGAAGATACGGCTCATCAAAGTCAAAAATTTATGGAAAAAAACGAAAAATTTTAAGTTCAAGGTCAAATATCTCAAAATTTTGCCCTATTTTTTTTTTAATTTTTTTTACTTAAAATATAGCCCAATGCATCGTCTTTCATTTGCTTTTTATTTTATTTGATTGTCTTTCGTAGTTCTTGAGTTCTGCGATAAAATACAACAGTGGTTTTGCATCGAAAAGTTGTTACCTGTTGTTGTTGTTGATATTTCTCGTTGAGAAAAGAAATAAAATGTAAAGTTTCACTCTTTAAGATAATTATTTGGTAGTCCTGAAAAGGACTGATTTTTTTTAGTGCAAAATTTAATTTGTAAGAACATTTTCAAAATGTCCTCCGTCACGTTGGATGCAGAGCAGAGCTCTTTTTCTTATATTCCTTTTTAAAGGAACTGTCGAAATATTCTCTTTAATTGCGTTTGCACAATTAAAAACCCTTGTGATTAACTCGTTTCGTGTCCGTACTTCAGTTGCGTAAACCATGTCTTTCATGGTACCCCAGAAATAAAAATCAAGAGGGGTTAAGTCGGGAGACCTGGGGGGCCACGGATTTGGACCGTTTCGTCCTATCCATCTCTCCCCGAAGTTTTCGTTCAGCCAATTTCGCACACATCTTTCGGAATGAGATGGTGCTCCGTCATGTTAATAATAAATGCGTCCTAATTGTGCCAGTGGCATTTCGTCTAAAAAGTTTTGAATGTCAGTCTGTAAAAAATTCAAATAATTTTGACTATTCAGTCTGTCTGGTAGGATAACTGGGCCCATAACGCGGTTACCTATTATCCCTGCCCACACATTAACGGAAAATCTGTTTTGTGTTCTTACCTGCCGAGCAGCGTTAGGATTTTCTGCAGACCAAACATGTAGATTGTGTAGATTTATTGCACCACTTTTTGTAAATTGAGCCTCATCTGTCCAAATAATGTTATCAATAAATGTATCGTCATCAAAATCCTTTTCAAGCAGCCAAGAACAGAAGTTCTTGCGATTTGTCCTGTCTTGCGGCAAAATTTCATGTACCGGTGTCATGGGTAGAGGTCTTCCCTATTTAGCACTCTCCAGACTGTTGATTGTGATAATCCGGTAACACGCGCTATGCGCCTTGTGCTGGTCGTAGGATCATTTCTGACTATTTCCAGTATTCTTTCTTCTAACTCTACTGAAATTGACACATCATTTCTATTAGAGGAAGTAATATTTTGTACAGAGCCAGTTTCTCTGAGTCTCTGAAACGTCCTCTGGAAAACCGTATGATGAGGAAGTCTTCTATGTGGAAATCGCTGATGATATTCTCTCCGTGCTTGCATTGAATTTCCATTGCTCAGTCCATAGCAATAAATCATATCTGCATACTCCGCGTTCGTAAATTGAGACATTTTTTCCAAAAAATTTTACTAAAAATTTAAAAATACAGATAAATACTATTAAAACTAGCTGCGCTTAAAGAAAAACCGATCAATGTTGACAAGTAGGATTGTTAATTATGACTGATTAACAAAATAAAAATCCTCATGAAAGATCTTTTGACCTGCAGTAATAAAGATCCTTTTTGAATATTTTTTTATGTATTTGCAAATCGAAATGTATGAAACAAGGTAAACCACTTTTATTTCTTTTCTCAACGAGAAATATCAACAACAACAACAGGTAACAACTTTTCGATGCAAAACCACTGTTGTATTTTATCGCAGAACTCAAGAACTACGAAAGACAATCAAATAAAATAAAAAGCAAATGAAAGGCGATGCATTGGGCTATATTTTAAGTAAAAAAAATTAAAAAAAAAATAGGGCAAAATTTTGAGATATTTGACCTTGAACTTAAAATTTTCCGTTTTTTTCCATAAATTTTTGACTTTGATGAGCCGTATCTTCAGCACTGCTAGTCCAATTTAAATTATTTAGACATCAAAGTAAAAAGCCATTGATTCTCTTTCTAATGAGTGCAGGATGACTCAAAAGTATTGAGTATTTCGTGAGTTATGGCCAAAAATACGGAACAAGTGACTTGACCTAAAAAAAAAACTTCGTAGCCCCGTAACTCCTTACCCCTTGAGAATAGACCCCCCCCTGCCATACAATTTTTTTCGTTTCTCGGCACGAACAATCACCTGTCTCAAGGTTTTCATCCGATAGAGAATCACCCTGTATACATATATAGTATATATAACTGCATATTATAATATAATTATATAATACAATACAAAATTTTTCAATGAAATTCTCAAATTTAAAAAATTTGTTTTTAAATTTAAATTGGTTGTTGTTGAAATTGAAATTGTTGTTGTTGAAATTGAAATAGTTGTTGTTGAAATTGAAATTGTTGTTGATGATTTTGAAATTGTTGTTGATGATTTTGAAATAGTTATACATGATTTTGAAAAGGTTGTACATGATTTTGAAAAGGTTGTACATGATTTTGAAAAGGTTGTACATGATTTTGAAAAAGTTGTACATGATTTTGAAATGGTCGTTATTGAACTTGAAATGGTATATAATATGTACAAGTTGAACTGTATTTAAATATCTTTAGTACTTAAAAAAAAAGTGAGGAAACGATTTCTATAAAATATGTAAAGAGGAATAGAAGGATAAAGGATAAAAGAAACAGATATCAGATATCGCAGTTATTATAGCAAAATGGGGAAGTCATCCATTAAATAAACGAAACAAAAAAAAAAGTAACATACACATATTCGGAAAGAGAAAAAATAAAAGATATCCCATACATACTGTACATTTATGTGAAGAATATATTATTATACTTGTACATAAAAGATAAAAAGCTTCGAATTTTTATTCGATAAATTTTATTCGTTTTATGTGTATGTGTATGTATAAAAAGAATTTTGTGTAAATGAAATTAATATAGGCAATAATAAGATTGTGGTTTTTTGCTTTATGAATTTATTTTTTAAACGGAAAAAATTTAAAAAGAAATGGATCATGCGGATTTAGTTGCGGAAATGCATACTGTAGAAAATCTACCGACACAGGATCGTCTGCATTTGGCAAGAATGTAAGTAAAATATATAGATATATTTTTTTTTTAATTTTTTATTTTCTATTTCAATACTTGAATGAAATACATATATGTACATGTGTTTACATATATGTGAGGTGATTTTGTCAACAACTAACGGTTGCACAATTAAAGAGGAAATCACTTTCATTTCTCTTTACATTTTCATTTTCATTTTTTTTTTGCTGCAATTAAATACTTACCATTTTGTAATTACTGGTTTTGAATGTAAAGAATGAAATTTCCTTTTGAATTTTTTTTAAATGCTTGTTAGTTTTTTTTTTTTTCAATTTTATTTTAATTTGAATTCAATTAATTTCTTCTATATTTAGGCGACGAGCACAACAATTAAAAGTTGCCAGACAAAAAGAGAAAGAATGGCAAAAAATGCAAAATCGCCGTGATAAATTAAATCATCATCATTCACATAATCATCATAATCAACAACAACAACATTCCAAAAAAAATCAACGACATATTAGTTTTGAGAATAGTGTAGTTTTATTGGAGGCAGCCGGTCGTAATGATATCGATGAAGTTGCACAATTATTACAGCGTGGCATGACACCAGATGCATCAAATGAAGATGGCCTAACTGCATTACATCAATGCTGTATTGATAATAATATTGAAATGTTAAAATTATTGTTAGATTATGGTGCTAATGTTGATGCACAAGATAGTGATAAATGGACACCATTACATGCGGCCGCAACATGCGGTCATTTGAATTTGGTAAAAATTTTAATTAATCATGGTGCTAATTTATTAGCTGTTAATACTGATGGTAATATGCCATATGATTTATGTGATGATGAAGAAACTTTAGATTATATTGAAGCTGAAATGTCTAAACGTGGTGTTACACAAGAATTAATCGATGAAACTCGAGCATTAACTGAAAGGCAAATGTTAAATGATTTAATGGAAATATCAAGTAATGGAGGAGATTTAGAAGAACCAGATCATCAAGGTGCAACACCAGTAAGTAAATCCATACATACATAATGTACTTATATATCTAAAATTTATTTTATGATTTAATTTTTGCAAAAAAAAAAATATATATATTCTTTTTTGATGTTTTGATGTGATTTTCGTTTGAATAAAAACCTTTTTCATTTCAAAATAAACCTTTTTTATTTCAAAATAAACCATTACTTTTTGTGATAATTACATATTTATAGATATTGTTAAAAAAACTGTTTTTTACTACTTTATTTTGCAATGAAGATGGTTTATTTTGAAATGAAAAAGGTTTTTATTGAAACGAAAAATGGTTTTATTGAAATGTAAATGGTTTTTATTGAAATGAAAATTTATTTATTTATTTATTGTAGAAAGGAGATCAGTAAACTGCCTCCCTTCTGCCCACACCATGACCCTCCAGTGCCTTTTGGCGGTCCTCTACTACATCACTTACACTAACAAAAAGAATCTTAATCTAGGAAACTTATTGCTTAAGGCATATGTTTAGAGTCTACCCTAACACCTTACTTAATGCTAACCCAATTCTTTAAAAGCTAAAACTAGGCAACTTATGGCTTAAGGCCTATATTATCAAACTAAACTATATAATAATTGGAATGAGAATGGTTTATTTTGAAATCAAAAAGGTTTTTATTGAAACGAAAAAAGGCGTCTTTCACATCAAAAAAGTAATATACGAGTATATAAAAATTTGAAAAACTTTCTTACATTTTTCTTCGAATATGCACTCTGCTTCACTTGATTACGGCCAGTGATTATTTTAAGTTTTGTTCTCAATAACTGCAAATATTTTCAACTAAATATTAATTTTATTGATTCTATTTGTGAACACGTGTGTTATGAAAATAATCACAGCAAAAAAAAAGTTAGAAAAAAGTACCATTATTTGTACTTTCAAGAATAACAGCAATCCTCATAAAAAATGTACATTTTAAATGTGTCACTTGATTACGGCCACAATGAAATTATCAATAAAAACTCTGAATTTTGGTACATCAACAAAATTTTTCAAATATTTATTAACATTTTTATTTATTTAGATAATTTTAGTGTACATATTTATTTTTATTTTTAATAATGAGTACTGCCTCCTTTTTCACAAATAGTTTCAAAAATTCTTGATTGCATATAATCGTAAAGCGCTTTCCAGTAATTCAAAGATATTTTTTGCCAAGCAGATTTTATAGCTTCCATTAGTGAATCTTTAACATCAAATTGTCTCCCGCCCGCACCCATATATGTATTTCTCTTGAAAGCCAGCCCAGCCCACACATTTTCCATTATATTGAAATTCGGCGAATACAGTGGCCATGGCAGCAATGAAACATTTTGGCCCTTGATCTATTCTGATACGACCCTTGCAGTATGGATAGGTGCATTATCTTGTTGGTAAGTCCAAGCTAGAGGACCAAAAAGATCTGTCTTCTAAAGTGATTTTATATGACACTGCTGTCATTTTAGTGTCGAGAAAAACTAAATCAACCGTATATCGTAATATGAAATCACCCCTCGATCCATAATACTACCCTGTCTGCTATGGTTTTCGCATAAATATTGTTGCTATTATTATTATCTTATTCCATACTCATTTTATACATTTTATATATGAACGACAAATGAACGAATAATTTTTAAGATAAAAAAAATACAAAAAAGGAATAAATAGCTCATAGAACGTTTAAAACTTCTTGAAAGAAGAACACAATCAATTTTGTGGTCAGTAAACTATGAAGAGAAAAGTTTTTTCAAAGTTTTCCTTTATGAAATTTTTAATGAAAAAAATTTGTTTTTAGTTATTTTGGTATTCATAAATTTGGTATTCATATAATATACAAGAGTGTGTGTATGTGTATTTTATCATGGATTATGTATAAAATACTCGCAAAATAAAAAAACTTTTTTTTTTTTTTAAAAAATGATAAAAACAAAAATGAAATCGTAAAAAGAATAATAATAATCTGAAGTACGTGTAAGTGTATGACAAAAGTTCATTTGATGTCAATTATTTTTGGTGTTTAAAATTTTTTTAAGGAAATTTTTTTTTCATTTCTTTTTTGTATATCTTCTTTTATGAATAGAAAATTGATATTATATTGCTTTTAATAAAATTGATTTAGTAATTTAATTGAATTACTTAAAAGGATAGTATACTATATAATGTAGTATTCAAGACGACAACATTTTTTACTTTGTTTGTATATATAACATGGATAAGGAAATGATGAATGATTTTTAGTTCGATACTAAATTACTAATTTCAATCCCCAGGAGGTTTCGATTCTTGTAATGATGGGCAAAAGTAGAAAAAGAAATAAATTTTCATTATTAATTTTCAACTTCAACTAGCCCCAAAGCTAACTCATCTCTATAAAAAATTTCAGATTTTGCTACTTAATAGTAATTTAATCTTTATAAAGATTATTTTTATTTATAAATTATATTTATATTATATTATATTATAAATAAATTATAATTTTGTTTGAAATTAGTAATAATGACATATGCACGTTAATATAGCATTACCACTTTAAATGAAACTTTGTACAAACCAAATGAAACTTTGTACAAACCAGAGGTAGGTTCGCGTAAGGTGATTGGTGATATTCACCACAAATTTCGGTTCACGTATGGTGACAATCACCAAAAATTATCACTAAATGTTATCACTTTGAGGTGATAGCATTTGAGGTGTCACTTTTCTAATTTTTACTATTATTCTTCTTCTACCTAACCAAAAAATACTCATAATCACATACAATCAATTGGTGTTTACTGTTGACGGTATATAATTTATTTAAACAATTTTGTAATTTAAAATATTGTGTTATTTTTACAATGAAATTCTCCATGAATAATTACAACTTACTGAACATCCGGTAATTCCAAGGGATTATTGCTATCTCACATTTTTCTCCTAATTATTTTTATTTGAGATTCATTTTCAGAATCTGAAATAAAAAATGCTATAGACGAAAACGTTATTGAATTCTCTTTATTAATTATTCTTATTCACAATTTAAATTTTTATTTGTTTTGATTGACGTTTGACAACTATAAATATACTGTGGAATTCGCTGCGTTTCAAATTCCATCACTTTTTTGGTGATCACCTTACACGAACAATTACTTTTCGGTGATCAGTTTTTAACTATCACTTATCACCTATCACCAATCACCTTACGTGAACCCACCCCAGATGAAACTTTGTACAAATCAAATGAAACTTTGTACAAATTGAATGAAACTTTGTGCAAATTACATGAAAAATGAGAAATATATTTTAATACAATACATTTTAATGCAAAATTTAACTTATAACATACAGGGTGTCCCGTTTCGGGTGGTCATCCGGCACACAGTAGATAGGTCTCGCCTAGTCAAACAAAAAATCGTTCTAGAGGGGGGGGGGTAATCTCAACCGTTTAGCCGCTAGAGGGCGATGACGATTTTTCGCACTCAATCTACGAAACACCCTTTAATAACTACGGTGTACTAGCTAGAAGAATGTGGTGTAAGAAAACTCTGAAGGAAACTCCCCCCTCTCTTCAATGATACCTTATATGCTTCTCTACGTTCTTTGTTTCAAGAGTTATTGTGTTTTAAAGTCAGAATTTAGTGATTTTTTGCCATATTTTTCAGAGATAATACAGGCTGTGGAAGTAAAGCGCCCTCTATATTAATTTCAAATTACAAAAACAGAAAGTCTAAGACACCTGCTTTATTTTTGCCCTTTACAGCAAAGGTCTATCTCTTACCGCTTCAATGCCAGCGCATAATATACAAAGTGTCGAAAACCAGTTCTCAAAAATAAAATATCAATGTATACCCGTACCTGTTATGTGATTTTTTGACTGCTGTGTAATTGAAGTATCGAAAACCATTTATTTTAAACATGATTGTTAAGTGTGAATTTTACACAATTCAAACATCGAGAAAGATTAAACAAGAAAAAATAAAAATATTCAAAAAGAAAGGCTTGAAATTCATGGTACACACGTTTATTAAAGCAAGAAGCTTATAGTCAAATTTGCTTACAAAGGTATGTTCATTTTACTGTCAAAAATTTTATTCTAATAACTAGCAAAAAATTCTTATTCTACAACAATTTTATTACAATACTAAATGCTAAAATTATAAAAACTGCTCAATATTCAAACCTCTTCGTTGGACACATATCCTTGCTCTGTTTAGAACAGATGCAGCTAAGTTTACATTTCTAATCTCTTCTTTCGCCAAATCTGCCGCTAAATGTATTTTATTTATCTCTATCTATTTTATTTATCCCCCCCCCTCTAGAACGATTTTTTGTTTGTCTAGGCGAGACCTATCTACTGTGTGCCGGATGACCACCCGAAACGGGACACCCTGTATATTAATATATTAGTTTAGTTTATAAATTTAATTTTGCATTAAAATATACAGGTTGTCCGGAGTTCGGGTCTAGGCATTTTGCCAGTCGATAGGTCTTGCTAAGAGACGAAAAAAATTGTATGGCAAGGGGGGTCTAATATCAGCGGGTGAAGGTCTAGGGGGCTCAAACGTTTTTTTTTTTTGAGGTTAAGTGACTTGTTTCCTATCTGTGGTCATAACTAACGAAATCCTTGATCGTTTCGAATTATTTTGCATTCATTGGAAAATAATACATATCCATTAAATTAAAGTCGAAGTTGAAGTCACTGGATTGAATGTAGAATCGGCATAACTGACTATTGACATAACAATATTATAAATTCCAAATGTCAAATTACAATCGTAAGCAAAGAGAGCTTTGTAAAAAAACTTTTTAAATTAGAACTTACTAAGGTGTTATGAGTACCAATATTAAAGTCACTTCTAAATTCGACATGTCATTACTAAAATAAAGTTAACTTTAAGACATTTTTATGAGTAGGCCTTATATTTTGGTGTAGTTTTACTATTATTTCTATCGTTCCTAATAGATAAAATTTATACAAAAGAAAACTCTTTTAGAAAATATTTATTTCTATATTTTACTTACTTTTCTGTCCCAAAATATTTGTAACAAAAATTATACTACAATTAAAAATTAAAAAAAAAAAAAAATAAATAAATAAATAAATAACTGTGATACATCCTCTGATACATCGTAATTGATGCTACCGCAGTATATTATTCTCGTGTAATAGCTAAAAAAAGTTCAGATTTATGTTTTTGAAAAAATTGTTTGATCATTTGCTACAAGTTTTTTTTTTTAAAGTTCATATTTTTCAGCTGCTAGCAGTCATAACTTTTATATTTTGTAAAGATATGGTATTTTCAAAAATGCAAGCTTGCGGCAAGCTTGTGTTTGCATATAGTGTTCATTTAAATCAACTTGCAAACTTCAAGTGTTAATTTATTTAAATTCAAGTGTTACCATCTTCATTTAAAATTTGATGACTTTTAAAAGTTTACATTGTAAATTATAAAACAAAAGTGATAATAAAAAACAAAAATTAATAAATCTTAAAATAATGGAAAATTATCAGTAGGTATTTTGAAATACACTCCACTTTAAATAATTTTTTTAAAAACTGGCAAAATGGTAACACGAAAATTTACGTCACAACTGATTTATGTTCAAAAATGCAAGATTTCGTGACATTGCAAGATATATAATTTTACGGGATCGCAAGTTGACGAAGTCAAGCTTGCATTTTTGAAAACAGCCATATAAAACATGCTGAAAAAAAGAAAAAAAAAGGCATATGAATAAATTTGCGTTCAGTTTTTGATTTTTGGGTTTTCGAATGTTTGTACTTTCGTCCGGATATCTTTAATCAAATTTGCACTCATCCGGCGAGAAGAGAATAATTCTCCACTTGTCCCGCTAAATAAAGTGGAAATTTGAATGTTTTCAACAGTGTTTTCCAGAAATCACGCGGGTAATTCAAAATCTCATCTTTTGTATATACTTTGTTATGAAAATGTTTTGCACAGCACTGTTAAATGTATAAAAATATTATTGTTATTATCATTTTCAAGACATCTGCGAATATTTTTATTTATTTATTTTTTTTGTCATGGTGTGGAACTTTTTATTATTTTTGTAATCTCTCTGGAAAAATGTAGATTTTTTAATATCTGTTTTCTGCTATACTCACATACGAGGGGACTAACAAAAGTTCTTGGAATTGAGTTTGAAGAAAAAAGCTAAATAGTTTTTCAAATTATAAATTTATTTTTTATTCGATTTAAGTTTTTTCTACATAATTTCCGTCTATTTCAATACATTTTTGAAGCCGTTTTATCCATTTATTGAAACATTGCTCAAAATCGCTTTTTTGCAACTTTGAGAGTTGTTCATTCACGACTTGTATGATGTCCTGGCGAGTCTCAAACACTTTTCCCCTCAACGGCTCTTTCAATTTTGGAAACAACCAGAAGTCGCAAGGTGCTAGGTCTGGTGAATACGGTGGTGGTTTCACTTCGTTGATGCCAGAAAGTGCAATGAAATTAGAAGTCTGCTCTGCAGTATGTGCCGGTGCGTTGTCGTGGTGAAGATCATACCGTCGAAGTTCATCTTTAGGGCGACCTTTCAAAAGGTTTTCAAAAACTTTTGGTAAGCATGACTCTGAATACTACTTAGCAGTAACAGTAGTTCCTATTTCTAATGGAATAGCTGCAACAATTTCTGAGCTACTGAAGAAAATCGCGAACATGGTTTTTACTGCTGATTTTTTTCGAATTGCCTTTACAGGTGGTGATGTTCCTTTTTCACTCCATACCATTGATTGTTGCTTAGTTTCTGGATCATACTTATAGAACCATGCTTCATCACCAGTAATAAGACGTTTAAACGTGCTGCACTGACCATTTTGAAATTTTTCCAGGAAAAAACGAGCGAATCTCACACGCTCTGCTTTTTGCTCGTCGTTTAAAATCCTCGGTACCCATCTGGCTGATTTTCTACTGTATCCTAAGGAGTCATTCAAAATCCGAGAAACAGCCATGGCACTTATTCCCACTTTCTTCGCTATCAATTCTTGGGTCAATCTAGGATCACGATCAATTATAGCTTTTACAGCGCTAACACTTGCGTCATCTGTAGAAGTTTTCGGTCGACCTTCACGAGGATCGTCTTTCACGCCGAAGTACCCAGTTTGGAACCTTGAGTACCAGTTATAAATGCTCGCTAGACTTGGCGCATTATTCCCAAAAGCAGCTTTGCACTCCTCGAAAATATCTGTTTGTTTCAGGCCACGTCGAAACCCGAACAATATAGCGTAACGAATTTCTTCCTTTGTAGGCGGCGGAACTACCCTCACATTCACTTCACTTAATTTTCTCTTTCTTGTGTACATATTAATTGAATATCTTTAGACGACTGTAATAAGATAACAAGGTGTTGGTCTATTTATATGATAAAGCAGGACTACCTGCGCTGACTACAAAAGGCTGTTTCTAAGAATTTTTGTTAATCCCCTCGTATAACAAAAAACAAAGGATAATGAATGAGTATTCATCTTCATAGCAAAAGTACAAAAGTTTACTTTTTCTACGATTTTGTGCAAGAAATTTAAGAAATGTACACTTTTGCACTTTTTCTCTAAACGAAGAGTGAATACGTGAATATCCGTATGATTTTTTTTTTACTATCGACCTTGTGAAATGACAAAGAAATGCAATGATTCTAAAGTACTTTGGTATTTATGATGGAAATTTTTTTAGTTTTTTCTATTTTAAAATACATACATATTATTTTTCACTGCAATTTTTTAGTATTCTAGAAATGTATGTAATCTTGTAATTTGTATTATGTACATTGCAGTACTCCTGCAATCAGATTGTAATGTTAAATTTGTTATTTTTGTATAGTATTCTCGCATTATTTTTATACAATTTTCTTTTTATTTGCTATTGTATTAAATTGTTGAAATATTTTGCATAATTTTGTACTTTTACTTATTATTTTTCATTTGATTTCATTTTATTTTCATGACTTCTTTTTTTTTTTTAGCTTCATATAGCAGCAGCAAATGGTTATACAAGTGTTGTAGAATTTCTTTTAGAACATCATGTTAATGTGGATGCTGTTGACAAGGATTTGTGGTCACCAGTTCATGCAGCTGCATGTTGGGGACATGTAAGTATTAATCATTTTTGTTTTTTAAATGCATAATTCATGTTTATTTAGTAGATTTATGAGAATATAATTCATAATAAAAAGATACAAAAAAAAAAAAATATATGTACATTTGAAGAAAAGTGAAAATATATAAGAGAAATTGAGAAAAAACTTTTCATTTTTTCAACCAACTGAAAACTTTTGGAGAAAGTTTATATTTTTAGTGACTGAATGTGGGATTAAAATTAGATTTTTTTACATTTTCAATTTTTAATTTTTTTATATATTTTGTTATGAGTAACTTAATGTGAGATATGGTCTGCGGAGGAACATACGATCAAATTAGTGTTAACATTTAATACATATTGTATTAAAGATAAAGATAATTTGAGAAAAGAGATTCTCGTTCATTACTTTTGCAAATGTTCAGCTTTAGTCAGAACTATACTAAAGGCTTTTGATCAAACTTTTCCTATAAATAATGTCAAAAATGATGATAATTTATTTGTTCGTAGCGTGTAATACAAAATAACTGTAATATAAATAATAACCCAAAGCTTGTTTAACAAGCAATTTACACGGAGAAGTCCTGTGCAAATAAAATATGACATGCTAATGTGCTCCATAACCCATTTCCGAAACATCAGTGAGATTATATGGTAAAGGTAATGCAGCCTTTTAAGTCTCACGAATCCATTTCATTTCCATTAATCCTCATGATATGCATCTCAATTAAAATTTAACTGAATTTACTAGTTAGGGATATAGTAGGATTTCGTTACAATTCCATAACCAACCTTCGCAACATCATTATGTTTATATGATATTGTTACCCTCCCCATTTCCCATAAATCCTGTCAATTTTAATTTGTTATTGTAGAAATTTATGAAATGCTCCAGAATATTTCTATAATATATAGTACAAGAATGTAGAAGAAGCGGAGCTGAGCTGAACTGAGCCGAACTGAACTTATAATACTGATCAGCTCAGCAAGAAAAAAAATTGACTGCGCACACAGAAAGCGGAGCTTATGCTTAATTATTCTATACAAGTGAAATTAAATCGATTATATTACAAATATATGCTTGGTGATATCACAGAATATAGACATGTACGATGAGTCAGTGTACGATGGTAATACGTATTTCACAATCAGCAAGTTCAGCTGCTGATCGAAACAAGCAACTGCAAATATCAGTAGCTGAAAAATCAGCATCGACAAGTTCATTTATGCCGATTCTATGTACATTCAATGCAGTGACTTCAACTTCGACTTTGATTTAATGGATATGTATTAGAACTTCTACATTCAATGCAGTAAACTTGACAGCTGCTTTTACATGTTAAGCATGCTGTGAAGTTGAAAGTCGAAGTCCAAGTTGAAGTCACTGCATTGAATGTAGAATCGGCATTACGCTGTTGATGTGCGCATATATAAGCTACTTATCTTATTGTATTGCTTCAAATGCATTGCGTATTTGTTTGTTTCATTCTTAGCTGATAAGTTCAGTTCAAGGTAATTGGAATACTCTATAGGTAGTATCAATTGAAACTGGCAAGCGCCATTTAAAAGAGAAATTACAAATATTAGATCGTATGGCCATACAAAATCATATGAACGATCTGGAAAATGAATCATAACAAACATTTGTTTATATGATTAAAAAGATTTTATTTATTTTATTTATTTATTTTTTTCATCAAAATTCACATAAAGTAATTATTAATTTATTAAAAATTAATAATTATTAAAAATTAATTTATTTTCTGTTTAAATTCAAACTATTCTAACTACATCTATTTATTTAGTAGACTCAAACAGCTTGTGCTGATCTAAGAGCTACTAATTTCTATATTATTCAATTAATATTAAACTTATTTAACGAAATGAGATAAAGAAAATATATCCAAGAAAGAAAAATAGAAATAATAAATACATTAATAAGGAAAAATATAATTATTAGAAATTACAAATTTATAATTTGAAAAATTTATTGATAAAAGAAGAGACTAAACCTATTCTAGACCTATAGTCTTTTGTATATACTTTAAGACATTTTTTATGAATCCTTTTGTCGTAGAGCAGTTCTTAACCCATTATTTGCAATTAATAATATAGTATATTTATTTGAAATTTTATATAAATTTATATTATTAAAAAATGGTGAAATGTGCTGTAAAAAATTCTGAAAATAAAAAATTTAAATACTAATTTAATTTTAAAAGTGAGTGACTACAGCAATGTAGAAATAACTACTAAAATAGATGAGTTTCCAAATGCTTTTTTATTAGAGTGGAAGGCATCATGTAACGAATAACGATGAAGACTTGGGAGAATTTGATGACTATGTTGCTAATTTTCGTCAATCAAACATCAATTTAAAAAATTATGTTGAAAAAATTGAAAAAAATTAATAAGTCATCGAATATCTTTCTAGATTTATCATAAAAAAACTAAATTTGAAGGAGTTTTTGGACACCAATCCAACTTACACACACATGGATTGATTTTAAATCCGAAGACGGTTTGAAAAACCAAAGCTGGAGTTTTCAAAAAATATTAAAAAACTGGAAGAAATATTTTTAAAAATTAATGAAAGTAATTTGTATTGTGAGACAAAACTTTTAGAAAAACATTTATTCAATTCAAAACAAATTAATTTACCAACTAATGTTAAAAATCTCTATTTTATATGAAGATTATTATTATTACCACAAGACAAATAAATATATTTATAAATATATTTATTTGTCTTCTGTTATTACTCTAAAATTAGACATTTAAACAAAGAAATTTCAAGTAATTTGAATTGAGTAATTGTGATTGTAATTTGAAAAATAAAAAAAAATAATAATAAAAACAATAAAATAAAATTCATGATTTTTTTTAAACAATTCCTCATTTTTCCTTTAAAATTCCTTACGAAAATGCATTACAAATCTTTATATGAGTTTTTGTTACGTCACGTTTCATTTCTCATTCATTCTTTATACTACCTATAGAGTGTTCCAATTACCTTGAGTTCAGTTCAGTTTCAGTTCAGTTCAGCTCAGCTCCGCTTTCTGTCTGCGCGCAGTCTAAGTTCAGTTTTGTAATTTTTAGGTTAAATTAAAAGAAGTCAAATTTTTTTTAACTTTCATATCTTATAAGAGCTGATTGATTTTTCCAAAATAAAATCAAGAGAACTCCATTAGTTTAAGGATTCAAGATAACGTGAGAATAGTGTTATAATTCTGTAGATTTTATCTTTTATAAAATATGTACAAGTGTTATCAATTCAATAGTGTTATCAACATATATAAGTGTTTATCAATTCATTTTTCTTGGGAAAATTAGTTTTATAATTTTCATTAGATAGGCAGGTAGCTTACCAGTGTAGATGGACTCAATTAGCACATTATAGTGCCCTACTTAGAAAAATCAGAAATATTTTTATTACGAGTGCATGTATACATGTAGTAAATACATATATTATTTTTTTGTTTAATTTTAATTTATCATTACAGTTGGAAGTTCTTGAAATGTTAGCACAGTATGGAGCTAATTTAGATGCTAAAAATAAAGATGATGAAACACCTTCAGGTAAATTTTGAAAAAAAAAACAAAAATTTAAAAGTACTTTTTATTAACTCCTTAAAATAATTCTCTGGGAAAAAGTATAAAAATAAAAAAAAACATTCTTTTATTTAAATGTAATGCTTTTTTTTCTTTGTTTTCGAATCCTTTAATAATGAGGCTAGTTTTTTGAAATTTTTATATCCTGATATTATTATACAGGCTGTTCCGGAATAATTGTTGAATAATATTTTAAAGGTTAAAATTTGAGTGCATTTACAGTCGAAAATGTTATATGACATTTTTTCGTTTGCGTTTTATTTTCGACGCTAGAGGACGTTTAAAATTTTGAGTTTTTATCATGACCGTATAATACAAAATCACGTGTAATTTTTTGCACACTCTACATATCAAAATTTAGCACTCTAGCCAATGACAGAAAACAAAATTACCTTTCATTTGATATACTATAACCAGGTAATTAAGAATTTGGTTCGTAGGAAAAGAACATCCTGAAATCAAAATTCATTATGAATTTTTTAAAACCGTTTTTTTTCTGCATAGGTTAATTGCAGTTACGGCAAATGTTTCAAACCTGCCAAAAAAGACTTTGAGAAAGTGTCTTTTTTCAAACAAACAAAATCTGTCGTCGATTGCATGAGCCGTTTTTGAGTTATTAAGGATCAACGTTGTGCGGAAAGGGTCAAAAATGTGCTTAAACTCGCACATTATAAGCGGAAAAAAGGAATTTCATATGAGTAATGATAAAAAATCCTTTTTCTTTTTTGATACGTAGGGTATGCAAAAAGTTACAGGTCACGTTGCACACGTAGGGTGTGCAAAAATGTCATAAGTATAACATTTTCGACTGCATAAATACACTCTAATTTTACTCTTTGAAATATTATTCACTAATTCCGGAACACTCTGTATACATTTACATTAAAAAATATTCATGCATATTATATTGATGAATACATACATATGTACGTTTCATTGAAAAATATTTCAATTTTTTTAATATTACATACCTATGTGTATTTAATTTATAAACGGAGTAGATTTTAATTTCTGTATTCATTTATTCATTTATTTAATGCATGCATAAATTCTATTTTTTTAATTAAAAAATGTTAGGCAGTGTTTTGATATTTTAATCGGATTGAATAGAATAAGCTTTTTTTTCAAATTATACATGCATTTATACAACAAATAAGTATATGGATATGCACATAAGATTTTTTTAAATCTGTACAATTAGAACAAAATTAAAAATATTTTATGTTGCTCTTCGTTTTTTTGTTTTTCAAAATGTTATTCATTCATACATAATTTCATGAAAATTTTAAAGAACCAATTATATAGTGATTTGCTACTATAGTACCATAGTACTTTCACAGAAATTTATTTTGGGTCCAACTCCCTTGTATGAACGCTGATGGTTTATATAAAATTCTCTATCTAACTACATATCCTGATCAACTCAACTGTACTGATTATCAACTGCGATTAAGGGTGCGCTCTCATGGGATGCATGCATCGCGATGCAAAATTGATTTCGGCTTAACCTCATCACATTTTCGGTAATATTCGTGTTATACATTTTGCATCTTCTGCAAAACTATAGTTCGGTTCGGATGCATATTCACTGCAAATTAAAAAAAATGTTGCAAATGTCAATTAGATGAATCAATTTTCAAAAAAAAAAAAAAATAAATAAATAAATACTTTTCACTATTTAACCGAAAATTTAATAAAACACAAAATGTAAACAAAAAAGAATACCTGATATTTTGGCAGATAGTAGCTGCATGCATCTTCAATTAGGAAAATTTCTTTATTACAAATTTGCATCTCAATAGTGTAAATGAGATAGCATGCGAAGAAAAGAGTATATGTATTCCACCAATCAAAGTTTTGCATCGCAATGCATGCATCCCATGAGAACGAAACCGAACTATATCGATTCACAACCTTTACTGAACTGTTAACTATTTTTATCATCATTTTATGTACTTCCTTAATAATTATTATTCCACCTCTAACATTTATTCTATTCCTTTATTTCTAGTAACTTTCAATTTCAACATATTGATAATCGAAACTAATCGGCGCCTTTGATTTCTGTTTAAGTTAAAAAATTTTTTATGGAATTATGATAACAAAATTATTTTTCCAATACAACAAACCATAAGGTGCAATCATTTGACATAATTTTCGCTGATATATCAGCATCTACTTTATTTTCCTATAATATAAAAAACATAATTATAACAATTTTTATAGCACCAATTACTATTCTCGTCACTTTCTGATAACTTAAAAATCTGCTAAGTTTCATATGTTGACAGCTCGAAAAAATCTGTTAAATAAATGAATTTGTATTCCGGTTCTAAAGTTAAAGTATAAACCTGCTAAAAAATCTGCTAGCGAGCAGGTACCTTTTCCGAAGCTGTAAAGTTTAAGTTTAAACTGTAAAAACCTGCTAAGCAGAAATGTAAACAAACAACTGTCAAATAAAAAATTACATTTACTAAGAGTAAAAAAAGTATTCGGCCACCTACAAATCTTAGAAATAATCTAAGAGAAACATTCAACAAAATACGTATAAATCAGTTTTACAATTTATTTTGGTTTTTTTATTTAGTTTTATACAAAATATATAAATATTGGTTATTTTACTTAAATTCATTACGTAGCTAGAACAAAAAATAAATAAAAATTGCTTTTAGATTGTTTCTAAAATTTGTAGGTGGGTGAATACTTTTTTTACTCTCTGTAGTTATCTAATTTCTCTTATTTATTTCGGATTTAAATTTAAAGTTTCCGAAATCTATCATGCACCAGAATACGAAATTCAAAGCATCTCTGCTTTAAGTCAAATACTTAAATTAAAAATCTGCTAGTTAACAGAATCTGTTAAATCGACCAGAATAGATCAGAATAATTAATTTTAAGATCAGTTCTATTGTACAGTTCTTTCTTACTGTAAAGGCATAAAAAAAATTTGATTGTTTTTGATAAAATTCTTATCCTTATCATTTATTACCTACTTTAATATTTTTGTTTATAACACACATCCCAATTTCAAGACGTTTTATTACCATCCATGCAAGGGAGAAGACCCAAATGTCTTATTTTTATTATGTTGGCGGGATTTTTCAACATATGCATAAACTTACACATTTTATATTTCGTTTATTTCTTTTCTATCAATTCTGTTATTCGTCGGATGGATTCATTACACACTATAGCTGTGTTTCTTTCACATGAGCAAAGTACTTAAAAATCAGTTTAGTTTAATACTTCATTAAATTTTTATGTGTGAACTGCTCAAACAATTTTCCAAAAGTAGTTCACTCACTTTGTAAGTAGTTACGTTATTTCTTTCTACCAGATGTCTTTTTAGTTTCACATTATCCAACAAATGGAAATTGACTGTTTAGATTAGATTTCTTGGTATAAACAAATATCATATGGAGTGTTTTATATAAATTTTTCAAATTTAAAGTAAAATAATTTTAAGCTTATCTTTTGCTCCACTTGCCAAAATTATTTATGTTCCTTTGAATAGTTTGAGTCATTGCTAAAATAATTGCTCAGAAGTACTTCGCTCACGTGAAAGAAACACAGCTTATATATATTCATTACACATTTTGCAGGATGCATGAATTGCATAAGAAAAGAAAATAAGTTTAATTTTAAATTCGCAACAACCATACCAAATAAAGGATATTTCATGTGATATATTTAGTTTCCTAATTTCAATCAAGTAGACAATATTGAAGTGTTTTTGTTTTATTAAAGCAATAATAGACATTTTTTTAACATTAAACATTAAGTTCATTATTTGTAATTTATTTATTTTTTTATATATTATTTTCTTCAACTTCTTCAACCTCAACTGTATTTAGATATTTGCGAAGATTCTGAAATTCGTGAAAGGATAGAACAATTACGAAGTGAACAAGAAAGTAAAAGATTGGCTGAAGCACAAAGGCGTAGAGTACGAAGATCACAAAGTAACAATACTAGGTAATTATTAAAAAAATTATTTCAAATAAATATTAAATAGTTTTATACATGATTAAGAGTATTAATCTGCAGTATAATTTAGTCCAAAGAATTTTTCTTTTACAAATATTAAAAATGATCATTAAAATTTATATTTTTAATTACTTATTTCGGGGAAACTTTCGAATTGGGGCCGTCAGCTTTTGAAACGAGACCTTCCGATAATGATACTTTGGAATGTCCTCTTTTACATGCTACATGTCTTTATTGGCGCAAATTCAATTTTAAGGGCGAAAGCTTAAAATTAAAAAAACATTTTTTAAAAATTTTTGGTCCAAATTGGCATGTATTATAAAAACCGTTATTTCTCCGTATCAGAATTGAATTCGATCAGTTAATATACCATTTTAAAGAGGACTTCCTACTCTGTTTGTCACAGTTTATTTCACTTTGATTGGATTAGCGGTTCTCGAGATATAACGACTTAAAATCAAAATTTTGTGTTTTTTATAAATGGTTCAACCTCGGAATGAGAGATAATAATCTGGAAACTTATGTAAACCTTCATTTTGACATTCTAAAAGTTGTGTCAAAAGTCTCATAAAATCTCGTGTCTGCGTCGTAAGTTACTGAAGGTCAAATGTCACAAAAATCGGATTTTTTCGCGATTATCTCGGTTTCTACAGCTTCAACGATGTTAACATCTATTATAAAAATTGTAGAGCGTAAAATTTGCAACAATTTCTATTTTTTCATACGCTCAACCGTTTTTGAGATAGATAGATAGATAGAGGACTCGAAAGTTTTTCCCTTTATTAAACAAATTTAATCCACAGACTTGCAACGATTGCCCTTGGGCTTTGTTGATAGTTATTGCGAAAGCGAGTTGCACCGGGAACTGCAAACGTTTGAATTTGAATGACATATCTGTCAGGATCATTGGGATACGTGGCAACAGTACGTCTTCACCTTTGAATTTTTCAGTCAAAATTATTGCCTAATTAAATGCAAAATATAAAATTTAGAAAATGAAAACCATTTTACCTTTGCAGTTTTTCAAAATTTTCGTAGTTCACAAATGTATGGAAATGAACTACGAAAATTGAAAAACTACGAAGATTACTAATTTTACGACGTGAAATGAATCCTCTTATTGTTTGTTCAATGTGAGCCTAACATGAATTTCACAATTTACATAAATTCTTATGTCACCCACAACTCGAAACGTCATCATTCGTTCGCTGTAATATAAACTTTGTCACTTGCAAGGCTAACTAAAATAAAAATAAAAAAATTTGACACTTTGATATGTGTACATACAAAGTTTATATTATACTGGGTGTCCCGATTCAACATGTACAAATTAGTACCACGGAATTCTTTGAAATGTTTCATGAAAAAAATTGTACTACCAAAAATTTCTGTCTACCCTATTTTCGACGCTAGAGGGCGTTGAAAATTTTGATTTTTTTGCAGGACCTTCAAATACAAAATCATGTGTAACTTTTTGTACACCATACTTTGGAAAATTTAGTGTTCTAGAGAATAATAGGAAACTAAATGACCTTTCTTTTCATATACTATAACAAGTATTTTGGAATTCGGTTCTAAATAAAAAGAAATCCTAAAGTCAAAATTTATGACGAATTTTTTAAAAAATTTTGTGTATAAATTGGGTTCCTGAAAAATATTTGCACTACGAAAAAAGTTTTTATTTTTGGAATCGAAGTATAAAAACGTTCTCTTTCAAACAAAGAAAACCAGAGCATGATATCTTTATCCGTTATTGAGTTATTGAATTTGTACATGTTGAATCGGGACTCCCTGTATATTTGACTTTGTTGACACAGTTGTCAAACTCATGCTCATAAGTTAATACCACTACTAACTTGTATTACGACTGGTAGTAAAATCAAAACTAATACACATGTGAACATACAATTAAGACTAAGTTCAGCTAATACCTATGTGAACATACGGCTTATATGTTATTTTGTTATTTTTGGGATATTTGTTCTGTAGCACCCATAACCTCAACTCTGATTTTAAAAAAAAATTTCAAAAACCTTCCCTGGGATATATCTAATAATTTCCCAAATTTTCAAGGCGATTGGATTTATGGTTTTTGATTCTATAAAGGACATACAAACAAACATTCATTTTTATATATATAGATGTCAAGTCAATTTAATTTGTTTTTCCATTTTCATATGAGTACTTTAAAAGCCATATCATATCGTACATGAGTACTGTATTTATGTGTGAACATATTCATATGGATGGTTGTATTTAGTCGTTTTTCTGTCTATTTATTTGTATTTTTGTAACATTATTGACCTTTTCCTTTGGCAAGATCGTACATACATTGCATATGTACATTTTAAAAGAATTATTTTTCAATGAAATTATTGATGTTATGATTAGAAATTTTGTTGTTGTTATGTTTTTCATTTTTTGTGTTTTGTTTAAATTTTACGTCTAAAACACAAATTGTATTTTTATCACTTTATGCACTACAAAAATTATACAAACCAGAATAAATAGTACTAAAAATTGATATTTTATTTTTGAATAAATGTTTAATAATTTTTATATAGGTACCTGTACTTGTGTACATACATACAGGGTGTCCCGTTTCGGGTGGTCATCCGGCACACAGTAGATAGGTTTCGCCTAGACAAACAAAAAATCGTTCTAGAGGGAGGGGGGTAATCTCAACCGTTTAGCCGCTAGAGGGCGATGAAGATTTTTCGCACTCAATCTACGAAACAACCTTTAATAACTACGGTGTACTAGCTAGAAGAATCTAGTCTAAGAAAAATCTGAAGGAAATTCCCCCCTCTCTTCAATGATACCTTATATGCTTCTCCACGTTCTTTGTTTCAAGAGTTATTGTGTTTCAGAGACAGAATTTATTGATTTTTTGCCATTCTTTTCAGAGATAATACAGGCTGTGGGAGTAAAGCGCCCTCTATATTAATTTTTACTTAAATTAGCAGATAGCCCAGAATGTCCGCTTCATTTTAGTATTGTACAGTAAAGATCTATCTCTTACCAATTCAATACCAGCGCATAATAAACAATATTTGAAAAGCCATTTTTTAATAAAATACGGTTCTTTGATATGAGTTTTACATGACTTTACATGATTTTACACAATTCAAACACTAAAAAGATAGAACATGGAAAAAACTGTGAGAGATAGACCTTTACTGTAAAGGGCAAAAATGAAGCAGGTGTCTTAGGCTTTCTGTTTTTGTAATTTGAAATTAATATAGAGGGCGCTTTACTTCCACAGCCTGTATTATCTCTGAAAAATATGGCAACAAATCACTAAATTCTGACTTTAAAACACAATAACTCTTGAAACAAAGAACGTAGAGAAGAATATAAGGTATCATTGAAGAGAGGGGGGAGTTTCCTTCAGAGTTTTCTTACACCACATTCTTCTAGCTAGTACACCGTAGTTATTAAAGGGTGTTTCGTAGATTGAGTGCGAAAAATCTTCATCGCCCTCTAGCGGCTAAACGGTTGAGATTACCCCCCTCCCTCTAGAACGATTTTTTGTTTGTCTAGGCGAGACCTATCTACTGTGTGCCGGATGACCACCCGAAACGGGACACCCTGTATATCTGTAAGTCTGTACTAAAAGATGTTTAAAAAAATAAAAATTAGTACGAGTATATGTGTGCGAACACCTGGTGACAATTGAAAAGGCTGGAGTTCTGAAAAGGTATCACCCCCAATTCTCTTGAAGTTTTGTCCACAGAATGCACTTCGGACCTAAAACACGGGATCCTTGTCTTTTTTTGGCGTATCGCTCCTATCGGCCATAGTTAGCATTTTAATTCTTTTTTTTGCCATAAAATTCAAATTTTGCTAATAACTTTGTAACGGTATATGATACAGATATGTTATATAGCTCAAAAGATACATCTCAGGATGCTCTATATTCTACAAAAAGAATATTTTCAAAAAGTCCTAGTAGAATGATAATAGGTTCTTTAGATTTTGCAATTTCAAGTACTTGCGAGTACTAAAATGTGTCCAGGATAAATTATTAAAACGAACGACACAAAAATTATTCGTAACTACTTGCAACTACTTCCAGCTACTTGAAAAGTTTTCCATGGGTAGCTGCGAGTAGATGGTTTAGCACAGACGTTTACCTTTTCTACTCGCAAGTACTTGAAATTGCCAAATCGAAAGTACCTAATAAAAAATATATTTTGTGATTTTTGACTATTTTTATATTTTTTTTTATTTTCTCAAAAACTAGTAAAGATATCTGGACCAAATTTTTTGCATATATTAAAAAGGACATTGTACGCAAGTTTTTTCAATCAAAACATTGATTCTAGTTTCTCAGAAAATTGTCCTATAATTTATGTGTGATTTTAATGGTACGGTTTGTAAACATTATTGACATTAAAAAAATGTATTGGAAAACGTAATCCAATCAAAGCATCAAGCATTGGTATTCTCTTGCGTTTGTCACTACCAATATTCTCTCTTTCTTCTAACTGTTCTTAAATTTCTTTAAAAAAAAATTGCCTCTTAAAAAAAACAGCCCAATGCCTTTTTAGTTGTAAGATAGGTATAATTTTGTGCAATAAATGTTGTAAACGCACTAACTTTTCTAATAAATATAAATACTCATACATTCATCATTTCATTTGTATAATAAACGAAAAATGAAAGAAAAAACACGTTAGAGAATTACAACTAGAAAATAGAAAATTGCTTATGCGGGTAATTTTAGATGTCGTTGGGAGTACATACTAACAAAAATATGTAGAATTTTTTTTTCTCGAAATATTACGTTATATTAAATTATTTTTTTTCTTTTTTTTTTTTATAAACTTAATTGAAATTTTTATGGAAATCATTTTATTTTATTTAGTTATTTTCCAAAAAATATACGTATATACTCGTATGAGGGAAAAAATTTTTATAAAATATAAAATTGTGTATTACTTTAAATTGATTTTTTTACGTTTTGTCTTTTTTTATTTGTATTTTTATTTATTTTATTTTCTGATTCAATTGATGTGACATCTTTTAGTTGAATAAATTCATTTTTATATTTCGCTTATTTTTCTTTTTTTATTTCCCATTTTATTTATTTAGTTTCGTTTAGTTTTTTATTGGTTCTTTTTTGTTGTTTTCTTAATTTAGTTTATATATATGTACTATGTATAAGGCCTGTTTCAGAAAGTTTTAACGCATTTTCTAACTCGAGTTATTAAAAAAATAAAAAGTATATTTTTTTAAAACGTGTTGTCAGGGAATTCCTTTTCTTTTGAAAATATATAAAAATGATTTTCATCCAGAACTTTCATCGTTTGTAAGAATGTCGTCGAACGGATCAAATACAAGAAAAAAAATTTTTGAAAAATATTTGGATAATTCCGACAAATCTTTTCGTTTACGATTTCGAATACGATTTTCCTGCGCTACCTTGTGATCAGTTCTATTCCGTGAATGACATATTTGATGTTCCAGAAGATCAACGGATAATTTCAACAAAAAAATTCGGTCCAAAAGTATTAGTGTGGAAAGCAATTTGCAAGTTTGGACTTTGATTGAGGCCTTTTTTGCGAAATGGACAATTAAAATCGAGGTTTACGAGAAAGGGTGCTTGCAGAAGAGACTTCTACCGCTTCTACAAATATACGAGGATTTAAGGACTTTTTGGCCTGATTTAGCAACCAGTCACTATTCACGAGAAGCAATGAGCTGGTTCACAAGAAGACAGGTAGGTATTGTACCTAAAGAACTCAATCCTCCAAACGTTCCAGAACTGCGTACTGAGTTGAAGTAAATTGAGAGGTACTGGATTGAAGTAAAAAAAAAAATTATTGAGAAAAGATGGAAAATAAGCGAAGACAGTGGAAAAATTTAGAAATTTATAGATATCGGCATCCCGTAGGTTAAAAAATAGAAATATCAAAAATTTAATGGTCCATTTTAATAGAAAATTAAGAATTTTTAAAAATAATAAATTAACATAGACTTTTAGTACAGCAATTGAAAATATAGAAAATGAAGATCTTAAAAAATATGCATTTTTTTTTAATCTACTATACGTGCGAAGCAAATTCAAATAAGGAATCAAAAATGCGTTAAAACTTTCTGAAACAGGCCTTATATAACATATACGTAGGGCACACTAAAAGTTTTGCGTATTAAATAATGAAACAAATTTTTTTCAACAAAATACTTTTTATTTTTTTTCGAAATATTCCCCTTTACAGTCTATACATTTTTACATTCGATTAAACCAGTCATTAAAGCAATGGATCCATTGCTCTAGAGGTATCTCACAAACACTGTTTTTATACTCTTCGACAGCTTCTGTTTTGTTGGTGTTTTAAAACTTCTTCCATTCAGTTTGTTCTTAATTTTCGGGAACAAAAAGAAATCACATGACGCAAGGTCGGGACTGTATGGTGGATGAGTTATTTTTTTTAACACCTAAAGCAGTTAAAAACTCCTCAGTGACTGCTGAAGTGTGTGCAGAGGGCCGATTCTCGTTCTGTGAAAATGAGAATGAAAACATTTTTCAGTGAGAATCAATGAGTTAAAGGTTGTTTTTGGATTTCTTGTCAATTTACTTTATTACTCATATATCAATACCAACAATAAAGTCTAGTATTTATTTTATTTCCTATCGTAGTAGGCCTAACAATGAAAATTTTTAAACAAATTTAATGTCAATAACGTCAATTTGACATTAGTGAGGAAAATTTTCCAATTAATCCATTTCAGATTCATTTTCATCAGCCTTTCTCATTAGTTGAAACAGAATCAGTTTGCTTACAAAAATGAGAAATGAAAATGAAAAGTTTAGGAATGAAAAGAATTTTTGACATTTTTCAAAAAACGAGAATCGGCTCTCAGGTGAGTTATGTGCTTAGTACTGATACTGATATGTGATCTTGATCACCTATGATGGCATTCTGAAGTCTTTCTTTACACTGTTTCGATGTTAAAGATGATTTAAAATCGTAATAAATCATCACACGAATGTCTGTTCTTTTGAATTCCATTTTTTTTTTTTTGCAAACTATAAAACTTTAAAATTTCACTACAAATTAACTATTTAAGACAACTCTTTCCAACAAACACAATTAAGTGATTACTGACACCTCAAATTACAAAATAAAAACAATAATGGCGGCATATGTTCAAGTATTACCGTATGTCGTAAAACTTTTAGTGTGACCTAAGTATATGTTACATTTCTATACCTAGTCTTGCCATAAGTTATGTTACAAAATTACGCCATCAGGTAGCAAGTGTCCAGATAATTTTAAGAAATTTTTGAATTACTGTTGAAATGTTACGTGTCTCTAGTTTAAAAAAAATCACTAGAGTTTTTGATTTCAATAAGTAAGGATGGATTGTGGTGATTACGAAAATAGGGTAACGTGTATATTGCACTGCATAAAATGGGGAAAAGTAATACTGAAATTTTTTCGACGCTGAAAGATCTGCGTATCAGCCGCATGTTTGTTTACCGAGCCATAAAAATGTCCGAGGAGGATAATACTGCAAGTGACCGTACTAGGAGCGGCCATCCTCGAACAGTAAGAACACCTACTGCCATTAATGCTGTTGGAACAGGGATAAGGGGGAATACCCCGCGGAACCAAAAAATCGTATCGAAAGAAATGAACATATCGACGAGAAGCATGTCCAAAATAATGAAATCTAATCGGCATATGTCAGCTTATAAAAGGAGTACAGGACACATCTTGACAGACAACTTAATGAGAAATAGGATGATAAAAGCAAAAGACCTACTTTGCTTGCACGGCGACGATGGATATAAAAAAATTCTGTTTACAGACGAACAAATTTTCACGATTGAAGAAAAATGCAACAAACAAAATGACAGAGTCTACGCTACGAGCTCCGAAAAGCAGCCGACGCCATTGGAAAGATTGGAAGAGGTCATCATCCTGCGTATGTAATGATTTGGCGGGGGGTGTCCTATAATAGGGTTCACTGAGCTCCATTTTTACAAAAAAGGTATCAAAACTTCGGCAAAAATTCTACCGAGAGAACATTTTGGAAGGAATTGTTGAGCCTTTGAACGACACTCTTTTCAATGGTGAGCATTGGATGTTCCAACAGGACTTTGCGCCCGAACACAAGGCACGAAACACACAACTCTGGCTAGAGAATCATGTTTCAGAGTTCATAAGTAGTTTACAATGACCTTCATCTAATCCAAATCTTAATACTCTAGATTACAAATTATGGGGTCGTTTAGAGGAGCTGGCATGTAGAAAACGTCACACCACAATAGAGAGTTTGAGAGGTCGCTTGTCAACACTGTCAACTATTTTCCGATAAAAGACATGCGTGTTTGTATAGATGACTGGCCCCAACGACTAAAGGCTTGTGTAAGGCCGAGGTTGCTCATTTTGAATAAATGTTCGTGTTTTTTTAATTTGTATGTAAATGTGTTTTAATAATAAAGTATAAAAAGTTTGAAATTCATTGCGTTTTATTTTTACACTGTAAACAGTTTGTAACATAACTTATGGCAGGACTAGGTACATATTCCTGAAAAAGTGTTGGGACATATGAAAATTTTTGATAAAATAAAAGAATTGTTTAGTCGTTTTTTGTAAAAAAAAAAAAAATTATAAAAAAAAAACGTTATTCGTCTTTTTTCCAGTCAATTCTCTTAATCTGGGATCGTAAAATTTCAAAAATTTACAGTTGAATGCAGCGATATTCATTTTGAAGTTAGTTTCTCGCAGGATATTCATACTATACGAGTACAAATGTACATATTGCGTTATCGAATTTTTTTTTTCAAGACAATTTTTCGAAAGTGTTCGTTTAGATTCAAATCAAATTGACACTTTGATGTACGAAATAATAAAAAAAAAGTGTCCATATTTCAAATCTATATTAAAATAAAAAATAATCTAAATTATGTGCTGAAGAAGTAACAATAGAATTTAAAAAATTTGTGCAATCATAATTTAGAATATTACATTTAGAATTTATAGAACAAAGTTTTTATTGACGATTTTTAAAAAAAAAAAAATTTCTCAAACTTCCAATACATTTTTGAAAGAGTGTACATTTATTTGAATTAAGTTTCTTTCTTTTTTGTCACTTTTTTCAGTTTATCTTTATTTTTTTTTTATTTTTTCATTTTGCTTTTGAATTTTTTAGTTTTATTTTATTTTATCAATTTTCAATAAACAATCACCACAAAAAAAAGGGGATAATGATAGAGAAAGAGAAAAAAAGTTATTTAGTTTTTGTTTCCACGTAGTTTATTTCTTATATAACTTTTACATTCATTTTAGGGTTTTGTTAGATACACAATAAAAAAAAATCAAATTAAATTGTTTGTATTTATTATAAATTGTTTGTATTATTTTGCAAAAAAAATTGATTGAAAGATAAAATACTTTTTTTTATTATTTGTATCTTCATCACACCATTATTATTTATGAATGGTGATTTGATGTGATTTGTGTTCTGATTCGAAATGAAAATTTTTGAATTGAATTTTGTGCGTTATAAAAATTTATTCAATAGGTTCTGGTTTAGTTACACACAAAGATGAAGGTATATTGTAAACGTTTTTGAGAAACAAAAAGATAATAGCAGTTAATTGATTTCAAACTTTATAAGTCTTTTAAAATCTCTTCATGTGTCACATTTTCTGCTGCTTAATTTAATTAAGTAGAAATAAAAAATAACCCCTAGAAATATCAAAAAAAAAAAAAAATAATTACTTTTCATTTGCAAATTTATTTCCTGATTTTTGTTGTTACTCTTCCTTTTTTGGACTAACAATATTTTATGTGCCGCTCTTATGAACTAATTTTCATGTACATACCCATAATTTCTTGTTTAACAACTCATTTTTTTCTATTTTTTTTTTTACTTTTTCTTCTGAAAAAATTTTAGAGCACAATCAGTACGAAGAACATCTTTAAGGGATAAAACATTGACAACTAAAAAAGATGCTGTCGAAGAAACAAGATTACGTCTACAAGCACAAGAGGTGAGTTATTATTATTTATTTTTTTTTTGAAGAAGAAGAAAAGTAAATAAAACATTGTTATCAAAATATTGACATAAAATTTAATATATTTTCATTGTAACGATTTTATGTCGTTTAATGACGAAAGTTTTTGTGTAGGTAAGAAAATATTTGCATATTTTAGGGATACAAATTTTTTACCACTATTGGCTGTACATACTTACATGAAATTGGATGCCCGATTTTATTAAATAATTTCCGAATACATGTCTGAATACGGGCAGAGTATATGATTTCGTATATTTCAGCTTGCTAACAAAATGGGAATTGAAATTCAATGATAACGATCATACGACGATTATGTACTAGTTATATGTTGAATGTTTATTGATTGGAAAATGATCGCGAAATCAGTTGCTTGTTTTTTTTTTTATCCAAGCTGTTGACATTCATCAAAGTGTTTAGTCCCCATGTGATCGAAATCGAACAACTTGCTCCTATCGGTGTTTTCACCACTTGAATCGTTCCTGGGAACTAAGTTTTCGGAATTGCCTTTATTGCAATCGTCGTATTAGTTACAACTGTCTCTTTGTCGTGTCCATTTGAACAGCATTTTTAATGTTGGGAACATCCATAAGTCACATAAGGCTATGTTGAACTACATGAGACTGATGACGCTGTAAAATTGCTAAAAATCTAATTGATTTGACCTTTCCATCATTTTTAGTAATAAAAAATCTGACGAACGTAGAAAATAATCCATAAATTCACACTGCTCGCAAATGAAAACGTTTGTTCGGTAATTGTGGAAATCTAAAAAGTTTTTTAAAGATTATTGCTGAAACTGATGCCCATACTGTTCGAATACTTTTGATATAAACCTCGTAGTTTAAGGTACACACAATTTTTCATATTTAGTATTGAGTAATTTTTCATTGCATTATAAATTTATTTAAAGTAAAAATTCGCATTGTAAATAAATGTATTCGTCGTATTTATTAAAAACTCATTTCTTAATTTAATTTCATGTGTATAGCGTGTGAATAGTATCTGTTGCAATAAAAATAATTCACATAATTAGTAGTTAATCAGGATAGAAAATTTTTAATTTATAAAACATAAAATAAAATAAATGAGCGAATATAAAAAATCGAATATACTTACACGCATGCATCACCATAGCAATAACACAATGACTGGAAACATATACTTAGGTATGACATTGGTATTGGTATTTGGTACTATGGTATTACTACCTCTTACCACCTCTTACTCATGGCTATGTCGTAAAATCTATGTACATTCATGTTAATCGGTTGACTGGCTAAATAAATATAATGAAACAGTGGTAACAGTATGTTTAGATACAAAATAATAATAAACCCAACAAAACAACACTTCCTCTATCTATACATTTGTTGTGTAAACACCCAGGGGCATATTCGCGGTTATTAATTTCATTATCTGTATTCGTATCTCTCTATCCGTTTAACTTTACATACAGTAAAGAGGAATATAGTTTTGTATTGCGATACATTATAAATATTTAGGGAAACCGGAAGGCAAATTTGTTTTTGCACATTGTTAAAATCGTGGCAATAGCACAAGACATTTTTAAGTTGTAGTAGCTTGTTTATATAGGATGTGGATTGTAAAGTATTTGTTGTGGGAAGAATGTACATAATTCTAATCATACTCAGCCCATTGCACTACTATTGAACTATGTTTTTCCTTAGAAAGCGAAGTATACACAGTTCGACAATCATGATTTTCAGCCGCATATATTCAATGGCATTTTCGATAACCCCTATTTCTATATTACCCTAATTTTTTACTTCTACCGCATCAATTGTGAAAGTACTCGTATTTCAGCAATCCTTAGAAATAATAATCATTGACCAACAATATTTTTGCACTATACATACTTTTGGTCTGGAATCCCAAAACTTATTTTTTTTTTTTTTTTTTTAATAAAACTCGCCATTTATATAAATATTTGTAAATTCACTATGTAGTAAATCAGTCATTTGTAAAATGCAACAGTTTAATTTTGCACTTTATTTGTTTTGCTAGTATTTTTTATTTTTTATTTTTTTTCGTTTTTTGTTACACTAATAACTTCTCGAATTATAATTTATAAATGTGTTACATACCAATATTGCATACACAATTTTTACACGTAGAATACTATATGGAGAATAGCTATATGTACGTGGGTGGATTGATAAGTCAGGTAAAAATGAAACAAAATGTTAATTTTTTCGAATGTTTTACTTTTCAACGTAATCTCCTTTTAGAGCTATACACTTGGTTAGACGATGCTAGAGTTTTTTGATCTCGTCTTTGTAGTAATCTTTTCCAAACCCTCAAAATACGCCTTAGTTTCGGAGATAACCTCTAAATCAGTTGCAAATGTCCGTCCTCCAAGCCATGTTTTCATGTTTGGAAAAAAGAAGGAATCACTGAAGCCAAGTCAGGAGAATATGGTGGATGGCGAAGCATTTCGTACCGTAACTCCACCAGCTCGGCCATTGCAATGGAAAGGACGCTCTTATACGTTTTTGATCAATTGTCAATAAACGCGGCACCCATCTTGCCAAAAGCTTTTTCATATGCAAATGTTCATGCAATATGTTGGAAATTTGTTTATATGAGATGTTTACAGTGTTGGCTATCTCTCTCAACTTCACTCGTCGATCTCCCAATACGATATCGAGGATTTTCGTGATCATTTCTGGAGCGGTTACCTCAATTGAACGTCCTGAGCGATCAGCGTCTTCCGTGATTGTTCTACTACAACAAAACTTACAAAACTTAGTAAACCACTTGTGAATCATCTTAAAAATGACGGAGAAGATTCACCATAATACTTATGAAGGGAATTTTTCGTTTTCGTAATAGTTTTTTTGCTTAAAAAGCAATGTTTTATCAAGACTCTAAAATCACTTTTTTCCATTTTAACAGGAAAAGAACGACTTGTCCGGTCTAAATGACTGCCAAAGAAATACTAATTCAAATATCAGTATGAAATTTCGTGTGTATAACCTCAAAATAATAAACTGTCCAAACTCCAAACATTTTATAACTTGTATACGTGTGTTCGCTTCATTCACTTTTACCCGACTTATCAATCTGCCCTCGTATGCTTACTTACTTGTTCCATTCGAAATTGTATCAATTTTAGTTACTACATGGTTGAATGAATTTAATGATAATTTTATTATTTGTAAATAACGCTGACTTTATTATACTCTATTTAATTGAATTAAATTTTAAAAAATGATTTCAATTTCATCCACGAAATCGATATCCACTCATATTATCTACTTATGTGTACGAGCATGTACATATGTACATACATAGGTACATACATACATTATATCAATTACTCTTTTACTCAGTTGGAGAATAAACCTTTTTTTTTTTCAATTTTTTACAATTTTTTTTATTTTTTGTTCATAAAATGCTGTGAAATGTAAACAAGCCAAAATTATATGATAGAACACAACTTTACACTTTTCCTTTCTTCACAAAATGATAGATTTTCATTTGAGGGAGCAAAAAAAAAAAATAAATGAAAAATTTTATGAAAAATATGAGTAGATTTTTCATTTCAATTTTATTTACACTCTTATCCTTTCATATGTGCTCCCATTCGTATCCATTAAGTTTGATGCTCATAAATTAAAGAATATACTTATGTACTACTACTTATATACGAATACATATATGTATGAACTTTTATTTTAAAAATTTATTTTCATTTTTTAAACTTAGTTTTTGTGTGCAATGATCGCATAAATATGCTTACTTGTACACATGTAACTTTTATGTATATTTAACTGCATATAATCTGTAATATAATGTATGTATGTATGCATCTGCATTTTATTCTTTGTTGCTGTTATTTGTTAGTGGTCTTTAATATTGTATTTAAAAAACTTTAAAGACATTCTTTCCCAATTGAGCGCTTCGTTAACTTTTGACGCTCTCTAAAGAAGACTGCAGTCAGTCCCATTTTGTAGAAATGGTATCCAATGCAATTGCAGCCCAGCTGAACATAACAGGAATTATGATAATGCCTTGTTTCTTTCAATTTTCATAATCTCATATTCGAATTTCATCACTGGAATTTTATGGTTTTACTTTTGGCTTTGGTTTCGGGAAGAGTTATGAGAGAGCAGAAACGTATTGTATACATGTTTCTAAAAGGAAATTAATTCTGTTTCATAGAAAAAAGTCATCTAAGATGGTTGGGGCAAAAATGTTAAATTAATCTTCAAACTGAATCCATAAAAAGACGGAACCCAGTCTCTCCAAAGAAAAGTTATTATAAAAAGAACAAAGAATGTTGGAGAAAAGAAGGATAAAGGTTAATTATTGGCTATAGTTAGTTACTACTATTGCTATTGATGATGAAAAGTTCTGTTCTGTTCCGTTGTCAGTCAAAGATAAATATTGAGCGAATAATGTGCTTTATAACAGTTCCAGCCTGCTGCATTTGTCTTTATTAATTTTAATCCATATACCATAGGTATTTGCGTATGTACGAGTGTGTGACCAGAAATCCTTTGGGTATTCTCTATATTTATATTGTATCCAGTGTATTCTTTTGGACATCAGTTTAGTTTAATACTGTTGATTTAGTATTCTATTCGTATACTTATACACAAACATGTACACATGCACATCTACATATAATAGTGCATATCACGTATTTTTTGTTGTTGTTACAGTTGAATGCTCACTTATTCATTTTGGAATTAAAAAGAAAAAATAAAATTATAAAAAACGATAATTCAAAAAATGAATTTTTTTTTTTGAATAACATGTTTTCATTCTGTTTCAATTTCAACATTAGGTATATTTAGATTACAGTATGTGGATGGTGCCACTGCTACTAATACTAGGACTAGCATTAAAAATCTAAAGTTTATAGTTAAGTGTTCAGTTCATTTTTTATTTTCATTCATAATAGACAGTTTTTAAGTTGCATTTTGTTCGATTCGATCGATAATTTCTCGTCATACACGAGAGTAAAATACATATCTACAGCAACAGTTACACTGAAAAAAAGATCAATATTCTCTTTAAATTTGATTTATATGTATAGTTTATTGTTGAGTGAACTTTTAAATTTTATCTAAAAATGACAGAAATCAATCCTAAAAATAGATGCGTTGTGCATATATTTACTGAAGTGCTTTTTTTTTTCTAGTTTTGAATTTTTAAAAATTAAATTTAAAAAAAAAATTTTTTTTTCTGAATTGTAAAATTTTTTTGCAGTTGTTTCACAGCTTTATCATTGACAAAATTGCATATTAATGATGTGATTGTTATAGAAAAAAAAATATATATTTTTAATGAAATTAAGTGAAATAATGACCATTAAATTTTAATAAAAATAAATACTTATTTTACATGAATTTATACACCAGTCTCTTTAGGGTTTGGATTTTTGTGTTCAAATAATTTTTTGAATCAGTGTATTTTTATTAAAAAACAAAAAACAAAATTTTTTTTAACTAGAGTTTGTTTTCAATATTTTACGTGTTGATTCTCAAAGGATATCAGTTTTATGTACTTCATTATCATCATATTCTTCATTATCACATCCTCATGTATTATACATATTATAATATTTTCGGTTTGAATGTGTTTCTTTCAGATTTCATTTTATGTAATTCCTTTAAATAGACTGCATACAATAAACGTATTAAAATCATCAAATTAATAATTATTTAATTTTGTATAAATATTGATTTTTTATGCATTGCACATTTGAGAATACAATCAATCATATTTACAATTTTATTGTACTCATATTCGGTATTCGTATTTAAATAATTTGATTTTTATTTTCATATATGTACATAAAAAGTAAATTAATAAATTTTTGATATTAAAATATTTACGTATAGGTATATATCTGTCTACTTATGTAAACAAAACAATAAAATGCATGAGATGAAAATATATTTTTAGTTTCAATGAAAATAATTCAGAATAAATTTAATTTTATACATAAAGTGTTGGAAATAAGTCGAGGTACAAATATAATTTTTCAAAATATTCAAGATTTGGATTCGAGATATCTGCTATCTTGTGCACCAGATATCTCCGAAGTTACTTAACCGATTTAAATGAAATTTGAAACACAGATGCATTGATAGGAATTGTGGTGCTTAACGGAGCGTTTGTTTTTTAAAAATGTCCTTGTTTCCTTTTTACAGGGTGTCGAATGTTGTCAAAATTGCGATTTTTCGGCTTCCAAATGCACCTCGTACAGCAAACACTGATTGACCTATTTCTTTGAAATTTTTAATATAGGTAACATGAAGGATATTGTGGTGCTTGAATATAGCACATTTTATGATTTTAGGTTCTGAAGTTTAGTTATAGTTCTTAAAAAAGGAGAGGGTTTTTTTTGAAAAATCGTTCAACTTTGACTTCTATTTTCATACATTAAATCTTCATATATCTATATGATTTTGGTATCAAAATAAAATTTGCACTTTTCTGAAGTGTTTACAAAAAAAGTATAAAAATCTTTGTTATATTTCCATTTTTATTTACGAAATAAAATTATGTTTTTTTTTTCATCAAAATATTCAAAAATCCATTTTTATTAGCGCCTAAAAGGTATGCAAAGACATTTTTTAAAATTTTTGTATGTAAAATCGTTGATGTTGTTTTCAAAATTTTTCAAAGTCGAAACCTACTCTTAAGAAAAAATAAATAAATATTCGGTCATCCCATAAATATGTACATATTTATTACATATTCATATTCAGGTACAAATAACTATTTGACAGGGTTTTTCCACCAATATCTATAAATAGCGCAGGGTTATGTAGTATGTATATCTTTATTCTTATTCTAATTTTTCAAGCCCATTTGAGTTTAATGTAGACTTACTTCGGCCAAAATTTGAGCGAAATCCGAATGTTACTGTTGAGGAATTACCAGAGACGCTCGAATCCACCGTCACTTGAAAAATATTGGAAAGGTGTTTTAAGTATGGGCAGTGGGTACCACATGAATTTTCAGCCGCCAATCTTTAAGCACGAGTCTTAACGTGCATTAGTCTTTTATCAAGACTAAAATATGAAACATTTTTAAAGAAAATTGTGACAGGAAGTGAAAAATGGAATTTTTCCTCGATAGATTATCACATATTTCGAAGTCTGCAAAATCATTTAGACAGGAAAGTGCTATCTTCAACAGACGAGGTCGGAGACGACCTTAATAGCTTTTTTAAGTCAAAGCCAAAAAATTTTTATGCAAGTGCGGAATACGAAAATTATTGGAGAAAAGGTGAAAAAATGTTGTAGAAAATGAAGGAAAATACATTCTCGATTGAAAATTAAAAAAAAAATGCTTTTTTTGACTCTTTGTAAAGAACCCGCATTACTTTTGGGCTTATTACCAATATTTATTAATTAAATTAAAACAAAATGTTTCTTACATTTTCATTTTTTCAAAAATCGGGTAATTTGTTAATAATAAGAATTAATAAAAAAATAATTGACACAAAATTAAAATAAATTGCATACATTTTTAAAAATACAAAATTCGAAAAATTATGTAAATTAATTATCTTGAAAACTGTGACTTATTTACAACACTGTATATTGAACGAATAAAAATTGAGAACATTGTACAAATTCAAGTTTTCAGAAATATTTGAATTTAAGTTTTTTAACAAAACAACTGTATCTTTCATTTCTACGTAAAATTAAGTTCCGGTAACCGGCACTGATTCAAAAAAGTAGAAAAAATACCACGAATACCAGGCAGATTGAAAAGTACCGGGCTTGACTTACAGGTGGCGCACTATATATCAAAATCTTTTGTTTTTTGACAAGTACATTTCTTAAGAAAATTATCTCTAAAGTTTCATGAACATCTGTCAACTAGTTCGTGTTTAACAGCTGTTGAAAGTGTATTATTATTTATTTCATTCATTTTTTAAAAAATGGAGCAAAGTGAATTTCTCATAAAACATTATTATTTAAGAGAAAAGACGCCGAAAAAACAAAAGAAAAGCTTGATAAGTATTATGGCAGCTCTGCTCTATCGAATACAACTGTCAAGAGGTGGATGCAAGAATTTTTGGCCGTACTAGCACAAAAGATATAACACGTTCAGGTATAGGCCGTCGGAGATGACTACTTCCGAAATAATTGAAAAAATCGAACTTTTTGTGAGCGACGATCGAAAATTAAAATTGCGTGAGATAGCTAAGATCGTAAAGATCTCATCAGAACGTGTGTTTAACATTTTACACCATCATTTGAATATGCGAAAGCTGTGTGCGCGTTAGGTGACGAGTCAGTGTTTGCAATTACAATTTGGGCATTTTTCAATTGACCGAGTTAGGCTACGAAATACATCCGCATCCCCCTCATTCTGCAGGTATGGCCCCGTCCGATTGTTATCTATTTCCAAACTTGAAGAGATGGCTCCCAGGTAAGCGGTTTTACATGAATGATGAAGTAATAACGAAAGCAGCCTATTTTGAGGAGTTTGATGCAGGCTACTATAAAAAAGGTATCGAATTGATTCAAAACCGTTGGAATCGTTTTATCGAGCTAAAAGTTGACTACGTTGAAGAATAGTTTCAAAATTTCCAAAAAAAAGTGTCTTTTGTCAGGCCCGGGACTTTTCAAACAGCCTTACATTAAATAACATTTCGAAAACTGAGTTCTCGGACTGATTCAGTAAGTGGAAGCATTGATAGGAGTGCGATGTTCAATTACATGAAAATTGGGATCTCATGTGATGAATGACAACAGACATATAGTTTCTAACAATTTTTGCAAAAAAAATATATATATACAGGGTGATTCTCTATCGGATGAAAACCTTGAGACAGGTGATTGTTCGTGCCGAGAAACGAAAAAAATTGTATCTATTTTTTGTATTTATCTAAATTGTATTTTCCGTTTTTTTCCATGAATTTTTGACTTTGATGAGCCGTATCTTCAGCACTGCTAGTCCAATTTAAATTATTTAGACATCAAAGTAAAGAGCCATTGATTCTCTTTCTAATGAGTGCAGGATGACTCAAAAGTATTGAGTATTTCGTGAGTTATGGCCAAAAATACGGAACAAGTGACTTGACCTAAAAAAAAAATTCGTAGCCCCGTAACTCCTCACCCCTTGAGAATAGACCTACAATTTTTTTCGTTTCTCGGCACGAACAATCACCTGTCTCAAGGTTTTCATCCGATAGAGAATCACCCTGTATATATACTCGTATATGAAAAGGAAGGAACTTATTGAAAATATGACAAGAATATTATATGTATAATTTATCGTTGAAAGAGTAAAATTTCTTATTTTGTTTAAATTTGTTTTTAGTGAACTTCGCACGTGTGAAAAATAAAAATGAGAAATTTTTTAATTATTTTTTTGTACAAAACAAAAATTAATTCTGTCTGTTACAGGCTATTTTGTTATATTAAAGTTATATTTTTACTTTGTTATCATATTCCTTTTATAAAATTAATTTTCATGTTTTTGAAGTACAAAAAAGAGTTGCAGTCATAAAAGTTTGTTATGGACTCTCTAAATTGAATCAATTTTTTTTTTTTTTTTGTTTAGAGAAAATTGTGCAGGAAAATATCTATCTAAAAGAGTAAATTAAATACATAGTATAGGAATTTGTGTTGGAAAAGTTTTAATAAAGTTTTTTGAATTATTTATTTAATACACAGAAAAATATATGTATACGTATGTATATATTGTATCTAGAAATTTAATGGAAATGAAAATATTCTCAAGTTTTTTAATATGTAAATTTATAAGTATTTTTTATGTTTATAATAGTAAATTGTTTAAAAATTGAATATTCTAATAACTAAGTACTATTGGTACTATGTATGCACTATATACATATAATGAATTTAACAATGCACAGAGAATAATAAAATCAAACTTTTCTCCACAATACTTATAATAGTAAATAGCACACAAGATAAGAGCATCAAATTTACACTTACATATTACTTTTACTTCTCTACTAGGCTGTTCAACAAGTCTTTGGTCTTGTTACGAAAACATTAAAATTAAATTCAAAATTTAACTTTTTTTTAAATCGAAATAGTCTTTTTTTTTTTAAATGCATACGGGGGCAGGTCAAAAATGTTTTTGTGGAATGGTATATTTTTGTAGGGGTAAATGAAACTTGTTAGATTAATTTTTCAATATAATCACCTTTATTACTAATGCATTTTTTACAACGCTCTGAAAGTAATTCTAATCCTCTGAAAAGGGAACTTTAATCTTTAAAAACCTTCATTACTTCATCGTTTTCATTCATTCATTTTCACTTTCACTACGAGATCACTTTCCTTAAACAAAAAATTACTAGATAACATATTAATCTTAAACTTCGTTTATATACCTTCAAGGATCCGATCTGTCGGCAGTATAAAATCAAATTCGGGAAATTCACAAAAAATATATCAATCCGCAAAAATTGTTGACCTATCCCCGTAAATATATTTTGTTGATCTTTAAGATTTTTTTAATTAATTTTTCATTTGAATGGAACCGATCACAACAAAGTCATATTTTAAAATATGAGATAGGAAAAAGTCACAAAAAACCAAATAATGGAGAATATGGTGGATGTGACATCAGCTAATATAAGTACCATGCGTTCGGTAATGTCGAAAATATTGTCAATTGATGGATTGAATGATTGATTTGACTAATTTCAAAAGACACTTGATTTTTGTGTGATCAAACATGCAGTCTGCGTAGTTGACATTAAAAAACGGATTGAAAAAATAAATATAAATTGGAGTGATTTTTAAATTAAAGTGAAATAATGGAGAAAGTGAATTTATATAAATTTATATAAATTATGATTAATGAAAACAAAATGTGAGATAATAACGAGCAAAACTTTTTAACAGAACAAAACAAAATAAAATCTTTGTTTTCAATTAGTTTTTTTACTTTCTACATAACCTAGACACGTTGATGTTTGCAGATTGCAGCATGTACTTATCACCTGCGTTATCTGCACGGCTTTTATCAAAAATTTGGTTCTATCGATTTTACCGAACGTATGATCTTTGCAATCTGCATTACCGAACTTTCGACATTTGTCACTGCTATGCAGTTGACAATACCGAACGCATGGGTAGTAACACTGCACAATAAAGAAAGAAAATAAAGAAAATAAAGAAACAGGCTTGAAAGGACAGCTGGACTGTTGATAGGCCTCAATCAACAACAACAATACTGTACAAAGTAATCTTATGATTGATTTTTTAATTGTTGAAGTGATTCTGATGTTTAATTTGTATGTACAATCAAAGACTAAAGAACTAGTACCCAAACTCTATAGTACCCGTTACCAAAACTCAATGTACATAGCTATACAGTACGATGAAAATTATACGAATTTTGAATGATCTGTAAAAAAAATATACACACAAGCACAAAACTATTATAAGCAAATAGAATATGATCTGCATCAGTTAACAAAAGAAAAAATTATAGCCACTGATGTCGGGCACCTATAATGTTAAAAGGCAACATTATACAGACAACCACACAACAATCTATCAATGTAATACCCGTCACTCTATCGTATTGTATTGCCTTGTTCTGTTGATAATAACAATTTCATGTTGTACAGTACACAAATACTATATTACTACAGTAGACTGAGTTATTAACATTAGAAAAAAGGCTATAGCCACTGATGTTTGGTATCTCATTGTCCAGCTTTTTTTCAGATTTTATCAACTTGGAACGTCTTATATAGTTCTATAGTCTTTGGTACAATGGATTCAAATTTCATCGCTTATTATTTTTTCATATTTTTGTTTTCATTTTTCTAAAACTATACCAATCGGTTAAATTTTCTAATGAAATTTTTTGTGGTACAGACCAAAAACTTATCGAACAGCCCGGTATGTTCATGCATATGCATATTTTGACTTTTTATTAATTTTTTTTTTTTCGTTAATAGAATTTCTTTTCATATGAAATTTTTCATATATTTCTTTAAAAAAATTTATTTCTTGAATAGTAGTATATTCACATTTGTATGTATGTATATACTCGTATATAAACACATAAGAGTATAAATGTCAGTTATTGTTTTCAAAAATATAAAAAATGGGTTGGAATTTCATATTGAATCGAATAACCGGTAAACGAAATGATTCTAATGATGATAACAATAATGGAATTCTTGGGTTGAGATATGAATATAAGGTTTGTGTTTGTGTTATTTTACAATAAATTAATAATATATACGTACACATGTAATAGGAATTTCAAATCAAAATCAATTTAAATATATTTGTTAGTTATTTGAAGAATTTATTAATTACATTACATACATATGTATGTATCATACATACTTATGTATGTAAGTAAATACGTGTATCTATAATAACAGCTTTGTGATAAAGTATTAAATTTCAAATAGTGTCAAATTCAAATTTCTATTCAATTTTTAATTGCAATTAAAAATATTTTCATACATATGTAGATGCTTATGAGTCAATTTTTATGTCAAGTAGAGTTGAATAATATGCTTGCTGGTGTAGGTAAAAATTCTGATGCAGCTCTCATTATTTATTGAAACATATTTAAAGCAAATTATACTGTCGGTTGTCAAAATTGTTTAATGTCACGTGATGTCATTAAAATTGTATGCATCATAATAAAAATTATCTGTCAAAAATAAATTAAAAATTGTTTGAGGTTATAACAAGATTGAAAAATTAAATTTCTATTAGCATTTTAGCAGGTATCAGGTAGTACAACTAAATTTTAATTTTATTTAAATCATAGAATTTCTGTTTCGTTGCTTCAATTGTGTTTAACTCATTAGAAAATTCTGTATTGATAGACTATGGGTACTTTCATAATGTAAATCTAAGGACGCATTTACATTATATCCATTCTTGCATTCTTGTTCATGTTTCTGTCGTATATTTTTATATGCGATGCCTTTTAGTAGTATTGCCGTATACTTATTTTATGATTTTCATTCTTGCTTTTATGTTTGACATTTTTCATTAAAATTAAGTTACAAATTCGATTGTGATAAAAAAAATAACTAAAAAAATATATATACATATAAATTTTTATTTTAATTGATTATTAATTGATTATCAATTATTTAAATTGATTATTATTGAGTATTATTAATAAACCTATAGCAGTATTGCATTTTTGTTGATGGTGAAACATTCTACTAATTTTGATTATTAACATATTGGCAACACTATATTCAAGAAAGCAAGAAAGTAAACCACCTCTGAGTTTGGTTTGCTTTCTTGTTTCCTCTTGTCTCCCCCTTCTATACTTCTCTTCTAAGTTAATGACGTCACGTTCTTGACTTTCAAGATAATGTAAATGCGGGCTAAGATGATTTGTGCTATCTCGTATGCATATGGAAGCATGCAAGTTATTTGGTGTACCAGTTAATTCTTGTGGTTTTTGTTCAAAACTTGAGCGTTTATTTAAGAAAGACATGTACAATAGTGTCATTCAAAGTATTGTCCATCGGACGCTAAAACTTTTTCCCATCTTTCTGGTAATTTATGAATTCCGTCCCAAAAAAACTGTGCCGGCTTGTTGGCCAAAAAAGAATCAAGCCAATTTTTGATTCCGTCGACTGAAGTGAAGGTTATTCCGGTAAGGGCGTTCTGCATCGATCGAAAAAGGTGGTAGTCGGAAGGAGCAAGGTCCGGGCTATAAGGCGGGTGAGGCAAAACTTCTCATCTTCTATTTGCCAAGTAGTTTTTACCCGATGATGCCATATGGGGCCGAGCGTTCTCGTGATGAAAAATTACGGACTCATGCCTGGTCTCATATTCTGGCCACTTTTCCTTTTCATCTAGCAACCAATTTCCAACTTTTTGTATGAATCCCAATGCTTTTAAACCATACGAAATGGCTGATTGGCTCACTCCTAAAGATTTCGCGAAATCTTCTTGTGTTTGACAAGAATTTTCTTCGAGTAACGACTCCAATTCTTCATCTTCGAACTTTTTTGGCTGTCCAGAACGTTCTTGGTCTTCCAAGCCAAAATCACCAGTTTTAAATCGTGTAAACCACTTTTGACACGTTCTTCAGCTAGAGCATATTCACCATAAATGTCCACCGAAATACGATGACTTTCGGCAGCAGTTTTCTTCATATTAAAGTAATGAAGAATAATTCCTCGCAAAAACACATTGTCAGGCACAACTTTCGACATATTTGAGTTTAAAAAAATATAGTTTTTCACGGTTCAAACGAGTGACATATACTGAAAAAGACGCACAATGACAGCAAGCTTTCCAACGCATGTTCAAAATATTGGAACGATGGAATAATAATCAAGTTACGCCGTCTCTTAGAAAACCGCACGAATTAACTGGTACACCCAATAATTTATTGACGAAAAATAATTGTTGCCAATAATTACTTTTGTTCAATTTATTTTCTATTTTTACATTTAAGTAAATGGCAATACACATGTTCTCCTTATTTAAAATTTAAAACTCAAGTACATAGTTGCAAAATTTTCTTTGTAATATTTATTCCTTTTCTATTGATAAGATTGAATTTATGAAAGCGGCCTATATTTTATTCATTTTAACAGTAGCTTAGCTGTATGAATTAAATTGATAAGGTTGGTATGTGAAAATTAGTAGGGTAGGGTATTATAAATTGTAGGAGATCTGAGCATTACAAAATTTTTTTGTTTTTATTAGTTTTAGGAATAGTTTTAAGCACATTGATAAATAAAATAAAAAGATGAATAATATTAGGCTGTTTCATATGAAATGTCCAATTTTGATGTATAAACTAAAACACCTTATATCTAATTTTAAAATTACTTCTATTAATCAAAATATGCTCCATTCGCATCAATGGTCTTCTGCCAGCGGCTTTCCAATAGAAACATTCCGTTTTTAAAATATTCTGAATTTTTAGAATTTATAAAATCTTCAAAGGCATCCATGACAACTTGACGGTTGTTGAACACCCGGTTTCCCAGAAATAGCTCGAGATCTCTGAATAGGTGAAAGTCCGTAGGGGAAAGGTCAGGAGAATAGGGTGGATGCGGGAGAACCTCATACTCCAACTGCCTTAGTTTTGTGACGGTAATAATCGAAAAATGGGGTCTAGCGTTGTCGTGCAAAAGTATTGGACCAAAAGTGTGGTACCCACTTATCCAACTTTTTTACTTTGCCAATAGTTGACAAGTGCCGACTTATTGTCGCCGGAGACACTTCGAAGTGAGCCGCAAGCATTCTTATCGTTGTGCATGGATTTGTCTCAACCATTGATTTTAGAGCCTGCTCATCAAGGACGGTATCAGGTCTTCCACGAGGCTCGTTTTCAAGATCTTCATCTCCTGATCGAAATTTCTTGAACCAACGGCGAACTGTCCTTTCATTACAGCTTTCCTCCCCAAACGCCTGGTTAATTTTTCTTGAAGTTTCTGAAGCGTTGGTTCCCAATTTGAACTCATAAAGGAATATTATTCTTTTTTCTCTTGTAGACACCATTTTGAATTAAGTACACACTATTACAAAAAATAAAACTTAGAAAGCGGAAAACCAGTTTTTTTATGAGTGCAACCTACCTCTTTCACTTTCACAAAATAACTTTAAAAAATGACAATTACCTTTTCACTTATCAACAGTTTATTGACGACTAACGCGAAAACGGACATTTCATATGAAACAGCCTAATAGATGAGCTGTTTATGAATTCTTGTGCAATATAAATGATTTAAAGTTTTCAATTTACTATTATTTCAATATTATATATATTATTTATTATGGGGCGATTCTCTAGTAAAGAAGAGGACACTTTCTAAAATTTTTCATTAAAAATAAGAAAAATTGAAATTGTATACATTTAATAGTTTTCATTTTATACACAACAACAAAAACAGACGGTAACACGGCGACTCGCATAAAACACAAATATTTTCTAACAAAATTTTTCGAAATGTTAAAGAATTTATAATTACCGTTTTAATCATTCCATTACTCTAAATGTTTATGTAAACATTTCAATAGAAAAATTCTTATATGTAATTTCTAAAAAAAAACTAGAAGAAAAATAAGTGTTAAAGTTCGGATACCGCAGAAGATAAAACAAAGTAACGCGGAGAATATTTCAGAGAAATGCGTGATTATAATCACTAGAAAATTATAAATGAATAAAGAAATTATTAATGATTAATACCAATACTTGTGTAAAATATCTTAAAATACCTATCTACATATAAAAAGGGAAAACTTCTCCGTATTCAATTACTATTCAAAACAGTAGTTTTGTGAAAAGAAGTAAAGAAATTTTTGTATTTGATCGATCGTGTTTTAGTACAATTTTGTGCATATTTGGAAAATATAAGTGTTTTCAGTGCATTGCTAAATACTCAATTGATATTTTTACTTAATTCTTTTAGATAATTAAAATTTGTTTCATTTTTTAAATGAATTCGCAAAATATTTTCTGACATAATGTTAGTTTAATTTTTTTAGGTTTTGATTTCACTCCACAGAGAATGACCGATTATACATATTTTTTTAACTATTCCAACTACGGTTGAATTTATTTGAATTTTAGAATTTTGAATTAGTAATAATAACAAGCCAGTAGATCAGCTTAAAGCCGTTTAAGACTTGCCACTTTGATAAAAAATACTGGATAGGTGTAGGCAGTTTTAGATCTAAATTATACACTCAATTCTATATATATATTTTTTTTTTATTTCAAAAAAATGTAAATATGTATATTATAAATAATATTTACATAAAAAAAGAAATTAATGCTTTAAGGAAGTTACTACATTATTTTTATTGAAATTTTTTGATATTAACATTTCTTCATTTCGTTATAAATTATTTTTTAAGGTATTTATTGGACCTGAAACAGCAGCAAATAAAACAGAATCAAAATCATTCATCGGTAATGATGTTGAGCTATCATCATCGAATTGTAGGAATTTTGAACAAAACAAATCATCTACATCAGTTCCTAATAATAATGCAAGTAGTATAAATGTTGGTACATCAACAACAGCAGTACCAACAGCGACATCATCGTCAACAGCAAATACAGTCACATCGAATGCATCATCTGAACCAAATATTGAACATAATGTGAACAGTAATCGTCGTGGCTCTTCAGCATCAGGAACAGCATGTGGTGAAATAACAACATCATCAACAACGACAACAACAACAACACCTACAACAGTTGTAGCACATAAAAATTTCGGAATTGAATCGATGAAAAGAAATCAAAAACATATATCATCTGGTTCTGATGAACAAGAATACGGTTGTGTAAATGGAAACATCACAAACAATCATCATCATTCACATTCACAACATAACAATTTTAATAATAATACAAATGGTAGCAGTTCATCAGTAGCCCAGCAAAATAATAATTCTTTACCTAGTTATGGATCATTTAATGCTATGAACAACAGTTCAAGTAATAATAATTTTAATAGTAATAATAGCAGTGGTACAGTAACAAATCTTTCAGAATCACGAAATGATGATGATGGTAGTAGTGACCATCAAAAATTAGCATTATGCCATTATGATGATCCACAAAACAAAACAAAATCATTAGCAACAGCTTCATTGAATTCAACAAGAAAACCACCAGAAGGAAAAGATAGTGAAGATTTTTCAATATGGAAAGATAATAATAAAATATCGTCCACATCGAATGGCTTCCCATCATCATTCAGTAGTTTAGGTAAATTTTCGTTAGGTGAATCATCTGGAAGTGATTTGTATTCAACGAATAACACAGATAATGCAGCAAAAATAAATGTTCAAGTTACTGTTCTTGTTGGTAAGTAAGTTCCTTACATATGTATGTATATTGTTTGATAAAAATTTTATTTATTTTGTAAATGTAAATGATGATAGTTTGATTTTTTTGCTTACCTATTATTAGAGGTACCGTCTACTGTCTACATGTTCTGTTTTTCATTTCATTTGTAAAAATTCCAAAATTAAATATTAGCACTGAAATTTTTTTGAGTTTAAACAAAATAATAAAATAGATTAAGGTAAAAGTATCAAGCCCTGTTTTCATTTCGATTTTTTTAAATACACATCCTCTTATATGCAATCAGATCCCCAAAAATTTCGGAAAAGAAAAATGTAGTTCATTTTACAACTTTACTTTGATGGTTAGTCGGTTGGTTGCAGTGGCAGTCCGTTTCAAATCCCTAAGAAACAGATTCAATTAGCACTTTGTGTGCCGTTTTGTTAACACAAACTCGTGGATATTGGTTGTTTCTTCTAGATCTAGACTATAGCCATTTCGTCTTGTTCAGGTAGTAAATTAGACTACTCACCCTTAGATTGGCTACCTTCGTAACATCTTCGAGGAAAGGCTTACCGAATGCCCTTAGTCTAGTTTTAACTAGTGCTGAACTCCTGCAAAGATAATGTAAGAGAGTTTCTATCTCAGAATTTTCCTTGCAGCTTCTAAAGTGTGTGTTATAAGGTAGACCTAACCAGGCTGCGTGTTCTCCCGCAGGCCAGTTACCTGTTGGAATTGCCGTGATTCTAGCGATCTCTCGTCGGTCTCTACCGATATGTGATAGGGTTCTTTTCCTATCGAATTCCGACTAAGTTGCTCTTGACACAGAGCAGATGGATAAATTCTTCCACCTATTTGCCTCGATAAGTAGTGAAGGAAGCCAGGTCTCTCGCTTTACACTATTTACCGGGATGTTTATAGGTACTGTTGTCGAACGGTGTAGAGTTGAGCCCTGTTTCGTCAACGAGTCAGCCTGCTTGTTACATTCTATGTTCCTGTGACCAGAAATCCATATGAGGGTAACTTGAGTCTTACTCGCTAGACTATCTAGAGCTCTTCTACATCTTTGAATTAAAAGCTACCGCTCCCAGAGCTTTGATTGCGGCCTGGTTATCGGTACATATAACGACGGTTTTTTATGTTGTTTCTTTGATATGCAAACAAAAATGACACATAAAAGATAATAGATCTAAGAATTGTTTCAAAATATTTAAAAAAAATCGTTTTGTTACCTTTTAAAAACTCAATACTTTTTCCCCAAGATTAGTTTAAATCTTATTCGTCTATAATTGTATTTGGTATGCAAAAGCAACATTGTGCTAGAATTTTCATTTTATATGCAGTACAGTGTAATATTTTTTTGATGATATTCGTCACAATAGATTACACATTTTTATGAGAGTAGAGAATTGAAAATGGCATCGTAAACACAAACAACTACAAAAAGTAAAATATAATGTACATAAATATTTATAAATATGTATGTATATGTATCACATCACCAAGAGTGTTCCTGTATACAGTATACACAACTAAAAGAAAAATATTGCGTTTTCGTGACAGAATAAAAAAGTGCAGCATAATAACATAGTGGGGTATAGATTATTCTGAATATGTATGTATAACATTATACAGTGATGAACAAAACATGTGTAGCTTAACATAATCAAACTCTTTAACAATACTCGTAAACATTGGAAATGATAATGTAAATTTATTTTTCATTTATCATTTTTGTAATATCTAATACTTAAGATTCTCTTTTTATAGTCTTGTGATCATCTTACACACATTTAATTTTTTAGTGCAATTAATGTAGTTGTTACTGATTTAAATAAAATAAAAAAAAAAAAATGAAAATTGAATTAATGTGTTGGATATTTCAAAATATTTTCTCAATTTTCCCAATTTACTTTTTCAATTTTGGAATTTTCATTAATAGTCTAGTCAAATTAGCAGAATAAATGGGTCAATCTCGGAATGAGAGATAATAAGCTGGAAATTTGCATACATACCTTCATTTTGGCATTCTAAAAGTTATGTCAAAAATCTCATAAAATCTCGTGTCTGTGTCGTGAGTTATTGAAGGTCAAAGGTCACAAAATCAATTTTTCGCGATTATCTCGCTTTGTACAGCTCCAATGACGTTAATATCTATTATGAAAATTGTAGAGCGTAAAATTTGCAACAATTTCTGTTCTAACCATTTTTTAATACGCTCAACCATTTTTGAGATAGAGGCTGGAGAACGTGCAGCGCTCATCCATACATATTATAATACAAGGTCAATAGTGAATCTCGGTGAATAATACCTTGTATAAAGTTAATAAATCATTAAAATATTAATAATGAATTATTTGCATTATTTATTAATTAAATACATTATACATTGTAAATATACTTAATAATATAATACAATATATTGTGAAAATAACTGTAAAGTTCAAACGCATCAACTGCAATTAATCGATGTTGGATAAATTTAAGACTACATCAAACTTGTCTTGTAAATACAATTTGAACATAACCTTGTTATAAACAGAGCAATAGCAACAGCACTCAATATAACCATCACACCATGTACCTAACTTCTTTTTCATTTTATCATGTAGAAATACTTACTTTTCACAATCAACTGACATGTTTCACAATTATTCGAAAACGAAGTTCGAAAATAAATTTTATTCAGGTTGATAAATAAGGTAAAATTATATTCGGCTAAAATAACTACTATATCCGACGGATAATCTTGGTTAATGAATACAGCCTTAAACAACAGTAATTTTCAATTTAATTTAATTGCATGCATATACCTATGTTTTGTTTATCACTGTTTGTATAGACGAATGTACACAAGAGATATGTATACTTAATATCAATGAAAAACAAAAACACACTTTATGAATTATTATTATTATTATTTTGAAAATTTTCATTATAAAATGTGCTGATGCTGAGTAGTATAATAATGTCACAGATAAAATGAATACATAATTACTATTACAACATTGTCATCATCACATAATTTTTCATATCACGATTATAAAACATTTATCATAAATTTTATTTTAAATTTAAATTTTATTTTTTGGGAAAAAGAAAAAAACAAATAAAAGACTTTTTTGTATAGAATAGAAAAATGTTTCTTGTTAAAATAAATTTACGAGAACATTGATGAAATATTCTTTTTTTTAAAACAAAAAAAAGTTGTCATAAGTTTTTTACCAATTTTTAATTTAAATTTATGTTTTGCTATCATTATTATTATTATTAATTTTTTTTATTGGTCGCTTAACATGTTCCTAACATTTATATCATTATAACTATTTTATTATATTTTCACTATTTTATGTATTTTTTTTTTTTACTGAACTAAAATTGGTCTGTGTTAAGATTAGGATTCGAGGTATCTGCTATCTTGTGCACCAGATATCTTCGAAGATACTTAACCGATTTTAATGAAATTTGAAATATAGATACTTTGATAAGAATTGTGGTCCTTGAATGGAGCACTTTTTTTTAAAAAAATGTCTTTGTTTTCTTTTTACAGGGTGTAGTTGTCAAAATTGTGACTTTTCGGCTTCCAAATGCACCTAGTACAGCAAACACTGATTGACCAATTTCTTTGAAATTTTGAAAATAGGTAGCCTGAAAGATATTGTGGTCGTTGAATGGAGCAACTTTTTGATTTTAAGTTCTGAAATTTAGTTATAGTTCTTAAAAATGGAAAGGGTTTTTTTTTTGAAAAATCGTTCAACTTTGACTTCTGTTTCTATACATTAAGGCTGATATTCACCAACACAGATTATCTTTTATCTAAGATAAAGTGTATTCATCAACCTGGATAAAACACTACTCGGATATTTTTAAGACAACCTCGGAGTGGTATTATAAATATCGTTCGAACATAACCTTGTTATTAACAGCAACAGCACAAATAAAGATAATGTAGTTATACTGTATTATCATCTTTGCATATAATTATCACATCACAGAACCTTTTTTTCATTTTGTAATATAAAAATACAATCATCTGACATGTTTGACACACATTTTCGACCCGAAAACGAAGTTCGAAAACAAATTTTATCTAAGTTGATGAATAAGCTGAAATTGTATCCGGCTAAAATATATCCGACGGATATACCCATGTTGGTGAATACCACTCTAAATCTTCATATTTGTATATAATTTCGGTATCAAAATAAAATTTGCACTTTTCTGAAGTGTTTACAAAAAAGTATAAAAATCTTTGTTATATTTCCATTTCTATTAACAAAATAAAATTATGTTTTTTTTTTCATCAAAATATTCAAAAATCCATTTTTATTAGCGCCTAAAAGTTATGCAAAAGCATTTTTTAAAAATTTTGTATGTAAAATCGTTGTTGTTGTTTTCGAAATTTTTCAAAGTTGAATCCTACTGTTAATCAAATTTTATTTTAAATTTAATTTATTTTTTAATAATTTTTTTTTTTGTTTTTGTTTGATGTATTTTTTAAGATACTCATAATTTAGATAATGGTTTATCTGGTACAACATTAGCTAGTTTAAAAAAGCAAAGATCATTATCACGTTCGAGTGCTATAACTGAAAATGGTTCTGTGATAACAGCTACATCACATCATTGTATACCGCAATCATCATCGACTGGTGGTGGTCAATCGATTGAATTATCTTTGGGTGGACCATCATCATCAACAGCAGCTATAACATCATCATCATTATTAAATGAATCATCATCACAAATGCAACAGCAGCAGCAACAGCAATCCCAACAGCATTCGTATACAAATGATTATATAAGATCATCATCATCACAACAAACATTACCATCACCGATAGATTTGTCGTCTAGCAATAATATCAATCAACATCAACAGCAGCCAGTAATTAGAAATAAATTTTGTGGTATAACAAGTGATGTTGTTAGTGATAATACAACATCAAGAAAATGTTGTCTGCTTATGTAGGTATTAACGTTCTCTTTAGTTATTTATATTATTCTGATATGTTTTTCTGTTATTTATATTATCTTTCATTTATGTTATTTGTTAGAAAAATGTTCTTAAAATTATGAGAAAAATAAAAATTAATATATAAGTCTTCTATGTAAAAAGGAAAATACGAAAATTATTTATCAAATTATTTAAATTTTATTAATAAATTATTTAATTAGAATCTGTGTATAAATTAAAATTTATTGTATTATAAAATGTAGATATTATTTAAGTTATAATTATATGTATTAATAATTTTGTTTTTGTATTCAATTATTTTTTTTATTTGTAATGTAATTATTATTTAATAGTTTATAAGAGAAGAATGTGAAAATATGAAATAAATGTTCGTCAAATCCTAGAATATGTATATGTATTGGCCGTTTTCGTTAATTCAGATTTTCAACTTTCTGACTATCCGGTCAGCTTATCCACGTTTTAAAACTGATTGTAAAAGAATGAATAAATTCAATTAAAAAATTTCTGTTTATTTTTTAACGCTCTGTAAGTGCTATCAAGTTATTGTTAATTGAAAACGTACCGAATAATGATCTAATTTATCATAATTCATATCTACATACTTCATTGAACACACTTGAAACTCATATGAGAAGCATCACATATATTTCAAAAGCGACATGTCCATTTTGTTTGATATATCAAATGAAAGCTGAGAATGCACTCTGCTCCTATATTGATTTGAATTAAATTTTTGTTTCAAAACAGCCTAAATGTCATGTTAAATTGCAAATGTAATTAAGTAAACATATCAAATATTTAACAAAGTAGTAGTACGTTTTCGTTCATTTATGTAAAGTGACACATTTGTGACATGTCGCCTTTTGATATAATGCTGCTCATATCAGAATTTCCGAAGTTTGAGTTAAGTACTTAATTAGATCTGAATCACCGAAAATGGCTATTATATCAATTTTCCATCTAAAAACCTTATGAAATTTGGCTTCAAGTAATTCAAATCAAAGTCAAAGTAATGAAAAATTCAAGTCAAAATACATATCTTCAAATTAAGCTTTGAAAACTTTTGGAAATTTAGTAATTTTTCACTAAAACTGCTTAAGCTGGTCTAGTTGAAAATGCACTTCATTGTCCAAGAAAATATTTAATAGTTTCGTTAAATTGCTTCTCAAGTTGATTTCCTTTTTAATTATTATATTCGTTTTCATCATATAACACAATGCATGCAGATTTCTGATTTGAATTACTTAAAGCCAAATTTAGTTAAACTTTATAACTTAACAGTTTTCAAAAATTCTGATGTATTGATGTCGTCTACCAAGTGTAAAAAATACTAAAATAAATATTATTTTCTTAAGTATTTTGAACTTATAAAAAAAAGGACATACCTAGATTTCTTAATAATCTATTAAATATTTAAGACATTATAACTGCCTAAACATCACTCTGATGTTTAATTTTCATAAATTTAGAAAAAAAATCATAGGAAAAATAAAAACATAAAACATAATATGAATGTAAATATGAATTTGTCTTTTTATACAATCATAAAAGTACATTATAAATGCAAAGGAAAATTAAATTGAAAAATACGAAAAAAAAAAATAAATAAATAAAAAAAAAACATTTCTCTTGAATTTTATTTTGTTAAAGAGAAAATTTAAAAGTTTATGGAACGAAACATAAATAAATAACCGAATTTAGTATTAGTACATTACATATAACAAATCCAATGGTTTATCATAATAAGATAAGAAGAAATAATTGAATTCGTTAAAATAAAAATTCAAGAACTAAACAAAAAAAAAAAAAAATATACATATTTCGAAAATTTAAATATCAAAAAATTAATTTGATTGAACTTCTAAAATTTTACTCAAAATATTAAAAGTGACATGAAGTGAAGTGAAAAATTCAACATTACGTTGGCTGATTAATTACATACTTATCATAGTTATTATTTATGTGTACGTAGCGTAGAGGTTAAGTTTGTTTAGTCAGTCAGTTATTTAATATCGTGAAGGTGTCAGAAGGAGTCATCAAATATTCCGGGTGAGTCGTGGCATGAAAAGGAGGGAATACTCATTGATTTATACTTAAGTTACGTATTTCATGTTTTTACTAAAGCGTCATGTCATATACTGTCATGTCATTGAGGAGCAACTAATCAAATAGTGTTATTATGTCCACGAAACTAAATTGTTAAGTATTGGACGAAAACCTGTATATCATTTAAAGTACACTAGCAAACTCTTTGGTTTTTCTTTTGTCGTGCTTAACGACATAAATGAATTAAATAGGACATCTCACTTAAATCGTTTTATTTGCGCAAATCAGTAATAAAAGCAAAAAGGTTTTGGACTTAATACGTTTTGATGTGTTGAAGATAGTGGACATAATACGTTTTGATGTGACTATCAATTTTTGAGACGAGCTTAATCTGCTAATGGTATCTTTGAATCAAGATTTTTTTTTTTGATTTCAAGAACAAGCAAAGATAAAGCATAAAACACAAAAAAATCTGTTTTGTCCAGATATGGACATAACACTATTTGATTAGTTACTCCTCTTTATAACAATCATAAAGCTATTTTCGTTAAGTTTCTTCCGTCATTTCACTTCATTCAACTTTTTATTTTGACTAAGGTTTTAATTGTATATTAAAAAAATATCTACGATTTTTTTTAACGAAACTTTAGAATTAGTAAATCTCTAAACAAAAAAAAACAATAATAAAAATAAAAAAACATAAAATAATAATAAAAAAAATTCGACAAAAACTTTTTCAATAATAAAAAATAAATTACATGTATGATACATATAGATATATGAAAATATGTAGCATTTTTTAAATTTTTATTAATAATGAATATAAATGTAAGTGGGGCTGTGTTTGTTTAAGGAAAATTAAAAAAAAGAAACAAAAAACAAAAAAAAAAAATTGAATAGAATAAAAAATTAAAATACAAAAGATAAACAAATTTTCAACATAAAAGATAAAATTATTTATTTGCAGCTGAATACACATTAAGTACATACTCGTATATACATACATACATACATAATGTGCGAACATAAAAATATAATTAATCAAAAAAATTAATAGAAAAATTAATTTAAAAAAAAACAAATACAAACGTAAGAATATAATTTATGTATATAAAATCGATAAAATATCAAAATATATATATTACATACATACATACATTACATATGTATGTATATATGTGTGTCTCGTACTTAGAAAAAAAAAATATTATAATTAATTAGAATTTTTAATTAAAAACAAAAAAAAATAATTGTATTGTAATTATTATAAATAATTTAGTAAAAATTTAGTGTGTAAAAGTACATACATATGTATAAATGAGAATGATAGGAGAAAGAAAATTCGAAATTAAAAATCAAAAATCAAAATTATCTATGATATTAATTATGATTAATTATTATTATAATAAATTATTATTGTAAATAAAAGAAATATAAATTATTATTAAAAATAAAAAGGAAAATAAATTTATTGATTAATGATAATTTTTTTTTATCTTATTAATACATATATTGTCTATTCTATTTAACATATCAAATTAGATGTCTACACACTACAACCGGAGAACTATACATCGGAGACGAATGATGTTTTTGAGTGGCAGTAGCCCCGTAGTACATACATATATTATTTGCGCATCGATACCTATACTGCCGTCGTTAGGTAGAAGTTCGTATCTGACATTTAGGTAATTTTGAGTTATTGAGGTTTTTATATTTTGTTTTATGCCACAAAAGACGATCAATTTAGAGAAATAAGAAAATTATTATTTGTAAGAGTATATAATCGGGAATCTTTGTCCAAAGAATTAATTTCATGTTTTATTTAGAAATGTGTGATTTGTGTGATTTGATACATACGATCTTTTATCATATCTGTAAAAGTCAAATATCTGTATTTAGAGCATGTCCATGTAGTATCAAAGCAGAAAGTCGTAAGTACAAACTCAGATATGAACTTTTACCTTAAGATAAGCCAGATTTTGTCAGATATGACTTTTTAATTTGAAAAATGTAAGATTTTCTATCAGATACGATATTTGAAGTGGCGAAAAAAGTGCCTTAATGTTCATTTATAGCTTTCTAACTTAGAGAATAGATGCATTATTGGTCTAAGATAAAGATTTTACATTTAATTCATATTTCGAAATTTTGTATATACGATCTTCTGCCTAACGACGGCAGTATAAGCTACTTATAAGCCCCATTTCCAATGAGCCATCTATGTACCATCCATGGTCGTTTAACCAAAGACTATAGAACTATATCTTACATTGTTTTTTCCTTGTTTTATCTTTTTTATTGTTTGAATAATTGTGTAAAATCATGTAAAATCATGTAAAACCTAAAAACCATATTTTGAAAAAATGGTTTTCCACACTTTGTTTATTATGTGCTAGATAGACCGTCACCATCGTACACTAACTCACAATGTACGGACGCAACTCGATTCAGAGTATATAAATTCAAAAAATAATGTAAAAAAACAGTACAAATATATAATGTTAAAAATAAATAAAATAAAAAAATCAATTCAGTAAAAAATTCAGCCCTTTATCTAAAAGGGACCATATTTTATGACCAATTTCTTTATAAAAAATATACAGGTGTTAAAACAAGATAGAAAAAACACACACCAACAATTTCATATCACTGACATAATTTCTTCAATGTATTGCGTTTTTTTTCTACATAGATTTAGATAGTAAGACACTTTTATTTTTTCTTTTTGTTTTTGCCATTACTTCTTTTATTCACATACAGAGGATATTTCGTTTTAACTTGTATATAATTTCTCTTACTAACGCATGTTAAAGATGGCCGGCCAGTTTTTTGTCTGTTTCATTTTACACGTGTTTTTACACCATGTGCTCAGTTTTAACCAGATGTTATGACCAGTGGCGGAGCCAGTAGTTTTTCCTTGGGTGTTCAGATTTTTTAATAAATATACAGATTCATTACACAAACAATAATAATTAAAACAAACTACCCTTAAAAATTTTTGGTCCAAAATGGCGGGTTTTACGAAATCCGTTATTCATCCAGATCAGGATCTTTGACTGGATTAGTTGATATACCATTTCTTCTTCTAGAACTTCCTGTTCTACTTGTCACAGTTTATTTCACTTTGATTGGATTAGCGGTTTTCGAGATATAAGGACTTAAAGTCAAAATTTCGTGTTTTTTAAAAATCACTTTTTCAACTTTTTTTGATTACGGTATAACTTCTAAACTTGAAGGATGACATAAATATTTTATTCTTTCATTTGAAAGGTTTATTTGTCCTCTTTCCAATGATATTATATTTATGGATAGAGACTGCATAGATAAAATATAAATGCACAAATATACAAAAAATTGCGAAAAAATACACATAATTTCATGCATTTTCATACATATTTGAGTAATTATTTCAAAGCTTACTATTTTTCGTAGTATTATTTACCTTTTACTAAATATGTATGTACGTAAAAAATTCAGTGAAATTCAATTTTATTTACTATTTACAAAAATATACAAAAAATTCAGTTTAATATTAAATTCAGCTTTTGTTTACCCTTCTACTAAAATTTATATAAGTTAAGTAGTAAAATTAAGCTTCATGTGGTTCCATTTACCTTTTACAAAATTTTATATAAAAAATTCAGAAAAAAATTATTACTAACTTTTTTCTAAAAAATTATTTTGTATGAAAAATGTGTATTTTTTCGCATTTTTTTTGTATATTTGTGCATTTATTTTTGATTCCTATAGAATCGATCCCATATGTCTGGCTGTGTGTACATGATCAACATAATGGAAATGTGAACCAACAACGCAACAACATAACATGCATGTAAAATGTACAAATTGTATTTGTATATTGTATTCTGTATTCTGTATAAAATTAATTGTAATTGTACTGCTGTACATTCTCTGTACATTTACATATTTCTTATAAGTTTATAAGAAAAAGAAATTTAAAAGAGAAGAGTATTAAAGAGATCAATATATGGAGTTCCACCAACTTACATTACAAATTACAATACAATACAATTACAACTCAAACAAGATGTTTCATAATAAATGATTATATTCTTCTCTCTTAAATTTCTTTTCTTATATAAAGAGAAGATATCTTATAATTTAACGAGAAGAGGAATTTCTTATAAGTTTATTATTATTAGAAAAAGAAATTTAAAAGAAAAGAATATAAATCAATGTATGGATGGAGTATCAAGTCAAGATGTTTCATAAATGTTCATTTCAAAATATGAACACTTAAACAACTTCAACTTGATAATATAAATTCAAAGTTTTCTGTCGCTTCATATATAAAAATTTGAACCAGATTGATATATAGAAAAACGAACTTTAATATGTTTGTTTTAAAATGTGAACACTTAAACAACCTCAACTTGATAATATATGATAAATTGAAGTTTTTGGTCGGTGCATATCTAAATGTGAACCCGGCTTATATATAGAAAAACGAAATTTAAAAGAGAAGAAAATAAATCAATATATGGAGTATCAAAATTTTTCATATGTTCATTTCAAAATGTGAACACTTAAACAACTTCAACTTGATAACATAAATTCAAAGTTTTCCGTCGCTTCATATATAAAAATGTGAACCAGATTGATATATAGAAAAACGAATTTTAATATTTTGTTCATTTCAAAATGTGAACACTTAAACAACCTCAACTTGATAATATAAATTGAAGTTTTCTGCCGATTTATATTTATATTTGAACTTTAGTGAAGTAATGTATAGAAAAACGAATTTTTTATTGTTTTCTTGATCTTTTACGATAAAAATTTGTTTTTGAATTTGTTACAAATTTTTATGATCATGTTCATATAATTTTAGGGTGTTCACTGAACACCCTGAACACTACCACCCTCCGCCGATGGTTATGACATCATTCCTGATAGGTAGTTTATGGCAAAGTAGAGGTAAAGGAATATAAAATGTAAAATAATTTTATACTGTGAAGTGAAATTAATTGAAAGTGAAGTGAAATGCTTATAATTTGGTGTTTCAAAATTAAAATAATTTCATTATACTATATATTAAAAATCTAATAATATTTAAAAACAATTAAAAAAAAAACTATTAAAAAAAATTTTTTATTGGTGAAAAATAAATTAATAATTTGAATAAATATTAAATATAAATACATAAATAATATAAATTATTTATGTATTTCATAATTCATAATTTAATTTCATAATTTTATTAATTTCTGTATATTTTTTTATGCATGAAATATTAAATGTTGAGCTATTGAAACGCATTCATATATGCCGTTTATGTTATTTGCCCCATTTACCCTATAGCAAGCTATATAAAAAATAAATTAAAATTGGGGGAGCTTACACATACTAATAAAATTTTATTTCTCTTTCTAACTAATTTTTAGACCTAATTTTGATTTTCTGTCTACTTTTAGCAAAGTGTCATTGTATTTGTGAGAAAAAATTTGAAAATTGAAAAATAATTTATATGAACTATCTTTTCTTTATGTCTATATTCTATGCCTGGGCTTTCTGCTTATGTAATTAGAAATTAATTCAGCGGGCGCTGTAAATTCTGCTAAATTCTGACTTTAGAACACAAGTAAATAAAACTGTCAGCATACCAACTTCCAAGTCTCGTCTCACGTGAGAGAAAATACGACTGTCAGCATAGGGCCTAATAACTCTTGAAAGAAATGACGTAGAGGAGCATGTAAGGTGTCAATAGAGAGAGAGAGTGAGAGTTTCCTACAGAGTTCTCTTAGAGTACTTTCTTCTAGCTAGTACACCGTATTTGTTATATGGTGTTTTGTAGAGACAGTGCGAAAAATCTTCATCGCCCTCTAGCAGCTGAATGGTTGAGATTATCCCCCCTCTGTAGTACCATTTTTTGTTTGTCTCGATGAGACCTATCTACTATTTGCAGATTGGTCATTCGAGGAAGGACACCCTGCATAAATATTGTTTAATCAATATACATGTAAATAATTATTTCCCTGTCTGAAAGATTTTTGATTTTAAATAATATAGAAAAACAAAAATTTTTGAAAAAAAGAATAATCAAAATCGGAATTGTTCTCGAGGTCGAGGACTTCCGAGGAAAAACCTTCAGTGACGCGACTATTTTTACATATGAAATTTTTAGAAAGGGTCGTAAATTTTTGTACACACTTTTTTTTTTGTTTCTTTTTTTCATATTTTTTTAATAAGTATTGCTTCCACAATTTGTCCCCACACAGCAATATTGGCAATATAGTTTGTTATGTCAAATAATTGTTACTGTCGTCCAAATATTGTTAGTATAGACGCAGGGTTATAAAATAAGTATGTATGTTCTGTCTAAGTGCTTGAAGCATAAGATTTGAATTTCTGAATACCGTCGTTCATTCCAGTGGCGGCTCGTGACCAAAATTTATGGTGGGGCTAATGATTTCAAGGGGGTCCACTCCATCCAAGAAGTAACGCTTTTAGAGGGTTAGTCCATATTAATGATACACTTCCCCAGAATATTGTTTTTTGGAAAATAAGTTATGTATTTTGGGCTTCTTTCAAAATTTACAAACTTTATAAAAATAAAACGTTGAAAATACTTAACAAAATATTTTGATAGTAATAATAAATATCTTTAAAAAAACCAACTTAACAAACGTTCGTAAACTTAAAAATATGGATTTGTATCATTTCTGTATAATCTAACATTTCATTTAAAAAAATACTCAACACTTCGATCTTTCTCTTGACCAAAAACAAATTTGCTAAAATTTGCAATATTATATTTATAATTTCTCTGCGTATTGAAATAACTGCAAAGGAATTTAGTCGACTTTAGACTCCCATTATATTTAATTTTAGATTTTAATATTTATTCAAGTACCAAAAACCCCTCTAGATACCAAAATGCTGATAGGATTCATTTAAATATTCTTGACAATTTTTTATTTTCATTTTCATCGTTAGAAAACTTGAAAATTTCGGAAATGGAAAAACATTTCAAAACATATTATCGCTTTAAATGGCGGTTAGTTCTTTTTTGAAATATTTCTTCAAATCGAACGGGTAAGAAACACAAAATGTTTTAAAATGTTTGGCGAAAAACTTAAAATTTAAGAAATTTGTTTGGGTCTGCAACATAAAAAGATAAATTATGAACAAAACTCCTAGAACGTTTGTGTTGTGATGATATCATAAATTAAATTCGATATAATTTATTCATTCGAATGGAACTAGCGTAAAACATTTTCAATCTTACATACCATTTACGCTGGTAACCAATTATGAAAATCCGTAAAACGACAAAAATTGTTCAACTGGCTTTTCTCGTTATAAACGAAAAAACATTATTTTCATTTTTCTATGAAAGGAAAAAATTCCAGAGTTCAAAATTCAAGAGAAGTGTAATTATTTAAAATGAAATGATTTTCAGTCTCTAGGAAATTCGTGTCTTATCCAGTATGCAAAAAAATTGTTAAAACTCAAAAGCAAAAATGTTTGAATTGTAAAAATTATAAACTTGAACAATTTTTTCTTAATTAAAAATTATACTGATCAAAAAGAGGAAAAAACGGAGTTAAGTTGAATTTGAAATAAGAAATTAAAATTATACTTAAATTATTACAATTTTTTTTAATTAAAAACACTTAAAATATGACGGCTTTTAATTTTTAACGGATATTTTATTCGACTTTTTTAAATATAAAACGAACAAAAATTTAAACAAACATCCTCTGGTGGATGCATTTGCTAATACGAAAACATAAGTATACATATTATATACATAGCTATATGTATAATGTATAATATATCTATATCATTCATACTTCATACTTTGCTTTTGAACAATTTAAACCATATTCAACATTATTCAACATAATGGACTGACGGGACTGTAAACCGATTAGCCCCATCTCATATAAATTATTTCGTGTTTGTATTAACGCAACAATAAAAAATACATAAGACTGTTGACTGAGTAATACAATCCAATATAAACTTTCCTTGTATGTTAATAATATATATAAATATAATACATGTCAATCTTTATATAGATCAAAGAAAAGAAAGAAATGAAGGAATAGAAGATAAGCAAAGCAGTATAAATACATACATACCACCATTTACTTCACTATACCGCACAAACAATAGAAATTATGATCATTGTTTGTGCTGTAATACAAAAATGAAATATAATAACAATTCATATGAGAGGGCTAATTCAAAACAGCCCGGATCGAGCACATATAAATTGTTTTTGTAAAATCAAAACTGAATGAATTAAAACGAATTATTCATTCTTCTCACAGAGTTATATGGTGAGTTCATCCGGGCTGGTAGTGAATTAGTCCCGATGAATAGACAGTCAGACAGTTTGAATGTTTGATTGAATGGTAATTGTTATTGCATGTATTTGTATTGAATGATGTAGAAATATACATTAATACTGAGTGAAACGGAAATAGAATTATAATGTATGGTTTATTCGAACTTATTTTTCATACATTTTTGTTGTACATAACTAATATTTTTAATTAATTTTTAAAAAAAATATTTAATAAAACACAATTTTTATTTATAATATTTTTTTATTATGTTTTATTTTCAAAATCTTGTTTTATAATGAAATAATTTTATTAATTAACTTATTTTTATATATTTTTTTTGATTAATTAATTCTAATTGACTACTATGTTTTTATTTAATTTTATTAAATAGATAATGTAACTCTCCCTTCGTTAAGATGAGGATTCTCCTGAAACCTTTAATATATTTTTTTTAAATGCTTAAGGTAACTTATATGTACTCGTACTAGAATAATACAAAATTTTATGATTTTTTTAATTCTTGTATTTGATTCGATTTTTTTTTTTTGTTTTATTTGTAATTTAATCATTATTGGTTGTACTATTATTAATAATATGAGGATAAGTGAAACTATCTGAAAATTTAAGAGGACGTTTAATATTTATTGGATGGACATTTGATAACTTGTATTTTCTGAACTTAGGTTGTTCTTTATGTCTTAAAGATTTATAGTTTTTTATATAACCATATTGTCTTGTTTCTTCATAATCTTCTCTATTTTTGTTGTGTTTTCCTAATCTAAAGTTTTGGGCTTTTATTAAGTTATTATATATTTTTTCTATTGGTATTGTTCCTTCTTCAGCATTTAATGGTGTACATTTAATAGTGTTATGGTATTGGATATTGTAATATTTTACAGCTTCTAACATTTGAATTCGTATGGGATTATTTTGTTCAAGGTTCAATATACGTATTTTTTCGGTTAAAGTATTGTTGAGTCTTTCAACGTCTGAATTTCCTGTATGACTATTCGGCTTGACTAAATGTAATTCTATGTTTTCTTGTCTAAGAAAATCTTTGATATTGAAATTATTAAATTCATTATCAGCTACTATTTTATGAGGTTTTTTATGATTAAAATACATTTTTAATTTTTCTATGATTTCTGTATGATTTTTATGTTCAAGTGGATATGCTGTTGCAAATTTAGTGAATTTGTCTATAAAAACTAAGAAAATCTGTCGTTTATTTGTATAAATATCTACATGTATTATTTGATTTTTATTAGTTGGCATTTCTGTTTTTTTGAATTTAGGTTTAATAGGATTTCTATCATATTTCCCTTGATTACAAATATCGCAGTTATTAGTAATTTTATTTATTATTGTTTTAAGTTCTTTGTGATATACTTTGGTTTTTAAATCTTCATAAAGTGCAATTATACCGGGATGTTTTTGTTCTTTGTGTTGTATGGACACTATTCTAATTAATTCTTCTTCTGTTGTGACATCTTCTGCAAAATATGTACATTTTATGAATTTGATGTTAGGGAATTCTCTAATTAATATTTGTTGTATGATATTGAATTCATGATCTGTTATTTGAGTATAAATGGCTACTTTATTACTTGATAGATAAATTTTTAATATTCTAATTATTTCTTCTGTTGTTGAATTTGGGTGTATATATATTCTTCTATTTCCTAATATTTGTTCGAATTCTTGTGTAAAGTTTGAAGTAATTATTATATGAGTTTTAAATCTATTGACTATTGTATCTAAAATAGGGATATGGTCATTTTGTTCTTCTCTTTGAGAATGAATAGTAGGTTGAAGTGAAATATTATCATTGTCGTTTTCTGTGATTAAGTTATAATTTATATTTTCTATTAAATTAGAATTTTCAGTTTCCAGAGATTGTCTCCTTTCGTTGAGATTGAATGTTTCGGTCAATTTATTTATTTCATGATCATCAATATTTATTCTACTAAGAAAATCTGCAATTTTATTTTCTTTACCTTTAAGATATTCAATTTTAATTTTATATTCTCCCAAGGATAAAATCCATCTTTGCAATCTGGGATTTAAATTTTTTCCTAAATATTTAGTGTGTAGCCATTTCAATGCTTGGTGATCTGTTTGCAGTTCGAATTCTTGCCCATAAAGATATGGTCTAAAGTATTTGACTGCCCACACAACTGCCAATAATTCTTTTTCTGTGGTACTGTATCGAATTTCGTGTGCATTGAGAGTCCTACTAGCATAGGCAATAGGATGATTATTCTGAAGTAATATGGTACCTATTGCGTAATTGCTTGCATCTGTATTTAACTTAAATGGTTTATTAAAATCTGGATATTTAAGTATTGGATATGAAGTTATCAAGGTTTTCAATTCTTCAAAGGCATTAATGTATGAAGGGTCTAGTTTATTTATTTTTGCATCTTTTTTTAGATATTTCGTCATAGGTTGAGCAATTTTAGCGTAATTTTTGATAAATTTCCTATAGTATCCCGTTACTCCGAGAAACGACTTAATTTGTTTTTGTGTTTCAGGTAGCTTAAGCTGAACTATATCTTGTATTTTTTTTGAATTTGGTTTTATTCCTTCTGAAGTTAACACATGTCCTAAATACTCAGTCTCTTTATAAAAAAAATTACACTTATCAATTTGTATTTTGAGATTAGCTTGTCGCAGTTTATTAAATATTTTATTTATGTTTATTTTATGTTCTTGAATAGATGTACTAAAAATAAGTATATCATCGAGATATACGATACAGATCTTATTAATATAATCTCTAAGTACCGAATTAATCAACCTTTGAAAGGTTGCAGGTGCATTTTTTAGACCAAACGGCATACGAATATATTCGTAATGCCCAAACGGTGTTGAAAAAGCTGTTTTCTTCTGATCTTCTTCTCTAACCAATATTTGGTAAAACCCTTTAGCAAGATCTAATGTTGTAAAATATTGGGCTCTACCCAATTTGTCTAAAATGTTATCTATATTTGGTATAGGAAATTTATCATCGATAGTAATCTCATTAAGTTTTCGATAGTCGATCACTATACGCCATTTTTTTATATTTGAATTGTCCATTTTCTTAGGCACAATCCAGAGTGGAGAATTATAAGGTGAGTTTGATTTTCTTATGATTCCTTGTTTCAACATATCATTAATTTGACTTTCGATTTCTTTTTCGTGAATTTGAGGATAACGGTATATTTTGGAATAAATTGGATTTTCATGTTTTAATCTAATTTCATGTTTGATTTCGTGAGTAAAAGATAAATTGTCACCTTCTTTAAAGAATAAATTTTTGTTTTGTATTAACAATTCTTTTAAATACTTTTTTTCTTCATCATTTAAATGATTTTGGTTAATTTTGCTCAAAATTTCATCATTAGTGTTTTGTATTGGCTCTAAGTAATTTGCTTGAGCAATTTCACTTGGTATATCAATATTTTCAAAAGGGATTCTATGTTTATGAAAAATTTCTAAATATTGATTATCCACATCAACATTTGATTGAAAAGGAATAAGAAAGTTTATGCCTATTATTGCATCATATTTTCTACTCTTAAGAGGAAAAATCTTCCATTCTAAAGTTCCTTTCTTAATTAATTCTACAGGAATAGGTGTAATGATTTTGTGTGTTATGAGATTTGGACCACTTAAAGAATTGTACGTCAAACATTTTTCTAATTTTATAGTATTATATGGTAATATATTGGGTTTCATAATACTAGTATCTGATCCGGTATCTAATAAACAATTTATTGTAATATTGTCAAAAGTCAATTTTATAATTGGCAATTTGTTATCCGAGGCTAGTTTGTAAAATTTACTTCTTGATTCATATCAATTTCTGTATTGATATTATCAACTTCCATAGGTTCGATTCGATTATTGTCTTGTTTGTACTGTCCAGATTTATTTTGTGTAGAATTTGATCTTCTAACTAGTTGGGAGTTTTTGTAGTTATTGTTGTTATTATTTCGAGAAAAATTTTGTTTTGACGAATTATAAAAAGTATTCGGATTAAATGGATTCTGTATATCACGATTACTATAATAATTATGGTGATTTTGATTAAAATTATTGTGTTTATCATAATAATATTTTCTTTCTATTTTATTATTGTTTTTATAATTTTTAGAAATACGAAATTCATTTTTAATAATTTCATCACTTAAATATATTTCTGATTGACAAAAAATATTATCTAATTCAAATAAAGATTTATTTTGATCTATTTGAATTTGTAAAAGTGGAACTAATTTTGATTTTAAAATTTGTACTAATTCTTTATCAATTGATTCATAAGTAAGGTTATTTTCATTATTAAAATCACAAATTTCACTAGCTTCTGACTTAATGCTACTTAATTTATTAAATAAATCTTTTAAATTATATACCTTTAAGTCTTTAGCATAGAATAATAACTGATAAATGGTTTGTTTTGGCCTGAATCGTAACATTAATATCTCTACTACAGTTTTCCAATCTCTGTTTTGTTCTGGAATTTCTAGAATGGCATTTCTTGCTTTACCGATAATTTTTGAGTTGATGACTTTCTTCAAACAATATTGTTTTAATTGTATATTATCTTCACCACAAAGTGCTTCAACATCCTGTACAGTTTTCAGAAATGACTTCAATTTGAATGAATCTTCACCGGAAAATGCTGGTATTTCATTAAAATTTCGAATGATTTGATCTGCTGTTAATTTAAATTTAGTTGTATTTATTGAGCTAACTTTTATTTCTTGTTCTGCCAATTTTTGTGTTAATAATGTCACTTGAGCAATTAATTGCTCCATAGTCAATTCTGACATTTTTATATTTCGATTTTGATCGAAATTTTTATTTCTATGAACGTTAATTTTGAATATTTTATTAAATTAATTATCTTAAGATAATAGAGAAAAGCAAAAATTGTTTTCTTCACTATTTATCACTATATATAAAAAAAATTTTTTTTTTATATATTATTAAACTATTTATATAATTTATTTATTTCAATTTCGTATCACTGGATATCCTTCTTTAGAAAGATATCCTACCGACTGCGCCACTAATATTTTTAATTAATTTTTAAAAAAAATATTTAATAAAACACAATTTTTATTTATAATATTTTTTTATTATGTTTTATTTTCAAAATCTTGTTTTATAATGAAATAATTTTATTAATTAACTTATTTTTATATATTTTTTTTGATTAATTAATTCTAATTGACTACTATGTTTTTATTTAATTTTATTAAATAGATAATGTAACTCATATTTACAAAGATAATACAGTTTATGATGCTAAACCCTACATTATCTTCGATGTTTATAAATATTTTTAAAATTCAGACAGGCAGTTATAACGATTTTTTCTTATGCATATTTTATGAAAAAATAATGTATTTGTTATACCACGTTATACACACTTGAGTGTTATCAAATTAGCTAAATTTTACATATTTTTGTTGAATGAATGATTATAAAAATATTATTGATGTGAAAAATAATTTTTAAATTTATTTATTGGTATTTATAAGATTGAAAATACGATAATCTTGGTGGGGCTGAGCCCTCCTAGCCCTATACGAGGAGCCGCCTCTAGTTCATTCCATTCTCTCTCATTGCCCCATAAATTATTCTAAGTATTTTTCTCTCAAATATTCTTAAAGCATTTTCGATTATAATGTATATATTGTATATACATACATGTTTACAATTACGATATACATATAATAATCCATTTTAATGAGAAGTACATAGTACATATAGTAATGTATACCATAATAATAATAAATTAGTAACAAATCATATCATATTTTGGGTTAGGCAGACATGATTTACAAAAAACAGTTGAAATGATGGCTAAAATTGGAATCAATAATTTAATTTATTTTTTATTTTTTTTTTGTTACTTTTCTATTTGCTTTGTTTACCTTTTTTTTTACAATTTTCATTTTAATATCGAAATAACACGAAAATATGCTGAGCATTTAAACAACTAAAACTTTTATAAATGCCGTGATATGATCAGTCAGTACAGTACAGTATGTGTGTGTATGTACAATAGTTTACTGAATGAATGAAGGAATAATGATTTCGCATGAAAAATACATAAAAAGAATAATTTTAACTTCGCAATCGCAATATTCTATAAATACATACAATCTACGATACAATGATAATTACACACACATAACATAATAGGGGGATTCATGTCAATTTTTCGTTTTTCGTTGCGTTGTATTTTCTTATTTTCGTAGTATGATTGACATGAACGACCATTATTTCAAATTTCTTCGTAATTTTTACTTTTTCGTAGTTGTTTTTTTTTTCAGTTGTCATTATTTATTTTTTATGATCTTGTACGCAGTTTGTACGCTGATACACCTGAATTCAAATCTTCACATAAAAACATGTAAAATAAGGTGGTCTGAATTCAGACACATTCATGGAATGGAATTTTTCAGATTTATAAGTACGCACTTCTGCCTGAAAACATACCTGATTAAGTATAAAAAACGTTGCTTCTGCCATTGAATAATAGATATCGAGCTTTATTTATGGAGACTTTGTTTTTATATTTTTCAGGCACAAATTAAATAAAATTTAATTTTTTTCGATCCGAATTTTTGAAAATACTATATGTCTGTTGGAATTTGAATCAGTTTATCATCGAAAAATTTAAATTAATCACCATATCCAAGAAAAATATTGATAAATATTATAAATGTCTCTATACTCGGCATGAACGTATGATGCAAATCTACACAGCAGTCTACAAACATTTTCTCCACGACCTGAATTCAGGAATCTATATAGAATATTTTTTGTATCTGAATTCAAGGTAATCATAATCAGCGTACTAGGCTTAGGGTGGTATTCATAAAGCAGTAGTAAGTCGGTATTATCTTTACTACCACTTTAATCATTGTTTGTATTTCCGTATTCATGAAGTGGTAGAAAATTCTGTACACAAACCAATATCGAAAATTTTCGATGTGTCAAACGAATGTGCCATCTGTCAATTGTATCTATAAATTAAAATAAACATGTGTAAACCAAAAATAATTAACCTACTGCTGTTTGTATTCAGATTCGAAATAATTTTATTGACGTTTCGGCGATTAACTTTGCTACTACTATTCACTGGTAGCAACTTTACTAATCCAAGATTAAACTACTACTATGAATACATTTACTACAGTAATAATCTACTACCGTTCTATGAATACCACCGTTAATATTATAATTTCTATGCCAACTGAGGAGAACTGTCAAACATTAATTAAGAAACTACGAAATACAAAAGTTAGAAACTAGCTTCATAGTTTTTTAAAACTTTCGAAATTTACAAATGTATGGAAATGAACTATGAAAACTGCGAAAACTATGTACAAAGATTATGAAGATTATGAAGACTACAAAACGTGACATGAATCCCCCTAATTTTTATAAAATAATAATAATAATGAAAAAAAGAAAACAAAAAAAGAATTTAATATAAATAAAAAATAAACTACATTACATTTAGATATGTATGTGAGTAGATTTGAACTTTCCGCACGCAATCTATGTATGTAGTATGAATAATAATAATAGGTCAAATTTAACTTACCGATTATATGTAATAACTGATGAAAAAAAAAGGACTAACCACTAGTCGTTTATTTTATTTTATTTTCATTTTTCTTTATCGAAAATATAGCGATAATATTATACTCTGCAAATTCATATTAATATACTGTATGTTGTATGTAGAAGTATAGTACATAATGTACCTATAATCACTTACATATAGTATATACTTACACACGTAATATACTTACTTACGAGTACATCAGTTGGAGTTCAAAAAACTCATCAATTTTGTGAATCTAGAATGACCTAATTAAATGTTTTGATTATAAATTTTCATTGTTATTCATTTTATACGAATAATATGGTTGTGACTTGTAATGTAATGTACATGTACATACATATGTATGTAGAAAATGCTAGATGATATGCAAATTAGAAGTACATATTACCATACTACATAGGTAATTTGTTTCGTTTTTAGATTTCTGTTGAAAAATAAAAATTATTCTATATAGCTTAAGACATTGAACGATTCTCATCAGGTAAAAAAACGAATATGTTAACATGCATAGTACGTGATAGTACATACATATAATAATTACTGTGTTCCTTTTTAGCTAGTAAAGTACTCCCAAGTACTCGGGATTAAATTTTAAATGGAACGAAATTTTTTTGAATGGAAGTAATGCCGCTTCTACATTCAATGCAGTGACTTCAACTTGGACTTCGACTTTCGACTTCACAGCATGCTTAACATGTAAAAGTAGCTGTCAAATCTACTGCATTGAATGTAAAAGTTCTAATACATATCCATTAAATTAAAGTCGAAGTTGAAGTCATTGCGTTGAATGTAAAATTGGCATAAAAAGTAATCTCAAATTTCAAGGCATGCACATTTATAAGGCAATGTAAATATTGGAGTGGCATAGTTGGCCGTGCTCAAATTTCAGCTGTCATGTATTTGAAATTTGTTTTGTTGTTGATTTTAGATTCTTCATAAATAACCTTAAGGGCCGGTACTTACATCGAAAGCTAAATTTTTCTCCATATAAAACATATGTAAAAAAAATGTCGCTAAATTGTTAGATAAATTTTTAGTTTCAAATTTCGCTTACTGGTACTCACTTCCAAACTAAATTATTTCGGTGGAACTTAATAGTGCAGAGTTTTGGAACTCATTTTTCACAATCATTTTATATGGTCGAGCATATAAAAGGCAAGCGAAATATTGACAACTCATATATTTTGACTAATAAATATTTATTTATTTATTTTGAATTAATTTAATTTCATAGCCTCCGCGATTTTTTTTTCAAAAAATTTCAAAACTCTACGTACTCTACACACGTTTCCTTCCACAATTTTTAGCTTGTAGAATTATATATGCAATTGCAAGCGAAAAATTTCACGGGAACGGAGTACCAGGTCTTAGAGATTAAAGAAATAGGTTAAAGTCTATAATATTTTTATTACACATTTTATTTAATAGGTGGCTTTTTATTGTTTAGGCCTGGTAAAAAAAAACTTTCGATGTGAGTACCGGCCCTAACGATTGAAACACAAAAACCTCTGACAGCAAATTTTGCCGTAACTAACCATACAACTGTCAAGTAAATTTATACTCGAATACAAGAGGTTGTGTAGCTGATCACAATTGCAAGTACTTGGGAGTACTTTACTAGGCTAAAGGAGCGCAGTAAATAATAATCTAGTATTAAAAATTACATGAGTTTTGATTTTTATTTTACAATAATTTTTTTATTTAGGTACCTTTTTTTTTCTGTAATTTTATTGTGAACTAGAGTACACTTTTGCTATAATAATAATAATGATCATTATATCCTTTCTTTTAAACTGCAAACATTTTTTTTAAAAATAAAAATATTATTTCATAAAAGTTTTATCTTAAAATTTTCGAGGAATCTAGAAAACTTTTTCCAAAATTTCGAAAAAAATTTTACCGCTGAAAACTTATGAAGGCTGGGTATACTAAAACAATTTTTAGAAATGCTAAATTTCTCAAAAAATTCCCAGATTAAATGGAGTGAGTATCACAAAAATAAAAAAAAAAATTGGTCACATTCACTTCACAAAAACTAGAAAGTGTAGAGAAACGAGAGTAATAGTGTTGAAGAGAGGACACATATATAAATACATTCGATAAACTCTGAAAATTTGGAGATTTTATATATTTTGTTCAAACATTTTTTTAAAAAAAAACATACACTTCCGGCACTTTCTAATTTGGCATTAAAATGCGTGAAATGAAAAAGATAAGAAAGGTTTTCGCATGATAACTTAGAAATTTTACCACCTATCACACTTTTCAAATAGGTGTGTCAGATCGGCTTTCCGGTAATCACAGGACTTTTAGCATTGACGGCTCCTCTCTTCTATGTAATTTGCTACGATTTCTAATTTCTGAGATACATGTATTGAATATTTTAAAATGAATCCAACCCAATAATCGTAAAATTCTTTCCAACTGGCCGACAATTTCTATAAACTTTTAAATAATATATCTCAGTCAGAAAACAGAAGGCGAAGCAAAATGAGAGTACGGAAACTGTAGCAGCAAAATGTCAGAGTTGGAAAGAGTGTTAAGAATACACGAGATATACGATCATTAGATCGTTGAAATTCGATTAAATAAAAAAAAAATAGATTTTCTCCTTGAACAAAGTGGCAAGGCCACAAATTTCTAAACGAATATTTTCAAATCGTTTTAAAATTTTTGAAAAATTTCAGACATAATGCCGATTTTATATTCAACGCAGTGACTTCAACTTCGACTTTGATTTCATGGATATGTATTAGAACTTCTACATTCAATGTGAAGTCGAAAGTCAAAGTTCAAGTTGAAGTCACTACATTGAATGTAGAAGCGGTATAATTTAGAGGCAGTGACATGAAAATTTGATAAGCAGAAAATTTTCATATTTCGAAAACCGTTAGTTTTAGAGAACTGGAACAAAATGTTTTCGGAAAGAGCGTTCCGAAATCTATAAAATATGACTTTCAGATCGATCCGTAAATATGGCTTGTACAAAATCCGTAATATTGTAGACACACAGAGGTTGAAATTAAGTATTTTGCTAATTTCAGCTTCGAAATCCGGAAAAAACGACGGATTTGGGCCGAAATCTACTCATGCTTCACTCTTTACGTAGAACAGAGACATCTACCAACAAATCGTAAACCAAAAAAATGTGTTTTATTTTTTAATTTTTATTAAGAAATAATTGAATATAATTGACAGTTAAATTTAATAGAAGAAGTAGGCTATGTTCAGATAAATTAAATTAAAATTAGATGAATTAAATATATATGTATTAGACAAACTGTCAAAATCGCTGTGTGTCACCTTCGTAATTTCTACTCGAAATTAAAATGAAATCTACTTAATTTCAACCTCTGTATGTCGAAGACATAAATGAGGCGTGTACAAAAATTCTGTAAAAATTGGCTTGTACAAAATCCGCAAGAAAAAGCGGTTTTAGAATATTATGACTTCTATCACCTTCTACCCAGTTCTACTTTGCTATTGCTATACTGCGTACCTATAACCATCTATAACCTTCCAATCGATCTTTCTAATCTCTTTCAAACCAAAATTTCAATTATTTATACATTCACTGTATACATTAAAACATACATACGTATGTACATATGAAATAAAAAATTGTCGATTTTTAACATAGTTAATTTACATATGTAAGGGAAGCAGGAATTGATTTGTAATTTAGGTATAGAGGTTAATAAGATTTATTTCTAAAACAAATTTAATTTTATTTACAGAATTTTTTTTTTAAATTCTATCTTTTGATTTCTTCTTCTTCTTTCTTTTATTCTTTTTTTATATTTCATTTTAATTATGCAAAGTTGATTTTTATATACTTATGTATAGGGTGATCAAATAAGGACGATATATTTTTGAAAAATACTAGCAGGTCAAGGTTTTGTCCGATTTCCGCCAAATTTGATATTTGTGTTCATTAATGTTTGGCAAATCATTATGGAAACATATACAGTTACACAATGAGTAGTGTGTAGAATTGTGTGCACAACAGTGTGTAGAATTTGTAAAAACATATTGATTTGTTGAGAGAAAAGCCCAACAACGATCGAGTAATTTCAAGAAATGCTGATGTGAACTAGCCACCAAGATCATGCGATATAACTCCATTGGACTTTTTTCTGTGGGGTTATGTGAAATCTTTTGTGTATTCAAATAAACGACAAACACTCAGTGACCTCAAACGGTGAACATCATTCGTGTAATTGGTGAAATATGTAAGTGCTGATTTGTGTAGAAAACTAAATTGGTGTACCAGAATTAAGATTTTGAAAAAGTCTTGGGCCAGCCATTTAAACGAAATTATTTTTAAATAAAAATGCCATAAGCTAACATTTAAAATAAAAAATAATTCATGTTAATATCTAACACCGTTCAGTTTTTGTTTCAATTTGAAAATATACTAGTCCTTATTTGATGATCCTATACATCAGATTTTTATATATTCCCACATAAATATAGGTATATATGTATTGTTAATGTTTTTTTAAATTTCGTTAAAAAATTGAGATATACATAGTTTAGAAAAAGAAAAAAATATTTTGTACAAATTTTTGCTATTATTAATTTAAAATTCTTAAATTTTTTATGTGGATACATTTTAAAATTTTTAAATTATAAGATACATTTAAATTATATACTCGTATGATTATGATACGATTATGTTGTATGTATAATGTTTTTTTTGTATTACGACATACACATTGGCCCGTACTAATAACATTCTACTAAAGTCGGCTTTATATTAGTGTCTACTAACATGAAGTTATCTTTAAATTTTTGTACTAATAATACTATTGACACACTGCAGAGATAAACCATGGTTATCTCAGTTTTCTGGTTTATCTTTGCGATAGCCGATTTTCAGAACTTTGTTAAGTTAACCGAGTTTCTAGAACTCAGTTATCTTGGTTGACCAAGTTCGAACTCAGTTATTTTTGACGTTTGTGTTATTTTTTTTTATATTATATTTAAACAAACTGTCAAATTGGGGCTTGAATAGCTCGAGGGTTGAGTGTCGGTCTTGTGATCTTGAGATCACCGGTTCGAACCCCAGCCAGCGCACTACTCTTGCCCAAGTCGATCATTAATTTTTCCCATCAGCAATGTACACCAGTAACTGATTACTGATGATAAACTGGATGATATATCTGACATAAAATTACTGATCGGCGGTGCCATAATGGACTCAGTATCCGCGTGCACTTAATAATTACTATATACTTACATTGTATGTATATTATGTATATTAATAAAAAATAAAAAAAAAAAAACTGTCAAACCAAATCTTAGCTAACATGCTGACTAGATGAAAAAAAAATTAGTGTTTGAATTTATCTCAACAGGTGTCGTATGAATACATAAACCAGTTCACCTCAATTTAAATGCCAGTTCACCCATACCAGGTTATCGATAAACCATTTAACATAATCATGGTTTATCTTTGCAGTGTATCAGTAGTATAATACTATTGACACACTATGCAGAGATAAACCATGGTTATCTCAGTTTTCTGGCTTATCTTTGCGATAACCGACTTTCAGAACTCGGTTAAGTTAACCGAGTTTCTAGAACTCAGTTATCTTGTTAACCAAGTTCGAATTCAGTTATCTTTGACGTTTGTGTTATTTTTTTTTATATAACATTTAAACAAACTGTCAAACAAAATTTTAGCTAACATACTGACTAGATGAAAAATAATTAGTGTTTGAATTTACATATCTCGACAGGTGTCATATGAATATATAAACTAGTTCACCTCAATTTAAATGTGACACCCATACCAGGTTATCGATAAACCATTTGAGATAACCATGGTTTATCTCTGCAGTGTGTCAATAGTATAACACTATTAATTTGAACATTATTTTAAAATATAATTTGATGTATTTCAATCATAGTATGCGCTTTAAAATTGACAATAAATTCAATAATAAATTTATAATAAAGACTTTAAACTTGGCTTTTTAGAAGATGACACTAAAGTCTGCACTAACTAAAAAGTCTTTGCTAAAATTGTTATTGGTACACTTTTTTGCTAAAAGTCAACTTTTTTTAATAAAGACTTTAGTATACTGTTATTAGCACGGGCCATTCAATTTTAATACATTTTTATTACCTAGCCTTGAGGCAGAGTTGGTTGTTGTATACCTACATATGTATATAGGCCTCCAATCCAAATTAAAATAAGTCAATCCAAAAAAATTAAATTAATAAGTAATTTAAAAAAGCACATTATAATAAATAAATAAGCAGTTGAGGATAAACTAATTCTAAATTAAAATATAAAAATATAAATAAATATAAATAAATCAGTATGACATAAAAATTTTGGGCATTGACGTCATCTTTTAGTTCACTATTAATTTTTCAGTTTTCAAGTTTCGTAGTTCTGTTTAAATGAACGACCATATAAAATTTTTTCGTAGTTTAATTTTTCGTAGTTTAATTTTTCGTAGTTTAATTTTTCGTAGTTATTCTTATTTCATTTGTTATATTTATTTTCCAATATGTATTTTAATTTCTATGCAAACTATGCCAATTATGAGGCTTGAATAGCTCGATGGTTGGTTGTCGGTCTTGTGATCTTGAGATCATGGTTCGAATACCACCCAGTGTGCTACTCTCTCCCAAGTCCATCGTTAATTTCCCATCAGCAATGTACTCCAATAACTTATTGATTACTGATGATAAACTGGATGATATTTCTGACAGAACCACTGATTGGCGGTACCATAATGGACTGAGTATACTCCAATATATGCAAACAAAATAAAAAAGCAAAGTAAAATCGTGTTCAATTACGTCATAGAAGTATGAGATCCATAATATATTTGTAATTTAAAAAAAGAATTTTCTGTCTACTAAACCATGTTTGCCTGATATATGAAAAAATTTTATGCCAAACCTGATTTAAGTTTTGTAAACTTCACATACACACACTCCTATGTATGCACACAAAATAAAGAAGCAAACTAAAATCGTGTTCAATTACCTCATAGAAGTATGAGATCCTTAATACATTTGTAATTTAAAAAAAGAATTTTCAGTCTACTAAACCATGTTTGCCTGGTATATGAAAAAATTTTCTGCCAAACCTGATTTAAGTTTTGTAAACTTCACATACATACAATCCTATGTAAGCACACAAAATAAAGAAGCAAAGCAAAATCGTGTTCAATTACGTTATAGAAGCATGTGATCTATACTATATTTGTAATTTCAAAAAAGAATTTTCTGTCTACTAAACCATGTTTCCTGGTATATGAAAAAATTTTATGCCAAACCTGTTATAAAGTTTGTAAACTTCACATACATACACTAGTATGTACGCACACGAAAAAAAGAAGCAAAGCAAAATCGTGTTCAATAACGTCATATATGTATGAGATTCATAATATATTTGTAATTTAAAAGAAGAATTTTCTGTCTACTAAACCATGTTTGCCTGGTATATGAAAAAATTTTATGCCAAACCTGTTATAAAGTTTGTAAACTTCACATACACACACTCCTATGTATGCACACAAAATAAAGAAGCAAAGTAAAATCGTGTTCAATTACGTCATAGAAGCATGTGATCTATACTATATTAGTAATTTGAAAAAAGAATTTTCTGTCTACTAAACCATGTTTGCCTGGTATATGAAAAAATTTTATGCCAAACCTGTTATAAAGTTTGTAAACTTCACATACACACACTCCTATGTATGCACACAAAATAAAGAAGCAAAGTAAAATCGTGTTCAATTACGTCATAGAAGCATGTGATCTATACTATATTATAGTAATTTGAAAAAAGAATTTTCTGTCTACTAAACCATGTTTGCCTGGTATATGAAAAAATTTTATGCCAAACCGGTTTTAAGTTCTGCTAACTTCACATACACACACTTCTATGTATGCACACAAAATAAAGAAGCAAAGTAAAATCGTGTTCAATTACGTCATAGAAGTATGAGATCCATAATATATTTGTAATTTAAAAGAAGAATTTTCTGTCTACTAAACCATGTTTGCTTGGTATATGAAAAAATTTTTTACCAAACCTGATTTAAGATTTGTAAACTTCACATACATACAATCCTATGTAAGCACACAAAATAAAGAAGCAAAGTAAAATCGTGTTCAATTACGGCATAGAAGCATGTGATCTATACTATATTAGTAATTTGAAAAAAGAATTTTCTGTCTACTAAACCATGTTTGCCTGGTATATGAAAAAATTTTATGCCAAACCGGTTTTAAGTTTTGCTAACTTCACATACACACACTTCTATGTATGCACTCAAAATTAAGAAGCAAAGTAAAATCGTGTTCAATTACGTCATAGAAGTATGTGATCCATACTATATTTGTAATTTGAAAAAAGAATTTTCTGTCTACTAAACCATGTTTGCTTGGTATATGAAAAAATTTTATGCCAAACCTGTTATAAAGTTTGTAAACTTCACATACACACACTCCTATGTATGCACACAAAATAAAGAAGCAAAGTAAAATCGTGTTCAATTACGTCATAGAAGCATGTGATCTATACTATATTATAGTAATTTGAAAAAAGAATTTTCTGTCTACTAAACCATGTTTGCCTGGTATATGAAAAAATTTTATGCCAAACCGGTTTTAAGTTCTGCTAACTTCACATACACACACTTCTATGTATGCACACAAAATAAAGAAGCAAAGTAAAATCGTGTTCAATTACGTCATAGAAGTATGAGATCCATAATATATTTGTAATTTAAAAGAAGAATTTTCTGTCTACTAAACCATGTTTGCTTGGTATATGAAAAAATTTTTTACCAAACCTGATTTAAGTTTTGTAAACTTCACATACATACAATCCTATGTATGCACACAAAATAAAGAAGCAAAGTAAAATCGTGTTCAATTACGGCATAGAAGCATGTGATCTATACTATATTAGTAATTTGAAAAAAGAATTTTCTGTCTACTAAACCATGTTTGCCTGGTATGTGAAAAAATTTTCTGACAAACCGGATTTAAGTTTTGCTAACTTCACATACACACACTCCTATGTATGCACACAAAATAAAGAAGCAAAGTAAAATCGTGTTCAATTACGTCATATATGTATGTGATCCATACTATATTTGTAATTTGAAAAAAGAATTTTCTGTCTACTAAACCATGTTTGCTTGGTATATGAAAAAATTTTATGCCAAACCTGTTATAAAGTTTGTAAACTTCACATACACACACTCCTATGTATGCACACAAAATAAAGAAGCAAAGTAAAATCGTGTTCAATTACGTCATAGAAGCATGTGATCTATACTATATTATAGTAATTTGAAAAAAGAATTTTCTGTCTACTAAACCATGTTTGCCTGGTATATGAAAAAATTTTATGCCAAACCTGTTATAAAGTTTGTAAACTTCACATACACACACTCCTATGTATGCACACAAAATAAAGAAGCAAAGTAAAATCGTGTTCAATTACGTCATATATGTATGTGATCCATACTATATTTGTAATTTGAAAAAAGAATTTTCTGTCTACTAAACCATGTTTGCTTGGTATATGAAAAAATTTTATGCCAAACCTGTTATAAAGTTTGTAAACTTCACATACACACACTCCTATGTATGCACACAAAATAAAGAAGCAAAGTAAAATCGTGTTCAATTACGTCATAGAAGTATGAGATCCATAATATATTTGTAATTTAAAAGAAGAATTTTCTGTCTACTAAACCATGTTTGCTTGGTATATGAAAAAATTTTTTACCAAACCTGATTTAAGTTTTGTAAACTTCACATACATACAATCCTATGTAAGCACACAAAATAAAGAAGCAAAGTAAAATCGTGTTCAATTACGTCATAGAAGCATTTGATCTATACTATATTAGTAATTTGAAAAAAGAATTTTCTGTCTACTAAACCATGTTTGCCTGGTATATGAAAAAATTTTATGCCAAACCGGTTTTAAGTTCTGCTAACTTCACATACACACACTTCTATGTATGCACACAAAATAAAGAAGCAAAGTAAAATCGTGTTCAATTACGTCATAGAAGTATGAGATCCATAATATATTTGTAATTTAAAAGAAGAATTTTCTGTCTACTAAACCATGTTTGCTTGGTATATGAAAAAATTTTTTACCAAACCTGATTTAAGTTTTGTAAACTTCACATACATACAATCCTATGTAAGCACACAAAATAAAGAAGCAAAGTAAAATCGTGTTCAATTACGGCATAGAAGCATGTGATCTATACTATATTAGTAATTTGAAAAAAGAATTTTCTGTCTACTAAACCATGTTTGCCTGGTATATGAAAAAATTTTATGCCAAACCGGTTTTAAGTTTTGCTAACTTCACATACACACACTTCTATGTATGCACTCAAAATTAAGAAGCAAAGTAAAATCGTGTTCAATTACGTCATAGAAGTATGTGATCCATACTATATTTGTAATTTGAAAAAAGAATTTTCTGTCTACTAAACCATGTTTGCTTGGTATATGAAAAAATTTTATGCCAAACCTGTTATAAAGTTTGTAAACTTCACATACACACACTCCTATGTAAGCACACAAAATAAAGAAGCAAAGTAAAATCGTGTTCAATTACGTCATAGAAGCATGTGATCTTTACTATATTTGTAATTTGAAAAAAGAATTTTCTGTCTACTAAACCATGTTTCCTGGTATATGAAAAAATTTTATGCCAAACCTGTTATAAAGTTTGTAAACTTCACATACATACACTAGTATGTACGCACACGAAAAAAAGAAGCAAAGCAAAATCGTGTTCAATAACGTCATATATGTATGAGATTCATAATATATTTGTAATTTAAAAGAAGAATTTTCTGTCTACTAAACCATGTTTGCCTGGTATATGAAAAAATTTTCTGCCAAACCTGATTTAAGTTTTGTAAACTTCACATACATTATTATTATTATTATTATCAAAGTGAATTTGAGTGCACTAATTTACATGATTAGCACTAGCTGCTAAGGCCATCGGCTGTATTTAATTATAATGCTATGGTTTAGTTTTATTGTTTCTATAGTTTAAATATGAGTATGTTTCTAATTTTTATATCTTATTGTATAGGTTAGTGATTTTGGAAAATTTAGTAGACTAAGACAGTTTTCGATGTTAGGATTCTGAATTTTAATTTGGTTGTTGTTATCTAAAATTAAATGATTCACGTTAATGTAACTGTTGCAGTGGAAGATTATGTGTTGGATATCGAAAGTGGTATTACAAGAGTGGCAGGATGGGGTGGGAGTTTTGGATAATAGATACTGGTGTGTGGCTTTGGTATGTCCTAGTCGGAACCGACTTATTTTTATACATTGTTCTCTAGTTAAAACTGGTGGGTATTTGATTTTTTGCCGATTTTTATTAATATGAGTGTTGTAAAAGTTTTTCTTTGTTAACCAACTATGGGTTTGATTTGTGAAGATAGTTTGTGAAATGTGTTTCGTTAAGTCTTTCGGTGAGTGGTTTTTCATTGTTGTAAGGGGATAGTTTTCGGAAGAATTGGCTGTGGAGTCTGCCTGGTGGTTGCCTGTGATTCCAATGTGACTAGGAATCCAGATTAGTTTGATTAAATTTTTGTGTGTGATTAGTTTGTTACGGATGGTGTTTATGAGTGGGGAGTGGTGTTTAAGATTTAATATGGCTTTTAATGAGGATAAGCTGTCTGTATAGATAGCGTCTGGAGTTTTTGTGGAAATTGTGTAATTTATTGCGTTTAGTATGGCTGTGGCCTCAGCTGTAAAAATTGAAGTGAATTGCGGAAGAAGTGAGTTTTGGATGATGGAATTGGTGTTTGTGATGGCAAAGGAGACAATATTGTTTTTTTTTGATCCGTCGGTGTATATTTGCTTGAAGTGATGTGGTATACTATTAGTCAGACTTTGGAAGAGTTGGTGAAAGTTTGTGGGGGACGTTGCGTTTTTTGCGTAGTATGATAGTGATGTATTTATTAGTGATTTATCTATAAACCATGGGGGATGGTATAATTTAGACTGAGTTGGATCTATTATTTTAGTGTCTATTTCAAGGTTCATTGTTAGATTAGCTAGTTTGTTTAGGGCAGATTGGAATTTGTTTACTCTTTTTTGTTTGAGTGCGTTTTGTAGGTAAGTTTTAAGCAATGGTTTATGGTTGAAAAGTATCTTGGGAATAATGTTGCCACTTATCGTTTGTATTCTTTCCTCTATTGTTTGAAGTCCAGCTTCGGTTAGAAGGCTAGATATTGGCGTGGTTTTGAAAGCGCCCAAGGCCAATCGAATGGATTGATGGTATATTGGTTTCAGTTTGTTAAGTGTAGTTTTTGAGCAATTGCTGTATATAGGGAGGCCGTAATCAATAATACCTAGTATTATTGATTTTACTATGGTTGTAATAGTATTGAAGTGTGCTTGGCTATTTTTGCATGTTAGAATTTTTATTACGTTTAGTCTTTTTGAAAGTTTGTTGTAAACGTGATTTATGTGGTGTTTCCAGCTTAAAGTTTTATCAAAAACTAGCCCTAGTATATTTAATTTATTTACTGTTTCGATTGTCGTGTTGCTAATGTTTATGGTGAAGTTGCAATTCTTTTTCCTGCAAAAATGGATTTGTTTTGATTTTTCTAATGAAATGACCGCTCCATTATCCTTTGTCCACTTGTCTAAGTCATTGTATAATATAGATAACTTAGCTGTGTCTTTTTCTTTGCAAACTATGAATCATCATCAGCATAGAAAGTATGTTGAAAATTTTTATGTTTTTGAATGATTGTGTTTATTTCATGAAATGCTATTTGGAAAAGGACTACTGATAACGGAGATCCTTGTGGTATGCCTTGATTGAGTTGAAATGACTTAGAAAAGTATCCGTTGACTTTTATGATCATTTTTCTGTTATTTAAAAAATTTTCTACGTGTTTGTAGATTGTGTGGCCTATGCAGAATTTATTTAATTGTTGAAGTATTGTGTGTTTTTGTATTCTGTCAAATGCTTTGTTGAAGTCTAGGGCTAATACTGAACAGTGTGATTTGTGTGACAGTGTTTGATGAGCTAGATGGTCTATAAATAGGCATGCGTCTATGGTGCCTGAGCCTCTTTTGAAAGCTACTTGGTTAGGGTTTTTAAATATGTCATTCTCTAAGAACCACTGCAGTCTATTGGATATAATTTTTTCCAGTAGTTTGCTTATGCAGGATAGTAAAGAGATTGGCCTGTAAGATTGTGGAATATTTTGTGGATGTTTAGGTTTTAGAATAGGGATTGTTACGGCTGTGTTCCAGGAGTGAGGTATCGTGCCTGATATTAGAATACTGTTGTATAGATTTAGAAGTCTTGATTTGCCTATTGTACTTAAGTTCTTTAGCATTATGTATGATATTTTGTCAAATCCTGGTGTGGTTCCTTTCACTTGATCGAGAGCTAATTGTAGTTCATCTACTTTGATGGGTATATCGATGTATTTGGCTTTGGGTCTGACGGATTTGGTGTCTATGAGATAAGATATTTGTGTTCTTTGATTTGAATGATTGGTATTGTTTATGTTTGTCCAATGGAGGCCTAGGAAGTTAGCTATGTCTTGTGGTGAAGTGGCAGTTGTATGGTTTGATACTAAATGGTTGATGTGTAAGTGTTTTTTGTTTCCTGTTAGTACTTTTACTGTATTCCATATTGAGGTTGTCGATGATTGGGGGCTTAACGTTTTAGTAAAGTTGGTAAAGGTTTTCTTTTTTGAATTTTTGATAGCTCTTTTTAGCATGGCGTTGAGTTTTTTGTATGTGATAAGATTGGTTGTTGACGGATTTTTTTTGAATTGGGTCCAGGCAGTTTTTTTCTGTGATTGGAGGTTTTGGATGTCTTGGTTCCACCATGGTATTTGTTTTTTATAGGATTTATTGGGCGGGCGTGTGATTGGTATTGATTCGGTAGCTGCATAGCGAATGGCTTTACGTATTTGCGCTGCTTCTTTGTTTATGTTAGGTGAAGTTGGGTGTTCCTTTAGGTATGTGTTTAATCGTGTTTGGAATTTGTGCCAATTTGCTTCTGAGGTTTTAAATTTAGCGGTGAATTTTGGAGGTGTTGTGTGACTGGTGATACGAGTAAGGATGGGGAAGTGATCACTACCAAATAGATCATCTAGAATTTCTGTATTACAAATAGGGGCAATATTAGATGAGCTGAAACATAGGTCTATGTGTGTGAAGGTGTTGTGTGTAGATAGGTGGGTTGGTTTTCTATTGTTTAGTAGTACCAGATCTGTTTTGTGTAACCATTCTTCTATTGTTTTTCCTTTTTTGTTATATGATGGGGAGCCCCAAAGAGGACTCCAGGCGTTAAAATCACCAGTAACGATGCAGGGTGTATGTATTTGTGTGAAAAGATCATACAATTCTGTGTGTGATATAGTTTCTGAAGGTTTTATGTATAGTGACAGTATTGTTATTGTGTGATTGGGGATTTGTATTTCTACTACTATGCAAAGTAGGTTGGTATTGATATTTATGGGTTTGTGTTGAAGTTTATTGTTAATAAGTAGTCCTACACCGCTGCATTTGCGTGAGGTTAGATTTGTGTGATTATTATTTAGATATGCGGTATAAGAATTATATTTTAAGTTGTAATTTAGGGATATGGGTTTCTTGTAGGGCAATGATATCTGGACTGTATTTATTTGTTAATAGATTGAGGAAAGGAAGGTTGTTATAAAAACCTTTTATATTCCACTGCAAAAGTAGCATTATATGTTATGTTGAATTTTATTGATTTATATTGGGTCCATATCGATATCGAAATCTGTCTTGTAATTATTACCTAGGATGTCAGTATTTTGTTTAGTGATTTTTAAAGAAAATTGTTTGTTATTTGTGTTAATTGTAGTTTGTGTATTTAGTTTTTTGTTTGAGTTGCTTGTGTTGATTGTAGCTTGTGTGGTGTGTGTGTTGTTTGTGTTGATTGCAGTTTGGGTGTTGTTTGTTGTGGTGTGTTGACTTGGCATAGATTGTGTGGTGGGTGTTGAGGCTAATAACGTTGCGATGTCTGCGAGGGTTTTAACATGGTTGTTTGTGTTATCCGGAGCACTATTTTGTGTTTTTGAAGTACTGTGGTTGTTTTGTTTATTTTCTGGTACTGTTGTGTTGTTGGATATATTTGAAGTTTTTTTGTTATATTTGAGAGCGGTTTCGAAGGTTTCAATGGGAGGAATGGTTTTTATGTTTTGATTATCATATTTTTCATTTATATATTCTACGGCTTTGTTGTAGTTCCATTTGTTCTTGGTTTTTATTTCGAGAATTGCCTGTCTTTTAATATAGCTGGGGCATTGTTTGTTAGTAGCACTGTGTTGTTGATGGCAATTCGTACATTCGACCTTTGAACATATTTCCGGTGAGTGTTCTGTTGTACCACATATTGGGCATTGTGATGGATTGCGACAGAATTTTTTTGTATGCCCTAATTTGTAACAATTTTTGCATTATTTTGGCTTAGGTATATATGCTTTGACTTGAGTTTTTAGGAAGCAAACCGCAATTTCGGAAGGTAGAGACAGGGTGTCAAATGTTAATATGTGCAATGGTGTGTTGAAAATTTTGCCGTTTGTGTATTTTGTGATTTTTTCACATTTGACTACACTTTGATTTGCGAGTTCTGCTTCTATAGTATTGGTGTCTAAATCTGTGAGATAAGGGCAATATACTACGCCTTTTGTTTGGTTTAATGTTGGATGTAATAGGCATTGTATGTCTATACCACAGTTTAGTTTTGTAGTGGATAAAAGTTGTTTTGTTTGTTTTGTATTTTTTGTGAGTATTAATAGGTGCCCCTGTGATGTAAAAGAGATTGATAAAAATTCTTTTGAAATGTTTTCTAATGATTTTGTTAATGCGAAAATGTTTGTTTTGTTTAAACTGATTTTATCATCTTTGGGTTTTATTACTACAAATTTTGAACAGTTTTTTATTGTATCGGAAGAATTAAAATTTTTTTGCTCTAAAAATGGAAAATCACTAGTGCTGTTTGTATTTATGTTTTATGTTTGCTTGGTATTTGATTTTTTTGATCTTTTGTTGGGTATTGTGTTGTCACTTGAATCAGGTAGTTTATTCAATGGTTCCCAGTAGTTGGAGTGGTTAACTCCCCCTCCGGGGTCGGTTGACATGATAAAAGAAAAAACTGTGTATTGAGTTTATATATTGTAAATGATTTAACACAAAATAAAATAACTTGATTGTTTGTTAGAAAAGAAAAAACACTATGTAAGAAACAATTTTTTTATCTATAATTAGCACTTCGAGTAGAAAATATTACTTCACTGTTAGAGATTTGGAATGAGACGTTCACATACATACAATCCTATGTAAGCACACAAAATAAAGAAGCAAAGTAAAATCGTGTTCAATTACGTCATAGAAGCATGTGATCTATACTATATTTGTAATTTGAAAGAAGAATTTTCTGTCTACTAAACCATGTTTGCCTGGTATATGAGAAAATTTTATGCCAAACCTGATTAAAGTTTTGTAAAATGTTTACTTTATGGTACACACAATAGGGTGGGGTAACTAATGATGGGGAATGGTAGGGGCATGTCCCCTGATCACACTTCGGGGGTCAAACGTTGGGGTCGGACAGTGGTGGCGCAGGGCGGGGGGTTAAAAATCGAAAATTTATCAATTTGTCATATGTGTTTATTGTAAAACTGTGGGCTAGGGGGGTCGGAGGGGGTTGGTAATGAATGGGGGTGACCGAGGAAGATTCAAGGACTTCACTTTGGGAGCTGAAGTTTGGAAACGGCAAAGTATAGGAGCAGGATGGGAGGTTAAAATTCCTTTTACGAATTAGCGGCCTCTCGCGAAAAATCGTTATCAGCGAGCGGATACATTTCTGCCATGTTGTTAAAAAATGTTTCGATTAGATCAAGATAATCAATTTGACGCTTAAATAAAAATTAGGCTATATAACCGGTCCAATGTTTTTTTGTACGACCGAAACGGGGCACACCACTTCGCAAATCTCTCCAAAATCTTTCAATATTTTGAGTGTGAGCGCCAGTTAAAGGATCTACAAAATTTAATGAATGATTGACTGTTAGATGTTGATAGCCTGATTGCTCGAGACAATTATATGCACGCCAACAATCAGAATAAATGACTGTGCCATCAGCAATATAGTCTCAAATAACTGTTAATAGTGTTTCACTGTCTCGTGTATCAACGGGAACTACAAATACATCTTTTGTCTCACGACAAATACCTCCAAAAACCCATTAGCCCGTTATAAGTCGACCGCGATTACTCTTGCGCTTGCCGACCTTACAATTTTACAACTTTCTAAACGGAAGTATGTTGCATTTTCTATACAGATATACACACATTGTTAGATTTGCCTTCTATACAGATATAAACTTATTGCCAGATTTGAATTTGTATAAGGCAAATCTGACAATGTGTGTATGTTGCATTTTCTATACAGATATACACACACTGTCAGATTTGCCTTCTACAAATGCATATCCACACTTATGCACACAAACACACGCACACACACACACACACACGCACACACACATTTGTAGAAGGCAAATCTGACAGTGTGTGTATATCTGTATAGAAAATGCAACATACACACATTGTCAGATTTGCCTTATACACATTTGCCTTCTACAAATTCAAATCTGGCAATGAGTGTATATCTGTATAGAAGGCAATTCTGACAATGTGTGTATATCTGTATAGAAAATGCAACATACTTCCGTTTAGAAAGTTCAGCTCCCAAAGTGAAGTCATTGAATCTTCCTCTGTCACTCCCATTCATTAGCAACCCCCTCCGACTCCCCTAGCCCACATTTTTACAATAAACACATATGACAAATTGATAAATTTTCGATTTTTAACCCCCCGCCCTGCGCCGCCACTGTCCGTCCCCCAAGGTTTGACCACCTAAATATATTCATTGGACCTTCCTTTATCACCTCCATTCATTACCCACCCGCTCCGACCCCCCTAGCCTACACTTTAACCATAAACGCATATGACAAAATGATAAATTTTCGATTTTTAACCCCCCGCCCTGCGCCGCCACTGTCCCACCCAAGGTTTGACCCCCTAAGTATATTCATTGGACCTTCCTCTATCACCTCCATTCATTACCCACCCGCTCCGACCCTCCTAGCCTACAATTCAACCATAAACGCATATGACAAAATGATAAATATTCGATTTTGAACCCCCCGCCCTGCGCCGCCGCTGTCCATCACCAAGGTTTGACCACGAAGTGTGGACAGGGGACATGCCCCTACCATTCCCTATCATTAGTTACCCCACCCTAGTGTGTGTACCATAAAGTAAACATTTACCGAATTTTCTGTCTACTAAACCATGTTTGCCTGGTATATGAAAAAATTTTATGCCAAACCTGTTATAAAGTTTGTAAACTTCACATGCATACACTAGTATGTACGCACACGAAAAAAAGAAGCAAAGCAAAATCGTGTTCAATAACGTCATATATGTATGAGATTCATAATATATTTGTAATTTAAAAGAAGAATTTTATGTCTACTAAACCATGTTTGCCTGGTATATGAAAAAATTTTCTGCCAAACCCGATTTAAGTTTTGCTAACTTCACATACACACACTCCTATGTATGCACACAAAATAAAGAAGCAAAGTAAAATCGTGTTCAATTACGTCATAGAAGTATGAGATCCATAATATATTTGTAATTTAAAAGAAGAATTTTCTGTCTACTAAACCATGTTTGCCTGGTATAAGAAAAAATTTTCTGCCAAACCTGATTTAAGTTTTGTAAACTTCACATACATACAATCCTATGTAAGCACACAAAATAAAGAAGCAAAGCAAAATCGTGTTCAATTACGTTATAGAAGCATGTGATCTATACTATATTTGTAATTTCAAAAAAGAATTTTCTGTCTACTAAACCATGTTTGCCTGGTATATGAGAAAATTTTCTGCCAAACCTGTTATAAGTTTTGCTAACTTCACATACACACACTCCTATGTATGCACACAAAATAAAGAAGCAAAGTAAAATCGTGTTCAATTACGTCATAGAGGCATGTGATCTATACTATATTTGTAATTTGAAAGAAGAATTTTCTGTCTACTAAACCATGTTTGCCTGGTATGTGAAAAAATTTTCTGACAAACCGGATTTAAGTTTTGCTAACTTCACATACACACACTCCTATGTATGCACACAAAATAAAGAAGCAAAGTAAAATCGTGTTCAATTACGTCATAGAAGTATGAGATCCATAATATATTTGTAATTTAAAAGAAGAATTTTCTGTCTACTAAACCATGTTTGACTGGTATATGAAAAAATGTTATGCCAAAGCTGATTTAAGTTTTGTAAACTTCACATACATACAATCCTATGTAAGCACACAAAATAAAGGAGCAAAGTAAAATCGTGTTCAATTACGTCATAGAAGCATGTGATCTATACTATATTTGTAATTTGAAAGAAGAATTTTCTGTCTACTAAACCATGTTTGCCTGGTATGTGAAAAAATTTTCTGACAAACCGGATTTAAGTTTTGCTAACTTCACATACACACACTCCTATGTATGCACACAAAATAAAGAAGCAAAGTAAAATCGTGTTCAATTACGTCATAGAAGTATGAGATCCTTAATACATTTGTAATTTGAAAAAAGAATTTTCTGTCTACTAAACCATGTTTGCCTGGTATATGAGAAAATTTTCTGCCAAACCTGTTATAAGTTTTGCTAACTTCACATACACACACTCCTATGTATGCACACAAAATAAAGAAGCAAAGTAAAATCGTGTTCAATTACGTCATAGAGGCATGTGATCTATACTATATTTGTAATTTGAAAGAAGAATTTTCTGTCTACTAAACCATGTTTGCCTGGTATGTGAAAAAATTTTCTGACAAACCGGATTTAAGTTTTGCTAACTTCACATACACACACTCCTATGTATGCACACAAAATAAAGAAGCAAAGTAAAATCGTGTTCAATTACGTCATAGAAGTATGAGATCCATAATATATTTGTAATTTAAAAGAAGAATTTTCTGTCTACTAAACCATGTTTGACTGGTATATGAAAAAATGTTATGCCAAAGCTGATTTAAGTTTTGTAAACTTCACATACATACAATCCTATGTAAGCACACAAAATAAAGAAGCAAAGTAAAATCGTGTTCAATTACGTCATAGAAGCATGTGATCTATACTATATTTGTAATTTGAAAAAAGAATTTTCTGTCTACTAAACCATGTTTGCCTGGTATATGAGAAAATTTTCTGCCAAATCGGTTTTAAGTTTTGCTAACTTCACATACACACACTCCTATGTATGCACACAAAATAAAGAAGCAAAGTAAAATCGTGTTCAATTACGTCATAGAAGTATGAGATCCATAATATATTTGTAATTTAAAAGAAGAATTTTCTGTCTACTAAACCATGTTTGCCTGGTATATGAGAAAATTTTCTGCCAAACCTGATTTAAGTTTTGTAAACTTCACATACATACAATCCTATGTATGCACACAAAATAAAGAAGCAAAGTAAAATCGTGTTCAATTACGTCATAGAAGCATGTGATCTATACTATATTAGTAATTTGAAAAAAGAATTTTCTGTCTACTAAACCATGTTTGCCTGGTATATAAAAAAATTTTATGCCAAACCTGTTTTAAGTTTTTTAAACTTCAAGTCTTTATTTGTCTTTGATTTATCACAAATAAGTAATTGCACATATCCCAAAAAGAAGTTAGCAAAAGGTGTACATAATAAGTATTTCGGGATCGTGGAGGCCAATAAGCAGTACCATTCAGTTTTACGTGGATTTATCCGCTTATTAAATGTTTTCTAATTAATTGTGTGGCAAATTGAACCGTCTTATTGAATCCAGAAATTTTTCACATTAACACCATGTAATTGGGAAATGAAAAAATTAGTAAACCTATAGCGTTTTTCAATTACCGTAACGTATTATGGTCGGTGTCATTTTTGAAGAAATATTGGCCTGTGACTCTTTCAGTTATAATGCACATCAAAGGGTGATTTTTGTGAGTGTAATGAAGTCTTGACTGTCACTAAAAACATTTTGCACATTTTAAAAAAAAACTTTGGAACCTTTTAGTAGGCCCGGCCCGCTCGAGATTTATTCTCGAGAATTAACAGTTGAGAAAATTTTACAAAAATACAACAAAAAAATATAGTACAAAAGTTTTAACAAAAAATAAAAATAAGATTCTTGACTTTTTATAATGATTTCAGATATCCGAAATAAAATTGTCCAAATTAATCGAATTGATTCCAAGTAAGTTTAAGTTTTATGTATTATATAGTTTTTATACGAGGGTTTTTCAAAAAATTCCCGGAACAATGAAATAATACACAAGTTGGCGATTTTTATGGATTTATTTTTCTACGTATAAATCACCATGTTTCATCACCAGTTGTTTGTTTTTACATAAGTTTTAACATCAAGTTGAAAGTAATTAGTAGGCATAGTAAGCATTAAGTTGAAAGTAATATAATGCAAATATAAATTTTCTATATGACACCACAACAAAATTCACAAAATATGTCATGTATGACTAGTATTTTGCATACCATGGTATTCATAACATGGTATCGATACTAGATGTCTGTCTAGTGCTTTACATGTCTGTCACCATGCTAGTATTGTTCATACCACGGTATTGATACTAGATGTCTGTCTAGGGCTTAGGGCTCTAGACAAATCATGCTGGAAGCCGTTTCACGTACAGTGAGAATTGGAAATGAAATGATTCTCACTGAAAAATTTTAAATATCCGTTTCACGTTCGGTGAGAAAATGAAATATAGTGTCAAAAATTTTTCGATGAGAAAAATTTTTCTCACCGATATTTTTGTCGTGAGAAGATATAGTTTACTGTGTAATTTCGTAAAATTTTGACATTTTGTGTGAAGTATTAAATAATAGTTAAAGCCATAAAAATAAATAAATGAAATAAAAAAATAATAATTAAATAAAATAATTATAAAAAAAATATTTGGAAAAAAAACTAATACATACATATTAGTAAAAACTGATTTAAAGAGAAGTGTAAGTATTTACTTAATAATAATAATTCTATTTATTTTAAATTTCTTCATATTTTCTTAGTAAAATGATTAAAAGGACTGTAACTCTAAGGCCTTCGGAGGAGCAAAAATTACAGTTGTTAGATTATTTAGAAGAGAATAGAGATTTCGCTAATGACAGGTAATATATTATTATTTGTTTTCTATATAAATAATTATATAATCAATATTTTATAAGACTTAATTGCGCTGATGCTGGAAGGAGGATGCAGGAAATGTGGAATGACTTAGCGAAATCTCTGAATGCTCTAGGTGGTGCCCAGAAAGACGGTACGAAATGGAGGAAATTTTGGCACGATCTAAAGTAAATAATTTATAAAATTTTATACAACATATAATATTTATTTTATCATTTCTAGAACATATATAAAAAACAAACATGCCGAGCTCCGAGCACTCGAATCAAGGAGTGGAGTGAATGGAGTTAAAAAAGTCAAGACTCTCACATCGATTGAAGAGAGAGTCATCCATCTCCTTACTCCTCAAGGTGTCTTCGGAGATGAGATGAATGAGCTTGGCTCTTCTAAAGTAAAATAATGGTTGCAAATTATATAAAAATGATAGTTATTAAAAATAATTACAGATGCGACTCCAACAGAAACAACAACTACAGCAACAGGAACAAGAAAAACAGCATGGACAAGAAAAACAACAACAACATCAGGAAGAACAAGAACAGCAGAGACAAGAACAGCAGGAACAAGAACAACAGCAGGAACAACAACAGCAAGAACAAGAACGACAACAACAGCAAGAACAGGAACGACAACAACAGCAAGAACAACAAGATCGAAGACAGCAACGACGAAGGAGGAGGACAACAGCACAGCAGGATGAAGATCAAAATGAACTGCTGAGAGAGGTGCTGCAGATAAAAAAACAAAAAATTGAGCTCATGAAGGAGATGAACGAAGGAATTAGGAAGCGGAATGAAATTTTGGAAAAAATCAATAATAATTTGGAAGAAATAAAACACAAAATGAATTGATTTTTTTTTAATTTATTTTAAAATGTATATAATAAGTATTAGTAATAAGTATTTTAGTGTTTTATAATGTATTATAATAAGTATTAGTATTAAGTATTTTAGTGTATTAAGTTTTGATTTAATAAAAGGTTTATAAGAAAAATTAAGAAAAACTTGATCTAACAATATACTCTTGATTTATTCTTCCTTCATTACGGAAATTTATTTCAGAAATACATCTGTTAGTTTCAAGGTTTTCATTATCAAATTCAACAGTTTCTGGTAGTGGGACTTTCGCTTTAATTAAAATATTGTGAAGCACTGCACATGCATTTATAATCATACCAGCTTTCACAGGGTCGTAACACAAAACTCTTTCTTTTGAGAGGCATCTAAATCTATTTTTTAAAAGCCCAATACATCGTTCTATTATGCATCTAGTAGTTTTATGGGCAATATTATATTTTTCTTCACCTCGAGTATTTGGTGTGGTAATAGGTGTCATAAGCCATGGTTGCAATGGATAACCACTATCTCCTAACAGCCAACTCTTCTGATCACCATCTCTATATCTCTCTTCAAGAATCGTCTTAAAAATAGATTGACGCCAAATATATGCATCATGAGTTGTTCCTCCAAAGCGAGCATTCAAATTCATAATAACGTAATTTGCATCGCAACAAATTTGGACGTTCTTTGAATGACCTCCTTTGCGGCAGTAGTAGATATGCTCATTTTCTGATGGTTTAGTAATTTTTATATGTGTACCATCAATCACGCCAATTATACCTGGAAAAGAAGCAACTTCGTAAAATTGCCTTTTAATATTTGGATACTCAACTCTGTCAGGGATTTTCATGTGGTTGTCAGCTATTTTATTTATTGCTTCTGTGATTTCGGTTACATATCTACTTACTGAAGATTTTGACATACTCGATAAAATATCTTGCCCAATAGATCTCTGGAAACTACCGCTTGCATAGAAACGTAAGGTACACAAGACTTTTAAGTGAAGTGGTATAGCATGTATCCTGGAATATTTTTTAACAAATGGTTTAATTTCTTCAATTAAATCCAAACAAATATTCTTCGGAAATCTATATAATTCCATAAACATGAAATCTGTTGTTCCTTCAAAATCATTTTGAGAGTCACGCATTCTCTTCAATATAATACGCATGTTATTTCTATAAAAAAAAAATTATGAATTATTAATCATGGTTATTATTATATATACCATATATTATTATTATGATTGTGCCTAATACAGATATGTACGACGCTCCTCATCATGTTAGTTGATGATAGTATAAAAGAAAATAATAAAAAAATATAAATAAATAATAAAAAAAATATATGTATATTAAAAACATTTAAAATTAAATAATTAAAAATAATTTTAGTATAAAATAAATATATAAATTTATTTACCTTTGTCTTCTTCTTCTTTCATTATTTATAATTATATTCGTAACCAAACTCATTTTATCTTTTATTATTGGTATTTTATATTCAATTAAATTTATTATATTTTATTAATTTATTTTTTTTTAATTATTTTATTTATTTATTATATTTATTATTTATATTTATTGTTATATTATTTATTTATTTATTTTATTTTATTAAATGTTAATATTTAAATTATCACATTTGAAAACATGAAAACTAATAACAATAATATGTTAAATGAAAGCTGTCAAAACAAATAATTTACAGCTGAAAAATGAAATATTCCAGCTGAAAATGAAACATTCCAGAAGTTTTCACAATAGCTGGAAATATTTCATTTTATGTACGTGAAACGCTTTTCTTACACTGGTGAGAAATTTCATTCCGATGAAAAATGAGAAGTTTCACTTTCTCATTTTTTTTTCACCGTACGTGAAACGGCTTCCTGGTTTCAATACCACGTTTATACCAGCTTGTTTTCCTGGTATAAAGCCATTGAAGGCAGATTCTTGTTCTGTGAAAATGAGAATGAAAACACTTTTCAGTGAGAATTTCAACTTGTGCGATTCTTGTTCCGTGAGAAAGTGAAATTTTATGTCAAATTTTTTTCACGGGAAAAAAATTTTCTCATCGTATTTTATGACAGTGAGAATCAATGAGTTAAAGGTTGTTTTTGGATTTCTTGTCAATAAGTTTAAAATATATTATTTACTTTAGTACTCATATATCAATACCAACACTAAAGTCTAGCAGACATTTATTTTATTTCCTTTCGTAGTAGGCCTAACAATGAAAATTTTTATACAAATTTAACGTAAATGATGTCAATTTGACGTTAGTGAGGAAAATTTTCCAATATACATTCCATTTAGACTCATTTTCATCAGCCTTTCTCAAACTAAAGTCTGTACAAACTAAAAAGTCTTTGCTAAAATTGTTATTAGTACACTTTTCTGCTAAAAGCAGTAAAAGTCAACTTTTTTAAAATAAAGGCTTTAGTAGAAGGTTATTAGTACGGGCCATATAAGTAATATAAGAGTATAGAAGATGACTTTTTTGTCTTCTATGTAGTTATATGACAATTGACAATAAATTACGCATCTATATACCAAGTTTAAATAACCTTAAACCATTGAACTCATTTCAAATATTATTTTCGCTTTGAAAATGGTTCTGTTCTCTCTAAATAAATAATTTAAATTTTTCTTTGAAAAAAAAAATAATTGTAAATACAAAATACAAATTAGCCTGTTATCACACTTAAATTTAAAAAAAACTTAATTATCAGTTTTATATTAAGTGTATCCTTTTTTATGAAGGATATAAAATTGCACATAAATATGCAATGCAATACAGGTACATAAATGTATTTTACTTTATAGATTTTCACTTTATGAGTTCATTGCTTTCCACATTTCGTTTACGTTTACTATAAATATGTATACTTACATTTTCTTTAAATACTATAGAAGATAAAGTATCAAAACTATACATATTGAATATATGTAGATACTTAGTTTTAGAAAAGTGGAATAAACTCATTGTAAATTGCCATCAACAATTGACCCTAATTTATTTTTCACCTTGAAATTATAAATATTAAAAGTGATTATAAACTGATTACGTATACATATAAAAGGGTGGACCATTTGACTTTTATTCGACCAGTAGTTCACTATGGTAGTGAAATTTGAACATTAACACAAAAGATGGCAAACTTACTAGATACCTTCGAAAGGAAGGTACTAATAAGATATATCATCGGCCCGATTAATCAGGATGGGTTCTGGAGAATAAGATACAATATGGAATTGTATCAAATATATGACGACCCACCACTCTCCATACTTGTAAAACTGAATAGATTACGATGAGCAGGACTCGTAGTACGTATATGCTGGAAATACGTATTCCACGCAAAGTGTTTGACGTCGACATGGAAGGCGAAAGATTGCAGAGTAGACCTAAAAAGCGGTGGTCAGAAGCTGTCAGCGAAGACATTAGAAACTGGAGAACAGCATCAAAAAGTCGGGATTATTGGATGCAAAGTCTACGGGAGGCCAAGGCTAGATTTGAGATGTAGCGCCATCTGAATGATGATTTAACTTTTGGAATTTGAATCGGGGATAAAAAAAACTAATTAATATTATTTCAAAATTACGATTTTATTGTAAAAAATTGGACATTTTCGTTTAAGAATGAAACATTACATCATTCAAATGACTGCCACGGCTGCTGGCTTGATAGTACACCCAATCCGATCGAATATTACACCAGAAAGTAATTCGTTTAATTCCTAATCATTTCGAATAGCCAATTTTTCAGTTGCTTGTAACAGTCACAATTGCAATAATGCATTTGAATTTTCAGATTCATGTGACAGTAGCTTTAGAATATAACGAATATATGATATTTTCTCTATGCCGCTTCTACATTCAATGCAGTGACTTCAATTTGGACTTCGACTTTCGACTTCATTGCATGCTTTAACGCATATATCAAATATTTTGAGTGCAGTAAATTGAACTTTGACTTGACGTATAGTATAAAGTAACAATTGAAATTTTGACAGTATAAAAAATATTGTACATTTATATATTTTGTCAATTTTCATGTATAAATTTCATTTGTTTTATGTTGTCATCCTAAATGCATTATGCCGATTCTACATTCAATGTAGTGACTTCAACTTCGACTTTGATTTAATTGATTTGTATTAGAACTTCTACCTTCAATGCAGCAGAGTAGACTTGACAGCTACTTTTACATGTTAAGCATGCTGTGAACTCAAATGTCGAAATCCAAGTTGAAGTTACTGCATTGAATGTACATAGAAGCGGCATTAGACTGCAACATTGAATTTTCTCAAAGTAGAAGTCGACGCAAAAGTAGCTGTCAAATATAATGCATATTGAATGTAGAAGAAATATCCATTAAATCAAAGTCGAATTTGAAGTTAGTGCATTGAATGTTAGAAGCGGCGCATTCAATGAATATAAATAATTATTTTAAACTCTAGGCTACGCGCAGACAGAAAGCGGAGCTGAGCTGAACTGAGCCAAACTGAACTTATAAGTACTGATCAGCTCAGCAAGAAAAAAATTGACTGCGCACACAGAAAGCGGAGCTTATGCTTGCTTATTCTACAATTATTATTATATATTAATTATTATTAATTAATTATAATTATTATTATTATTCTTATTTTATTATTATAACTTTTTTATTATTTTTTATTATTGAAATTATATAATATATAATTATACTTGGTAATACCATAGAATAAATAAACATAAAGAAGTAACAATCAGTGTGTAGTTTCAACAACCAAATCAGCATAATCGAACCTCCACATTTCACATTTTCACCATAAAGTTTAAATGCATAATGTTGATCGGTTTGGAAACAAAATAAATGTTTGTTGAATATTTTATTCGGCTGGTGAAAAGTGTAATGCTGAAATGTGCTTTTAATATAAATTGTATGTACACACATACATACCTGTAATAAGGAATAAGGCAGTATTATTTTTTATATTTCACTCTATATCTATATGCTATATGCTGGCACTAGACATTATTAAATGTTTGTATAAATGTGTATTCTATTGTATAAATTTATGTTGTCATTTTTTTCCTTCTTTTCCTTTTCTCTTCTTTTGGTTCGCTATATCGTTGCTAAATTATGTGTACCATATAAAAGTAAATTGTTTATCTTATGTATGTATACGTTTCAAATGTATTTTTTTGTTGTTCGATCATTATAATGATATAAAATAATATAATTGTGCTGTGTGTGAATGGATCATTCAGAATTTATGTGAAAAAAATATACTTATTGTAAGTTAAAAGTTAAAAGACTACATACATATAATGTATACATACAGTCATTCCACGTCATATGTTCATGCAATATACAATCATACAATGTTCATTAGTACTCCAGCTCAGCTATTTTATTCGCAAGTCGCAACGATAAAGCATTGTATTGTACAGATTGTTTTTTTTTAGAATACATTATAGTAGCAAATATAATATAACACAATTATATCTGACCTATCTACTATCCTTCAAACAAAATTATATTACCATACTTATCACCGAGTTACAAACCTGTATTGATAATTTCTAAATAATATTTGAAATACAAGATATAAAAATTTGTGTATATAATTGCGTATATCACATTCACATATAACATATACATACATTCATACAATATACAATATCATTAGGTTACTCCTTACTCTAGCTATTTCATTCTTAGTGCTTATTATACGCATTATATACAATATACAATCATACAATATTGTACATCATAATAGCAGGTGTCTTCTTTGCAATGCTTTGCTATGCTGGCTATGCCATGTTCTTTTTTTGTTTGTTTTTTTATTTATTTTTTTTTTCTTCTGTTTTCGGCGATCGTATTATAGCAATTGGAATTGGAAGCATTTTTTTTGTTGTTTATTGAATATGTACCACTCACACATATATAATATTTTTATTCAAATAAGCGAACCAAAAGAAGAGAAAAGGAAAAGAAGGAAAAAAATGACAACATAAATTTATACAATAGAATACACATTTATACAAACATTTAATAATGTCTAGTGCCAGCATATAGCATATAGATATAGAGTGAAATATAAAAAATAATACTGCCTTATTCCTTATTACAGGTATGTATGTGTGTACATACAATTTATATTAAAAGCACATTTCAGCATTACACTTTTCACCAGCCGAATAAAATATTCAACAAACATTTATTTTGTTTCCAAACCGATCAACATTATGCATTTAAACTTTATGGTGAAAATGTGAAATGTGGAGGTTCGATTATGCTGATTTGGTTGTTGAAACTACACACTGATTGTTACTTCTTTATGTTTATTTATTCTATGGTAATACGCATGGAAATACGTAATATGCATACGTATTTCACAATCAGCAAGTTCAGCTGCTGATCGAAACAAACAACAAGCAACTGCAAATATCAGCAGCTGAAAGCTCAGCACCGATAAGTTCAGTTACGCTGTTGATGTGCGCACATAAGCTACTTATTGTATTGCTTCATATGCATTGCGTATTTGTTTGTTTCATTCTTATACTAGAGACAGGCCTAAAATTAATCTAGATAAACTTATCCGGGTTATCTCTAATTCGGATTTATAAAGCTGAACGTGACAGATTGCAAAGTAGATCATCCCTAATGCGATCAGCTGAATCGTTGAATTTATTCGTAACCACACAGTCACCACAAATTACTTTAAGGCTATTATTTTCGTGTTACTTGCGATTTAAATATCGAAATATTTTAATTATTTTAGCTTTTTTGTTTTTAGAAACGTTTAATTTGTAAAATCACTCATTGCACACAATTTTAATAAGTCGCTAAAAAAAATACATAATAAATCAGAACCAGAAAACTGAACTGTCAATTTTTATGTCTTCTTCTTCCTACTGCAAATCCAGTTTATGTGGGTTATCCAGTTTTCAGAACTGAATTAGGATAATCTAGTTATACAATTGGATCATCTAGTTATTGTGATGACAGTCATCCACTTTTATCCAGATTAACGACTTAATCTAGATTGAAATGCTTAGCCTGTCAGTGTTATTAGCTGATAAGTTCAGTTCAGTTCAGCTCAGCTCCGCTTTCTGTCTGCGCGTAGCCTTAACTAAATTTAAATGAATATTCATCCATCCTCATACCTCCTATAATAGTCATCAAAATATTGTGGAAAACATTTCGATATTTATATATATTTTCAATTCAGAAAAGGTGAAAAAAAAATTTAATATATTTATAAGGAGAATAGAGAGAATGATGATCAGAGCACAAAAAATATTGTTAAAATTGGATAGATTACTAGGAACAAAAGAAGTTATACGATATACAGGAATACATGTGCATTAAGCTTCAAAGAATTGGTGATTATGGAGAAAGCTAAATTCATTTACAAGACGCTACATAGTGAAATAAAAACAAATAGTAGTGCTGAGACTAAATAAAAGCTTTCACAACTACGAGACCAGATGCTTGGAAGATATTAGGGTTGACAGAGCAAGAACAGACCGTGTGGGAAAAGGGCTACTAGTAGCAGCAATCAAAGAGTACAACGATCTTCCAGAGTGGGTAAAAAACAGTAGCTGTGTATATATATTGTTGGAAAACCACCTAAAAAAAAAAAAAAAAAAAAAAATTAATTAATAAATTAATTAATTTAAAATAAAATAACTTAAATCGAAATAAAATTATACTTACTTGTAAAATTGTATTGACATCACTTTGTTTACATTTTTCTTAATGTGGTCTTTCTTCTTTCTACAACGTCAAATGTCAACGTTATAATCACTTTCTTTTATTTCGTTGACATTCGTTGTAGAAAGTTGTTTCACTTTCCACTGGAAGTCTCTATCAATTCGTTGACGTTGTCATCTTTCGGCGAATTGATGGAAACTTCCAGAAAATCGATTCTTTTTTTTATATGTGACGACAGGTATATTAATGCTGTCGTCACGATACTTTGGCTTCTTTTTGGAATCGAGTTCTTTGAGTGAGTCAATGCAGTTCTTTTAAGTGATTCATTCGAGTTCTTTCTTTTTTTTTTAGTTAATTGAGTTGATTAAGTAGTTTTTTTTTTTAGTTAAATTTTTTTCATTTTCTTTCTTTTTCTTAGATTAATTTTTAATTAATGAAATTTAATTTAATTAGTTTTTTTTGTAAATCAACTTAATTCGTTTTTTTTTTTGTAAAAAATAAAATTTTGTTTGTAAGGAGAAAGTTGGTTTTTCTTTTTATATAAAAAAAAAGAAAAAAGGTAAAGGATTATAGAAAAGGGTAAGTAGTTTCTGTTTATTATTTTTATTAAAATTCCCTCTAACAAGGCTCCGCTCGGCCTCCAATAAAACCCTTCCTTCTTTTTTTTCCTTTCCTTTTTTTTTATAAAACTTTTAACTCCTTTTCTACTTCTGTAGAATTTTCTACAGAAAAGGGGTTAAAAGTAAGGAAAGATCACATTTTTTTTCCAACAATATTTACGAAGAAAGTAGTTAGTATACTAAAAGCTAAGAGGCAATATCTTCAGATTAGGCTAGGTTAAGTTAAGTTAAGTTAATAAGTATGTAAGTTTAGTATGGGTTAATTAAATGCAATATAGTACAGTAAATTAAATGCAATTTTGTAAAGTATGTAGTAGAAATTTTTTTAAAAATTGTGATATGAAATGAAATGATGCATGATAAGAACTGTAATGTAGAATGTTATAATTATATGAAATAATGTATAAATAATGTATGAAAAAGTGCATAGCATGCATATAAATATAAACACGAAAGAGAATAGAAGTTCCCAGTTCAGGAATCAGCTTTTGCTGTTTAGAGTTAGGGCTTTAGGAATAATAATATACAGTTAAAAATCAAAGAATGAATTTTATTTATTGGTTATGCATAAGATTGTGAACTAATGAGTAATAAATAAAAAAATATTTAAATGTAGTTAGAGACAATGGACAATCGACAATCGTTATTATAAAATGATAAATTACATATTTTTTTCATTTATTATTTAATTTTTAAGTTTATTATTATTATTATCATTTTTTTTTTCGAAATAAAATTAATAATGTGCATGCATTGTTAGATAATATACGAGTAGTGTATGCACATATATATATAAATATCTATTCTTTTAAGCAAAAGTGATAAAAGTTAAATAGAATAATATAAAGAAAATTAAAATATACATACATTCAAGTTTTAATCGCTGTAAACAATTAAAAATCCATTAAGTTTACATACAATACAATACAAAATATATTCAAAAGGAAACAATATTCATTCATTCCGGCGGAAATTTTCAATATAAGTAAAATAAAATAGTATTGTATGTACATATCGTGTTTATACATAAAATAAGAAAAACATCCTGTATAGTGTATACTGTATACTCGTACATTCGTATATGAGAAAATTTTTCATTTTAATGGATTTTCATTATTCAGAAATTTATTCTGTAAATATTTTACCAATTATATAGTCTTTTATATAAATTTAGGTACATAAATGTACATGTAGCTACGTAATATATTTATGTACATAAAATTGCATTATTATCTACATTCTACATACATATACGTAGTACATAAGTATCTATAAAATATTTACTATCTTTCTTTCTTTCTGTTCGCGCAAATCTCCGAAATGGATAAACTGATTTAAATGAAACTTCGGCAGACAGGACGTGGCATACATGAAGAAAAGGTTGTCGAGAATGACTTAGGCTATTTTTTTTCAACTTTTTTGTTTATAAAAATCATATTTTTGTATCTTGAACTGAAGATGAAGACAAAAAAAAATTACGGAAAAAACCATGTACGATGTAAAGATTTTAAAGGATTTATTCATTTCAAATCGTAAACTTATACGCAGTACCAATGCATCATTTTACGATCTCATCTCGTACGTCAAAATAACATTCTGAAACCGGCTTGTAATATTGTAAATTAACTCTTCACAAATTTAATAAATTTTCTCAAAATATAACCGCACAAAACATAAACTCAATTTTCAAATTTCATTTGGTAAAAATGACAAGCAAAACAGTTAAATCTTTGCTTACACAAAATTTATTTACGATGTTGATCTAAGAGTCTAGTTCATTTACGTATAACTCGTAATTCTCAAAGCAAATTAAAGAAGTTACGAAGACTCGAAAAAATACGACCAGTAAAATACGTTACTTACGCGAATTACGAGACATACGAGATTTGTAATAAATACCATATAAGATTTGTAAAAACCACGATACCGCGTGAACGTGAACAGAATCGTCAGGAACACAATGAGGGGTGTATTCACTTAACGTAGTTAAGTAAGTGGCTCGTAAATCGAGTAAAACGTGAAAACACTACTTGTATTTTACTAGGCTTACTCGGTTTACTAGCCGCTTCCTATTACATTAAGTAAATACCCTCATTATTTCATTTCTCCGAATATTAATATGAGTGCAATGTCATTTAATATTAGCTTCAATATTATAATTTTTTACGGAATCATTCATTTCCTTTGAGTAATTCCAGTGAATTCTAGAATAATTTCAAACAGATGTAATCTATTTTATTGAATTTCTACTCAGATTAAGTCAAGGGTATAAGCTATTCACTTTCAGTCCTTTCAGTTTGAATGTGGTTTTATTTGAATTTGTCGGATTATAAATTAGTATTTAACTATATTTCATGAGAAAAAAAAATATTAAAAACATGCGAACTAATTAATTAATGTCGCTAACTATATCAACTAATTTTTGAATTAAATTAATTAATATTTTTTAAATAAAAATGAGTAGAAAAATACAAAATATCCTATAGACGTATAGTCAAACAACAAATTTGAATTAAAAAAATTCTTAAAATCATCTGAAACTTTTGAAATATGAAATAAAATACAAAAAATTATACAAATTTGAACTTTATACATATGTACATATGTACATACGCACCACATACCACGCCACATACTACTTCTATACTACACATCACTTGAATAGCAAAGCAATGTTAGAAAACATAATTTACAAATTACAACCAATAAGGGGATTCATTTCACGTCGTAAACTTCGTAATCTTCGTAGTTTTTCAGTTTTCGTAGTTCATTTCCATACATTTACAAACTACGAAAGTTTTGAAAAACTGCGAAGGCAAAATGTTTCACAGTTTCTAAATTTTATATTTTGTAGTTTTGTAGTTAATTTTTGACATTTCTTAGAAATAAAATTTGGCATAGAAATTAAAGTATGTATTAAGTATTAAATTTCAAATACATATCTCTGGTGAAATCATAATAAATTCAAAATTTAAAATTATAAAAAAGTGAAAATAAATTAAAATGGATATATTTTTTAATTAAAATTATTAATAATTAACAATTTATTAAGTTAGTGTTAGTCAATTTAAAATATTTAATTTGAGAAACTGTAATATGACAACTGAAATAAAAACAACTACGAAAAAATTTTATTTGGTCGTTCATTTCAATAGAACTACAAAACTTGAAAACTGAAAAATTTAGTAAACTTAAAAATTGAAATGAATTCCCTTAATAGCACTTTATTGTATTTGACATTTAACTATTTTTATCAATTTTATGAATTTTATTTACCACATTTTACTTTTTACTATATCAATTCAGCAGCTGAATATAAAACGAAATTTTACTTAAGCTTTTCATTTTACAGCGTAAGCTTTCCGATAGAAAATTTATTCTTCTCCAAATATTGTTATAAACATTTTTTGTAGAATTTAATATAAATATGTTGTTAAAAGTCATAAACATTTTTTGTTGCTGAAACATTATTAAGGTAGAACTATAATCGACATACCTGACATAACAAACATAAGAAAAAATAACGAATGTTAAAACGTCACATTTGGTTAACTATAATAACATACTTAGATAACATACTAAACATAAGCAATACGAATTTCACAAAATGAGGTTATGCCTTATGTTACTTATGTCATGTACGCTCTCGATCGTACTGCTTATGTCGAGCTTATGTTAAACGAATTTTTAACGAATGTCGGCAATGTCAATTATAGTTTAGCTCATTGATTTGGCTGTGTTCGTAGCACGACATATGTCATAGTCTATGTCAGCTATGTCGATTATAGTTCTACCTTTAATTTTGAAGAGAAATTAATCGAAAGATACATTGTGTATATAGAAAATATCTCTGCCTGTATGTAAACATTTTTCTATACTTTTGTGACTAAACATAAGTAATATAATATGTACTCACAATTTAATTTTTGTTTACATTATTTACATGACATGTTTTGTGTTCTCCGTTTCTTCATAATAATAATATTGTTATTGTTATACAATATTATCACTTCTGATTCTGACTGATACATTTGTTATTATGTTTGATACGATACGATGCGTACGTTGTCATGACAGCAAAAGTGTTCATAACAACACACATAATAAAAATAAAATTCATTAGTTAGATGTGTATTACAAAATAGGTGAACTAAAGATTTTGTGAAATTTTTCAGTTGAAAAAAAAAATTTAAATTAAATTAAATTTATTGAAAACAGAAAATACTTATATCTACATTATATTTTTGAAAAATTATTGAATAAATAAAAATTAAAATATAAAAATGGCAAAAAATTTAATTGATGATGATGTATACAGTGGATTTAGTCAATCAACTATTATGGAAAGTGCATTCTATGAAGAAATTGAATCTAACGAAAATGATCAAGGAAATTTCGATTTAAAAACGCCTAGAAGTGCATTATTGTATTCAGTATGAATTTTTTTTTTCTAATTTCTAATATATCTACTAATATTTAGAAAAAAAAATTTATTTTTATTTTCTTAAAGTATTTATAATAATATGTAGTAGATGCTCCAATTTATGGCCTTTTAAAGCATTTCATTATTTTGGAGTTGTTTCTATCAAAATCAAAAGAATATAAAATTATGAAAAATTAATTAGGATAATGTTATGTTTTTAAAAAAGAAAAATGTGGAAAAAATCACAAATCACCATATTCTAGCCACTCATGATTACTAATTAATGGCCACTGATGTACCAAATTCTGGCCACCAAGTAAAATTTCTGAAAGTATACTCGTAGCATAAGCTCTATCGTATTCATTTTTAATAATGCAAAAATATGTTTAATCTATATTTACAGTATAAAATAAAAAAATAAATTCATATAACAGTCTTTTCACAGTATAATAATAATCATGTCGATCACGTATTTCGACGTGAAATACTCGAAAAGTTTCGAATCGAGTTCGAGTGGAAATTTTCTCCTGATCACGTAGTTTGAAAAATTTTACTCTCGTGTGGCACCAACTGTTAAAAAAAACAATTTTTTTGTACGGAATTTTTTTGTCGCTTTGTATTAAGATTGGTTAATTTAATTGTGAAATTGTGAGATTGTAAATTAGGATTTTGATTTTTGATAAAAATATAAATTTTTAGAATGTTATCGTTTGAATTTTTTAATTCAGATAGTGATGAAAATTAAGAAGAAAGTATACGGGATATTAAATATGAAATAAGGATTTTTAGAAATTTCTTAAACTTATTTAATCTGATGGATATAATCACATATAACATAAGTATAAACTTATTTGACTGAATTTTTCCACTAAAAGAATTGTATTTCAGATTTAAAAAGTTGTTTCGTTTGACAAAACCTGCATTTAACTGTATAATAAGGAGTGCGTTCATAACCGTTACTGTAGTTAACATAGTTAACTATAGTTATCATTTGTCGTTCAGAATGGTGGCGGTATAGTAAAACATAACTACCAACATAACTTTTTAGCGTTCATAAACATCTGTGGTAAAGTAAATTTTTAACTATTTGATATCAAAAATTAACCCTGCTCGAGAGCATGGTTAACGATAGTAACGATAGTAAGCCTGTGTAATGACATTGACAATAAAAAAATCGTTTGTCATTTAATTTTGTGTTGTGAATTGTGAAAATTTCAATTTTATTTATTTGAAAAAAGTAATAGTATTAATTAATTTTATTTAAAAATTAATTTTTAAAAATTAATTAATTTTTGACAAACAAAAAATATAATACATAATTATATATAAAAATTTTTTTGAAAATTTTTTAAACTTAACTTGACAGCTGAATGACAATTTATTGCTACTACTGTGGTAAAAATCGCGTTCAAAAACTACTTGAAGTTAACATAACTATGGCTGTAGCAAGATAAATAGAATACTCATAAGGTATGATCTAAAAAATTTTTAAGAGAGCGTGACGTCATCCGAAGTCAAATTGAGTAAAATAATTTCTTGTACACAGCAATGTTATGAGAATATGCATTAAAAAAATGCTGTTTTTGATAGTTGAATTTTAATTTTTATTCATTTTTTCTAAGATAATATTTTAATAACATGTGTGTTACATAAAGTACTATGTAAGTTTTAAGAATTTTTTTTATTTATTTATTTTTTTTTAAATGTAAGTTTTACATTATTATAAGTAATTGAAATTTAATTTATCGCATTTTTTTTTTTAGTTTTTTATTTGGTTTAAGTCCTAATGAAAATTTTTTAATAGGAACTTCATTATTTTTAGCTGGCGATGAGGTCAGTCAAGAGAATAAAAACTCTCTTTCACACAAATAACGATCATACCTTATGATTATTCTATTTATCTTGGGCTGTAGTACAACATAACTTTGCTTAAACTATACTATACCATGACTATGGTTAAAGTAATGTTCATGAACGCACTCAAGGTATTTTGAAATACACATCTTCCATACATAAAAATAATTTTTAAAAACTCACAATTTATCTTTCCGACTCATTTTTATCAATTTTTAATTTTTATCAATCGCAGAATTTTATAAATTATAACAAACTAGTCATAAAACATTAACATAACCTGTAATCCGTATAAAAATTAGTTTTTCGAGTACAATTATACACTCGAAGTGTCATTCGAATGATTATTTTTGTAAACTCGAACTACGTGATCAATATATTCGAAAACTAGGAAATCGAAAACTCGACTCGAACTATACATGATTGACATGAATAATAATTATATATACTAACTAAAATTTCAATTTTCTTGACTTACTGCTATACTAATACCAAATTATCTGTCACATTTATTTCATTTTCATATTGCATAATTCAAAATAAAAAATCAACAAAATTAAAAATAATTCAAAAAGACAAAACAAACAAAACAATATTCGTAATAATAATATTTAATACTCTATCCGGATTAATACTCTGCATATGTCCGAAAATTGATACATTTCAAATGAAACCAATGGGGATAATTATCACATCCTACGTTCTTTTTTTTCCGCTAATGTTAAAACTGTAGGAGGACCTACTTTGTCTATATTTTCTGGTAATTTACCTTTAAGTTTAGCTTGTAGTGTGATTCTAGGTACATTATAAATCCTGCTAGCCTTTCTTATCTTCATATTATCATTTCTAATAATTTTACTGAGTACTGTTTTTAAAGAATCTTCTCCAAATTTTACATTTGACCTTTTTTTCAAACATTTTCTACATAATGAATCAAAGATTTAAAAACTTTGTTTAGTGTATTATCTTGTATTAAAAAGTAAATTTATAAATAAAAATATACTATATTCTGTACTGGCCATAACTAGTACTAAATTATGGCGTTTAAGATTAGGATTCGAGATATCTGCTATCTTGTGCACCACATACCTCCGAAGTTTCTTAACTAATTTCAATGAGATTTGAAACATAGATACTTTGATGGGATTGCGCTACTTGAATGGAGCACGGTTTTTTAAAAATGTCCTTGTTTTCTTTTTACAGGGTGTCAAAGTTGTCAAAATTGCGACTTTCCGACTTCCAAATGCACCTCGTACAGCAAACACTGATTGACCAATTTCCTTGAAATTTTGAATATAGGTAGCCTAAAGGATATTGTGGTGCTTGAATAGAGCACATTTTTGATTTTAAGTCCTGAAATTTAGTTATAGTTCTTAAAAGGAGAGGGTTTTTTTTTGAAAAATCGTTCAACTTTGACTTCTATTTTCATATATTAAATCTTCATATTTCTATATGATTTTGGTATCAAAATAAAGTTTGGACTTTTCTGATGTTTTTACAAAAAAAAAAGTATAAAATTCTTTGTTATATTTGCATTTTCATTAACAAAATAAAATGATGTTTTTTTTTTTCATCAAAATATTCAAAAATCCATTTTTATTTGCCCCTAAAAGGAATGCAAAAGCATTTTTTAAAATTTTTTGTATGTAAAATCGTTGTTGTTGTTTTCAAAATGTTTCAAAATCGAATCCTACTCTTAAATATTTTCAAATATTTTCATACTTACTGATAAAAATGTATTGCACTGTATCACTTAACACTATACACTCAAGGCGAACTCATCAACACCGTAGACTGTTCCTATAAATGAAGTGAAAATAACTATAACCTATAACAAATTATACACGATTTGATTGAAAATTTTTAACTGTAATAGCTAACAGAACAAAATATAACGAGAAAGAGAAAGACATACAATTTTGTAATTTATTCCTTACTTGTAACATATTATTTTCAAAGTAACCATAATTTGATGCTGGCCAGAATTAGGAGCATTTACCCTATATACTCCGTATACCTATACTATATATACATATTTTATTATAATTTTACAATTAGCGTGGAAATCTTAGAACTGGATTATTAAAATCATCACGTATAGGTACAGGTACTCGAACTGGTACACGTGACATTCAATTAGCTAGACCATCGACAGCTATTCGTGGAGTTGGTTATACATCGGAAGCTGGTAAAATGTTTGATCCAATATTATATCATCAGAAAGGGAATAAAAAAACTGCAAACATTTTAATTAACAAAAAATCTCAAGAGTATATAATAAATAAATAAAATTAGTAATTCATTCACTAATTCATAAAAAAATTTATTTCTGTAATATTTAAACAAAAATTTTTTTTTTGAATTTTTTAAAGGCCACAAGAAAAATATAAAAATTTAGAAGTTAAAATTCAAAATTTACTTGAAGAATCGATTTCAGCTGGTACAGAAACGAAACCAAATTATGCTGAAGCATTAAATAAAGCCAAAGAAGCATCATCATTAGATCGAACGTTATTACGATTACGTGATCAGAATGATGGAGGTTCATTTCATAATTTTGATTTAACTTATTCGGTAAGGATATTTTTAGTATGTATGATACATATATGTGTTAGCGTTATATTCAAATTTATATACATACATATGTGTAATGTAGATATGTGCATACTATTTACATATTAACGATGAAATATATGTAAATAAAGTTTCATTTGATCCTTTGAAGCTTTGATTTTATAAATAACATATGTATGTACAAATATTTAGTGTGAAAATACACGTAATACATGTACGTAGATATGCATAATACGTTTATTGTATATACATACGAGGGTATTTCAAAAAATTCCCGGAACATCTGCGTCAGTAAAAGTATAACTAGCAGGCAAACAGTCAAGAAGTTTGGTTATATTTTGAGTGTTTTGAAAGCGTAACTGTTGCTGTGTATAAAAAAAAGTAAGTCATTTGTTTTTATTTAAAAGGATACAGATGCCGGAAAAATTAAGTATTATTAAAACATTGCCAAAAGCGTTGCGCTAAGAATACATTTAAAGACGTGTCGCCGAACTTTCATTGAGTTTTTAATGAAATACGATTCAAATCCTGAAGACTTTTCGCACTCGTATGGTGACTGGTGATGAAACTTGGTGGTTTATAATATGTAGAAAAATAAATCCATAGAAATCAACAAGTTGTGTGTATATTATATCATTTTTCCGGGAATTTTTTTGAAAAACCCTCGTCTTTGTACCTTTAAACCTTCATAATGTATACAGAATTTTAAAAGAAAATTAAATTAAAATTGAATTACTCTACTCTACTCTGATAGATTAGTATATATATAGCATGTAATGCATTTATAAATATTTGTTTATTGCATAAATAATCACATATGGTGTATACGAGTATAGGTGTTCTTCAACTTAGCACAACAATACACAAAAAATGAAATGTACGTAGAAGCATTAAACACATACAATGTTATGACAAAAAATAAAATGTTTCCGAATGTGAATCGTTTAAAAATGAATATGGGCAATATATATTTTAAAATGGGTATTTATCCGAAAGCGATAAAAATGTATCGTATGGCATTAGATCAAGTACCAAACAATCATAAGGAACTTCGTTTAAAAATCACTCATAATATTGGTATACTTTTCATAAAAATGGGTCTGTATACAGATGCGGCGGCTAGTTTTGAATATATAATGTCTGAAAGAGGCGATATAAAAAGTGGAATGCATTTGGTTTTATGTTATTATGCGATTGGTGATGTTGAAAAAATTAAATCAGCCTTCAAAGCAATGGTCGATGTACAATTGGATTATGATGATGATATACGAATGCAAACCGATTTAGAAGATAATCAAGCGAATAATTATATAATTGAAGGCATTAAAAATGATGAATTATCAATTTATTTCAATGATAAAAAGAAAATGGCTGAAAAATCTTTAACGATTATTGTTGATTTAATTTCATCAGTTATTGAAGAAAATTTTAATGACGGTAAATTACATATATATGTACATAATTATTATTATAATTTTTAATTAAATACTCGTAGTTTGATAGCCGCATATTTGATTTTTAAACATACTTTAATTTAAATCCTGATTTGATTGATTATAAGTATTATCTGATATTTATGTACGTATTTTTGGTATTTCCTGTAAGGCTATACCTGGTGTATTGAAGTGATAAAATCATCAAATTTTGGATGGTTGGCAAATGAACTGGAATTGAATAAAGCTCTTGTATACTTGAAGCAAAATGAAATCCAGCAAGCGATTGAAACTTTACGTTTCTATGAGAAAAAGGAACCATCAATGGCAGTGAATGCAATTACAAATTTAACATTCATTTATTTACACGTAAGTATCTCTTTTTATACTGCATCCTTTTTTTCATTTATTTTCATTTTTAATTTTTTTTTCCTTTATTTATTTTCAGTTAGGAGATTTACAGAATGCCATCAAATATGCAGAAAAATCACGTCAAATCGATAGCTATAATCCTGCTGCATTCGTAAATAGTGGTGTCTGTGAAATTTTAAAAGGTGATCTAAAACAAGCACAAAAATATTTTGAATCAGCATTAACAATTGACATGACATCATTCGAAGCAACATACAATTTAGGTTTGGTATTGAAACGTTTAGGTGATATTGATACAGCTGAACAATTATTTAATAAAATCAAAATGAATTTATCACATTCAAAACATCCGCATATCTATTATCAATTGGCGACAATACAAGAAATTAAACAAAATCAAAATTTAGCATTAGATTATTATTTACAATTATTGGGAATATCGAATGATATGATGGATTCGAAATTATATCAGAAAATTGGTGAAATCTATGAAAATTTTAATGATTTACAGGAGGCAAATCAATATTATAATGAAGCGTATCGTATTAATCCGAGCGATATAACAATAGCAACATCTATTGGTTCATACTATATTAAATTACAAGCAATCGATAAAGCAATTTATTATTATGAAAGAGCTGTATTAGCGAATCCGAACGATCCAAATTTAATGTTACGGGTAGCCAGTTGTTATCGTCACATTTATCCACCCAGAAAATATTTACAATTATATGAGCAGATTTTTATGAAATTTCCAGAAAATCTTATATGTTTAAAGGCATTAATTAATGTTGCAAAATCCCAAGGATTAACAGAATTATATGAGAAATACTCGAATGAGTATAGTCGTCTCGAACGTATACTTGAAACTCGAAAAAAAATTAATAGTGACAACGGTAATAGTAATACAATAGAAGGAGGATCTGCAATGAATAGTGGAAATGAATTTATTAGAACATTACAAAAAAAGAGAAATACTAAATGTAATTTTTACCATTTAATTTATGTGGGAAATTAGTTGTAAATTTTATTTGTATGTTATTAGCGCCAAAATATAGAGATACTACTGATTCGAATCTATCTTCAAGACATCCTAGTGCTGTTGATCTATCATCTTCAATGAAATTAAACTCTGAACGAATACAAGAAGAAGATTGGGGTTTGTTTTCTTTTCCTTTTTTTTCATTACATCTAATTAGAAAATTTATTTTTAAAAATTGAGTTTACTTTATTTTATGTTTTTATATAATATAGGAGTAGATTATGCTGATCCATTAGGACCGCCAGCCGAAAGACCTAAAACTGGACAAATTAATAGATCTCTAAGTAAAGATTCTGACGATGATCTGAATGCCGAAGAACTTTTACCATTTTAAATTTTTCTTTATTATTAGCGGCAGAGTTAAGATATATAATTTAAAAGCCAATCCTATTCGCTCCTATCTCAAACCGCTTCTCTTTTCTAATCTTGTATTCCCGTTTTTTGTATGGCCTTACTTATTATTATCTATTCATTTACCTATAACTAATATAAAGGCCAAATCCAAATACATATCTCAAACTTCATACCTCATTCTTCAAAAAGTGTACTTCAAAACTCTGAAGCTTACCAATATATATAATATATATAATACATAATCTTTGTACATATACAGTGGTTACAAAAATTATTTGTGAGTAACAAAGTTGCTTTCTTTTTTGTCCCTTTTCCTGCTCTATTTCGCACAATTCCTCAATTCTTTTTCTTCAGGACTTAATATAGAGTGTTATTTCTGTGACGAATGTACAAAGAACCGCGGCTGTCCTTTCACATAAAACTACTTAGACTTCAATGGGCAGGGCAGGTACAAAGCATGCCAGATAAGAAGATACCCAAGAAAGCTCTAAATGGACGAATAATAGATGCAAGACCCAAAGGCAAACCACGTCTGAGATGGAAAGACAACGTGCGAGAAGATGCTGCAAAAGTTCTAGAAATTCAGAATTGGAAAGCAGTGTAACCAGTTCAGGGCTACAGTGAAGGAGGCCAAGGCTCGATTCGAGCTGTAGCGCCATCGGAGAGAGAGAAGTCATATGTTACTCCTCAGAACACTTTAAGCACTTATACAAATAATTTTTGTAAAAATCAAATAAGGTTTTTTTTTTGTTCTAAGAATGCATAATTCTGATTTTTTTTTAATTTTATTGTATTTGAATTTATAAGTGTTTGAAAAAATAAGTGTAAAAATTCAAAGTACAGTAGAGCCAGCTAACCATGGAGAAAACTCGCGCAGATGGGAGATATTTTCAAAATTTCCTTTAATTTCCTTTAATAATAATAGAAAAATTACAATTTTGTTCAAAAACTATGTGTTTGCAATCATTTACTTCCCTCCTTTATATTAATTTTTATGGTGGCCTTATTCAAGTGAAGCAAGCAAAAATGTGCTTTTTTCTAAGTACCAGACAATAAACAGTAAAAATTAATGTTAAACATATAAAACCAGTTATTTTTTTCGTTTTGAAATTCAAGAATAAAGTTGTACTTTAGTTTTGAATTTAAAAAAAAATCAATTATCGAGAAAAAAATACGAACAAATCATAAAACTTCATTGAAAAAAGGTGGCCCTATTCAAGTGAAACGCACTGTATATCAGAAACAACTTTAACATTTAAATTTTGAGGTATATTGGTTGAGGTGTGTATTTGAATTTGGCTTTAAGTTTTTACATTCTTAAACCATCTCTTTCGTATGAATTAAATATGGGGTGGGTGGGGGTGCTGAGAATTTGGAATAGTAGGAGTGATTGGATTCGCACTCAAAAATGTTTTAATAATGAATAATTTTTCATATAAATAACAAAAAACAAAAATAATCTTGATATACCAAATAAAATATGAATAGATTTGTTATAACATAATTTATTGTGTTGCATTTTACTTACATAATTTTAACATATTTTTATTTATTATATTTTATTTTAATTTCTTACAATCTAATCAGGAATAAAATTTAATTGTATATTTAGGTTTACATATTTTTTATAGTTTCTTTTATAATACCACAAATTTTTTTTTACAACATTAATTTAAAAAAAAAAAACAACTAAAATTCTACACATAATGCATGTATAGTTATGGTTATACATACTTTAGATTATGACAAACATATATTCTATATAAAATATCATAACAAATATTATATCGTCGTGGTTCTATGAAAAGTCACTAAGTCCATTTTGGATGTTATATACGTTACGTGTATATATGAAATGAGTCATTATGGGTCATATTTTCATCAGCGAGAACTGTCTAGGTCCTCCTATATAAGGCTTAGGATTTACTGAGAGTGTGATAATACCAATTGCGGTTAGCAGTAAAACCTCACTTACATACTTATATGTATATGTGGACCTAGCAATTTTCAGCAAAATGGACTTAGTGACTTTTCTCAGAATGACGACAATATTATGTATAAAGGACTATAGATAGTCGTATAAATGATAAAATGCATTATTAAAAAAAATATGCTTCAATATGTCAATGAATATCATATTATACTTAAGTTAATTTTATTTGATTTTCTAATCTTACATAATTTTTTTGTTTTAATCATTTTTTAATTTCTATACACACATACACCTATTTACGAGTATGTATGTACGTATACCTATACATTTTTTTCTGTTATAATTATTTTTATATTCATTGCTACAAAAAAAAAAAAATAAATAAAACGCGTCTTAAAAAATATATTTTGTTTTTAATCTCGCAAGTTTTTTTATAAAATTTGCATCTACTATATAGTATAAATACTTTACTAAAAATTATTTTTATTTTTAAATTTTATATTAAAAATATAATTAATTTACTATATTATATGTATATTGTATATATTAGTCTATAAATAATTTAAATACATTTATAAAAAAAAAACAAAATAATAATAATCAGGATAATATAGATATGATAAATTATTTTTATGTTTTATTTTCCACTTAATTTATCTTGAATTTGTTGAAGACTAAGTCCTTTTGTCTCCATTACAATGAAATATACGAATACAAATGCAATTGCACAAAAACCACCGAATAACCAAAATACAACATGCGTACCCAATGCATTTAAATTTGGATAAAATCTTGTTACCAAAAAACCAAGTATCCAACATGTTGATGCGACAATCGATGATGCTATCGATTTAACATTGGCTGGAAACATTTCACCTAATACAGCCCATGGTAATGGTCCAAAACCGATACAATAAACGATCACATATAAAATAAGTGATGTAATTGGTAACCAACTTATATTACTAACATCACCTTGTGTTTTCATGTAAAAGAAGGCACCAAGAGCAATCTATATACAATATAATTAAATGAATAGAAAAAAAAACAAATTAGTTTTTTTAATTTTGTATTTAAATGAATGAAAATAAGTAGTAAGTATAAAAAAAAAGTCGTATTTGCGCGTAATCGTATATCATAAATAATGTTTTGCATAATTACCAATCCAATACACATAAATAAGGCAGATGTTAAAAGGATTATTTTACGACCAAGTCGATCAGCAATTAATGGTGTAACACCGCTAGATATTACTTGTACAATACCAACAAGAATTGTTGCAATAGCTGGATCTAATCCAGTATTAGCATCTTCAAATATCGATTGACTATTAAATAATACAATATTGATACCAGACAATTGTTGAAATGATATTAGACCAGCACTTATTATTAAAGCTTTTAAATAACATTTATTTTTGATAATATCTATGAATGATCCTTTATTTGCTTGTGCTTCTTCGACAGATGCTTGAATTGAAGCCATTTCATCCTGTACACCATCACTAGATTGTCCACGTAAAAATTTTAATGATTTAATTGCATCAAATTTACGTCCTTTACCAACAAAATAATATGGACTTTCTGGCATAAAGAAAAATGCAACAGCAAAAATTATTGGTATCACAATACAAGTCCATTGTAATGCTTGATAACCAACATATGGACCAATTGCATAAACGTATAAAATTCCAGCTATATATAAATAAAATTTTAAAAAAAAAATTAATTAAATAAAAAATAAATAAATAAAAATGATTAATTAATTGAATTCAGGTAAGGAAAAAAAACAAGTCAAGAAAATACATGTAAATTATATAGATGATGTTTATATACTCACTGACTATAAAAAGTTGCATAAATGAACCCAAAGCACCTCGACAATCGTCTGTTGAAATTTCTCCTATATACATGGGTTGTGCTGTCATTACGAAACCAACACCAAAGCCCTTTGACAAAAAATAAAATCAAATCATAAATTAAAAAATAAATTAAAAAAATGTCAAATTAGTGGAGTCAATAAAGACAAAAAAAGGTAATTTCAGGAAGTCCTTAGAAACAGCTCCGACTTTGATGATTTTTTTAAAACATTTTTGGCCACTTTTTTCAAAGAAACGCAGCGCCATCTGAATTCTAGTTACCAAATTAGAAAGACCAAGACCCTTGCTTCATTTTTGCCTTATAGAGTAAAGGTGTATCTTTTACAGGTTTTTCTTTATTTGATCTTTTTTAGTGTTTGAATTGTGTAAAATCGAGTGATTCAAAAAATCATTAAATTCTGACTTTAAAACACAATAACTATTGAAAGAAAAGACTTATAGAAGCATTTGAGATATCATTCGAGAGAGTGGGAAGTTTCCTACAGATTTATCTTAGATTACTTTCTTCTAGCTAGTACATCGTAGTTGTTATAGGGTGTTTCGTAGAATAAGTGCGAAAAATATTTATCGCCCTTTAGCGGCTGAACGGTTGAGATAACCCCCCGCCTCCCTCTCTCTAGTACAATTTTTTGTTTGTCTCAGTGAGACCTATCTACTATTTGTGGACTGGCTATTCTAGGCGGGACACTCTGTATAAGATGCAAAAGTATTTATTTTCCCCCTATGAAAGGGACAGAGTTCTAAAATGCATGGATGCGGTTTAAATGCAAAGTAACTACTTAGTTTCTAATGCCCAGTTTCACAGTGGTAGTTTAAACTTCAGTTTGGTTAAACCTTAAACGGAGGTTAGCTCTTTAGTTTAAATCATTCAGTTTCACAGTTTTATTTAAACTGCAGTTTATCTAAACTGATATTAAAGCACTATTGTGAATTTAATTGTACTATTGTGAATAATTTGCATCACTGTGAATAGAATATTGACGTTTATTTGAATTTTTTTCGTACATTTTAATATAATTTTTTTAATAAATCGTGAAATAATTAAAACGACAAAAAATAATAATAATAAAATATAAACTTTTCCTCATTGGAGGTTGGAAATTTTATGTATTTATCTTTGAGAAGAGCTATATGATGAGAAACTTTTCTACAAATACGACTAGCTGATGCTTTTGATATACCACAAAAATCAGCTGAAACTAAAAGCATGCTTCCACTAGCATAGAATCTTAATGTTTATAAAAACATGACTTCGGCTGATATTGCATTATTCCTTAAATCATGAAAGCCATATAATATTCTAGCTTTTATGTAAAAAAATATATCATGTTATTTACATACCAGCTAGTTTGGTTTTCAATTTTAGAACGTATTTGTTCTAAAACGATATAAGCAGAATGTTTAGACATTCGAAATCTATTATAAAAATCAACGTCTTCGAAACAATAAAAATGGTTAATTGTGATTCGTAATCTTTTTTCTGTGCGTACAGTAACTAAAGTACAATTTTCTGAGTCACTTATGTCTTCAGAATCACTACTTTCACTTGAAAACATTTTAAATTAATTTCTAATTTATTTTAATTTATTTAAAAATTTTATTTTATAATAAATATTATATGTAATCTTATTTTATAATACACTTTCTTTAATAGCTATTGATATTTTCTACTTTTTTTTGGTGTTAAACGACGTTTAAACAAAGGAATTTCATCGTTTAACTTAAAACGAAGTTTTAACTCGCTTTGTAGTTTAAACCTACACTGTGAAATCGAAATATTGATTTAACCATAGTTTAAACCTTAAACTAAGTTTAAACTGCCACTGTGAAACTGGGCATAAATGTTTAAAATAAAACCGGTTACACTGTCATAAGTTTCAAAATGCGTTGTGAATGTATTTTTTACTCATCATTTAAGCAAACAAAAGCATAGCAAAAAAAATGTCAAATTTAAAATTATGCGTTTTTGATACAATAGATGTTTTCGATTTGCAAATTTCAAGTACTTGCTAGTAGAAAAGGTAAATGTCTCTGCTAAACCATCTACTCGCAGCTACTCATAAAAAATTTTTCAAGTAGCTGGAAGTAGATGCAAGTAGTTACGAATAATTTATGTGTCGTTCGTTTTAACAATTTATCCTAGACACATTTTAGTACTCGCAAGTACTTGAAATTTGCAAATCGAAAACACCTAATGTAATAATGATACGCATCATATTTGCATCACTTCGGTAATACTACCGCTCCGATGCTTATTTTTTACATTTTAGAACTCAGCCAGGTTTCTGTATAAAAAAAAAACGAAAATTAAAAAAAAATCATCAAAATCGGAGCAGTTTCTGAGGACTTTCTGGAAAAAACCTTCGTTGACTCCACTAAATGTACTTCTGTACATTTATTATTCGTGAATAACATGTTTGTTTGTATGTGTTTTTTTTTTTGTAAAATTTTGTATTATGAGTGTCGATTTGAGGCGAGAATATCGACATTTTGAGTCGATCAGCTAAAACTAATCGACAGGCATATAGTAGTCTATGGTGATTTGACATTTTATGTACACTCGTATGCTTTGTATATAATATAAGGTGTATTTAATTATTATTCTGCTCAATTAAGTTTAAATTAATTAATTTAATTGATTAAAGAAAAATTACCAAAAATGATGTTTGAGCTCTTTGAAAAAAAAAACATGAACGCATCTCTTAATGCTCTTCTCTTATCCAAAAAAGTCATTATTAAATTAATATGTTTTATATTTTCGCACTTAGCTACAAATTATTTAAATTAATTAAATATTTATTCAAAATTGAAAAAAACAAAATGAATTATAAATTTTTATATCGAAATATTTGACAACTTTTATAGAAATTACATGGTAAAATTGAATGAAAATAAAATTTGATATGGCAATACCTTACTGTCGAGGCGACCGATTTACATAATACAAAATTTACATCGTCTCGTCTCGTCTTAATTTTGTCGATAGTCGATACTATCGACACTCATAATAGAGCCCATTATTATTATTATCAAACTTTTATTTTTTTAAAAAAAAAAACATAACTTACCTGAATTAAACGAGCCGCATATAAGATTTCTACATTTCCAGCGATTAACATTAATACATATGCAACAACAAAAAATAGACTACTTGATAGTAACGTATATTTTCTACCGATATAATCAGCTAATGGTCCAGCAGCAAAAGGAGCTGTAAAAAATCAAAAAAAAAAAAATAAACAAAAAATTGCATTTACAAAGAAATATTCTATAATGCATTCCTGATTTGATAATGATAAATTTTTAATTTTATTCTACACGACTGTATTGCGCATACCAAATAATGCACCGATTGCAACTAATGATCCAATCCATGCCAATTCATCTGAATTATTTTCCACTGGCACCTTCAATGGATAACCATCAACACTATCAATCAATTTTGAATTAACTGGTGATGTCCATCCTAAACATGTACCGACAGCTACACTTGATAGATTTACTGTGTGTGTGTATGTGTGTGTGCGTAAGTAATAGAAAATATAAAATTTATTTATTATAAAAAATGTTACTAATCAAAATATCATTACACAAATATACATATATGTACATACATACACAAAAAAATATGAACGCAATATACAATCTACAATACAATCAAAATCGATTTATATACAGTGTGTTTGACAAAAGCGAGTCTAAGAAAAAAAAAAGCAGAATTATTAAGTATTTTTTTAAACTTTTATTTCTTTTTTTTAATACAAAAGTATGTACATTGAAAATAGTTTTCCGAAGCATAGATATTCAATATGGTGTCCAGTCGCTGGCATTTTGAATAATTAATTCTAATCTTCTAGAGCAGTTCAGAGCTAATTTTTCGGTATATTCCTGGTTCAAATTTTTCCCAATATTTTGTAGCACATTTTTAAGATGTTTAATACTTTATATTTGTTTTCCTCGCATTTGACTCTTTATGTACGTACCCATACGTTTTCAATAGGGTTTTGCATAGGGTTGGCATCGGGTGACCGAGAAGGTCAATTCATTGTTTTGATTTTTATTTTCCTTAGAAGAAGTACACAGCTTGTTTCGGTGTTTTGGGTCATTATCCTCAGCAAGTATTCAGTCTGTGTTATCTCGTCCAAATAACATCTTAGCAAACAAACTCCAATAATCCTGTTTCGTACAATTCAACCATTTTCTGTGCATTCACATTCTCCATAAAAACTATCAATTTGCCGAATCTTTGAGCTGAAAAAGCATCCATAAACATGAACCATTCCTGCATATTTACTAACAGTCCTCTTATTCTTTCATAGCATCTACAGTTCTTTATGAACCATTGCTTCCTCCACCACTCGATACCATTCCTTTCGGTCTCTTGCTAATGCGCTCATTTTCACTTCACACCCAATATCTTTAGATCCTCCCTAACACCATCCAACCATCTGCATTTGGGCCTTCCTCTTTTTCTTGTACCTATTATAGTGGCTTTAAATACTTTTTTAACCATTCTTTTGTCATCCATTCTTAATACATGACCTAGCCATTTTATGCGCTGCGCTTCGATGAACTGCTGTGCTTTTGTGTAATTGTTTTATATTCAATCGATTTATCTAGTTCACTATTGTACCTAATTCTATATGATCCATTCGAATCTTTAACTGGCCCGAATATTCTTCTGAGAATCTTTCTTTCGAACGCAACAAGTGAGTCGAGTTCCTTCCTTATCCACTTCGTTATAAACGTTTCTGATTTTTTAAGGTATTTGGCGGTTGCTTTGACTGACAATTTTGGTCCTAGATGGATGATGATTCACTAGAAATACAGCCTCAAATCTTACTTCGTAAATGGCGCTCATTGTCACTTTGTGTTATCATCTCAATAGACAGTATTCAACTGAAGCTCTATCAATGCTTCGGACAGATAGAGGCAGGGTCTAATTAAACCGGATTAGTGTTTATTTTATATGTTTTGTACATATTATAAAAATACGATGAGACAGGCTCTTGTCAACACGCACTGTATGTATATACAATATACAAAAAAAAAAATAATAATTGTATAATTCAAGTACCTATATGTCATGTGCATACATTTATTGTACGTAAATACATAATGTAGATGTAAGAGTAGATATTATTTTACAATTGACTATATGGAAATCCCTATATACTGCATATAAAACGGATACGCGTTTATGAAATGCGATATAACACAAGTACTTACATACCTCTTGTATTTTGACATTTTCTTTTTTTAATTTATTATTTTTACAGAGATTTTTTTCATAATTTGTATATGAAATTTATTGACAATTATTATTTTATTGAAGGCAATTACGTCAAATAGACTATATAAATGTAAGTACTACATCTTTTAATAAACAAACACTTAATGTTTTTATTGCATTTGTATATAATATAATGTAAATGTTTATCTACTCATGATTTATTAATTCGACAAAAAAAAAATTATAAAAAAATAAATATATTTTAAATTGAAAATCAAATAAGATTATATTCGTATGAATACTCGTTATCCGTATATGTATGATTTATTATTTACACACCATGTTAATAGTTATTTCATTACAGATTTATGCAAACATGCAATATACATTTATGTATGTCTATGTACATATTGTTTATTGTATGTAATTGAAACGTATACTATTGACACACTGCAGAGATAAACCATGGTTATCTCAAATGGTTTATCGATAACCTGGTATGGGTGACACATTTAAATTGAGGTGAACTAGTTTATGTATTCATACGACACCTGTTGAGATAAATTCAAACACTAATTATTTTTCATCTAATGTTAGCTAAGATTTGGTTTGACAGTTTTTTTTTTTTTTTTAATTTTTTATTTTTTATTAATATACATATATACATACAATGTATATAGTACTTATATACATATTAAGTGCAGGCGGATACTGAGTCCATTATGGCAACGCCGATCAGTAATTTTATGTCAGATATATCATCCAGTTTATCATCAGTAATCAGTTACTGGTGTACATTGCTGATGGGAAAAATTAATGATCGACTTGGGTAAGAGTAGTGCGCTGGCTGGGGTTCGAACCGGTGATCTCAAGATCACAAGACCGACACTCAACCATCGAGCTATTCAAGCCCCAATTTGACAGTTTGTTTAAATATAATATAAAAAAAATAGCACAAACGTCAAAAATAACTGAGTTCGAACTTGGTCAACCAAGATAAATGAGTTCTAGAAACTCGGTGAACTTAACAAAGTTCTGAAAGTCGGCTATCGCAAAGATAAACCAGAAAACTGAGATTACCATGGTTTATCACTGCAGTATGTCAATAATATTATGCGAATCGTATATGAAAATTTTCGATAAAAATTTTTATCCTCACAAAGTGTGTGGTTTTGTTGCAGGCCGCGTGAAATACTAAAGTCGATGGCAATGATTTCGAATCTGCTTTTTAATTCCAAATGAAAGTGAGGAAATAAAACAGAAATTCAAAATTTTGTGTTTTCGAAATTATTACCAAATATTAAATTGGTATTGATGGCGAAGTATTTTTAAAATTATATCGAATTGTGTAACAACGTTACATAGATATACTGAAATTAAAAATATCACAGAGAAAAATTAGCATGGGCCCGTACGAAAGGATAACACATAAAATTTAAAATATTCTTTTCGTTTTTACGATTTCTTTTTGTACAGGAGTCCACTCCATTCTAATTTCTGCGTATTTCCAATTTCAGTATTTGTAACGATTTTGTGTGTCATACTTGCGCAGGAACGCTCACGCTAATGTTTTCTGTATATTTTGAATGAATTGTTTTTTTACATAATTCTTTTAATTGAGGATTTTGTGTTGGAGATTTTATCTTTGGGGATTTCGTGTTGTTCCATTTCATTTCAAATTGGTAATAAAGCCGACGTAATATCGAATATTACGACTAATAGTCGATCGATGTAATTTTCACTTTTATTTAGAAATAAAGCAGATTCGGCATTATTGCCATCGACTTTATTTGAGAGCACCTGTTTATGTGTTTTTATCATAAAATTTTCTTTTGTACTCGCCGCCTACATTGACATACACTGCCGTTCACATGATTAGACACACCTTCATTTTCGCTTGCAGGTAAGAAATAAAAAAAGATATTGAAAACATCTGTTCTATGATTTCTTTATTTAGGAATTCCCAATCATAAAATGTAATTATTAGGAATCTGTATATCTGTTTAAAAAAAATACATGGTTTAGTCCCAAAAATCGCATAAAAAGGTCGTTCACTTGATTAGACACACTCATTTGTTATCCAAGTTTTTACAAGTTAACATTAAAATAAAATCTATATTGATTTAAAGTGCTGTTTAGTTATTCCTTATTATTAATTTTTTTCATAAAAATAACGAATATGGGAAAGAAAAAGATGCTGACTACTGAGGAAATAGGAAAAATCAAAGCTCTTGTTGATGAAGGCTACTCAGGACGGAAAATATCTGAAAAAATTGGTCGTAGCGCAACCACAGTATGCAGATATTTACGCGATCCGGAAAACTACGGAAAAAATTATAAAGGTAGAGCTAAGAGAGCCACCACTGCACACCAACAACAACTGATACTGAGGACTGCGTCCAATTCGACTCTGACTGCCCGTCAAATTGGTGAGGAAGTAGGTACTTCAGCAAGTATTTCAACCATAAAGAGAATTATACGAGGAAGCCCATATATCAAACGAAGAAAACTACAAAAAAAAACCCGAGATAACGCCCCGACATCAGGAACAACGTTTGAAGTTTGCGAGGGACCACATGTCTTGGACAGAAGAATGGAAGCGAGTCATATTCTCCGACGAAAAAAGATTTTCGTTAGATGGTCCAGACGGATATTCGTATTATTTCCATGATATACGGAAAGATACACTATATCGGTCTCGCCACCACAACAGAGAAAGTGGAATCATGGTCTGGGGAGCCATATCGTATAATGGACCCATTGAAATAAGAATATTGAGTGGGAGACAGACCAGTAGGAAGTACGTAGAGCTACTGCAGAGAGCAGCCGCGGATATTGATGAAGTAATGGGACATAAAAATTGGATTTTTCAACAAGATCTAGCTGCTATTCATACGGGACAAGTTGTTCAAGAGTTTTTCATCTCGGAAAACATACAAGTGCTTGATTGGGCCTCTCGTTCTCCAGACTTAAACATAATTGAAAATTTATGGGGATGGTTAACGCGTGAACTATATAAGAATGGAAAGCAATTTAATAATATAGAAGACCTCAAAAACGAGTTAACTAGGATTTGGGAACAAATACCACTGGATATTATTCACAATTTATATGATTCCATACCGAATCGGATTTTTGAAGTAATTCAAAAAAATGGCAAAAATACCAAATATTAAATAAAAATATTTTAAAAAAATTAAAGATTTGTATTTGTTTTTCGAAATTTTTTTTACAGAGAATAGCAGAATAATTGTTTTTTTACCCTTTTTTTTACTGTGTCTAATCAAGTGAACGACCTTTTTATGCGATTTTTGGGACTAAACCATGTATTTTTTTTAAACAGATATACAGATTCCTAATAATTACATTTTATGATTGGGAATTCCTAAATAAAGAAATCATAGAACAGATGTTTTCAATATCTTTTTTTATTTCTTACCTGCAAGCGAAAATGAAGGTGTGTCTAATCATGTGAACGGCAGTGTATGTATGCAAAAAATTATTATATTAACCGACGGACGGATTTATCAAACTCAAAAAGTTCTATCTATGCACATACTTAATAATTGAAGTTTTTGTTTAGAATGAAATTTTATAAATGAATGAAACACTTATATTTTTAACTTCAATAATAATTCTAATCAATGTCTAACAAGCACACGATTTAAAATTGAAAATTTCAAAAATTTAAAGCTAATCTTCTGGCTTATTACTTATTATTACTAATTCAAAATTCTAAAATTCATATAAATTTATATGTAGCAGGAATAATTAAAAAAAATATGTATAAGGGTCGGGTCGATTCTCTGTAGAGTGAAGTCAAAACCTAAAAAAAATTAAATTAACATTATATCGGAAAATATTTTGCGAATTCATTTAAAAAATGAAACAAATTTTAATTATCTAAAAGAATTACTAAGTAAAAATATCAATTGAGTACTTATCAATGCACTGAATACACTTATATTTTACAAATATGCACAAAATTGTACTAAAACACGATCGATCACATACAAAAATTTCTTTATTTCTTTTCACAAAACTACTTTTTTGAATAGTAATTGAATACGCAAAAGTTATCCATTTTTATATTTAGGTAGGTATTTTAAGATATTTTACACAAATATTGGTATTGACCATTAATAATTTCTTTATTCATTTATAATTTTCTCGTGATTATAATCATAAATTTCTCTGAAATATCATCCGCGTACTTTGTTTTATCTTCTGCGGTACCCGAACTTTAACACTTATTTTTCTTCTAGTTTTTTTTTAGAAAGTATAAATAAGAATTTTTCTATTTAAATGTTTACACAGACATGTAGAGTAAAAAAATTGATTAAAACGGCAACTATAAGTTGTTTAAAATTTCGAAAAATTTTGTTATAAATTTGTACTTTGTAATAATCGCCTTTGTTAACGTCTGTTTTTTACACACATTTTCAAAAAGAATTGAAATTCTATCAAAATGTATTTGAAATGGTTTTAGAGTCCTTGCTGTTGTTTATAAAATATAAAAACTATTAAATGTGTACATTTTAAATTGTTCTTATTTTTTAATGAAAAACTTTAGAAAATGTCATCTGAGTTACCAGAGAATCGCTCATTATTAAATTAATAATTTTTAAATTGCTGAGAATATCTCGATGTTGAGATAAAGGTACTCGTATACTTCTTAGAATAAAAATTTATATTTTAATGTATTTAAAAACAATTGTTTCTAAAAATTCTTCATGAATCGAATTTTAAATATGTAGCCTTAAAAATCACAAACTTTACTAAAATTTAAATATATGCTGAAAATGCAGATACAGTGTCGGACAAAGCAATAGCAACTTTTTTTTTTTAATTTCAATTTTTTTGTTATTTGGATGGCAGATGGATGTAACAGAAAAATTGAAATAACATCAAACAAATTTATACCCGAGTACATAGATTAACATGATTTTTATTAAGATTAGGATTCGAGATATTATCTGCTATATTGTGCACTACATATCTCCGAAGTTTCTTAACCGATTTCAATGAAATTTGAAACATAGATACTTTAATAGGAATTGTGGTTCTTGAATGGAGCACTTTTTTTAAAAATGTCCTTGTTTTCTTTTTAAAGGGTGTCAAATTTGTCAAAATTGCGATTTTTCAGCTTCCAAATGCACCACGTACAGCAAACATTGATTGACCAATTTCTTTGAAATTTTGAATAAAGGTAGCCTGAAAGATATTAGATGTGTTCCTTTCACATGAGCAAAGCACTTAAAAATCAGTTTGGTTTATTAATTCACTAAATTTTTATGTGTGAACTGCTCAAACAATTTTCCAAAAGTATTTCATACATACTTTTTAAGTAGTTACGTTATTTCTTTGTACCAGATGTCTTTTTAGTTTCAGATTATCCAACAAATGGAAATTGACTGTTTAGGTTAGATTTCTTGGTATAAACAAATATCATATGGAGTGTTTTATATAAATTTTTCAAATTTAAAGTAAAATAATTTTAAGCTTATCTTTTGCTCCACTTGCCAAAATTATTTATGTTCCTTTGAATAGTTTGAGTCATTGCTAAAATAATTGCTCAGAAGTACTTCGCTCACGTGAAAGAAACACATCTATTGTCGTCCTTGAATAGAGCACATTTTTGATTTTAAGTCCTGAAATTTAGTTATAGTTCTTAAAAAAGGAGAGGGTTTTTTTTTAAAAAATCGTTCAACTTTAACTTCTATTTTCATACATTAAATCTTCATATTTCTATATGATTTTGGTATCAAAATAAAGTTTGTACTTTTCTGATGTTTTTACAAAAAAAAAAAAAGTATAAAATTCTTTGTTATATTTCCATTTTTATTAACAAAATAAAATTATGTTCTTTTTCCACAAAATATTCAAAAATCCATTTTTATTAGCACCTAAAAGGTATGCAAAAGCATTTTTTAAAATTTTTGTATGTAAAATCGTTGTTAGTTTTTTCAAAATTTTTCAAATTTGAATCCTACTCTTAAATCACAAAATATTACAGTTCTGTAGTGGCTGCACAAATTTATATAACAATTCAATTGAAGTTAGTGTTTTACAACCTTGATGTTATTTCAATTTTCTGTTACATATTGCCATTCAACAACATTTAAATTAAACAACATTAAACAACAACATTCAACAACGAAAAAATTGAGATTTCGAAAAAAGTTAGTTGCTATTGTTTTGTCCGACATTATGTAATGTCTAATTTAATTTGCAGTCTTTAAGGATAATTAATGAATTTATAATTTAATATTCAAATTAAAAATGAATTTAATACAAAAAACGTACACACTACTCTTGATGATTAATTAACTCTGATGATTTTTTTTTCATAAATTTTTTTTTTTTTTTGAAAAATTACTAATTTACTGAAGTATAATAATAATAAGTTACTATATATCGCAAATATTGATTGAGTTTTCACATTTCAAAGTGCATATTTTTCTTTTTAATTAAATTAAATATACATTACTTAATTTTTATGTATTTAGTATTTGTAAAAGAAAAAAACACATTCATTTTAAATATAAATCAAAATATTTGAAAATTTTTATTAATATCCTTAACAATTTTTCTTCTTAAAAATTCACATGCATATAATCTATGTGTATGTACATTTATTCCACAAACTTAAAATCAAATCACATTGTTATAATATTTTTTTTTTTCATCTAAATTTACAGATTATTTTTAATTAAATTTACTATAAAAATGGTTCAATTTCAATTAAAAAAGTCCTTTTTCTTGTTTTTTTTTTTGACTGATAAATTACAAATTACTACACACTCAATTCAATTATTATACAGATTTTTTTATATGAAATACACTACTTATATGTACAGAATAAAACTATGTATGATTAAAAATACGCACAAAATATTATGTAAGTTTCAGAAGTATCACATATACATTACAAACACAAAAATACTCAAATATTACACTGACACCAACAAAATAAATAATTAAATGAAATAAATTAAAAAATTAACTCACCTATAACACCAGTTATAAATTGTCGACTTTTTTTAATCGGTTCCATTCTTCTAGTTTGACTATGAATATTATTCAATGATCTGTTTCCTTCGTCTAATTCGAAAGTACTAACCTCTCGGTATTTAGGTTGCTGTTCAGTTGAACTCATTTACTACTTATATACACGTACATTTAGAGATATTTGAATTAAAAAAAAAAAAAATCGAAAAAAATATATATATTTATATGTATTTATATGTATTTATTTTATTTTGTATTTATAAATAATATAAGTGATGATAAGTAATAATTTTTGTTTTAATATTTAAAAACATTTGTTTTGTTTTTTTTTTTTGTATTCTCTCAGCTTAATTTCATAGCTTTTTATTGCATTTAAATGCATAAGTATAATACATATACAGTGGTTACAAAAATTATTTGTGAGTATAGCAAAGTTGTTTTATTTTTTGTCCCACTTCCTACTCTATTTTATGTACAATTCCTTAATTATTTTTCTCCAGAATTTAATATAGAATGGTGTTTCTGTGAACTTTATACATTTTTTAATTAATAAATCCTTTAAAACAGTAACAGGAATACCATTTATTATATTCGGTAGCTCTCTTTTCAATCGATAATTCTCTTTTTCATGGCATTTTTACTGCTAATACTCACTCTAAACGTACATACTTGAAAATTAAATGAAATGATTTATTTTCATCTTAGTATTCGTATCATATATTGACCAAAATCAATAAATAAACAAGTCATGTTACTCCTCAGAACACTTTATGCACATATACAAATAATTTTTTTTAAAAATCAAATTATGTTTTTTTTTTGTTCTAAGAATAATTCTGATTTTTTTTTGATAGTATTTGTATTTATAAGTGTTTGAAAAAATTAGTGTAAAAATTTCAAAGTATAATAACAATTACCACGTTTATACTACACATCAAAACAATCTAAATCAAAACGATACAATATGAAACGATTTGAAAGTTTAGTATAAACGTCCCTTAAAACGTTTTATCATTTTTAAATCGCATTAACTAGAAACCATAATTAAAGCGGTTTGAGAGCTGTCAAAACGATATGAAAATCGGTATAAACCGTTCATATCGTTTTGAGAATCATTTTTACTACTTTTCAAAAAAAAATTTATTAAACTAAAATAATTAACCTTTCACTTCGTGATCGTTCTTTGAGTTGTAATTTGTAAATTTTAATTTTATTTACATATTTTATTCAAAATGCAAAAATGTTGTGGCAGCACTGCATTTCATTTCATTTCGTTTTATCTCATATCGATTCGAACTAGAAGTATAAACATCTGTAAAACCGGTTTTATTAGATCGTTTTATCTCATATCGATTTGTATTATATCGTTTTGATGTGAAGTATAAACAAGGTAAATGACAGGCTAAGCATTTCAATATAGATTAAGTCGTTAATCTGGATAAAAGTGGCTGCCTGTCATCACAATAACTAGATAATTCAGTTGTATAACTAGATTATCCTAATCCAGTTCTGAAAACTGGATTTGCAGTATGAAGAAGAAAACATAAAAATTGACAGTTCAGTTTTCTGGTTCTGATTTATTGTCTATTTTTTTTTTGCGACTTATTAAAATTGTGTGAAATGAGTGATTTTACAAATTAAACGTTTCTAAAAATAAAAAAGTTAAAATAATTAAAATATTTCGATATTTAAATCGCAAGTAACACGAAAATAATAGCCTGTTAAAGTAATTTGTGGTGACTGTGTGCTTATGAGTAAATTCAAGAAATCAGCTGACTGCATTAGGTATGATCTATATTTGCAATCTTTCACTTTCAGCTTTATAAATCCGGAATAGAGATAATCCAGATAAGTTTATCTAGATTAGATTTAGGTCTGTTTCTAGTATAAATGTTTGAAAAAATAAGTGTAAAAATTTCAATGTATTACAACCATTTAAATCCGCAAGTTACGATACTTTATTTATGAACAAATAATTTTTGTAACCACTGTATAGCATAGCTATGCTTTACATATGAAAATGCATGTATATAAATGTATTCTTCAATTTTATGTAAGTATATTTATATGCATAGTAGTATATTCAACATTTGCATTAGTATACAAAAAAATTGTAATAAACGTAACAGCAATTATGTGTGTACGTTAAGTTAAACAAATACATACATTATGTACATATGTGGACGCTACATTAAATTAAAATATTATAAAAATTATTTATTGTAAAATTACCAAACATTATATTCACTATTTGTAATAAATAATCAGAGTTATTATATTTTTAATTTTATTTTTGTAAATGACAAATAAATGTTAGTAAAATTAAGTTATTATTTTTTTTTTGTCTGTGGGCATATACTCGCGTAGATTATAATAGTGAATGGAAGTTATGATCATTATGATTGTGATGAAATTAAATTTTTATAAAAACTTGCAAAAAAAAAAAACATAAAAGATATGTGTACGTATGTAGTAGATGCACTGAAACCGAAAAATAAAAATAAATAAAAAAATCAAACTTTCAAGTAAATAGATATACATATACGAGTATACGTAGTACTTGGTAGTACATATAAATTTTACATATCATTTACTATACTATAAAAGGAAATTAAAATAAAAAATCTCAATAAAATTGGATAAATTGTGTGTGTCTATATTTGTAGTCAAAAATACACATCAGAGACGAATAATGTTTATATGTGGTGTGGTATAGTAGCCCCAAGTCTCCAATCATGCACTATAGTGATGGCGCTATAGCTTATGTCGAGCCTGTGCCTTCACCGAAGTAATCTATAGACTTATAACTAACATGTGTGCATCTACAGTTTAATCGATTAACGTTGATTGTGAACCACTAAGTTGCTGGTGGAAAAGCAAACTTTTTTACATAATAGGGCCTCTTAAACTGATCTAGAATCTAGTATACTACTAACCTATCAGAATTTCTAAGATCTTTTTTCCAGCAAAAAGGATTTAAAATGGCCAACTAAGGCTGGTATACAATTGATTGTATTTCTTTGTTCAAATATGTTTAAATCATATAAATTAACGACTTTTACAGATGTATGTGATATTGACAGTGACATTTATAACTGTTGTTTTCAAAACAAAAACAAAGAAACTGTATTATAAATGTAATCGAAAAATTATATAAATAACAGGAGGATTCATGTCACATATCGTAGTCTTCGTAATCTTCGTAAAGTCTTCGTGGTTTTCATACTTAGTTTTCGTAATTCATTTCCATACATTTGTGAACTATGAAGTTTCTTCTTAACTACGAGGGTATAGAAAACTTTGTAGTATGCGCAGTTCCGTAGATTAGTAGATTTTGTAGTTTAATGTCAATCAGACTACGAAACTATGACGCAACGAACAACGAAAAATTGAGTTGAATCTGCCTAATACTTAGTTGAATTTTGAATATGTAAAATTAGGATTAGAGATATCTGCTATCTTGTGCAACACATATCTTCGAAGTTACTTAACCGGTTTCAATGAAATTTGAAAAATAGATACTTTGATAGTAATTATGTTGTTTAGTGAAGCATGTTTTCTTAAAAATGGTCTTCTTTCCTTTTTACAGGGTGGCAAAGTAGTCAAAATTGCGATTTTTCGGCTTCCAAATGCACCTCACCTCGTACAGCAAACACTGATTGACCAATTTCTTTGAAATTTTGAATATAGGTAACCTGAAGGATATTGTGGTGCCTGAATAGAGCACATTTCTGATTTTAAGTCCTGAAATTTAGTTATGGTTCTTAAAAAAAGAGAGGGTTTTTCTTTTTGAAAAATCGTTCAACTTTGAATATTCTAGAATATTCTAGTTTATTCATGCTTCTATTTTCATACATTAAATCTTCATATTTCTATATGATTTTGGTATCAAAATAAAGTTTGGCCTTTTCTGATGTTTTTACAAAAAAAAAAGTATAAAATTCTTTGTTATATTTCCATTTTTATTAACAAAATAAAATTATGTTTTTTTTTAAATCAAAATGTTCAAAAATCCATTTTTATTAGCACCTAAAAGGTATGCAAAAGCATTTTTTAAAATTTTTTTATGTAAAATTGGTGGATTTTTTTTTTAAATTTTGGAAAGTCGAATCCTACTCTTAATGCAAAATTCTATAAAATAATAATTTTAATTTTAGAGACATCATAAGAATTGTATTTATTTATTTCTTTTTATTTAATAAATAAAAAAATAAATAAATTATTATGCATGATTTAGTTAATAAAATATATATCACATTAAGGGTGGTATTCACCAACATGGATATATCCGTCGGATATATTTTAGCCGGATGCAATTTCAGCTTATTCATCAACCTAGATAAAATTTATTTTCGAAATTCGTTTTCGGGTCGAACATATGTGTCAAACATGTCAGCTGATTGTATTTTTATATTACAAAATGAAAAAGAGGTTCTGTGATGTGATAATTATGTGCAAAGATGATAATACAGTACAACTGCATTATCTTTATTTGTGCTGTTGCTGTTAATAACAAGGTTATGTTCGAACAATATTTATAATACCACTATAATACCACTCCGAGGTTGTCTTAAAAATATCCGAGTAGTGTTTTATTCAGGTTGATGAATTCACTTTATCTCAGATAAAAGATAATCCATGTTGGTGAATACCAGCCTAAATATTCAAAATAAAAGATCTAAGTATATATACCACCAATAAAAAAGGAAAAATATCTGTCTGTGTGTCAGATTAAAATTTTATATTGTATGTAATGTATGTATGTATATGTCCGATAAAATGCAATAATAACTTTAACAATCGATGCAAAACTATACTACATACATATATACCACTATACAAAAAAAAATACCAGATATTATTTTGATATTAAATATCTATTGTTACGTACATACATGCATAATCGTTTTATCATTAATTTTTGTTTTGTTTTTTGTTTTACTTTTTTTTAGTGAAATTAATTTAATTAAGTAGATAACCGATATCATAATTGTTTGTTAATTATCAATCAATATTATTCAATAGATTTTACTAATTGAATTAATTAATAAAAATCCTGTGTAACGTAACATATACGAGTACAATGTAGTTTTTAGGCTGGTATTCACCAACATAGATTATCCATCGGATATATTTTAGCCGGATACAATTTCAGCTTATTCATCAACCTAGATAAAATTTGTATTCGAACTTTGTTTTCGAAGTGTCAAACATATCAGCTGATTGTATTTTTATCTTACAAAAATGAAAAAGAGATTATGTGATGTGATGATTATACATGTGAGTGATGTGCTGTTGCTGTTTATAACAAGGTTATGTTCAAACTATATTTACAATACCACTCCGATGTTGTCTTAAAAATATACGAAAAGTGTTTTATCCAGGTTGATGAATATACTTTGGCCGTTTTCGGTAATTTAGATCTGAGTTATATATTAAATTTCAGTGCGTTCGGTAAATAAGATCTTAGTAGTAAAGCTGTTCGAAAAGTCAGATATGAATATTAAGTGTGTTCGGTAAAGTAGATTGAAAGGTAAGTTTGTTTGAAAACTCAGATAATATGGTAGCACTAAGTTAGATAGATAAGTTAGGTTTTTATTGGATAGCTGACTTTGATGTTATTTTGGTGTCTGAATAGACAGAACTTTTTCAACTAAATTCACATATGCTTTTAAATCAAGTTAAACAAATCAGATCTGACTGAAAAGTCAGAAAATATCTGAATTACCGAAAACGGCCTTTATCTCAGATAAAAGATAATCTATGTTGGTAAATACCAGCCTTAATGAAATAATGAAAAAAAAATGAATAATAACAAAAAACAGAAAGGATAAGAAAAACAAAACAAATTTTTTTTTTCTTTTTTTTTTGGAATAATTAAAAATGATTTTTAATTAATTACAAACAGTAATAATAATTAATAATGATAAAAATATAAAATAAATAAATCTTTCTAAATATTTTGTCAATTATGAATTGTTTTGTGTAAAAATACAATCATTATGATGAGTACTTTTATTCATTTTAGTATTTGCATAAAATGACAACAACAAACTAAAAATGACAACTATAATACGACAGTAGACAGAACTTTATACGATCAATTTAAACTGTTATGAAGAGAATTTTATTAGAAAAAAAAAGTGTTTTTGTATTTAATTTGATAATTAGTCAAAAAGAACAGAAAAAAAATTTTTTTTTGACATTTTAAATATACTATACGTACATAAGTACATACAGTACGAGTATGTACATTTTTGTGAATAGAAAATTATAATTGTGTGTTTAAATTTGCTGCGTTCCTTTTTGGCTAGTAAAGTACTCCCAAGATGCTCCCAAGTACTTGCAGTTGTGATCATCTACACAACCTCTTGTATTCGAGTATAATGCCGCTTCTATATTCAATGCAGTAGACTTGACAGCTACTTTTACATGTTAAGCATGCTGCGAAGTCTACGGTCGAAGTCCAAGTTGAAGTCAATGCATTGAATGTAGAGGCGTCATAATTTACTTGACTGTTATATGGTTTAGTTACGCCAAAATTTGCCGTCATAGGTTTTTGCGTTTCAATCGTTAGAGATAAAGAAATAGGTCAAAAAAGATTCAAATTCTATAATATTTTTATTACACATTTAAATCATTATATGTGGCTTTTTATTGTCTTTAATGTCTTCGACACACAGAGATTGAAATTAAGTAGATTTCATTTTAATTTCGAGTAGAAATTACGAAGGTGACACACATTGATTTTGACAGTTTGTCTAATTTATTTAATTTATCTAATTTTAATTTAATTTATCTGAACATAGCCTACTGCTTCTATTAAATTTAACTGTCAATTATAGGAATGTGTATACCGTGAAATTTGAGATTACTTTTTATTTCCAAGCAAAAAAATTGCGTTTCATATACAATTTACTGCCGAGTACTTGGGAATACTTTACTAGGCAAAAAGGAAAACAACAATTTATGAAACTAAAATTGTACCTGAACGTAAATATGTTTTTGTAAATAATTCATATAATGTACTCATATGTACTCGTATGCACAAATCATTAATTATATTTTATATTAAAAACTTTATGTATTTTTCATAATTCTGTTAATAGCATATACGACTACGAGTAATGTACACATGTATGCATACACTCTAGTACAGACTATAATAGTCTAGACAGATCAAAATTTAATCTAGATGGAGATAATCTAGATTACTCGGAATCTATAGATTAACGACAGATTGTAAATCTAGTTTTTCTTTTTACTAAGCTTCTTATTTGTTAATGCTGTTATGACACTGGCTTAATTTTGTTCTGAATTTCATTCTTAAAATTTTTACTGAAAGAGATAAAATTTTAACATTATAAATTTACTTATGCTAGAAAGAGTAAAAACGATGCACACTAAGTTTCGAACTAGCTGCAAGTTCGAATAATTGCACATCTAGAAGATAAAATTGTTCGAAGTTAAGAACAAGTTTTTTGACAGTCAATCTTAATTTGTGACATTTACATATGCTTAATTTTTTTTTGTAGGGTTTTTTAACTTTTTTTTAAACAAATTATCAAAATAGGCTTCGAAATAATTCTCGAAAGCTTTATGCATCTCTTTCATTTATCATGCTATCCATGTCATACAATTCAATAATTTTAAGAATGAAATTCAGAATAAAATTATGCCAGTGTCATAACAGCATAATATAAATTCTATTTAATATATTTAATTTAACTGTCAAATTGTATTTTCTTATTTGTTAATCGATTTAGCAAAGTAAATCCAGTTTACAGAACTAGATTAATATAATCCAGTTGTACAAATAAATCATTCAAAAGTGAATTTGACAGACTGTAAAATTAATCCAGATTATCGATTTAATCTAGATTAAACTCTTGGTCTGTCTTCGGTATAAGTTTACCTTTATATTCTCTGTACTACCCTACTACCACTACTACATTATTCACTTTCCAAAAAAAAAAAAAAATGATAAATTTGTATTATTCATAATTAAGTACTTTAATGAATGTACATAAATTTGTGTATCTGTGTATATTTGTAAAATTTATATTTTTATATTTACAAATTATAAGTATAATAGAACATTATTGTTATTTTTTTTATGATTTTTCATTTGCCTCTTACAAAAAAATTTCTATGCATGTGTGTGACACGTTATAATCATGATTATTATATCAAATGATGACTTTTATACTTTTTCCCAGTGGAATCCAACATTGTTCAAATCAAAAACAACATTTTTAAATAAAAATCAACACTTTTTATGTAAATACCAATTTGAATTTCATTGTTTTTGATTGGAATAACAATGTTGGATTCGAGCAACTGGGAAAAAGTATACATATGTACATACAGTGGAGGAAATTCACATAAAGGCAGTACTCTTTGTTCTATATATTTATGGTTTTTTTTATAATATGTGGCACCACTGGTTCCAATGGTTTACTAATTATTGTGTTATTGTTTCAACTTCATTTTTATGCACTTTAAACCGGTTGTCTGTATACTTGTTATTTTAAAACTATCACTTACTGTGAACATTGCAATTTGTAGTGCGTTTTAGTAGGAAATTCACATAAAGGCAGCCGTATTCATTTATATTAAAAAAAGTGTTATTAATTAAATTTTTATTTTTCTGTGTTTTGATAAGTAAGTTGTTAATTTTAAAATATAATAAAACATTAATTAACAGTACCGCTATAATAATTCTCAGAATTTGAACAAAAATGCCACGTGGGAAGGTCCTTTCAAATGATGAAAGAATACAAATCAAAACCTATAGCGACGCTAACCTTTCAAATAGGGAAATATCTCGTAAATTAGGACGATCGTCGACTGTTATCGATAATTTTTTAAAATTAGGAGAAAACTATGGACAAAACCAAAGATACGACAAAAGCAAAAAATTAACACCTAGGCAAAAAATGCAAATTATTGCTTTATCAAGCAAAGAAAATATGTTTGCCTCACAAATTAAGACACAACTGGATTTACCAGTCACAACAAGAAGAATGCGACAAATTTTGAACCTTGATGAAAATTTGAAATTTAAAAAACGAGTGAAAAAACCGCCCATAACTCAGATCCATAAAGAAAAAAGACTGACCTTTGCACGAGACCATATGACCTGGAAAGATAAATGCAATACAGTAGTATTTAGCGATGAAAAAAAGTTTAATCTTGACGAGCCAGACGATTTTCAGTTTTATTGGCATGACCTGAGAAAATTAGAACAAGTTTTCATGAGCAGAAATTATGGTGGCGGCAGTGTTATGATTTGGGCAGCTTTTTGTGCAAACGGTAAAAGTAATATTGCCTGGGTCCCTTAAAAAATGAATGCATTTTGGAAGATTGAAAAATATTGGGCAGAAGAAATTTGTGGCGTAGATTTTATATTCCAGCAAGACAATGCCGTCGTTCACTCTGCTCGAGTCGTAAAAGACTGGTTCCGAGAAAAAAACATAAATGTTATGGAGTGGCCAGCAAGAAGTCCAGACTTGAATCCAATTGAGAACTTGTGGGGAATACTTGCATGCTAATGAAAGGCAATTTTAATTAGTATCAGAACTCAAAACTGCAATTCGGACAGAATGGGATAACATTTCTTGTGATGAGCTTCGAAAGTTGATTCAATCAATGCCAATTCGTATATTTGAAGTTATTCGAAAAAATGGTGGTTCAACAAAATGTTAAATTTTGTTTTTCCTGATACATTTTTTCATTTTATAGTATAATTAGACACTTGTTTTTATTCATAAATAAAGTATTTCACAAAAAGTAATGTTTTATTATATTCAATTAATTATTTTATAATGTTGTAATGGCAACACGAATTTTTATTATTGAAATTATTTTTATATTCTGAATTGGTAGTAATGTAATATATAAATTTTTGACGTTTTGCTTTATATAAATAATTTAAATAGAATTATGTATATATAAATGAAGTATATTTATACAATGTAATAAGTTATGATAAGATAATAGCTGAATTGAACTATGTAACACAATTATATATTTTCTGTCTTTTTGTAATAGTCGAAGTGAGATGAAGTATAAAATAAATTTTCAATAGGTTATGGGCCCAGAAATAAAATTTGCACATTTTTTTTTGTAAATATGTAGTGAATTAAAATCGAAGAAAATTTTAACCATCGGCAGTTTATTAAAGTTTGAAAAGTTAATAAAGAAAATAAAGTTTGTAATAAATTTGGAAAATTTAATTATTTTTAAAAAATGGCCCTACAAAATTTAGTTAATATTGAACAACTGAATATTGATAATTACGACTGTTGGAAAATACACGTGCAAGCATTATTAATAAAGAATGACCTCTGGTCATATGTTTCTGGTGAATGTGCAATCCCCACAGAAAAGGACAAAATTCCAGAATGGAGAAAAATGGACCAAAAGGCCAAAGCAGATATTATATTATCAGTTGGACCCACGCTGCTAAAAGAAATCAAAGATTGCGAATCATCAGCCGACGTGTGGAATAAATTGAAGAAACATTTCGACTCAAAGGGACCGGCAAGAAAAGCGAACCTCCTCAAAAGGCTAATTTTGACTAAAATGAAAGGTGATGATAATATAAATGAACATATTTCTAATTTTTTTGATACCGTAGAGAAGCTGAAATCCATCGATATGGTGATCGACGACGATTTGCTGTCCATCCTTTTACTGTACAGTCTTCCCGATCAATTTGAGAATTTTCGAGTTGCTATCGAAACGCGTGACGATTTACCTAAACCATCATCGTTAAAAATAAAGATAATTGAAGAACATAACGCCCGTATGGTATTACCAGAAAGTTCATCGCAGGCTCTAATGACTAGTCAAAATAAAAATCAAAAATTATGTGAACCAAATAATTATGCTATCAAATCCAAAATAAACGGTAAGAAGAATCATCAAAATAGTAAAATCAAATGCTATAACTGCAATAAAATCGGACATAAATCATATGAGTGTAGATTTAATAAGCAAAACAAACGAGAAAGGGAAAAAACGTCTTTTATTAGTGAATCAACCTTTTTGACATATGTGAAAGCTTCCTCTAAATGGATAATTGATAGTGGTGCAACATCGCACATGTGCTCTGACCTAAACGAATTTAAAGAAATTGTCTACATTCAGCATCCTGATTTGAAATTAGCTAACCATGAGACCACCAAAGTTTATGGAAAAGGCACCATAAAGTTGCGCTCACGTAATGGAACAGTGAATTTAGTTGATGTATTATATGTACCTGACCTCAGAACCAATTTAATATCAGTTAACAAGATCACATCACATAATTACAAAGTTGAATTTTTTGCAGACCAAGCTGTTGTTAAAAATAAAAGCAATAAGATAATTTTACGAGCAAAAAGGGTCGATGGTCTCTACGAAATTAATACACAACAAAAATCAAATGAAGTAAATCTTATTCAGAAATCAAATTATTTAAATCTTTGGCATTGCAGGTATGGACATTTAAATTTTCAGACTTTAAAGGATATGATCAAAAATAAGAAGATAACAGGAGTAGATGAAAATGTTTTAAAGGGTGATCACATTGAAAAATGCGAAATTTGCATAAAAGGTAAACAATATCGTCTTCCATTCCCTAGTAATAATGAAACCAGATGCAGAAAACCACTAGAATTAATACACAGCGACATATGTGGACCGATGAGGACGAAATCTTCAGGTGGTGCGATTTATTTTATAACATTTATCGACGATGCGACAAGGTGGTGTGAAACGTATTTTATGAAACGAAAAAATGAAGCATTCAACATGTTTAGGAGATACAAAGCAAAAGTGGAAAATTTTCAAGAACTGAAAATCAAAACACTACGAACAGATAACGGCAGAGAATACGTAAACACAGAGTTTTCATCATTCCTTCAAGAACATGGTATTCAACACCAACTGACTGCAGATTACACTCCACAGCAAAATGGCGTGGCAGAGCGTATGAATCGCACACTGATAGAGATGGCGAGGTGCATGCTTATACAGAACAATCTTCCAACATATTTATGGGCTGAAGCATTAAACACGGCGTGTCATATCAGAAACAGAAGCTCGTCAAGAAGTATTGGAAATGAAATACCATATAAACTATGGAAAAGAAAAAACGTCAACGTTAGTTACTTCAGAGTTTTTGGCTCAAAAGCATACGTTCTACAGAAGGGTGTTAGTAAGAATAAATTTACCGCGAAATCAAAGGCATATTATTTAATGGGTTATCATGAAAATTCCAAATCATACCGTCTTTGGGACAAAGAATCAGGTACAATAATAAAAAGTCGTGATGTGATTTTTCCTAATGAAATGATTATAAAAAATCATGAAGAACATGAAGGTATAGTTAAAATTTACAATGATATTGCACCGGAATCTGAAGAAATTTCACAAAAAGATATGCATGAAGAAGTCGAAGAAACACCCGTTAACCAGATAAAGAAAGGAAATGAGGAAAATGAAATTAATGAGAAAAATGAAGAAGATAACCACGAAACAATGAGGCATACAAGAGGAAGACCGAAAATCATTAGAGATGGAAAAAGAGGAAGGCCAAGAAAACTTTTTTGCACAGAAAAATCAAGAGAAGATGAAAAACAAGAAGAAGATAGAGAAGAAGGAAATAAAATTGAAATGAATAGAAGAGAATTATATAAAGAATCTGATATAAAAGAATTTGGTTTTGATGAAGAAGCATGTATTTCAATGGAACAGGATCCGAAAAATGTTGATGACATAATAGATAATCCTAACAAGGATGAATGGCAGAAAGCAATACAAAACGAGTTATCAGCACATGAGAAAAATAGTACATGGCGAATTGTGGAGAGACCTCCAAACGTTAAAGTTTTAGGCTGTCGATGGGTATTTACCACTAAAACTGATGGTGACAAGATTTTCAAACGAAAAGCTCGATTAGTAGCTAAAGGATGTAGTCAAAGATACGGAATAGATTTCAACGATACGTATGCACCAGTTGCAAAATATAGGTCGATCAGAATACTAGTAGCGATTGCCGTTGAATGGGACTTGAACATATATCAGTATGATATAGTAACTGCTTACCTAAATGGTACATTGGATGAAACCATTTACATGGAAATACCGGAATATGTAGAAGAATTTCAAGGTAAAAAAAATAATTGATCCTAAGAACAAAGTTTGTAAATTAGAAAAGGCTCTGTATGGATTAAAACAAAGTGGTAGAAATTGGTACATCAAATTGGATGCACAATTAAAAGAAATGGGATTTCAACAGCTGAAAAGCGAATCATGCGTTTATATGTTATATGAAGCTAATGATATCATGATACTAACAGTTTACGTTGACGACATTATTTTGGCATCTAATAATGAAAGAAAAACTGAATGGTTTGCAACAACAATGTCAACTAAATTTGATATAAAAAGTATAGGAAAGATTAAGAGGTTTCTTGGTATAGAATTCAGCAAACTTGCAGATGGTAGCATAATTCTTACGCAGAGCAAATATATCGAAAAATTGTTAAAGGACTATAGCATGATAGAGGCAAATATAGTAAAGACTCCAATGGATTCAAACTCGAAGATATCTAAAGAAATGTCCCCGAAATCAGTTGAAGAGCAAGAACAAATGACGAAAATCCCTTATCAAAATTTAATTGGTTCTTTATTGTACTTATCGGTGACATGTAGACCGGATATAAGTTATGCAGTAAATTCATTAAGTCAATATAACTCCTGCTATGGAAAGGGACACTGGGTTGCAGCGAAGCGCATTCTAAGATATTTGAAATATACTGTTCATTATGGTTTACACTACAGAAAAACAAACGAAGAATTACAAGGTTTCGTTGATGCTGATTGGGGGTCAAATATTGATGACAGAAAATCTTACACTGGGTTTTTCTTCAAGTTAGCAGGTGCAGCCATATCCTGGGAAACTCGCAAGCAGAAGACAGTAGCTCTGTCCACTGCTGAGGCTGAATATATGGCGTTGTCAGAATCATCGAAAGAAGCATTTTATCTGAATAATATGTTGATTGAGTTAAAATTCAAACCACAAGGAGCAGTTAAAATTTTCAATGACAACAAAAGTGCGCAACAAATTGCAGATAATCCAATCATTAATAGCCGTAGTAAGCACATAGACATTCGACATCATTTTATCCGGGATGCTGTTATTAATGGCCTAATAAAAATTGAGTATCTTAACACAGATGACATGCCAGCTGATGTCCTAACCAAACCTTTACAAAGTTATAAATTTGAGAAATTTTTAAGTAGTTTTGGCTTAAATTATAAAAATTAGTGTTGAGAGGGGTATGTTGTAATGGCAACACGAATTTTTATTATTGAAATTATTTTTATATTCTGAATTGGTAGTAATGTAATATATAAATTTTTGACGTTTTGCTTTATATAAATAATTTAAATAGAATTATGTATATATAAATGAAGTATATTTATACAATGTAATAAGTTATGATAAGATAATAGCTGAATTGAACTATGTAACACAATTATATATTTTCTGTCTTTTTGTAATAGTCGAAGTGAGATGAAGTATAAAATAAATTTTCAATATATAAAAATTTAATTAATAACACTTTTTTTAATATAAATGAATACGGCTGCCTTTATGTGAATTTCCTACTAAAACGCACTACAAATTGCAATGTTCACAGTAAGTGATAGTTTTAAAATAACAAGTATACAGACAACCGGTTTAAAGTGCATAAAAATGAAGTTGAAACAATAACACAATAATGAGTAAACCATTGGAACCAGTGGTGCCACATATTATAAAAAAAACCATAAATATATAGAACAAAGAGTACTGCCTTTATGTGAATTTCCTCCACTGTATATATATGTGTAGTATATTAATTAGATAACGAACATTTATAAATTTAGATTTGAATTTTTTTTTTTTTTTTTTAAAGAATAAAAACAACAACAAAAAAAATTATTCATAATTAATTTGATTCAAAAGTGTAATCTGTAATCCGAATATGATGCGCGACTATATTTAATGAGAAAAATTTTGTTTACAGCGAAAACAAAAAAAAATAAAAACAAAACAAAAAAATAATAATCCATAATGTCTGTGAAAATATTGTAAAATATAAAATCGGAAAATATTGTAATTATTTCCAACAAACAAAAAAATAAACAAACAAAAAATAATATCAACAATGTTACATATAAAAGTAATTGGTAAATTTTTACATGTACATAGGTACATTACATACAATACAATAAATTCAATTATACACATGCTATGTATACGAATCGAAATAAAAATATGCAAATCATCAGATAAAATGTGTATGTATGTATTGTACATTTTTTTGTTTTGTGTTTATGATAAAAGCCAGAGCTATACTAATGTAATGCAGTCAGTAATTATTTATTAAATTAAATTTAAAAAAAAAATTAATGTAGGCGTTTTTTCTTGTCACATAATCTAAGATTCTATTTATCAATTTTACATTTAGAAATTTTTAATTTTACAGTGATATTTTATTGAAAAACTTAATAATTTTAATGATTTTTTAAGAGTTTTTTTATTCTAATTTTTTGTTCAGATTCTATATACAGAAATGTGATATCATTGGAAAGAGAACAAAAACACCTTTCAAATGATATAGGATCATTTCATTAAATAATATCGACCAATTTCGATCAAATTTTGGACACGACCTTCTCCGATTTGTCTAAAATTTTGATGGTTAGTAGAATTTGTGAAAAATAAAAAAATAATTTTTTAATTTTGCAAAATATTGCGTTTTTCTTGAGTTATGACGTCTTGAAATTTGAAGTAATCAGCGTTCCACGACATTTTTTAAAAATTGATATAAAATCGTGTGGTAGTGTTAGAGTAAAAATAAATATGCCAGTTGAAAGAGAAGGATTTAGAAAATATACAAAAATATTATTAACGATATAGGATGCAAAAAGGACATCAAAGATATTAAAAGTATCTTTTATTTTTAAATATCTCAAAAAATTGTATTTTGATTTTTTTCAAATTTTTTTAAAATAAAGCTTATAGGGTTAGCTTCAAGCCCTGTAAATTTGAATTTGGGCAAACCATGGGTTCAGACATGAGGGTGTGTGACGTTCGCCACGGAATGTGTTTAAACTGCATTTCGAGTATTATATAATGTAAAACGACATTCACGAGGTAATTGGAAATATGGACTGAATTTTCAAACAGCCTGACATTACTCACATTTATTTCAGATTTCATAGAAATTCATCCTCTTCAACTCGGCGTTGGAGGCTGCAATCAGACGAGCGGGTGTAAAAAGATGTGAGACACTGGTATATAACAGCTATCAAATACTTGAGTACGCAGATGATCTAGACATCGCAACAAGAAGTATAAGAGCAATGAAAGAAGCATTTCTGCAATTGAGCAGGAAGCTCAAAAGATGGGTCTCATGGTCAACTATAACAAAACTAAATTCATGGTAGTCTCTAGAAATACAGGAATACAAAAGAAGATAGGTGCAACAATCGATTTCGGAGTTTGAAGTAATAATTGAATTTATCTATCTGGGCTCAGTCATAAATTCAAACAATGACGAATCGGTAGAAATCAACAGAAAAATAATGAAAGCTAACAAATCGTTTTTCAGTCTACATTCAATTTTGAAACCTAAGAACCTGACCAGAGCAACAAAGACTACAGTGTACAAAACTCTAATCAGACCCGTACTTACATATGACTGCGCGAGTGCTGGACACTCAAAGATGCAGACGCCAAGAAACTAGAGCGTTTTGAAAGGAGATATTACGTCGCATCTATGGAGTAAATAAACTGGGTGAAAATGAATTTGTTAAAAAAACAAATAAAGAGATATACGAATTGTACGATGATGTAGATGTATAGTGACGTTCATCAAAATTGATAGGCTGCGATGGCTCGGTCACGTTTACAGAATGATAGATATCAGCCCATGTAAATCCATCCTCTTTGCTAGAGGAAATAGACCGAAGGGGTGGCTAAGAAGCAAATGGTAGAATGCATTGAGAAAGGATCTAGATAAGCTCCAAATGGGCGACTGGAAAAAGAAATCCATATAGATAGAGGAAAGTGGCGGCTTTTCCTCGCAGAGGCAAGGGTTTATGGATTTTGGCCTATAATTATATAGCGAAGTGATTTTTGATTTCTGACTGACATACAAGTATAACGTTTTCCTGTCATATACATATTCTCATATTAAAACTCCTCTCTCGTAATAAATATTTTTCGTGAATTAAAATACTTAATTTTTCTTCTAATAAATAATTACATGTAGGTCCACAAGAGTCCCAACTTACAAAAAAGAAATTATTGTCTGTATGGAACCGTTTTGTATGAAACTATACTTATGTATGATGAACATTTTGTTTTTTATTTTGCGATAACACAAAAGCAATATAAAAACGTACAAAATTATTTTGATTTATTTATTTTGTTTTAATATAAAAATATTGCCTGATTAAAATAATATGTACGTAACGTTATGTGTTTTATTAGAATTTTTTTTGTTCACATTTTTTTCAATTATTATTACGTATATATGCAGATTTGTATATATGTAAGTAGATAGTGATAGTGATTTGAAAACAAAATAAAAATTATGGAAAAATTATTATTTTCATTGATAAATTTTTACTTGATAATCAGTTTTTAATTTGATCTACTTTATGTATATAATATACATAACTCATTCATATGCGCTTTTACATTATATATATATACATATATATATGTATTATGTATGTTTTTGTACATATGCACACGTATCAAGATGCAATAACTGAAGTAAGAAAAATAAAATAAATATAAAAATTAAATGAAATTAAAATCAATTGAATGTTGATTTTGTGAAATTATTTTATAAATTTATTTTATGATTATTATTTTTTTTGTGTTTTTTGAAAATAAATATATGTATGTATTTAAAAAATTCACGAGATATGTGTACAGTACATAGGTAGCCGTTAAGAAAAATTCAAATTATGTATCTCTGTCATTTTCTGTAATCTATTCGTTTTAAATTGCATATTATCTATTGAGGGTTTTTTTTAAGCGTGATAGAACTTCTGACAGGTATGGCGGTCAAAGTAGCAGGCAATTTAAGGACATGCTTCAACAAATTTATATACATATGTACATAGTATGCTTTGGAAAATCATCATGGAAAAATATACACTTGAGCAATGCTTTCCAATTCTTGAGTTTTATTTTTAAATTCAGTGCTCTTCGTGCGGAATTTATATAGTGGAAAGTTTTATAGTGGATATGATCGTCCAAATGAGCAAGCTATTCGCAGATAATTATTGACAAATTCTGTTTGGTTTGAATTTTACACAGCATCAACGAGGCGAAGAAATGTGTGCACTGAAGAAAATATTGCTACTGGTTGCATTATTGGGTCATATTTCTTTAAAAATAATGCTGGAGAATGCCGTGTTGCCGTTAATGAAGCTCATTACCGAAAAATGATTAATGAATTATTTGTTTTTAAAATATGCAAAATATTAATCTGGAAGAGATTTGGTTCCAGCAAAATGGTGGCACGTGCAATACGTCAAGGGGAAACTATCGATTTATTGAAAACTAAGTTTGATAATCAAATCATTTCACGTAATGGACCCATCAATTGGCCACCACCCCGCCATTAGAATATTTTCTTTGGCCATAGGTCAAGTCTGTATAGTGTATACTGATAAACTATATAGTATTAATTGATGCATTGGAAGCCAACATAACTATTGTGTTATTGGTGAGATATGTACGTCCGCAATTGCTAAAAAAAGCGTCAACAAATTTCACTGAACGAATTCGTTTCTTAAGATTCAGCCGTTAAGCACATTTGCGAGAAATAATTTTCAAATATTAATGTCGTAGAATAATAATTATTTATTTAATAAACAAAATAATAAATTTATTGTTAGATTAAATACTTTGCGCATATTATTTAATTTTAATGTTCTATTGCATGCTTAACAAAAACATCCTGTATGTTTTGAATAAAATTATTTTTTTAAAATTTATCTGCCTTTATAAATATCTTTTTTACTAATTATTTTCAAATTTTGTAAAAATAAAACGAATTATAATTAATTCTCAGATCGTGAATCCTTTTTGTTTTTATAGTACCAATTACAGTTGAATGTTGAAGTTAATTGAAATAAATAAATTGCATACACATGCGTAGTATCTATTTATGGATAATCACTTTTAAAAATTTTTACAATTTTTTTTTTTTTATTTTCAAAAATTAATTTGAATTTAAAATAGGAATACAACCGTTATTTTTTTTTTTCTATCTATACTTATAACTTTTTGTACATAATTAATTTCACTAAATTATACTATTTTTAATTATAAATTGTTAATAAAATATTTATACACACCTTTTTTCAGCAAAATTTTAAAATAAAATAATATTTTAATATGAATAAATTTAATTTTTAATATTTTTATCCTTTTTTTTTTGTTTATAGCTACAAAAATTATAATTTTATTTTATTGTCGGAAAACTATAATGCAATAAAATGCTCGTATATATGAAAGCAATATCAAAAATTTTCACTTCGAAATTCTATTTAATAGTAATTAAATTTCGTTAATTTCTATGACTTTAAATAGTTCACTTGAGAGGATGAATACATATGTATATGTTGGTTAGATGCACCTATACATAATATCTAATATATATACATACATAATAATAAAAAAAAATTTGAAAACAAAAAAAAATAAATATCTTATCACATTTTAAAGAGGTTTCCTTTCCACCTATATAATCGTTCATTATTGGTTGATTATTTAATGATTTCATACAAATATACACATGTACGAGTATACATTATATCTGTTTTGTATACACTTTATATCTGATACTATAACTGACACTCTATATAACTGCATAACACATATATGTATATGTATGTACATGTGAATGTGTATGATATATGTACTCGATTGATTACACTATACTCGTATATACAGAATATAGTACTATAGATACTATAGTAATAGTCACAATATAAAAATTCATTCTTTCAATTTATATACATAGGTACATATCTATAAATGTAGATGTATACTTATACGAGTATTTATGAATATATGTAGGTAGTTTTACTTTTTTCCATTTATCAATCTTACAAAATTTGTAACTCGTAACTACTTAAATAAATAACAAAACAAAAAAGAAAATATTTGTGCACATTATACATTATTCTATTATCTTTATTCGATACACAATATTATATACTACATACATAATATATATCATACATACTTACATACATTCCTACACACTAACTAGATAGAATTCGTGTACACGCATACACAGATAATGTAATGACTACATATCCATACAATTTTACATTAAATGAAAATTTTTCCATTATAAAATTTTTAATATACTCTCGTATGTATTTAAAAAATTACAAAAAAAATTAATATGAAAGTACATATTTATGCGTATATGTATATGTCACATTACATATGTATGGGGTGTCCCAATAAGCGGTTCAGATTTAACATATGGGTTATTTTGGCTCTGGCAACACTAATGTCATTCTTTTTTTTTTGACAGAAATTCAGTATATTAGCTGTTTTTCTTTGATCACAATTATCTGATAATTCTCAGTTCTCAATTGAGCAATGCGTTTCTTTGGTCGGTATTTTTTCTATTCTGTTATAGGTGGCAGCAGCAACGAAGTGAGATTTATGTAATCCAACTGAAAAAAAATATTTTTGCTCAATTGATGTGAGGAACTGAGAATTAAAAAAAAGACACAATTTTGACAATCTTCGTGTTCATACTTCGTAAATTTTTGCATATAGTTTATTTTTGTAATAAATAATTTGTGAAAATTAATTTGTAAAAATAAAATTTTTTTTAATTATTTCTTTTCAAAATGGCTATCAACTGAGAATAAAAGTATCAGTCCATTTCTGTCAGTTTTTTTTTGCTCAGTTAGTAAAAAGAATAATATAAATGATCTAAGTGAGATGTCAAACTGAGAATTATCAGATAATTGTGACCAAAGAAAAACATATATTATTTTTAGTTGACGAAATGTGTCGCTTAACGCTTCAGCAAAAGTAGAAAATTTTTGAAATTTACTTCCACAACAAAGACAAAATTTGCTCAAAAAATCATCTTCTCAGACTAGACGTATTTTCATCTCGGCGGGGTACGTGAACAAACAAAATTTTCGCATTTGGGAATCGGAAAATCCACAAGAATATGTATGGAGAAGCCAATATGCATTCATTGCGTGTTAATGTTTGGTGCAGCTTGTGGCGTGGCGGCATTATTAGCCCGTATGAAGAAGATGAGACCGGCACGACCGTTACTTTAATTTTTAAATTTTATTATATTTTTAAATCTGAACTTCTAATTGGGACACGCTGTACATATGTAAAAATGTAATGCATTATATACATAGGTAGCTAAAATTTTGTGATTCAATAATATTATTTATTATTCTTTAATATTTATATAATTAAGTATTTGAATTATGACATCAATATTATTATTTTACACGTGAAATTTTAAAATTTGTTTGTGTGTGTGTGTATGTGTGAATTTTATTTGGCTAAGTCATTTATTTACCTTTTATAAATAAAAAATTAAATGACTTTTCTTTTTATTTACCTACATACCTAATATGTACATATGTATGAACTTTTACACTCGTATTGTACTTTTACAAAAGTCTCGTGTGCTGTATGCATAACGCATAGTATAGTAAGTTATAGAGTGAAGAGACAGAATAATTGAAAAAAAAAAAAAGAAAAAAAAATTGATAAAATTACAAATTTTGCGTTACTCATTCTTTGTCGTAGTTTTATTTTTTTTATTTTTGTTCTTCGTCAACTACTTGTTTTTTGTTTTTGTTTTTATTCTGTTATGCTGCTACATATACATACATATATGACGCATTAAAGAATTTTATTAAAACACACTTTATGAAAAAAACAGACTACATATGTACATAGGTAATACTGGTAATACATAAATGATATCATAATATTTATATGTAATCATAATAATTATGTTTACATAAAAAATCATATCGATATCATTTATACATTATACTGATATACATAGTATACATATATGGCGGTGTACGTCGGAATTATTTTTTGTGATGACACCTGTCAAATCCGTAAGAAAGTAATTTGTTATCGTAACGCATTAATCATATGCATACATAAAATAAAATGAATGTACTTATATCATTTATATAATTATATGTGAATTATACTTATGTACTCGTATATTTATATGTATAAATATATAAAGGTGAATATAAATATGTTCTATGTACATATTATATACTTAATACATTTAATTTTTTTTTTTTTTTTATGAAATAATAAAACAAAAAAACACAAAAATTATTTATTCGCATAATTTGATTTTAATTAATACAAGTATTATAACACGATAAGGATGTGTGATTGATTTAAATATCTAAGTACGTACATACTATATACGTAAGTACATACAGGGTGTCCGGTTTCGGGTGGTCATCCGGCACACAGTAGATAGGTCTTTAGAGGGCGCTTTACTCCCACAGCCTGTATTATCTCTGAAAAGAAGGGCAAAAAATCAATAAATTCTGTCTTTGAAACACAATAACTCTTGAAACAAAGAACGTGGAGAGGCATATAAGGTATCATTGAAGAGAGGGGGGAATTTCCTTCAGATTTTTCTTAGACCAGATTCTTCTAGCTAGTACACCGTAGTTATTAAAGGGTGTTTCGTAGATTGAGTGCGAAAAATCTTCATCGCTCTCTGGCGGCTAAACGGTTGAGATTACCCCCCTCTCTCTAGAACGATTTTTTGTTTGTCTCGGCGAGACCTATCTACTGTGTGCCGGATGACCACCCGAAACCGGGCACCCTGTATATGTATATCAATGAGTATACACAATATAAAATTAGTGAAAGTTGTTAAAATAATAACACAAGCCTGCGAAATTTAACTTTTTTTCCCTCTTCAAATAATTTTGCATTTTTTTTATTTGTTTAGGTACCTATTCTGAATTAAACCACATTTTTTTTTTTTTTTTATCACGTCAGGATTTCTTTTTATCAAGGATATTCATATTTACAGAATTACTACCCATTTTTTAACAGTTTTTATAAAAAAAATGAAATGTAAAAATACAATAATGATTAAAATTGAATGTTAAGGTACAAAATTAACGGTATTAGTTACTGATCAACCACTATAATAAGATGTGACACTCTTTTTTTTTTTAATTTACCAACACACATAAATATTTAAAAATAATAAAAAAAATCAAAATTCAATTTACAAAAACAGTACAGAATTAATGTACTTTCTTATTTCAAATCCATATTTCCTTATAAGCCGCCGTAATGAAGAAAAGATACAAAACAATACAAACATATTGTACATGTATACGATTTTGTCACAATGCATTTTTAAAGGCAATCTGGAACTTTTTCACTGTATTAGTACAGGTTAGTTAGACAATGTAAATCATGGGAAAATTGAAACTGATAAGCAGATGTTTACATTTTTTCATAATGTATTTTTAAAGGCGATCTGGAACTTTTTTTTGACTACCTGACGCGTCATTATATCAAGATATAGGGTGATTCATATAATTTCTCATAATTTTGAAGACAAGAAAAAGTTTATTTTGTTAAGCTATATATTAGAGTAAGAATTTATTTTATAATTAGGAAATTTAACAAAAATGTAAAAACATTTGATAGCAAACACAAAATTTTAAGTGTAATGCATTTACAATTAATTTTGTTTGTTTTAGATAAAAAATTTTAAATAACAAAATTTGTACTTTTTTTAATGAGTATACCCTGTAATAATGTTACATTTTTTAAAACGGTTGGTGTTTCAATTCCATTTTTTTGTCCCTTTTTCGTACAAAGGCTGCTAATTACTTTCGACTTTTAGCAAAACCGTTAAGGCCGAATGAATAACGGGACAAAGGTCATGAGAAATTTTTGCTAAGACGTGCTCAGTGTCACTACTGTATCAATATAGATTTACTGTGGTATTAGTTCTACACAAAGCTAAAAAACTTGATAAATTATGAAGACTTATAATATCTTTTACTGCTTTCTTCAAAACTTCTCTTCACTCTTTCTCTACTGTAACTGTGATACGTTTCATCCCTTTAATCCCAGCAATAGTCAGCCATCTGATAACTATTCTTTATGATTTTAATATCCTGGTGATATCCCTCTCGATGTTTTTCACTAACTGCACCAAGTTTTTTAGGAAAGAAATTGATGTGCAAATGTAGAAAATATGCAATTTTATATTCATGTTGCAATACAAATTTTTTTGAAATTATCAAGTATGATTCTCACTTTCTTTCAATAAAAAATCACGTGTAACTTCTTATGTACCCTCCGCAGCAAAATTTAATGTTCTAGCAAATGATAGAGAACAAAATTACCTTTTTTTTTGATGTGTTATAACAAGTAATTTAGAATTCCGTTCTAAACAAAAAGAGATCCTTAAGTCAAAATTTATGGTAAATTTTTTGAAAAATTTTGAGAAAAAATTAGATTCCTGGAAAAAAAATGCACTAGGTAATTTTTTTTTTTATTTTAAGCCCTAAAAGGAAAAAGTTTTCTCTTCCAAGCAAAAAAAATCCGAGGTCGATTGGATGACTCGTTATTAAGTTATTTAGAATCAATTATCCGCGGAGAGGTTAAAAATGTGCATATCCTATTCTTAGGAAATGGAAGTGATGGAATTTTTTTAATATTTTTCTCGTAGCCTGGGTCCTAATACCTACTCAAATTGATATTTAATTTTTTTAGGAAAAAACCGTCACAGGCCTGTGTAATTAATGAAAAGTAAAAGTTAAAATACTTCCCTTTTCCAAATTTAAAAAAAAAATGATTTTTCAATTTCGTTAATAATTGCTTTCGATTTACCAATTTCAAGTACTTAATTACGAGTACAAAAATGTGTCTAGGATAAATTGTTATAACGAACGACACGAAAATTATTCGTACAGTAGACATCAGATTATCAATATTTATTGACAAACTCACGAGTTCGGCAAACCATATTGATAGTGTGAGTACGATATTGATGGTTTGTCAATAGTTTGAAGAATATCAAAAATTTTGAATATCAGTCCATCAACATTCTGATCAATATTCTGAGGCCTGCTATATTGGCATTGAATTTGATAGTTTGAGATTATTTTTTACAAAATTTTATCAGTATTATTCAACTGCAGTCATGGCTGGATGTGGAACGTATATAAATATTATAATAAATATTGATAATCTGAGGTCTACTTAAGAATGATATTGAAGCACGAATGTTGACGCCAATATAGTTTGTCAATAAATATTGATAATCTGAGGTGTACTTAATTTTTTGCATCTACTTGAAATATTTTTCATGAGTATAGCTGCGAGTAGATGATTTAGCACAGGCATTTAACTTTTCTACTCGCAAGTACTTGAAATTGTTAAATCGAAAGCAGCTAATAATTCAACTGGATACACGAATTATTTTTAAAAAGTCTTAAGATTATAGGATTCGAGATATCTGCTATCTTGTGCACCACATATCTCCGAAGTTACTTAACCGGTTTAAATGAAATTTGAAACATAGATACATTGAAAGGAATTGTGGTGCTTGAATGATGCATTTTTTTTTTTAAAAATGTCTTTGTTTCTTTTTTACAGGGTGTCAAAGTTGTCAAAATTGCTATTTTTTGGCTACCAAATGCACCTCGTACAGCAAACACTGATTGACCAATTTCTTTGAAATTTCAAATATAGGTAGCCTGAACGATATTGTGGTGCTTGAATCTAGCACATTTTTGATTTTAGGTCCTGAGGTTTAATTATAGTTCTTAAAAAAAGAGAGAGTTTTTTGAAAAATCGTTCAACTTTGACTTCTATTTTCATACATTAAATCTTCATATTTCTATATCATTTTTGGTATCAAAATAAAGTTTGTACTTTTCTGATGTTTTTACAAGAAAAAAGTATAAAATTCTTTGTTATATTTGCATTTTCATTAACAAAATAAAATTATGTTTTTGTTTTTCATCAAAATATTCAAAAATCCATTTTTATTAGGTATGCTAAAAGGTATCCTAAAAGGTATGCAAAAGCATTTTTTAAAATTTTTGTATGTAAAATCGTTGTTATTTTTTTCAAAATTTTTCAAATTTGAATCCTACTCTTAATAATTCAACTGGATGTAAACTGGAGTTATTTCAGGAGCTCTTATATAATTAAAACAAGAAGCTTTATTTCAATTTAAAAAAAAAAGTTTTATTGAGTCAAAATTTAGTATTTTACATTTTACGTTATTTTATGTTTTTGCCATTAAATTTCAAAATTTTCTTGATTTCCACTTTAAATTATTCAATGCATTGTATCAAAAATCATATAGTATAGAAGATATCTTATGCCATACAAAATTATTTATATGGAAAAAATATGAAAAAATAAATTTCAATATCAGTACCCAAGCTTTAAAATGAAGTTGGAATTGCATGGCGCTCAACTTGAAGTTTTCGCGTTTGAACGCTCTGCTATAGGTTGCATGAATGTTTGAATAAGTCTGATAAGACGTACGGACGTACAACTTTTATACAGTCAATAATTCAAATGTATGCATTGATGTCACCAAAAATCCTATACCACATGATTTTTGGTTATAGCATGCTATGCTGTGGATATGTTTTATTCACTATTATTCACTATACAGTACTTCGTAGGTATGTACATATTCCTTATACCACATTCTTCTTCTTTATTCTACATACATTTTTGTTCGATCCGTTTGATTGAATAAGTTATGATTCATACATAATATAACGTATACAACATATCCACAGCATAGCATGCTATAACATAAAGTTTGAATATGAAAACTTCAAGTTGAACGACGCCGCTCAACTTCATTTTGAAGCTTGGGTACTGATATTAGTACCCTAGTACAATTCATACTTCATACAAACAATTTTGTATGGCGTAAGATATCTTCCTAGTATATATGATTTTTGATTGTATGTACCTACTCGCTTTCACTACTAGTTGAATCGTCTGTACTTTTTAATGTGTTTAATAAAATCCTACATGTCAATTTTAGGAACATACTTCTTAGCTATAGGTCCGTAATGTCGGCATATTTCTTTTCATTTATAGCAAGAATAGCATGATATAAAGTAACATTTGGGTGGGTGAAAATGGACATTAATTATTATTTGTATATTCTTTGGTAAATGACATAATGGGTGAAGTGAATAAAAAGAAGTAAATGCTATGAAGTAATACTTAAAAGTAGAAGTAATTACTTCCCCGCGAGTGAATAATCGTTTACTTCTACTGCAATAAGGTTTCGCTGGAAAATTTTAAGGCATTACTACGGTATTTCCAAGATGTGTAGAGTAACAAGGTGAGCCAGAGCGAAAAAGCTGTATGTAAAGCTTCAAGTTATTACGTCATTTATACCGAGTTTTTAATGCAAGCAATTACCACGATGTACTGAATTTGACTGAATTGAATTAGTTAGATTTGTTTTTAGGTGTATTTTTGCAATCATATTATTTTACTTCCAAATTATTTTGTTTTTAAAGTGATCATATTATCATAGTTTTTAATTACATATTATAATATCATTATTATTTCAAAATTATAAAATGTTAAATATGAAATTGTGAAAATTATGAAGGAAAAATACCATTTTTCGGTTGAAATGACGTCACAAGCTTGAAAAGAGTCGGAATGGCTCACCTTGTTACTCTATAAATCTTGGGTATTACTATGAATTACCATGTATTAGCCCCTAGTATTTACTTCAACTGCAAAGTAATTACTTATAAACAACTGTGACTTCACCCAGGAATGTCAAATTCTGGTCTGATCAGGAATTACATTCTGTTGAATATCTTTGTCGATAGTACATAAATAAGCACCGTGTTATACTTCACACTTTCAGGACCAAATCGTAAAAGCCTTTTTGTTTTATGTGAATCAATTTTTCTCCGCGAATTATAAATTTTAGAATTTCGTTTCGTAGTCCTAGTGCAGTAAGCACAAATCTGTTATACTGAAATTTAAGTCATCTTCTTACCTACCTTAAAAATTTACTACAATGTATTTACTACAAATTTTACACCATGTTTTTATTCACATATTTTTAAGTATTTACTGGAAAATTTCATAAAATACTAAAGCAAGACCCTAAATAGACGTGACGGGACGAAAGAAATTGAACGAACGTAAATACTCGTTTCGTCAGTTTAACAATTTGCCCTAAATAGAAACGATTCGAAACGAGTATAATTGTGTATGTGTGAGTATTGAGTAGAAACGATAAAATGTACGACCGCTACAGCAATATCCGTTACGTCTCGTTTCGTCTATTTGACATTTAAACTTATCGAAATTAAACGAAAGTAAGAATACGTCCATTTAGGATAGTTCTACGTTCCACAGTACTATCGTATGTATCGTTTCGTTTCGTCACGTCTATTTAGGTTATAGCTTAACGAAAACACTAAATACTTTTTTCTTTAGTAAAAACTATATTTTATCAATTTTATTCAATTCAAGGTAAGTAAATACTTAAAGTTTCACAAGTAAAAGGTTTTACTTTTTTCTAATCACTTCACCCAATGTTGCATCAGTAAAAGTATGACTGACGAAAACTGAAACAGATTCGAAGTTTTCATTCATCAATTGAAATATCTTAAAGGCCCAACTATAATCGACATACCTGACATAACAAACATAAGAAAAAATAACGAATGTTAAAACGTAACATTTGGTTAACTATAATAACATAGATAACATACTAAACATAAGCAATACGAATTTCACAAAATGAGCTTATGGCTTATGTTACTTATGTCATGTGCGCTCTCGATCGTACTGCTTATGTCGAGCTTATGTTAAACGAATTTTTAACGAATGTCGGTAATGTCAATTATAGTTTAGCTCATTGATTTGGCTGTGTTCGGCTACGACATATGTCATAGCTTATGTCAGCAATGTCGATTATAGTTCTACCTTAAGCCGTAACTAAAATGACTTCAGCTAAATCAAGTCAAAGCTAACGAAATTCACTCAAGTCTGAAGTTGTAACTGTATTGGCTTGTGTGAATTGAGTAAGCAAGCATATTTCAAAGTAAGGTAAGTTAATTTAATAGTTACATGAACATGATATTTGTCACTAGTTAGAGTTACACATACAAAACATAAAATTTAGAGAGAGTTACACATAAAGGAAATTTTTACAAATTTTTTACATTAACTACAAAATGCGATATTTCATATAAACTTTATATGGAATTGGTTATGTTTAAATAATACATGTATGTACATATGTACATATTTCACTCAAGTCACTCAATTTTGTGTGGTCGGTAGGCACACTCACTGAAGTCAACGAAAATTCAAAGTGTTTTCGTTAAATTCAATGAAGCTGACTTGAGTCAAATACATATAGTTACACTGATTTAAAACAATGTAATCTGACTTCCGACTTGATCTGGCTGAAGTCATTTTAGTTACGGCTTGGATAGTGTCAATTTTTCTTTCATTGGCTCCTATTACTGTTTTATTATATAAAACGGATTCAATTTTGATTTAAAATTAAGCAGCATTTTCGTACTCCCGTTAATGACACAGAATTTGTTCGAGCATTTTTCAACTATAGATTTTACCAATAAGATGAGAAATACTATATACTATCTTTCCACTTTCCCTATTTTTGTTTTTCAATTATACCCCAAAGGATAACTCCATATACAAAGATATTGTATTTGAACTGCTTAAAACACAAACATATAACGACATAAATTTTGTGTAAAAAAAAAAAAAGATAAATCCGTAAATTATCTTGTTTTTACCCTAAACATTTTTAAAAGCTAACTCCAAAAATATATTGAACCTGAACTTAATTAAAGCATGCAGAGGTATGATTTTAGCTTTAGCACTAAATGAAAGGGAGTCCTTTCTAACGACTAACTGAAAAACTCTGTTCCGGTTAAAAGTGGAGTTGTCTGATGTTTGCTCTCATGTCTTGAATTAGGTAAATTAGGGTATAAACTTCTTCAAGAATACATAATCATCTGTGATATGTCGTACTGGTGGTATACATGTACATATTGTGTAGTACCACAAAAGTTTAACGCTCGAGAGGAATGCATACATTTTTTGCCTATTGCAATAACACTGATGATTAAATCAAATACATATCGAAAACAAGAATGTGTGTATCGTCATCGCCAATAATAATGCAATGCATATACATATCTAATAAATGTTAATTTGATAAATTGCATCAATGAATTTCATTATTTATAATGAATTTTTAGAATTACAGAAAAAAAAACATTGATTTATAACAGATAATATATTATACTCCAGGAATATACATATACGTACATATCAAATTTTATTATTTAAATAAATACACATTATATAAATGAAATGATTACTTATAGTATTATTTGAAGATTGAAGAAACAACATTTATAAATAAAACTAAAATATGTATATAAACACAAGATCAACAAAAAAAAAAAAATTAAAAAAATTAAAAAATTTTACAATCAATTACATTACATACATATAATGTTCCTGTACCTGTACTGTACTAGAATCTAGACATAAGTAAGTAAGTGTATGAAATGCTGACATATGCATATGCATATGTAATTGCAATCAATCATATAAAATAATTTTTCAAAAATTAAACATTAAACTTTAATAAATAAAATATCAAGAATTAGGGGATATACATATGAGCCATTTTCTTTGAAAGCGGTGTAAGCACAGATAATGATCCTTATCTGTGGCGTAAATGTATTTTATTTTACATGGAAATACACTATTAATATGGATATAAATGTTATTACACTAGTTTTGTACTTTTTTAAATATTAAATTTGCATTAAATTTATGATGTAATCATTTTTTAAATGTGATTAACAAAAATTTATGGCTTTTAATGGCTTCAAAAGATTGAAAAATAACTTACGCAACACTTTCAAAGTCAGCAAAATGTAAAAATCTTATATTTACAAAATATTAACTAGATCTCAACTGAAAGAAATCAATTTACTATTAATATGTTCAAATTTTCATTGTTTTTCATTAAGTTATTCAGAATATGGACTGTGGGCGAACTGAAAATCTTACTTACTTTGGTGAATATCAAAGAAAAGTAAGAAAAATAGTAGACTTGTACTTGATACAGTTGCTTACTTTGTTTTGTTCATTGATAAAGGTGTTTATCTCAACTATTCAAATTAAAACGCTAAAAATTGAAAAAATTATCTGTGAAAAATTCCAAGAAATATAAAAAAAAACGTGAAAATGGAAGACAAAAATCAAGAATAATCAAGAATATAATAATTTTAAAAAGAATAAAATAATTAATTTTATAAATAGTAAAATTCAAACGATAATTTTTGAAAACAAATTCTGATAACAGCTTCCTGTCTACTTAAAGTTGACGAAAATTGCATAAATTGAATTCGCACACCTAAAAAAGTACCAAATGGAAAAGTATAAGGAAATTTGAGGGAAAAGTAAGAATATATATGTGTGAATTCGAAAAAGTCTATGGTATCAAATCAATCATATCTGTAAATTTTTCGAATGTGTTGGGTCTGGAATGATGATATAAACGATGTTAGTACTATATTATGTATTTCCAAAGGTCTGTGGTCCTCCCAGAAAAAGATTCTGTGATGGTAATGAAGTTTTCTAGAACATTGTGCATATACTTAGTTTGCTTTTTAAAACTTTTTTTAGGACTTTTTTTTTCCTCTTACCCAAATTTTAACAGATTTTTCTTGGAAAAAGTTTATAAATAAAAAGTTCATAGTAAATTGTATTCATTTTTATCATTAACTAATTTTTTGTCAAAGTGGACTTACACCACTTTCAAAGAAAACGGTGCATATACAGAATTGTTGAAAATTTTAAAATCCATAATGAAATTATTCCTAGTAAAATTTCAAGTTTTATAATTTGTATTTAAAGTTTTATTTTTGTTGTTATTATTGTTGTTGTTGTAATTTTTATAATTTTTGTATACTTAAAAAAACGTCAACATTTCAATCAAATACGTATACATATATTATATGTGTAGTACTCGTGTATTCATTTAGATAAACATAAGTATGTAAGTAATTAGAAATTCAAGAATCAATTCATCATCATCAAAGTATAAAATTATAATATTGTTTACCGCCATATAATGTGTATACACAGTACGTAAATGTAAACATACATACAGGGGTAGTAATATTTATTTATTTTAAATTTTAAATTCAAAAATTAAAGGAGTATAAGTAAAATATGTACGATATGAGTATGTGTTTAAAAAAAAATAAAATTTACAAAGTGTAGATGTTTTACGTTTAAAATTTGTTTACTTAAAATTATTGTTAATTAAATGTGTAGTAGTATATTGTTAGCATACTGTACGTAACGTATATGTATTGGAAAAATTCTATTGAATTCAAATTATGAATATCTAATAAATTGTTTATGCGAAAATAAAAACTATTTCGAATGAATTTTTTAATAGATATTTTGTTTATATTTTTTACATTTTCAATATTGGTTTATGATTAATATACACTAAAAATTGATTAAAAAATCTTTTCCATAAGTACCTACATTACGTACATAAGCATTTTACAGTTTAAGACCAGTATGCTGTGCAGAAGAAATTGGGTCAAGAAATTTTGTAATACATTTTTGGTTAAGAAATTTTGACAGCAATTTATCTACTTTATTTTCATTTCTCCAATCCAGTTTCTGCCTACAACAACATAAAAGTATTATAATACATTTTTTGCGGCGAAATTTTTTTACAACAACACCATCTTATTATCTACAGTACAAAAAATACATTTAATTTCTTTCGAGCAGCTTACGACATTAAGAACAGAAAATGTGAAATTTTTTTTATCGTTTCTTGAACGTTTCTTTTACATAGATTTTTTTAAATGGAGAGAAAAGTTTCTTTTGTACTGCTACTGCATATGAGCTTTATACATAATGAATTTTAAACATTCACCACTTAAGTAGACCTCAGATTATCAATACTTATTTATTGACAAATTATATTGACGTGATACTGATAAAATTTTGTCAAACCCATAACCTCAAACTATCAAACTCAATGTCAATATCAAAATATTGATAGACTGATATTCAAAATTTTTGTTATTCTTCAAACTATTGACAAACCATCAATATCATACTCACACTCACACTATCAATATATGGTTTGTCAAACTCGCGTGTTTGTCAATAAATATTGATAATCTGAGGTCTACTTTAAACAGTTCATATATCAAATCGAATAAGAAAAGAAAATTAATATATCAAAGTATAATAGAATCCGTACATATCAAAACCGTCAAAACTGACAGCCATCCTATCCTGGGGACTTATCATCGTCATAGACGACAGACGATTACAATCAAAACGATGAAACGAAACGAAACGATATAAAATTTCTATTATCTAACTTCATTCTTGACTTCATCGTTTTCAACATTAAGTGGTACATGGTGGTTGGTACCAATAATAGTTTCCATTTTTTTAATAAAATAATTTAATAATACACAAATATAATAGTTCTGTCAAATTAGGATTTCACCTCTGAATGAAAGATAATAAGCTGGAAACTTGCATACATCTTCATTTGGGCATTCTGAAAGTTGTGTCGAAATGGGCAAGTGTAATGGGCAAGCTTGCCTCAATGCTATTTCACTGCAAAGCAACCCTGAGGAGGAGAGTGCCTTCGACCCAAAAATTTTAGAAGAACTGGAAATAATGATTCAGGACGACGAAAATGATGATTATGAAACAGAAATTTTCGAACGCCAGAAAGATGAGGATGATGAAGAAGAAAATGCTGTTGACATTTGAATTATTAAAGATTTGTAAATAGTAAGTTTGGCTGAGCGCTGCGCGTTCTCCGCCCTTTATCTCAAAAACGACTGATCGTATGAAAAAATTTTTGTAACAAAAACTGTTGTAAATTTTACGCTCTACAATTTTGATGATAGGTGTTATTGTCATTGGAGCTGTAGAAACCGAGATAATCGCAAAAAACTGATTTTTATGACCTTTGACCTTCAATAACTCACGACGCAGACAAGAGATTTTATGAGACTTTTGACACAACTTTTAGAATGCCAAAATAAAGGTGTATGCAAGTTTCCAGCTTATTATCTCTCATTCCAAGATTTACCCATTTTTTTTTTGCTTATTTGACTGGACTATTAGTAGTATGCTTTAAAAATTATATTGAAAAATCAAAAAGGAAAAAAAATTTACATATAGTATATGCAAACGATGAATAAAATGCTATTGACTTGACTGAATAGACAATGAGAATAGTTTGAATTTGAAACGTTTCGACTATCACGATCGCATTTTTGACAAAACGATTCCAAATGTTTCGTTTTCGTCTATGACAATAAAGCCCTAAGGTTAAATTAATCAACAAACGGAATTCGTCAGAAAAATATGGAAATAATGCAATTCTAGCCTTTTTTTTAAAAAAAAAAGATATTTGGATATAGATTCTATTGAAGATGACTTCAAAAACGTTTCAAAAAAATAAATATTTTTTTACCAAAAATAATGAATTTTAATTATACAGTTTCTTATGTTAAAATATGTATAAATGACAAACATTGTACTATGCATTCACGTTGATTGTGAATTCCGACTGATAGAAAAATATTCGAACGAACACATTATTCATGTTCATATTAGGTGCTTTCGATTTGGCAATTTCAAGTATTTGCGAGTACTAAAATGTATCAAGGATAAATTGTTAAAACGAACGCAACAAAAATTACTCGTAATTACTTGCATCTACTTCCAGCTACTTGAAAACTTTTTCATGAGTAGCTGCGCTCCGAGTAGATGGTTTAGCAGAGACATTTACCTTTTCTGCTCGCAAGTACTTGAAATTGCCGAATCGAAAGCACCTATTGTATTGAGAACTTTGATCGAAAAATTATGAAATTCGAAAATGTTTCGTTCGAACTATCCGTCTGAATTATACATTCTGTCAAATAACTAAACCGACATAATTTAAATCACGAATCGAAGAAAAAAATGAACAGACTGTAAGTATTTCATACTTTTTTGAAGACATTAGAAATTAAAAAACAATTTTCGGCTGAACTTCCGAATCGCTAGCTCGTGTTATCGAAACAGACCAAATTCAGAACTGTACTTTGTGATGTCCTCTTTAATGTGTCATATGTCAAATTTTTCAAAAAAATCACTGTGTTTCACAAAAACCGTTATATTTATTTGTTGGGGAATAATGTAGGAAAACAAGGGATGTTGCATTTTAAAGAGAACTTTCTCCTCTTTCTAACGAAATATATTTTGGCCCGAATTAATATGTGGTTCCTAAGATATAGTATAGGACTCAAAGTCAAAATTTAATGTTTTTAAAAAAACGATTTTCAAACTTCTTTTTATATATCAATATACGAGTATATCTCCAAAATTTGAAGAACGAAATATGTAAATTATAATGTCAAATGAAAGATAATTTTGTACTCTTTAAAATGACGCCCCTTATACTCTCATATGTTTCTCCTCTAAGAAACTATGAACAAATGTATGCAACAAAGTGCATGTTTTCTATACATAACTAGTTATTTTTTGCTATATACATCAAATAGTGAAAATGATTAAAAACCCTATGATCACCTTTTGTGTTTTGTATATTTTGTTTGTTTGTATGTGTATTTGTGTCCTGTTTCGATATCACAAGCTAGCGATTCGGAAGTTTTCTCAAATTTTCTATCCTCGATGTATTTTCACATATATAAAACATTACTTTTTTCGAAATTATTCAATTGAACACAATTTTTTTTTTCGAACGAATTTAACAATAGCTTTTCGAAATTCGATCGAAAATCAGTATCCGAACGAAGAAACCATACGTCTGAATTATGAAATATTTTTTAAATATATTTTTAAATTACTGGATTTATACATACATATTCAAAGTAAATTATGTAAGTATCCCCCGAATTTTTATCCCCGAATACTTTTCTTGAGCCACTGTATATATATTTTTTTATTTAAATAAAATAGAAAAAAAAAATCAAACAGAAAATAACTCTTGAACAGAAATTCAATAATCGACGACATAAAATTTTATACATTCGAAAATCATCTACAACCAGAAACATAATAGAATTTGTGCAGCAGAACAAACTCTATGTATGTACATAGGTACTCAGTACTGATATGCAAGTGAGTGTAAATTTTTTAATTTAAAATGAGATTTAAACAATTTTTTTCTTCAAAAAACTAAATTATTTATATGTAAACTTTAATTCACTTCTTCCTTACATGCAGCTTTTTATTAATCCCTACTAGCACAATTGAATTTTAACTAAAAAAAATTGTAAACTTTAAAAAAATTATTTTGTCATATACGATTGAATATGAATTTTAAAGTGAATTTTATACCACACGAAATTTTAGAATCAAATGTTTTTTTGTTTTATAAATTTATTTAGTTACAGAGATATATAATTTTTTTTTCCCCATTACTTACTACTCTTCTAAGTACGTCAATACGTATCAAAAAGTCTATAAATTAGTTGTATTGTGGTTGTATATACTTAAATCAGGGGAGGGTTCACGTAAGGTGATTGGTGATAGTTAAAAAGTGATCACCGAAAAGTAATTGTTCGTGTAAGGCGATCACCAAAAAAGTGATGAAATTTGAAATGCGGCGAATTCCAGGGTATTTTTCTTAAAGTCAAACGTCAATCAAAACAAATAAAAATTTAAATTGTGAATAAGAATAATTAATAAAAAGAATTCAATAACGTTTTCGTCTATAGCATTTTTTATTTCAGATTCTGAAAATGAATCTCAAATAAAAATAATTAGGAGAAAAATGCGAGATAGCAATAATCATTTGGGATTACCGGATGTTCAGTAAGTTGCAATTATTCATGGAGAATTTCATTGTAAAAATAACACAATATATTTTAAATTACAAAATTATTTAAATAAATTATATACCGTTTACCGTTAACAGCAAACACCAATTGATTGTATGTGATTATGAGTATTTTTCGGTTAGGTAGAAGAAGAATAATAGTAAAAATTAGAAAAGTGACACCTCAAAATGTTATTACCTCAAAGTGATAACATTTAGTGATAAGTTTTTGGTGATTGTCATCATTCGTGAACGGAAATTTATGGTGAATATCACCAATCACCTTACGTGAACCCACCCCAGATTATATGCGTATAAACATTTTATGTATCATAGTGACACCTAATTACACATAAATTCATAGTGACGTTAACTATTATTATCTATATGAAAATGTTAGAAATTTAATAATCTTCTTGAATTATGATGTTTATTTTGTATCCACGCATATGTATAAAGGTAAGTACTCATTGTATCGTATAGATAGAATCATATAGAAAATAAAATTAAGTAGGTATAATAAATATTTAAAAAAAATTTATAAAATTTTTGATAATTTTTTTGCAAAATCAAAATCCAAAAATTATATTTTCAAGTATATTTTTATATTTGTAAATATTATAATTAAATATATATATGGCTAATTCTAGAATTTATTGGCGACATATAGTTTGAAAATAAAGAACGAGTTAAAACTCAATAACATCCCTTTAATTATTCAAACTTTTTTGACGATTTCAAAATAGAAGTCCTTGTGAATAATAATTACTAAAAGCCTTTGATCAAAAGTATTTTAATCAAAAAAGATATAAAAAGAATAAAGTCCGTTGACAACATACTCAAAGAAATCAGATCAAATTGACTCTAAATTTTTTCGAAGTTTCAAGTCGGTAAATTCAAATGATTTTTATTAATTAATTAGTTCCATGAGTAATAAATTGACATTTCATTCATTATTTTAGAAAAATTGTAATTTTATAGATTTTAAACTGAATTTACAAAACTGTTGACGACATACTGTAAAATGATGGAGACATATGTACATCCCTCAAAAGCAATATGGATTTTTATTACGAATTTTCGATTTTTCAAAACTATCTTAAGATGGGAATGTACTGGGAGTAGTGAAAATCGCTAACTTTGGTACCAAATATCTCAGTTGTTTTTGGGCCAATTTTCTTGAAATTTGAAACAAAGAAGCATCAATCAGTTTTGTTGGGAATAATGGAAGTGGATTTGGAAGTGGAAAAAAGTTTTTGTTTTTGAGATATATGGCATCAAAGTTTGAAAATTTTCAAAATTTCACCCACTTTGGTACCAAAAAAGTCATATTAAATATTATCCGATTTTCTTCAAATTTCGAACATATATAGTTTGAAGGAATTTATTGGGAATAATGGAGCCACTTTTTTGATTTTTGTCCTTATTTGTCCTGTATAACGCTTTGAAGAAAGAAGGATTTTTTCAAAAAATGTATAGATTTTAAATGTAATTTTTTATTGGTAGATGATTGAGTATTGTACTGAAATTTTCATATAAGGTAATTTTAATGTTCTTTTTTCGATTTCGAAATAGAAAAATAAAAGTTTTTACATTATTTCAGAATTATTAGTAATATAAAATTCCTATTTTTCACAAAAATTTTGTCAGAGATAATAAAAATGTTTTGCATAACTCTTAGGCTCTAAATTATATCAATTTTTCACCGATACGTTTATTCATTTTATATGAATAAAAATATTATACAATGTGTGAGTGGTACAAACAAAAAAACAAAAAAAAGAAAAGCGCTGTGCCTCGCTTCAATTAGATGTACTGCGCTTCGCTACGACTACGGTTGGCTTGTTATATAGCTCGCTGCTCTGCTCTTTGTCTATTCAATTTGACAGTTTCTTAATGATAAATTTTTAGAAATTGAATTTATATTATGTAACAGCTTCCATATAACAACACATTTTATATTATTAGTGTTGTCAAAGAGAGGCGGAGCGCAGCGAGCTATTTAAAAGAGCCTTAACTCTAACCCTATAAAGCAATGCTTATATTGTAGCAATAAATAAACCAGAAAACTAGTTTAGTTATGATTATGCATATTATATATTATACACAGTACAATATACATCACGATAGCAGATAAGTACTATATATATGTATATGTATATAATATACATATCCTATTCAAATCATATCCTATTCAATAAATAAGAAGAAGTAAAATTGAATAGAAAGAAGAGAAATACGTTGTTGCTGTTGGTATAATTTCTGTATACCACCACGAGTACGGTCTTCAGCTCAGCTTGAAGAATAGATCACAAACACATGCAAACTCATAATTTCGTTTGTAGTGAATAGAAATTTGAATGTAGTTGTTTTGATTTCGATGATTTTTTCTTTGAGTAAATGCCCATCTTAAGAAAAATTGCAAAAACAGGAACGCCAAAAAATAAAACGATGAATATTACTTTATAATTAAAATAAATATTTTGAAATATCTGTTTTTTTTTTTTAGATTTAGAAAAAAAATGAAATCTAAAAAATGACATATAAGTAGGTTGACCTTTTATTAGAATTAGCCATATGTACATATAAATGTGTAGGCATGTTTGTTTTTTAATTCATTTATTAAGTGTGTACCTGCACCCATAGTAATTATTATTTACTTGTTTTCTACTCTCAAATCAGTTGATTTATTATCATTTTTCTGAGTAATACTATTTAAAAAAAAAATTTTTTTTTTTCCAAATTTTCGGAATACTTATGTCTAAACAAGCATAAAATAACATAATTATTATAATATGTACATATGTGTGCGTGTGTGTATTTATTATATTGACAGAAGAAAACTTTTTTGTTTTTCTTTAGGATATTCGTTTGATATGAAGAAAAATTATTATTCTAAAATATCTATAAAATACATACAATTCTACTACTGGGAATATGTACATACGTATATAGATAAAATAAAGAAATAGACGAGAAGAGTAAAATAAAATGATTATTAAACTTTGCAAACAAATGTCTGCAAAAAAATAAATAAAAATTATAAAATTTGTTAATTATACTTATGTACATATTAGTTAATTGTAAATATTTCATATCTATAAAATATGTACAGGGTGATTAGTAATAAAGTGTTCCAACATATACCAATCGATTCATTGAAGTATTGTGATCAACATTTACGATGAGACATTTTTCCGTAAAATCCCTCCTTCACCCATTTTTTGAGGGTTGAAACTTTTCCATCTCTGCATCTCTGCATGAAGGTAAGCTCATATAAAACGTTTTAGCTTCTGTTCGAAACACTATAGGAATACAAATAAAAGTTTCAAAAAAAAAGTATGCATTATGAGCTTTTCAACAGTATCTTAAATATCCCGATCTGTTGCCAAATGTGAGAGACATGAACGTTCAAACTTAGAGTTTTGAAAAAAAATTTTCATCGAAAATTTACCTTTTTATTCTTCGTCCTTAAAAATTCCCTTAATAAGAATATGGTTCTTTTTTTTTAAATGCATCCTTATAATATCTTTCAAATAAAAACAGAATCGTGTCGATATATTTCTTGGAGTCAAAACAACGCAAAATTGGAAAAAAAATGTCTGCGATAAGCACTTAAATGACAAATCTCTTACGAAATTTGGTGTGTTTCAAAGCTTTTTTTTTTCAATTTTGTGTTATTTTTACTTCACAAAAATGTTAATGACTTTTGAAAGACTATATATAGATATTGACAGGATTCTTTTTTTTTATTTGAAAGGTATCTTAAGAGTGTATTTTTTATTTTAAAACCATACCCTTATTAAGAAAATTTAAACTTTACCTGTGCTCCTATCGTGTTTCGAACGAAAGTTATAACGTTTTATATGAGTTCACCTCCCTGTCTGTACAGACGAATAAATTTTAATCCTTAAAAAGGAGTGAAAGATGGATTTTACGGAAAAATGCCTCATCGTAATCGCTGATCAAAGAACACTTTATTAGGAATCACCCTGTAAAATTGTATACTGATTTATTGTAAGTACTCGAATATATGCGTAAATCTAATACGCAAATACAACAATTATTAAGTGTGTATGTGAAATGAAAATAAAAACAAATGTTTGTAATTCAAAGAAAAAAAAATAATTATAAAATCATAGAATTTCTCAAAAAAAAAAATGATACTAACTACACAAGATTGGAGAACACAGACTAAAATCTGGATTAAACCGCATCATGTGTAGCATCAACAAGAAGACAAAGTAAAAGAAATGTATATAATACGCATTTATGATGATTTACTAATTTAATAAACATAAATGTATAATATTATCTATATTGTTGATATTATTATTATTTTTTTTTTTAATTCACATCAAGCAATTAAATAAACCTCTGTCTGATGTCTCATAAATTCGTATCGTTCTGATTTGAATTGTGCGGTAAATATGAATTATTTTCTTAGCAACATAAAAAAAATTTTGTATTATCGTGTTTTCGCTAATATGTTTGTTTGTATATCTTTAATTCTAATTCAATAAAAATTTTAATAATTTTTTTTTCTTTTTTATTAAAAGTGAAAACAAACAAAAATCAAATAAAATAAAAACAAAAAGAACAAAAAAAATGTTAAGACAAACGTCATATTAAATTTATACATAATCAGAATTTTATATCTTATCTATAAATCATTCTTTTATGTTATAAAATCTAAATTTTTAACTACATTTATATAAGTACTCGTATGTAACTCAAACAATTATAATAGGTCGGGTATGTTGCGAGAATGAACCCCCAAAAAATACCTTACAAGATGCAGGGAAGTAAAGTACAAAGTAAAAGGCCGGTTGGCAAACCTACGAAAAGATGGACAGACGTCGTACAGCAAGACTCAAGGGCGCTTGGAATTAGGGTTTGGTGGGGTGCAGCGCAACGAAGAGAAGAGCGGAGACTACTTGTACGGAAGGCCAAGACTTTATATGGGTAGCAGCGCTATTGATGATGATGATACTGGTATGTAATTTCATTCATTACCACAGATACCATACACTTATACAAATGCATACATACTTAGTTGCATTTCAAATGTAAAATGTGGTAAAAGTTTCTATTTCGATGGTATATTCTTAATTATTTATTATTATGTAATAATAATCTAAAAATAACCTTTACAAAATATTTAGGGGATTCATTTCATTTTTCAGTTTTCAAGTTTCGTAGTTATGTTGAAATGTGAACGACCGCATATCAAATTTTTTCGTAGTTTAATTTTCTCGTAGTTATTTGCTGCGTTCCTTTTGAGCTACTAAAGTACTTCCAAGTACTCGGGAGTAGATTGTAAATGGAACGCAATTTTTTTACTTGGAAGTAAAAAGTAACCTCAAATTTCACGACATACACATTTCTAAGGCAATATAAATATTGGAGTGGCATTGGCCGAGCTCAAATTTCATGTTTTCATGTATTTCAAATTTGTTTTGTTGTGTTGTTGATTTTAGATTCTCCATAACCTTAAACAATAAAAAGTCACCTATTGAATAAAACGTCTAATAAAAATATTATAGAAAACCTATTTCTTTAATCTCTAACGAATTGAAACACAAAAACATCTGATGGCAAATTTTGGCTTAACTATAACCATACAACTGTCAAGTAAATTACTCGAATACAAGAGGTTGTGTAGATGATCACGACTACAAGTATTTGGAAATACTTAACTAGCGTAAAAGGAACGCAGCAATTTTTATTTCATCTGTTATATTTATTTTCTAATATTTTAATTTCCCATGCCAACAGCCAATTAAGAACTGTCAAACAATTAACTACGAAACTACGAAATACAAAATTTAGAAACTACGAAGACCTCGCAATTTTTCTAAACTTTCGTACATAGTTTGTAAATGTACGGAAATTAATTACGAAAACTGAAAAACTACGAAGATCACGAAGTTTACGACAAACTGAAATGTAAAATGAATCCCCTAATTAATCATGATAGTAGTATTCTTAAGAAAGTTGTACTTTTTGTTTATTTATTAATTTTTTTTTTCACTTTCATGATATTTAGGTACTTCCTAAATGATAAAAAAAAAAGATGAAATTTGATTTTTGATGCCAAACTATAATTTTTACACAACATAATAATCGGACATACAGCTGTGTGCAACTAATGAGAAACAACCAACTAGAAAAATTAGTTATTATTGTTTTTCATGAATCGATTTTTGTTTTTTGAAATTTTTCGTGAAAAATTTTTATCAATTTACTTGTAGAAACAGTTCACAAAAATTTATTTATTTCATGTCTTTGAATACAGGAGCGGATGATCCAAATGACTTTAAAATCGTGTCTCTACTTTATTAGTTTTACCAGAAACATTTTTTTTTTGTTTTTGATATAATTAGAATATTAGAGATTACATATCGTCGTTTAAGTAGTGACACCTCGTAACTAACAAAAATTATTTTTTTAAGAGAAGGAAAAAACTTAATTATTTGCTGCAATTTTAGTGACCTTTCCAAAAAAAATTTAAAAAACTGTTTTAAATTTAAAGAAATAATTAGTATGGAAATATATTTATTTTAATAATTTTAATTAAAAATTAAGGTATTTTCCAATTTTAAATTGAATAGAAAATGGTTTTTTCGAAAAACTGCACTTATGAGGTGTCACTTACAACCGACGATATTATATAAGCACTTTAAGAATACATATAAAATAAAATATAATTATTTAAAAAAAAATTCTTCTTTTTATTACCAGCACCACTTACATATAAAACCCCAAAAAAAGTGTTCTCGAAATTTTTGATTATCTGGACTAACTTAAAAGTAATAGTAAAAATAAATTTTTGTGATCTGTTTTCGAAATTGTTTCGATGTGTATGTTTCTAACTAGTTGCACATAGCTGTATGTATTTTCACATTTTCTTATTACACGAAAAAATTACATTTTATTTATTATTTCATAATTTCGTTTTGGAAATAATTCAATTACTCAATAATATTGTTTACTAAATTTCATATTAAGGGTGTTAACGATTTGGTCTTGTATCATTGTAAACGGTGTAAACTCGTACAATCCTACACCTAGTGTAAACATTTTAAATGGAATTTTGGAGTGCGTTCATGAACATTACTTTAACCATAGTCATGGTATAGTATAGTTTAAGCAAAGTTATGTTGTACTACAGCCATAGTTATGTTATCTTCAAGTAGTTTTCGAACGCGATTTTTACTACAGTATAGTAGCAATAAATATTGTCATTCAGCTGTCAAGTCAAGTTTAAAAAATTTTCAAAAAAATTTTTATAATAATTATTATATTTTTTGTTTGTCAAAAATTAATTTTTAAACAAAATTAATTAATACTACTACTTTTTTCAAATAAATAAAATTGAAATTTTCACAATTCACAACACAAAATAAATGACAAACGATTTTTTTATTGTCAATGTCATTACCACTTAAAGTCTTACTATCGTTACTATCGTTAACCATGCTCTCGAGCAGGGTTCATTTTTGATATCAAATAGTTAAAAATTTACTTTACTACAGATGTTTATGAACGCTAAAAAGTTATGTTGGTAGTTATGTTTTACTATACCACCACCATTCTGAACGACAAATGATAACTATAGTTAACTATAGTAACGTTTCTGAACGCACTCTTGATGTATACACTGCTTGTAAAAATTTGAAACCCCATTGTATACCGGTGTATATTACCATTGTATATGCCATTTCGAAATCAAAATGCTAAAGTAATTTGATTAAATTTATTTTTATAATATTTTAAACATACATAGCTACATATTTTAAATTTGGTTGAAAATTTTTATTTATTTTAATAGAGTGCGTTCACAATATAGTGTAGGATTTGCGTGTATGTTCACACTTTTTACACTCGTACAACAAATCGTGAATACCCTTATTATGTATTATTTATAATGGGACCTTTAAAAGAAAAAAAATTATTTTAATTCATTTTTAACTAGAAAAAAAAATGTTTTTTTTTTTTTGTGTTTAAATACAAATACATAATATATAAATGCGAATTCATAACAAAACATATTTTTTATAATTATTTATATTATATTTAAAAAGAAATTAAAAAAATGTTCTAACGCACCTATAATTACAAATATGCACATAAATTTATTTGTTTTTTTTACGCAAAGATATACAACATAATGAATAAAATATACTTATAAAACAGAATATTAATATGTATTTATTTTTATATACAATACATACATATAGTATATATGCGTGTAATATGTATTGAATTATTATAAATTTTTTGTAGTTTAACGTATAAGCTCACGATCGTAACTGAATTTTTTCATAAGAACATCAGTTTAAATGCGCGCCGCGCCGCTTTCAGTATGCACTATACTTATATACATTAACTAATCTGTATTAATGTACATACATTATGTATATTATAATCTTAGTGCGTAATCTTAATATGTTTTGATGAATGAAAATGATTTGATTTAATAAAAATGAAAACAAAATAAAATATAAAAAATTGTATTAAATGTATATAAAATCAAAATCAAAAAAAAAATGAATATTTTTCAAATACAAGCATACAGATTAGATACAGTTTGAAGAATCACATTACTACAATACGTATTCATATACATACACTGTACGAGGAATACAATACATAAATACTAACACGGCACTCAATAAGTCCCTGGTCTGACAAACAAGTACATGGCAATACTATTGACAGTTCCCTATAAGTATTTTCTAAATAATACCAACCTTCAAATGATAGGTGTCAAAATTTCATGATATTTTGACATAAATTAGTTTACAAGTTACAGCGGTTTTAGTGACATCAATTTAGTGCTTTTCAAGAAAATCGATAAAAAAGAATTTCGTGTGTTGATTTTTTTTTTTGCTATTACTCCTCGAGGGAGTGTAGCGCCGGCATAAAAGCCTTCCATTTAATTCTATTAGGTGCCGATTTATTTATATCTGACCATGATCTTCCTACAGCTGCGAGCTCCTCTTCTATTGTTCGCCTCCATGTTTTTCTGGACCTTCCTCTACTTTTATGACCCTGTGGGTTCCATTCAATCGCTTTCCTTACAATACTGTTCGCAGGTCTCCTAAGCGTATGTCCAATCCATTTCCATTTTCTTATTATGTGTGCTGATTAAAGATTGTTTTTTGATGAGAAAAAATACTGTTAGCGCCAAAAAGTGGCTTGATAAGTGTTATGGAGGCTCTACATCTGGTAATTTCATAATAATTGACTGGTATGTTGAGTTAAAACGGGAACGTACAAACCAATGATGCTGAGCGCTCGCTCTGATCGCCCAAAATTCGATAGTTTTTCCAGAAAATATTAAAAAAATCCACAATAAATTTTCGAAAGACTGTAAAGTGAAGTTGTATGAGATAGCTAACACCTTAAAGATATCAAAAGATAGTGTCCTCACAATTTTACACGAAAATTTGAGCATGCGTAAGTATGCATTTGCTCACACCGGATCAAAAACATCGACGCGTCGTCGATGAAAACACTGATTAAATTGAACGAATTACGCTTCGAATTGCTTTCTCACCCATCATACTCTACAGATCTGGGTCCTAGCAACTGCCGGCTTTTTGCAGAAATGAATAAGATGATCCTGAAAAAGAAATTTGGCTCAAATGAAGAAGTGATTGCTGAAACTGAGAACTATTTAGCGAGCAAAGACAAAACGTTCTACAAAAAGAGCATTTGAAAAAAGAGCATAGAGAAGCGTTGGAGTGAAAGTGTTGAATCCTCTTGAAGATCAATAAAAGTTGATGAATAAAGTTGAGTTTCTAATAAAAAATATTTTTTTTTTTTCCTTAATTAGACCGGATACTAATTGAGTGATGTGTTATAATTTATGTACTGGCATAAATGATGAAAATTATTAGTGATATTATCACCACTGTTTATTGTTGCGTAGTGTAACTGAAAAACGAAACAACAAACAAACATAAAAATTTATTACTTGTAATCTATATTATGTACTTACAAAAATTTACCAAATACATAATATAATATACTCGTATCTGCAATATCAATGTACGGTCAATGAAAAGATTTTAAAAGTTTTTTGTATTTATTTATCAATTTTTATATTATTTGCTTATTTGTTTTTTTTTTGACCTTTTGTTCCACTGCACATATTGTATTTTCTTCAATTGGTTAACAACACTTCTTTTGGTATATGGTTTTTGTTTGAAAATTATATCAATTTTACAATTAGCATTTTATACTATAGATTTATTTAGTATCTTTGATACTAGTAGCATGTATACATATTTAATTATGTAGATCAGTGATCAGAGCATCAGAGGTTTCCAAAGTGTGCGCAGTGAGCTATTTTGAAGGTGAGTAGGCAAAAATGTTATTGTCCAGGTATGTACAATAAATTGTGATTGATTCGTGTGCATAATTACAAAATCTAATCATACTATTGATGCATATACGGTCAGTGAGGATGCAAAATATATGCTGCACATTAGGAATTAGAAGGCAGCGGCAAAGAATAGAGAGGACTGGAGACATGCTTTAAATGAGGCCAGGGCTCGAATTGGGCTGTAGCGCCATCGGAAGAAAAAGTAGATGAAAAAGAATACTATATCAAAATATCACCACAAACAAACAAAATCTATGCATATTATAATTTTTGATTTAATAAAAATTTGAGATATAAAACTTGAAACAAACTAACTTCTAATGATTTGATGAATACAGAAATTCGATGATTATCAAAAAGCAAAGATTTGTCGAGACTTATATGTTGAGTTTTGAGTTGTGAAGAAGTTGCAATATTTTTGAATGAATAAAAACAAGATAAATACAGAACACCTTTGCTTCATGTAAAATATATGCTTCTAATAATAATTTATTTAGCAGAAATATTTTCCAAAGTTAAACGAACCAAATACACACAGTTACAAGAAATTAATGGGCGTGATGTATGATAAATTTACAGTTCGTAATGAAATCAGTGCTTTTTTTATAAGAAAATCTATGTTTTGAGAAAACAAAATATTCCAAGATTCTACAACTATTCAAATGTTTTGACACATTGATGTACAAAAAAAAAATAATGTATAGCTTGATGACGACATTGTTTCAATGATAAAATTGAACATTTGGATAGTTTGAAGAAAAATTTTTAATTTAATTTCAATGAAGAAATAAAAAAAATATTAATATGTACGAGTATACGGGTTTTTAAATCAATTTCAAAATAATTTGTTTACTGATGGCATATTCACGAAAGCAGATAAAAAATTAATTGATTTTTGTCTGAAAATGTAACATTAAAAAATTAATTTCGGTTGTCAGTAGAAAAATACGCATCCAACATTATATAGCATTTTCAATTTAAATTCAACTTTTTTCAACTTATATTCAACTTTGTCCAAGTAAAACTAAACTTTTTTTCAACTTAAATTAAACTTTGTCCAAGTTAAATTATACTTTGTCCATTTTATGTTTTTTCAATGCGATTAAGCATTGCAGAATATGGTGGCAAGTACTCCAACCGAGCTCTCAATGAAATTAACTCTATATTTTCATGTGTTTCATGTATTCTGGCATTATCCATAATAATCCATGTATCACTCACATTTTCAATCTTTTTCAAGGATAATTAAAAATTTACAAAGTTTAATTTAAAATGGACAAAGTTTAATTTAACTTGGAAAAAGTTTAATTTAACTTGAACAAAGTTTAATATAAGTTGGAAAAAGTTGAATTTAAATTGAAAATGCTATTAGATACATACAGTGCAACTCCGAAATTACTTCTTCCTCTTAATAAGTCAATGATGAATACACTTTCGATAAAAATAAATTTCGAAAAATAAATTACAATTGGAGAACTCTCTTCATTTTAAACTGACAAACATAAAAATATACATATGTCGAAGATGTTATCAATAAAAAATAAAAATCAAGGGCACTCTTAGTCACACATCCTGTCATCATTAAATTTATATGTCCATAGTTATAATGGTAACGTTATGTTACAGTTACAGCAACAATATTTCAATATTAATTTTTCTTTTATGTTTGCGTTTTGTCATTGACTTTCGTAAAAGTGGATCGCGAAAATTTAATATTTTAATAATAATTTAAAAGTTTTGGAGTCCCTGATATAAATAAATTCGTATCGTAAGTACACACAAATTTCAGCTTACACTTTTTATATATGTTTATGTTTAAGAAAAAAAAAATGTAATATATCTATATACGAGTATATTTAAGTATACAACGTTATATAAATTCACTTAATTTATCTGTATCTCAATTATTGTTATCAATGAAATGAAAAATGAAGTTTGAACATTATACCAATGATATTTCTTTTGTATACTTCTTGCACTGTAAACTGTAATATGTACAATAATTTAGGTTTTATCAATATTATTATTATATTATCATAATTATTCATCTTATATTTAATATTTTGGATGAACTTTCGAATTGGGGCAGCCAGCTTTTGAAACGATAATTTCCGATAATGATATTTGGGAATGTCCTCTTTAACATGGTACATGTCTTTATTGGCGCAAATTCATCTTAAGAACACAAACTACCCTTGAAAATATATACAGGGTGTTATATGGGCGACAGGGGTGAGTTATATGTCAAATGAAACGGCAAGGAGTCTCCAATTGCATGGTTGTATACTTTTTGAGCTGGTATGTAAAATAACGAAATTTCAGGGTATTTAGTGGAAAAAGAGAAAAAAAAACTTTGACATCCTCTAGCAGCTAAACGGTTGAGGTTGAGATGTAAATAAGCAACAAAAAAGTAATACAAAAAAATCGTATAAAATGCAAGAAAAAATTTACTAAATAAACATGATATTATAAAGAAAAATGGTAAATTTTTGAAATTATTACTCAATATGAAAAATGTATATTTTTTCGCATTTCTTTGTGTATTTGTGGATTAATTTTTTTTATTTACAACAGTTACTATAAAGAAATGTGATATCAATGGAAAGAGAACAAAAAAACCTTTCAAATGATATAATAAAGATATACATATGTCATCCTTCAAGTTTTGAAGATGTTTGATGAAGACGTCATCAAAAGAAGTTGAAAAAGTGATTTATAAAAAGCAGGAAATTTTGAATTTAATTCCTTATATCTCGAGAACTGCTAATTCAATCAAAGTGAAATAAATTGTGACAAATAGAGTATGAAGTCTTCTTTAAAATAGTATATTAAGTAATCCAATCCAAGATTCATATACGGAGAAATAACGGTTTTTGTAAAATACGCTAATAGTTTGTGTCCTTAAAATGAATTTGTGCCAATAAAGACAATCATGTACATATACCATGTTAAAGAGGAAATTTCAAAGTATCATTATCGAAAGGTCTTGTTTCAAAAACTGGTGGCCCCCCAATTCGGAAGTTCAGCCAAAAAAAGTTCAGTCTGTAAAAGAATTAAATCACATAATTAGGTACCTACCTAAAATCTATAAAAATACTCATATTTTATAAAAATTATTGAATTTCAAATATGTATCCTTGTACAGGCATTTGAAAAACTATTTTTGCATTCTAAAAATCTGTAAATTCATTATTATTATTATTATTTTCTTTCTGATGGCATCTTCTGGTTTTTAATTGACGATCGTACTTACATTGAGATAAATATTCTGACTGCTGACTTATAAGATTTATTTATATCTAAATTGAAAAATGGCACGAGATATAATGTAAATCTGTAATATTTAAAACATAATAATGTTAAAAAATAGTCATACACATGTGCATGTGGATGTGCTATGTATTTTTCTGTTTTAATCAATTTTAACGAGCAAAAAATCTTAATAACAATTTGAAAAAATTTATATATGTATGTATGTGTACTTAAATAAATAAAATTGTTGACACTATTAAAATAAATCTCAAAAATATGGAATGCATTTTTATTACGAAATAAATACATATAAGTATGTATGATTACTTACAGACTTTATACGAATAAGTATATGGTAAGCACATACGTATTATGTACGTACTGTATATAAATAAATACAAACATTATTTTTTATTGAATAAATTAACCTGTAAATAAAAGTAAATTAAAAATAATAGTTTATTTTTCACTGTATATCTAATAATTTTTACTTGATATTTAAAAATATCTAAATAAATTTGTATATGTATATACTCGTATAATGTAAAATGTAATGTTACATATTATCCAAATAATATGTGTTGGGTCATCCCATGAGTAATGCGGGTTTTTTACAAGGAGTTTAAAAGTGAAAAAAAAAATGCCATTTGTTTTTTAAAAAATTTTTAATCGAAAATATATTTTCCTTCATTTTCTACAACATTTTTTCACCTTTTCTCCAATAATTTTCGTATTCCGCACTTGCATAAAAACTTTTTAGCTTTGACTGAAAAAAAGCTATTAAGGTCGTCTCCGACCTCGTCTGTTGAAGATATCACTTTCCCGTCTAAATGATTTTGCAGACTTCAAAATATTTGATAATCTATCGAGATAAGAATACATTTTTCAACTCCTGTCACAATTTTCTTTAAAAATGTTTCATATTTTAGTCTTCATAAAGGCTAATGCATATTAAGAATCGTGCTTGAAGATTGGCGGCTGAAAATTCATGTGGTACCTACTGCCCGTTCTTAGACATTTTTCCAATATTTTTCAAGTGACAGTAGATGATGGTGTGGGTGAATCCGAGCGTCTCCGCTAATTCCTCAACAGTAACGTTCGGATTTTGTTCAACTTTTGAGCGAAGTAAGTCTTCATCAAACTCAAATCGTCTCACAGATCGTGGCTAATTTATGAGGCTGAAACTCCTTAATCGAAATTCTTGGAACCATATCTCTGTACTGGGCTTTCACTTATGGTGGACTGATCATAGACATTACAATATTGTTTTTAGTCGCTCTTGTTGCGTTGTTGCCTTTCTTTAAATTCGTAGAGCATAATATCCCAAATATGTTCTTTGGTCGCTTCCATTGTGACACTGAAAAATTTATTCCTCTAACTCACACTAAACACTTGAAAAATTTGAATAAGAATAAGGATATACTAGATAATAATCGTTCCTTATTTATAGATATTGGAGTAAAAGCCCTGTCAAATAGTTATTTGTATACCTGTATGATCTTATGGAAAAACCCGCATTACTTATAGGATGATCCAATACAATACAATACAATGCATATGTACATTATAATATACACAAGTAGGTAGCAGAAATATAAAAATAATTGTAAATTACAACTTGTACATATGTATATGTAATCAAAAAATTTAAATCATATTACACTCCTTGTAATATGCATACATACATACTATATATGAATAAATAAATATTCGGATTCTTATATATCCGTACAGCATATGCACATTTAAATGGATACACATAACTATATATAACTATATGAATATAAATTATATCACGGTTTTTTACATACATTATAATCGTATACGTGTATATTATGTACATATACCTGTATAAGTTCAATGTCTCTTATCCATAAGAAATTGTTTTGTGTGTTTAATCAAGTGTATTTTTTTTTCTATATTTTTTCATTATTTTAGAGAAAAAATCCCAACATCCAATATATGAATGTGTTATTCATTATATTTGTATGACCTACAAGCCTACAATACATACATATGATATGTTGATGTACATAATCCAAATCTATTCGCATTACCATTAACCTTGTGATGACCAGATTCGTCTATTTAATTTACATTTTTTATTAATTCATGTTTATCTACCTACATTTGTATGAATGAATTTAATGTGCATGCATCATCATATGTACATACTTACATACTCGTATATGCTGAATCCATACATACGAGCATGTATATCAAAACAACAATAATTTATCATTATCCATTATGTACATTATATCGTCCAGAAAAAACAAAATTGATGCAACGAAATTATTAAAAACAACAACAACAAAAACACAAAAAATCGCTAAAATAAAATTTGATTTTGTTGATAAAATCATTGCTTGCATACAAATGCGTTTGTTAAAATTAATTAATGAATTTTTTATTTTTTTTTGTCTAATTTTGATTGTGTTTAAAATGATATTACAAACAAGTGTTTATGTACATTGATGTACATTTATACGTTACTTACAGGTAGGTATGCAATAATATTGTTAATTTTTTTTACTTACCTGCGATATAATAGTTAATTTTGTTTATAAACACATTGTAAGTATGTATATGCATACGAGGGGACTAACAAAAATTCTCCGAAAATTATTTTAAAAATAATAAAATATCTTAATCAAATATAAATTATAAAAGTTCATCTTATTCTTACTTTTCTATACATAATTTCCGTTTATGTCGATACTTTTAGTCTGTATAGATCCATCTTTCAAAACAGTGCTCAAAATCCTCCTTTTTTTAACACTTGAAGCTGTTCGTTCACTGCATTTATCATACCTTCTCTGCTTTGGTACACCCTCCCGCGAAGTGATTTTTTGATTTTTGGAAATAGCCAAAAATTGCACGGTGCCAAGTCAGGAGAATGAGGTGCTGGAACGATTTCGTTCAGCAGGTGCATTATCATGGTGGAGAAAATATCTTCTTAATTCACTTTTATCTTGGCCATTTAAAATATTGTCAAATACTTTTGGTAAGCATATGTTCGTGTACCAGTCTGCTGTTATTGTTGATCCTTCTTCAATTGGCACTGAAGCTATAATCTTGCTTCTGCTGAAGAAAATCGCAAACATGACTTTTCTTAATGACTTTTGACGATATGCTTTCACGGGTGAAGGTTCTCCTTTATGGCTCCATATTGAGGATTGTTCTTTTGTTTCAGGATCGTTATTATAGATCCATGTTTCATCACCTGTAATTAAGTTATTGAAGGTATTTGAACAACCGTTCGAGAATTTATCTAAAAAAAACTTAGCGAATTGTACGCGGGCCTCCTTTTCTCTATCGCTCAAAAGTCTTGGAACCCATCTGGCACATTTCTTGCTGTACCCAAGACTGTCATTCAAGATTCTTGAAACAACCATGGCATTTATTCCTAGCCTCTCCGCTACCATTTCTTCGGTCATTCTGGAATCCTCGTCCAATAGTTTTTTTACAGCCGCAACATTGGTGTCATCGGTTGATGTTTTTGGGCGCCCTTCACGAGGTTCGTCTTCTACACTAAAATAGCCAATCTGGAATTTTCTGTACAACTTGTAAATAGTGTCCAGACATGGAGCATTACTACCAAAAGCAGTTTTACACTTTTCGAATATTTGCTGTTTGCTGATACCTTGACGATAAACTGCTTTCCGTTTTCTCGTTTTCATCTTCACACACCTGTCTCAAATTACGTATTAACACTAATTAAGAGCCCGTCTTTCTTTATATACTGCAATTTTGCAGGTAAATCTGCAGGTAATCCGTTTTTCGGAGAATTTTTGTTAGTCCCCTCGTATATTTGGCGCATATATACATAAATATACATATAAGTGATAAATATGTGCGTAAACAAAACATATAGTATGTATGTCATGCGAATACATTTCTATGTCCATAACGTATAACTAAGTGTTAACGGATTGACATGCGAATGAAATTATAAAATTAAAACAAAAGGAAAAGTATATAATATGATAGTAGATGATAAAAATACATAAAATAAATATTCAAGTTTAATGAATTTTATTGAGATATATAAAAAATGATCGTGAATATCATGTAAATTATTGTAAAATGTAATATGTATTTAATTTATTTACATTGAAAATGTTAAATCTTTCATAAGTTAAATATGGAATGCATTTAAATATTATTAACAACTGTATATGTATGTAAGTACATTATAAAAATTGTTTTTTGTATGCTTATAATATACTCAAAAATGATATAATAATTAAGTATTATACATTATATACAAATATTTTTTTTTAGATAAATTTATTTCCGGCTTATAAAAGCGAAACTGTCTGCGTTGACACAGTATACTTACATATCATAAAAATGACATTATTTTATGACCAATATAAATGTACATACACACATAGTATATGAAATGTTGCAGATACATATATGTATGTATACATAATGTGTATTTATGTGTATATGTATTTACAAATAAACGAGTACATACATTCACATATACAAATATAAAGTTTAAATATACCGTGAAGGCATATAATGTTCGAAGGCGCTTCATTTTATGCCTTTTAAAAACATTTTATATTGTATAATAAAATTAAGTGTTGTGTGCTATCGAATGACAATTATTGAATTAATACAAATACAAAATATATGTATGTGATGGATATTATATTTTGTGTTATAGGTACGTGTTAAATTATATACGCGGTCATTCTCATTTCTCATAAAATAAACGAAATATTAAAATTACTCGTATAATTGAGTAAGCATTCAATTAGAAAATTTATATCGGGTTTTTCAATAGGGACATAACAATTTTTTGTTTTAATACGAAGGAAGCCTTGAACATTTTTCATAATCTGTCAACTTCAAAACGTTAGTCAATGTTAACATTTTTATCATGGTAAAGCTCACGAACGAACTTAAAAATTACTACCACAATTCTGAGTCGGTAGTCGCAACTTTAAGAGCGCTTATTCCAATTTTCGGTCATAACAATCGTCCCACCAGACAGGCTGAGCGTGCTATAGTGGATAAATTCGAATCAAAATATTCACTATTAGATGTTCCTGTGCCAGTGAGACAACGCACAGTGTCGCATGCCACACAGGTGGTCAAATAATTGATTTGTTGAAGAGGAAATCTGCTAACTGTGTAATCTCGAGAAATTGTCCGATCGAATGGCCACCTCGCTCATGCGATTTAACAACATTGGATGTCTTTTTATGGGGTTACGTTAAGTAGTTGGTTTATATCAACAAGCCAACAACGTTAGAGGAGCTCAGAGGCAATATCGAATGCGAAGTTTCCAACATTCCAGCCGATCTGTGTGAAATTGGTGGAAAATTGACTCCTAATAATCGATCGCTGCAAACTTGCTCGCGGTGGTCATATGAATGAGATCAAATTCCATGATTAGATGCAATATGTATACTTCACTTGGAATAAATTTCAATCTTATATCTTAATTATTCTGTATTTTACTTAATTATAAAATTGTCCTTACTGGAAAACCCTTTACATGTAAATTGTAATTATATTAGAGATTTAGTATTTAGATGTACAGATACAGACAAAAAGCACGTGGAATTGATTAAATATTTTATTGCAACCAAAAACTTTTACAAATCTTTTGAATGTTCTTGGACCACTACAAAAATTTGTTCAAAAGAATTTGTTCAAACTTTTATGGAAGGATGTTTAAATTGTATTCATGGAAAACTATAATTTGAAGTATGTATTATACCAAAAAAAAAAAAAAAAAAATGCTTTTCATTTCATATTTCATTAATAAATGTGTTTTTATAATGTATAGCCTGAAAATTATACAAAAAATTCTACATTCTAAATTAATTTAAAAAAACAAATAAAGAGATATACGAACTTTACGAGGATGTATGTAGATGTAGTGGCTTTCATTAAAATTGATAGGCTGCGATGGCTAGGTCACGTTAACAAAATGATAGACAACAGCCCATGTAAATCTATTCTCTTTGCAAATATTGGAGGAAATAAACCGAAGGGGCGGCTAAGAAGCAGATGGAGGGACGCAGTAAGAAAAGATCTAGATAAGCTACAAATGGGCGACTGGAAAAAGAAATCCACAGATAGAGAACGGTGGCGGCTTTTCTTCGTAGAAGAAGAAGAAATTAATTTTAATTAATACTTTTTGAATTTCTGTTGTTTTGTGTCAAACTCGTTAACAACCTTTTTTATTGGGATTTACTTCAACTTTGAAATCGAAAGAATAAAGGTATGAAACGTTATTTTTACCGTACATTATGTCTTCAAATGTTCAACTTATTCTGGATGTTTGTTTTGACAATGAAATTAACAAAAACCATTTGAAATATGAATAACTTCGAACTTACGACACTTACATTTAAAGGAATATTTCCTATATAATTTAAGTTTTCATTTGAAAATTCAAGGAAATTTGAAAATGTTTCGATACATACCTATTTTGAAATAAATTTAAAAATTTTCTAGCGGGTTCTACATGCACCATGTCAGACATACTTACTTGTTCGGCAGACGAAATTTTGTAAAACTGTCATCAATTTTTTTAATTCGTGTTAGAACAAAAAATTCGTATAAAAATGTGTAATCTAGTACCTAATCCTAAACAGACGTGACGAAACGAAAGAAATCAAACGAACGTAAATACTCGTTCCATGTCAGTTTAACAATTTTCTCTAAATAGAAACGATTCGAAACGAGTAAAATTGTGTATGAGTATTGAGTAGAAATGAGTATAAAACTAGTAAAAACGATAAAATGTACGACCACTACGGCACTATTTGTTTCGTCTATTTGAATTTGACATTTAAACTTGATTTAAACTTACCAAAATTGAACAAACGTAATAATACGTCTATTTTTGACAGTTCCATGTACCGCAGTACTATCGTATATATTGTTTCGTTTCGTCACGTCTATTTAAGATATAGCTTTAAATTATGTCATTTAACAATCTTCTAAAGAAAAAAGAATTTTGAAAAAAACTTCCCTAAATTATTGGGCTCTATTCTGTAATTTTTCTGTTATCTAACAGATCTGTTGCCGCATATAAAATTTTGACAGCTTAACAGAAACCTGTTAACTGAAAAAATTCGTATTCTGGTCAAAAAGTTAACAGAAAAATCTGTTAAAAATCTTTTAAAATTCTGTTAACTAACAGCGAACATTTTAGAGTCTTTTATGTTAAAGAATTTAGTTAAAAATCTTTTAAAAATATAAGTATTTGCGGTTATGTGTAGTGTTTGTTTACAAAAAAAGTAAAGTAAATCAGAGTATAGAATCATAAGTGAAAAGTGAAATAAAATATTTTAAAAATTCCTTAATTATAAATAAATAATTTAATTAATTAATTAATTAGTTGATGTTGAAAATTTGTTTTTAAATAAAATAAATAAATAAGAGAAATAAAAGTAATTATAATTATGGATACATACTATGTATGTACGGCAATTTATGTTTTTTTAAAATTTAAATTGCTTTAAAAAAATCCTCACTTTTATATAACTTTATTTATATACATACATACGAGTATACATTTATATACATATACATTTTTATATATAAATAAAAATTCAAAATGTAAACAAACAACTGTCAAATTAAAAATTACCAAATTTCGGATTCAATTTGACAGCTTTTTGAAGATTTCGGAATTCTGTTACGACCAGAATACGAATTTTAAAAGGTCTGTTAAAAAGTCAATGTGTTAAATACTTAACAGAAAATTCTGTTAGTTAACAGAATAGAGCCCATTGTTTCTCTTGCATCTTGCTAATAGAGTTCCAAAAATATTTAATCGAAGTAAAACTGTACACAATTATCTAGTGCCAGATTGCATATAGCGTTATCATATGCAATGTATGTATATTCATATTGTTTACGAGTATATATTTTAAAATTGTATACATACTCGCATGAATTTTTAAAAATTACAAGAAGAAAAAAATTGATAACACATAAACATTTTATAAAAAAATAATAATTAATCTGATACTGCCGATATGCATTTGCTTACGTACGAGTATTATGTAGAATAATTTCAAGTTGTAGCCTTGGTAATATTAGCACATATTCTATGTATAAAATCTATCTTTGCAGATACGATTATACAAATACCTAATACCTTATACGATTATTATTTTTTCATTATTTAATCTTTTTTGTTTTTGAATTGTGTAAAACCATGTAAAATCACGTAACATTCATATTCTAACAACAATTTTTTAAAAAAATGGCTTTCCACACTTTGTTTATTATGTGCTGGCATTGAAGCAGTAAAAGATAGGCTATCACTGTATAAAGCAAAAATGAAGCAAATCTTGAACTTTCTGCTAATATAATTAGAAATGAATGTAGAGGACGCTGCATTTCAACAGCCTGTATTTTCTCTGAAAAAGTGGCAAAAAATCACTAAATTCTGACTTTGAAGCACAATACCTCTTGAAAGAAAAAACTTAGAGAGGCATGTAAGGTATCATTAGAGAAAAGAGGGAGTTTCCTAAAGATTTTTCTTATACTACTTTTTTCTAGCATGTACATCATAGTTGTTAGAGGGTGTTTCGTAAAGTAAGTGCGAAAATTCTTCATCGCCCTCTAGCGTGGAAATGAGGCTTTAATCAGCAAAATTCTCATACATTTTTTTTTCATGAAACAGTCCAAAGAATATCGTGGTACTAATGTGTGTTCGTAGAAAAATAACACCCTGTAGATTACATTTCATGCGGCCATCTTTTTGCTGTAGTAAAATACCCCCATTTACAGATTTTCTACTTTTTACAAAAATCTGAGAGGTAAAATCTAAATATAAATCACCTTTTTTTGTTGCGCTTTCATAGATAAACACCTGATAAAAATTTCAGAATTCGACGACAAATAAAAGAAACGGTAAGTAGGTGAAAAATTGTAACTGTGACTATCTTTTTGTCGCGGGCTGTATATAAGTAGTATATACGAATACAAGTAAGTAGTACATATACAATCTTTATTTATTATTATTTTATCTGGACGATTTTCTTATCATCAAATTATAAGTTGTGATGGTATGATGCCTCTTCATAATCACTTCATATGTACTATCAATATATGTATACGAGTACATATGTATATAGTCGTAAAACAATCATTAAATTTATTGATACATCTAACATTTTGTTTTTTTTTTTTCAAAATCAATCAAAAACATTTGTATAGAATACAAGTTGTACATAATATGTGTGTTCTGTGTACCATACAAAAATTTTGTACCTACGTAAGTAATTATACGTACGTAACTTATCAGCATCGTATATTCGATGATTATTATCACAGTTTTTACGTATAAAGCTACTACTAGTACTGCAATACAAACAACTTATGACAAGAAAAAAATTTAATAAAAATAATAAATAATATGATGATAAAGGACTACAGAAAGATAATCAAATTAAAAATTTCATAATTTTTGTATTTAAAATCTTACAATCTTTCAATATTTCAGATGTAAGCATGTATCAGGCTGATTGAAAAGTACCGGGCCTGACTTATATAGGTTGAGCACTATATATCAAAATCTTTTTTTTTTGAAAAGTACATTTCTTCAGAAAATCATCTTCAAAGTTTCATGAATATCTGTCAACTAGTTCGTGTTTAACAGCTCTTGAAAGTGTATTATTTCAGTGATTTTAATAAAAAAAAAAATGGAACAAAGTGAATTTCGTGTCTTCATAAAACTTTATTATTTAAGAGGGAGTAGCTCTGCTCCATCGAATACAACAGTCAAGAGGTGGATGCAAGAATTTACCGCGTACAGGTAGACGTCAGAGGTGACTACTCCCGAAATGATTGAAAAAATCGAACTTCTCGTGAGCGACGATAGAAAATTAAAATTTGATGAGATAGCTGACGTCGTAAAGATCTCATCAGAACGTGTGTTTAACATTTTACACCATCATTTGAATATGCGAAAGCGTTGGGTGCCCCGCCCCGTGTGTTGACTTTGTGTGATAACGCACCAGCTCATAAGGCAGTAAAAACGATGACCAAATTGACTGAGTTAGGCTACAAAATACTTCCGCTTCCCCCTTATTCTGCAGATATGGCCCCTTCCGATTATTATCTATTTCCAAACTTGAAGAGGTGGTTCGGTGGTAAGCGGTTTTACACGAATAACGAAGTATTAACCCAAACGGAAGCCTATTTTGAGGAGTTTGACGAAGGCTACTATAAAAAAGGTATCGAATTGATTCAAAACCGTTAGAATCGTTGTATCGAGCTAAAAGGTGACTACGTTGAAGAATAATTTCAAAATTCCAAAAAAAAATGCATCCTTCTCTATCAGGCCCGGGACTTTTCAATCAGCCTACTATCCAAGTAGTATAGGTAGGTATATGCTTGTACATATGTTTTGTTTTTTAATTCGACATAATTATTTTGTACGTAAATTAAAAAAAAATTACATACAAGTATTTCCATATGTAATTCTTAAGTTTTATTTAATTTATTTTTTTTTATTGGAAAGAAATAAAAAAGAAAAATAAATTTTGATAACCTTTATAATGCGCTGGGAAATGAACTAAAAATGAAAATAAAAATTTGAAATAAAAAAAAAAAATATTTTTTTTTATTTGTTCATATAAGTACGTATATTGTACATTGAGTCAATGTTTTATTATGAGGTACAATCGTACGAGTATATGGGTGTGTATTTGTATATAATGATTATAAATCTAAAAATTCGATTTGATAAGAAAATTTCTCTCTGATAAAATTAAAATTTTTCAAATTTTTTCATTTAATATTTTTTTTTTATTTTGTTTTTGTTTTTTTTCTTTTTTAATTTTTCATTATTTTCAGATTTAATTCTGATATTCAATATTTTTTTAATGTTTATGAGTGCATACTATCAATACTATGCACCATATCGTTACGGTATATGTACAAATCTTATTATTACAATTATTTATTTTTATTTTCAAAATGATAAACCATATTTTTCGGACGATAAGACTTCACTTCACTTCAAATTTATAAGATGATTTTTAGAAAAATATTATTTTAATGTTACTTTCGAATCAAAATTTTTATTTATTGTAAAGAGTAGGATTTGACTTTTAAAAATTTTGAAAATAACATCAACGATTTTACATACAAAAATTTTAAAAAATTCTTTTGCATACCTTTTAGGTGCTAATAAAAATGGATATTTGAAGATTTTGATGAAAAGAAACATAATATTGGTCCTGATCACGAATGGCGATAAAATCGCCGATCGCCTCGCCTGTCAAATTTTTGTATCACGAATGGCGATAATCGTTCATTTTAGGCGATTTTATCGCCTATTTAAGGCGATCAAATAATTGGTATCGCCTAGCTGATATTTGAGGATACATTTTTATTTCATTAGTTGTGTTAATTTGTATTGTTTGTGTTTCGACTTCGGTGGTGAATTATAAAAAATAAAAATGTATGTATTTTTATTTATAAATTATATTTAAAATAAATATACATAAATTAATATAAATTATTTTTTCAAGAATTAAAGTTTCTGAAAAAGAATTAGAAAAACTCGTCGAATTTAAGATGACGAATAAAGAATTCGCAAAAGGAATTTATAAATCTGCAGGTGGAAGAGAGAAATGGAAAACTCTCACAACAAAAACATCTTTAGAAACTGTAAAAAAAAAAAAAAAAAAAAAAACAAAAAAAAACAAAACAAAAAATTAGTTTAAAAAAAAGTTAAATTTTTAAATTTTTAAATTTTTTTTTTTTTAAATTTTTTTTTAAAAACTAGTTTACAATAATTATGCCAAAATAAAATTTAAATCATCTTTTTGACATTAATGACAGTTCGAAACGCATAATATTACACGTTACGCATGGTAATGCTATTTAGGCGAGACGATCGCCTTACGTGATACAAAAATTTTATTTTCTCGCCTCGCCTCAATTTTGGCGATTGGCGATTTTATCGCCATTCGTGATCAGGCCCATTATTTTGTTAATAAAAATGGAAATACATATAAGAAAGATTTTTATATTTTTTTTTTTTGTAAACACTTCAGAAAAGTGCAAATTTTATTTTGATACCAAAATCATTTAAAAATATGAAGATTTAATGTGTGAAAGAAGAAAACTTTTTAAGAACTATAACTAAATTTCAGTACCTAAAACCAAAAATGTGCTATATTCAAGCACCACAATATCCTTCAGACTATCTATATTCAAAATTTCAAAGAAATTGGTCAATCAGTGTTTGCTGTACGAGGTGCATTTGGAAGCCGAAAAATTGCAATTCTGACAACTTTGACACCCTGTAAAAAGGAAACAAGGATATTTTTTTTAAAAAAAAAATGCTCTATTAAGCACCAAAATTCCTATCAAAGTATCTATGTTTCAAATTTCATTGAAATCTGTTAAGTAACTTCGGAGATATGTGGTGCAAAATCCTAATCTTAACATAACTCATACAAGCAATATTCAGTTCATCTTCATTCTCGCTTAATGTCACCGTTCGTAATACTTTAAAGTTTAAACTAAACTATTGTTGTCAAAATTGTTTTCGTACTATAAGACGTACCTCAAATTAAGAGACGGTTTATTGAAAAAAAAAATATTTTAATGTTACCTTCGGACCATAAGACGCACCCAAAATTTGAGTTCATATTTCTATGTAAAACAATGCGTCTTATAGTCCAAAAAATACGGTAATGAATGCTAAAAAGTATAATAGTTGGTTATAGCTATACTGTGTGTGTATGTATAACGTTTATCACTGCATTGATATAATCTATGGTTGAAAGTCACACTGATTCTTGCGGCATTCAAATTATCTGACATTTAAAAATAATCTAACTTTTTTTTTGATTTAATAAAAGATGTATCAGAATTCATGATGATTTTCAAATTTTGATGTCAAATAATTTAAAATCGAAAACAATGGGCCCTATTATGAGTGTCGATAATATTGACTATCGACAAAATTAAGACGAGACGAGACGATGTAAATTTTGTATTATGTAAATCTATCGCCTCGACAGTAAGATATTGCCATATCAAATTATATTTTCATTCACTTTTACCATGTAATTTCTATAAAAGCTGTCAAATATTTCGATATAAAAATTTATAATTCATTTTGTTTTTTTCAATTTTGAATAAATATTTAATTAATTTTTGTAATTTTTAATAAATATTTGATTAATTTAAATAATTTGTAGCTAAGTGAGAAAATATATATAAAACATATTAATTTAATAATGACTTTTTTGGATAAAAGAAGAGCATTAAGAGATGCGTTCATTTCTTTTTTTTTTCAAACAGCTCAAACACAATTTTTGGTAATTTTTCTTTAATTAATTAAATTAAACTTAAATAAATTAAGCGGAATAAGTAAATACACCTTATATTATATACAAAGCATACATAAAATGTCAAATCACCATAGAGTACTATATGCCTATCGATTAGTTTTAGCTGATCGACTCAATATGTCGATGTTCTCGCCTCAAATCGACACTCATAATACAAAATTTGTCGAGTCGAGGCGATAGTCGATGACGAGACGATATTATCGACACTCATAATAGGGCCCAGTGTCATTATTTTATTAATGGAAGGAAGTACATGCATATAAGCATATTTTTTCGGACGTATATTTACTTCATGAATGTCGACTGGAAAAAAATCTGAATGCGTCAAGATTTCATAAATTCACACACACAAAAAAAAATAGGTCCACCCAACTTGTTTCTATACATATACATACATACATGATTTGTCATTTTCTTACAGATTGACTTCATAAAAATATGCAAGTAATTTTGCAGCGCAAACACTGAAATGCGATTTATGACACTGGAATCATATGTACATATTTATGTAAAAAAAAATCATAAATTCATAAAAGCACTCTTATTTCAATCTGCCTCGACTATTCCCTACAAAACTATAGTTTATGTTTTATTTAAAATTTCAAGAAAATTGATCGAAAAACAACAAAGATATTTTGGTATCAGAGTTACTATGATTATTTCACTATTACTACTTTCAGATTTCAGTATACATTCGTAAATTATATGACGTTTGTTAATCACAAATTTATCAAAAACTCGTGTATTCGACATTTTTTTTTGTTGTTATTGTGGTTTGTTTTCAAATTTCGGTTTTCATTTTATAATTTCAAGAGTTTCATTATTATCTAAAATTCTTAAATATTTTTTTTTTACTCCCCTCTCTATATGTCACAGTACATATTATATAAATGTAGGTAGCGGTAGGTAAGTATCTTTATCTAAGTAGATACATACATAATATATTCGTCATTATGTTACTGTTACATATTATAATTGATTATTTTTCCATTTATTATTTTAATTAAATATTTATCAATAAATTTGAATTGTATTGGTAACGTACTTATTTACAATTTGATAAAAGATAAAAAAACAAAAAAATTCATCGCACATGGTGATAAAATTAATTACGACAATATATATTTGCTAAATAATTATTATATATACTCTGGACAGCATATATGTATCTACACAGACACACATACATTTACATTTGCTATATAAATATTTTGTTATAGGGGCTAAAGTATGAAATCATTTTTTAAATTTTTCTTACGTAATTATAAAATAAAATAAAGAAAAATAAATAAATACTATATACCTTAGATAGATAACTCAAATAGATAGCTTGAGGATTTTCTGATGTCACATAATCATACACAAGAAACTTATTAATTTTTTTTATCATAATAAATAACATAAAAAAAAAAAACTGTGACATAAGTACATATGTACATACACATGTGTATTTTCAATATCAAGGAATGAATTTTGCACTAGATTATTTGTGTGTAGATAAAATATTTTGATGTACTCTTACGTACATATAATTGCATAAACAATAAACAAAATGTTATCGTAAATGATTGTTAAGTGTATGATGATTAATTCAATATGCAATTTTCAGTAAAACCACGTAAAACATATAAAATTGAAAAAAAAATGAATTGTAAATTTTTATATCGAAATATTTGACAACTTTTATAGAAATTACATGGTTGTTAAAACTGAATGAAAATAAAATTTGAAATGGTAATGTCTTATTGTCGAGGCGACCGATTTACATAATACAAACTTTGCATCGTCTCGTCTCGTCTTAATTTTGTCGATAGTCGATAGTATCGACACTCATAATAGGGCACAATACTATAGGAAAAATAGTAAACTTTGAAATAATTACTCAAAAATGTATGAAAATGCATAAAAAATGTGTATTTTTTCGCATTTTTTTTTTGTATAGTTGTGCATTTATTTTTTTTTATTTATGCAGTTTCTACACATAAATGTGATATAATTGGACAGAGAACAAAAAAAATCTTTCAAATGATGTAACAAAATATACTCATGTCATGTCATCCTTTAAGTTTTGAAGTTAAGGCGTCATCAAAAGAAGTTAAAAAAATGATTTTTAAAAAACACGAAAATTTGACTTTAATTCCTTATATCTCGAGAATCTATAATGCAATAAAAATGAAGTAAACTGTGATAAATAGTGCAGGAAGTTCTCTTTTAAATGGTATATCAACTAATCCGATCCAAGATCCTGATATGGAGGAATAACGGTCTTCATAAAACACGCTATTTTGAACCAAAAATTTTTAAGGATTGTTTGCGTCCTTAAGATTTTGCGCCAATAGAAACATATACCACGTTAAAGATGACATTCTAAAGTATCATTATCAGAAGGTCACGTTTTAAAATCTGGCAACACTAATTCGGAGGTTCAGCCAAAACGATTTATTGTAATGAAAGATACTCATACTATCGTTAATTCTCTTTGCAACAAATATTCTTCTGAGTTTTTTCTTTCTCTCTGTTCTACCACGTTCTACCTAGCAAAAATGTGTTCGTTTCTTTTAGAACTAAGCATTCTAATCCGTAAATGAGGAGCTACTTTTCAAAAGGAGACATGTCAATTTCGGTTCATTTTGAGTTAGTTACAGAATTAATGTTAAGGGAGAGCATGTGCGCAAATCTGATTTCTTAGTTTGCTGGAAATGAAACTAAATTACTTGTATTTTTCAACTTATATTTACTCAGTTGGATCGAAAGGGTCAAGTCCATTGTTTGCATCAAAAAGGAACAAAATTCATATAAAATTGCAATTCACATCAAAATGAAACAAGTTTTCTATGCACATTATTATTGATTTTATTTATAATTAGAAGCAGACAAATCATTTATGTATATAAACTCAAAATTATAATTATTTTAAATATAGCTAAAAAATAAAAATGAGTTTATTAAAAATTTCCTTAATTCTATTAAAACATTTGTATTGTATTTGCTGCAAAAAGAAACATGTCCACTGTTTGTTCCGCAACAAAAGTTAACAAGTTCCGAAGAAAATCAGGTATATCATTTTTAATCTGTACACAGAATCAGAGGTTGAATGGATTTTCATTCAACTCCCGATTCGCTAAATGGTACAGCAAAAAGTTTCTATACATCTTCCGTTTCAGTAAGAACAAGCAGTTTTTGGCATTTTCTTTAAACTACATGAATGTGACTTGTCTCCTTTTGAAAAGTAGCTCTTCAAATTATGATTGATCTTAGCAGTAATGTCCTCTCTGACTTTAATGATGGTAGGAAAGAAAAGTAAGCTTTATTGTCATCATTTAGTATCCTATTTTAAATCTCGAATGTTTCTCCAATAAATAAATAATAATTTTATATTGATCTTTAATAAAAAAATTGCTGCGAAAAAAATTTAAGACCATTCGAATTTTGATTATCAAAAAAACTTGAAAAAGTGATTTATAAAAATCACGAAATTTTGAATTTAAGTCCTTTATATCTCGAGAACCGCTAATCCAATCAAAGTAAAATAAACTGTAACAAATGGAGTAGGAAGTTTTCTTTAAAATGGTAAATTAACTATCCTGACACCGAGAAATAACGAGTTTTGTAAAACAATTTTTGGACAACATTTTTTTTCAAAATAAATTTACGCCAATAAAGACATTTACCATGTTAAAGATGACATTCCAAAGTATCATTATCGGAAGGTCTCGTTTCAAAAGCTGGCGGTCCCAATTCGGAAGTTTTCCCGAAAATTGGCGTGTCTTGTCTGTTTTACTTCCTTGTGTATTTATTATGAATTTACTAGATTTATTATTCATCGTTAATGTTACCCAAAAAAAATATTAAACTTGAAGCAGCAATTTAGGACATATGTACTTAGCTCTCCTGTTTGGCTATAGTGATTAGAGGTTCAGGAAGATTATCATGATTTCGAGGATTATAAAGCTCTCTCAGAGCAAAAATGATGCAATGATCGGCCTTATTCTCGTTGTCGAGTGTTGTGACAAATGACGAAACGACTTGGAAATGGTATTCTCGTTCTCATGTGAGGTGATATTTGTCGGCAGCACCGACATATGTCGCATTCTTTTGTCGTAATGAAATAAAAAGTGATAAGTGAAGTGACATTTTTAGTCGATACGTTTAAAGAAGTGACTACTAAAAGAAAATCAAGATGCAAGCAGAAAAAATGTAAATTAAGCATAATATATCAAATAATTTTATAGAAAAACTAGCTGACCCGGCGAACTTCATACCGCCATATTTTCTGAATTCCTAAAAGACTTTGTTTTATGACAAAATTAAAAAAAGTAAACAATAGCTTCTGGTTACAATAGGACCATATTGAAATAAAGTTAAAATAAAATAATATGGCTGTATATATTACACGGGGATAACGCTTTGAGCATTTGTTGTCGATCATGCATGGTGATTCTCTATTGTGTTCGCCACACGGTCCATGAATCATGTTCTTCATTACTACTTCATATAATTCTGGATCAAGTTCGGGATCAGGAATTTCTGCGCAAATGATTGAGTCAATTTGAGAGGTGGTAGATCTCGCTTCTCATCATGTTTGCCTCCAAACGCTGACATCGCTCTTCTTCCGTCTAATTAGCTCGAAGACTGTACACCAGACTTGCGTTACACGTACGCCGACCGATATTTTGACGCTTTATTGGTGGCATTTTAAACAATAAACACGACCCAACTTCTAAACTCACATCCAAACACATAAAACACGACTTAACCTCTAAATTATTATCAAAGCAACTTCCTTTAGCCGTGTTCCGCGTTCAATAGTGTTTCTGGATCTTTTTTTTTTTGGCTATTGTATTGGCTATAAGCCATACATTGTGCCAGTGTCAAGTATTCAAAATAAACAAAATTCAATATCTAAAATTAAAAACAAATTAAATCAATCAATCCAATAACGTTTTGTTGTTACGTGTTTTTTTTAAATTTGTATGCGCCCTTTTGACCGAAATCTTAATCAATAAAAACGTTTCATTAATTGGTCGATTTTTTATTTTTTTTTTTTAATACAAACCTTGCCGTGGCGATAACGAACACAATAAAAAAAGAATTATCCAATTTGGTGCTGGCGTTCGGAAGTTATGCGCGTACATACATTTTGCAGATTCATTTTTATATATATAGATGTAAGTAGTTACTTTTTTATTTTTTACTTTTTCTGAGATAAATGGTGATAAGATATTCTTTTTTAAAATTTGACCTATGAAAATAATATCAGCCATATTGTCCCATTTTCTTTAGAGAAGATAATTGAATTAACTTCAGCTTATTTTCAAAGGAAGATAATTTTATTTAATTATTCCAAGGAAGCGATCACGAAGACCAAATCTTAGAAAGTTTTTTTTGGACAAACTCAATTCTATTTATATAATATTTCACAATGTGGAAACTATACCTGGCTACCATATTCCAAGGACAGCAATTCATTTTTATATAGATAGATTATAATTTAATACATTTTAAAAAAAATAATTATATTTTTGATATTTTAAGTATAAAAATTACAACTAAAAAACAATTTGAAGAAATGGTGGATTTTATGGTTAATTTTTTTTTAAAAAATTAATTTTCCTTTTTTAAAAAAACTTTTAGAATAATTGTAATGATAATTAAAATTCTCAATAAATGTAAAGATATCAAAAAAAAATTATAACCATAACCCGTATGTCAAAATAGAATTTGTTTCAATTTCACATGTTTCTCACACTCGTATCACATGACAACAAGAATACCAAATTTAAGGTGAGGCGACATAGAAACTAACGACTGTTAGTCGAGTCACGTGACATCCAGAATAAAGCTGAATACACCTTATCATATATACAAAGCATACATTAAGGGCCTTATGTTCACATAGGTATTAGATGAACTTAGTCTTTATTGTATGTTCACATGCGTATTAGTTTTGATTTTACTACCAGTCGTAATACCAGTCAGTAGTGGTATTAGCGTATTAGCTTGAGTTTGACAACTGTGTGAAACAATTAAAACATATAATATACACTTTGTATATCAAAGTGTCAAATTTTTTTTTATGTTTATTTTAGTTAGCCTTGCAAGTGTCAAAGTTTATATTAAAATAAAGATAGAAGTCAAGATACAGTCATATTCAAAAATTAAAATTTAATCCGTATCCGAACATACTAATTAAAGTTTAATCCACGATAGGTCTTAAGTGACTTTGCTACCGATCTGGTCTAAGTACCAGGATCAGGATGACACCTATATGTGAACATACGGCCCTAAATGTTAAATGACGATTTACTACGATAACTGTCGATTAGTCGATTATTTTCAGCTGATCGAGTCAAAATGTTCAAATATTCTTGCCTCAAATCGACACTCATAATTGAAAATTTGTCGAGTCGAGACGATAGCAGATGGCGAGACGATATTATCGACACTCATAATCAGGTCATTGTAATCAGGTCCAAAAAAAAATTTACAAAAACTATATAAACTACAATATACTACTCGTACATTTATTTATTCGTTAACATACACACATATCAATCATAATATATACGTACAATCATATATACAATGTATAAATAATCATGTATGTATGTAAATATATTTTGTATATTACATAAGCATAGTATAATACATACGAGTACATATAAGTATATTTAAATCATAACAATAAAATAACATAAAATTTACATCTAATAAAATATAATTACGTCATATCACAGACAACGATATCCTTATCTGTGATAGGTAGTATGTAAATAAATATAAAAACTTTTATATAACAATTCTTATTTTTTTTTTCATACATGATACAATATAATATTTAGCATATTATTTAGATATATAAATATTTTAATTTTTTTTTTCAAATAATATTGTTTGTTTTCGGTAATTCAGATCTTTTCTAACTTTCCAGACAGATCTAACTATTTTGACACTGAGAAAAAAATATATACATATACATATATATGTGTACTTATTTACCGGTAAATAATATTTGAGTATTTTTGATCTAAGTACTCATATACTCGTATATTTTTGGAGCTAGCTGGAAAGTTAGAAAAGATCTGAATTACCGAAAACAACCATTACTCTTTTATAATTTGAATAAAATTACATAATTTTTTTTTTTAGAATATATTTATAATATTTTTTACATTTTATTCTTATTTCAATAAATCAAAAATATAATAATAAACTACTATATAAAATTTGCACAATCAATACAGACATAAACATTACAAAATCACTCTCAGACACAATGAAAAAAAAAAATAAAATAAAATCAAAAAAACAAAAACAAAAACTACATTTTACTACAAAAATAAAATTTCAAAAAAAATTAAAAATTTTAATTATACTCGTATAATAATAAATGACAAAATACTCAAAAAAACAAACTCAGTCAGTCTACAAATATAATACTACAACTAAAAACTAACTAACTACATAAATTAAAAAAGAAAAGAAAAAAAAAACATTAACTACTAACGAGACGCTCAGAGCAAAAGTGGCCTAACCCACAAATTTTGAATTTTGTATTTTCATCTTAAATTTATCCTCTATATTCTTCAAAATTGATTGCTTTAATGGCCTAACTGATATAATTCGTGTTATTCTCGTCACTTTCTGCAAACTTGACAATCTGCTAAGTTTCATATAAAATTTTGATAGCTCGAAAAAATCTGTTAACTATAGGAATTTGTATTCTGTTCTGATTACTACTGGTTCTAAAGTTAAAGTAAAAATCTGCTAAAAAAAACTGCTAACTAGCAGCCAGCAGGTACCTTTTTCGAAGCCGTAAAGTTAAAGTAAAAAACTGCTAAGCAAAAAATGTAAACAAACAACTGTCAAATTAAAAATTACATTTACACAGAGTAAAAAAAAGTATTCATCCACCTACAATCTACAAATTTTAGAAATAATCTAAGAGAAACATTCAATAAAATACTAATAAATTCAATTTTACAATTTATTTTGGTTTATTTATTTAGTTTTATACAAAATGTTGATTTTGATTATTTTACTTAAATTCATTACTTAGCTACTTACTTAGCACAAAAAATAAATAAAAACTGCTTTTAGATTATTTCTAAAAATTTGTAGGTGAGCAAATAATTTATTTACTCTTTGTAGTTATCTAATTTCTCTAATTTCGGATTTAAATTTAAAGATTCCGAAATTTGTCATACACCAGAATACGAAATTTGAAGTATGTATCTCTGCTATCAAGTCAAATACTTAAACTAAAAATCTGCTAGTTAACGGAATCTGTTAAATCGACCAGAATAGATCAGAATGTCTTATTCATGTTTTATAACCTTATAGATTTGTTGTTGAAGTAAACAAATTTATTAAATAATAGTACAAAAGTGTCCTATATTGGGCTCGCTAGGCCATTATTGTTGTCATGTTTTTACAATTGTTTCCCGCTAGGCACGTGCCATGCTTGCAATTATTAGTATAATTATTAAGATACCGTTTTAATTTTCAACATAACATGATATCTAATTAAATGTGATTTGATTTTCATAAAGATTAAGAAAATGTTCAAAGGCTGTTTCTCACAAATTTCAAATTTGCAGATAGGCCAATTTTGCTCTGAGCGCCTCCTACATATGATCATCAATATACTTGATTCTTCATATACATAATTATATTTTGAAAACGATAATTTTTTTATTTTCATTTATATTTTTACGAGTTTTTTTTCGGTTTTTAATTTTTATAATTTACATATATTTATTTATTTCTAAACTACGGTACATATTTTAAGTAAAAATTCCTTTTTAACTACATTTCATATTACAAATAATAATTATTTATACTACAATACATAGTACACAGCATCATGTTCATATTATATAAGGCATATTACATATACATATTTATAATTTTTTTTTTTATTTAAATTTAATTTATTTTTATTATTATTTTATTCAAAAAAATTTTTCATATGTTATATTGTTAAAATTATTTTTCACCAGCTAATTGCATTTGAATTTGTGCAGAACTTTTACCTTTCGTTTCAAATACAAACATCGATACAAATACGGTTGCTAATATCATGAATGCAGCAAAAAACCAAAATGTAAGTGCTGATCCCCATGCATCAATCATAATACCAAAACATTTTGTTACAATAAATACACCACACCAATTAAACATTACAGATATTGATACTGCTGATCCTTTAACATCTGGTAAAAATAATTCACCCATCATTAACCATGGTATTGGTCCATAACCAATTGAGAATACAACAATAAACATAACAACACTTAATAATGGTAACCATCCAATATGTGATACATCATGATGATTATCCTTCAATTTAAAATATGTACCAAGAATTGCTAAACAAATTGCCATTATTGCACTACTAAATAATAAAAGAATTTTTCTACCAGCTCTTTCAATTAATAATCCAGAACCGAATGTCATAAATACTTGTACAACACCAACAACAATACTACAAACAGCTGCATCCATTGTACTACCGGCTGATTTAAATATCGGTACCGTATAAAATATAACTGCATTAATACCAGAAAATTGTTGAAAAAATTGTAATGATAAAGATATCATCATTCCTTTAAGATTTGCTTTGCTAGTAAATAAATCTGTAACTGATGCTTCACCACCTGTTGAATCCAAATCATTTTGAATTAATTGAATTGCAGATCTTGTATCACAATATTGACCCCATAACCATTTAAGTGATAATGCAGCATCACCACGTCGACCCTACATATATATATACATATATATTGAAAGTCAAACAAACGTATACAAAAAAAAAGAAAGAAAAAACAAATAAACATGTAAAAGTTAAAATTATGATTACAATTTTAATTTAAACAACAACAAAACTTTTTACCTTTTTCAAAAGAAATGTTGGTGTATCAGGCAAGAAGAACATTCCAATTAGTAAAGCGATCGGCATAAATAAACATATTGTACTTAATGTTCTCCATGATACAATTGCACCAACAACATACGAGAAAAGTATACCAACAGTTAAGCCCAATTGAAATAATGTTCCCAATTTACCACGGATACTGGTTTCAGCAATTTCTGAAATGTACATTGGTGCAATAACACAAAAACTTCCAGTCGATACACCTATAATTGATATACAGAATAATAAATTTTTGAGAAGTTTTAAAATACCTACATATGTATTTACATAAAATTAAAGATATCACTTTTATAATATGTGATTCTATATTATCCTTAAATTACAGGAGAAAAAAAAAATAAACTATCAATACTTACCAACCATAAATCTTCCAAAATATAACCATGCAGCTGATTTTGCATAAATTATACTCAACCAACTTATAATGAATGGTACACCCATTATCATTGCAGTATATTTACGTCCAATTGTATCAGCTATATAACCAGATGGTATTGCACCGAAAAATGCTCCAATTGCCAGTAATGATCCAACCCATGATGCTGTAATTTACATAATATAAAAAATTGTATAATTAAAAATTTCAAAAATAATCGATTAATAAAGAAAAGAAGAAGAAAAATACAAAAATATTTAATTAATAAAAATCTTAGAAAATTAGCAGACACAAAATCCCGCATTATACGAGATAATCTCGTGTATATTCTATAACAGAATGTTACATTAAGGACCTAAAATTAACTAATATTGAGTTATTCTTATCAATAAAATTTTCAATCAAATTACATAAATTTAATTGAATTGTATAATAATCCTTTGAGTAGCTTACAATTTTATTTCGAGAAAAAAATATATACGAGTGAGCACATGCATATACTTATGTATGTATGTAAGTACATAAGTATATCAGTGATGCGTTTCTGTAAGACCGATTGAATATTTTCACAGTAGAATATATTCAATTTGACGTCAAAATGACGTCATTTTCAACTAAGGTGTTTCTGTAAGACCAATTGAAAATTTTCACAGTAGAATATATTCAAAATGATGTCATTTTCAACTAAGGTGTTTCAGTATGCACAACCAGTGGAAAATGAAATTCACCACAGTGAATTTTCAATTTTCAACTGTTTCTGTAAGCATGAAAGTGCGATTGAATATTTTCTATCAGTAGAATTATTTTCAACTGGTAAATAGCAGTTGAAAAGAGTATTGAAATAGAAAATAGTAAGAATTATTTTAATAAAATCTTTGAAATGAGTGAACAAGTATATATTATATACATATATAGCTATATACGTATATATGTATGTATATTTATATAGAATATATTTGTATTTTTTTTATTCTAAAGTAAAAATTCTTCGAAAAATTCGCATGAATCAATATGAAAAGATGTGGACATCACAACAATAAATTCAATCGGAGTAGCATCTAAAGCTTTACTTATTTTCAATTTCCGAAATTTCTATTCACCTTTCTATTTCACCACAACATTTTTCAATCGCTAATACAGAAACAGTAGAATTGAACTAGTAGAATATGAAATAGAAAAAAGCTGTGTCGTCACAAATAGTAGAAAATATTCAATCGGAAATACAGAAACGCACCACAGTTATGTTACAATTACAATTACTTATCGATTACAGATAGAAAAATAATAAAAATTTTTAAAAAATATCTTTTATTCAGTTTTATATTTCACATCACACACTCTTTGAAAAAGGTTTTAATGTAAGCAATACAGTTACATAATATATAATTTTGGTATGTACACATGATATAGATAGTACCATAGTACACTGGATGGATAGTACAGTACTAAAGTACTTGTGTAATATATAAGAGGTATTCATGAATTGTTGTAAGAGTGTAAAAAGTGTGAAAATACACCCAAATCTTACACTACATCGTGAACGCACTATAGCAAGCTTTATATTGAAAGCAAGCAAATTAATAACATATATAACAATATAGATATGTCAGCTAAAATATTATAAAAATAAATTATTTAGTCAAATTACTTTAGCATTTAGGGTGGTATTCACCAACATGGATATATCCGTCGGATATATTTTAGCCGGATACAATTTCAGCTTATTCATCAACCTAGATAAAATTTGTTTTCGAACTTTGTTTTCGGGTCGAACATGTGTGTCAAACATGTCAGCTGATTGTATTTTTATATTACAAAATGAAAAAAGGGGTTCTGTGATGTGATAATTATATGCAAAGATGATAATACATTTGAACTACATTATCTTTATTTGTGCTGTTGCTGTTAATAACAAGGTTATGTTCGAACGATATTTAAAAGTAATACCACTCCGAGGTTGTCTTAAAAATATCCGAGTAGTGTTTTATCCAAGTTGATGAATACACTTTATCTCAGATAAAAGATAATCTATGTTGGTGAATGCCAGCCTTAATGTCGGAATGTAAATTCTACACCGATACACTCTACACCGATACAATGGGTTTCAGAATTGTAAATTTTTACAAGCAGTATAGGTAAAAATTACATTGTAGATGTTTACAATAAGTGTAGGATTGTAAGAGTTTACACCGTTTACAATGATACAAGACCAAACCGTGAATACCCTTATAATATTGTTGTAATATTTATCAAAATGTGAAAAGAAAATACGAGTACCAACAGTGGTAAAAAAAAAAAAAAATTGCAACTGAATGAAATTATTATCGTTATTATAAAATTTTTATAAATCATCGAAAAATTGAAGAAAAAAAAAATCATTCATGTCTTGAGTAATAATTATCAAGAATTACAATATTACAAGAAATATTACAAAATGAAGGAATAAAATTTATACATTTTGATAAAGATTATTATACGTAGGGTTCCCAGACGTCCTCTTTTAAGAGGGCATGTCCTCTTTTCAAGTCGAAATAATCTGTCCGGGCTCTTTTTTACAAATACTGAATTTTTCTTTCTTTTTGATTGGAGTTGGTTGTCCTATAAATATTCTCCACAATAGTATTCAATTTGGATTTGATGGATTGGCAATAGATTTAGAAAGTTTAGTATTGAAAATCTACAACTACTTCTCTATATGTCCTGCACGAACTGAAGAGCTGAAAACATTCTGGGAATTTGTACTATTAATTTCAAACAATTACTCAATCATTCAAAAACTCGACGGCTATCGTTGTATCAATATGTTCAACGAATTTTAGAGATATTTTTTTTTTAAATATACATATATACATACAATGTATATAGTATATATTAAGTGCATGCGGATACTCAGTCCATTATGACACCGCCGATCAGTAATTTCTGTCAGATATATCATCTAGTTTATCATCAGTAATCAGTTACTGGTGTACATTGCTGATAGGAAATTAACTATAGACTTGGGCAAGAGTAGCGCGCTGGCTGGGGCTCGAACCGTGATCTCAAGATCACAAGACCGACACCCAACCATCGAGCTATTCAAGCCCCTATTTTAGAGATATACAATGGATTGAAATCATATTTCATATCTACTAATAAACCACTATTAATCTTATGAAAATGTTCTTCAAAAATGATATAAACGAATCATATTTGTGGTTCTTAAATTCATTAATGTATGTTTATAATGAGAAAATAAAAGCGGTGCGGAAAGAGAAACTATTTCAGTTTGTGAAATGTTGGAACATGTAGATTCCTTAAAGAAATTCTGAAAGGAAGAATAAAAGAAAAATTCATTCCTTTGAAATTGAAGGGAATTTTGAAAAAATGTGAAAGAAATGGCTTACAACTCAGTTTTTCTTCGCAATTCCTGTTCATAACGCGATTGTTGAAAGAATTTTTTCTTTAGCTGTGACCGCAATGGACTGAGGAAAGAAACAGACTAAGTGTGGATAGTATTAGAGGCATCATAATGTGCAAATTTAACTTTAAGAAATAAAATTGGAATCAATTTTATGATTATTTATTAAGAAAATCCAATATTTTATAATTAATATGGTTCTCGAAATGAATTTAAGGATTGTATATACAAGCAGCGAATGCATGCTGTCATGTGCATAAAAAGTTCCTTAAATTGCGTTTAGTGTATAAATACAAAAAAACTCGGAAATGAGGTAAACGCACACAGTCACAATTTGATATTAGTTGATGATTTGAACAAAATCTATTATTTTTAACATGGAAATTTTAAAGGTTCATGAGAATTATTTAAGCATAAGCAAACGAAAGTAAAAGAACTAGAAATTGTCTACTACAAAATTAATGAAAAGTTTATAATTATAAAAAGAAATAAAATAGAATGAAACAAGAAGTACTTTAGAATTTAATGAAGGGGTATACACAATAACATTGCAATAATTTATTCTAGTCTGTATATGCTAAAATATTTCACATTCAATTTCAAAATCTAATTTTCTGTCATTTTTAATAACACCACTAACTAACACAAGCACACAAAATTGAGATTAAACTCTATTATTTCGGCTTAGTCAAAAATTCGGGTTTTAATGTTTGTACAAAGACGAATTTCAGCTTAAGCTGAAGAGTAAAGATTCATTCGACTTTGAAAAATTTTGAAAACAACAACAACGATTTTACATAAAAAAAATTTAAAAAAATGCTTTTGCATAACTTTTACGTGCTAATAAAAATGGATTTTTGAATATTTTGATGAAAAATAACATAATTTTATTTTATTAATAAAAATGGAAATATAATAAAGAATTTTATACTGTTTTTTTGTAAACTATTCAGTTGATTTTTAATACAATAAGTTCTTCTTTATTTTTCTTGCCTACTATAGTTTCCCTTGTAATATGACTCGATTTTCGATTCTGTTGTGTTTCGATTTTGAAAAATTTTACATATAAAATTTTTAAAAAATGCCTTTGCATAACTTTTAGGCGCTAATAAAAATGGATTTTTGAAGATTTTGATGAAAAAGAACATAATTTTATTTTGTTAATAAAAATGGAAATATAACAAAGAATTTTATAATTTTTTTTGTAAAAACATCAGAAAAGTCCAAACTTTATTTTGATATCAAAATCATATAGATATATGAAGATTTAATGTATGAAAATAGAAGTCAAAGTTGAACGATTTTTCAAAAAAAAACCCTCTCCTTTTTTAAGAACTATAACTAAATTTCAGGACCTAAAATCAAAAATTCGCTCTATTCAAGCTCCACAACATCCTTCAGGCTACCTATATTCAAAATTTCAAAGAAATTGGTCAATCAATGTTTGCTGTACGAGGTGCATTTGAAAACCGAAAAATAGTAATTTTGACAACTTTGACACCCTGTAAAAAGGAAATAACGACATTTTAAAACAAAAAATACTCCATTTAGCACAACAATTCCTATCAAAGTATCCAAATGTCATTGAAATCTGTTAAGTAACTTCGGAGATATGTGATGCACAAGATAGCAGATACCTCGAATCCTAATCTGAAGCTGAAACCTGGATTTAATTCGGATCAGCTATAAATTAAGACTATGTCAGTTATGCCGATTATATTAGTTAGGACTTTACAGTTTAATATTTTTATTCTAGAATATAGAATATCTTTAGAAATGAACAACCGATACAAGAAAAGGCTACAAAACATTAAACCCTCCCCTCATTGTTTTAAAGAAATAGATAAAATATCTGGCAGAAAACTATTAGGACCAAATTTAGAGAAAGATGAAATAATATTCAATAACCAAAAACTAATTGAGATCGACCAAAAACTTGAGGCATTTAGTGAATTCTATCAAGAAATTTATAGCGGAGAAGATCCATCTACAGTTCCAAATTTTAAAACAGAATTTCTACAGTCCATCGAAAAATTCTCCAGAGAGAACGTAGGTATTCCACTAACTATCTTCAAGGCAAATAATACTGCGAACGACCCTCAATATGATATTCCAAACACATTTATTTCCAGTGAGCAAATAAAATTCATTAAGAAAAAAATTATTAATAACAAGAAATCTTCTGGCGTTGATAATATCTCCAATTTTTTAATCCGTAAATGCCCAGAAGAACTTGACAACATACTGAATATTATATTCAATAATTGCATTAACAATGGCTACTTTCCTAAAAAATGGAAAATAGCCAAATTGGTACCTATACCTAAAAAGCAAAATGCCTCTAAATTGGAAGATTACAGACCAATTTCCATGCTATCCAATATAGGAAAACTCTTTGAACGGTTCATTGCACGAGATTTAGATGCTTTTTGCGAAGAAAACAACATAATTCCACACAACCAATTCGGTTTTAAAAAATCTCATTCTACTGAGAATGCACTTCTTCTCCTGACAGATTCTATCACCAAAGGACTTAGAAACAAAAACTGCACCTTAGCATTGGACTTAGATCTTGAGAAAGCCTTTGATAGGGTTTGGACAAAAGGACTTTTATATAAATTAATCCAAATTAAATGTCCTATGAGGATTTTAAGAATTATACAAAGTTTTTTACAAGATAGGTTTTTATTCGTTCACATAGGAGATAAAACTTCAAGCTCTATTCCTGTAAAATCTGGAGTTCCACAGGGATCTATCTTGGGACCGAAATTGTTCAATATCTTTCTGCATGATTTTCCATTTAAAAACCAGGATGACCAAGAAATCTCAGCTAGTCTTTATGCTGATGAAACTTTAATTTATGTTTCAGCTGAGAAACCCTTAGCAGCCCTTAGAATTTTACAAAAATATATTCCACAACTAACGAATTACTATAATAAATGGGGTATAAAATTGAATGAAAATAAAAGTTCCCTCATCTGCTTCCGAAATTCCTACAGCAGAGGACATAAAAAAACAGTAAAAGAAAGTAAAAAGCTCAAACTTATTTTTAACGGCCAAAATATTCCTCTGACAAACAACATTAAATATCTCGGTATTTCCCTACATCACAGATTACTTTTTAACCCTCACGCTAAATCAATGCTTAAGAAAGCTTGTTATGTAACCTCAATTCTTAAACCTTTACTTAACTGCAAATATCTTACTTAATGTGAAAACAAAACTTTTGATCTATAAAACCCTGATTAGACCGGTAATTGGTTATAATTTTATAACCTGGTTTACAATATCACCTAACATAGCTGCTGAATTGGAAAAATTCGAGAGAAAAATACTTAGACAATGTATAGGAAAATTTCGAAAACCGAATAAAAAGTGGTACTCGAATAAATATCTGTATAAAGAGTGTAACATACAGCCACTAATTAGCTACTTATTAAATATTACTAAACATGCGATCGAAAGAAGTAGAAACTAGAAACCACTGTAATCCGTTTATAAGAGAAATTTTTGATAGGAATAAAAATAGCTCAATATTTGATAACTATTACCTCTCGCCTATTAACATTATTAATGAAAACTCTACAATAATGTTTCAATATCTCAATGAAAATACACATATTTTGAAATTTTATGCTAATACAAATTGTTCTCAGAATAATAGAGGATAAGAACTCCAGTTTGATAATAGCACCAAATTGAAACAGTGTTCATATTAATCCAATTTCATTCAATATGTAAATAGCTATATATGTAAATAATTATTAGAATAAGCCAAAAAAAAAAAAAAAAAAAAAAAAAAAAATATAGATAAGATATACTAATTAAATGTAAAAATAATAATATCATTTATAACCTACCCATTAAGAGTTAGACATTTATCAATGCCGGGAGCAAGCATTTTTTTTTTTTTTCATACTTATAGATTAACAATTTTATGTACCTACCTAAATTTATATATCTAGTATTAAATAATATACTATTGTTAAAAAAAAAAAGATTTAGCAAGACATATTTAATCTTACCCCCCTATTCTAGGTAATAGATTAATAGCTATTAGTCTATTAACTTTTAGTTAATAGAAAATTTCTAATTCTACTTAATAGTTAATAGATTGACAATCAGCTGGTCTATTAATTTTGTGGAGACTTTTATTTAATAGATTTTCGTATTCTAGCGAATAGGTTAATAGATTTTTGTGGTTAGAAAATTCTATTAGCTAATAGCTCCTCTCGATGAGCTATTAGATCTATTAACTATCACGTTTGAATGTTTAATTTGTGAAATGTTATTTTTTTGGTTAATGATAAATAAAAATAATTAAAAATAAATAAATATAAATAGAAATAATTAAAAATACATAAAAATAATTGAAAATAAATAAAAATAAATAAAAATAATAATTTGTGAAATGTTGTTTTTTTAGTTAATGATAAATAAAACTTATTAAAAATAAATAAATATAAATAAAAATAATTAAAAATACGAGTACATAAAAATAATTGAAAATAAATAAAAATAATTAAAAATAATAAAAATAATTAAAAATTATTATTATTATTAAATATACATTTACCGGATTTTAAAAATATTAAATATTTTTTAAATTTTCAAATATTAATAATAAATGACAGCTCAACTGTTTTTTAAAAGTCTACAAATCTATTAACTTTTCAACTTTTTAATGTCTACAAAACCTATAAAGTAGAATACCACTTTCTATTAACTTCTTAGTTAATAGGTTAATAGATCTATTAGGCATCTATTACCTAGAATAGAGGGGTTAGTCGGCTAACATTATAAATAACATAGTTTTAAACTTAGAAATTAAGAAAATATGTACATTGTCAAAAGGTCTCAAATAAATAAATAATAATAATAATAAATATTTTTATTCTATTACAATTTTTTTATTCTCTTCTCTACTGTACGCATTTACATAAGTAGTATAATGAATGCATATACATTACATACATCATGTACATCATGTATGTATATGTATATGTGCATTTGTACATAAGTTTTTGCACTTTTCTTGTGTATTGGCCTATTGTGTGCAGTGTATTATATTACTCTAGACTAGACTGTGGTTGGTTAGTGAAAACGATTGATGATTTATTTGATTATTAAAAAAAAAAAAAAATGAAAAAAATATTGTCGTCACCTGCCCTATACATTATCTATCTATATCAATATTGATTTTAGAGTGATTATTTAATAATTCAAAGTAATGAGTAAACAATAAAATAAAAATGTAAATAATAAAATTTTCATTTTTAAGTTGTTTTTTTTTTTCAGATTTTATTTCATTTTTTTTTCTTTTTTTTCCATTTCATATTGTACTATAATATAAAATGTGTGTAATATAGCTAGAGTTGTAATATTAAATGCAAACACAGATAATGAATTAAATCAAACAATTTCTCTTTGATCATACGATCGAAACATGGTTGGAAATTTTTTTCAATATTCAGAACAAATAATAATAAGAATAATAATAATAATAAATGATAAATATAGAATTCTCGTGTTTTGGTTACGTCACTCACTTTCATATTACTCATATCTCATACACATGTGTAGGTACAAGAACAGTACATACAAGATATAATTATATTTTATTCGAAAATTACCATTATTTTGTTTGTGAATATGACAAATTGTAAAAATTTGACTCATTAATCAAAATAATTTTCATCATGAAATAAAGGTGAAAAAGAAAATTATTTTTAATTCCATCATCAACAATATTTACAAGAAGACACATTAAAATGATTTATTATTATACACTTGAAATACATATGCATACATACATACATACATTATATGTACATGTGTGTGAAAAAACAGCACCTTGAAATAATAATTATAGATTATATACATACAATTTTTTCTTTCTTAAATTCATTTGCTTTTTTCAAGGATAATTTATTTATTTTACAATTTTATATTTTTCAACATTTATCATCATAATATGAGTATGTTGTATTATGCTATATTTATAAGTGTACACAAATGCAGATAATAATAATAACCTTTTTTCTCCATGTATGTATATTAAATTACAAACTATATCATCCACATGTTTATAAGACGTATAGTATGTACATATGTTTGTATGTTTGTATGTAACTTTAACCTTTAAGAATAAAACTTATACATTGTGTACGTATATGAAAATAATACCATAGAGAAAATAATGGCTGGAACAAAAAGTATATTGCACTTTGGAATAAGTAAAAAAAAAAAAAATTTATTTATTATTCATAGAAGAATTTTATTTAATTGAAATTTTTGCAAATCTAATATTGTAGATACACAGAGGTTGAAATTAAGTATTTTGCTAATTTCAGCCTTGAAATCCGGAAAAAACGACGAATTTGGGCCGAAATCTAGTCAGCGAAATTACATAAAAAATACGTAATTATCGCTCGAAATCTACTCATGTTTTGCTCTTTACGTAGAACAGAGACATCTACTAACAAATTGTAAAACAAAAAAATGTTTTTTTTTTAATTTTCATTAAGAAGTAATTGATTATAAATGACAGTTAAATTTAATAGAAGAAGTACGCTATGTTCAGATAAATTAAATTAAAATTAAATAAATTCGACAAAATGTCAAAATCGCTGTGTGTCACCTTCGTGTAATTTCTACTCGAAATTAAAATGAAATCTACTGAATTTCAACCTCCGTGTGTCGAAGACATAAGAGCTTAAAAATTACAAAATCGCATTTATTGAAATTATATTTTGCATTTCTTCTACTAACCCCTAGACAGACATGTAATATAAACGTGGTATCGATACCATGGTATTGGCTATACTACATGTCTGTCATCCTATACTAGCTTTATACCAGGAAAACAAGCTGATATAAACGTGGTATTGAAACCAACATAATTTGTCTATTATAAAGCTAGTATTCCCAAAATTTACTGAACGTAGCGCCATTTTAATGCTGCGGAAATTATAGAAATTAGTTTTTACAGTAGTTTTAACTTTCAGTTGAAAGTAATTAGTAGGCATTAAGTTGAAAGTAATATAATGCAAATATAAATTTTCTTTATGGCACCACATCAAAATTCACAAAATACGTCAAATGATACTAGGTTTATACTAGATTACATGTCTGTCACCATGCTAGTATTGTTCATACCATGGTATCGATACTAGATGTCTGTCAATGGCTCTAAATAGTCTAACCTATTTCTTAATGGTCTTCATTACATTTCGCACAGTTGCATCGTCGATCGTTTTGGACATATTTTAAACCATTGTGTTTTAAAATTCTTCAATGAAGACACTGATTTTCCTTCTTTTCAGAGGTTTCTTTTGATAATTGCCCATAATATCTTTCAATTGGACGCAACTCCGACATTTTGAGGAATTCATATCATTTGATATATAAATGATGTTGTTCCATACTCCATGAAGTCCAAGCAAGTCTTCGAATAATATGATGTCGCCAAATCTGGACAAAACAGTGTTGGTGTGTCGTGTTGCCTTATAAATTGAATTAATCGTGATTTTAAGCACATCTGAACATAAACATCTGTGTTTATTTAACCCTCGGAGTGCGATTTAACTACGCTTCTTTTGCAATATCTTTGACGGATCTATACTAGGGAAATTCTTTAATCGCCGTAGTACCTTCTTTTGGGTTTTTTTCGCTACTGTACCATCCTCACAGAATTTTTTTATTGTCCTACGGTCAGTCCACCTGAAAACGACAAAGAAGTTTGACTAGACGGGGGCTTTGAGTACAATGGACCGCGTTTTGTCTGAGTGCTCTGGTTCATACCTCCCCCTAAACAAACAACAACGGTCAGCCCACACAGATGTACTGACTTCTCAAGGTGTTAATTTGTCACAGGACTTGTTAAAACTGAAAAATTGAACGTTCAAGGAAACTGAATTTATGTCACAAACTACCTGGCCGCGCTAAAAATAATAATTAATAACGCAACTCTGAAAAAGTGTAATACTTTTTGTTCCAGTCCTTATGTACAACGTGTGCATATTATGGTACTCTTCTGTATGTACATCACCATCACCGCCACACCTTATTAATTTTTCATCATCGGATTTCATTCATTTCTTGGATGTTTTGTTTTTCTTTTTTCATTTTGTATTTTTACTTTCGTAACTAAATTCATAGTATATGTATGTGAGGTATGTACGTATGTATGTACGTTTAAGAATAAAATATGATATTCATAGTATGTAACTTTTTTAAGTTGTTAAGTAAATAAAAAGGAAAAATGTATTAGAACTCATTCAACACAACTACATGAAGTTTACAACTTAAAGTTTTTATTATTTTTTTTTTTTTGTTATTTTTCTTGTAATAGGAAAAATTGTGGTCTTTTAGAAAATTAAGGTATGCTGGAAAATTAGTTTAAAAATAAATGAATCAGAATGTCAACAAACATACAAGAGTACTGAGTAGTATATGAGTACGAGTATATTGCACTTAAATGTAATATGTACGTTCATTGCGATAAAATACAAATATTTGAACAGTTTTGTAGAATGATTGAAAATGAATAAAGTGAAATTTTGCATGTTTAAAATTCAAGAAATTAAATGAAAATTAAAAAAGTTCAAGGATATTTTGCTATTTAAAGATATACAATGTATAGAAAGAAAAAAATATAAGGAAATAAAATATTAATTTTAATTAAATGTAAAAAAAAAAAAATTTCGATTAACATTTTTTATTGAAATTGAAAAAGAAAACATTTAGAAAAGCCGCTGAAAATAAATTGTCATTTCATTTAATCAGAGATGTACATATACGAGTACATATTAGCATATGATGAATCCGAATGTTGGACATTCAAAAAAATCAGAACGCAAAAATCATTCATATTCAGCGTTTCGAATAGAAAATATCTAAAAATTATTTATTGTGGAAAAACTAATGATAGAATAAGTATGTAAGGAGAATAAATCGAAATCTGTGAGGAATTATGATTTGGAGATAAACTTTTGTGGATCTAAATTCAAATCAATAGAGTCGTGATAGTTCGGCTCGGGTATGTATTAAACAAAATTAACGAAGGAAATCGGTGCAAAAAGTGTCATTTCAGAAACATCTACGCGGAGTAAAATCAAAACGAAGACCACCAAATAAGTATTGTGAAAGGTAATAGTACAGTGAAACTTTGAAATGCTACACTTCTTCTTCTTCGTGGCACCACATCTCTTGCCAGGGCCTTCGTCTCTAACAAACAATCCCACCACTTCTGTCTGTCTTTCGTTTTTGTACTCCAATCCTGTATTTGGAACTTCTACAAGTCAGCGACTATTTCTCGGTCTGCCTCTCGGTTTGGTGTTTTTCAGATTGCTCATGAAGAGTTTTTTGCACGGATCTGTGTCTTGCATTCTACTCACATGCCCTAGCCATCTAAGACGATTGATTCTGATAAATGATACTATATCTATATATCATCGTATATGCTGTATTATAACTCATCATTTTCACTTCTGCGATACTCATTATCATTCGTTCTTTTTGCAACAAACATTCTTCTGAGTATCTTTCTTTCTATTTGAGGTGGTTGGATAAAAAAGCAACAGGGTGGGCGTTGACCGCTCATCCCATAAGGATGTTCCAGCGTTGCAACTGTGCAGCTATTTATCAAGTATCTATGTAGATCTCCTCGTTGGTAACCACTGCTAACTGGGATTTAACTGGTAACGGGTAGGACCTAGGCTAATCTATGGATATGAAAACTGGCCCTCCAGGTGGAGGATCTGGCGACAGGCTGATATACCATGTCCCTATAAAAAACTTATTATTAGCACTTAGTAGACAACAAACAAAGCCTCGGATAGAAAATGCTACATATAACAAATTTGAAAAAGAAAGTCGGTGGTAAAAGAGACGAATGAATTAACAAAATTTTCTTAGATTCGTAAGATCATTTAAGGACCGTACGATGTCATAATGATGAATTAATGAAAAAAATTACGTACTTATATTTATGCACACAATCTGGTATATCTGATCTATTCTGATCGATTTAACAGATTCCGTTAACTGGCAGATTTTTAGTTTAAGTATTTGACTTGATAGCAGATACTTTAAATTTTGTATTCTGGTGTATGATAAATTTCGGAATCTTTAAGGCTGGTATTCACCAACATAGATTATATTTTATCTGAGATAAAGTGTATTCATCAACCTGGATAAAACACTACTCGGATATTTTTAAGACAACCTCGGAGTGGTATTATAAATATCTTTCGACCATAACCTTGTTATTAACAGCAACTGCACAAATAAAGATAATGCAGTACCACATCTTTGCATATAATTATCACATCACAGAACCTCTTTTTCATTTTGTAATATAAAAATACAATCAGCTGACATGTTTGACACACATGTTCGACCCGAAAACGAAGTTCGAAAACAAATTTTATCTAAGTTGATGAATAATCTGAAATTGTATCCGGCTAAAATATATCCGACGGATATATCCATGTTGGGGAATACCACCCTAAATGTAAATCCGAAATTAGAGAAATTAGATAACTACACAGAGTAAAAAAAGTATTCGCCCACCTACAAATTTTAGAAATTATCTAAAAGCAGTTTTTATTTATTTTTTGTTCTAAGTAACTAAGTAATGAATTTAAGTAAAATAATAAAAATTTATAACATTTTGTATAAAACTAAATAAATAGACCAAAATAAATTGTAAAATTGATTTATTCGTATTTTATTGAATGTTTCTCTTAGATTATTTCTAAAATTTGTAGGTAGATGAATACTTTTTTTTACTCTGTGTAAATGTAATTTTTAATTTGACAGTTGTTTATTTACATTTTTGCTTAGAAGTTAACTTTACTTTAAATTTACGACTTCGGAAAAGATACCTGCTAGCTGCTAGTTAGCAGTTTTTTTTAGAAGGTGTTTACTTTAATTCCTTTGGTTAACAGATTTTTTCCAGCTGTCAAAGTGTCAATATTTTATATGAAACATTTTTTTCATTGATTTTCTGAAAAAATAATCTACTTTTTATTATACAAATAATCTACTTTTTTTGTTATACAAATTAAAATTAATGACGCCATATATGTAATGTATTTTTTAATTGATTAACTTATTCATTTTAATTCGCATTTTCGAAAACAAACCAAATTTAAAAAAAATGAAAAAAAAATTCAATTAAATTCAAAAAATAAATTCATTTGTTTTTCTGTAAATACATAAAATTTTTATTTTATTTCACTTAAGTATTTTTAATTATTATTATTATTATTATTATTACAGTTAATAATGTTAATGGTATGTTGATGATGATTTATTTGAATTTGTTGTCTATATACAAGAATTTTTGTTTATATTTTATATTACATGCTTACTTGTACTTGTACTTGTACATGTACGAGTACCATTACATATACATTAATACTTATCTACATAAGTACATATTTACTTAAAATTTAAATTTAATAATGTCATTCATTTTGTAAATATCAAAAGATCATTTATGTGTATACTATGAAAAATATGTATATGTAACATGATTTTTTCTTCTTCTTTTATTTGGCAAGTAAACAAAATTTATTTTGTAATATACAATGTTCAATTTGAATATTTTATAATGCAAGTGCATTCATTATGTACATATATAATAACATTCTCGTATAAAATGTACTAATGAATTTTCTCATTTACTTTAAAATTTTCTTCTTTTTTTTGTGACAGAAAATACGCGGAAAATATAGTAGTATAGTTACAGTACTTAAAAAGAAGTTTTTAAAAAAATGTAGAAAAAAAAATAAAATAAAATTCAAAAAATGAAAGAAATTAAATTGAAAATCATAAAAAGAAAAATACACAAAAAAAAATTTTTTTGTAATCAAGGTTTGATTTGACGTTGATTCTGACATAAAAAAAAAATGCATATCAAAATTGAAATGTTGTGTATGACAAAGCTCTCATGTGAATTGTTATATGCTATCGTTAGTTCGAGACAACATACACACATGCTCACACAAACAATCTACTTTGATAATCAATATTTTGTTATTTTTTAAATCATACAATAGTACATATACATGTAGATAAACGTCAAATATCTACGTATTTATTTGTCGTACGGAATGCGGTATTTATTTTGTGAAGATTTGTTTTTTTCTGTTTGATTGATTGATTTCGAAATGTATGATTTAATTCTGTTGTTGTTGTTGTTGTTGTTGTTAATATGAGTGTGTGAAACTCTTCTTCTTAAGTATTTTGATATCAAAATAAAAAGAAAAAAATTGTTAAAAACGTGATTTTTACGTACAACATACAACATTATCAACATACACAATGGGCCTTACTCATAAAAATTTCTTAAAGTCGACTTTATTTTAGTAATGACATAACGAATTTAGAAGTGACTTTAATTTTGGTACTCATAACAGTTTACCAAGTTTTAATTTAAAAAGCTTTTTTAAAAAGCTCTTTTTGCTTACTAATTGTAATTTTACATTTGAAATTTATAATTTTGTTATGTCAATAGTCAGTTAGTTATGTCAATTTGAATAAAGAAACATTTTTTTTTTTTATTTTATGTCATATGTTACTATGTTATGTTATGTTATTATGCCTATTTTATATTTTAATTTGAAATTCTTTGATAGTTTGATCAAAAATTAAGTTATTATGCTCTTAATAACGACTTAATATTGCTCTGGCCACGATTAAAATTTAAAGTCTCTACTAACACTAAAGTTAAGATTAAATTTGTTATGAGTATGAAAAAATAGTTAACAAACGATTAAGTTCTTATTAATAACTTAGTTACGGTTTATAAGTAAGGCCCAATATGAAATAATCAAATTAAGTATGTGGGCCTTACTTATAAAAATTTCTTAAAGTCGACTTTATTTTAGTAATGACATGCCGAATTTAGAGGTGACTTTAATTTTAGTACTCATAACAGTTTACTAAGTTCTAATTTAAAAAAGCTTTTTTAGAAAGCTCTTTTTGCTTACTACTGTAATTTTACATATGGAATTTATAATTTTGTTATGTCAATAGTCAGTTAGTAGTTATGTCAATTTGAATAAAAAAAATTTTTTTTTTATTTTATGTCAAATGTTTACTATGTTATGTTATTTTATATGCCCATTTTATATTTTGATTTGAAATTCCTTGATAGTTTGATCAAAAATTATGTTATTATGCTCTTAATAACGACTTAGTAGAGCTCTGGCCACGATTAAAATTTAAAGTCTCTACTAACACTAAAGTTAAGATTAAATTTGTTATGAGTATGAAAAAATAGTTAGCAAAAGATTAAGTTCTTATTAATAACATAGTTACGGTTTATAAGTAAGGCCCTGTATTTATAATTAAAAGCAAAGAAAAATAACTTGATTTTTCTTATTTTCTTATTATTAGATAGATTCTTTAATTTCAATTTTTGATAACAGAATTATTATGAGCCTTACTTATAAAAATTTCTTAAAGTCGACTTTATTTTAGTAATGACATGCCGAATTTAGAAGTGACTTTAATTTTGGTACTCATAACAGTTTACTAAGTTCTAATTTAAAAAAGCTTTTTTAGCAAGCTCTTTTTGCTTACTACTGTAATTTTACATATGGAGCCTTACTTATAAAAATTTCTTAAAGTCGACTTTATTTTAGTAATGACATGCCGAATTTAGAAGTGACTTTAATTTTGGTACTCATAACAGTTTACTAAGTTCTAATTTAAAAAAGCTTTTTTAGCAAGCTCTTTTTGCTTACTACTGTAATTTTACATATGGAATTTATAATTTTGTTATGTCAATAGTCAGTTAGTTATGTCAATTTGAATAAAAAAAAAAAAATTTTTTTATTTTATGTCAAATGTTACTATGTTATGCTATGTTATATGCCTATTTTATATTTTGATTTGAAATTCTTTGATAGTTTGATCAAAAATTAGGTTATTATGCTCTTAATAACGACTTAGTAGAGCTCTCGCCACGATTAAAATTTAAAGTCTCTACTAACACTAAGGTTAGGATTAAATTTGTTATAAGTATGAAAAAATAGTTAGCAAAGGATTAAGTTCTTATTAATAACTTAGTTACAGTTTATAAGTAAGGCCCTATATGTATTAAATTGAATTTAATAAAAGGATTTTACTAGAAAAATAATTTTTTGATTTGCTTAAGATTAGGATTCGAGATATCTACTATCTTGTGCATCACATATCTCCGAAGTTACTTAACCGATTTCAATTAAATTTGAAACATAGATACTTTGATAGGAATTGTGGTCATTGAATGGAGCACTTTTTTTTTACAAATTTCCTTGTTTCCTTTTTACAGGGTGTCAAAGTTGTCAAAATTACTATTTTTCGGCTTCCAAATGCACCTCGTACACCAAACACTGATTGATCAATTTCTTTGAATAATTTCGAATATAGGTAGCCTGAAGGATATTGTGGTGCTTGAATAGAGCACATTTTTGATTTTAGGTTCTAAAATTTAGTTATAGTTCTTAAAAAAGTAGAGGGTTTTTTTTTTGAAAAATCGTTCAACTTTGACTTCTATTTTCTTACATTAAATCTTCATACGAGTATATCTGTATGATTTTGATATCAAAATAAAATTTAGACTTTTCTGATGTTTTTACAAAAAAAAAAAAGAATAAAAATCTTTGTTATATTTCCATTTTTATTAACAAAATAAAATTATGTTCTTTTTTATCAAAATCTTCAAAAATTTTTATAGCACCTAAAAGTTATGCAAAAACATTTTTTAAAATTTTTGTATGTAAAATCGTTGTTGTTGTTTTTGAAATTTTTCAAAGTCGAATCCACTTTTTTTTTAAAATTCTATCTTTTATTTTCCATATATTTGATACAAAAGGAAATACATATACATAAAAAATTCGAAAAGGATAATAACAACCCAGCAAACATTTATTACCATACTGGCAATATGGACGGCAAAAAATACGAATATTGACTATGCATCATAGGTACTGTATTTCCGGCAATTTTTTCTGGGTAGTAATATTGCTCACCAAAATATTGCGGCAGTAATTTTTTCATGTTGATTTTGACACATAAAATTTCTTAGAAAAATTTTTAAAAAAAGTTTAATTTGTGTTCATATTTTACAAATGATTAATATTGCTTTCATAATCTGTTCACACTACATCAGCAATATGACAATATCTTATGACAAATAATATTGGTATTACCGTCGTCCATATATTGTTGGTATAGACGCAGAGTTAGGCGAATGAAATATTTGCCATGTCAATAAAAATGGCAATAGTTAATAATTATTGACATTGGCAAGCAAAATGTAAACATTCTTGCAAAAAAAATTTTCGTTCAGGCAACATTTACACAATTAACTGAATAAAATCTAAAAAAACGTCAATGTTAACTTGCATTTTATTAGAGATAACAGTATTATGATACAAAAGTTTTTGCTTCAAATTGTAAAAGTGTAAAAGAAATTAAATGTAAATTCAGTGTAAAAAGTCAAAATTCGGAAATATTAAAAGTGATTACAAATTCAGTGAGAAATTTATTCAAAATTTAAATCAACTTCAGCCGTTGCTCTGGTTGATCTTTGAATGTATTCTTTGTGGGTTTTATCTCTTTCTTTCGTTAAGCTAAATAGTCGTTACGCTAAATAGACTAAGATGGGTAGGACATGTACAAAGAATGCCCCAGAATCGAATCCCGAAGAATATCCTAGATAGGCAGAAATCTAACGAAAGAAAAGGACCTCGAAGACGCCCATGAGAGAGATGGGCAGATAAAATACATAAAGATGCAGCTAATTTGTTAAAGTGCAACAACATGCAAGACGAAGCATTAAAACGCGAAAACTGGAGGTCAAAGTTAGGGTCGGCCCGGGTTCGAGTTGGACTATAGCGCAAAGAAGAAGAAATCAATTTGAATTTTTATTTAAAACAAAGCATTTTGCTTTCAATAAAAAATCAATTTCATTTAGATTTTGAATAGATTCAATTTGAAATTATTTTATTTTTCATTCTGAATTGCAATTTAGTCACTCTCGATTTTTTTGTTGCAAATATTTACATATCACTTTTCTTTAACCAAAGCAATAAGAAAATGTATTGCGTGCATATAACAATTGCGTTCTTATCATCGCTTCTACAAAAATTTAAATTGCCAACATACTAAACATAAGCAATACGAATTTCACAAAATGAGGTTATGGCTTATGTTACTTATGTTACGTACGCTTTCGATCATACTGCTTATGTCGAGCTTATGTTAAACGAATTTTTAACGAATGTCGGAAATGTCAATTATAGTTTAGCTCATTGATTTGGCTGTGTTCGGCTACGACATATGTCCTAGCCTATGCCACATTATGTCGATTATAGTTCCCACTTTATTGCTGGAAATATTCCTCTGGCCTGACAATCATTCTTTATTTCTCATGAAATTATAAAAAAAAATGGGGGTTAAATTGGTCATCAAAAACCCTATAAAGAAAAGATATAAAGAGTAATGCCATGAAATACTGCTATATAGAATAGAAAAATAAAGTTTTAGAAACAATCGGTATATAAAATAAGAGTGGCAAATCGCATTTAACGCTAACTATACGCGTAATTGCAGAAAATATCGTTATAAATGGAAAATCTTTGTGGGCAGTTTACATTATGTAAACTATAAAAGAAAGATACATATTTATTTTTCGCACACAAAATATCCTAAATAAAAACATATATGTACTTCTAATATGAGTTTACATAATATGACAAGTGTATAGACTATAGATAGATAATACATAATACATAACACTCATAATTTTAAATTTTTGAATGACGTAATAAAAGTGTATACAAATCAAATATGTTTACACCATCGAATGTATGCAACATGCGAAGATTTTTTTTTAAATTACATATAAACGGATATAGGTATTTAATGCACATAACAATTTCTATATGGCTGTAATGTACATATACTATTGTCATGTTTATATTTATAGCACGTGCAATTATACAAAAATTAATTTTATATATTATATTTTTTTAATTTTGTTCTGTGTACAAATATAAATGATAACGTAAGTAAACGATAAATAATTAATAATATCAAGTAAAAAAATATGATTTTTTTTATGTTGTTTGAACAAAAATAAGTATTATAGATTCATAAATATGTACATACATATTATATTAGACAGACGGCAGTAAATCAATGATCATTCTTTCAGATCATTCTTTCAGATCATTCTCTTCATTCGTGTAAAGGGCCAAATACACTATGCTACTATGCACACGCATGCATGCACAATTTATTGTATAAATGCAAAAACATGCTGTCTTCACACACTACGCATGCATATTGAACAACCATCATTTTTCATTAGTTTGTCAAAGTAGAAGGATAGAAACAGCCTGTGCTATAATTTTAATTGTAATGTCAATTAAAAAGAAAAAAAATAAACAAAAAAGGCAAAAAAGAATATGAATGAAAGAGTAATTTAAAAAACGAGGAAAACTTTGACATTTAAAGTTATTAAAAGAGTTGGGAATGACATCTACACCTGATTTTACCAATTTTTTGCTTCATTCATCCACTTTGAAAGTATTTAAAAAATAAGTATTCTACATTCAATGCAGTGACTTCAACTTCGACTTTGATTTAATGGATATGTATTAGCTTTAACATGGATATGTATTAACTTTTACATGTTAAGCATGCTGTCAAGTCAAAAGTCGAAGTTCAAGTTGAAGTCACTGCATTGAATGTAGAAGCCGCATAATATTCGACATACACTACACATGCATGCATAAACAAAAATAAATCAAAAATTTTTGAAATCACACAATTAGCATGTGCAATGCACAATCATTTAGTCAACATTATACACTGTCAGTCAGGATGCGCAATCACATGCATGCATGTATAGTCTATGGGTCCTTTAAATTATCATTCAAAAAATATTAATACACCACATTGTTTCAGTGATTATTCTGGATGTCAGATATTTTTAATTTTTATTGTCAATTTTAATTTTTCAAAAATTTTACTCCACCGAAAATTTCCAATTCATCATTTCCGCATGCGTCGCTGAATGAAGTTCCTGAAACCTCATTAGAACTCACTTAAATTAAGATAGAATGAAGATGTCAAAATGATCATTGTAACCTAATATATATGGAGTGATAGACGACAAATGATTCAAGACAAATGCAACACTATTAGAATATGTAAGGAATATGGTCTTCAGATAAATCTGCGAAAGTCAAAATTCATGGTTCAAGTGAAATACTGTCTAGAATTGAAATTGCAAGGAAAAAGTTAACAGGAAAGTAAAGTAGAGATGAATCTAAATTTAAAAAAGCGTTTACTAAAGTGCTATATATGGCCTACACTTTTATATAGAGCAGAATCCTGGACTATTAACAAAAGAGAACTTGATAAAGTCAATGTTTTGAATTATGGATTTACAGGAGGATTCTCAAAATTAAATGGTGTGACAAAATTAGCAATAAGATAGTTTTGAGCAGAATGCAAACTATAAGTGAACTGATTAATATGATAAAAGTTATCGAGATATCTGCTATCTTGTTCATCACATATCTCCGAAGCTACTTAACCGATTTCAATGAAATTTGAAACATAGATACTTTGATAGGAAATGTAGTGCTTAACGGAGAGCTTTTTTTAAAAAAATGTCCTTGTTTCTTTTTTACAGGGTGCAAATTTGTCAAAATTGTGATTTTTCGGCTTCCAAATGTACCTCGTACAGGTTACTGATTGACCAATTTCTTTGAAATTTTGAATATAGGTAGCCTGAAGGATATTGATTGTGATGCTTGAATAGAGCACATTTTTGAATTTAGGCCCTGAAATTTAGTTATAGTTCTAAAAAAGGAGAGAATTTTTTTTTTTGAAAAATCGTTCAACTTTGACTCCTGTTTTCATACATTAAATCTTCATATTTGTATATGATTTTTGTATTAAAATAAAGTTTGGACTTTTCTGATGTTTTTACAAAAAAAATTATAAAATTCTTTGTTATATTTCCATTTTTATTAACAAAATAAAATTATGTTCTTTTTCATCAAAATCTTCAAAAATCCATTTTTATTAGCGCCTAAAAGTTATGCAAAGGCATTTTTTAAAAATTTTATATGTAAAATTTTTCAAAATCGAAACACAACAGAATCGAAAATCGAGTCATATTACAAGGGAAACTATAGTAGGCAAGAAAAATAAAGAAGAACTTATTGTATTAAAAATCAACTGATGAGAGTTGCTGAGGACAAAGTCTTAGTTGAAAACATGATTTCCAATCTCCATAGAGGAGGGGAATTTTAAGAAGAAGAATACGACAAATGATTCAAGACAATTGGAACACTATTACTATTAGAGTGTTCCAATTATCTTGTAAATGATTGATCATTCGCAAAGAATTATCATTGATTTGGTTAGTGCCGTATGTCTCTCATATAACGTTTATATATAAAAGTTAACTAAATACATATGTAAGATAAAATGTTTAAATAAATAAATATGATATACTTAGATACATATTCATATACGTAATTAGAAAATTAATATGACTTTTATATTGTACATTTTAAATAGTCAAACAAAATGATATACTTAAGAGTATACATATATACTTAATGATTTATGAACTTCACACGAATTCTATGTATACGTTATTCGCGATTAATACAAACATATGTTTACATATTATATCACATTATCATTTTTTTTTATTGCACTCTACCTATATGTACATTGATATTATATGACTATTGTTGTATGTTATATATATATATATTAACTCTATATATTTATACAAGTATGTACACATAAAGAAAATTTAAATCATTTCAAAACAACAGTAGTAAAATAAGTAGTATATAAATATTGTGTATAGTTAATAAAAATTTTATAATCTTTCATAAAATGAAAATTTATATAGTATATAATATTTAATGAATTTATATACTATATGATGTATGTAATTGTAAATATGTAAGTACATTATAGAAATTCGAATAAAATAAACAAATAATAAACAACAACAATAAAATACTTACATATATAAATAATTGTATTCGCGTAAATAAATAAATATAATAATAATCGCGCACTGATTATAAATTTATTTATTATATTTGTTTACAATCTGAGTAATATAAGATTTGTAAATATTAATATGTATTTGTATAATCACTTCAATAATTTAATGCTATAAATAATGTACACAGCTCTGGATATGTACATACATTTATTTACACAAATATAACATTTGCACATATTTATGCATGTTAGCATGTTATATAAGTAGGTATGTGTAATGTTTTTAATTGTAATTGTAATAATTAAATGTAATTGGGTAACGTATACATACGTTCATGTGTATATATATACAAACATTTAAAAACATAATACATAATTATCACAGTGTAAAGCAACAAAACGTTTTAATTAATTATATCAATGAATTTCTATTATCTCATAAAAATATTATTTTTATCAAACACGTTAACTGCGGTACATGTCCCCGGGGAAACGTATAAGTAACACATTGGGCCCTATTATGAGTGTCGATAATATCGTCTTGTCATCGACTATCGCCTCGACTCGACAAATTTTGTATTATGAGTGTCGATTTGAGGCGAGAATATCGACATATTAAGTCGATCAGCTAAAACTAATCGACAGGCATATAGTATAGTCTATGGTGATTTGACATTTTATGTATGCTTTGTATATAATATAAGGTGTATTTAATTATTCTGCTCAATTTATTTAAGTTTTATTTAATTAATTAAAGAAAAATTACCAAAAATGGTGTTTGAGCTGTTTGAAAAAAAAAACATGAAAGCATTTCTCAATGATCTTCTTTTATGCAAAAAAAATCATTATTAAATTAATATGTTTTATATGTATTTTCTCACTTAGCTACAAATTATTTAAATTAATCAAATATTTATTAAAAATTACAAAAATTAATTAAATATTTATTCAAAATTGAAAAAAACAAAATGAATTATAAATTTTTGTATCGAAATATTTGACAATTTTTATAGTAATTACATGGTAAAACTGAATGAAAATAAAATTTGATATGGCAATATCTTACTGTCGAGGCGACCGATTTACATAATACAAAATTTACATCGTCTCGTCTCGTCTTAATTTTGTCGATAGTCGATAGTATCGACACTCATAATAGGGACCATTGTCTAGACTGCGGAAATGGTTTTTCCAATTTCTCCCTGAATTTTGCGAAATCCGCGTAAAATCTGTATTTTTGGGTCCTTTTTCACATTAAGGCCACCATTTGAAATGGTTTTGAAAGCATGAGAAAATAATCATGGTTTTAAACTACATGTCCCTGGGGACATGCACCTGCATAGAATGAATAATTTATAGTTTTTATGCAGTACATGTACCCGGGGACCATGTAAAAATTTGATTGCTAATGACAGTTGAAACTGTGCATTTATCAAGTTATTTTAACTAGTTCTTGACTCGATTTCCGTCAATTTGTCTAGAAATAACGTAATTCTTTTTTTTTTCTTTATTTTTAAAAGTTTCTTAGTCTTGCAATATGGGTATGGTACCAAATCCTACCATACATTCTTATTGTTCCAAAGGCAGTTCTTACATGATTAATGACAGTTTCTTGTTATTTCTAAAATTTTTACACGTTTGTATTTTATAATAACACAGATAAGTATCAGATGTTTCTCTGCATATATTCAAATATGTAACAAAATCAAATTCATATGGACGTTCTGGAAAATCCAGATTCGAGTCTTGGATACATCTCAATTCAAAATGTACGTTAATATTCGATTGTTCTTGCATTCGATAAAAGTTTTAAAATATGGTTCATAAAATTATCTGTGGTAATAATAAAACTGCTGATACAACAGTAACATTGTATAAAATTGAGTATACAGTTTCACTATTACATGATAATTTTCAGAAATATGTTAATTAAGGAAAAATACTTATATGTAATTGACAAACTCATGGTACCTTCAGAGGCATTTTGAATTTTTGGCAATATATTCCGAATACTAAAGTCATAAATACTCGTATGCTGTGAAGCTTTACAAGATATGTGCTGGAAAAATATATGCATACAAAATAAATAATGTTGAAATTTGTTCTGGCAAAGAAAATACAAATTTTTCCAGAAAGAATAGGGGTAGATTTAATTCCTGTCAAAGTCAGTAACAGTTTGAACTTTTTCGTATTCAATTCTCAAAAAATAATTGTGCCTAAACAAAACATAGAGAGAAAAAAAATAAAAATTAGTAAGATGTAACATGCATGTCCTCGCGGAGGGGACTTGCATCGCACAGAGAGAATCAAAAATTACATGTCCCCGGAGACATATACCGCAGTTTTAAACGTGTTAAAATTAAAAATTAACTATCTGCAATACATATACGACCACTTTTTCACATATTTATGTATGTAAGTAGTAAGTATGTACATACCTTGACCTGATGTTAAACGAAAATCTCCACTTGATGAAAATGATGATGGCTCCTGTTGTGGTTGTTGTGACTGTTGCTGTTGTTGGGTTATATTATTTTGAATTATATTCGTGGCTGACGGTATATTTGTCATTGTTAAATTCGATAAAATATTTGTTAGATTTTTTCCAATAATTTCATTATTAACATTTACAGTATTATTTGTAATATCATTTTCAGAAATTTCAAGTTGTGGTAGAACTGGTGATGTCCATGCAAGACCAGTACCAGCTGATACAGCTCCAATACAAACTATATACGTAAAATTAAAAAAAAATAACAATGATTAATTTTTTATAATATGTAGTTTTTTTTTAAAAATGTTCCTGATTAAAGATTAAAGTACCTTCACATTATTATAACAAAACGATAAAATTTATATAGATAAATTGAAGAGAAAATATAATCGTTTTTGTCTTTACATTTTTATCAAATTGATGCTAAAGAATATACTATACAGACAAAGTGTAACTAGCGCAACACATAACGGATAAAATGAATGAAAATGAACATTTTTTTCTAACATTTTATCAGTTCGGGCATGTGGTCTACTTTAGCATTCAAGTTAAAAATACCGGTAAAACGGGGTGAGTTCAGCTCTAAGTAATTTTATTTCGTGGCTTTGTGCCTGTAAGTTTTTTTTTTATTCGAATAGTATATAATTTACTGGAAATATATACAATTTTAGAGGCCCTTTTACTTACAGAAAATTTTGTTCGCTTGGGCCAAAGTAACCGTGGGGTTGGGGTGACTTTGTACCATTGTGAGTTTTTCACTATTATTTAAGATTAGGATTCGAGATATCTGCTATATTGTGCATTACATAGCTCCGTAGTTACTTAACCGACTTCAATGACATTTGAAACATAGATATTTGGTAAGATTTGTGGTCCTTGAATGGAACATTTTTTTTAAAAATGTCCTTGTTTCCTTTTTACAGAGTGTCAAAGTTGTCAAAATTGCAATTTTTCAGCTTCTAAATACACCTCGTACAGCAAACACTGATTGACCAATTTCTTTGAAATTTTGAATATAGGTAGCCTGAAGGATATGGTGGTGCTTGAATAGAGCACATTTTTGATTTTAGGTCCTGAAATTAAGTTATAGTTCTTAAGAAAGGAGAGAAAGGAGAAAGGAGGCATTTTTTAAAATTTTTGTATTTAAATTCTTTGTTGTTGTTTTCAAAATTTTCCAAAGTCGAATCCTGCTCTTAATAGCAAACATTTCAAATGGACATTCTAACACCTTAAATTTTCAGTGCACTCTATTACCTTCAAATTTATTCCATTGGTTGGTTGTGTCTTAGTAAAAACAAGAAAGAAAAAAGTACAACGAATATAGTACTAAATGCAAAACTGAAAAATTTGCAACAGACTAGAGCATATTTTAAATGGTACAATATTTTTTTTGAGTTGCGCCAAAGACTCCTATTGAATGGGCCAATCTAACCCCGTTTTAATATGTAATTCAAGTATCGAATATAAAGTAAAAATGATTGTCAAACCACAAAATATTGTTATACATATTTCAAAAAGAATTTACTTATGTAGTTATGTTATAGTCACACACTTTATTTTCAATAATGTAAAACGATAATATGGAGATTGGAGACTTTCGGTGCGATTCTGGATAAGAGATCTCTTATTTCTCTTATTCCTCTTATCGTTTTTAGTGCAAATTACATACTTTTAGGAGTTAAATTAATTTAGATAAGAGATGTGATCAGCTGATCTCTTAACTTCAGTGGTGAATTTTTTAATGAATTTCGACATTCTGCTTTTGAACGTTTCTAACCGAAAAAGTCTTTTTTAGCGGACAAAAATCTCTAAACTTTAGAGGTCATCGATGAGGACCTCTTATATCTCTTATTTATTTTATTTATATTGTTGATATTCAAATATTGTATTCGTGTCGTGCATATTGTAAGTAATTTGATAATAATAATAATAGAATTGTATTAATATAATAATAATAATAATAATAATAATAATAATAATAATAATAATAAAATAATAATAAAAATTGTAATATAAAAATGAAAATTGTAATAATTACTAATAGCAAAGATGATAATACAGTGTAACTACATTATCTTTGTATATAACAAGTAGTACATTGAATAAGGTGGGTTTAAAACCTATGGTAAATCTTTTGTCATTTTATGAGGTGAATCTCTTATCCAGAATACCGATTCCTCTTAAAAAATATATTTCACCAAAACTTTAGAGAAATAAGAAGAATAAGAGATCTCTTATCCAGAATCGCACCATTTATCTTTTTCATAATAGTGTAAGGGTACTTTTATATGTATAGTTAATAAAGACACCATAGCATTGGGTGTAAATAACTGGATACAGACAACGCAAAACAGAGAAGAGTGGAGGTGAACTTTGCAGGAGGACAAGACTCAACAAACAAAAAGAAGACTCTTATAGAAATCGCTGCGAAAATTAAAATTGAAAGAGAAATTTTTAATTAAAGAAAAAAAATATGTGAATACTTACTGACTAAAGCGGCAACATATTGCATTTTTGTTGATGTTCGACTAGTGCCTTCTTGTAATGGATCATACAGCATTGGATTCCGTGATAATGGATCATTATCTTCATTGCTAACCGTCTGTAAAAATTATATTTAAAAAATGTAATATACTTAAATAAAAATGAGTAATTTTACAGAATAAATAATTCATTTAAAAAAATATGTACATATAGTAAAAGATAATATTTTTTTTTATATAAGAATATATAAAAATAAGTTCATTTGCGTCCATTTATTACGACTTATATACAGTTCATTAATAATGCGAAAAATTAATTTCTATTTTAGTAGATTCTACATTTAAGATGTTACATTCAAATTATAATGCACACTAAAAGTGAAAGAAATTTTAAAAAACATAAATGACATGACAGATATGCCTTGATTGAATTTTTACACTTTGAAAATTTTTAATATGAAATAAATGAAATTTCAGTTATAATATTTTTAAGATGATACTTTACTTTGGGCTAAAGAATATCCTTTACTTACACCATTTGAATTTTTGTATACGTTTTTATTTGTTTGAAAATAAAAGAAAGCTTTCAATAGTTCATATAAATTTTCACAAATAAATTTTATAATATTTTACCAACCGTATATTATTATTAGCATTTTTGAAACTTTCTTTTATTGTTTTTAGAATAGTTATAAGAAATTATATGTATACATTATACGGGGGTAGGTCAAAAATTTTTGCGGATTGATATATGTTTTTGAGACTTTCCCGAATCTGTTTTATATTCCCGATAGATTGGACCCTTAAAGGTACATACTTATATAAACAAAAAAAAGTTTGAGATTAATATGTTATCTAGTAATTTTGTGACAGCTGTAAGTAAGGAAAGTGATCTTGTAGGAAAGTCAGAATGTACTCTTACTGCACAATAATGCCCCACCACACAGATCGTCAACTGCGATGACTGCCATACAGAAGTGCGGCTTCAATTAGTCATCCGCCTACAGCCCAGACCTCGCACCTAACGATTATTATTTATTTCCAAAATTAAAAAAGGAGCTTTAGTGGAAAGCACTTTGCATATACATTGAAGAACTGAAGGTAGCCATAAATGAGTACTTTGACTGTCAAAATCAAAGTTTCTTTTTTTGAGCATTAGAATTACTTTCAGAGCGTTGTAAAAAATGCATTAGTAATAAAGGTGATTATATTAAAAGATAAATCTAATAAGTTTCATGTATCCCTACAAAAGTATATACCATTCCGCAAAAACATTTTTGACCTGCCCTCGTAAATCACATATATACCATCATGCGTATATACGCATCTAAATGTACATACATATACATAATGTACATACCTACATTATTTAAATGAATACAATGAGAGAATAATATCAATTTATATGGAACTATATTATATGACAGACAGATGTCAGCAAATTAATGATAATTCGTTGCTAATGATCATTCATTTGCAATCTGTCACACTAAATTAAGTTAAAATAATGATAATTAAATCTTCATTCTAACTTCATTTAAGCATTTAAGTGAGTTATAATGAAGTTTGAAGAATTTGAACATTTCCAGGAGTAAAAAAAATGATCGTAAAAGCCACCATGACATACAGATTATAATAATTTAAGATTGACGGTAAAAACTAAAATTGACAAAAAAAAATGAAAAACACTTATATGCCAGCCAAAATGATCGTTGAAAATTTGAAATAGTGTCTTCTATCAGCGGATTTTTGAATGATCGTTGACACGAATGAATACTGAATGAATGATTATTGATTTACTACCGTCTGTCTACTATATTAATAAACACTTTCTTTAAGTTTTAGGTCTAGTACGCTGATAGACGCTGATAAACTTGAATTCAGATCTTTATATAAAAACAATGGGTGCGTTCAGTTCCAAGCAGCGATGTAAAATATTCCATCGCTGCAATAATTTCTCTTACTGAACGGCTTCGCTGCATAATCGCTACTTTGCAGCGATGTAAATATTTTGCAGCTGAAAAAAAGTTCGCTTTAAAAGTCATCGTAAATAAATTTTGACATATTTTAATTGAACAACAACAGACAAAGCCAACTATCAACTGTTTGCAGCGGGTTTTTCCGCTGTAAACAGTTGAGTAAATTGTATACAGCGATTATCTAAACATCGCTGCATTTTCATCGCTGACTTGCATCGCTGCATTGAACTGAACGCACCCAATATAAAAAATGTGGTCTGAATTCAGACACATTCATAGAATGAAATTTTTCAGGTTTATAAGTATGCACACTTCTGCCTGAAAACATACCTAAAAAGTATAAAAAAACGTTGGTTCTTCCATTGAATAATAGATGTCGTTCTTTGTTTATGAAGACTTTTTGTTATATTTTTCAGGCACAAATTAAGTAAAATTTTATTTTTTTTTCGAACCGAATTTTTGACAATACGATATGTAGACAAAAATTTGAATCAATTTATCATCGAAAAATTTAAATTAATCACTATACCCACGAAAAATATTGATCAATATCATGATACAAAGACTATAAGGTAACTTACGTATGAAACTGTGACATCATCACGTATCAATACAATACCAAAACACGTTTTGTCTCTTAATGATAATTATTCAAAAATCTGTTTAATTTTCAAAACTAGCCATGTCCCATACATATGAGCACACGAACACTTTTTCACTGAAAGTTTTTTACAATTATCTCAAAACGACTTAGAGTGGACATGGCAAGTTTTTGCTTCCATACCCCTCATATAGTCTTTGTATCATGGATAAATATATGACAAATGTCTCTATAGTCTACATGAACATATGATTCAAATTTACACAGTCTATAGAAAAATTTTCTCCACGACCAAATTCGAATAAAATATTTTTCGAATCTGAATTCAAGTCAATCAGCGTACTAGACTTTACATTTTAATTTTTCAATTTTATACAAACAATTCTGTGGTCAAAAGCGATAACCGCTTAAGTCGACATAAGACAAAAATAAGTTATGAGTTCTACTGCATTCTCCGCATCAAGCTCTATGTGCGCACAAAATTTGGTTTTCCTATGACTTTTGTGGCCAAAGTTATTACCTAAAAACATTATCGCTTATGTCGAATAGTTCGTGACTTACATATGCAATGACCGCCTAAATCAATATAATAATATTGGAGAGATATTTTATGTTTAAGACCTGGTACTCAGTTCCCGTGAAATTTTTCGCTTGCAATTGCATATATAATTCTACAAGCTAAAAATTGTGGAAGGAAATGTGTGTAGAGTACATAGAGTTTTGAAATTTTTTGAAAAAAAAATCGCGGAGGCTATGAAATTAAATTAAGTAAAAATAAATAAATAAATATTTATTAGTCAAAATATATGACTTGTCAATATTTCGCTTGCCTTTTATATGTTCGACCATATAAAATGATTGTGAAAAATGAGTTCCACAACTCTCCACTATTAAGTTCCACCGTAAAAATTTAGTTTGGAAGTGAGTACCAGTAAGCGAAATTTGAAACTAAAAATTTAGCTAACAATTTAGCGACATTTTTTTACATAGGTTTTATATGGAGACAAATTTAGCTTTCGATGTGAGTACCGGCCCTAAAAATACAGGCTTATTTAAACTTAAGTTATTATTGCACAATATATTTGGAAACAGCTTCTCAAAATTGTAAGGTTTATCATAACAGCCTATCTCGAGTTAAGTGTTTTTGGAATGTAAAAGTTTTTCAGCGAACTTTACAATAATAAATTAAATCAATATAAATCTAGGAAAGTAAAAATAGATTTTTGCAATAAACGCCTAACTCAACATAAGTAACAAAAATGTAAAATTACAAATTTGCATAAGTATTAATTATTTTTGTTCTAGAACACACTCAATTTTAAATAATTTCAATTTTTAATTGTATAGTTATCAAAAAATTTTTCTCATTATAGTCTTCCAATCAACACGAAATTATTGTTTTTTAACCATCAAATTTGTGTAAAAAATATGTTCGAATTTTTAAACCCTGTTTACTCAAAACCACAATTTTAGACTTAAGCGGTTATCGCATATGGATGACCACAGAATTTTTTTTGATTTTATTTTAATTCTAAATATGTATGCGCATTATTATTATGGATATGTATATGTATATGTAGAATTCATTCAATTCTACATTACGTACATTCATACATATGAATATGTATGTATGTATCTGCATATTATATATTATAAACGTTTTATGAATCAACTTCTGATTCTTGCATAGTTTTGAAAAAAAAAAAAAAATCAAATACCTAAAAGTAGAATCATATGTTAATATACCAACAAAAAAAATATTTTTAGCGCCAAAATGTATTTGTTCTAAAATTTGCATTATATACGTACATATACATACATATGTGAGTATGAGTATAAATAATGTAATAATGTATTATTAAGTACATATATGCATATAAATGTAAACATTATTATATTTAGATTTGTTTACACTGACATTATTATAATATGTAATCTAGGTGCCATAAAATTGTAAATAAGATAATAATATATAAGGCAGTCGCAAGAAAACAATTTATAAAATGAACAAGAACAAAAAAAAAGAGGATCATCTTAAAGATTGTATAGTTGTAAACTGTAAACGTGTATGGGCCATGGAGGCATGTATTTAATATGTACATAATATGAATCTAGCATTTTCATTATATAAAAATTAAAATCAAATAAAGTTCGAATTTAAAAGTGTAGATATATGCGTCGTTGTTTTTTTTTTTTCTTCAATTTATAAAAATAACTTTTTAATATTTTTGTTGTTGCAGTTTTTATTTTTTGTTTATTTTTTGTATAACAACATCTAAGTATGTATGCATATCATGTGTTTTTTTCTTTTCATTTCAATTTAATATTTCTATTTGATTTTATAGTATGCATTCTTATACCTACATATTTCTATCTCATTTTTTGTAGTATGTACCAGCGTGTGTATGTGTGGGTTTGTGTTTGTGTATGTATGATTTTTTGACTAATAATAATAATGAATTTATTGAAAATATAATAATTTTTAATTAATTTTTGATTTTTTTTTTTTTTTTTTTTGAACAAACATTATAGGGGAAACTTCCGAATTGGTGCCGCCAGATTTTGAAACGAGACCTTCCGATAATGATACTTTGGAATGTCCTCTTTAACGTGATATAATGTCTGATAAAAAGTGATTTTTAAAAAACACGAAATTTTGAATTTAAGTCCTTATATCTCAAGAGCCGCTAATCCAATCAAAGTGAAATAAACTGTGACAAATAGAGCAGGAAGTTCTCTTTCAAATGGTTTATCAATTAATCCGATCCAAGATCCTGATATGGAGAAATAACGGATTTCGTTAAACCCGCCATTTTGACCAAAAATTTTTAAGGGCAGTTTGCGTCCCCTAGATGAATTTGCGCCAATAGAGACATACATATACCACGTTAAAGAGGACATTCCAAAGTATCATTATCGGAAGGTCTCGTTTCAAAATCTGGCGGCACCAATTCGGAAGTTTAGCCACATTATATGTATAACACATAACACGCAATCAAAACACTCCAAAAAAAACAAATACTTAATAGAACGTAAAAAAAATCTGTCATGTACACATGTACGAGTAAGTATTATTACCTGCCACCACCTAGCCATAGCTTTAACAACTCTATCCGTATCCATCTCCGTTTTTAAGGCTGTTTTTTTTTTTAGTATTTGTTTGATATTTTAAATGATCGTTACGTAAGTAATTAACTATGCAACAATCAATAAAAAATCTTTATTTAAAACTCTATATATACGGGGTCGGGGTCGGTCGTCAGCCTTTATTTTATAATAATTATAATCGGAAATATAATTATATATTATATAAAGTACTTTTTTAAATTTTATATTTTATTGAAATAAAATTGAAATTGAAAACAAAAACAAAAAATCTTATTTTGAAGAACAAGAAAAACAAAAATTAATCAATTTCCGATAGGATATTGAACTTTTAAATTTATATTTTTATGTTTTTTTGTTTTTATTTATTTATTTACTGTGAAATATTTATTATATGATATTTATAACAACTCATTAATTTTGTAAAAGTATATACTCTGTATGTATTAATATCGTAATACATACAAGTAAACATACACAGTATACGCAATGTGTAAATTATAGATTATATCACACTTCACTTATTTTTGAAAAAAAAAAAACTTTTTTGAATGAAATTTTTTCAAACATATATAACACATTTGATAAATGTACTATTTATAGTCCACTATAATAATAGTACATAATATGTACATAATGTACTATGTACTTTTAAATTATTGTATATCAATATTTCGGTATATCTAAATATACTTATTTCTTATTGTATATTTTCTAAGCAGACGTTAATTTTATAAAATTTAAAAATCATCCGATTTACAATTTATTGTGATAACTTTCGAATTTATATAATTAAAAAATATGAAAAGAAAATTACACTGTATCTATACTGTAATATATGTACAAATACTATGTTGCGAACGACTATGTTGTATACGGACCACGAGTATAGAATCTATGCGTTATATTCTCATGATAATGGATATTATTTTTTTTTTTTATAAAATTTATTATAAATATTTATAAAAAGAATAATTATGTATATATGTATATAGTATAAGTTCGTTATAATAGAATAGTAGATTTATTATTATTAATGATCGATACAAAAATCACACGAAGACTGTGATTAAAGAAAAGTTAATATTTCTTTATAGTCTTATTATATGTTAATAAAAATAAAAATAAAAATAAGACAAAAAAAAAAAATAAATAAATTTTTAAATAAAATAGAAACAAAAATGTATCTTATATGTGTATATAATTTTGTGTACATATACTTTGTATTCTGTATACAAATGTATCTATGTTTGTGTGTGTATGTGTATTTGTTTACATGTGTAATTTTAATGAAATATATGTGTACATAGTTCATATACCAACAATTAACTTAAAGAGAAGAATGATGATGGTGATTCGAATGTACTTTGTGCTTTCTGTATATAGTGTTCTATATTATGTACAATTTTTTGTTCTATTTCTATTTTATATTGCATACATTATATTAATAAGAAGGGTATTCACTTAAATACAGTAAAAAGTATTTAAATCGAGTAAAAATTGTTTGTATTCTTATACACGATTCACACGATTTTATAAAATTTTTTATATTAAAAATTTTTTTACGTGAATCAAGTAAATTTAACTTCCTTTTCAAATTAGTCATGTAATTCATTTAAGACTTAGACAGACATCTAGTATAAACGTGGTATCGATACCATAGTATTGGCTATACTACATGTCTGTCATCCTATACTAGCTTTATACCAGGAAAACAAGCTGATATAAACGTGGTATTGAAACCAGCATAATTTGTCTAGTATGAATCTAGTATTCATAAAATTTACTGAACGTATCGCCATTTTAATGCTGCGGAAATTATAGAAATTAGTTTTTACATTAGTTTTAACATCCAGTTGAAAGTAATTAGTATGCATTAAGTTGAAAATAATGTAATGTACATATAAATTTTCTATATGACACCACAACAAAATTCACAAAATAATGTCAAATGATACTAGGTTTTTACTAGATTACATGTCTATCACCATGCTAGTATTGTTCATACCATGGTATCGATACTAGATGTCTGTCTAGAGCTTTGTACAAAGTACTATAATGGCTATGTTTGGAAATGACATTTGCAAGCAGATTGCATTTGCAGTTTGTTTAGTATAATGCAGATAACAAGTATTATTATATTACGAGTTTACTACATCGTCAAATAAATCAGTCAATAAGTTTGACAATAATCAATTTTTTGACGATCATTTGATATTTCCAAACAGGGCTAATATTTTGCTGGTAACCAGGTCAGACCATCGACCAAGGAGTAGTGTGAAGTGCAATTTAATGACTGATCTATGGAAATGATGTATCCCACTTTTCCTTCTTCCCCTTCATCTTACCTTCTCAAAGTGATGCTGTTAACTCTTGCTGGAGACAGGATTATCAACAGCTGAAGAAACTAAGGGAACTAAGAAACTAAGGTTGACCCTCCCGGTTGGGGGTGAGAGTGAGGCCGACAACCTCACCTCGTCAAATTAAGTTTTAATCATGGAAACTCAAAGAAAGCATCGAATTGGACGAATTACTGGAAATAGATCTCGTCAACGTTTTTAAGAAACTGGAGGAGGGTATCCAGGGGCAGAATCGAGTGGAGAAAGGCTCTTGAGCAAGGCTCTTGAGCAAGGCTCGAGTCCGAATTGGATTGTAGCCCCATAGGATGGATGGATAACATTTGCTGTCAATGTCGCTGTAAAATGACAGAAAATTTCAAATACTCTATATTGAATTAAGCAAGATGCGACATCCTGCTTTCACTTGTTTTCACTTAAAATCTATGTGTAAATTTACTGTAATATGAGTTTGTAATTAATTTTACTCGCGTTTAAGTGCATACCCTTATATACACAAACATCAAAAATATGGGTATTCACTTAAAGTAGTAAAAAACATTTAAACCGAGTGAAACGTGTAAATGAGTATATTCCACTCGGCCTTTTACTGCATTAAGTGAATACCCCGCAATATTTATTTATGTATACATGAATATGTATACGAATTTTTGATTTTATATGTTTTTATTATTATATTTAAATTTTTTTTTAATTAAGAATATTATATTTTTATTCAAAGTTTATGTGTACACAGTACAATATTCAAAATTGTACATCATCTTCATCATCATCAACAACAACGATAATATTGGCGACAAGATCGTCGTCAGTAAATTTTTATATTTAAATTAAATACGAGTATAAACAAAAAAAAAATAAAAATAATAAAACTAAAAGAAGAAAAGTAGCAAATTGTACACAAGTATGCGTGTAATTGTTAACGAACGTCACAGCATCACTTATAGTACAATTGGTTCTCGATTCGATTTAACTTCGCTCATGAAGGCCAAAAGGCTTGTGCTGTTCATGGTGTGGGGGAAAATGGAGCAAATTTACCAAACTTTACTCATTTCAAAAGAAACATTTTGTTTTTTTCTTTTTGATTCCTTATAATTTTTCTTTCCTCCTCATACAAATAAGCATGTAGTGTATACAGTGATAGAGAAGAGGACACATATTCACATCCTGATATAGAAAAGTTGCAAAGTATGAAGTATTTTTTTTTTTATATTTTTGAAAATTTCTGAACGTTACAATTTTTCCTTGCAATATTATGGTGCAAATAAACGCGTGTTTCGATTTCGTGCCTGTCATTGAGTTTTTCTTTTAGCTGTTTTCCTAGACGTTTTGCAGTTGCGTCGATAATACTTTCTTTTAAGATTGACCATAGTGTGTTGATATTTTCTCCTTTTCTTTGCCAGTTTGTGGATGTTATATTAGTTCTGATGTATAGGTCTAAATCTTACAATGAGCAAATACAGCTTCGAGGTTGTTAAAGAATTTGTATATCTTGGGTCCACCCTCCACCATAACTTCCTATAATGATGAAACGGCTGAAATCCAAAATAGAATAATAAAATCTAATAAGGTATGCTTTAGTTTTCTGCCAATAATTTAAAGTGGAAATCTTACAAGTTCAACGAAAAATATAATCTATAAAACGCTGCTAAGACCAATACTCAACTTCGGAGAGGAATGTTGGGTACTAAAAGAATCTGATGCCAACACCATGAGTCGCTTCGAGAGGAAAATATTGAGACAAATGTGTGGAGCAAGCAGAGTCAGCGCTACAGAATATAGAAGAAAAACAAATCAAGAACTATAAAGATCCAGACATTGTGACGCACACAAAAATTAGTAAACTGCGATGGCACAAGACCCAGAGGTAGACCTAGGAATAGATGGTGGGAGTCAGTGGCGGTGGATCTGAAGAAACTACAAGTACAAAATTCGAAAGAGGAGTCAAAGAACAGAGAAGCTGGGAGAGTCCTTGCCATGATGATGATGAGAATATAATAAAAATGTACAAATTCTTCCAATTCTATTTTGAATATTCGGATTTTGATTTAACGTCAATGACTGATCAGATTTTGGTCACTGTAAATCGAGAATCTACTGTATATATCTTTTTGTTTTTATACTGATGCTTTTTATGAAGAATTTTTTTTAAAGTTCATTGCTATAGAGCTTATAGAGAATATATACATACTCTATACTATGTATCTATAGAATAGAGAATATCTATACTCTATTCTACTATTTACTATATAAACGTTTAAGAAAAAGTGTATATACATATTTTTAAATTTATGAAAAATATTAAATTAAAAATTTGATAAAAAAAAAGTTTCTTATAAAAGTCAAAAATGTATCTTAGGTACTTATATACATGTGTATGCAGTACAAATTATTATCATCTTATATGATGATGGCATATTCAAAAATTTGTTGTAATCATTTCTAGATATTAAAATAGAAAGTGTGATTTATGTTTTCTTTTCTTTTTTTCGCTTTTGTTTTTTTGTATAGATATTTCCTAATTGAATAAAGTTGAATCACCCATATAAATGTACATACATATACACAATACACGTATACATTTTTAAATTGTAAATTATAATGAATTGAAAATTTAACGTGATACACTTTTGTTTATATTGTCAGTTTCATATATCAATTCATAGAAAATTCGGATCCAATTTTTTTTTATATACATAAGTATATAGATGGTACTTACAGATACACATACTCTCATATGCGCATTTATGTACATACATAAAATAAAAAATAAAATAATTGAATATTATTTTGATCGCGCATTTAGATCAATGTCGCCACCAAAAACTAAAATTCAAAATGCATTCATACATCATTTACATACTTATGTGCAAACACTCACGTCTATGTATATACGTGGGTGGATTGATAAGTCCAATAAAAATGAAATAAAGAGTTATTTTTTTTTCGAATGGATGTCATTTATTTTTCAAAGTAATCTCCTTTTAGAGCTGTACACTTGGTTAGACGATGCTGGAATTTTTTGATCCCCTCTTTGTAGTAATATTTTCCAATGCCCTCAAAATATGTCTTAGTTTCGGAGATAACCTCTAAATCAGTTGCAAATCTTAATCCCCCAAGCTATTTGTTGCATGTTTGGAAACAGAAAGGAAGAAATCACTAGGAACCAATTCAGGAGAATATGGTAGATGGCGAAGCATTTCGTAGAGTAACTTCACCAGCTTGGCCATTGCAATGGAAAGGACGCTCTTTCACGTTTTTGGTCAATTGTCATTAAACGCGGCACCCATCTTACCAAAAGCTTTTTCATATGCAAATGTTCATGCTGGAAATGTTGGAAACTCGTTTATAGGAGATGTTTAAAGTGTTTGGCTATCTCTCTCAATTTCACTCGTCGATCTCCCAATACGATAACATGGATTTTTTTGATCATTTCTGGAGTGGTTATCTCAATTGGACGTTCTGAACGAGTGCGTCTTCCGTGCTTGTTCTATCACAATGAAACTCAGTAAACCACTTGTGAATCACTTGAAAAGTGACGGAGAAATACTTGTCAAGAGAATTTTTCGTTTCCGTGATAGTTTTCTTGCGTAATAAGCAATGTTTTATCTAGACTCTAAATTCACTTTTTTTCCATTTTAACAACGAAAAAACGACTTGTCCGGTCTAAATGACTGCCAAAGCTGAAAGCAACACTAATTTAATTCAAATATCAGTATGAAATTTCGTGATTTCGTGTGTATATCTGTATATCTTCAAAATAATAACCTGTCCAAACATGTTATAAATAACTTGTATACTGTAGTGCTAGCTCTTCATTCATTTTTACTTGACTAATCAATCTGCCCTCGTATGTATATATAATACAATATAATACACACACATACGTATATTGAAAATAAAACAAAAATAAAGAAATAAAAATAAAATTGACAAAAAAAATATACTCGGATACAAATATTACACACCTCCTCTATTTAAATTTTTTTCTTGCGTCATTCAAGAAAACTGTGTCTATTGTACTTACGTATATACATATTACACATAAATTTCATATAATACATATGTTTCATATAATATTTACATATGTATGTATATGTGTATGTATTTATATATTTATTTAAATTTTTTACAAAATTCGTTGAGTAAAACAAATTTGCCAAATTAAATATTCTATATGCCTTTATAAAAACATTTTTTTTTTCATTTCTAAGAAGACACATACATATTTGTGTTTTTTACGTAAATTAGAAATCAAAAATTATACATAATATACTGAAAAACAATAACGAAAAGAGAGAAATAAAAATAAAACAGAATAAAACTAGAAAAAGAAAATTTTAATTTTTTTGCAATATTTATGTATGATATGTACATACATATTTATTTTTTCAAGTTGCGATCTCGTGATCGTGATCAAGCAAGCAAAAATAGAAAAAAAAAGGGACAAGCATTATAGCTTTTCGTTTTGATTGGCTAAGTTTAGCGGGTAAATACAAAATATTGTTGTATTTAAATTGTATAAAATATATAGTACATTAAAATGTAAATGATAATTATAATTGTATGTGATCTACATATAGTACATATAATCATATTATATACATATGTATATGTATATTGTGCATATTTATTGTAATGTGCATTTACTAGTGAATGTGTATACGAACTAGTGTATACGTTTGTTAAATAATAACGTTTAATTGATTTTACAAAACCATAAACACGTGTTTTCATCTGAAATGTTATGAGTTATTAATTTGTTGTCTACATGTTTACATTACATTTATTTTGCATCTTTTAAATTTTAATTTTTTTGTTTTTCGTTTACATATTTTAAAATTTTATAATTTTTCTTATAAATACGAGTTATGTACTAAACATATACATACAATATATGTACATATGTTCACATATAAATAGACATAATTAAAGAGTGTAATTCAAGTTCAAGACAATTTAATTATTATTATTATTATTTGTATAAAAAAGTTTTTTTTTTACAAATAAACACATACATATATACCCACGTAAATATGTATATATAACGGATCCATATGAAAAAGATGTTTTAATTAAATTCCAATATTACTATAGGTAATAGCAATGGTAATAGATTTAATAAGCTTGTGTAATGCATTTTTTTTTTCTGTTATTTGAATATTTTAATTTACCAACATTGTGCGTCTGCGTTTCAATAAAAGTTCATTATAAGCTTTGAAATATTGTAATAATTACTTACCGGTAAAAGTAAATAAGGATAGAGAAAATAGAATAATAATTGATAATGAACTCGTTAACTTGTATCGTCATAATAATGTTTGTTGATGTAAACTTATTAAAAATGTAAAAATACAAATTAAGATACTGTATGTGTATATGATACGTCTATCTACATATGTGTACGTATAATAGTGAGTTTCATATTTATATCGCCACTTTAAACAAAAATTTAAACATTTAAATTGGTGAGCAAAAAATAAATTATACTCAACTTAATTAATATTAAATGATCAATTCCTAAATATGTTTTTGTTTATATCGTAAAAATGAGGAGCTATTTTTCAAAAAGCGACATGTCACATTTATGTATGTGATTTGAAAAAAAAGTGAAAAAAACTGCTAACACACACTCAGAATTTACACACAACTTATGAGTAAATATAAATTGAAAAATACTAGTATTATATGTACTCTTATCTGTGATGCAAGTTATTTAGGATCATTTCCAGCAAACTAAGTATGTATAATTACATAGATTTGTGCACATGCTCTCCCTTAGCATAATTCTGTATAACTAACTCAAAATGGACCCACATATTGGACATGTCGCCTTTTGAAAAGTAGCTCCTCAAATGAAATTTTCGATTGTTTCATATAAATTATATGTAACACCACTTACTATACTTATAATGTAATTGTATATGATATTATTTTAATTCGTGGTGTGTGTGTGTGTGTGTGCAATAGTGAAGTGAGATTAAAATGAAATAAATGCAGATTAATTTAAAATTAGTTTTATGATTAATTTGTATTAAAAATAAGTAATTACTTTTCAAAAGGAAAACTGACATTAAAATTATGAAACAATTGAAAAAACCTCATTTTCTATATAAACAAAAAAAATATAAGTATACACATTGATAATTTTATGAGCTCTGTGCATAAACTTTTTTTTCACTAACGATTTTGCATATTGTTTTCCAATATTGATTGTATCTCTCTGAAATCAATAAATTGTTTGGAAACTTAAACATTTTTAGTGGCGTTATAAATATGAAACGTTCTATATGTGTTCAAATATTGATTGTGATGTGTGCCACAATCACATATAAGTACGAGTATGTAAATATATGCCTATAAATAATTGATACGAATGGAAAATGTAGGTATTTAACGATATAATTTTGTTGCCTCAATGTAAATGCATATCATAACTATCGTAAATAATTTTTTTTTTTATTTATATAAACTTGAAATAAGAGGAATAAGAGATATCTTAGCCAGAATCGCACCGTTAATTTATCTACATTTAAATTTTTATTTTAATTTTATTATAAATATTGCCATATTATGATTGGAAAAATTAAAAAAAAAAATAACTCTAATTCGAACAGGTATATGGGTTGTTTGTTGTTGTTTGTTTAGGGGGAGGTATGAACCTGAGCACTCAGACAAACGCCGTCTATTGTACTCGAAGTCCCCGTGCAGATTACCTGTAAGCAAATCTATAGCATTTCTTACCACCGTCGTAGGCACACCAATTACCGGTTCAAGGCCTATGAAACGCACCTCGGCGCTTTCTTTATTGATGCTATCGGCTGCCTCATTGCTCTCAAAACCCTTATGTCCTGGTATCCAAATGAGATCCACGGAGTTATGTCTTGCAACCTAATTCAACCGAGATCTGCATTCTAGAACAATTTTGGAATAGACGAGAAGGCTATTCAACGCCTTCAACGCAGCTTGACTATCGTATAAATGAACCTTCCTATTTTATAAATGAACATTCCTATACAATTTGACTATTGTATAAATGAATCTTCCCTTCCATAATCTCTCAATTGTACAATATGCCACTTTAAGAATAGCATATATCTCCGACTGAAAGACAGAGATATGCACTTCAAGTGGATACGCATGTCTAGAATCAGAAGATTCCAATCACCATGTATATGAGACCAAACTGTTAATTGATAATTATCATAATATTATTTTTCTTTTTGTGCCATAAATGGCTGGGAATAAATACAAAACTTCAATTAAAGGAAAAATTATTTTTGATTTTAAACACGGACTGTCACAAAAACAAATAAGTAAGAAATTTCACATACACAAGTCAACAATATCGAGAAAAATGAAAAAAAAAATTTAGAAACTGTGCACAAAGGTGCAGAGAAGTATTATTATATTCAAGAAAGAGAAAACTGACTGAAAGACAAAAAGGTTCTATACTAAAATTTATTAAAAAGGATCCTAAAATTACTGCGACACAAATTTTAAACGAATTAAATTTAGACGTAAGCTTAAATTAAAAGAAGAGCTATTGAACACGGACATAAAGCTTATAAGCCAGCAAATAAGCCTCTATTAACAAAACGACACATCACTGCAAGATTAAACTTTGCAAAGGAACAGAAAAATTAGACATTGAACAAGTGACAGACTGTTTTATTATATTTAAGTATTTTTATTTTATTATTTTTATTAATTTTTTTTTTTTATTACTGCAAATATAATATATTCAAATAAACAGTACTAGTTGCAAATGTTTTGAGCGCCACTGTATCTATATGTATATACAATACTTATGCAAATTATACATATACATATGCATATAAAATGTAAAATGTTTTGTTTATTTGTTATTATAAATTAAGCAATTATAAGTAACTATTTATTTTCCAGATGTCTCATATTAAAATTTTCAAATTTATAAACAATTATTGCTCAGATTAAAATAAACATCATGCATATCTACTTACATTATAAATTATTATCGTATAATAAAAAATTTAAATTTAAATTAAGAAATCGTTTATTTTTATCTCTTTTCAGTGCAGGCAGTATGTATATTTTATTAATTCAAAATTTTAACACATAACTCATATATAATTATGTATTTATATTATAAACGCAGATAAATAATTATATATGTTTATTCTAACAAAATCAAATTAGTTTTAAATTTATAATGATGTGATAATGGATGATTAAATTTTAATAAAATTTTTTTTTTACCTCAAATTCAAATTTTACATTTATTTTTTACAGTTTCTTCTTCATTAAATTGTTTTTAATTGATTTATTGAAATTTGAAACCTTGCGTAGAACAAGCTCACAACGGAAAACTAACATATCTAACATACAACATACAAAAGTCATTGGAAAATTATTGGAAAATTTTTAATTATTATTTTGCAGACTTTTAGGCGAATAAATTATTGTTGGTAAAACATTTTGTGATATCAATACCAAATAATGATATGAAAATGAAAATATGAACAAATATTTCAATTAAAAATAAATTCAAACAAAAATTTATTATTATTTTCAATTTCATGTTGAGACGTTAATTGGAATAAATTATTTGCAAAATTCATTCACTTTTCAATAGTTTTAATTTTAATTAACAATTAGTTACACAGCTGCTGTGTTCATTTCAATTTCAATTGCAGTAAAGACCATCACAACTATAACATATAACATAGAACCAATGATAGAACATGTTGCAGAGTTGTCTTTTTTGATTGTAGTTATACATATATACACACATATATACATATATACATATAAACATACTTCATCGTTTTATTTAGATATCATTTTGTAGCTTGTATGTTTTTACAATAGCTTTTTCATTATGTATGTATATAGCTATACAATTTTCGATAAGATTTTATTTGACATACATGCGAATATATTATTATTATTTTTAAATTTTCTTTATACAATATCAAAATGAAATTACTCAATTTTCTTTCATACATCTAGTAGATCTAGCAAATCTATTACATTTCTAATAATCTATAATCTATTGAAATGTGATGTCTCTTATAAAAATGTTTCAAAATTTATTTTTTTTATTCATTTTTTTGACATTTACGGAGGGGGCGTTTTTAAGTTCCCGGAATTGGGGGGTAACGAGACAAAATAAAAAATCCAAATTATTTTCCTGTCTTTGAATATATTAATTTTCAATTTCAATACATTTATCCCGACAGCTAAAGAGTGTAAAATCCTGGGCACATTTGAAAAAAAAATTATTAAGGAGAATTTTGGGAGCTATAAACAAGGAGATATTTGGAGAATAAGGACTAATGACGAGTTATATCAATTGTTTAACGACGTTGACATAGTGAGCTTCATTAATTGCAATAGACTGCGGTGGCTAGCCATCTTTGGAGAATGGACGAAGCTCGCATGGCCAAAAGAATTTTCCTTCACAAACCACAGGCAGAAAACTAGCAGTACGCCCAAGACTGAGATGATGGGCAAACGTGGAAGCAGATCTCAAAATACTGGGATGGAGTTGGTGTTGGAGGCAAAAAGCTTCTAAAAGGATGAGTGGAGGAGAAGTTTAACTGAGGCCAGGGCCCTGAATAGGCTGTAGCACCATAAAAGAAGAAGAAGAATACATTTCTTAGATCTTTTGATTTACTTATGAATGCCTTCAAAAAAAAGTATTTTATCTTTGTCCGCAAAATATGCCGAAACTGAGTCCTTTACTTCTTCATCGCTGGTAAATTTCTTCCCACGCAGTTCTTTTTTCAGTTTTGGGAACAAGTAATAATCGGTCGTAGCCATGTGTTGACTTTATAGGGTGGGTGACACAAAATATCGAAGCCTATCTTTGACAAGGCAGTCAGCGTAACATCACACTTGTGGACGGGAGCACTATATGCCATGCAAAAGTCGTTGACAGCAGTTTTGGAGTTGATTCAAGTTGTTTGATAGGCGATAATTCACAGACTAATGATAGTATTGTGGCAAAACTTGGTATTTGTTTGTACTAATAACGAGTCAGTCAACACATTACGACTTAAAGGATTTCCACCACTACTCTCTCACCCTGCCCCCTATAGTATATACAATTTTTAAAAACAACTAACAAATATTTACATATATTTTATTGAAAACTTTATTTTTTATTTTGTGTCTGTTATAATCTTAATATTTTTATCTTATCATATAATATTTTTGGTAATTTTATTTTTCATATTTTTTTTTTCTTTATTATTTTGATTGTACGCACATATTTTGATATATGTACGTTGTATGTACACATATTTTGATGTAAACAGTAAACTATAACATGTAATTCAAATTTACCATTGTATGTGAAGTAAAACAAAATAGGTCTCATAATGTCATAATACAAAAATATACTTACTATGTAACTTATTGTACAAATGTATGTTCGTATATGTACATGAATATATACATTGCAAACAACTTTAAAAAATTAAAAATTTATGAAATTTTATAGGTATATACACAGTGGTATACAGATACAGGTTAATTACAAAATTTATAATATAAACATTCACTTTGTAATACATGTAGTATGTAGTAATGCTTAAATACGTAATATGTCAAATCAACATATATGTATGTATGTACATAACTAATTTATAGTGCATATACTCGTAATTGTATATTTGTATATGCATAAAAGATAAACACAAAAGTAAGTATGTAAAAGATAAACACACATTTTTTCACCTTTTAAAAAACTACAATTTATGTAAACTATGTATGTACACTACACTGTATATACATATGTATACATACGTGTTACATAAAAATATGGATTGCAGGTTAAATGAATGCAGTTTTATATTTCAAAATTAACCTTGTACAACCTTGATATTATTTATATTGCGTTTGTGTTTATGTATTAAATTTGAAATTATCTCAACATAAAATTTTAAAATGTAATTTTATACAAAAAAACAAAAAAAAAATAAATAAATAAATAAAATACATATATACGAATATGAACTAAAAATAATAATTATATTTGTGGTCATAAAAAGAAAGAAAAAATAAATTATAAAAACATAAAGAAAATTCCATTAATATATTGATATACTCTGTAATACGATTATATTATGTATGATAAACAGTATAAATACGTAATAAGTATACATACATATACGTAGTACATAAAAAAAAAAAAATTTGAAAACAAAAAACAATTCCATACATGGATAAATTTCCCGGGGCGCATTCAATCTGAAAAATTTGTAATAAAAAACAATTAATATACCTATTATCTGAATATTTTTAGTTTAATTTAAACTTAATTTTTTTAATTTTTCATTTTCATACAGACATTTTCTCATGAAAACACACATACAATCCTAAAAACATACATATGACTGCGTATACATACATATAATAATCTGAAATATTCGAATATAATACAGATTAGCCGAATTTGTAAATTAATTGTTCACTATATAACTACTACGTGGGTTGATAAGTTTCCTGTATTCATAGTAAAGCACGTAAATTTTCACAATTTTTTTATTTAATTTTCTACATAATCTCCTTTTAGCTCTACACACTTATTCCAACGTTTCTCCAACAATTCTATCCCTTCCCTATATCACACTTTGTCTAACCCTTCAAAAAATGCGTTTGTTTTGGTTATGACGTCACTATCCGATGAAAATCTCTTTCCCCGTAACAATTTTTTCAACTCTGGAAACAAAAAGTAATCACTGGGAGCCAAATCTGGAGAATAAGGAGGATGTGGAAGCAGTTCGTATTTTAATTCATGAAATTTGGCTATCGCAATTGTTGACGTGTGAGCTGGGGCATTGTCCTGAAGAAAGAGGATTTTTTTCCTCGACAAATGTGGTCGTTTTTTTAAAATTTCTTCATTTAATTTGTCTAACAATGTGCAGTAATACTCACCAGTGATCACTTTTCCTTTTTCCAAATAATCAATGAATATTATCCCATGTGTATCCCAAAATGTAGTGGCCATGACTTTCCCAGCCGTCTGTTGAGTTTTGGGTCGCTTTGGTCGGCTTTCACCTGGTTCCATCCATTCTGCAAATTGTTTATTTGATTCAGGTGTATGATGAATCCATGTTTCGTCAACAGTTATTATTCGACGAAAAAAATCCACCTTATTGCCTGTCAACATTTCCAAACATTGCTGTGAAGTGGTCACACGTCTGCGTTTTTGGTCGATTGTTAGCAATCGTGGCACCCATTTTGCTACAAGTTTCTTCATATGCAAATGTTCATGCAAGATATTAATAACACGTTCTTTTGACATGTTGACGATGTTCACAATCTCGTTCACTTTCACTTTTCTATCACTCAACACAATATCATGGATTTTTTCGATATTTTCTGGTATTGTTACCTCTTTTGGCCTTCCACCGCGTTCATCATCATAAACACTTGTACGTCCACGTTTAAATTCACTGACCCAAAAACGAACAGTCTCATATGATGGTGCAGACTCACCAAAGTTTCGTCCATGTCTTTTTTAATATCGGTTGCTGATAAGCCTTTCAAATGGAGATAATGTATCACACTACGAACTTGAACTTTATCCATTTTATAAAAAATGCTAAACACACGTAATTCAATTGCTTGTGCAATATAAATTAATTGGCAGATAGGTTTGAAAAAAAAAATGGCGTCTCATAAAAGATCATAATTTCTAAAAAAAAATACTCCTAACTCATCGAAGTGTCATCTACATGTTAATACAGGAAACTTATCAACCCACGTAGTATGTACATCAAAGCCTACTGTACTCTACAAGCCCTCTCCTGGTCCTGACTCTTTCTATATGTTAGCCGGGAGTCCGATACAATTTATATTGAAACGTCAAAAGTACACTTGTGTTGTTATGATCAAAATAGTAGGTGAATTTTAATAATATATTAATATTTGATAATTTCATAATAAATTATAGATAAAATTTTAATTTTTAATAAATTAAAATTTCTAAATAACATCGTCAACAAAGCAGGAAAATATTAATAATAATAAAGTGTATTGTGAATCTGAATATAATTGGCATAACTAATAATAACATAACTAATTTAAGTTTAAAAACAAACAAGACTCACTTTTTCACTTTGTTTCATATATGAACTGTACTGTTCTGTAGCTGATGTAAATATTTCGCCATCTATACTATTTTCAGAAATCGAAGTCAGTATTGTGCTTATGGAAAAAGTTACCCGATGAGTTTCTGATAACTTCACATATAATATTTTGTAGGAAATTCTGAATAATATATCTCTGTCTTGATTGAAATTGAGATCTGATCACCCCACACACGAGACAGATTTATACAAACGCAATGTGAAAGAATATAGAAAAGCATGCCTATCTTGCCTGTACTGACTTCAATTTCTGAAAATAGTATAAACAATTTTTATTTTTACATTACCATGTAACATAATCAGAATTTGGTAGAATTTTAAAATGTTTCTTTTGATTTGTAGTTACTTTCAATTTGATTTAATTGATGAGTTAAAATTGTATGAAAATTGGAAGAATTATGATAATTTTTATAAAAATCATAAGCAACATTTAATGCTGTATAACAAGTGTGACATATTTTTGATTTGATAGTTAATCTGATTTTTCTATCTGTAACAGATTAATTAATTATAAATATTAAATTAGTTTTAAATTCAGATCGTCTTACACCTTGATATCTTTGAATATCTTAAGTGTTTCTTTGAATATCTTTAAATATCTTTAGAATTTTTATCATCGAAAATTTCTATCATGTGTAATATATGTACTTCGATTGTTTTGAAAAAATTCTACATAAATCCATAGTACTTTTTAAATATTTTTTCAAATTTTTTTTATCAGAATTCATTTATTCAAGTTTTTATTTTAGAATCTTTTATTATTCTGCTTTTTATGCTAGTTTTTATACATTTTTTAACTATGGTTTGGTTATTATTACTTTGCTCATTTATAAATATAATATAATAATAAATAAAAATGTAAACAATGGTGTTCTGTACGAACTATAGGACTCCCGCTTGCAATCAAAGTGTGCGTCTCAAACATCAGTTCATGTCTTGTAGCTACAGTAGGCTTTTGATGAACATACTACATACATTCTCGTATATGATTTTGTATTTTAAAATCATGATTATGGTATGTGTAAATGTAAAACATATAGCTATAAGACTACAAAATATAATGTACATGTACTACATTTTAAAAATTTCTCATTAAAAAACAAAAATGAAATATTAAAAAAAAAAAATCACGATCTCAAAATACATACCCACACATATGTATGTGACAATGTCAATAAAAAATCCTTGATATTCGAATTAATTTATGACAAAGTATGTATGTACATTTCATTGCATTTTAATCTATAAATGTGCATCTAAAATACATATACAGTCAAATTCCTCTAACTCGAATCGTCAACTGCCATCAAAATTACTTCGAGTTAAAGGGATTTTAGAAGAATTTTGAGTTAGAGGAAGTTGTTTCACAACAGATTCATTTCAAAAATAAATTGAAATTGATTCTTTATTGTAGTTTACGCATACTATACACAAGTAAAATAAAAGTAAACATGAATGATCATGTTTTGCATTACAGAATTCGCAAACAAACAGATATTGATTCTTCATTGTAATTTTTGCATATTGTATATACACAAGCCAAACAAAAGTGAGCATGAATAATCATTTTTTGCATCATAGAACAAGTGTTAAGCTAACCAGAAATAAATGTATCCAAATATGTATGTATGTATAGAAATCTAAAGCACTGTTTCATGTTTAAATTCGAGTTAAGGGAATTTAAAGATCGACAAAAACTTGACAAAAATGTTGAGTTAGAGGAATATTTGACTTAGAGGAATTTCGACTTAGAGGATGATTTATCTATGAAAATTTCAAGGGAACGCAAAAAAATGTCTGTAAAATTCGAGATAGAGGAAAATTCGAGTTACAGGAATTTCGACTTAGAGGAATTTGACTGTATGTATATTACGAGTCTATATGTGTACATATATGTACATATATGGATATAATGTAGGTATAAAATTGATATGCACGTACCATTTATATACATATATGTATGTACCTTAACGAGAATTTAATGATGATTACTCTATAATGATTTGTCACTTGAATTATTTTGTTTTTTATAAAAATAATAACGAAATTTTTAAATACTATATGTACATACCTATATCCGTATATACAGTAACAATAATGTAAATAATGAAAAAAAACATATTTGTACATACTTATATGAAAAATAATTTTAATTATGATTTACCTTAATTATATTATGTATGTATGTATGTATGTATATTACAAAGTAAAATTATATACAATATTTTTTATGAAACTAAAAATTATACTATGTACATACTCATACATATGTACATAGTACATACATTTTACATTCATACAGTGCGTTTCACTTGAATAGGGCCACCTTTTTTCAATGAAGTTTTATGATTTATTCGTATTTTTTTCTCGATAATTGATTTTTTTTTAATTCAAAACTAAAGTACAACTTCATTCTTGAATTTCAAAACGAAAAAAAATAACTGGTTTTATATGTTTAACGTTAATTTTTACTGTTTATTGTCTGGTACTTAGAAAAAAGCACATTTTTGCTTGCTTCACTTGAATAAGGCCACCATAAAAATTAATATAAAGGAGGGAAGTAAATGATTGCAAACACATAGTTTTTGAACAAAATTGTAATTTTTATATTATTATTAAATTTTAGTACTTTGTACATCCTCCTTTTTTTAAAATTACTTCATATATTCTATTCGGCAAGGAATTGTATAGTGACATCAAATAACTTAAGGAAGTTTCCCTCCAGGCGACTTTAATGGCCTGAATTAATGACTCCTTATCATCAAACTGTTTGCCACCTTCGTACACTTTTCTTACTAACCACCCCCATACGTTTTCCATTATGTTGAGGTCTGGAGAATAGGGTGGCCAATCGAGGGTTTCAACATTTTGGCTTTGAATCCAGCTTTTAACTATCTTTGCTGTGTGGATAGGTGCATTATCGTGCTGATATATCCAAGGTATGGGTCCAAAATTGTCGCGAAACTTCGGAAAGGCATTTTCCAATATATTTTTATATGTAATTCCAGTCATTTTTGTGGACTGGAAAACCAAATCGATAGTTCCATAATAAGAAACTGCTCCCCATACCATTACACCACCCTCTTTACTGTGATGTCTATCTAAAAACAGTTCGTCTTTTCGTAAATCGTGGAAATAATGATTAAAATTGTCCGGGCCATCAATATTAAATTTTTTTCATCTGAAAAAACGACTATGTACCATTGCTTTTGCCATACCATATGGTGCTTAGAAAACTGTAATCGATTTTGTTTCCGCACTTCATTAAGTGGTGGTTTTTCTTTAATTTTTTTGTATTTTAAATGTGAAGCTGCTTTAATTATGCGCCGGACAGTCGAAACACTTGCTTTAACCTTACACTTGAACTTGATTTTGACTGCAGAATTACTGGAATTTGATGCTTCACGAAGAATTAATCGTTTGTCTCGGGGAGTTGTTGCTTCGGAAGTACGTCCTTTCATGTTTTTTCCATATTCATCAATATTTTTTAAAAATTTATTAACTACCGTTTTGCTTCTTCTAATTTTTTTGCCTATATCACGGCTAGAGTATCCTTCATTCTTATAAATTTTTATTTTTTCCTTCTCTACTACAGATAACACTTTATTTCTTCCCATTTTAATAAATTTAATCAAATTTTTGTGCTTTATGTAATATTGATAGAAACAAAATTTCGAATATTTAATAGAAAAACTAATTTCAATTAGAAATGCAAAGCCTACTTCTTTAATAACATCAAAACTACAAGTGGCCTTATTCAAGTGAAGCAAGCAAAAATGTGCTTTTTTCTAAGTACCAGACAATAAACAGTAAAAATTAACGTTAAACATATAAAACCAGTTATTTTTTTCGTTTTGAAATTCAAGAATGAAGTTGTACTTTAGTTTTGAATTTAAAAAAAAATCAATTATCGAGAAAAAAAATACGAATAAATCATAAAACTTCATTGAAAAAAGGTGGCCCTATTCAAGTGAAACGCACTGTATTAACATTATTTCGATATCGAATTCAGTACATTTTATTTTTTGATATGACAAATTGTGTGATTTAATATTTTGCAATCATTTAAAAAATATTTTGAAAGAAAAATGGAAGGTTCTGAAAATCCAGACAAAGTATTTTTTACCAGCATCGCAATGGAGTGTCAGAAGCTTCCAGATAAGAAAAAGAGAAAATTTAAATCAGCATTTCAATCTATGCTCTATGAAATGTTGGATGAGTTCGAGGAATCGAATAAGAATGATGAAAACAAAAATACGAATGAAGAAGATTCCATTTTTATTTAAATATTATATTATATTATATAATAAAATACATATTATATAATAAGCAGTTTTCAATCTCATTTTATTATATGTATATTATATCACATTTTTTTCAAATTTACCTTAAAGTTACAAAAAAGCGCTCTTCTGGCGTTAGACTGCTTCTCCAGTTAGAATGTTTTTTCCTTATGAAATCTCTTATTAAGTTTACAAGGTCTGTAAATGAGTTTATTGACATTCGTACGAAATTATGAAATTTTTTCAGGGCAGCCTTTCAATTCATCTATTTTTTCTGAAATTGTGTTAAAATTGCCAGTTTCACGACGTGCACAATATTCACTACTTCGCATTATACGTTTTATAATTTTATTATTTAAATATAATAAAATAATGGTATGCACAAACTGCAAAATCTTCTTCAGATGAAGACATTTTAAAAAATGATTTATTCAAATGTCAATTACTTGTTTGTTTTATGTCTTGTCTGGTGTGTGATTCAGACATTTTGTCTAAAACAAAATTACATATTTGTTTTTAGTCAAAATGTTTGTGTAATGTCTGACTGATTGACTGGTAAGATTTGTCTAGAACATTACAATACAGCCGTGAGACAAAAAAAAACATAATTTTTTGTCTTAGACGAAGTCTTATAGACGTTTTGTCTGTTCAGTATAAATGCAGCCTAAGAGTCGTTTAAAAATGTACATTTTATTCTATTCAAATGACTTGTATTGCATTAAGTGACTGAATACCCTTATTATTTTCTTTTTAAAACTATAATTACAAATAAAACAAATTTTGAAGTTGAAATATGTATAGTATCTAATATTTATTTATTTATTTATTTTTTTTTTTTTTAATTTTTTTTTACATTTTCTATTGTTACACATACGACTAAGTGAAACTACACAGGCGTGAAAAAAGTATGGGAATATGGGACAAAAGTGATTTTTCATAAATAGAAAACGTAATCATAATCACACAAATATACAATCTTTAGCAATTTATCACAGACAAAAAGGAAAACCTATGTAATTATACCCTCATGTGATGGAAACACTTCCAGAAAGCCCTGACTTAAATCCAATGAAACATCTTTGGTCATTTTTATAGAAAAGAAAAGTTTGAAAAAAATTTCACAAATAAGTCAGCTGCTAAATCAAAACAAAAAATTTGTATTACAAAAAAATATAGAGTAAAATTCTTAAATATTCTGTGGAATCAATACCAAAACAATTTAAGGAAGTCTTTAGACGTAAAAATTGTCAAATAAATTATGGAAATTCATTTTTTCATAGAAATTTTAATAATTTTTTTTACTACATATTTTCCATGATTTACGCCGATTCTACATTCAATGCAGTGACTTCAACTTGGACTTTGACTTTCGACTTCACTGCATGCTTAACATGTCAATGTGTAGCTGTCAAGTCTACTGCATATTGAATGTAGAAGTTTTAATACAATACATTTATCTATTAAATCAAAGTCGAAGTTGAAGTCACTGCGTTGAATGTAAAATCGGCATTATTCACAATGGGTTTGATACAATTTTCTTGTTTGAATTTATGTTTTGAATAACAAAATTAAAAATATTTATCTAGTTTTTATTGTATTCTGTTATGAAGATGAATTGAATAAAATAATTTGTTAAATTTTTTTTATATTAGGTGTACACTTTAGAGCATTTTATTTCGAAAAATTATGTTTATCAGTTTGTCTCATAATTTTTTCACGGCTCTGTATGTACTATCCTACTCCATTGACGTGTTAACATTTTTCAAGAGCACATACCCATGTTCACATTTGGTATATAAAATTCCAAAAAAAAAATTAAAAAAAATAAATCATAAGGTCATCCAGTTTATCAATTAAATTTTTATTTTCTAGATTTCGAAATTAGTCAAAAATTATTTTATGTATACTTTTGCTTTCATTTCAACTTTTTAAATTTTTTTTTTATTTTATTTTATTTTTGTTTTTCGCAATTTATGTGCATTCATTGTGATGTTCGTATGTGTTTGACATTTATTATGTATGCAAGTGAAATTTTTACACGATACAATGATATTGATATAGCGACATATGTTAAAATTCAGCGACTTAGGTGGATTGAACACGTTGTTGTTGTTGTTTGTTAGGGGGGAGGTATGAAACCAGAGCACTCAGACATAACGTGATTGAACACGTTAATCGCATGGAAAGAACCAATCCCTGTAAAAGAATCTTGATAGAGAATATAGATGGCAAACTTTCAAAGGGAAGGCCCAAAAATATATGGTGGGATACATTTAGATAAGATATCCGCAGAAACTGTCAGAAACTAGCTGACAGTATCGACAGATCGAGAGGAATGAATGCGCATTTTCCAAGAGGCTAAGGACCTATTGAGGTCTGGAATCCCGTAGAAGAAGAAGTGCAATTTTTATTTAATTTCAATGGAATTTTGTGTTATATAATTTCTTTTTAGTCGAAATCAATTAAATTAAATTATTTGTTTATGTATTTGAACAAAGTAAGGATATACATAGTATACTACATGACAATGCAAAAAAGAATTTTTAATTTTTAATTTGAAATATGTTCGGAATTTTTTATAAAAAAAAATTTTTTTCGTAATATTTTCTGTTCTCTAAACACTTTCGGTTTTTTTCAACTTTAAAAACACATACATTTACATACATATTTACATATTTAATGTACAACACATACAATACATTCTAATAACGAATAGACAGAATCAATGTCAAGATCAAAAGAAACAGAGAAACAAACAAACAAACAAAAAAACGAGAGAAAATAATCAAATTACATTTCGTCATGCAATATAATATATACTATACACATAATACATATATAGTACATGTACATAATATGAATAAGTCCATGTACTATAGTCTCTGACACATGATTGTGAACATCTTTTGTTTTTTTTTTTTTTTTTTGATGAAAAACACTGGTAAAACACTCTAACGTTTCTACCAAATTCCTTTGTAATTTTAGCATCGATTTTGTTTATATGCGTAGATTTCAGAACCTTAATTATTTTATTTGCTTTTCATCGGGTCGCAATATTGTAGTACATAGGTACTTCTCATTATACAAAAATTAATGATAAAATTTTATGAATCGAAATGGAAGTTTTTAAAACAGTTTAAAACGATTATTTTCGATTTTAACACTTACTAAAAGTAGATTTTAAATAATGTTCACAATAATTAAATGTTGCACCTCATATATGTATATGCACTTTGTTTTGAATGTGAAGCTCTAAAATCTTTTATACAATAATGAAATTTCCAAAAAATTTTAGATGTGTACAAACAGTATTCCGGAGCTCAGTGGCGTAAGTGGTAGAATAACTGGCTACTGATCTCTAGGAGTACAGGTTCGATTCCTACCCACGGTAAAAGTAAGAAAACATTTTTCTTTGCCTATTTCCATCTTTCATTACCCCCCAAAGTTCATACAGCTTCGAATGAGTACCAGCTTGCTGGGAAAAAGAGCTTAAAAATCCTGATAAGTAGTCTACTTGCTGACAACAAGTCATCATAATCATTAGCTCTACAGCCCGTTGTGGACCTTAGCTTGCTCCAAGATCTTCCTCCATTTGGATCTATCTACCGCCGTTGCTTTCCAATTCAATACGCCGATTTTTTTCAGATCGTTTCCCACATCATCTATCCATCTTGTCTTCGGCCTTCCAGACTTTTTTTTCGTCTGAAGTGCGCAGCATAATTTTCTTAGTCACGTCTTCATTATTTCGTCTCATGACGTATTCAATCCATTGTATTTGATGCTGACAACAAGTAGCACAAAGAATTATAAGAGCATTACAGCCATCGCACAATTCCAGCGACAACTACAGCGTATCGCCGAAAGTTCGCACAATTCGGGCGACAACCACGGCGTAACATAACATGAATTTTACATTTTTGCTTCTTGGGAATAGATTACTACTATTGAAATAATCCAGGTCGTGAATGGCTCGTTGTAGCTGAAAAATTAGAATAGGATCTATATGGGCGACAGCGATAGCGTAAAGTTCGACGGTAAAAAGTCCCATTTAATTACTGTATACGCTGTAGTTGTCGTCGGAATTGTGCGATGGCTGTAACATACAACATTCTAATAACTAATAATAGATCAGTCTAAGCCCCATTGGCCATATGCCTATTATGTAAAATAGAGTTTGCTCCTCTATACTATCCACTCAGTCGTTCGTAATCCACGTTAAACTATAGGTGCACACATGATGGTAATAAAGTCATGAAATCACTTCTGGAAAGCCCTCTGCTTCACTTAGAGCTGTACCTGTAGTGCTATGAAAGAAGAAGATATACAGTATCCATATCCAACCAAAATATCTATAGCCATAGTGAAGAAAACTAATGGGTCTATTCTGAAAAAAGTCTGTGATAGGTCATAAGTCATAAGTTAGTCATAAGAGCGTGGTAAATCACAAGTTGTGACTTTTTGTATTCCGCGGTAAAAAGTCACAACATGTCAGAATCACAAAGTTGTGATGTGCTATTTCAATCGTCACAAGAATAATTTTAAGGTTATGTGAAAAATGAAAAAAATGTTTCTTGAAAAAAATTGACGTTTCAAATTCACCACTAAGAGGTGAAATTTTTGTGACTTTGCTTGTGATTACTTATTCAAAATACAAAACATCTGATGAGTCACAAGGAAAATCACAAGAAAACCAGTCACAATTTCGTTGTGACTTGTGATGAGTCACAACACCAGAATAAGGGCATAAAGAAATTTATTGATTTACCAGTATTTCTTCTCAAAATGGAAAAAAAAAAAAAAAGGTTTGTACACAATCATATTTCGAGGACTGTATATTAGATAAATAATGTGTAATGCGTACTTTCTTGATTATTAAAATTATATACTCGTGTATTGATACATTACACGTTTAACATTTTTTTTTCTTTTTTATAATTTATTTTCTCTATATTTACATATTATATTATTCATCATGCTGATACAATTTTAAAGTTTGAATTATTTTATTCAATAAATTCAGTTATTTTCTTTATCATTTCTATATATTCATGACTTTTTTCTTCACTTATTTTATATTATACATATATTTATGCATTAAATTAACACTTTTGTGATATTTTTATGCATAATTTATAATAAGATTGTATATAAGAACATTCATTTGCATTATACATCATTATATGAATGCAATATTTACATTTCATACATATATGTATAATATATACGAGTACAAAATTTACTATACTATTATATGTAATTTTAATATTCTAAATATAGACAGACATAAATGATAGAATATGGATAGAAAGATATCATTTTCCAAATACATAGATACATATATGTATGTATGTGTATTGTGAGTATATTTATAATCGTACATTATAATTATTATTGTATTTGCAATATAATCTATATATTATTTAAAATATAAAAAATTATTATTAGTGTGGGAAATACGATACTGCGGATACCAAATAATCGATCCTAGACGTAAATCGTTTGTACTGAATGTGTCAATTGATCAAAACTATAACGTTGCATGATTAATATAGTCGTGTGTCTGTGCTGTTTTATTTAGGGCTGCTAAGGTTTATATTGGGCAAAGGACATATATTTCAAACATATCTACCCATTAGATTGCTTTTTTCGTTTTTCTTGTCTGTGAAATGTAAGTAGATAATGTAAGTAAACTATTGACACACTGCAGAGATAAACCATGGTTATCTCAAATGGTTTTATGGGTAACACATTTAAATTGAGGTGAACTAGTTTATGTATTCATACGACACCTGTCGAGATAAATTCAAACACTAATTCTTTTTCATCTAGCTAGCATGTTAGCTAAGATTTGGTTTGACAGTTTTTTTAAATATAATATAAAAAAAAAATAATACAAACGTCAAAGATAACTGAGTTGAACTTGGTTAATAAGATAACTGAGTTCTAGAAGCTAGGTTAGCTTAACCGAGTTCTGAAAGTCGGTTATCGCAAAGATAAACCAGAAAACTAAGACAACCATGCTTTATCTCTGCAGTGTGTCAATAGTATAAGAGGCAATATATGTATGTTTAGCTATTTGATTTTGTATTTTTCTTTTTTTAATATATATGTATATACTAATTCAAATAAGTATTGGAACATACACCATTTTAAACAAAATGTTTGTATAAAATGTTTAATTTATTATTGGTATACAAATTTATTTACAATAATTTATTATTCATTACTTTCTTCTTCTTTTATGGCGCTACAGTCCATTCAGGACCCTGGCCTCCTATTGGAACAAAAGAAAATCGTTAAAGTAAAACCGTTATATTCAATATTTTATTAAAAGATTTAGTATCTCGTCATTCGTCCTCTACTTTTCAGCACTTCTCTAAGCTTGGACGGCATTGAACATATACTAATTTTTAACAAAATTCGCGATCAATATCAGTCCATTCATGGAAAAGTGTTTCTCTTAGATTCTTTATGCTCTTGATGTTGTAGTGACGAATTTTCCTTTCCAGCTGATCTCATAGATGTTTAATGGGATTCATATCAGGGCTTAGAGAAGATGTGGGTATGACCTTTGGACATTTACATACAACTTCCAAATTCTGCATATATGTGATTGATACTTTGGGTCATTGTCTTCATAAAACTGAAAGGTGTTTTCTAGACTCAAATTAACGGCATTTTCTGTCAGATTTGATTTCAAAATTTGAAGATAAGCTGTTTTATCGATAATTTTATTAATAAAATGCTAATTTCCCATGCCTGAAGCCGCAAAACACACCCAGATCAACTGATTACCACAACCACGTTTTATAGCAGAAGTAATATTCTTTTCCAATAACTCTGTATGAAGGTTCATAAAATAAGCCGATATCTTATTGGAGAACTTTCATGTTTGCGAATGAAAGCAAGTATAACTTGTTCGGACCCGGATGGTACACGAATTGTGTGGCGACAACCAAATACAGGAAAAGAAAATACTTATAAGAAAATACTTATTTGAATACAAATTTGAAAATTTATTTTTTATAACAGAATAAATAAAAAACAGAATTTTTTTTGTGAAAAATTATAGATTTTTCTTTACTTTAAAAATTAACAAGAAAAAAAAATTAAACAAATTACTTAGACCAGCCGTTAATAACTGAACTGCACTTGACTGCACATTTGATTTCATCTTTATCGACTTTTTATTACCATAAACTGTTATAATTTGTTTTTTGGATTCATGTTAGAGCATAAAATTCATTTTAAAAAAGTGTGTTTTGTCTTTTGTGAACCGTGTTATTTCGAAATCGCATGTAAATAAAGAGCTGAGCTATTCAACGCCAAACAGAAATAAATTAATACAAATAAAATACTTACATTACATAAAACAGTTCAATGACCATGTAAGTATTTTATAATTTTATCAAAAAATACTATATTTGGTACATAGATAAAAATGTATGTATACGAATGCATACACATATGTATAAATAGATACATAGATATGTATCCGAATATATATAATAAGGGTATTCACGACTTGGTCTTATATCATTGTAAACGGTAATGCTGAAACCCCATTGTATACCGGTGTATATTACCATTATATAATATGCCATTCTGACATTAAATGCTAAAGTAATTTGATTAAATTTATTTTTATAATATTTTATACATACATATATTTTTTGACTGAACTTTCGAAATTTGGCCGCAGTCAGCTTTTGAAACGAGACAATCCGATAATGTTACTCTGGAATGTCCTCTTTAACATGATGCATGTCTTTCTTGGCGCAAATTCATTTTAAGGATACAAACTATCCTTAAAAATTGTTGGTCCAAATTATTGTGTTTTACAAAAACCGTTATTTCTCCGTATCAGAATCATCGATTGGATTAGTAATAATATACAATTTAAAAGAAAAGTTCCTGCTGTATTTGTCACAATTTATTTCACTTTAATTGGATTAGCGGTTTTCGAGATATAAGGACTCAAAGTTAAAATTTCGTGTTTTTTAAAAATCAATTTTTCAACTTCTTTTGATGACGGTATAACTTCTAAACTTGAAGGATGACATACTCGTATGTATTTTATTATGTCATTTGAAAGGTTTTTTTGTCCTCTTTCCAATGATATCACATTTATGTGTAGAAACTGCATAAATAAAAAAATAAATGCACAAATATACAAAAAAAATGCGAAAAAATACACATTTTTTCCTTCCTTTGAAAGGTTTCTGATTTTAAATAAATATAAAAAAAAAACAAAAATTTAAAAAAAAATCATCAAAATCGGAGCTATTTCTGAGGACTTCCTGGAAAAAACCTTCCAGCTAAATAACTATTTTATTTAGTTTACTAGAATGCGTTCACAATATAGTGTAGGATTTGGGTGTATGTTCACACTTTTTACACTCGTACAAAAAATTCTGAATACCCTTAATGTATTTATTGTATTAAATATTGATTTCATTTTCTATTTATTTCAAACGATTCTATATAATGCTTTCTATATTCTTTTATAATAAAATGATATGAATAAAAAACATGAAAACATCTAATTTTAATATTTTTTTTTTTTGATTTTAGTTTTTACTTTGCGTTGCGTTTTTTAAAAAAAAATATATATTTTTAGAAATTAGAATATTTTTTAATTATTTTTTATTGTATGTATGTAGTATGTTTGAAAATATATAAAATTGTATACATAAATTGCATACATAAAATAAAATTCTAAAAAACAAACATCGTTTGAAAATAGAATAATTTTTAATTTTATTATTATTTTTTTTTAACTTTTTTTAGATACTTCAAATTATTTTTGTGAAGAGAAATAATTGATAAACTCTAGTACTTTGTATGCGTACATATGTATGTATATGGAAATTTATCTAAATAAATAGAGATACTACAATTTCGGTAGCCCTGCGATTTGACGCTGACTTTTATAAAACAACCCAAAATAAGCTGAAAACAAATTAAATAAAATTTTTCGATATCTCACTTCGTTTTCGAAATATTTAGGCTTGAAGTTTTTTTAGTTATGCATATTTACCAAATTATTTTCCCTTTTACACTTTACCTGTTACACTTTTTGTTTTTAAATAAATAATCCGAAAAACAAAGATACATTTTTTGAATTTTTTACTTCTTTACATTTACAAATTCAATATTTGGCATTGTTTTATGTAAGGGTGCGTTTTTATGTTCGTGGAATGGAAGAAAAATCCAAATTATTTTTCTTTTTCAATATATTCATTTTCAACTTTAATGCATTTCTCAAATCTTTCGATTAACTTATGAAAGCCTTCATAAAAAAATGTTGTATGCATATGCCGAAAATGCGTCCTCTAATTCTTCATCGCTGGTAAATTTCTTCTCACGCAGTTCTTCTTTCAGTTTTGGGAACAAGTAATAATCGGTCGTAGCCAGTTGTGGACAATAGAGTGGGTGACACAAAATATCGAAGCCTACCTTTGACAAGACAGTCAACGTAACACCACACTTGTGGACGGGAGCACTATGTCATGCAAAAGTCGTTGACAACAGTTTTGGAGTTGATTCAAGTTGTTTGATCGGCGATAATTCACAGACTAATGATAGTACTTATTAATTATGGCAAAACTCGGTATTTGTTTGTACTAATAACGAGTCAGTCATCGTCGTTGTCGTTGACAGCAGTTTTGGAGTTGATTCAAGTTGTTTGATTGGCGATAATTCAAAGACTAATGTTCGTATTATGGCAAATCTCGGTATTTGTACTAATAACGAGTCAGTCAACACATTACGAATTAAAGGATTTCCCCCACTACTCTTTCACCCCGCCATTCCGCGAACATAAAATCGTACCCTCGTAGGTACAGCAAAATACAATTTCTTCAATACTTCAAGCCTCAATATCTCGAAAACGAAGTGATATATCGAAAAATTTTATTTTTTGGTTTTTTCGTCTTATTTTGGGCTGTTTTATAATTAATCATCGTTAAATCGCTGGGCCACGGAAACCGTAGTCATGCCAGTAAATTTAATCGCACTTATACATAACTTGAAAAAAAATATACTAAATTAAAGCAAATCAAAAAAAAAAATTCTTAAACAAACTGAAAAATCTTCGATTGAATTGAATGTGATTTTGATAACGATTTATAACAAATTTGTTGAAAAAAAAAATAAAATTAAATTAAAAACAAATAAAATAAAATTATGTAGATGTGATTGACAGAAAAATTCAAAATCAAAATTCAAAATTTAATTTAAAAAAAATACAATTGCTCGTATATATGTATATTTTTTTAAGTAGTTTATTTGTCTTAAGAGTTTTATTAAATTTCAAGTATGCGTTTATATAACAATTGGATTCTTCGAATATTTTAATTATCTATCTAATATTCGCCGACCTTAATTTAAGCGTTTATCAATATATATAAATCTGAATTTTATTTAATTCTATGTACATACGTATAAAAGAACTACACATATGTACATACATTATATACATATGTATATGAAAATTTATTAATTTTATTATTTTTGATTTTTGATAATTTATTGTTGTTAAGCGAAATTTAATTTAATTTTTATGTTTTAAATACATATAATATACAGTAGAGTTCGTTTCAAAAAAAAAAGCATCTATAAGTGAATAAATTCAGAAGTGATTTTCAATGGAAATTCTTTACATAAATGAATAAAATTTTAGAATAACAAATTATGTATACTATATATGGTTTTTATAATATAATATCGTCGTCGTTCTGCGAAAAGTCACTAAATCCATTTTTGCTGAAAATGATTTATACGAGTATAAGCGAAAAGAATCTGCAAACTTCATATTTTCATCTGAGAAAACTCTCTAATACTTGAGACAGACCTAAAATTAATCTAGATAAACTTATCTGGATTATCTCTAATTCGGATTTATAAAGCTGAACGTGACAGATTGCAAATATAGAACATCCCTAATGCAGTCAGCTGATTTCTTGAATTTACTCATAAGCACACAGTCACCACAAATTACTTTAACAGGCTATTATTTTCGTGTTACTTGCAATTTAAATATCGAAATATTTTAATTATTTTAACTTTTTTGTTTTAGAAACGTTTAATTTGTAAAATCACTCATTTCACACAATTTTAATAAATTTAAAAGTATCGCAAAAAAATGCACAATAAATCAGAACCAGCAAACTGAACTGTGAATTTTGTATGTCTTCTTCTTCATACTGCAAATCCAGTTTATGAGGATTATCCAGTTTTCAGAACTGGATTAGGATAATCTAGTTATACAATTGAATCATCTAGTTATTGTGATGACAGACATCCACTTTTATCCAGATTAACGACTTAATCTAGATTGAAATGCTTAGCCTTTCAGTGTTATAATGGTCTCAACAGATCAAAAACTAATCTAGATTACTTGGAATCTATAGATTAACAAGAAATAATGTGACAAATTGTAAATCTAGATTTGTTTTTTCTAAACTTCTTATTTGTTAATATACTTAAATTCTTTTTAATTAAGTAATATTTAATTTAACTGTCAAATAATATTTTCTTCTTTATTAATCGAGTTGGCAAATTAAATTCAGTTTACAGAACTAGATTAATGCCGCTTCTACATTCAATGCAGCGACTTCAACTTCGACTTTGATTTAATTGTTATGTATTAGAACTTCTAAATTCAATGCAGTAGACTTAACAGCTACTTTTACATGTTGAGCATACAGTGAAATCGAATGTCGAAGTCCAAGTTGAAGTCACTGCATTGAATGTAGAAGCGACATAATATAATCCATTTGTACAATTAAATCATTCAGAACTGAAGTTGACAGACTGGAAAATTAATCTAGATTATCGATTTAATCTAGATTAAACTTTTGGTCTGTCTTCGATATAAGTTCTCCTATGTTTGTGTAAGGCTTAGGATTTACTGAAAGTGTGAAAATACCTAATTCTATTTTCAATAAATAATGGTCAGTTGAGTTGGACTGGTTGGACTTAGTGATTTATTGTTTTTTTTTTTTTTTTTTGAATATGAGAAATCACTATTCACTAAGTCCAAAAAAGGACTAAAAACCCATTACAAAATTGACAAACTCCTATTCACTTAATAAAACGTCTAATAGTCAACATAATTTGTCATTGAGATTAATCTATTTTTATGAAATCAGAGAACTATACTGATTTTTAATTTGAATTTGGAACTTAAAAGTCCATATTATATCAAAACCGAAATTTTGGATTTAGTCACTTTTCACAGAACAACGCGAAGATATACACAAATGAATATTTTATTTTTTAAATAATTCAATTGTTTTGTGTGCAATGTGCATATAGTAATACCGATAATTTAGAAAAATTCAATATTAAACTTTTTATACGAATTTTATTTGTTTTAATAATTTATTTTCAAACAATTACACTATACAACACCATCAATAAACAAATATACACAAAATTATAACGAATTATTCTGTTTAAATTTCTTGGACATATTCTCTCACCTATATATAGTATCACCTACGTATCTATATTATAACAGTCTGCAATTTACCTTTTATTTAAAAATCCTTTATTATCAAAATAATAACAGACATCAAAATTGTAGGTGTAGTATATGAATAAAATTGCAATATGTACTGATATTGAAATATTGCAATATTACAATATACATATATATATCCTTTATATATCGTCCGTTAAGTAGTGACACCTCGTAAGTGCAGTATTTTGAAACAACCATTTTTTTTATTCATTTTAAAATTTGAAAAATACATAATTTAAAATTATTAAAATAAATATTATATTTCCGCTGATTATTTCTTTAAATTTAAGAGTAGGATTCGACTTTGAAAAAGTTTGAAAACAACAACAACGATTTTACATACAAAAATTTTAAAAACTTCTTTTGCATACCTTTTAGGCGCTAATAAAAATGGATTTTTGAACATTTTGATGAAAAAAAAACATAATTTTATTTTATTAATAAAAATGAAAATAGAACAAAGAATTGTATAATTTTTTTTGTAAAAACATCAGAAAAGTCCAAATTTTATTTTGATATCAAAATCATACAGATATATGAAGATTTAATGTATGGAAACAGAAGTCAAATTTAAACAATTTTTGAAAAAAAAACCCTCTGCTTTTTTAAGAACTATAACTAAATTTCGGGACCTAAAATCAAAAATGTGCTCTATTCAGGCACCACAATATCCTTCAGGCTACCTATATTCAAAATTTCAAAGAAATTGGTCAATCAGTGTTTGCTGTACGAGGTGCATTTAGTAGCCGAAAAATCGTAATTTTGACAACTTTGACACCCTGTAAAAAGGAAACAAGGACATTTAAAAGCACCACAATTCCTATCAAAGCATCTATGTTTCAAATTTAATTGAAACCGGTTAAGTATTTTCGGAGATATGTGGTGCACAAGATAGCAGATATCTGGAATCTTAATCTTAAAACTAAGTTTTTTTAATTTTTTTGGAAAACTTATTAAAATTGTAGCAATAATTATTAAGTTCTTTGCTACTCCTGAAAAAAATAATTTTTTGTTAGTTACAAGGGTGTCACTACTTAAACCGACGATATGCAAATAAATATAATTCATAAATTAAATACCCATATACCTATAATGTAGTAGATAATATTGTATATACATATATGTAAATATTCATTAATAAACTTACTTTTACTACAATTATTTCCTTTTTAGACATATTTAATTTATTATACTGTATTTATATGTAAATAAAAAAAAAAACACTTCAATCATGTATATCAACAGAAAACCATGAAATGCATTCGTTTATATATTAAATTAATACACTTTGTGTGGTATACATAAACACTTTAGATATACATATATATTCTATATAAAACAAAATTATAACAATTTTTCATTTAAATATACATATGTATTTATAAATGTGTCTATTAGAAGTAAAAAGGATATGTTTTCCATTTTATAAGAAAAATGAGATATACATACATACTATATCACAGTTTGTAGATTTTTCAAAACCGAAACTAATTTTATTTAATACATTTCGAAAAAGTTTCATATTACTGTTAAAATATTGATTTGAAAAACAGCATTAGTTTCAAGAATGCCATCTTTTCCAAAAAGTTATGTTTTAAAAAGGTATCTTTTCCAGTGAATACTACTATGTATATTTATCAAAAAGTCTTTATTCCAATGCAATTTGATGTATTGCTATACAAAAAGTTATTTTCAAAATGGGATGTTTTCCTTTTTCGATTTTGTTCGTTCAAAATCATAGTTAGAATGCTCGAACGGTTTTAAAATAATAATAATAATAAAAGACTGGAAAAAGTGAAAGTCCTACAAACTTTAAATTACCTCCGCAGGTAATTATATTGTGATATATATTTTAATGTAAATAACAATTAAATCCGTTTTTTTCTTCTTCTTCTACGGCACTACAGTTCTTAAAAGAACCCCCTGGCCTCAGTGAGAATCTGCCGCCAACCCGTTCTATCCAAAGCTGAGCCCTCCAGTTGTCAATCTCCAGTTTGTTTAGGTCCTCTCGCACCGAATTCCACCATCGATTCCTCGGCCTTCCTCTCGGTCTCTTATTCCCAACATTGCCATGCAAAATCTTTCTACATGGGTTTTCAGTTTCCATTCTGGTAATGTGTCTCATCCATCGTAGTCTTACGATCTTGGTGACAGTAATGATATCTACGTCGTCATACAATTCATAAATTTTGGAGTTTGTTCTTCTTCCATACTCCCCCCACACTAATCTTCTTTGCGCCAAAAATTCTTCTCAATATTTTCCCTTCAAAACATTCCAATTTGATAACGTCTGCTTCTTTCAATGTCCATCATTCTGCACCATACGTTATTATTGCTCATATAAGTGTTTTGTATACATAGTTATCTTGGACACTCTAGATACTATTTTAACTTTAATATTGGTGTGAGACTAAAGTACGTTTTATTAGCTGTTATCCGTTTTCTAACCAATTTTTTTTTTAAGTTTTTGTAGATTTTTATTCTTTCTCTATATATATTATATTTTTATCGAATAAATTTGAATGTCATATTGATCCATAAAGAAAAAAAAAGAAATAAATAGATAAAAAACATCACAATTTTGTTTCAAAACAGCCTCTTTTCTAAAAAAATTAATTTCTAAAAGCACTCTAAAAGGTACCTTTTACCAGCAACTGTTTCCAAAAGGTACTCTTTTCCAAATTTCAAACTAACTTTTCTCGTGATATACATACATACATATATACATTTTTTAATTAAAAATTGCAACAGCATTCTACTTTCAAAATGCTAACTAATTAAAAAAAAATAACCAATTTTCATATTTACAGATGCTACTAATAACAAATAAAACATTTTTCGTGTTTTTCTCAAAACGTGCGTTAACATGGAAAACATATACCCTTTTGCTTCTACTAGACACAAATATAGTAACTGTATGTAATGTATATTAATTAATAGACTATAGCGAATCAATATTATCCTTCAATATTTATGTATTTATATGTACGCGTAAATGTGCTTATATACATATACTTGTTTGTCTATACACAACAACGCTACTATATTAATAATCCATTTTGTATAATATAGTCAAATAAAATAACACAAAAAAAAAAAACAAATATTTTATTAATATTTTTAAAATATTTTTTAATTTAAATTTTCTAAAATTTATGTACTGTATATATATACATTATAAGAAAAAATTTAATAAATATTTTGAAAAAAAAGCACATCCTAAATAGTTCAAAAAATAATTATAAATAAATTACTAATTTAATCTTAATACACAATTATAACACTATATAATAACAGCACAATAATTTGTTATATTATATACCTTTATATTATTATTATTAGGATAGGTCCTCTATATACACAATAATTGAATATAATAAGTATATAATATATAAACTAAGCACGTGGATTATTCATATAGTAAAAATTGTAAAAATAAATTTTTCGCGTATTCACTATTACACTGTTTGAGAAAGAATAAATCTATGAGAAAAGATTTCCAAAAAAGAAACATATTTATCATGTCCATATTTAAGATATATACATACATATACACAAGATACATATACATATAATATACGACTACAACTATAAAAAAAATTACAAAAGTTCATAAAGTGGAAACAAAATAATTTAAAGAAGAAAAAAATAATAATAAAATAAATAAATAAATGAATTCAAATGATAAAGCACTAATTACATAGATAAACATATTATAAATGAAAATATATACACACATACACAATAATATGTGAGTATAAAATTATATATAACTACTAACATATTATGTGTATTTATATGTGTATGGATAAAATTATGTATGTACCACTGTACCATAAAGTATCCAGTATAATTGTAGTATATAATATGTATAAACATGTAATAACGATATTGATATACCACCTACATGTAGGTACTTTTTACTTTAACATAATTTTTTATAATAGCAAGTAAACATGAACATAACATAATAAATTTGATGTAAAATGAATATAAATGATACAAATGCATAGTGGTTAAATGTATAATGCCTAGAATGTAAAAAAGACTTTTTTAAACTTATCTTCACCTATATACAGGGTGGAACATCTAACGTTTGGAATTTTAATTACAGGTTATTTTGATTTTGATATACGTTTAATGACATATTCCTGAGTTAATATAAATTTAGTTTTATCTTTGACATTTACAAAATGGTACACTTTCTTTACGCTTGAACAAAATTGGGATATATTAAAAACTTACTTTCAAAGTAGTGAGGTGGTGAGTCTTCTACACAAACAGTAAGAAATTTAATAAAAAATTGAATAAATCAGCCGAAATTGTGATATCAATTGGCTCCCGCTCGTATAGCTATGATTTGGTTGGTTGGTTGCAGTGGCAGTCCGTTTCAAGTCCGTTTACAGAAACAGACTCAATTAGCACTTTGTGTGCCGTTTTGTTACCACAAGCTCGTTGGTTGTTTCTTCTAGACTATAGTCATTTCGTCTTGTTCAGGTAGTAAATTATAGACTACCCACCCTTAGACTGGCTACCTCCGCAAGGTCTTCGAGGAAAGGCTTACCGAAAGTCCTAAGTCTAGTTTTAGCTAGCGCTGGACACCTGCAAAGATAATGCAAGAGAGTTTCTTTCTCTGAGTTGTCCTTGCAGCTTCTACTGTGCGTGTTATACGGTAGACCTAATATGGCTGCTTGTTCTCCTGCAGGCCAGTGACCTGTTAGAATCGCCATGATTCTAGCGATCTCTCGTCATTCTCTACCGATAAGTGATAGAGTTATTTTCCTATCGAATTCCGACCAAGTTACTGTTGACGCAGAGCATGTGGATAAATTCTTCCACCTGTTATTTGCCTCCGACAATTAGTAAAGCCAGATCTCTCGCTTTACACTATTTACCGGGATGTTTATCAGTACTGCTGCCGAAAGGCGTAGAGTTGAGTCTTGTTTCGCCAACGAGTCGGCCTGGTAGTTCCCTCTATGTTCCTGTGACCTGGAACACATATGAGGGTATAACTTAAGTCTTGCTCGCTAGACTGTCTAGTGCTCTTCTACATCTTTCTGTTATCTTATCTATGATTTGACCACGTTGGAATTTTTTTTTGTGGAGAAGCCTTAAAGATAAGTGTTACGATGTTACCACCCAGAGACTATTGATGCCTTGAAGCACGAAATCGAAGTTGCTATTCATGCGATTGGAGCCAAAATAATCGAAAATGTACTGAAAGATTGGGTTAATCGGATTGAGTACTGTGTCAAGCCAGGCGTGCGCGTGGTAGTCATTTGAATGATGTGGTATTTCATTCTTAAATGGAAATGTCCAATTTTTACAATAAAATCATAATTTTGAAAAAAATATTAATTAGTTTTTTCTTTTATAGCCGATTTAAATTCCAAATGTTAAATGGCCCACCCTGTATGTACATAAATATATAGTATGTATACCCATACATATTTATTTAATATAAAGCTTTAAAAATTCATTTTATTATTGTTTGTGTCTACTGTTTGTAGAATAATTATGCGTAATTTGAAAAAAAAAAATGTGTATAATATGCATAAAATATAAATATGAAATACATTGTATTAAAAAGCATCTCTCAAAGTATATACGTATAGGTGATAAATTATTTCATCTTTCTTTTAGCGCCAAAATAAAAAAGGTTTATACGATAAAAAAAATAGTTCAAATATACATGATTATCAAAAATCTCTCAGTAAACAAAAATTTTCAAAAAGTATATGAAAAAGATATTTTATCACCACCACCAGTCTTCTTTTTCTTCTTCTTCTACTTCTACGGCATTCCAGATCTCAATAAGTCCTTGACCTCTTGGAGAATGCACCTCCATTCCTCTCAATCTCTCGATACTGTCAGCCAGTTTCTGATGTTTAACCTGTGGATATCTTACCACCATCAGTCTTATAATGTAAAAATGTGTACACGAAAAACCAAGACATAAAATACACACACTATAAAGCTTTTTATTTATTTATAACACCCACATCAAATTAAATTTATACAAAAATCTCTCTGTTTACTACTTATATCCTTTTTACATAGATTTATACCGGCTCATATACTAACCGAATTTCTTTGTTGAGAGAATCATTTTTTTTTTAATTTACCAACTTATTATACCAACGAAGTCTATTTCGTTTTCTGGGTATATTCTTTGCTATTTTAATGCATGTGAACGTGAAGGATATTCGCATTGATCATTTTTCGGTAAAAGAAAAAAAAATAACCACGTGCATATTTTAAAACTTGATTTGTGGTGTTAAAGACGTGAAGTTAAGTGAAGAACACATCATTTTTTATTCTCCATGTTCTCAATTATTTATAAAAATGGGTGAAATTTTCTATTTTTCTTTCTTATTTTTTTTACTACTTTTTTAGTCTAGATTTGATTTTTTTACTATATTTTTCGCAAAATTTCAGTGCGTATTTGTATGAAAAATTTCAAAGTAGATATATAAACTTTTCAAATATTTTATATTATAAGTTATTCCACCTTTTCATGTTTTGTATACACTTTGACATCCCTATTATATACTTACATGATAAAAAAACATATATGAATATTATTTATGACAACGTTACTATTATGTGGCGTGGGAATATGGGGACCAAAAGGACTACTGATTATTTTATATGATGAGAAATCTTTATCATAAATACGTAGCATCTTTATTTTAAAATATAAGAATTATTATGAAAAATTATTACATATTAAGTAATATCACATGATATTATCCTGTAAGGATAATAAAGTAAATACGTAACATTGTTTTTTTTTAAATGTATTTTTACAAAATATATTTTATACAAAATAAAATTCAAAAATATGCCAAAAGGAGGATCTATCTATATAGGAAGACGTATACTTATACAATATCGATATCGCGCGGTAGCCATAATCCACACACAGAGATACATACAGTAGTAACATAACAGATAACGTAAATAATTATGTATTAATTAATTAATTCATCACAAAATTCTATGAACAATAAGAACCAAAATGACAAATCGTCGTTTAAGTGTAGTGACACATCGTAACTAAGAAAAATTACTATATTTTTTTTTTCAGGAGAAGGAAAAAAAAACTTAATTATTGCTACAATTTTAATGAATTTTCCAAAAAATGTGAAAAACCTGTTTTAAATTTAAAGAAATAATTATTTGAAATATAATATTTATTTTATTTTAATAATTTTGAATTAAGGTATTTTCCAATTTTAAATTGAGTAAAAAAAAATAATGGTTTTTCGAAAAACTGTACTTACGAGGTGTCACATTACTTAACCGACGAAATCCTATTTAAAATGAAATAAATTGTCTTGTGGAAAATGAATTATAAACAAATTTAAAAAGAAATCATTGGTTAAATCATGTGTATTTTTTCTCATTTTTTTGCATATTTGTGCATTTATTTGTTTTTTTATTTATGCAGTTTCTACACATAAATGTGATATTATTGGAAAGAGGACACAAAAACCTTTTAAATGATATAATAAAACCATAAAACCTTCAAGTTTTGAAGTTATATTGTCATCAAAAGAAGTTGAAAAATTGATTTTTAAATTTTGACTTTAAGTCCTTATATCTCGATAACCGCTAATCCAATCAAAATTAAGTAAACTGTGATAAATAGTGCAGTAAGTTATCTTTCAAATGGTATATTAACTAATTCGAGCCAAGATCATGATCTGGAGAAATAATGGTTGCCGTAAAATACGCCATTTTGGACCAAACATTTTTAAGGGTAGTTTGCGTCCTTAAGATGAATTTACGCCAATAGAGACATATGTATACCACGTTAAAGAGGACATTCTAAAGTATCATTATCGGAAGGTCTCGTTTCAAAATCTGGTGGCACCAATTCGGAAGTCTCCCCAAAAATCATTTAATGAAAACACTTATAATTAATTTTTTTTTTTCATTCTATTTTATTTGTATTTTGAAAATGTAGAGATATGACGTAAGATATTTTCTAAATGGAAAATTATTTTTTTATTCTACTTCAAATTTCCGTTACGGGGATTTATTTATATTTTTTCTTTTTTCAGGTTTTGTTTTCTGCTATTTTTTGTTTTTTTTTGTCAAAGAATATAGAGCTAAAGCCAATAGAAGTAACATTCCACAATCTGTCAAAAATTCAGAACACATAAAGTTACATAAATATCTTCGTTCGAAACATGTTTCGAACATAAATTTTTCCCCTCATAATTGTATTAAAATACACATAATTTTTCTTACATACCATGTCTGAGGTAAAGATGGAAACAGATAACATCCGTGCCGTAATAAACAGTACTGACTATATTTTTTTTTTTTTTCAATTATACATACATATATACATACAATGTATATAGTATATATTAAGTGCACGCGGATACTCAGTCCATTATGGCACCGCCGATCAGTAATTTATGTCAGATATACCATCCAGTTTATCATCAGTAATCAGTTACTGGTGTATATTGTTGATGGGAAAAATTAATGATCGACTTGGGCAAGAGTAGCGCGCTGGCTGGGGTTCGAACCGTCATCTCAAGATCACAAGACGAAACCCAACCATCGAGCTATTCAAGTCCCTCACGTACCTGACTATATAAATAAGGCACATGGATGTTCAGCGTCAAACAGCACTATCACTGAGGCAGCGTGATGATAGTGTACTGTACTGGTGAACGATGCTTGTTGACGTCGAGGAAGCTATCTGTTTGTTATTTAAGAGGTATTCGGAATTATATTATATATTTGCCATACAAATCATCTAGATTAATATCTGTTGCGGGGAATGGAATCGATATAAAATTATATTTTATATTATACATTATGTATGTGTGCAATGGAATAATGTGAATTGTATTGTATTTAAAGGCAAGTACAAGTTTATTGTGTATTATGATAATATATATAGCTACGTGTATATAATATTCATTACGGAATATTATGTAGTATGGTAGTATGTAGTATCAAAGACTATATAACAAATTGTTATATTGGGCTTTGGTAAGATGTATATTAACAAAGATCCTTATCTGTATTATGTATTAGTATAATACGAATTTATATGCGAATATTAAATGTATGTATATATGTATATGAATTGTTGTGAATGATAAGTAAAAGGGAATAACAAATTAAAAATTTTTTCAAAGAAATGTAAACAAACATTTGTTTTTAATAGGGAGTAATATACATAATAATATATAAACGAATGACATAATGACAAACATACGTATGTTTGTATATAATTGGTATGATCTGCATTGATTATAAATTGAAATATTTTTTCCTTATGATCTGTGTTTTGGCGTGGTCTTATATTAATTATTTCATAATCTCTATTCGAGTATTATGAATTACAATAATAATTATCATTACATATTCGTATGAATATGTATAAGAATAATTTTTGAATTTTAATTATGAATGTAATAAGTAAAAAATCTTAAATATACATACTATGCATTACATATATGTGGATATTTCGCATGAATGGTATATCTATACACTTGCTCAGATATAATTTTAATATTACAGGTGATTATATATGCAATTTGATTTAAATATTATATTTTTTATCGTTACTTTTTCTTTCCACCTGTATCCCTAAATATTGTAGGTATTGTAATATCACAAACAATATACAAATAATGTGGTAATATATAGGTATATACTTACAATACGCATATAAATAATAATATACATGTACATAAAAACGTATATGTATGTACATAAAAATAGTACAAAAGCAATGTGAAATTGTACAATATCAATATCGAAGGGTAATAATATACTATATACATATGTGTGTGTGTACATTTGTATATAAACAAGATCGCACGAACATAAAAAAAAAAATAAAGAAAAAAATATAAGCCAACGAAAACAACAATAATTTAATAGTTATCAAAATTGAATATAATACCAATAATACTGTATTAAATATAATACCAATAATACTATATTGCTTACTTGTCTAACAACTTCTATAATATAATATAATACATTATGCTAATAATGTAGGGTTTTCCAGTAAGGACATAACAATTTTATATTTAAGTAAAATAAAGAATAATTAATATACATATAAGGTTAAAATTTATTCCAAGTGAAGTACACAAATTACATTTAATTATGGAATTCGATCTCATTCATATGACCACCGCGAGCACGAAAATTGGAATAAGCGCTCTTAAAGTTGTGACTACCGATTCAGAATTGCGGTAGTAATTTTCAATAATTTCTAAATGTTGCTCGTTCGTGAACTTCACCATGATAAAAATGTTAACATTGACTGACGTTCTGAAGTTGACAGATTATGCCAAATGTTCAAGGCCTCCTTTGTATTAAAACACAAAATCGTTATGTCCCTATTGGAAAACCCGATATAAAAGCATAAGAATTGTATTATCCTATAACCAACCATTCACACTTATTATTTAATTGTTTATTTTATATTGGGTCTTATTATGAGTGTCAATAATATCGTCTTGTCATCGACTATCGCCTTGACTCGACAATTTTTGTATTATGAATGGCGATTTGAGGCGAGAATATCGACATTTTGAGTCGATCAGTTAAAACTAATCAATAGACATAGTAGTCTATGGTGATTTGACATTTCATGTATGCTTTGTATATAAGATAAATAAAATTTGATATGACAATATCTTACTGTCGAGACGACCGATTTGCATAATAATAATAAGAAACTGAATGAAAATAAAATTTGATATGACAATATCTTACTGTCGAGACGACCGATTTGCATAATACAAAATTTACATCGTCTCGTCTCGTCTTAATTTTGTCGATAGTCGATATTATATATTATCGACATTCATAATAGGGCCCATTAATTTTTATAAACTCAATCCTACAAGTGTATACGTACATATGTACATAGTGTCTACAATATAATATGAACGTCGATATGAACAAACAGCACAGCATATACATTTACTTACGTACATTACGTAATAGTACACAAATACCAAAAATCATTTTACAATACATATTTTTATAATTATAATACAATATACATATATGTATATAATACATATATATTGTCCCTTTAAAAATATCTCGGCTAATGCATTTATAAAAAAAACCTGAAATATGTATATAGTACATATATATATCATAATATCATATCATCATCATCATCATATTATATATTATAATGATTATCCGCATACATATATAATCGTATTGCATTAGCGTATACAATGTACAATATAAAATATAAATTTACATTGTATTATTTGCCGTATACCAATTACCATTGCATTATCAACGTATGCTCTTAAGCATAAGCAAAAAACAATAGAGCAAATAGCAATAAAGAAATGATCGATAGAAATAAAAACATAGCAGTCAACCAGCAGCAGTATAAAAATTATATATATATAGTATATATATCTACATATATTATATGTATTATATGTATATTTGAAATCTATAATGGCGTATGAATAATCAAATTAACGCACACACAAATGCTATGCGTAAACCTATTTTCATTCATAAATACGAAATTATTTTTCGAAGTATTTTTTCGAAGTATAAAATTATACACAATATGTCATACACATTAATTACAAACATGTGCGAAATCCAAAATTTTTTCGTTTCATTCCACGTCATCCACATTAATTATAACTTTCCCCTTTTTCAAAATTTCGAAGCAAGAAAATATGTATTTTGGCAAACATACAGACATTATTTGAATTTAACCGTCGAATGTTATTTCTATTGGCTTTAGCTCTATATTCTTTGTTTTTGTTTAACTCATTCGACTGTTTTAACTGAAATAAAACAGATGGCGACACAAACTTCCTGTTAATTTCTTTTTGAATATACTTTACTTTGTGCTTTCTACTAATTTGTCGCCTGACTCGATCTCGAACAGACCTATAAAAATTAATATTGACAAATGACAATTGACATTATGTCGGTTGGCAATATAGCAAAATATATTTGATTTGCCAAATATGATGTTGTCTTGAATTCTTGATGACAGTTTATAATATAATAAACAAAATTTGAACTTTTTTCACATGTTTTTGAAGATAAATTTATATATTTGGTTAAAAAAATAATTTTTACATTTAAAAAAAAATTAATAATAAAATGATGAAAAATAATTAAAATTATTTGTGTTATGTGAATTAGTTTTGTATAAATTTATAAATAAAAATTTAATTTAGTAATAATGAATATGATATTTAGATAACAAACTACATACATATATAAAAAAAAGATAACAACTACATTTATATTGAAAAAAAAAAAATTGCCAACAAAATTATTTATAATTACGGGGCAAAATTAATTACCTAAACAGTTTATTACAATTTGAAAAATGTTCAAAATTGAATCGTATATTACACCAATTCTTATGAATTATGTAGCAAAATATGTAAAAAATATTCGTCCACAAGATGCTCAGGTAAAATTTTACAATATTTTCATTATTATTATGTACATATACATATGTGCGTGCTATCCTATATATGTATATCAATTTCATGACTATTATTATTATTATTTGAGTAGTGGAAAAATTGATCTATCGTCAATTTTGTTCAAATTTTTTTTGTTAAGAGAAAAGCAAATTTAGAAAATTTAAATTTCTTCACGAACGAAAGCGGCTTTTTTAACAATTTAAAATTGAAATTAAAATTCCATGAAAAATTTCTATATCAAGTTTCGTTACGAATAATCCAAAAAAGTTATTAACCATTCTTTACTTTACTTTTCTTCTTCTTCTTCTTCTCCGGCTATACAGTTCTAAACAGGTCGTTAGCCTCTAAGAGAATTTGCCTCCACCGGTCTCGATTTATTGAAACATCAACCCATAGTTCTGCAGCCGCAACTTCTTCATGACCATCAAAACGGATCGTCACCATCTGTTCCTTGGTTTACCTCTTGGTCTATTCCCTTCGATGTTTCCATACATAGCCGTTTACATGGATTGGAATCCTCCATTTTATTCACATGTCCGATTCACCTCAGTCTAACGATTCTTACATGCAATATCACGTCGATGTCATTGAAAAGATCATAACAAACTCATTGTTTCCAACTTTAGTTGCCTTATAAATTCGATGCAGAATCTTCCTTTCAAAATCTCGCAATGTCCAGCATTCAGATCCGTATGTCAATATTGGCCGGATCAAAGATTTATGTATGTATAATGGATTTTAACATTCTGGTTACATTTTTCGATTTGAGTGTTGTTATCATGCTGTAGTATAGGTTTTATTGGCTTTGATTAATCTTTTGCTGACTTCTTCCGATTCTTCGTTATTAGAAGTAATTACAGATCCCAAATACATAAACTCGTCTACTACTTCAAAAGTTTTTTATACCGATTGTAACACTTGGTTCTATTCTACTTCGAGCCATGTTGTTTCTGCTGACTATCATTAATTTTGTCTATTTTACTTTTATATACATACATATATAATTTACAAATAATTACATAAAAATTTTAAAATAAATTATATTCGAAATAATAACAGTTTTTTGAGAAATTTTCAAAATTATAAAATATAAAATTAGAAAACAGATAGGCAAAAATATGTTTTTGGTTAATATCAAAAGTGTAGGTAGTCTGATTTACTATCTAAACAAGACGAAATGGCTATAGTCTAGAACCTAGATAACCACATCACCTACGATGAAGCTCTATTGTGGTAACAAAATGACACGCAAAGTGCTAATTGAGTTTGCTTCTGTTGAAACGGACTGCCACTGCAACCAACCAACCAACCAACCAGCCATATCATCAAAAAGATCGAGAAATGCATTGTTTTGAGGATATCGAAGAAATTATAAAAAAAAAAATTAAGAAAGATAGGAAAAATGTAATAAATATTACAAAGAAAATTAATCTTGTAATTACATTGCACTGTTATTATTTCGAATGGAACTGTAAATTAATTTAGACTTAATTTGAAAAATAAAACTAAATATATTTATATCAAATATAATTTTAGAGATTTATATATGCTTTTGCTTCTAGATCACTCAATCACTAATTCGTTAACTATCAATATCTGAATATTTTATATAATATGTACCTATATTTTTTTATCATGTTATTACTAATTAATTTATATATTTTATGTGTGTACAGCTTTCATTATGGGGTGGTGAAGTAGCTTTACAAAATCTTGATTTACGTTTAGATGTACTTGAGGAAGAACTTCAATTACCATTTGAATTTCTGTCAGGGCATATACATGAATTAATAATACATGTACCATGGACAAAAATCACTTCAGAACCGATACAAATAACAATAAATACAATTGAATTTGTATTAAAATTGAAAGATTTAAATGCAAAAAATTGTACTGGAACGAATACTGGTGGTAGTTGTAGTGGTAGTGGTAGTAATAATGCATCAACTTCAACAGGTGCTACTGCAACAACAAATACATCAACAAATAGTGGTACTGTTGATTCTTCAACGTCATCATCTCCAACTGCAGTACTATTAAATCGTGATAATAATGAACGTAGAAAAAAATTATCAAGAATTGATGATGCACAACAACAGCAAGGATATGTACCAGGTTTAGTGAATAAAATTATAAATAACATATCGATTAATTGTCATAATATAATATTGAAATATGTTGAAGAAGATATTGTTGTATCAATGAATATACAATTATTATCATTAAATTCAGCAAATGAAAATTGGAATAAAACATTTTTAGATTATAATCAAACAAAAGTTATATTACGTAAATTAATTCAAATATCTGATTTAACAATATGCTTAGATAAACGTAATTCGATTGGTTTAATTGATGTTTGCCAAGAACCAATATTATATCGTTGCTCATTAGAATTACGTTTAATTAAAAAATATAATTTATCAACAATATTAAAAAAATCATATACAAGAATTGATATATATTCAAAATCAATGGAAATAAATATATCATCATTACAATTTCCGATGGTAATGCGTTTATTATTATTAATAAAAATTTTAAAAGATGGTAATTTAAATAAAATTGAAATAAAAAATAATATTAAAAAAAATAATAATATAAATATACAAATAAATGATATTAATGATATAAATATTGATAATAATGATTTATTAACAACAACAACAACAACAACAACAACAGCAACAACATTAAATGATACATCATCATATTTATCATGGGCATGGAATTTAATACCATCAGTATTTCCAAATGATACAGAACAAATTGATAATGAAAATGATAATGGTCATACATTAAATATTGGAATTTATTTAAGTAAATTGAATATAACATTAAAATCATCAGAATTATTTGTTGATTCAATTGTACAATCAACAAAAAAAATACGTTATGATCCAATTATAAAAATATCATTAGAAGGTATTTACAATGAAACAAATATGATTGGTAGAAAATGGTTTAATACAATGGCTGGTATATCAAAAATTTCAATTGAACCATTAGGTAATTATCAATCATCAGCATTTAATACATCAACAAATTTAAATCAATCATCATCATCATCATCATCATATATATTATATACAAATGATACTACTAATACATTTAATGATAATTATTTAAAAAATTCATTATTTCATGAAAGAGAAAATTCATTTAATAAAGAACCATTATTACAATTACAAAATAATTTAGAAAATCATTTAAATGATATAACTGAAGATTATTTATTAGATCGTACACAAATATTTGCATTCGATATGATACATTTTATTGATATACCAGATGATTGTAAATCATCGGATTATGATAGTGATGATTTAGAATATAGTAATCTATCAGAACAATTATTATGTCGTTTATATTTATCATCAATAACATTTAAATATAATGTTCAAACATTAAAAATAATTGATGCATTACAAGAATTAATTAAAACATATAATTATACACCGTATATAGAAAATCGTAATGATATAATTATTGGTAAAATACCACCACCATCTGTTGATGATTTTGATGCATTAATGAAAGAAATACCAAAAAGAATTTATGAAATTACAATAAGACATTCAAATATTGAATTATATCCAAAAACTGATGTATTAAATATGATGACAACCACAACAGCACAATTATTAACTACAACAACAACAACAACAAATAATAATAATTTTGGTGGTATAAATGTAAAACAACAACAGCAACAGGAACAACAACAACAACGACAACAACAAAAATGTAAAAAATTTAATACAACATTAATATTACAAAATATTCCATTTATAAATATAAAATTTGATTTATTACATTTGAATTGGACACGTCCATTATATTCAAATCGTGTTGTATATACAACATCACAATTACCCGAAACAGAAAGACCATTACAATTTATGAATTCATGTTATGATACATTTCAATTAAATGGTCGAAATATATATATTCAATTAATACAAAATCAAAATAATAATCATCATAATCATCATCATCAGCAGAATAATGAACAAACAACATTAAATGATAATAATAATTATGAAATAATAAATTTTTTAAATATTCCAGAATTATATTGTAATTATAATGAAATAATAAAACCAGAAATATGGCCAAAAAATGAAAATATTATAATGAAAAAATTTCATTTCAATATCAAAGATATAATATTTGAATTTACAAAAATTGAATTTCAAATTGTATATGATTTAATTGAATTATTATTTTTATTTAAATCAAATAATAATCAAAAACAAAATTTATTAATTAATATATATAAATTGAATTTAATATTATTGAAAAAATATGAAAATTTGAAAAGAATTAAAATCAATTTGAAAATGTTTAAAATATCAATAAGTATATTTTCGGATGTAATTTGTTGTAATGGAAAATTAAAATCAATTATGGCATACATTTTAGATAATAATGATAATTGTAATAAATCAAATGAAATGGATAAATTAATTTTTACAACAAATTATCAAAATAATTTAGAATATATAACAAAATATAAGAATAAAGAAATATCTGATAATTTTTGTCATTTAATAATACAATGGCCGATCATCGGTGAAACTGAAGAAATAATAATTAGTAAACCACCATTTTTAGCAATACTTATATCAAATTTTCAATTAATTATACATAATGAATTGGTAAAATTTCTATCAAATGAAGAAATATCCTTTAATACATCTGAATGGAAAATAGAAGAAGGTAAATACGATAGAATTAATTTTGTGTAATACAATTTTGTTTTTTTTTTTGTTTTTCTCATTATATATTTATTTTTTATGCAAAAATTAAAAATTAATTATTATCCTTTATTTTTTGTTTTTTATTTTATTTTTTTTTTTTTTTTCAAATCAAAATTTGTATAGAAAATGAACAAAATGTACAAAAACAAGAATTAGAAACAAATCTTGAATCATCGAGAAAATCAACAACAATAATTCATGATCAAAGAACAAAAAAACAATATTCTCAACCACAAGAATCAGTACATTTGAGTTCAGAAAAAGAAGACAATAAATTATTATCGTATCAGAAAACAATAAAAACAGAAAAATTTGAAGGAAATTACAATAAAAAAATGTTAGTATCTCCATATAATACCCTAAAGGCTACACGCAGATAAAAAGCAAAGCTGAGCTGAACCAGCTGAACTGAACTTATTATATAAGTAAAGTACTGATCAGTTCAACAAGAAAAAAAAAATTGACTGCTCACACAGAAAGCGGAACTTGTCGTTCATTTCAATAGAACTACGAAAATTGAAAACTGAAAAAATTACTAAACTGAAAAATGAAATGAAACCCCTTATTATATATACGTATACAATCAACTGAAAATATCTTCTTCTTCATCTTATACGGTCATCCAGACCTTGTCCGGTCACTTGGCTCTTGGAGAATGCGCCTCCAGTTCTCTCGATCCCTTGATTGAGAATTGAATTTCTTAATTGGTCTTCTCTAACAGAGTCCCACCATCTATTTCTAGGCCTTCATTTTGGACGTTTGTCATCTACGTTGCCGAGCAGAATTTTCTTACAAGGATTGCTTCCTTCCATGCGATATTAACATGTCCGATCCCGATCCCACTTGAGTCACTGGATTCTTATGAACGACTCTATATCAATGTCATCATACAGGATGGCGTATATTTCAGTTATGGCGATAAGTTCAGTTACGCTTACGCTGTTGATGTACGCACATAAGCTATTTATTGTATTGCTTCAAATGCATTGCGTATTTGTTTGTGTCATTTTTAGCTGGATAATTTCAGTTAAGTTCAGTTCAGCTCCGCTTTCTGTCTGCGCGTAGCCTTAAAGTATAGTAGCCTTTATTTATAATAATATTTATAATATTTCTTTTAGTGGTCCTATTCTAAAATGTCTGGTAATATGGATTGATATTAAACAAAGTACAATTAATATCACTAAAAAATCATTATATTGTCCATTGAAACAAATTGATTACGATTCAACTACCATATTGTAAGTTTTGAAATTTTAAATATTTTTATCATCATAAATATAATTTTTTGTTTTTTTTTTTGTTTTTTTTTGTAATTTTTGTAAAGATTACCAGTAATACAATGTAAATGCAAAGAATTAGGTGATATTAAGGAGATAAATATAAATTTTCCAATAAATGAAATATTTAAAGAATGGAAATCAACAAAAACAACATTTCCATGGACATGTCAATTAAATGATTTTATTGTAAAAACGAATAATATGAAAAATGAAAAATTATTAATTCATCCGATAAATGCAAATGTAACATTGGCACTAGATGATAAAAAAAATGATAAATCATCAGATATTGAAGTAAATAATGAACAAAATGCATTAGATGATAAAAAAGAACAAGAAGAAGAAGAAGAAATTTTAGCACTTAATTTACATATTGATACAAAACCAATTTTTATGGAATTATCTGAAATACAGGTATACACTAATAGATTTTCATGTTTATAAGTATTTTTGATTAGCCCTATTACAACTATCGATGGAGTCGAGACGTTGGAACGATAGTACTTTTCGATCGAGATGAAATGTGGTATTACAAGTCTCGATCGAGATCATGTTCAAACGTTCTTATGGAATAAATTGAAAGCGAAACAAATGTTATATCATATGGTTTTTTTTTTTTTTGGTTAGTATTTAGTATATCGACATTTTCATAATTTTTATTCTATTTTAAACATTAATTTATGGTTCGATTCTGGATAAGAGATCTCTTATTTCTCTTATTCCTCTTATCGTTTTTAGTGCAAATTACATACTTTTAGGAGTTAAATTAATTTAGATAAGAGATGTGATTAGCTGGGGTGGGTTCGCGTAAGGTGATTGGTGATAGTTAAAAAGTGATCACCGAAAAGTAATTGTTCGTGTAAGGTGATCACCAAAAAAGTGATGGAAATTGAAACACGGCGAATTCCACAGTATATTTATAGTTGTCAAACGTCAATCAAAACAAATAAAAATTTAAATTGTGAATAAGAATAAAAGAGAATTCAATAACGTTTTCGTCTATAGCATTTTTTATTTCAGATTCTGAAAATGAATCTCAAATAAAAATAAGTAGGAGAAAAATGCGAGATAGCAATAATCTCTTGGAATTATCGGATGTTCAGTAAATTGCAATTATTCATGGAGAATTTCATTGTAAAAATAACACAATATACATATTTTTAATTAAAAAATTATTTAAATAAATTATATACCGTCAACAGCAAACATCAATTGATTGTATATAATTATGAGTATTTTTTGGTTAAGTAGAAGAAGAATAATATTAAAAATTAGAAAAGTGACAACTCAAATGCTATCACCTCAAAGTGATAACATTTAGTGATAATTTTTGGTGATTGTCACCATACATGAACCGAAATTTGTGGTGAATATCACCAATCATCTTACGCGAACCTACCCCTGATCTCTTAACTTCAGTGGTGAATTTTTTAATGAATTTTGACATTCTACTTTTGAACGTTTATAACCGAAAAATTCTTTTTTAACGGACAAAAATCTCTAAACTTTAGAGGTCATCGACGAGGACCTCTTATATCTCTTATTTATTTTATTTATATTGTTGATATTCAAATATTGTATTCGTGTCGTGCATATTGTAAGTAAAGTGATAATAATAAAATAATAATAAAAATTGTAATATAAAAATGAAAATTGTAATAATTACTAATAGCAAAGATGATAATACAGTGTAACTACATTATCTTTGTATATAACAAGTAGTACATTGAATAAGGTGGGTTTAAAATCTATGGTAAATCTTTTGTCATTTTATGAGGTGAATCTCTTATCCAGAATACCGATTCCTCTTAAAAAATATATTTCACCAAAACTTTAGAGAAATAAGAGGAATAAGAGATCTCTTATCCAGAATCGCACCGTTAATTTGTATAATTAATTTAATTTAACAAAAATAAATTTTATGAAAACAAAATTTAATAAAAACCACATGTTACTTTTAATTTTAAAATAAAATTTTCAATTTTTACACTTTTCGCAACTCCAATCACTATCGAGCTAAATCGAGAAAAATTTACGACTCGATCGAGAGTTATGGTACCATTTATCGACATTATTTCCACTGAAATGAAGAGAAATGAAATACGATCGAGATTTGTAATACAAAATTTCTGGATATCGAGAAATTTTCGACTCGATCGAGAATTGTGATAGGGCTCAGGGCTGTTTAATTTGTCGCCTTTTTTAAATTTAATTATTAAAATATTAATTATTGCTTTTTTGTTTTTTAATTTTTCAATGTGTCAATTTGTACCTACATTTTAGGCTATAATTATACGCGATTGTTTATCATTATTAAGAACATGCATAGAATTGATACATAACGATGAACATAATTTTATAAATTTACATAATAATTTTGATGATATAGAAAATAATGATGCTCAAGCATGTAATGATAATGCAACAATAAAAGATATTAAAGATTTTCTAGCATTAAATACAAATTCTGAAGATAATAATAGTTCACATACATTCACGAATTACTGTAAGCATTTTATTTTAAATTTAAAATATGTAATACTGTTTTTTTTTTTTTTGCTTTTCTTAAAATTAATTTTCAAATTAAAAATAAATATTTTTCTTTTCTTTACAAAAAAATAAAAAATAAAAAAAAATAGCTTTAACACATAATAAACAAACGATAATTGTATTATTGATGCAATGGACAATAACAAAAATTACATTCAGTCTAATCGGTTCAATAAATAAAATTGATAATTATTTAGAAACAAAAATAAATTTTGATATTGAAGATTTTATAATTAGTTTAGATTATCAATTAGATTATTTTAAATTTAAATGTAAAATTGGTAGTTTAAATATGCAATATTATGAAAAAATTTTACAACAAAAATCTAATAATAATAATAATAATATAGAAAATGAAGAAAATATTATACAAATGAAAGAATGGAAAAAATGTGATTATTTTAAAATAAAAATACGTACAATAATTGATGATACAAAAAAGACGACACCAATTACTGGAACAACATCAACGTCACAGAATCAACAACAAAATCATCATCATCATCATCATTATCATCATCATACAAATGGTGATACATTTTTTGATTTAACATTAACAATAGCCGAAGCATCAGATTATTTTCGAAGATTAGGCGTTAAAAAGAATATAAAAAGTTTAAATAAATCAATTGAAGAAATCGATATGCATATTAAAGGAATTGATATACTATTGGATATTGAAAAAGTTATAAAATTTTTACCAATTTTTTATTGTTTATCATCAATTATTATTATCAATAATAATAATAATGATAATAATGATTATATAGAAAATAATAATTCATCATTTACAACAACAACAAAATCATCATTATCATCATTTGATCGGATGTTTAATATAAAATCATCAAAAAAATATAAAAAATCAAAATTAATAACTGATTTACCATTAGTATTTGCTGAAAGTCAAGGTATAACATTATATATTCCAGTTAAAACAGATAAATCATGGTGTGATGTATTCATATTTAAAATTGGTGAAATGTATATAACACCATTAGTTAAACATCCATTACCAAGAAATCCGATACGTCCAGATATATATAATAAAGCAGCACAATTACAAATATTAGATATACCTGGATCAAAATTAGAAGATAGACAATATGAATTATCATTGCATAATATATCAGCTGCAACCGGTAATTGGAATGATATATTAAATTTAATGAAAGATAATTCAATTAAATTAAAAAATACAAATCCAGCATTTGAATGGAATCATCAAAGTAAAAGGACATCATTAGAATTAAATTCGATATTTAATGATTTTTTAATAACAATAACATATGCACCATATATGATATATAGAAATGTTTTAATATGCGGTACTGCAATTGAAATTAATTGTGTTACAGATTTAATAATTAATTTGAATACACATCAATTATATATGATAAATATACTTTTAAAATCATTACATGACATTAATAAATTAAATAATATTTACAAAAAATATTCAACATCATCAACATCAGCTAATGTTGCTGTTATTAGTCAAACTAATCAATTTCAATCAAATAAAAATAAACAAAATATTATTAAATATGAATCAAAAACAAAAATTCAATTAAATCACAATAAAATATCACAATATAATAATACTGAAAATAATGAAAATAAATCAAATAATACCAAAACTTATTCGTATTTATCTGGTGAACGAGAAACAATCGATTCTGGTATAGCATCAACATCATTATATCGTTCGAATCGAATATTAAATAATCATCAACATAATCATCATCAAAATCGTAAATTAAAATATAAATCAAATAGCAGAGAATTAATATTACCATTTAATAGTAATAATAATAAAAATATACAATTTACAAATGAATTTTATATACCGTACAAAATAGAATTAGTTGCTGGTCTTTTCATATTTAAATTTTTACATAATTCACGTACAAATGATAATCAACAACAATATGAACAACAACAAAATGATACATCATCATCAACATCATCATCAAATATAAATTATATTTATCCATTAGCTGAATGTAAAATTAAAACAAGCATGCTAATCGAATATAAAAGTACAGAATTTATTGGAAAATTTTTTATATACACAATTAATATTGATAATGGATTAAATGATAATGATAATGATAATAACAATAAAAATATAAAAATATTTGAAACATTAACTGGTCATTTAGATAGTACTGGTATACCGCCAGTATTATTACAAATCGAATATAAAATTCGTACATATAGTAAAAAAACTGAAATTGATTGTATATTCGGTTGTCCAATTAAATTATATATATCAAATGATATATTAAAACATTTATTTAATATACATAATATATTAATGAATGAATTATTTGATATAAAAAAATTAAATAATAATAATAATAATAATAGAAATGATTTAATAAATAATTATTGTATGATATCAGAAAATGATAATATAAAATTATCATCATTACAACAAGAACATTGTATACAGCATCAGCATCAACATCAACAATATCGTAAAATAACAAAAATTCAAATGATACAAAAAATTTTATATAATGCACATAAATTAAGTATAACAACAGATAAATTTTTTATTGAATTATCAAATCATAATAAAATGAATAAAATAAATAAAAATAAAGATAATGATAGTAATGATACATTATCAAATTATTATAATATACAAATATGTTTTGGTGATATAAATTCAATATTAACAATAATTGAACATCCAGAAAAATTATCATTTTATATATCAACAAATACATTTTATATAAAAATTAATGAAAATATATTTTTACATCCGGTTAAATTTAAAATAAAATTATTATTAACACAAAATAATTGGAATACAATAAATCATAATAATCCATCATTAAATATTAATTCAAAATTTGATGTTATACATTTTGATATTAATTTACAAAATATTGAAATAATACAAAATTTAAAAAATAATTTTGATAAAATAAAAAATTTTAATAGCAGTAATAACAGTAGCAGCAGCAGCAGCAGCAGCAGCAGTAGTAGTAGCAGTAATATTAGTGGTATTGGTAATGGTAAAATAAAATCAAATAAAACAATATTAACGAATAATGATAATGATGATATAAATGATATTGATAAATTAAAAAAATCATTAAATAATAATAATTTATTAGAAAAAATTCATTTACCAGAACCAAAAAGAAAATTAAAAAAATCAAATAATAAAGAAGAATTTTATCAAGATGATCTAAGAGCTGGTGCATTTCAATTTATTGAATTATATGATGATGATAATGATGATGATAATCATCATTATCATCATAATTATAATAATGATAATAATTATTTTTGTGGTGGTGGTGGTGGTGGTGGTGTTGGTGCTGGCGGTAGTAATGATATTGAAAATAAAAATAATTTAACTAATCATTCATTACCACATCCATATCAAATACAAATTATATCAAAAAATAATGGTATTATTTGTTGGCGTTACCCACAACCAAGAAGAATATGTAAATTACAAATATTTCCTGTACCAATGGATGTAAGTACATTTAACAAATTTTACAGAAAAAATAGAAAAAACACATTACATATTTGATTTTATTTTAAGTATAACTATATGTACTTACTGCTAGAACAGAATATGTAGCTGTAGCTGTACGGCCGAAGCCGAAGCATGTAGCCACAGCAGCAGGTATTATATTCTGGGGTGGGTTCACGTAAGGTGATTGGTGATAGGTGATAGTTAAAAAGTGATCACCGAAAAGTAATTGTTCGTGTAAGGTGATCACCAAAAAAGTGATGAAATTTGAAACGCGGCGAATTCCACAGTATATTATTTATAGTTGTCAAACGTCAATCAAAACAAATAAAAATTTAAATTGTGAATAAGAATAAAAGAAAATTCAATAACGTTTTCGTCCATAGCATTTTTTATTTCAAATTCTGAAAATGAATCTCAAATAAAAATAATTAGAAGAAAAATGCGAGATAGCAATAATCTCTTGGAATTACCGGATGTTCAGTAAATTGCAAATATTCATGGAGAATTTCATTGTAAAAATAACACAATATACATATTTTAAATTAAAAAATTATTTAAATAAATTATGTACCGTTTACCGTCAACAGCAAACACCAATTGATTGTATGTGATTATGAGTATTTTTTGGTTAGGTAGAAGAAGAATAATAGTAAAAATTAGAAAAGTGACACCTCAATATGCTATTACCTCAAAGTGATAACATTTAGTGATAATTTTTGGTGATTATCACCATACGTTAACCGAAATTTGTGGTGAATATCACATATCACCAATCACCTTACGCGAACCTACCCCTGAACTGTTGCATGAGGTTGTAACGAACAGAACGTACTGCTGACTAATGCCGCTTCTACATTCAATGCAGTGACTTCAAATTCGACTTTGATTTAATGGATATTCATATTAGAACTTCTACATTTAATATGCAGTAGACTTGACAGCTACTTTTGCGTCGACTTAGACTTTGAGAAAATTCAATGTTACAGTCTAATGCATCTAGAATGACAACATAATTTTGGACCAATACGCCATTTTGGACCAACAATTTTTAAGGGTAGTTTGCGTCCTTAAGATGCATTTGCGCCAATAGATACATATACCACGTTAAAGAGGACATTTCAAAGTATCATTATCGGAATATCTCGTTTCAAAATCTGGTGGCACCAATTCGGAAGTTCAGCCCAACAAACAAACTATACTTTCAAAATATCAACTGTTGTTACTTTATGCGTCAAGTCAAAGTTCAATTTACTGCACTCAAAATATTTGACGTGTTCGTTAAGAGTATGTGGGGAAGACGAAAGTCAAAGTCCAAGTTGAAGTCATTGCATTGAATGTATAGAAGCGGCATAATGCATGTAGCTGATTCAAAACTGTCAAAATGAGTTATCAATTAAATGATTAACTTGTTTATTTTAATTTTTAATTAATTAATTTTTTTGCATTTATCGAACTTATAATGGCGCCTTATTTCAATCACAAAAACTGAAATGTCAATGTGTGACGCTGTAAATTAAAAATTTATTAAAGACAAGCAGCAGCTACGACCACAACTTTGGCAGCTGTTGCACACTCTGTTATTAAACATTAATTTATATGATTTCTTTAACTTTGCTGCATGATTCAGATGTAACTATAACAACTACACATTCTGTTCCAACAGTTAGATTATTAGATTTTTTCTCGATTTTTTTTTTTAATGAATTTTTGTCAATTTATAAATGTATGTACATATGTACCTACGTAATATTATTTCATTTTTAGGTTTCACAACCGTTATCAATTAATTGTCGTATGGAATATTATAGTGAAACGCATTCAGATTTTTTATATTATTGTGATTTTGATATAACTGAAATGGAAACAAAAGATATTGAATTACCAGATGATAAAATAACATCATGTATATGGCGGGTAATAATTTTACAAAGTATTGTTACCGTTAATGAAGATTGCTTTAAAGAATCAAATTTAGAAGGAGACGAAGATAGCACGGTATGATTATTTAATTTTTTTTTATTTTTTTTAAATTAATATTGAGAATGTTTTCAATAAATTGTGAACATTTTAAATGATCAATTCTTATAAGAATAAACAAAATATACAATCAGTCATGTGATCAAAATATAAGGTGAATTTATTTATAAAATGAAAAATCTTTATATTTATTCTTTCAAATTAATGTCACCGTCTTAATGCTGCCATCATTCATTTTCAATTCTCGAAATAGTCAGAGAAGTATTTTTCGAGATGGCCTTCAATACTTTCTTCGATTCGGCTTTTATCTCCTCAATCGAGTCGAAACAATTTCTTGGAAACGGTATCTTTTGATTTTATTGAATAGCCAAAAATCGCACAGTCGAATACAGTGGTCGTGAAATGATATTAATTGAATTTTTGGCGGAATTGTTCTCGAAGAACCAATGCATTGTTGTGACTGTGAGACGACACATTATTGTGATGAACTTTTTCACGCATTTTATCATAAAAATCGATAATTGCACATTTTTGGATATCAAGTAGTAGTCAAGCGTATCTCATTAACTGGTTAAGATTGACATGAAATTTATAGAACACGATATTAACTTAAGGATAAAAAAAAATCTAATCGTTTGATTTAGCCCCCATGATTTAAATGCAAAAATTCACCTTATTTTTTGATTACAGTATTACAGTCAACATTAAGGCTGGTATTCAACAACATAGATTATCTTTTATCTGAGATAAAGTACATTCATCAATCTGGATAAAACACTTCTCGGATAACCTCGGACTGGTATTATAAATATCGTTCGAACATACTGCCTTATCATGATATTCTAAAACGATGAAACGATGAAACGAAACGATACGATATAAAATTGCTATTATGTAACTTCATCGTTTCGAATATTAAGTGGTACATAGTGGTACAATATAAATCCCTTATAAAAATGAAGCTTTAGGCCTCTATTGTGAATATCGTCAAATAAACGAACAATCGTACAATCGAAGTTTTGGTATTGCGAGTATCGATTGTGATCGTATCACTCGTTCGATTGTTTTTTAACGAACGAATATCATTTTTTTTGTTCACATTATGGTGATATTTCATTGTTTTACGTAGATTTTGTTTTTTGTGTGGTAATTTGTTTAAAATGTAATTACTAAAAATTATATTTTAATACATATTCTTATTTTATTAAAAATTTAAGTAATAAAAATCAGGTTGAAAAACTGATAAAAATTATGAAACAAAATCCTCAAATTGCACAGGAACTTTATAGAAAAATCCAAATTTTAAATAATTGGGGAAAGTATGCTGAAATTTTAAACAGTCTTGGCCCTCCAGTAAAATCATCTGAAAAATGATTGAAGGTGCAAAAGTATTTAACAAATATTTTATAACATTTATCATCCATCTAACAATTACTCTATTTGAGATGTGAACCTTCATCGTTTCGAATATTAAGTGGTACATAGTGGTACAATATAAATCCCTTATAAAAAGAAGCTTTAATGTTTAATTCATACAATTTCCAGTTTTGTTGTAAGAAAAAAGAGTTCGATGTCATTTCTATTATTTTGTTAATGTTTTGAAATATCATTTTTAATAATAATTTCCATTTTTTTAAAAAAATTAATTTAATATTATTATTCACAAATATTAGTAATATGCTTTAAATAAAAAAAATTCTATTAAAAACCAAAAAAAAAAATAAATTTATATGTAAACGATGAACAAAATGCTATCGACTGAATAGACGATGAAAATCGTTTGAAATTGGAACGTTTCGAATATCATGATCGCGTTTTCAACAAGACGATACGAAACGTTTCGTCTTCGAATATCATGATAAGGCAGTTAATTTATATGTAAACGATGAACAAAATGCTATCGACTGTGTAGACGATGAAAATCGTTTGAATTTGGAACGTTTCGAATATCATGATCGCGTTTTTAATAAGACGATACGAAACGTTTCGTTTTCGAATATCATGATAAGGCGGATAATGATAAGGCGGATAATCTTGTTATTAACAGCAACAGCACAGCACTCACATGCACATGTATGATCGTCACATCACATAACCTCTTTTTCATTTTGCAATATAAAAATTCAAATCAGCTAATGTATGTTTGAACATGTTTGGCGAAGTTCGAATACAAATTTTATCTAGGTTGATGGTTGACCGACAGTTAATCTATGTTGGTGAATACACCAGTCTAAATAAAACAAAACTGCAAAAACATTGATTATGCCTTTTTGTTTCTTGAACTGAAAAAAGTTTAAAGATTTTGACGTTTTATGTGAATGCAACAAGCTGATCAAAATTCATATACATAAATTGAAAACGCCATAGATTATTTATTTATTGTAATTGAAAAAGAAAAAAAAAATTTTTTTTTTATTTTCAGGATGAAAGCAATGATTACATAAACATTAATGATATATTAAAAACAGATTCGAAAAAATTAAATTTCATTTTACAACCAAAAGCATTAGTTGCATGTATGCGTGTCGATACAGCATTTAGTCCATTATATATACCAAAAATAAAATTTGTTATTGATTTTTCATTAATACAAATAAATTTACAAAATGAACAACAATTACTTAAAAACAATAATAATGAAAATATAAAATTACCAAAACCAATTGATAAATATAAATTAATACAAAATTATTATGGTTATAATAGATCGCATACATATTTAACATTATTTATAATGAATACAAAAATATATACAAAATTTTTTAATTTTAATGATTATTCGATATCAACAGATTTAACATTTTCATTAAAATGCTTAGATTATTGTTGTTTGAAAATGTTTAATTTAATTGAAGATACAAATATAAAAAGTTTATTAAATATAAAAAATTGTTTAGATATAAATATTGTTATTGATACAATTAAATTTAATTTATCAACAGCATGTTTACATACATTAAGTATTGCACAACAATTATGCATAAAATATTTTGATAACAATAATTATAATAATAATAATAATAATAATAGTAATGATAATCAGATAAAAAATTTAAATAATAATAATAATAAAAATAATCAATTTATTATATGGTCACGATATGTAATATGTAATCATACACAATTAATGTTTCGTATTGGACAAAATAATACAAAAGAAATAATAAATGTACCATCAAAAAATTGTATATTATATTCATTTCGTAGCTATTATCAGAATAAAGAATTAATATTTCAAATAATAATACCATCATCATCAACATCCGCAACATCGACAATGACAACGACAACAGATGATATTGAATCGAATGATCAAAATAAAATTTTAACATCATGTCCGATATCAATTGAAGATATTTATGATAATAATAGCAATTATTTTGATAGTAATCATAACAATAATAATAATAATAATAGTAATAATAATATGAATAATCGTGATAATATTGATTGTACCGATGAAAAATATATTTTAATGGGTGAAAATATTTTAATATTAAAAATGATACGTTTATCATTAACACAAAAATGCATATTAATGAAAGGTCAAGTTGATGTTATATCGATGACAAATAATAAATTTCATATGCAATTTCGTTCATCAAATACATACGATTCAATACCAGAATGTATAATAAATGATTATGATCATATATCAATATTTGGTAAATTTGTTGATAACGAAGAAATGTATTTTAGGTAAATAAATTTTATTATTATGTATTATTACATATAGGGTATCCCAATAAGCGGTTCAGATTTGATATATCGGTTATTTTTGCTCTGGCAACACTAATGTTGTCATTCTTTCTTTGACATAAATTCAGTATATTATATCTAGTTGACGAAATGAATCGCTGAACGTTTCAGGAAAAGTGGGAAAGTGTTGGAAATTTATTTGGAAATTTACCGACCAAGTACGTCAAGGCCAGCCACGGCTCCCATTTAAACGAAATCATTTTCCATACATAACCGGAAGGATTGTACTTTCAAACAAAAAAATAAATTTGGAAATATATTAAGCCGTTTTTGTTTTATTAAATTTTTAAATCTGAACTTCTAATTGGGACACACTGTATTATTTATTTTTTTTTTATTATTTTCTAAATACATAAATCCTAATATAAATAATAATTTAATTTACATATTTATCAAATTTTATTTATTTTTTTTAGGTTAAGATTTTCAGAAACGACTGGAGATCAAATTCGATGGTCTGGTGAAATTCCTTTGAAATCTAGAAAGGGATTACCATGGCTTGTTAAAAGTATAATAATTTAAAAAAATATATAAATATTTTTAAATTAAAGGGGCTCCATAAATATACGATGTATCTGACGGCTGTTCAACAGATAAGTTAAAGTTGAATGAATGTTGTATTGTTTGTAGATAATCAAATTTTGATTTTTCGGGGCGTGGCTTCAAATTCGACAACTAAGTTGACTTTGGCTGTGTGTAGTAAAGTTGTACGATCAAATAATCCGACATTATTTTAAATATTGATCTTGTGGTGTACGGACGAGACTATTTCATAAAGAAAAGGCATAGCAAAAAAAAAATGTTCTGACTAATTATATGATTAATGTCAACGGCTCTAAACCGGTAAGAAGGTCATTGACTGCTACATCAAGAAATTGCATGAGCGGCTAAGACAGGAGAAACCTAAAGTGCAGTAAACTAAATGCTTTCTAAAGAAGCCTGGCAAAACCCTAACAGCTTTCAATGCTCTAATAGGACATAATACCTGTGGACAACATCTTGCCACCATAGAAATCATTAGTGCTGCGATGTAAGCGACTTGCGGCTAGGAAGATGACTCGACGGAACATTTTCTATTTGAGTGTCCCGCCTTCTCCTCTGCATCAGAGTGTGCATCTTCGGCATTGATGTCGTCGGGCTAGAATTTTTCAGGCCTGAAAGTCGAGTTGAGCTTCTTCGTTATCCAAGAACAACTAAGAAGTTTGACTAGACAGAGGGGTCTCAGGTGCAATGGATAGCCCTGTCCTAGTATTCAAGTTTGCGAGTAGCGTTCTTCTCCACCTTAAACCACAACAATAACAACGTTCAACGACGTGAACTCCAAAAAATACTTTTCCGTATGAAGTCTGTAATAAAGTCGAAACGCTGGTTGTAATGTTTGCCGAGAAACTATTTAAACTTGTCTGTCAACCAGTCGTCAAACATATCGTATGCTTATGGGCCCTTTTATTGTTTATTATTATTATTATTATTATTAATACATTATATAATTTTTCATAGTACCAACAAATAGTAATCCAGAATTTGTAAGCTTTTGGGTTCGTGTAATACGTGAAAATATCAATTCGGTATCATCGACATCATCATTACCATCAAATTCATCTTCTATAAATATTTCAAAATTAAAACCGATACGTATATTAATTGTGATTTATCCAATGTTTTTAATACAATCAAATTTTACATTACCATTAACATCATCTGTTAATTTATCGATGGCAAACAATGGAAAAATCTTATTAGATGGTAAAGGTAAAATTGAAGAAATTCAAGTAGCAGCAACAAATGAAACACAACATCAAATAACTTTCGAAAATGAGTGAGTAATTAGTCACTGTCATTAGTAATTTTGGCCCTGTTTGGAAATATCAGATGATTGTCAAAAAGTTGATTATTGTCAAACTTATTGACTGTCTTTTGACGATCAAGTAGACTCATGATACAACAATGGGCACTATTATGAGTGTGGATAATATCTTGTATTATGAGTGTCGATTTGAGGCGATAATATCGACATTTTGAGTCGATCAGCTAAAACTAATCGACAGGCATATAGTAGTCTATGGTGATTTGACATTTCATGTATGTTTTGTATATAATATAAGGTGTATTTAATTATTCTGCTCAATTAAGTTTAAATTAATTAATTTAATTGATTAAAGAAAAATTACCAAAAATGATGTTTGAGCTCTTTGAAAAAAAAACATGAACGCATCTCTTAATGCTTTTCTCTTATCCAAAAAAGTCATTATTAAATTAATATGTTTTATATTTTCGCACTTAGCTACAAATTATTTAAATTAATTAAATATTTATTCAAAATTGAAAAAAAAAAAATGAATTATAAATTTTTATATCGAAATATTTGACAACTTTTATAGAAATTACATGGTAAAACTGAATGAAAATTTGATATGGCAATGGCCCTGATCACGAATGGCGATAAAATCGCCAATCGCCTCGCCTGTCAAATTTTTGTATCACGATTGGCGATAATCGTTCATTTTAGGCGATTTTATCGCCAATTTCAGGCGATCAAATAATTGGTATCGCCTAGCTGATATTTGAAGTTAAATTTCCATTTCATTTACTTTATGTTCATTTAATTTGTTTGTGCTTCGAATCAGTGGTGTATTATAAAAAATAAAAATGTATGTATTTTTATTTATAAATTAAATTTAAAATAAATATAAAATAATATAAATTATTTTTTCAAGAATTAAAATTTTGGAAAAGGAGCAATAAAAAAACTCGTCGAATTCATGACGACTAATAAAGAATTTGCAAAAGGCAAATTCTATGACAATGGGCATCAATTTCACTTAAAATTTCCACAAAAATATCTTTAGGAACTCTAAATTTTTTTCTAATATTAAAAATATAAGATTGTTTTAAAATTTGTTATCTTTTAAAATTAAAACTCACAGTGTGCTATCCATTTAAAGAGAATTCGACGATATATAAGTAATTCTATTTAACAAAAAATATCTTTACAAATAGTTTACAATGTTTATACAACTATTAGCTTTTACAATAATTATGCCAAAATAAAATTTAAATCATTTTTTGACATTAATGTCAGTTCGAAATACATAATATTACACGTTACGCATGGTAATGATATTTGGGCGAGACGAACGCTTTACGTGATGCAAAAATTTTATCTTCTCGCCTCGCCTCAATTTTGTCGGTAGTCGATAGTATCGACACTCATAATAGGGTCCAATACTTGTTATCTGCATTACCAAACAAGCTGCAAATGCAGTGTGCTTGCAAATTACGTTTCCAAACACAGCCTTTATAAAAAATTTATTTTTTTTTTTTAAATTTCTCTTTGTATGTATATAGATTTCCAAAATGGCATGGAGAATATCAACATAATGCAGTGTTAACATTTAGTAATATTGATTGGGATAAATTTTTTTGGTATGATGATAAAAAAATAAATATTAAAGAATTCATAAATAAAATAACTGAATATCGAAATAAAATGAAATGGCCATATTATGAATTATCAGATAATATAAATGTAATTAGAGATATACAATTAGATCAAAATATATCAAATATTGTACCATTTTTTAAGTGTTCATCAAATAATGAATTATCATGTTCGTTAATTATGAAAATATCACCATGGTGTTTATTCATAAATACATTAAAAAATAATATTAAAATAAAAAATTCAACAAAATATAATCATATTGATAATTATAATGATAATAATGATGAGATTATCATAAATGTGAATCCTGGAAAAATTGCAATGCTATTACCAATTGAAAATTCATTTTTATTAAATATAAATATCGATGATGATTATAATACTAATGATAATGATGATAGCAGTAGTAGTAACAGTAATAATATAAATAATACAAAATTATTAAAATCATTTTGTCCATCATCAACAGTAAATGTTTCAATTGAAAATTTACAACAGAATCAATTTAAATCGTTTATAATACAAAATGGTAATTTTCTAATACGATGTCAATTAGAATATAAATTTATTGATGGTTTACGAATAATAATATTATCATCACCGTTTACAATAATTAATAATACAATTCATAAAATATTTGCATATCCATTTTATTTAAAAAATGATGAAAAAATTGATCGTAATTATTTAGAAAATAATATGACAAAACAATATCGTATTACAATACCAAAAGATGAATCATCAAATAATAAGAATATAAAGTAAGAATTTTTTATTTTTGAATATTAAAAAAAAAAAAAAAAAAAAAATTTTTTTTTAATTATTTTTTTTTCTGTTTTTCTTTTCTTTTGTTTGTTTTTTATTTTTCTAGTTCAAAAGGATTATGTGTAAATAAATTTTATGATTTTAAAATGAATGATCGTGAAAAAATAACAACAAAAACTCATTTAAAATATTTCATTTGTTTAACAATACAAAATGATGAATTATCATTTCCATTACCATTGAATGAAGCATTTAATAGAAAATGTTTTAGTTTATATTCAAATGGAAAATCGGTAATAAATATATATTATAAAAATATTTAATTGAATTAAAAATAAACAATTATGTATATAGGGTGTCACAAGTTCGGGTGCAGGCATTTTGACAGTCGATAGGTCTTGCTGAGAAATGAAAAAAAATGTATAAGCAGGGAGGGGGGGTCTAATATCAAGGGGTGAGGAGTTAGGGGATTTTAATTTTATGTCAAGATGTTTTATTTTTAGGTCAAGTGACTTGTTTCCTATTTGTGGTCATAACTCACGAAATCCTTGGTCGTTTTCAATTATTTTGCATTCATTGGAAAGACAATCAATCCAGTCTTTACTTTGATACTTGAATTGTACAGATCGATTCAGTGATGCCAAAGATATGGTACATAAAATTCAAATTTTCATGGGAAAAAAAATACAAAATTTTGAGTTCAAGGTCAAATATGTATCTCAAAAATTTGCCCTATTTTTATTTAAATTTTCTTTACTTAAAATATTGCCCAATGGATTGCCTTTCATTTGCAATTTATGTTATTCAATTGTCTGTCGTGGTTTTCGAGTTATGAAAAAAAGTGTAACTGTTGGTTCTACCAAGAAAGTTAATATGGGTCATCCCATATTCCATCCCGTAACACCCTAACTCCTCACCTCCACTCACCTGATATTAGACCCCCCTGCCATACGATTTTTTTCGTTTCTCAGCAAGACCTATCGATTGGCAAAATGCCGGCTCCCGAACATACGACACCCGGCATTAATTTAAATAATTAAATAAATATTTAAATTCTTCTGTTTCTGTTTTTTTTTTTTTCAGTATCCTTTTGCTGCAATTTGTATCGAAAAAAAATTACCAAATTCAAATTTTAAAGATACTATAAAATCTCAATATTATTTATTCATATACAATGATACATCGCCAATTTTATTAATTGATAATCAAACACATTTTTCTTATTATGTTGCTGAAACTTTAATAAAATCAACAATAACAAAATCTACATCACAATCAGTATCATCATCATCGACATCATCAAATAATGATAATGCAGAACGATTTAAAAATACTTCCAATAACAAGAATCAAACAAATATTATATCAGAATGTAATGAAAATAATATTTTATGGTCAAATATTTTGAGACCGATGTGTCAAACATTTTACACTCCACCATCAGCATATTTAACATTTCCAGATACAGAAAAATATCATTGTGATATAATATTAGCTATAAAATCTGGTTAGTAATAGATACGAGAATAATGGCCGATTTCTTCATATTTCTGATTAGCTGGCAGCTAGCAACGAGTTTGGTTTTCTTCACACAATCTTCTTGCTAACTAGCTACAAAGCTAACTGGCTAATGTTCAAATCTAAAATCGAAAGTTTTGAATCGATACTCGGATTTTTCAATGTAAAATTTCATGTAAAGCTTAATTATTTGAATGTTTTCCAATTAGACAGCTAGTCGGCGGTAGTATCGAGTTAGGTTACACCTAAATAAATAATCAGAACTTCATCTTCTCACTAAAGTTAGCTGGCAGCTAAGTAATAATCAGAGGTGAAGAAATGCAAATGCCTTTGCTATCTTGCCGCTAAAGTTAGCAAGAAGATAATTAGAAGTGAAGAAATCGGGCATAAATAATATTATGTACAGTACAAACTCGATTATCGGGGAACTCTGTTTGTTATCCGAGATAAATTTGATATCTGATTTGATATCTGTTTCTATCCGGGAAAGACTGTATCATTCGGGTTTCAGTTATGTACATATTGTTAAAAACGAATGCACCTGAAGTTTGCACATGTTTAAAAACTTGGTGTATTTTGTCATGTGTACATTGTGTATTTTAAAATGTAAATGTTCTTATGAATACAGAATAAAGTAGATACACAATTTTATTCTAAAAAAAAATGTTCTATAAACCTTTTAGACACGTTTTACTGCTCATTTTATTATCCGGGATGAGCCTGATGGTCCCGAGCAACCCGGATAATCGAGTTTGTACTGTAAATTTATTTTGTTTTTTTTTTTTTTTTGATTTTTTAAAGATTATTTTTAACGAGATTTACAAAATTTCGTTTTTTATTTATTTTTTTTTTTTTGTTTTTTAGATGAAAATGAAATTTATACAACAAATAAAATTCAATGGACTGCACCAATTCATACTGGCTATCGTAGTGAAAAATATATTAATATTCCATTACATGGTGATGTAAAAATAGTGGTCTGTGATAAACATAATACAATAAAAATTTTCATATTTTATGTGTCGCAAGTAAGTGTTTTGTTTGTTTTTGTTTTTTTTTTTCTTTTCTTTTCTTTTTCAATTTTAAATTCTGTGGTGTCTGGCAATAACCGCCACAAGTAAATTTTTGACGAAAATAAGAAAATTATTATTATGTACCAGCAAATCAAGGGCTTTATAACAAGTGTAATCAAAAATTTTCTATTTCTTTTGTTATAGTAGATAAAAATGTACATAAGGCATACTGCAAGCGTAGCTTAGTTTGAACCATATGCTATGTTTGAATTTATACGGACGCAACGCTCAGTTACGCTACGCTCTTAGTCTGCGCGCGGTTTTAAGCATGCTGTAAAGTCAAAAGTCAAACTCCAAGTTGAAGTCACTGCATTGAATGTAGAAGCGGCATAAGTCATCAAAAATGGGAAAAAAAATCAGAGAAAAACAACATAAATTGTCTTAGATGCATACAATTGCAATGTCGTATCATATATCATTCATATTAAAAGCGTATTAATAGCTGCTTTCGATTTAACAATAGGTGTTTTCGATTTGGCAATTTCAAGTACTTGCGAGTAGCAAAGGTAAATATCTCTGCTAAACCATCTACTCGCAGCTACTCATGGAAAATGTTTTCAAGTAGCTGGAAGTAGATGCAAGTAGTTACGAATAATTTTTGTATCGTTCGTTTTAACAATTTATCCTAGACACATTTTAGTACTCGCAAGTACTTGAAATTGGCAAATCGAAAGCATCTAATTTCAAGTGCTTGCGAGTAGAAAAGGTAAATACCTATGCTTTACCATCTACTCGCAGCTATACTCATGAAAAATATAGGCCTTTTCGTAAATTCAGTTCTAAGTTAGATATTTTTTGCAGTTCGTTCGAAAACTATTAACTGCAAAGGCGTTCGAAAACTATAAAATGCAAAACAGGCCTGAAAGATCTTGACGCAAATAAGCAGCATGAGTTGAAACACTGCATGTATGCTACTGACAAGTGTACTGTCAAAGTTATCTACCACTTCATTCTTTACAACAGCTAGATTGTACGTACATAAATTTTTTACAAAAATAAAATAAAATTAAAAAAAAACAATTTTTTAAAATAATAAAAAAATAATTTTGGGATTTCGAACTTGTTGTATTATTCGTATTAATTGGTTTTAAAAGTTTTATTCTTTATAATGTCAGATTGAAGTGAAGATATTGAAAAATTACTTAAGTAAGTTGTATATTAAAATTGAGGTTAAAATTCATATTTTCAATAAATAAAATTGTACAATACACATCGAACACATTATTTTTCAATATTATAATTATTATTGTTGGTTATCACTTATCACTTAATTTTTCGTTCGAAAATGCAAAATGTCAGAAGTGAAAACTCTTAACCATTGCATTTGCAGCGCTGCTTTATTCCTGCAGACTGCACATTGTTCTAGTACTATTTTTAAGATACGAAATAATACACAGTGCAGCCTGCATTTTCGAAAAAGCCTTATTTCAAGTAGATGCAAAAAATTAAGTACACCTCAGATTATCAATATTTATTGTAATATTTATATACGTTCCACATCCAGCCATGACTGCAGTTGAATGATACTGATAAGATTTTGTAAAAAATAATCTCAAACTATCAAATTCAATGCCAATATAGCAGGCCTCAGAATTGATGGACTGATATTCAAATTTTTTGATATTCTTCAAACTATTGACAAACCATCAATATCGTACTCACACTATCAATATGGTTTGCCGAACTCGTGAGTTTGTCAATAAATATTGATAATCTGATGTCTACTGTACGAATAATTTTTGTGTCGTTCGTTATAACAATTTATCCTAGACACATTTTACTCGCAACGCAAATGCTTGGAATTGCTAAATCGAAAGCAGCTAATATAGTAATTCTGTTATTACACATTATATTTTAATACATTTTATTTTCCCCATTCTTATTAGAAGAAAACAACTTGCTTTGAGTTATTAAATATTGAATATTCCTACTCATCATCATCATCATTAGCTCGACAGCCCTTGGTGGGCCTTGGCTTGTATCAGGATTCGTTGCCATTCCTCCCTATTCTGAGCTGTTATTTTTCAGTTCCTGACATTTATCTTTTTCAGGTCGCTCTGAACATTGTCTATCCAGCGTGTTTTAGGCCTTCCCGGCCTTCAGCTGTTATCAGGGGTGTAAGTTATATATTCCTACTCAAAAAATGTGAATTATGTGGTTGTGTACGATATTCAGTCTACTTAAGCGATTATAACAGAATAATTGTAGCCGTAAAACCGGTCTACCATTATTTTGTACAAATCGCACGTGTTAATTTTTACTAGAAAAATAAAACATTAATTTTTTATACAAACTTTTGTATTATTTGGTGCTATTCTCGTCACTTTCTGCTAACTTGAAAATCTGCTAAGTTTCATATAAAATGTTGATAGCTCGAAAAAATCTGTTAACTAAAGGAATTTATATTCTGGTCCTAAAGTTAAAGTAAAAACCTGCTAAAAATCTGCTAACTAGCAGCTAGCAGGTACCTTTTCCGAAGTCGTAAAGTTAAAGTAAAAACCTGCTAAGCAAAAATGTAAACAAACAACTGTCAAATTAAAAATTACATTTACACAGAGTAAAAATAATATTCGCCCATTTACAAATTTTAGAAATAATCTAAGAGAAATATTTAATAAAATACGAATTAAATCAATTAGTTTTATACAAAATGTATAAATTTTGAATATTTTACTTAAATTCATTACGTAGCTAGAACAAAAAATAAATAAAAGCTCCTTTTTGATTATTTCTAAAATTTGTAGGTGGGTGAATACCTTTTTTTATTCTGTGTAGTTATCTAATTTAGGATTTAAATTTAAAGATTCCGAAATTTATCATACACCAGAATACGAAATTTGAAGTATGTATCTCTGCTATCAAGTCAAATACTTAAATTAAAAATCTGCTAGTTAAAGGAATCTGTTAAATCGACCAGAGTAGCACAGAATAGGTGCTTTCGATTTGGCAATTTCAAGTACTTGCGAGTACTGAAATGTGTCTAGGATAAATTGTTATAACGAACGACACAAAAATTATTCGTAACTACTTGCATCTACTTCCAGCTACTTGAAACCATTTTCATGAGTAGGTGCGAGTAGATGGTTTAGCAGAGACATTTACCTTTTCTACTCGCAAATACTTGAAATTGCCAAATCGAAAACACCTAATATTGGTAAAAAGTTTAAAAACCAAAAATTGAACAGAAATTGGGGAAACTTCCGAATTGGTGCCGCCAGATTTTGAAACGAGACAATCCGATAATGTTACTCTGGAATGTCCTCTTTAACATGATACATGTCTTTCTTGGCGCAAATTCATTTTAAGGATACAAACTATCCTTAAAAATTGTTGGTCCAAATTATTGTGTTTTACAAAAACCGTTATTTCTCCGTATCAGGATCATCGATTGGATTAGTAATAATATACAATTTAAAAGAAAAGTTCCTGCTGTATTTGTCACAATTTATTTCACTTTGATTGGATTAGCGGTTCTCGAGATATAAGGACTCAAAGTTAAAATTTCGTGTTTTTTAAAAATCAATTTTTCAACTTCTTTTGATGACGGTATAACTTCTAAACTTGAAGGATGACATATGTATTTTATTATGTCATTTGAAATGTTTTTTTGTCCTCTTTCCAATGATATCACATTTATGTGTAGAAACTGCATAAATAAAAAAAAATAAATGCACAAATATGCAAAAAAATGAGAAAAAATACACATTTTTCATAAAAAATAATTTTTTAGAAAAAAGTTAGTAATAATTTTTTTCTGAATTTTTTATATAAAATTTTGTAAAAGATAAATGAAACTTAATTCTGGTAAATGGGGTAGACAAAAGTTAAATTTTTAATGTATCATATAATAAGATTTTAAATCATAAAATTGCTTTACTAAAAATTTTCTAAAAATGACTTATGCGGTAATTGCCAGACACTACCGCACAGAATAATTTATTATGAATTTATTATTTTGATAAAACTAATTTTAAATAAATATTTATAAATAATATTTGTTCTTTCTTTTAGCAAACTGAATTTTGTATTAAAGATTTACGTACAAGATTATCAGAACCAGATAAAATGATATTAATAAATGATGATGATGATAATAATAAAAATAAACAAAATTTTAAAATTACAAATCAATTAAATGATAATCATAATAATTTAAATTCGAAAATAAATAAAAATGATAATAAAATGAGACAAGAATGCAATCATAAATTATCAAATTTTCCAATTAATTTAAATGTATACGCAAATGAAATTAGCTATAATATATGGTCAGAAAATTCAACAAAAAAACAAATAATAAATAATCATAAAGATCGTGAAATATTTTCATTAAATATTGATGATTTTATATTTAATTATAATGGTTCATTTAAAACATTAGAAATAATTATAAATAATATACAAGCAGATAATCAATTATATTCAACGGGTAATTATGATTTTCCAGTTATATTATGTTCAGAAAAATCATATGAAAAACAACAAAAATTTCCGAATCCATCTGATTTAAAAAAATTTTTAAAATCATCAATATTTCAAGAACAACAACATCGGCCATTATGTAAAATACATTACAGTTTCTATGATAATTTTTCAATTGAAACAATTCATGCACAAATAAATCCGATTCGTCTTTATATTGAAGACACATACATATTTGATGTTATAAAAGAATTATTATATAATTCATCTGATACATCATTAAATAATATAATTCATACAAATGATGAACAAATCAATATATATTGTGGACCTGGAGAAATTATGATACCAAATGATATTTTACAAAATGCAATTTATCTATCGGAACCATTAAAATTACGATATATTCGTATAGATCCAATTAATATGAATTTATCGGTACATTCAAGTCTCAAGTTAGTAATATCATATTGAAAATAATTTTTGTTGTTGGAAATTTTTTAATACATATGCATATTTTTTTTATTATTATTTATTTTTAGGATGTATGTTGGCTTTGATCATAGTCCTTTGGGATTTTCTCAATTCGATAGAAGAAATTTATTTACAGTCGCCACAAAACTTGAACAAACACTGATAAAACATTACGTTTCTGGATTATTATTCAGTTGTGGTTGGGTAGTTGGATCTTTAGAAATATTGGGAAGGTTAATTTTACAAAAAAAAAAAAAAATAATAATAATAATAATAATAATTACAATTCTAGGATGTACTTCCGTTTAGCGGAACTCAAATTATCAAATTTTATCTATTCCAATCGATAGATAATGACTAACCATTTTTTGGGGCAAACGCCATCTAGTGGTCGAAAAATGCAATTGAAAATTTGGTAAAAAATACAAAGAAATGAGTATAATTCAATAATCGGAGATTGTACAGACACTATCTATCCCAAATGTACGTGTGCATGTGTGTGTATGTGCATATGTATAGCTTGTTCAAAATTCCCAGCGAATAATCTGCGCATGTTTCTCTTGAAATTAAATATGTACATAAAATGATTATATGTATTTGTGTTTTTCTCCCATATAAACCTGAAAAAGTGTAACCACTACAATTATAACCTCGCTCAAAGCATGACGCCATACTCTCACTGCGCATATATTCTATTCGCTAAGAATTTTGAACAAGCCATAGAAGGCAAATTTGTCATTGTGTGTATGCTGTATAGAAAATGCTTCCATCAAGACTTTATTCTTGCATATGTGAATGTCCTTTATTATCCTTCTAGTAGGTCCTTTTACAAAAAAATTTAATATTAATATCATATTATTATGTATTTCTTTGGTGACCAAAATTCATACCCTTAAAATCACTTAATAAGAGGACATTTCCTTCAAGGACAAGGATCTGGGGTTTGATTGGAAAAATTTGTTTCTGGTGCCCTTTTTTAATTGCAAAAAATCCGACTCAGATATCTTTACTTATTTCTGAGAAATTTGCAAAAATGTAAAGAGTAGCCAAAAATCATAAAATATCCTTTGTTATCCTTGTGGTAGGACCTTTTTTTTCGCAGTATAGAGTATCCTGTACCCTTTCATTTGAGCCATTATTCTTGCCTGTACGATCTCTAGTTATAGAATTATACTCATTTTTTTGTATTTCTTACCAAATTTTCAATTGCATTTTTCAATCACTAGATGGTGTTTTCGCCAAAAATGGTCAGTGTTAACCTTTAACAAGACGTCAATATCTATCGTAGTTGTTTTGGTTCCGATATTGGAAGTACACCCCAATTCTATTTCTAAATAAATAAATAAAAATTAAAAAAAAAAAACATTTTTTTTTTGTTTTTAGTCCAAGCGGTTTAGCACGATCATTTACGACTGGAATTCGTGATTTTGTTTCGATGCCGATTCAAGGTTTCTTTAGAGGGCCATGGGGATTTTTTATAGGCATATCTCAGGGCTCAATATCATTATTTCGTAATGTTACAGCTGGAGCATTAAATTCAGTTACCAAATTGGCAGTATCTGTATCAAGGAATTTAGATCGTTTAACATTAGATGAAGAGCATTTACAAAGAACCGAAGCATTACGTAGATCAAGACCTCAGGGTATTACACAAGGTTTATCTAACGGTCTAACAGGATTAGGTATTAATATACTTGGTGCAATTGGCGGTTTATCAAGGCATACTTTAGAAGCAAAATCAACAGTTGGTGTAGTGACTGGCTTAGGTAAAGGTTTATTCGGTGCTATCGCGAAACCAATTAGTGGTGCTGCTGATTTAGTTGCTTTAACTGGTCAAGGAATGTTACATACTGTTGGCTATAATACATTACCAGAACAACGTAGTCGTAGCACATTAAGAACAATAATATCATATCCAGCTGAATGTAAAATATTATGGCAATTACTTCCAAGTGTTCTATCAATGGATCAAATTTTATTTTATCATGAAGCAACTTTAGTATCTGGTGATGAATTAAAATGTGTTCAATTAATTTTAACAACAACAATTTTAACTGTTTTCGATACAGAAAATGATGAATTAATTGATATATTACCAATTGAAAAAGTTGAAATGTCATTTGATAATGTCGATAAAACATTAATTAATATAAAACTACTACAAGAAAACGATAAAGGTGATGATGAAGTAAGTATTTTTTGCATATAAGAGGTGAGTCAGATAAATTTTGGAATTTTCGTTCTACCACAGATCAAAAAGTTTAACTCCGATTTCAATCAAATAAAGTTTGATTTATTTTCAACGATTTTATTTTACAAAATATTGGCACAATATAATTATCTATTACAAAAATTTTTAACTTTTCGCTTGAGGTGCTGCATTAACACCCGGACAGATTCAATGTAAACCTTTGAATTTATTGTTCCCGTCGTGATAGATTCCCTGCTTCGTATACCACAATTTATTACAAATAGCCTGCCATACCATGAACTGTTTAGGAAATTTTGTGTGTTGTTTTGTTGAAATTGTTTTATTAGTTGTCTTCTTATTTTTTACAGTGTAATACACATTTCCTGGAATCTGGTTGAAATCTGCTTTGCAATATGTTTCATCGTCCATGATAACACAATCAAATTTCGTTAAATATTTGTCATATAACCTTTTTGCTCGTGTTTTCGCCAGATGTTGTTTAGCCTCAGATCTTTCAGGTACTGCTTGTTGCTTGTATGTTTTTAGTCCACTAAATTTTTTATATCTCACTGCTGTTGATTGTGACGTACCTGCAATAGCGGCTACATTCCTTGTTGATTTCAGTGGATTAGCTTTATAGGCATTTACAATATTTCTTAGTACCTGCCTATCAGAAGGACTTTTCTTTCTCCCTGATCCTCGATTTCTTTCAATAGAATTACTTCTGTTGTAGTTGTTGATAACATTGTAAACTGTTTGTACACTAGTATTTGTTTCGTTAGCTATCTCCTTTTTCGATCTTTTCTTATTTTCTAAAAATTTATCCAAGATAATTTTTCTTATTTCTTTATTTGTTTACTGCACATCTTTTTTATTAAACGTTTTAGACAGAAATGGAAAAAGTTAAAATGTTTCGTACTATTTCGCACATCAATTCGCTACCTCTTTTAGGTTTTCATTTATAACGCCGTAAAAATTCCAAAATTTATCTGACTCACCTCTTACATAATACATATACAAACATCAAAAAATTACATTACATACTATGAATAACTAAATTATAATTGAATTTTATTATTTTTTTTTTTTTCATTTCGAAAAAAAAAATCTTTCATAGGATTCAAGTTTCACAAATGAAAGAATAATTAGATTTTTGAAAGCATCAAATGATAGTCTTCCATCAATAACTACTAGATATTCATTAGATGATTTATTACAAATTAATCAAAGGACTAGATTACAATGGTCATTGTATGTTAGTGAGCATCTTGGTCAGCATTTGTTTGGTTATTTAAAATTAATTAAAAGTAGTTCATTAAAGAAAACTGTATGTCAAGAAAAATAAAATTTTTGTCATAAAAAAAAAAAAAAACAAAAATAAAATAAAATATTTTTTAAAAGTATTTCTGTTGTATATTGAAGGTTATTATGTAATTAATTAATTTAAAAAAAATAATTTTTTTCATAAATAAAAAAGAAAATTGAAAAAAAAATATATATTACATACTTTTTTAATTTTATAAATGTGGACTTGGATGATGAGCCATTGGCCCATATGCAGAAAATGTAGCAAATAATCATTTGCTTTATTTTTGATAGATTTTGCTATAAGTGCTGAATATCGGTATGCAAAAAACTCAAAAAACGTATATTATTTTGCTTATCTACCTTTTTCGGAGTTAATAGACTTTGCTGTAAGTGCTGAATATCGTTATGCAAAAACTAGCAAATGATATATATGTTTTGTAGTATGCTATTTAGTTGTCTCTAAGACCATTTGCTATAAATTTTTTAACCGGCATAATCAAGAAACAAGAGAAAAAGGTGGTGACCGGAAATAAGGCCGAGTGAAATAAAGCCACCTCGGCTTTATTACCTTTTCAAAGTGGAAATAAAGCCGATTTTTTTGAACATTTTCAAGTGCCTTTATTTCCTTTTGAAAACGGAAATAATGGGCCTGATCACGAATGGCGATAAAATCGCCAATCGCCTCGCCTGTCAAATTTTTGTATCACGAATGGCGATAATCGTTCATTTTAGGCGATTTTATCGCCTATTTAAGGCGATCAAATAATTGGTATTGCCTAGCTGATATTTGAGGATACATTTTTATTTCATTAGTTGTATTAATTTGTATTTGTGTTTCGACATCGGTGGTGAATTATAAAAAATAAAAATGTATGTATTTTTATTTATAAATTATATTTAAAATAAATATAAATTAATATAAATTATTTTTTCAAGGATTAAAGTTTCTAAAAAAGAATTAGAAAAACTCGTCGAATTTAAGATGACGAATAAAGAATTCGCAAAAGGAATTTATAAATCTGTAGGTGGAAGAGAGAGATGGAAAACTCTCACAACAAAAACATCTTTAGAAACTCTAACAAAAAAAAAAAAAAAAAAAAAAAAAAGAACTAGTTTAAAAAAAAGTTAAATTTTTAAATTTTTAAATTTTTTTTTAAAAACTAGTTTACAATAATTATGCCAAAATAAAATTTAAATCATCTTTTTGACATTAATGACAGTTCGAAACGCATAATATTACACGTTACGCATGGTAATGCTATTTAGGCGAGGCGATCGCCTTACGTGATACAAAAATTTTATTTTCTCGCCTCGCCTCAATTTTGGCGATTGGCGATTTTATCGCCATTCGTGATCAGGCCCAATGTCGATCGGCTTTATTACCACAATTTGAAAAGAAAAGCAAAAAATTGCTAAAAATTATATTTTATTTACATTTGTAGAAGGCAAATCTGACAGTGTGTGCATTAAGCATTTTCTTTACAGAAATACACATACTATCAAATTTTCCTTCTACAAATGCACATACACACACTATCAAGTTTGCCTTCTACAAATTTTCTGTATAGAAAATTCTTAATGTAATTAACAATTAACATAACATTTAGAAATAAAATAAAGTGGTATTATTTCTCTTTCATATTCGACTTTATTTCCACTTTGAAGAGGCAATAAAGTCGAAATGTTGAAAATTTGTGATTTCGGTTTTATTTCCACTTTGAAAAGGTAATAAAGCCGAGGTGGCTTTATTTCACTCGGCCTTATTTCCGGTCACCGAAAAAGGTATTTTATTTTAGGTAAACATTTAATAAGATTTTGTTTTTGTTTTCTAACTAAAAACACAATATACTTGTAAACAAAAAGGGAAATTCTAATCCTTCCAGTGGCAGTAGCAGTAAAATGCTTAGAACAGCTATACTTATGTTGTGAATGTTGATTACATAGTTAGAGCTAATCCAAACCGAGCAACTATAACTATTACACTGTGTTTTGACAGATGTTCTGTATAGTAAATGCTATATACATATCCGAAATTCGGATATATGTAGCTTTTGATTAAAATGTTTTATGCATACCAATTTAAGGATTTGCTATAAAGTTTTGCTTTGTTATATAGCAAAGTCTACATTCGAATTTGCTAGTTTTTATGCATATGGGGACATTGTTTGCTTTGTGGTTAATTCCTAGGTTGATCATTGTCATCATTGCTTTTCAGTTTCTCAATTAAATAACCTGTAATATAAAGAATTCCAAAGAAAGACATTTTTCTTCGAAAATGCACACAATTATGCAAATGTCAGAAATTCAAAAATGCATTAAGATCGCGTAAAACCGGAAAAAAAATATGGTATCAGTGGCTCAATGGATGTGGGTCTGTCTGTACTAAATGCATTGTAATGCTAAAATTAGTTGATGATGGGTGAGTTTCAAAACGCCTCAAAAATGTGTTGTGATACGGCCTCAAAAAAATCGTGATGCAAAGTTTTAAAACAGCATTAAAGCCTGAATATGGTTCACCGTCACCGTCAAAATGAACACAAAATTGTCTTGAACACAAGAAATTAACTTTTTTTTCAAAAAATATTTTTAAATTTTATAATTTTCTTATTTTAGGATAAATTAAAAATAATAAACACCTAAATGTACTCGAATTCGGGTTATGTACTCGATGACGATGACGGTGACGGTCAAAAGTAGAAAGTTGTTCAACTCTCACCGTCACCGCCACCGTCATGAAAACGGTGACGGCGTATCATATTCACTAACATTAATTTTGTATATTTGAAAAATGAAGGTGACGGTGAGCCATATTCAGGCTATTAATGCTTCGCATCGATATTGCAGTCTACAACTTTGACGTTTTGAAACGAATTTGTTGCTTTGTTTTAACAACAAGAAAAATGGTTCACCTCCTGCAGTACATAATTTTAAAATTTAATTAGTTCATTCTCTACACTAAATTAAAAAAGTGAAAATTTTTTAATAAATTTAAACAATATCAGAATGACATATAGACATTTTTGAATGAGCAAAAACACCTTCAGTGTTAGTACTCGTATAATATAATACTCTCCATTTTTTGGAATTTTTCATTAATATTATGTAAACACTACACATTAAAAATTCAATTTATCATCATAAAAGTACAAAATTTTTGTTTAAAACAGATTGACCTTTGGTCCCATACAACAAAATTCGTATAAAACTAAATCATTGAAATGCTACTGAGAAAAAAATCTATTCAAATCTATTTTGCATCATAAAAATTCTAGATGCGTAGATTGCTTGACAGATGCCTATCAGATGCATTCACAATGAGTTTTGAAATTGTGGACATTGTTATCGATTTAAATGTTATCGTTTGGAAACTGATTATGCATCGAGGCGGTATTTAAACGTTTTGAAACTCACCCATGTTATACGATGATGATTGACGATAACGGGTTGGGTGTAAAATCCACAACACAAAATCCTCAAAATAAAAAAAAACAAAACAGAATTAGAGAAGATTAGCACGGGCCCCATATAAAGAGGACATGCAAAATCACAACATATACTAAAATTGGATGGGCCCCCGCGCAAAAGGACATGCAAATTTTTTTTATTTTCAGGATTTTTTTTGTGGATTTTGTGTTTGAGAATTTTATGTCTCTCCCGACGATGACATCTGACTGCATTGAATATGCACATCCCCAGGGAGAAGTTCGACCGAAAGGCAGATTCATATGCTGGCAGTAAATGCAAAAATAAATAAAAATGCACAACTGGAAGAATGCTGCTTTAGATCGAACTGCTTGAAGAGCGAAGCTATTGGAGAATACCATTTTTTTTTTAATGCCATCGAGAAAAAAAAACAAAAGATGAAGTGAAATAAAACTTGTTATAACTTCTTACTTAGTATCCTTAATTTAATTCATTTTTCATCAAGGATAAAAATCGTATGAGACATTACGCATTGAATAATAATTATTGCTCTCTAAAATCTTCCTGTTAGTGACCTATGCACATCAAGAGAAGCAGACTACGTTGGTTAGAACACGTTTGGTTGGAGAATGAATGAAAAGCGAGCGGCCAAGAGAGTGCTGAAGAGTGAACACCCGATAAGAGAAGAGCGGTTGGACGACCCAGGTTGAGATAGCTAGATGATGTGGTGCTTGAGGATCTCAAGCTTTTAAGAGTGAGGAAATGAAGGGAGAAGGCGCTAAACAGAAGAGAGTGAGCGGAGATCGTTGGAGAGGCTACGTTCCTCCAAGGACTGTAACGCCACGGAAGGAGAATAAGAATCTTCTTGTTAATAAAATCTTTAATTATGTGAAAAAACAAAAAAAAAAAACTTTAAAACAATATGTTTTATCGTAATTCTTTATTTAAAACTAAAAAAAAAAATAATAATAATTTGAACAAAAAACAAACATTACAGTTCTGTTTCTATTTTAATATAATATTGAATGATATTTTTTTTTGTATTTTTTTTTTTTTTTTAATTATAAAATTCATTTTATCATTTGTCAAAATTGCATTATTATATGAATTATGGAGAGAATATTGGAGATTATTTATGTATCAAAAAAAAAATAATAATTATAATAATATGTATAATAATAATAAAAGAAATTATTGTTGTTTAATATTAATATTATGATTAAGAACACAAGAAAAGAAAAAAAAATATGATGAAATGCAATGAAAATGAATTAAAATATGAAAAATATATTTTAATACTCGAATATGTTTTTTTTTATTCTTCATTTTTTTTTCTTGTATTTTTATGCAAATATGCTTGAAAATATATTGGTAATTTTTTGATTTTTCTTTTTATGTTTTTTTTTTTTTGTTTTCTTCTGTCTTATGTTTTTCAGTTCTTTTTATTTTTTGTTTTTTGTTAATTCACTCTTATATTGTTATAATTTTTTTTTTTTATTTTTAATTATAGATACAAATTATATCAAAAAAGATTTTATTTTTTATTTTATTTTATTTTTTATTTTATTTTATTTTTTGTTATTATTATTATTGTTAATTACTTTTCTTATATCTTCTACTTTTTTTGTTTGTTGTAAAATCTTATTATAATTTGTTTTTATTCAGTAGGACTAAATCTAATACTATATAATATAATATGTATGTACTGTATTAAATGTTTTATTGTATCATATTTGTTAGTTGAAATAAATGAAATTAATTTAATTTTTTTATTTTTTATTATTGAATAAAACTATGATGAAGGGGGTTTTCAGAAATTAAAAACTGCTACTGTATAGCCACTGAAGACTGGCGAAAACTCGCCCAGATGAGAGATATTTTCAAAATTTACTTTAATTTCCCCTTCAATACGAAAAATCGCAAAAAGAAACAAAGATTAAGTCTTTCACTCAGTGGGTATAGTGACTGTCGGTTATCAATCGCACATCAAAGCAAATCCTCTTTTTTGCTTAAAAAATTAACAACATCCCAATGTATAATGTTCACTGTACGACGATTGTTATACAACTGAAGAAGCATTTGAATAAAAGTAAAATAGGATAAAGAAAAAATCAAAGGAAATAAGAATTAAATTATCCACTACTCAGTGAACATAGCACAGCGACTGCCGATTACCGACCGGCGACCGTACACACAATGCATATCATCTTTTTTAGCTTAAAAAATAGCAGTACCTTTTTATAATGATGGTGATTATATGACGAATGCCATGCTACTAAAGAAAAATTTGGAATTTAGACAAAGCAAAATGAATAAAATACAGAATAACAATAACAATATGTGCGAACGAACAGTGATGTTAACTGCAATTTTTAAAAATTTACAAAAATATTTCCTTATCGAATTTTTATATTAAATACATCTGTTTATTGATTTACTGATCAAATTATTATAAATTTGGATGATGATGCGACTACAGAAAATGATAGTTTTTCTAGTGATGAAGAATGTTAAAGTATGTACAACTTTTTATATATACTAATTTTTACTTAAATTTTATTGTTTTTTTTTATTTCTTAATTTTAATTATATTTTTAAAATAAATACACATGTAAAAGTGTATTTATTTAAAAAATACACTGTGAAGTAGTGTAAATAATAATTTCCCACTTGAATTGAGAATTTCCCTTTTAAGAAGAATTTTTGAAAAATTGTATGTTAACAACTCACATCACTGTTTCAAATTTCAGTGGAAAGGGTAAGTATGTTCTACTGCGCATGCTTCTCCTTCGCCAGTCTTCAGTGGCTCTACATTACATTTCTTAATATTGCAAAAATGTCTAAAACCCAAAATCTACCTATCTAACTCGTCTAAAAGTGAAATTGCAAGTAAGTTCTTTAGCAAGATCTGATCAAGATCTGAATTTCTGAAAATCCCCGAATTCTGACAAAATTAAATACATATTTAAATATGTATTTAAAATTTTGATTATAATTACGTATAGTATGTATTCTTTTTTTTTTTCAAAATATACATATATACATACATACAATGTATATATGTATATTATGCGCACACAGGACACCGTCGATCAGTAATTCCGTCAGACATATCATCCGAGATATATAGAGTTACTGTTGTGCACAATGCTGATGGGAAATTAATGATCGACTTTGGCGAGATTAGCGCGCTGGCTGGGATTCGAACCGTGATCTTAAGTCCCACGGGACCAATACCAAAACCATCGAGCTATTCAAGCCCCTAAATGTAGTATGTAATTTACTTTATTACAATTCAAATCATATGTGTGGTGGATGGTACATCAATTTTGAAATAATAAATTAATAAGGGGATTCCCTTCATTTTTCAGTTCACTATAATTTTTCAGTTTTCAAGTTTCGTAGTTCTATTGAAATGTGAACGACCATATCAAAATTTTTTCGTAGTTGTTTTTATTTCATTTGTTATTATTTATTTTCTAAAATATGTATTTTAATTTCTATGCCAAATATTTCCATATTCCATGTTCCGGATAAAAAAAAAATGGAGACGAAGAAGACCTAAATTACGTTGGCTGGATGATGTGGACAAGGACCTAAGAAAGGTTGGAAAGGGGTTAGAAATTGGAGGAAGACGACTGAAAGGAGAAGGGAATGGCAGCAGATCTTGGATCTACAGCCATTCCCCCCAGAATGGGCTGTAGAGCTGATGATGATGATGATGATTTATTTTCTAAATTATGTAATTTAATTTTTATGCCAACTATTCCAATTTTTATTTCTAAAAAATGTCAAAAATTAACTACGAAACTACGAAATTATAAAATTTAGAAACTGTGAAACTTTTTAACTTCGCAATTTTTCAAAACTTTCGTAGTTTATAAAATGTATGGAAATTAACTACACAAAACTGAAAAACTACGAAGATTACGAATTTTACGACGTGAAATGAATCCCCTCAATAAATTATTGTTTTCATGTAAATTCTTTGTGTTTTGTTCTAAAGAGATTTTTTTTCTTTTTGATTAAAATTGTATTGGCACGTAATTATTGGCTGTTAAGTCTGGTTGAAGTTAACAGATTCTATTAACTGGACAAACTGAAAAATTTCATATAAAATTTCAATGCAGTGACTTCAACTTGGACTTCGACTTTAGACTTCACAGCATGCTTAACATGTAAAGGTGTAATTGTCAAGTCTACTGCACTGCATGTTGAATGTAGAAATAAGAAATATACATATCTATTAAATCAAAGTCGAAGTTGAAGTCACTGCAGTGAATGTAGAATCGGCATAAATCTTATTATCTGTGATGCAAAATTGTTTTTTTTTTTTTGTTCTTTATATTTTCGAAATTTTGTACTACTATACAATGATGGAAACAAACACGATTTCAATCTACAGAGTTAAATGGGCCTGTAGCAAATGAGGAAACAAATTAGTTTGCGGCAACAATTTTTAAATGAAATAGAGGCTGAGTTCATTTAGTAATCATGACTTTGCAGTGTTGCAGAAATGTTGCTTTAATGTTACTTACTGTAAGTAACATAAAAATTTTTGTGTTACGATAAAGTAACTACTGATGCATTTTACAATGTTTTGACATTTGTGTTAAAAAAATTTTTTTATTTTGAACAATTAATTTGGAAAAAAGAACTAAATTCAATATACTCAAACTTCAAAATTTTAATCTAAGTATGTAGTAGTCATCGCAACATCGAATTTTATGTTGCAATTATTGTGTTAGTGAGCCTTACTCATAAAAATTTCTTAAAGTCGACTTTATTTTAATAATGGCATGCCGAATTTCGAAGTGATTTTAATTTTGGTACTCATAACAGTTAACTAAGTTCTAATTTAAAAAAGATTTTTTCAAAAGCTCTTTTTGCTTACTATTGTAATTTTACATTTGGAATTTATAATTTTGTTATGTCAATAGTCAGTTATTTATGTCAGTTTGAATATAAAAAAAATTTTACTATGTTTTGTTATGTTATATGCCTATTTTATATTTTGATTTGAAATTCTTTGATAGTTTGATCAAAAATTAGGTTATTATGCTCTTAATAACGACTTACGAGTGCGTTCATAAACGTTACTATAGTTAACTATAGTTATCATTCGTCGTTCAGAATGGTGGTGGTACAGTAAAACATAACTACCAACATAACTTTTTAGCGTTCATAAACATCTGTAGAAAATTAAATTTTTAACTATTTGATATCAAAAATTAACCCTGCTCGAGAGCATGGTTAACGATAGTAAGCCTGTGGTAATGACATTGACAATAAAAAAATCGTTTGTCATTTAATTTTGTGGAATTTGTGAATTGTGAAAATTTTAATTTTATTTATTTGAAAAAAGTAATAGTATTAATTAATTTTGTTTAAAAATTAATTTTTAAAAATTAATTAATTTTTGACAAACAAAAAATATAATACATAATTATATATAAAAATTTTTTTGAAAATTTTTTAAATTTAACTTGACAGCTGAATGACAATTTATTGCTACTACTGTGGTAAAAATCGCGTTCAAAAACTACTTGAATTTAACATAACTATGGCTGTAGCTGTAGTACAACATAACTTTGCTTAAACTATACTATACCATGACTATGGTTAAAGTAATGTTCATGAACGCACTTTTAGTAGAGCTCTGGCCACGATTAAAATTTAAAGTCTCTACTAACACTAAAGTTAAGTTACTTAAATTTGTTATGAGTATGAAAAAATAGTTAGCAAAAGATTAAGTTCTTATTAATAACTTAGTTACAGTTTATAAGTATGGCCCAGTGTTACTAATGTGTTGAAAAAATGAGCCAGATTATTTTAGTCATGGTTACTTTTTGAACGCTTGATTGGATATGTTGCTGTAGTGTTAATGCAGTGTTTACTTTATGAACCCAACCAAAATTTTGTTGCCTACTGGTCCGTTTTCGTTCCATTCTCGTACTTTTCTCGTTCTTTTTCAGAGATTAAAATAATAGTAGTACTCACGATGTGTGGAAGTGAATCGAAATTGTGGAAATAGTAGAAGAATGGAGAAAATCGAGTTAAAATTTACGACGTCGAAAATATTTAATATGGGTTTGACAGTTCTCCATTCTTCTATGATTTCCATGAGTTAAAGCATGTTTTTTTTCAAGAAATGGAAAAGTAGAAAAACATCAGCTAATTTGTAGCAAGGAAGTTTAAAAATATCTGACAGTTTCAAATTTTTCAAATTTTTCCAGTTCGATTTCTACATTTTCGAAAATGGTCTTTCATGGTTTGATTCACTTCGATGTTTTTCAAATTCCACAATTTCAACTTCTACAGACATCGTGAGTACTGCTAATGTGAACGTAGAGAATAAATTGAAATGAATAACGTCAACATTTTCGAATAAAATTAATTTTTAAAATTTTAAATAAATTAATAATTAATATTTAATATAACATCAAATTTCGCTGGATCTTCTTTTAATAATAACTTTTTTGTATTCATTTCATTTCATTTTTTTTTTTGAACCAATTTAAACACCTTAAAACAAAAATCTATAACCGCAACAACAGTAATCTAAAATTTGACAGAAAATGTTTCTTTTGAAAGTTGCTCCCATTGTATTCACTTCCGAAACATTCCAAAAAAAGTTTGTTTTCTCAAAATGTTTGTTTCCAATCATTGTATCTAAGCTTTGACACAAATTGATTGGTAATAAGATAATAATATGTAAATGTAATACAGTATGTACTATATATGTATGTATGTATATTAAAAATATCTTTATATATATAATATGTTGTATTATATATATATATACATAAAATCTCTTAAATTTTGATCTAATTTATAGTCCTAAATCTCATCATTTTTTTTTCTCATTTTAAAATTAGATAATTCATTTTTTTTCTTATTTTAAAATTAATTCCTTTTTTTTAATTTGTCTTTTTTTTTTTTTTTAAATTTGTTATAATATTAAAAAATTATTGTGTGAACTGAATTGAATCAAATGCATGTATTTCATGAATTTTAAAATTGAAATAAAGGAAAATTTTTTCTTCTTCTGGAATAAAATAAATGTGAAAAAAAGAAAAAAAATATATACATTATGTATATATATATATATATATAAGAAATTAAAATAAAAATGAAAAATCTTTACATAACATTACATATTTTTCTTTTGTTTGCACTTTCATTTAATGTTGTTGTTATCGATTTCTCTTTTATAATAATATTATCATCGTTATCGTAATCTTTATCTTCAGTTAATTTTAAATTAACCGTATTATCCTTAATATCATCACCATCTACAGCGATACTAACAACATCACCACCTTCCATCATACTTTCATCATTGCCATCATCCAAAACAGCTGTATCATCATCAGCTATAACACTAGATACATTTAAGACATCCTCTATTTCTTCACCATTACCACCAGTTTTCTTATCTTCATCATTGATACTGATTACATCTGGATTATTATTATGTTTTTTCTTTAGTTCAACATTTGGTGTACTGCACGTATGTATTTTAGCGCGAGAGAATTTTGAAAGTAACTTTGTAATCGGACTCGCTACACTACCAAATAAACCACTAAAATCTAATCGTGCTCGTTTTGGACTTTTTGGGCTCAATTCAGTATCATACATAATTTGATTAAATTCTGATTGTGATAATTGCGGTGGTGGGGTTCTTTCACGTTTTTTGCCACGGCTAAAAAATGAAAATGAATTGTTTGTACTTTCATTACGAATTTCCGAGCCAACTGTTACATTCATACTAGATGAAAATCTATCGTCATCTGGTAATGGACGATAATAGCCACGATAACGATTTTCAAAACTTATTTCAGGCAATGGTCGAAAACTTTTTCTACCACAAATTTTTCCTGATCTTGAATATGTGTAAGAATATGAACAATCTGAAGTGGTAGCAGTTTTTTCTGAATTAATGGCCGATGTTGCTGAATCAGTAATTAATGTATCGGTTTTAGATTTTTGTTCTCCACTTAATGGACCTTCACGATGTTTTAATATTTTGCCCGGAGTGGACGATGCATCTGGATGACCAGGTATTTCACCTTCATTCTCAAATATTAAAGGTTCCATTTCATATTTTTCATTTACAGCTGAACATTTACTTTGCATTTTTGATGATTCATTTTGAGCTTTCACATCTTGTAATTGTTCTCTCTCAGTGACAGAGATAGTTTCTTGCTTCTTGTTAACCTGCTTTTCTAATTCTTTCGGCGAAGGCTCTTGAGATTCTTTTGTTTTCTTTTCATCTTGAATTTCGATTACATTCATGATTTTGGATTCTTCTTTTTTCAAAGCTTCTCCTTCTGCCGAAATATCTTTCTTGTCACTTCCTTTCTCTAATGAGTTTTTCTTTTTGTTTTCACCTTCCTCAGAAATCTTATCTTTATTTTTTTCATTTTTTTTACCACCACCACCACCTTTTTCATTTGACATCGTACTTTCAGCCTTTCGTGGACTATCTTTTTCAACTTTTTGCTGTTGCTTATCCTTCTTTCGTTGACTTTCTCGCAATTGAATTGAGTCTTTCTTCTCTGTATTTGCTGTTTCAGAGGTATTCATTTTTTTATCATCATTTTTATGATCATTTCTTTTATGACCATTTGTATATCCATTTTCTTGTGATGATGTTGATGATGATATTTCATCTTGTTTCAATTGGGATTTTTTTACTTCAGGATCTTTGTTAACATTTATGACATCAGTAGTATTTTTTGATGATGATTTTTTCATTTCAACATCTTTATTGATAGCTGTAGCAGCATCAGCAACATTTGCAGCGGTATTCGATTTATCATTCTTATCTGTTGCTTGATTTACAGCAACAGTAGATGATGCAGCATTTTTACTTCCAGCCGCTTTTCCTGCTCCAGTTAATGATAATGGAGTGCGACGATTCTGATTTCCTCCTGCATTTGCTGCTGGAGCATTTGTTTTAGCAAAATGGGAACTCATTATCTACAAAGATATGATAAAATAATAATAATAAAAAAAATTGTGAAAAATATTTTTTTTTTTAAATTATGAGTAGTAATGCCACTTCTACATTCAATGCAGTGACTTCAACTTGAACTTTGATTTTCGAGTAGTAAATAAAAAAGTAGTTGTCAAGTCTACTGCAGCATTGAATGTAGAAGCGGCATAATGTATACACAGTAGTAAAAATATGAATAAATATATTGATAGAATATTCTCAATTCTCAGTAGAAGTTCTCACAGATTTTCGCCACAAAGTTAACGTTCATTCGAAGAAGTTTTAGAACAGGAAAAGGTAAACTTGTTCTGAACTAAACGAATAGACAGACACCATTCTAATAAGCTCGAAGGTATCAGAGAATATTAAGACAGAGGAAATCGATGTAAGAATTGTGTGTGGCGCTGGCGGGTAAGGCAAAAATAAGTACATATCTCGCATTATTTGTACAACAACACTGTATTTATGTATGTTATGTTCTGATTATCAAACTACTGTTAACACTGTTATCAAAATTATATTTTAAATTTTTTATAAATGAATCGTTTAGATAGAAGATAACGTAAAATACCAAAATGAAATTGATGAAATTGTAACGAAATGTTCACTAAATAACTACTATAGATGGCTAAAAATTAAAAATTTTATATACAGTGGAATCGCTTTAATTCGAATTTCTCTTTAGCACCAAAGAAATTATCTTTCCTTTCTCCCCCTTCAACTTCATTAGCAGTTTGGTTGATTGATTGCATATGAAAAAAAAAAAACAAAAATTTCAAATAAATGTCAAGTAAATGCAAATGGCCAGTCATTTGCCTGCAGTTGTGCAGCAAAGAAAAGCATTTTTGACATTTTTTTGGTGTTATGTGTATAAATTTTTTTTGCATATTTTGCACTATTACCTCCTCTATTACGATCAAAGCACATCTATAGAGTAACAAAAAGCAGAATATACAAGACACTTATTAAACCTGTCTTAAACCATGCATGGCTCGGAAACATCGTTTGAAAAAAAATATTGCGGAGAATCTGCAGATCTGTTAATAAAGAAGAGTATAATTACAGAATTAGGTACAATAGTATACTGTGCTTAGGAAACTGTTGTATGACAAGCTAGACATATAGATCGTCCAAGAGGTAGATCACGCAATAGATGCCTTGATGCGGTGATTGAGGATATGAAGAGATTTCGAATTGTTAGGTGGAAGGAGAAGGCAGCAGATCGAAATGAATGGAGGTAGATTCTGATGGAGGTGAAGGCTCGCTTTGGAGCTGTAACACCGTAAAAGAAGAAGAAGAAGATAGGTATATATTTATCATAAAATGGGATATTTAAAACTCATTTTCGATAAAATCCACTTCGTGTACTATAGTTTTTAATATTTATTTAAAAAATCCCGATATCATTACAATCGTTTTAAAACATCAATTGATAAATTATTGTATTACGAGTCTGCTTATCGTCAAACGACAGTCAATAATGCCGATTCTACATTCAATATTCAATGCAGTAGACTTGACAGCTACTTTTCTATTTACTAATCGAAAGTCAAAGTCCAAATTGAAATCATTGCATTGAGTTTATAGCGTAACCACAATTCGGCTTCCAAATCGACGATTTTTCAGTTGTCAAAATTTATCGACAAGGAACTACGCCTAGCGAAATTCATTTGTGCACACATAATTCAGCGTTAGCGTAAATAATAGATAATATGGGTTCTCACGATTAGTTGCAAACGGGTCTTGCGTCTTTGCAACTATTGTAAAGTAGCATTTTTTTTTTTACAATACAAAAACAAATCTTCAAGAACAGAAATTGCAATGCTTTTGCACTCGCGCAATACTTCAGACATAATTGTCTTTAGAGGTGGTAACATCTAATCGCAAGATAGCAAAATTTTGACATTTGTTTGTTGTAATTGTAGTCAGTCTGTTGGTGGTATTTTACTTCGCGTTCGGTTACATTTTTTTTAATAAATTAATAATAAAATAAATAAATAAATTAAGAATAAAACAAAACACTTTCTGACAGCTAACAGCTGCTTTCTTGTTCTTTCAGTTTTGCAATAAAAATTGCAATACTTTGAGGACTGGTGCTTTCACAATTGCGTCTAAAATTCTGTAGCAAAAATGCAATCTTGCAAAGCTTTCCATCGAATCGTGAGAACCCATAATGTTTCTTAATTTATTGCAAATATTGCAAAACTCATTTTAATATTTTGTTCTTATTTATTTTTTTAGAACACATCAACTAAAAACCATTCAAAAATAAGATCAATAGCGTAACCACAATTCGGCTTCCGAATCGACAACGATTTTTCAGTTAAAAAAATTTTTTTATTTTTTAATCATAAATTTTGACAACTGAAAAATCGTTGTCGTTTTGGAAGCCGAATTGTGATTATACTAAGAATCGGCATAAGTTTACCAATAATCGTTTTTATTTTGACAATTAATTGACATTTCCAAACAGGGCCAAAATTAACTGCCTTACCATGATATTCGAAAACGATGAAACGAAACAATACGATATAAAATCGCTATTATGTAACTTCATCATTTCGAATATTAAGTGGTACATAGTGGTACAATATAAAAACGAAGCTTTTATGTTTAATTCATACAATTGGGGCTTAAATAGCTCGATGGTTCTGGTGTCGGTTTTGTGATCTTGAGATCTATCAACTATCGAACAATTCTTTAAATATCAATCTCAAATATCTACAAATAATACTTTGTTTTAAAAGAGCTTTGCCGTATTTTTCCATTTGTCTCTCATTATTATCTCTTCTTTTAAAAATTTCATTTTTTTGTTTATTTTAAATTATGTATATTTTTTTTTATTCCAAATCTAAATGAATTTATCATGCGTAAATGTAAAATGAGAACAATAATAACATAGATATAAAATTTCATATGTGTACGAATATCTAAATGACTTAAAAAACTAATAACAAAAAAAAACGAAATACACCAAAAAAACCATTCTTTTCCCGCGTAAAATACATAAATATGTATGTATACTCACATAATGTACATTCATTTTGTTTCTTTATTATCATCATGCATGAGCTCAATCATCCAAATAAAAAATTATGTAATGTACATTATATGGTATGTATTTTTTTTTTTTGTTTCAAATTTTTATTCCTTTCACATGAACTACCGTATTACGTCATAATTTATTTTATATGAAAAAAAAAAAGAATTTTGTTTAACAGTCGATAATAATAAATTGATAAAAGTTTTTATACAAAAACGATGCATACATACATGTGTCTATTAGAAGCAAAAGGGCATGTTTTCCGTTTTATAAGAAAACTGTGATATTACATACATACTATATCACAGTTTGTAGATTTTTCAAAACCGAAACTAATTTTATTTAATAAATTTCGAAAAAGTCTCATATTATTGTTAAAAAATTGATTTGAAAAACAGCATTAGTTTCAAAAAGGCCATCTTTTCCAAAAAAGTTTAGTTTCAAAAAGGTATATCTTTTCCAGTGAATACTACTATGTACATTTATCAAAAAGTCTTTATTCCAATGCAATTTGATGTATTGCTATACAAAAAGTTATTTTCAAAATGGGATGTTTTCTTTTTTTCGTTTTTGTTCGTTCAAAATCAGTTAGAATGCGAATCGAACGGTTTTAAAATAATAATAATAAAAGTCTGGAAAAAGTGAAAGTCCTACAAACTTTAAATTACCTCCGCAGGTAATTATATTGTAATATATTTTTAATGTAAATAACAATTAAATCCGTTTTCTTCTTCTTCTTCTACGGCACTACAGTTCTTAAAAGAACCCCCTGGCCTCAGTGAGAATCTGCCGCCAACCCGTTCTATCCAAAGCTGAGCCCTCCAGTTGTCAATCTCCAGTTTGTTTAGGTCCTCTCGCACCGAGTTCCACCATCGATTTCTTGGCCTTCCTCTCGGTCTCTTATTCCCAACATTGCCATGCAAAATCTTTCTACAGGGTTTTTCAGTTTCCATTCTGGTAATGTGTCTCATCCATCGTAGTCTTGCGATCTTGGTGACAGTAATGATATCTACGTCGTCATACAATTCATAAATTTTGGAGTTTGTTCTTCTTCCATACTCCCCCACACTAATCTTGTTTGCGCCAAAAATTCTTCTCAATATTTTCCCTTCAAAACATTCCAATTTGATAACGTCTGCTTCTTTCAATGTCCAGCATTTTGCACCATACGTTATTATTGGTCGTCTAAGTGTTTTGTATATATAGTTATCTTGGACACTCTAGATACTATTTTAGATTTTAATATTGGTGTGAAACTAAAGTACGTTTTATTAGCTTTTATCCGTTTTCTAACCAATTTTTTTTTAAGTTTTTGTAGATTTTTATTCTTTCTCTATATATATTATATTTTTATCGAATAAATTTGAATGTCATATTGATCCATAAAGAAAAAAAAAAGCAATAAATAGATAAAAAAAAAATCACAATTTTGTTTAAATACAGCCTGTTTTCTAAAAAATTAGTTTCTAAAAGCTCTAAAAGGTACCTTTTACCAGCAATTGTTTCCAAAAGGTACTCTTTTCCAAATTTCAAACTAACTTTTCTCGTGATATACATACATTAATATACATTTTTTAATTAAAAATTGCTACAGTATTCTACTTTCAATATGCTAACTAATTAAAAAAATACCAATTTTCATATTTACAGATGCTACTAATAACAAATAAAACATTTTTCGTGTTTTTATCAAAACGTGTTAACATGGAAAGCATATACCCTTTTGTTTCTAATAGACACAAATAGAGAAAAAGAATTTAACTCTTAATTAAATTAAAAACTATGAATAAAAAAATGAATAAAGCAAAATCATAAACAGCTCCGCTGTTTTGAGTATCACATTCATATATGAAAAATAATAATTTAAATAAAACCAAGAAGGGTGAATGTAAAGAGGACGTATGTTTGAAAGAAACTGAATGTATGAATGTATGAAATATAAATATAAAAAAAAAAAATAAATAAATTAATAAAATGTCAACAAATAATGCATGCATAATAATGTGTAACACAGACCAGGAAAAAACAAAGATTATGTTACAGCCAAGAAAGAAGAGAAATACACTTGGGAACAGTATGGACATTAATAATCATAACTTGGGAGTTGGAGGTAGTAGAAATCTTTATGTACCTTGGATCTGTGTATGAATAAGTATGAGCCTAAGTATGAAGAAATAGTCGAAGTTAGAAGACGTACACATATCATTAGGTAACAAAGCTTAATTTGAAATATATCTATATATCTTGTATTCAAATCGAATTGCGTCCATCGTAACACAAAATTTAGACTGTACAAAACATTAATACGCCCTATAGTCACAAACGGTAATAAAACGTGGACAATGACATCTCAGATTGAAAATGTACTAAATACATTTGAAAGGAAAGTGTTAAAGAGAATCATTGGTCCAGTATGTGAAGAAGGATCTTGGCGTAGGTATTAGGTAAAACGAGGTGTCAGGTCATATAATACGGATGTCTGAAAGCCGTTTACCTCAAAGAGTTCTTGTAACTCTGTTCACCGGAAACCAACCAGTTGAAAATTGGCCAAGGAAAAGATGGGAAGATGCGGGAAATTTGTTGGCGGTAAGAAATTGGAAGGTAGAAGCACACAATAGAGAAGGCTGGAGGCAATTGATAGGAGAGGCCAAGGCTCGATTTGAGCTGTAGCGCCATACAAAGAAGAAGAAGAATGTGAAACACACTTATGGCCAATTTCTTCATTACTTCTGATTACCTGGGTACCACCTAAGTTTAGCTGACAGCTAACAACGAGTTTGGTTTTATTCACACAATCTTCTCACTAACTAGCCACAAAGCTAAAATCGAAAGTTTTGAATCGATACTCGAAATTTTCAATGTAAAATTTCATGTAAAGCTTAATTATTTGAGTGTTTTCCAATTAGACAGCTGGTCGGCGGTAGTATCGAGTTAGGTTACACCTAAATAAATAATCAGAACTTCATCTTCTCACTAAAGTTAGCTGGCAGCTAAGTACTAATCAGAGGTGAAGAAATGCAAATATCTTTGCTATCTTGCCGCTAAAGTTAGCAAGAAGATAATTGGAAGTGAAGAAATCGGGCATTAAGAATTAAGGCAACAATGAAAAATGTTAATTCAAAATTAAGTACTTGTGACTTTCTTTTCTTTAAAAAAAAATTACCTAGATTATATTTTTTTTATTAGATATGCAACTAATCGTTTAAATTCTTTTTAGTTTAAAAATACTAAATTTCTATACGTTATGATTTAACATTTCGTATTTTAATGTTTATGAAATTTATTTTTCTTAACGAAAAATATTTGAATATCATCATGTTTTTTATGTATTTTTTTTTTTTGTCTTGAATTAGGTATAGAAAATTCATTTGCATATAAATGTAAGTACATATTTATACTATCAAAGATTTGAACATATCAAAATTAAAATCTAAAATATTCGTATGTATACATAATAATATGTAGGTATGCGACGAACGAAAATAAAATCAAAATTTCTAAATATATAAAATATTCATGTTATACATAATTAAAAAAGAAAAGAAAAGAAAAGAAAAGAAAGAAGGCATCATCTACATATTTGTACAATCGGTAGGTATATATCGGTAATGTAATGTGAAATAAGCCATGTAAATATGTATTTGCTTTTTTGTTAATTTTTATTTTATTTTCATCAAAAAAATTTAACTAAATATAGACAAAAATATGAGAGAAAGTTGTATTATGTATGATTCAAAGTAATCCGTCCCCATATGTGATTCAATAACATGCTCCCATCTGAAACAGTCCTAAAACCCACGGTATACAGACTAACAAGGTAAGTTATTCCAGGAGCTTTGATATTGAACTTAAAATTGTGACGTCACTCAATCCGAAATTACGAAAACTTTTATAAATTTATACATAGGCTGTTTTTCTTTATTCATTCAGTAGAAGGAATGGAAGGAATAGAATACTTGTAGGAGTAGGAATATGCGGAATAGAATGAATAAAAAAAAACAAAACAGTATAAATAATTTTACTGAAATGAGTGGAGAAGAAAGTAATTTAATTTTTTCTGTTTGTACAAAGAAATTGTACTTCTAAATTGTGGAATTAACGCATGTTAGACGAGGCAGATCAAATATAGAATTAGAAAAACAATTATTAATCATGATATGGTATTTATCAAATACAGAATGTTTCAAGTATGAATTTATATTTGTCCACTTAAAAGCAATTTCATCTAGAATAATTTTTTAAAGTTATTAATTATAAATTTATTAAAAATTCAATAAAAATAATCTTACGATTTTCATTTGAACTCATTTTAAAAAATATTTTAAATGTTTTATTCCTCTTTTATTCCTCGGTTTTTCCTGTTCAGTCTTTTAATTATTATTATAATATTTGACAGATCACAAACTAAAAGTAGAGTTAATTCCATTTATTCTGTTTTTATTCCATAATCAGCATATGATCGAAAAGAATACGTTCTAGATATTCCGAAAAAATTAAAAAATACGGAACGGAACATTCGGAATAATTTTATAGAATAAAGAAACGCATATAGAATATTCCGAACGTCCAGAATGAATAAAAAAAACAGCCATAGATATGCATTAGATTGCATTCAAATGGATTATTAATTCTCCTATTTGTAATTTCTTTGAAGTATAATTTTTTTTTTCAAGTGGATTAAAAAATGTGTGGCATTATTGAATTTTATACGTTATTCAAAATATTTCAGTTATGTTACATGTAGTTGAATAAAAATGCCAAATAAAATGTAAAATGCATAATTATATTCATGTACAAGTTTTTTTTTTTTTTTTTTTTTTTTTTATTTTTTGTTTGAAAAACTCCTCCTTCACCCCTTTTTTAAGAGTTGGAATTTTTTCGTTTGTGCAGGGAGGTTAGCTCATACAAAACGTTATAACTTCTGTTCAAAATAAGACATAAAAATAAATCAGATTTCGATAAAAAGTATGCATTATGAGCTTTCCAACAGTATCTTACACGTCCCTATCTGTTGCAAAATGTGACAGATATGAGCCTTCAAACTTGAAATTTTAAAAAATGTTGGTCAAAAAAATTTTCTTTTTACCATTTTTCATTATAAGGATATTATTTTTTTTTTCAAAAAAAATGCGCCCTTAAAATATATTTCAAATAAAAAAAAGAATCATGTCAATATCTTTAGCCTCTCAAAAGTTAACATTTTTGTGGAATCAAAGTATAAAAAATTGGAATTTCTTCATTATAATCATATAAATTTTTTTTAGAAAGCTTTCATGTTCGAGCAGTGTGACATTTTACACAAATTAAAATGGCGCTGTCGCTGTTGGGAATGTCTTACCTTGTTAGTCTGTATACCGTGCCTAAAACCTACGTTTTATCGGAATGATATTTGGTGCAGTAAAATAGTCGCATTCAACTTTGATAAATCATAATGGAACATTTTCAATACAACGCTAAGTGAAAGTGAAATTTATATGTCTTTTGTTCCTTATTTTCTTACACGACATTAGATGTCTGCGTCACTTTCTAATTGAAATTGAAATTGCTAAAGTAAAGTGAAATTAGGTTCTATTCCTAATTTCAATTTCACTTAACAAAAGCTATAGATTTAATTACAAAAATGTAAAAAAATTGACCAACAGATGGATACTTTCAAAAAATGCAAGAATTTCCCTAAAATTCCTTTAAATTCCCACTTAAAAATGGAGAAATTCAGTTGAGAATTTGAAAATTTGAATTTCAAATGTCAATTTAAAAAAAATTTTAATGTCAAATTTTCGAATTTCAAAATTAACTTAGCTTTGTATTTTGAACAGTATGCTTTTTCATAAAATTTCACTTTCACTTAGCGTTACATTGAGAATGTTCCTTAAATTTTTATCGTTGAATCGCGTGCCCTATGACTCTGAACGACATTTTAAATCTTAGAAACAGACACAAAAAGTCGCAGAAAGCTATGTCAGAACGACTGTTGTAGAGAATCTAACAAGTAACAACTAACTGTGAGGCAGAGGTATACAAGCAAAGATTTAATGAAGAATTTCTGTTTGATTTGCATTAACGCTCCGCTACCCGCATAGAAATCATTCGAATGTGATGGCGTAAAGATAATGAAGGTAGATCGAATACTTTTAGAACAGGCCTCGTCATATATAATAATCATATATGTAAATAAATTAAATACAATCATTTATGATTCTTTCTTTTTTTTTTTCTCTAATGGCTGGTACTCACATCGAAAGCTAAATTTTTCTCCATATAAAACCTATGTAAAAAAAAATGTCAAATTGTTAGCTAAATTTTTAGTTTCAAATTTCGTTTTCTGGTACTCACTTCCAAACTAAATTATCACGGTGTAGAAATATACATATATGTATGCAATTGCAAGCGAAAAATTTCACAGGAACTGAGTACCAGTCTTAATGATTTAATAATTGAAAAAATATTATTTTTACCTATCTATTCAACGATTTATTGTTTTAATGCATTGGCAAAATACAAATATGTATGAATGTCTAGTAAGAGACATTATTTTTCTCCTCCTAATGACTATTTAGGTAATTTCACTAAACAAGTGTAGTGAAGTGATTTATGAAAACATGTAATGTACGCATATACAAGTTAAATCAAAACTCGATTCAAAGCAATGGAATGCTATGCAATGAATATACATTTATATATAAATATGTACATAATATAATAGTATCTTAATTTTTACTACCTGAAATTGTAATTGATTGATATGCGTTAAATATAATGTATGAGTGGTATTTATAACTGAAGAAATAGTAAATACATATTTTGTTGTTCAATTTTTAAATTCAAACAAATTATGTCCGTGAACATTTTTAAAATGTAATTAACTGATAAAATTTAAATAGAATACTGTGTGTGTAATACATATATGTTTGTGATTAGTAGTATTGGTAGTAAACAGTTTATATTTATAAATTATAATAATACCCGAAACGAAATTCGAACCCCGTTTGATATGATCATGTATGATCAATATCAACATTTTTGTATTGAAAGCTTTTACAAAAAAAAAACTCGTTTTCTTCAAATTTCACACTTGTATTTTTCTATCTACAAAATCAACTGTAATTTTTTGTTAGTGGTGTGGTGATAGGATAGCTAAATGACACTGATCAACAACTAACAAGATGTGACACTGAGCATGTGTTAGCAAAAATTTCTCATGACCTTTGTCCCGTTATTCATTCGGCATTAACGGTTTTGCTAAAAGTCGATAGTAATTAACAGCCTTTGTACGAAAAAGGGACAAAAAAATGGAATTGAAACACCAACCGTTTTAAAAAATGTAACATTATTACAGGGTACACCCATTAAAAAAAGTACAAATTTTGTTATTAAAAATTTTTTATCTAAAATAAACAAAATTAATTGTAAATGCATTACAATTAAAATTTTGTGTTTGCTATCAAATGTTTTTACATTTTTGTTAAATTTCTTAATTATAAAATAAATTCTTACTCTAATATATAGCTTAACAAAATAAACTTTTTCTTGTCTTCAAAATTATGAGAAATTATATGAATCACCTTATATCTTGATATAATGACGCGTCAGGTAGTCAAAAAAAAGTTCCAGATCGCCTTTAAAAATACATTATGAAAAAATGTAAACATCTGCGTATCAGTTTCAATTTTCCCTATGATTTACATTGTCTAACTAACCTGTACTAACACAGTGAAAAAGTTCCAGATCGCCTTTAAAAATGCATTGTGAAAAAATCGTATACATGTACAATATGATTGTATTGCTCACATTTATATATTGTTTTGTATCTTTTCTTCATTACGGCGGTTTATAAGGAAATATGGATTTGAAATAAGCACATTAATTTTGTACTGTTTTTGTAAATTGAATTTTGATTTTTTTTATTATTTTTAAATATTTATGTATGTTGGTAAATTAAAAAAAAAAAAGAGTGACACATCTTGTTAGTTGTTGATCAGTGCTAACTGCTAAATGATAAGCTATCATACAATGCTCCTTCTACACATTTTTTTTTTCTGTTAGAGGTTAGAAGGGTTAGAGTCATCACATAGACACACATCATAAGTAACAAGCTAATCAACTAACTAAAGAGAATTAGAGAAATACATACATAAGTGTAAGTTATTGTTAATGAAAACTACTACTACAGTACATTGCATACTACCCAGCTGACCATTCAGTGAACTAGGTTCATAGTGAATTCATAGTGAATGCCAAAAATCTTCACGAACTGAATAAATTTTTCTCTTATTAATTTTGAAAGCACGAAATGAAAAATAAGTGAATTATTCAAAAATTGGTACATTATGAATGCACCAAGTGATTGAAATATGAATTATATTCATATAAAATTCATTTGATGAATGACGATTTATGTAAACTTATTTTAATTTTATGATTAGACGAATTCATTCGTTTTATCTTTGTAAAATGGTTACGATTCACAAAGCCTAACACTATGGAATCACTTAGTGAACGTATAGTGAAATTTTATATCCCTTTTTCATATACTAATTTGTAAACTGAAGCGATATAAAATGTATTTATTTGAGTCTAAGAATAAGGAATAAGCAAAAGTGTTTTAAATTCTGTACACTATTAGTTTATTGAAAATAAAAAGTAAAATAAATAAAAAATAACGAAGTGATTAATATTATTAAGTGATTAAAGAGTTTTTATTTAAATCATTCAGAAAAATCAAAACGAAAAGTAGGAATATAATAATTAGAGCCAGGATTCATGGATTACTCACATTGTGAATGGTATTTTACCTTCACAAACTGCATTCAATATGAATTCATTTCGTGTTTTCATTAAATGTTCAGTAAGTGATTTCAAAATGAGTTCAATAAGTGAATTCACTATGACTAGCTATAGCGTAAACATTTTTGAAATAATGAATCTTCACTAATGATTCACTGTGAACGTTCACGTGAAGAATCACTTGGGTGAAATGAATTCAGAACGAATTCACTATGAGTTCACTTGGTCAGCTGGGTATACTTAAAGAAAATAAAAAATATGCATGTAATACCTATAATGCTTGTGCTTGCCTATAATAATGTACATTTATGTACGTAACATACTTACATACGTGTATTTTTATTTATGGATGCATAATACAATATTTATTCTTTACATTATTATAAAATATGTTTTTTAGATGAAAAATTCTACTTCTACATAATAAATATGGTTCCATTTTATTTCAGATAAATTTCCATTCCAATTTCAGATTTCCATTTTATTTCTTAGGGAAAAATACATCCTTAAGATCATGACGACAGAAAGATGTACGAAATATCAAGCGAAGAAAAAATACTTTCAACGTTTTCCGCAAGTTTCGTTAAACAACAACAAGAACAACAATAAGAAAAACAACAACACCAACAACAACAAGGACAACAACAACAACAGTAATAACAGCAGCAAGAAGGACGCCTCCCTACCCGCTATGGCAGAACGCGTTGGTACGGTCTCTTATGCCACGAAAGCTGCACAAAAAACCACTGTATCTCCTACAGATACAACCAATACTAATACGACTAAACCTACTAATTCTAAAAAAACTCACACTAAACAGACTAGACTACTTTCAAATAACCCAATTAACGAAACAGTTACACCAACCACTGTAACTGTTCACAATATTAACAATAATACTACTTCTAGACCTAATTCTCCAACTGAGAATGTAAATAATACACCTGACAGCAATGTAAAAACACAAAATTTAGCTTCCACATCTGCCAATAACATTAATCTTGATGTAACATCTACTCCTCAAAATACATTTGAGATTCCTGTAGTGAATCTTAAAGATTTTGATGACTACGTTAAGAATTTTTCCTCGGTTCACATCCCCTTCGAACCAACTTGTATAAAACAATCCCTTCCTTCCATATCTTCATCTGATGATGTTGTTATGGAGAGTTCGTCTGCTCAGTAAGAGCTTTCAACTTTCCATTTCATCAGTAAACCTCTGATTATGATCTAAACTATTTTGTATAACAAAATAATAATTAGATCATTTCATGTCGAGCTTACAACCTCCACCTAGTAAGCTCTCCTGCCTGCAATGGAATATGAGAGGTTTTCGTGCTAATCAGCATAATCTGGAACTCTTAATTCACCAGTACAAGCCTCACATCATACTATTACAAGAAACGATGTTATATTCACAAAATGGGCCCTTGAACTTTCGAGGTTACAGTTGTTATTTTTCTGACAACTCTACCTCGTCCCGTTCACAGGGAGTTGCAATTTTAGTACGGTCAAGTATAAGTCACTCTCTTATCAACATATCATCAAGTCTCTTAAATGTGTCCGTCACCGTACACACTTCTCCCCCAGTGACTTTTTCTTCTTTATATATAAGTAGAATCGACGTCATTAGTTCCTCCACTTTAAATAATTTTGTCAATCAACTCCCTTTTTCTTCTATAATTGGTGGCGATTTTAACGCCCATCACCACTTCTGGGGGGACCATAGGATTGACCCTAGAGGTACTTTCTTGGTGGATTGGATATCAAACTCGTCCTTCTCGCTCCTAAACGATGGTGTCCCTACCTTCGTCTCTTCGACTCATCACACTACCTCTGCAATAGATCTCACTTTAGCCTCAAACAGTATAGCTAGCGATTTGGCATGGATTCTCCATGACAATCCAGAAGGTAGCGACCACTTCCCGATTCTTATTTATAGTAATCAAGAGCTAGCGAAGCGTAAAATTTCTCCTCGACTTGCTGAAGCTAAGGCTAACTGGGACCTGTTCTCTCGGCTAGCAATACAGCAAGATCGTGTATTTCCAAACAGCAACAACGTTAATAAAGAGGCAGTCAGTATTAAGAAAATCATTAGATCTGCTGCTTTCTCCTCCATACCCTTAGTTCGTACTGATATTTGTTCTAGACCTCCTTGGTTGGATAATAACATCAAAAATCTGATCAAGGAGAAAAACATAGCATGGAAGAATTACCAAAGATGTCCCTCGGTAACTAACTCCATAAATCTTAAATGACTTACCGCTCAAGTGAAACGGGCAGTCAGAGTAGCAAAAAAGGCCTCCTGGCAGGCATTTGCTAGCTCTATAACCCCTTCTGACTCGCTAAGGGATGCATGGTTTAAGGTGAAACGCCTATATGGCAGACCACCCACGTCCATTCAATCTCTTTTGACAGTTGATGGGGCTATCACCGACCCACTTGAGATTGCGGACGAATTCGCTTCTTCCTGGTCTTCAGTCTCCAGCGACATGAACATACCGGAATCGGTTATTAATGCTAAGAACCTATTTTCAATTGAAGCATCTTATCATGTGAGGTTCAATTTGGCCTATGAGGTCTCACTCAGGGAATTGGACGATACACTGAAATCTTTCAGTGGTTCAACCCCTGGGGAGGATCAAATAAGCTACCACATGTTGAGAAAATTACCGGTTGGGATTAGGGTTAGAATCGCTAATCTTTATTCTAACATTCTTAGTAGTGGAACTTTCCCACAAGACTGGAAACTAGCCACTTTAATACCGATCCCGAAGAGAACCTCTAGTTCTAAGCGCGCCCTGGATTTCCGTCCTATTTCTCTTCTCCCTTGCTTATCTAAAACTTTGGAGAAGATTATGGGATGTCGGATCCGGAGGGTGACTGAAGATCTTTTACATCCTGGACAGCATGGTTTTCGTCCCCGCAGAGGGACCATCACACTCCTCCATGACCTAGAGGAGGGGCTGGCCTCTTCTTTGTCAGTTAGAGATCATGCTAGTGTCATATCTCTTGACCTAGAGAAGGCATACGACAAGATACCAGCTGTATTCGTATGTCGCAAGCTGATCTCTTGGGGTGTTGACCCATGTTATGTTAAAACTGTGTATAGTTTTATGACTAATAGACAAATTAAAGTTAGAACTAATGGTTACTATTCTAGTCGCTTTTGCCTGGATAATGGGATCCCACAAGGATCCCCTCTCTTTACCACGTTACTATTAGTCTTTTTGGATTCGTTACTAGTGGCACTATCAAGATATCCAAGGGTCAAGGTCTTGGTATATGCTGACAATATCTTGCTTAGTGTTATGGATAGTGACCCTGAGACTATAGTCGAACTTCGCAGAGCTTCAGAGTTCTCCATCAGTTGGGCTGAGGAGCACGGTGGGAGAATTCCACTTGAAAAAGTGGAATTCATTCACATGTGTAGAAAAAGGAACTGCAACATACATCATATTCAATTGTTCACACGTGTGATAACCCCCGTTAGGGATTTGAAAATTCTTGGTATCCATTTCAACAAGAGACTCAACTGGTTAGACCATGTTAATGTTGTGGTGACTAAACTCAAAAAGGTTCTCAACCTCATAAAATCGCTTGCGGCAGGTAGAATGGGTGCATCCCCTAGCGCACTCATTCATATTGCAAATACACTAATCAATGGGATTGTAGGGTATGGCCTATTCCTTTTCTAAAAAGAAGATACAAATTGCAATAAATTCTATCCTAAGGGTTGCGTCTGGTGCCTTTCGTTCCACCCCAATACCCATTCTTTTAGCAGAGTGCGGCTGTTGGGGAGTCGAGGATAGAATCATGAAATCCAGACTGAGGTTTACTGCCAAACAGATGGCTGATCCCAGATCTCCCCTGTTTGGCATCGTTTGGAATTTCCTAGAAAATGACTACAGGAATAGATTCTCCACCTTACGTAGAACAGTAGTCTGTTCCACGTATCGTGGGATGACTTCCGTCCCGCCCTGTCCTCCCTCCCTTTGACAAAACTTTTTTTTCCTGATCCTAATCCCATACAAAACTACATTACGGACGACTTGAGCAGATATAGTAGGGATGCTTACAGTTCCGAGGTCTTCCGTGCTCTGCATGCTGAGCTTTGTGAGGAGTTTAGTGATAGTTTACAGCTCTATACTGACGCCAGTAAAACTGCTGCTGGCGTTGGTATAGCTGTTATCCGTAAACATGGTTCGCATGGATGGAAGACGGTGATAAGTAAGGCCTTACCAAAAGATATGCAAGTCTTTGATGCTGAACTAGTTCAGTAAGTGATTTCAAAATGAGTTCAATAAGTGAATTCACTATGACTAGCTATAGCGTAAACATTTTTGAAATAATGAATCTTCACTAATGATTCACTGTGAACGTTCACGTGAAGAATCACTTGGGTGAAATGAATTCAGAACGAATTCACTATGAGTTCACTTGGTCAGCTGGGTATACTTAAAGAAAATAAAAAATATGCATGTAATACCTATAATGCTTGTGCTTGCCTATAATAATGTACATTTATGTACGTAACATACTTACATACGTGTATTTTTATTTATGGATGCATAATACAATTTATTCTTTACATTGTTATAAAATATGTTTTTTAGATGAAAAATTCTACTTCTACATAATAAATATGGTTCCATTTTATTTCAGATAAAAATTATACCTGAATAGTTTTTTTTTTTTATTATTTTAATAACTATGTATGTATGTAATGTAGGCTTTTATTAATATCATTGAAAACAATTGATTTACAGTAAGTGAAGCATGAAATTTATTTGTCTTTTTATATTCGTGTTGAAATTTAATAAGAGAAAAAATAAAGGCAAGGCATATGAATATAGAGCCAGAGATAAATGTACTAATATGAGTACTATGTAATGTAATGTACTATCATCATCATCATCATCACATCATACATCATGACTTATTTATAGAGAGTAGCAGCATTAGGAATAGAAGGAATTGTATTATAGTTTGTATAGTGTGTTTGCTATGTACGTACATACTTTTATAACAGATATAATTTGGAGTTGAGTGATGTATTTTTTTTTTCTTCAAATTTTAAAGATACAGGAGTTAGTTAGTTAACTAGTAGAGTAGGCTAGTAGTAAACTTTTGAATATTAACATATTACATATTATAGAACAAGACCTACATTACATATGTACATAATATGTATATGCATATTCATATATGATAACTAATTGTAGAAAACTTTATATTTAATATGTTTATATATTAGGTGCTTTCGATTTGGAAATTTCAAGTATGTACTTGCCGAGAAGAAAAGGTAAATGTCTGTGCTAAATCATCTACTCGCAGTTATACTCATGAAAAATTGTTCAAGTAGGTGGAAGTAGATGCAAGTAGTTACGAATAATTTTTGTGCCGTTCGTTTTAACAAATTATCCTAGACACATTTTGGTACTCGCAAGTACTTGAAATTGCAAAATCGAAAGCACCTATTATATGAATATGATGCTATATATGTACATATACATAATGTGTATCACATTATATGACCATATGACGTCCATATACATACATTATGTACATAAATGCACACAATTTAATTCAATTCAATTTAATTATTTTTTTTCTTTATTATTCAAATTTATATAAAATTTATCCTACATATTTAAATTCTCCTTTATATGTAGGCAACCATATAATGTAAATAAAATGTGTAAGATTTTTTAAATCAGGCATGCATGAATCAATATTGAAAACAAAAACAGAAATATTTTGTAAATATAATGTATGATTGATAACAGATGATAAAATAAATGAATTTATCAAACATCAAAAATGATAATATGTAACATACATTACAATATTTTTAGAAATATTTTTAGTTCAATTTTATTAACAAAATGTTTTTCAAACAGTTTATCAATAAGAATCATTTAATATATGTAGGTAATATTGTAAGGATTGTGAATTGTAAGGATTATGATAATGTAATGTCTATTAATTGTATCTTCACCACACACAATTTAATAAATCAATTACCACCTACCTAAATTTGAGAAGAAAATTCGTGTTAAATTAATAATTGTAATGTACAATTTATTATGTGCTTTATTTTATTAATTTTAATTATACATTGCACCACACTATTTATTTATGCAATTAAAAACAAATTTTTTTTCTTTTCTTTTATGTGATTGAACAAATAGTTTAAAATTCAGATTCAGACGCCACATTAAAATTAAACAAACAGAACAGCCACACATAATTCCGCGACGACTATATAATATAGAAATAGAAGCAGAACCAGCAGTAGGCTTTGCTTTGAATTTGAATAGAACAGATACAGAAACGGCAATCGGCTCGACCGACATACATACACATTACATTCCATATGTAAATGTAAGATGCTTGCCATTGCAATGCAATACGTACAGAACAGAAAACAAAAGATACAAATACAATTTGAATATTAACAAAAACAATTTACACATTACACCGCTTGTTTAGTTATTTATCAAGTTTAAATTAAACAGAAAGCTTCGTTTTCGTTCCGCCCGTTGCTCGAAAGAAATTAACAACCATCGCACAATTGGGGAGACAGCGACAGCGTATACAGTAATTAAATGGGAATTTTTACGCTGTCGCTGCCGCCAAATAGATTCTGTTCTATTTTTCAGCGACAACGAGCCATCCTCCTAACCTAGATTTTACAGTAGTAGTAATCTATTCGCAAGAAGAAGAAATGTAAAATTCATATATATTTTACGCTGCAGTTGCGCCCGAATTATGCGATGGCTGTAAATGTGTTTTTGTGCTTATAGTATGAGATGGTGATGTAAAAAATTACAATTTTTTTGCCAAAGATGTATTACGATACGATACTTCTTTGGTGGAGTAGAAATTTTCTATTAACAAGAATTTATATTTAATTATGTACAACAAATATATCATACAATACATATAGCGATAATGTTGCATTCTGTCAACGTCAAGTCACTCGTTATTTGTTAGCCGTTTTCACTTCACGGTGGTACGAAAGATTGACGGAACATTCTGTCTTATCGTTATATCTACATACATTTTTCTTCAGCAGAGCACCACAGCACCAGCAATAAATTGTTCAATTTTTTTTCTATATAAATACACGCACACACATATATACTCTTATCTTTATATATTTGTAATTTTAATTAATTACAATATTCAAATTTTAAAAATAACAAAATAAATTTTTTTTGAATCTAACAAAATGTTTTTGGAATCTAACAAAATTTTTTTAATTTTCTTTAAATATATTAAATTGTACTAATTTATGAAACCGATATTTCAATTTAATTTAATTCCTATCCTATCTATAATAATTCATAGTAAAAATATAAAAATGATTTTATCCAATTACCTTTTTCTTATGTTTCTTTTTTTTATTTATTTGAATGCATAAATTAGGCACAAGAATGTACTACTTACTTTTTCAGGATTATTTTACTGCTATGTTTTTAAAATGATTAAAATATTCTTCTACTGCATAATAAAATTGAAATAAATTCTTGACTGGACGAACAAAACAAATATGTAAATTCACGAATAACTTTCCAATTGATTTGACTAGGACTACCTCCTTTCCTTATCCTTCATTTGCAATTGCAATTAGAAGTGAAGTTGGTGTTGGTGGTAACGGTAAGTGGTACGTGGTAACAGTGAATAGTGAATGCATGTTGGTTGTGGAATCTGCATTGTGGATGTAATAAGAATAATAATAGGTTTGTTCCAATTCGTACAGCCAGCTGTAACTTTCTGTAAAGCTACGATTCCACTTAGACAAATGGTCAAATGATGTCAAATAACTGAAGGATGTCAAATATTTGACATAGAGGGTTTCCACTAAAATACATTTTGACATCAAAATCTTTTGACACTTTTCTTTGGCCCTGGTTTACATTATTTGACAACTGAGTGCCATTTTTTATTTGACATTTTACATTTTATGATACTACCGCCAAAGTAAATCTAGGTAAACCAAGTAATAAATCTCAGCTATTAAGCTAAATAGAATGGGAAATCCGAGAAAAAAGTAGTTCAAATATACATGTTTATCAAATATTGTCAGCAATTCTCACAGCAACAACAATTTTCTTAAAGTCTGAAAAGTACTTTACCTGTCAATTCCCAAATTACTATATTTATAATGTAAAAATGTGTACATGAAAAAATAAGATAAAAAGTACACATACTATCAAACTTCTCATTTTCTATATCACCGACATCACAATCACAACACAATAATGCAAAATTCTCTCTGCTTACATTTTTTTTTACATTAGTTTTTAATAGCCTCCGTGATATGCACTAGAGGTAGATGAAAATGTTCTTATTTGATTCACATACGAAGTCTATTTCGCTTCAACTTTTTTATTCGTTGTTCTTCTAACATATGTATGATAATAGCCTCCGTGATAATTTGACGGTAAATACACTTACTTGTAATGTACACGTGCTTGATGTTGCTGTTGTTGTTTGAGTTGTTTTTTAGAGTGAATTTTTGATTGTGTTGTTTTTTACGTACTCAATTTTATAAAAAGGGGCGACTTCTTAATTATTTCTTTCTTGTTTCAACTACTTCTTTATAGCATAAATACAATTATACCACAAAGCGACGTACGACATGCGACATACGACAAGCGACAAGCAGATGATTAGGTAATGTCGTTGCTATGAATTAAATAAGGCGATAAAATCGCTTTGTCTTGTCATTGTTCATTGCCATATGCACAGTGATTTGTAAAAGTCTACATACACCAATTAAAATTCAGAAAATTGAAAAAAGTAATATGATTATATTTTCAAACAAAACAACAACACAAAACACACAGGTTATGTTGTACAGCAATGGATAATTTTCAATCTGCCTCAATCGTTCGACACAAATCTTCTAGAAAATATATGGACAGAACTATAAGGAAGATTCAGGCATAGAGAAATATCGAACAAATTACAACTAATGCGGCTGGTAATTGAAGAATGGCCAGATAGATATTAAACTTTCATTTATTGAACTGTATGCAGACTTTTGCAACAGGTTTTCTAATAATAAAAATTAGATATAACAAATGGATATTTTTAACTGTATTTTTAATTGTTTTTTTTTTTTTTTTTTTTTTTTTTTAAGTAAATTTAATGTACATTTATTATGATAAAAGAAAAAAATTGAACTGCAAGCCTGTCGTGTTACTTTTTGTCAATTTTCTTGCATTTTAATTGGTGTATGCAGATTTTTTCAAAACACTGTATGTATATCATATACATCATACACAAATAAACATTTTTTCTTTCATTTTCAAATTCAAAAATTTAAAACATAAAAAGTAACTGAAATTTTTTCAAAAATGATTTGTCAAAATGAATTGAGTCTTCTTCTTCCCAGGCGGCAGGCGACAAAATTAGAAATAGGTTTTAATTTTGTCGCCTGGCGATAATATCGCTTGTCGTTGTCGCTTTATTAAATTCAATTACATACAACTACATGTATTTAAAAAGTTTTTGACATATAAATGTCGTATGTCGCATGTCGTACGTCGCTTTGTGGTATAATTGTATTTATGCTATTAATAATCATTTTTCACTCACAAAATTAAGTGATCAACTAAATAACTTTTGAAATATAATAATAAAAATGTTCACTTGAAAAAACGCGGTAGCAAAGTGTATATATATACCTAACAAGTGGAAAATCTCAATATAAAATATTTTTTAATTTTCAATGACCTCGAAATTTTTTACACAAATACACTGACAGCTACGAAAAAATAGACAGAAAATCAAATCAAGACTAATAGCAAAGTAAATATAGGTAAACCAAGTAATAAATCTCAGCTATTAAGCTAAATAGAATGGGAGATCCGAGAAAAAAGTAGTTCAAATATACATGTTTATCAAATATTGTCAGCAATCCTCACAGCAACAACAATTTTCTTAAAGTCTGAAAAGTACTTTACCTGTCAATTCCCAAATTACTATATTTATAATGTAAAAATGTGTACATGAAAAAATAAGATAAAAAGTACACATACTATCAAACTTCTCATTTTCTGTATCACCGACATCACAATAATGCAAAGCTCTCTCTGCTTACATTTTTTTTTACATTCGTTTTTAATAGCCTCCGTGATATGCACTAGTGGTAGTTGAAAATATTTTTATTTGATTCACATACGAAGTCTATTTCGCTTCAACTTTTTTATTCGTTGTTCTTCTAACATATGTATGATAATAGCCTCCGTGATAATTTGACGGTAAATACACGTACTTGTAATGTACACGAGCTTGATGTTGTTGTTGTTGTTTGAGTTGTTTTTAAGAGTGAATTTTTGATTGTGTTGTTTTTTACGTACTCAATTTTATAAAAAGGGGCGACTTCTTAATTATTTCTTTCTTGTTTCAACTACTTCTTTAGTCTTGATTTGATTTTCTGTCTATTTTTTCGTAGCTGTCAGTGTATTTGTGTAAAAAATTTCGAGGTCATTGAAAATTAAAAAATATTTTATATTGAGATTTTCCACTTGTTAGGTATATATATACACTTTGCTAATAGCATAAATACAATTATACCACAAAGCGACGTACGACATGCGACATACGACATTTATATGTCAAAAACTTTTTAAATACATGTAGTTGTATGTAATTGAATTTAATAAAGCGACAACGACAAGCGATATTATCGCCAGGCGACAAAATTAAAACCTATTTCTAATTTTGTCGCCTGCCGCCTGGGAAGAAGAAGACTCAATTCATTTTGACAAATCATTTTTGAAAAAATTTCAGTTACTTTTTATGTTTTAAATTTTTGAATTTGAAAATGAAAGAAAAAATGTTTATTTGTGTATGATGTATATGATATACATACAGTGTTTTGAAAAAATCTGCATACACCAATTAAAATGCAAGAAAATTGACAAAAAGTAACACGACAGGCTTGCAGTTCAATTTTTTTCTTTTATCATAATAAATGTACATTAAATTTACTTAAAAAAAAAAAAAAAAAAAAAAAAAAACAATTAAAAATACAGTTAAAAATATCCATTTGTTATATCTAATTTTTATTATTAGAAAACCTGTTGCAAAAGTCTGCATACAGTTCAATAAATGAAAGTTTAATATCTATCTGGCCATTCTTCAATTACCAGCCGCATTAGTTGTAATTTGTTCGATATTTCTCTATGCCTGAATCTTCCTTATAGTTCTGTCCATATATTTTCTAGAAGATTTGTGTCGAACGATTGAGGCAGATTGAAAATTATCCATTGCTGTACAACATAACCTGTGTGTTTTGTGTTGTTGTTTTGTTTGAAAATATAATCATATTACTTTTTTCAATTTTCTGAATTTTAATTGGTGTATGTAGACTTTTACAAATCACTGTGCATATGGCAATGAACAATGACAAGACAAAGCGATTTTATCGCCTTATTTAATTCATAGCAACGACATTACCTAATCATCTGCTTGTCGCTTGTCGTATGTCGCATGTCGTACGTCGCTTTGTAGTATAATTGTATTTATGCTATAAAGCTCGCAATATAGCATTGGATTTGTTGGATGAGAAAGAAAATAAAAAATAACATTTGTGCAAAGAGTATATAAAAGAAAGAGAGTTTCTACCTGAAAACAAAACATCAAAAATCGAATAGACAGGAAACGAAGAATTGTTGGAATTGACGGTTGAATTGTTTTGAATTTTTCCGTTTATAACTGACAACACCTGAAATTTATGAAAAAACATACAATGATTTAATTTTTTTTATGAAATTAAGTAAAAATGTATTTTTATAAAATATTTTTTAAAATTAAATACTCTATCAAACATAATTAACTTCATAATAACAATATATATAGTCATATATATTAATATTAATATTATATTGCTGTTACCTGTTGTATTGTATATTATACACATCATCAACTCATACATACATGAAATGTATATGTGTATATGTATATTTATTTTATATACACTCTTGTCTTGCAGTCATAAGTCATAACAATGATGTATTTATGTTCAATGTTTATATATTTTGTATATTTGAGCTTTATGGCTTTATGCATATACAAAGATATAAACCAATGTATATTTAATTTGTTATTATTTTCATTCTTTTTGCAGTATATAATTGCATATTATATATTATTTATAATGTATAAACATTATATGAGTATGAGTGGCATATAATGCCATATCATAATACAATACACCTTACACTATTCAATAACAATACAAAGAAACTGTATAGTATGTATTACTATGTGTGTATATTATATACCATATATACTGTATTGCTATGCTGTGATATTATCTAACCGCTCCCCTTCACTTCGAACCTATATATTTTCTATTGGTTTTGAACAGCAAATTTTTATTTTTAAATCAATGATTTCTGTTTGAATTTAATATTTTCGTATTTTAGTTTTCAGTCTACAGTAAGGGACAAAATGGTTACTCCTTTTTAACACTTTTTAAGAATTGGTAAATTCCAAAAATATAAATGCAATACATATAATAATATAAATTAACATATTTTATATCAATTTATTATCTATTATTCACTCACAATTTTATATCTTAATTTTAACATATTTTTAAGATAAAATTAGACCGAAAAATTTCCTTGCAAAAAAAAAAAAATAATTAAAAACTACAAATTAAAAATTTTAAATAAAAAGAAAAAATTATTAAATATAATTTTTAAAAAATTATAAAGGATATTTTTGTTTACACAATGTGTTATAAAATGTATTATAATACATAATTCTGTCGCGGACTGTAGACTGTACACTAACAAAAAACATAGCACTCATAACCAATTATCAAAGATTAAACAGCAAACAGACAACATTGCACAATTTAGCAATATAAGTAGTAGGTATTTATAAAATAAATGATAATAAATATCTAAGTATATGTATATATACATATAGAGTTAATTATGATACTACTCTTTCACACAGACGTGAAAAAGTTATGGGACAAACATAATCTTTCATCATTAGAAAACATAATCACACTGATATATGGATATTCGATATTTAGCATAAAAAAACAAAATGTAAAAACATATTGCTTTCATAAAAATTTCATAGAACATCTATTGCCAATTAAAAGAAATGGAAAAATATATCAAGATAAATCAGTTAATTTTTAAGAAAAATTATTACAAGAAGAGTAAGGGAACAGGAAAGAATCCACAAAAGTTCGTAAAATCGTTGCGGAGTTAATAGCGACGATTAGAGGTGGTCTGTTGGATTTAAAAGTTATCATTTACTCAAAGTAGTTTTGTTATAATGTTTATTTTTTTTATTTTTGGAATAACGAAATTAACAATATTTCTATTTTTTATTATATTTTAATATTTCGGAATTAATTAAAAATAAAAATAATAATTATTATAAAAATTAATTAATAATCTACATATACGTTTTAAAGTATTTTTTTTTAAAAAAGTCTTGTTAGTCCCATAATTTTTTCACGCCTGTGAATTAGCAATTTATATGTAAATACAACTGCATAATGTTAAAATTAAAACGTATTTATTTAGTATGTATACATACAAATACTTGGTATAAATATATAAAAATTTAAACAAAGTGCTTAACATAGTGTCAAAGCATGCATATAAATTATATATGGCATTTGTAATACAATACATACATGCGAATGGATTTATGTATTATATACTTTAATGTTGCTGGTCTGGTTGCTGTGTAGCCTTACATACATATAAACAAATAACAAATATAATATGAAAAAGTTTTGTGTTTGGTATATAATTTTCTCTATTCTCTTTACACTATATTCTATATATTTATATTGTATATATATTATATTGCACGCAAAACATGCAAAACCTATAAATAAAGCAAAATAACAACTGATAAAATATCAGCTGTTGTAAACAAATTTATTCATTTTCTCATTTTTCCTATACAACTCCATATAAAGAGAGAAAAGCTTTATACTGAAAAAGTTTGGGCTTGGCAAAAAGAAATCCCGTTATTTTTACATGGAGTTGGGAGCTTGGCATAAAGTGATGCTATTTTTTTTATATTGAGTTTTTCGCTGGCATCACTACCGACACCTACAATTGTTGAAAAATTTTTTGGTCCGAATGTTCCTATGAATCAGTTTCTCTCCTACTTTTATATACTTTTTGTTTGTGTCTTTCTTAGAAACATTAAAAACAATATTTTAAGATCTTAAGTATTTGTAATGATCTTAAATTTTACACGCAATAAATGATTCTTTTCATCTTCTCTTTGATATAACGCTTTTATTCTTTTTGTTACATACTGTGTACTAATAAGAAGAGGTATAATACAATACGTAATATTAATTTTTATACATATACATATATTTTTTTAATATTTCCTTTAAAACTAAAATTTTAAAATTTTAAAAAAATAGCAGTGAAATAATCCTGAAAAAGTAAGTAGTACATTCTTGTGCCTAATTTATGCATTCAAATAAATAAAAAAAAGAAACATAAGAAAAAGGTAATTGGATAAAATCATTTTTATATTTTTACTATGAATTATTATAGATAGGATAGGAATTAAATTAAATTGAAATATCGGTTTCATAAATTAGTACAATTTAATATATTTAAAGAAAATTAAAAAAATTTTGTTAGATTCCAAAAACATTTTGTTAGATTCAAAAAAAATTTATTTTGTTATTTTTAAAATTTGAATATTGTAATTAATTAAAATTATAAATATATAAAGATAAGAGTATATATGTGTGTGCGTGCATTTATATAGAAAAAAAATTGAACAATTTATTGCTGGTGCTGTGCTAGTGCTGCTCTGCTGAAGAAAAATGTATGTAGATATAACGATAAGACAGAATGTTCCGTCAATCTTTCGTACCACCGTGAAGTGAAAACGGCTAACAAATAACGAGTGACTTGACGTTGACAGAATGCAACATTATCGCTATATGTATTGTATGATATATTTGTTGTACATAATTAAATATAAATTCTTGTTAATAGAAAATTTCTACTCCACCAAAGAAGTATCGTAATACATCTTTGGCAAAAAAATTGTAATTTTTTACATCACCATCTCATACTATAAGCACAAAAACACATTTACAGCCATCGCATAATTCGGGCGCAACTGCAGCGTAAAATAAATTATTATTATTATTATTATTATTATTATTATTTTCATAATTAAATCATTTACAAAATTTTATTTACATATTTTAATTATCAATATACAAAAATATTCAAGAGATCTATTGATAACACTCAAAACAGCACTGAGCTGGTCTAGAGTGATCAAGTTATAAAACAATATTAAATTAAAAATTCGCAAGTTTTTGAAATTCATTAAACGGAAACATTAATAATACATTAAGATTTAAAAAGAAAAAGAAAAAATAAATAAAAAAAAGAAAAACTAATTTAATCTATCATACATCCATTCATCCTAGCACTCTCATATTTTTAACAAATTCTACAATTTTACAAACAAACAATTTTATATTTTCAATTTTCTTAATTTCCTCAGGTATTTTTGAATACAATTCAGAAGCGTTTGGGAATAAACTATTTTTATATTTAGATGTTCTGCAACATTCTACGTAAAGTTCAGTTCTCGCCCTGGTTAGATATCGATGCATATCATTTTTTCGTCTTCTCTTTACGTTGCACTTTACTTTATCTAATATGATCTTATGCATCAGTTTGACTTTTTCGATGTATATAATTTCGTTAAATTCAAGATTATTCGTTAATTTGTAGACTTCGTGACTCGGAGTATCAAATGGCAGTCTGTACAAAATTTTTAATGTTTTATTTAGCAAACGACGAACTCTGTTAATATTTAATTTAGTTGTATTGAACCAAGCTGTCAGGCCATATCTAATATATGGTAATATGTTCGCTTTATATATTAGACTAGAGGTCATTTTGTTGTGGAAACCACATCTGCAGAAAACACCAATAATTGGAGACACTTTATTGACAACTTTATCCACATGAGTATCCCAAGTTAACTTGTCATCCACAAAAAGTCCTAAATATTTGATGCAGCTTATTTTCTCAATCTTGGTACCTCCAATATATATATCAGGATTAACGTCTATCTTGTTTTTAACTTTAAAAATTATAAGTTTTGTTTTCTCTGCATTCAGTGTTAGTTTATTTCCAACAACCCACTTCCTGTATTTTTCCAGGTCATCGTTTATTATCGTCTTTAAATCCAGCTCATTTTCACCTTCATACAAAAGAACCGTATCATCAGCGTAGATCTTATACGTAGCCTGCAACTCTGCATATTGAATGTTGTTTGTGTACAGAATGTATAATAATGGTCCTAAAATTGATCCCTGGGGTACACCAATATCATAATTCCTTGCTGAGCTATAGGTAGTCCCTACACGTGTGATAACAGTTCTGGAAGTAAGATAGCTTCTGAGTAGTTTATTAACTAAACCCCTGACGCCTAGATCCTCCAAGAATTTCAATAAAAGGTTGTGATTAACAGTATCAAAAGCTTTTTGTAGGTCAATAAATACTGCTGCTACATATTTTTTATTATCAATTCCACCCAGTATTGTATTTATTACTTCAATTACAGCCGTCTCGGTGCTACTCCGTTTTAGAAAACCAAATTGGTTCTTATCGAAACCCTTCGTCGAAACTATGAATTCGTAAATTCTATCTGCTAAAACCTTTTCAAAGATTTTCCCAAGTACATTGAGAAGTGATATCGGTCTATAGTTTTCAGCACAGCTTTTATCTCCAGCCTTGAAAATAGGTACCACTATTGCCCTCTTACAATGGTCAGGAAAACAGCCTAGTTGAAAATGTCTGTTGATTAAGTTAGCCAGTGGAACACATATTAAATCTGCTACCATTTTTAGATCTTTCACCATAATACCATCTTCACCTGGAGCAGATGAGGATTTCATATTGCATATAACTCTTATAATTTCTTTGGGGCATACTGGCTCTAAGAACATCGATCTAGTCTCTATCATATTTGCTATTGGAGGCACTTCGGGAATATTAAGGCTTAGTTTCTTGGCTCTGTTACAAAAATTTTCGTTCAGCACATTCGCTATCTCAGACTCTGTTTTAGCTTCCTTACCATCTATAATGATGCTGGTAATATTTTCATTCAAGTCTCTGGAATTTCTTTTCCCCAATATATCTTCATTTATGACACGCCAAATTTTTCGACCATCGACACCTGCACTAGATAACTTGTTGTTTATAATCTTACATTTTTCTTTGTGAATCAGGCTGTTAACAATATTCTTCAGTCTTTTGAAATTTTTTTGTAGCAATATGTTATCTGGATTTTTTTTCATCAGTTTGTAAGCTCTATCTCTGAGCTGCATTTGTTTTAATACTGCAGGCGTAATCCAAGTTTTACCCCCACATTTGACAAACTTACAATCAGTGCTAGCCGATTTTGCCTCACATATTATCTCTGCTAATTTTTGAAACGATAGTTCTCCTTCTTTAATCATCATTAAACCTTTGATCACTTTTTGCCTAAGCAGGTTTTCATTTGTTAATTTCACTAATATCTTATGCTTATGTTTAATGTGATTTTCTGCGTTCAAAATTTGTACAATCATGGCCTTGTGATCAGAAATGGGAACATCTAATAGAGCGTATGATACCTTATAATTACAAGTGGGTAGGTTTGATAATACATGATCAATAATGGAGGATTTAGTTATAGTTGATCTAGTGGGAATATTGCTATCAATATGGTTATGAAACTCATAACCACTTGCCGTTATCATATCTTTATATATTTTAGTTGCATTATCATCAGCCAATAGATTGATATTAACATCAGCAATTAAAATCAAATTTTTATACGAGCATAAAATGGGTTCAACTAATTCAATAAAGTCATTTATATTCTCATTTGGGGCTCTGTATAATGTTAGTATGTTAATTATCTTATCATTTTTCTGTTTAATCTGTATTATAATGCAGTTGTAATCTTGTATTTGCAATATAGTATTATAACTTAAATTCTTTTTGAGATATATTGCAGTACCACCACCTCTATTTTTATCTCTACAGTTATAGACTACATTGTAGGATTCAATATTAAAATATGGAGTTTCGTTGTCATAGAGCCAGATTTCATTCAGTATGACTAAATCTGGATCATTGGTTTTGATTATTACTTTCAAATCATCTAGCTTGTTACGCAGACTTCTAATGTTTAAGAATATTATTTTCATATTTATTGTAAGATGTTTTAAATAAATAGTTTATTTAATTCTGGTAACTCCTCACACGAAATAGTTGCTGAATACTCAAAACTTCTCTGATTGCAATCATCAATTTTGGTAACAATAGCAGTAATAAATATAGGTATATGTGAGTGTAGATATATATAATATATAAAATTTGTCATGTTCATGTTACTGTGAAGTGTACTGTAAGTCATGTTACTGTAAGTGTGAATATTAATTTGTAGGAAATGTTTTAATAAAGATCAGCTGTTGTATAATCAATTTTTTCTTTTTCATTTTTTATTTTTAGTTTGTAAATAGGGCAGTCATAACTGTCGCTTCTATGTTTATTGTTATAAGGAGTGTTATGTTTAGAATTAGTGCAATTAATACATTTAAGTGAAGTGTTGTTACAGTTTTTGGTTTCATGTTTTTCACCACATTTGGCGCATGTAGTACAATTATTTTTACAGTCTGTTGCTTTATGGTGGTATTTTAGGCATTTGTAACATTGTAGAACTTTTAGATGTTCTTTCACAAAATGAGACCTCCAATTCAGATTGATGTATTTGTTGTTAATCTTCTCAAAGAGTGGCCCCGTAACCTTGAATAGAATGAACCATTTACCCGTTCTTTTGTTTTCCTGACTGAAGACTATTTCCAAATTATCTTTTTCATCTATACAGCAATTTAGTGCTTTCATTTCGTTAAATAATTCTATGCTACTATAATTTTTATCTAATTGAGTTAGTTTAAGTACCGGACATTTACGTTTAGTGAAGGCTATTTTATACTCATTGTTAAATTGTTTTTTAATTTCAGTAGCCAATCTATCACTATTTTCATCATTCTTTGTTTTTATTATTATACCACCTTTAGAAATTTTTTTCACATTAGCTATAGGTATTTTAAGCTTATCGGGACTAATTTTTTCTTTAATTTTTTTTATTGTGGTGCTCGATTCTTGTTGATTTATTGGTTTAATAATAATTGCTTTATTACTTACCGGTTCATTCTTTTTAACATCAGGCTCTTGTCTAACAACTGACGCGTATGTAAATTTTGGCGGGAAACCATTATTTTCTTTAATTAGCTCTATCTGTTTTTCAACAGTTTCTATTTTTCCATTTATTTCAAATAATATCCTTTTTTCATCATCCAAGCCAGAACATACATCCATCAACTTACCAGGCTTATATTTAGAAATTAAACTCATCCACTCTTTACACTCATCACACATCCATAAAACATCCTCAGCTACTTCCATAATTTTCACATATTTTTCATCACTAATACCACAACACTTCACATGCACCCATCTCTTACAGAATCCATCACATCCAAGAGCTTTATCTTTACTTTTTACGATTTTTTTGCATTTTTTACAGGAGCAATATTTTCATGGTTTAGATGGCAAGGATATACAGAACGTCCAGTACCGACGCATGAAAGCATTCAAAAATATCTTGTTCAAGTTGGAGATAAAACATCAGATTTTATAAATTCAAAACAATGGATCGGTTCTACAGAAGTTTCAATATGTTTATCGGGTTTTCTAAATGTCGAATCGAAAATATTACATGTTAGTTCTGGAGGTGATTTATCAACAAAAGGTTCTGAGATTGCAATTCATTTCGAAAGGCAAGGGACACCAATCATGATTGGTGGCGGTGTATTAGCGCATACAATAATTGGAATTGATTATAATCAACAAACTGGTGAAACGAAATTTCTAATATTAGATCCACATTATACCGATTCAGATGATTTAGATGTTATACAAAGTAAAGGTTGGTGTGGTTGGAAGAATGCTGAATTTTGGGACAAAAAATCGTATTATAATTTATGTATGCCACAAAGACCAATTATGTACTGAAATAAATTTACAATTTTAATTAAAATATTATTGTTTCAATTATAAAAAATCATTTTTGTTTAATGAGTTATCTTTGTGGATAAAAAATACTCAAAAATACAGATTACAAGGACGTTATGAGATGATAGAGCCTCTATAAAAATTTATTGAAAAAGAAAACTGAGTAGTTTTCAAGCAACATGTATGATATTGATAAAAAATTATATGCCTCAGCTAATTTTAATTTAAAAGACGGCCACCATAAAACCAGATTGTGCAAAATACTATTAACCTCAAATGGATAAAAATAAAACCAAGAGGAGCTAAGGTAATTGATGTATAACAACATATTTTTCATGTTTTATTGGCATTTTGTTTTTCAACATTAATTTGTAAATTTACAAAACATAAATGTATTTTGTACTATTTAAATTTATTCACACGTTACATTTTTTTTTTTGTTTAATTTTGCATGTGTTGCATTCATAAATTATTCTTTTTTTTTTGTTTGTTATTGATAATTAGATACATATGTAGCTAATGAGGTTTTAATTTGCCCAAAATGATTTAAAAAAAGAAAAAATACTTTATGCCTAATCAAGTTTTAAATGAATCGGAAAAGCATGATAGAAAATTAGCTGCAAACAATTTTATTATAACTTACAATTTATGATGAATAAAATAATAATCTTTGGATAGAGAACAAACATTAAGAGCCACAAATAAAATTATAAAAATAAAAGTGTATATTTGTGTACAAAGTACAAATAATTGTTAAAATTGAAAATATCCTCGAGTAAATTTCGAAAAGAACATCTGTACAGCTTTTTTATAATAATGAGCTGTTTTAAGAAAATTTTATTTTTTACTTTTTTGATTATTTTCATCGTCAAAGATTCTCATACTTTTTCACCAATGGTATGTAATATTTTCATCATCAGTTTCTTTTAATTATAAAATAATTAATAATTTTTAATTTTTTACAGTCAAAAAAGGTATTTATTATTGAAAAATATTCGTCAAAATGTGATTTAAATTATTTAAATTTAACATTAGAATTTCATAATTCAACAAATGATAAATATTTTGATATCGATTTGTATATATATAAAGAAATTGATCCAATATATTTTCGTACTACAATATATATTGTTAGTGGTATTGGAAAAAATGGTAAACAAGAGCTTATTAATCGAAAATTTGAGATATGCAGTGATCGTACTGCTGGTGGTTTAATTACACAAATCTTATTTAATGAATTCGGTAAATTTGGTAATATGTCAATTGAACATTGTCCATTAGAAATTGGTTATTATTATGCAAAACATGTATGGCTGCAAGAAGATAAATTACCAACATATTTTCCAAATACATTATTTGAATTAAAATTTAAAATTACAGCAAAAAATTATGATAATAATAAAGAAATTGATATAGCTGATGTTTTATTATTGACTAGAATGAAACGAATAAAATAGATAATATACAGACTACAGAGTGAATTACATGAATTGATGAAAAAATTAATTATGTAACAGTTTTATTGTGTGTGTGTAATTATTGTAAAATTTATTGAATAAATAATCAATATAAAGAATATATTTGTTCAATTGAATTTGATTCTTACAGTTCTTGCAAGATATCTTAGCTTTTTCAACCAAATTCATCCTAACACTTCTGTCCATATTCTTCAAAGATAATACAGTCCTACTAGATGAACCATTTCATTTTTTTTATTTAAATGTTTGTATGTTTGCCAAAAATAAAGATCGAAAAAGTTTTTCGAAACAATATCGAAAAAGAGCGAAAGTTTATAATTCAGGAGGGATGTAAATATGAGAGAAAAATAAGAATATTTATATAGAAGAATTAGTTTGTGAGTTGCATGACTGGTTTACTAAATTTTATATGGTTTTGAGTGGTACCATCACTTATTTGGGGTGCGTTCATGAACATTACTTTAACCATAGTCATGGTATAGTATAGTTTAAGCAAAGTTATGTTATACTACAGCCATAGTTATGTTAACTTCAAGTGGTTTTTGAACGCGATTTTTACCATAGTAGTAGCAATAAATTGTCATTCACCTGTCAAGTCAAGTTTAAAAAATTTTTACATATTATAATTATTATATTTTTTGTTTGTCAAAAATTAATTATTTTTTAAAAATGAAGTTTAAAACAAAATTAATTAATTTCAAATAAATTAAATTGAAATTTTCACAATTCACAACAAAAAATGAAATGACAAACGATTTTTTATTGTCAATGTCATTACCACTTAAGGGCTTACTATCGTTACTATCGTTAACCATGCTCTCGAGCAGGGTTAATTTTTGACATCAAATAGTTAAAAATTTACTTTACTTCAGATGTTTATGAACGCTAAAAAGTTATGTTGGTAGTTATGTTTTACTATACCACCACTATTCTGAACGACAAATGATAACTATAGTTAACTATAGTAACGTTTATGAACGCACCCTTGATATGATATTATACTTGAATAAGTAAAAATAAATGGATATTTTGTACGCAAATGCTTTAGAATACAACAATTGACAATAGGGCTGTTTCAAATTTTTTTTTATTGTATTGAGTTGATCGTCGTATTTAATATATGAATGACTTGAGAAAGGAGGGTATTTCATATTTCATGTATTTTTATATATGCAGGTATGTGTTGTTATGTTAATATGCCTTTTCGCGTGCTATATGATCTGACATAAATTACTACTACTACTTCTAATTGAAATACATATATAGAAGAATTGTATTTATATCAAAGACCATATAAATATATACATTTATATGGTCTTTGGTTATATGTATTACTTGTATAGGTTTACATTTTTTCTGATGTAGGATTGTAGAATATTTGGCAACAGATGTTTTTACCGTTTTTACGTATGCATACATTATAATTGCTGTGGCATTATATCAGAGATACTATATAAATACATATAAATATGTTTTTACATAGTATCACAGATCAGGAGAGCGTTCCAAAACATTACTATAGTCATAGTAATGGTATAGTAAGGTTATGCTGTGGTTATGCTAGTTGACTATTGAAGTTATGTTGACTATAGTTAGTTTTTGAACGCATATATTTACCATCGTGGTTAAAAAGTATCAGCTGTCAAAATACTTCAATCATCATTACTGATAACATTCACAGCTACTTATAATTATAATTTTTGGATATTGTTTTGTTTTTTTAATCATATATATATATAAATACATAAATTAATATTATTAATATTATAATATTAAATTAATTAAGGATATTTTTTAGTTTTTATTAAGAACTTATATTCATTATTTTCTAAAAAATGGAAAATAAAAAAAACGACAACATTGTCTAGTGCAGTAATTTCAAATCATTATTTAGATGCAATGAAAAATATTTTTAATGTGGTAATTGTACTTGTGTCATTGTGATATTTTATATTTTATTTGAAAACAGCATAATTGTATTGTTGCAGATAACAAATGTTGCTGTATACGAATCAAGTAGTGATTCTGATTCAGAAGATGAAGATGAAATTATGGAAGCAGCAATGTTATCAAAAATCAAATTCGAAACAAATCGGATCGAAAATTTTATAGAAAATGTTGTTTTTAATCATAATGATTGTGACTTTCAGTCACACTTTAGACTTACAAAAGAATGGTTTGAGTTTTTGTTGCAAAATATAGCTCGGAACATAGATTCAAGGGATCTAGGACGACCAATGATTGATTTGAAAAAGCAATTACTGGCAGTAATTTGGATTTTGGCTAATCCTGAATGTTACAGGTGAAATTATATTAATATAATTAGATAATATGAATTATTTTTGACGAATGATTCAAATGCATATGCATCTTAATATTTTAGATCTGTAGGCGAACGTTTTGATCTGGCAAAATCCACGTTATCGTATGCTTTCTTCAGAATTATAAATGCTATTAATAAAATTGTCTCAGAATTTATAAAATGGCCATCAGAACCTGAAATGAATTTATCTAAAATGCAATTTGAGAACATTTCAGGGATAAAAAATTGCATTGGAGCGATAGATGGCACATATGTTGCTGTAAGAGCACCTAAAGAGCAAGCTCATTGCTATACAAATAGAAAAAAGTTTCATTCTATAACTTTGCAAGCTATTTGCGATTATCGAATGAAATTCCTGGACTGCTCCGTCGGATACCCAAGTTCGGTGCATGACGCCCGAATATTTCGAAATTCTGCTATATACAGAAAAGCAGAAACTTCTACAGACGCAATGTTTCCACAAAATTTGGTAATTTTAGGCGATAAGGCCTATCCAATAACGAAGTGGTGCATTCCACCTTACATCGACAATGGACGAATGTCAAGAATAAAAAAAAAGTTTAATGCAAAGCATAGTTTAGCTCGACAAGTAATTGAAAGAAGCTTTGCTCTTCTCTTCGGACGATGGAGACGACTGAAGAAAATTGAAATGAACAGAATAGATACATATCCTGCTGTAGTGATGGCTTGCTGCACACTACATAATATCTGTCTGTTATTCTCCGAAGAATTAACTGAAAACTATATAAACGAAGGATTGAATATAGTTGCAGAAAATGAAACAATAAACAATGAGAATGACACTGAAGTCAATAGTACGACAGGAGAAGCACTCCGAGATCTAATGGCAACCTACATTGAATAAAACATATTAATTTTTCAAATTGCAAATATAAAGATAAAAAAAAGTTCAATAATTAAGTTTTATTTTATTAAAATTATAGTTTTTCTATTATTTTTGACATCATGTCCTTAAATATTTTATTTCCTTCTTTCATAACTTCTACTGCTTCTTTAAGAACCGCTTTTCTTTCTTCTCTGTCTTGATTTTTTTCCTCCTGTTTTTGTTTCTTATATTCATTTCTATCATTTTTGATTTCCATTAGATATGACATAAACATGTCACTGTTGGATTTTCGTTTTTTGTTTTGCCCTAACGTTTGGTTTCCTTCCGAATTGGAGAATGAGGATGTCCTTGACCGTGATGTTGATGGTAAATTTGAATCCTCTGGTGACATTGGAGCAACACTAATTACTGGACCAGACGATTCCGCATATGATATGGGTGATATATCATGATCTAGCCCAAATATTTCCTCGAATTCTTCCATATATTTGAAACGCGATGGAGCCTCACCTGTCCTGTTATCATTATCTTTAGCTTTTTTGTATAATTTTTTCATGTTATTTATTTTGTTTTTTATTTGGGAATTTATTTTATGAACTCCTTTTTCTTTCATTTTTTCCTCTATTTCTTTCCATATATCATCATTTTTGACTGAATTATTGTCAAATAAATGTTTTTTTGTCTTATATATGTTGAGTAAACATTTTATATCGTTATCAGACCAATACTCACGTACTGTTGCTGTTGATGGTGAAAATGGACCTATTCTAGCCAAATGAATTGTACCTTAAAATAGAATTATAAAAAATTAAATAAAAATAAAATAAAATGTGTGGGATAAATAAAAATATTTTACCATCTTCCATTTGTATATAGGTTTCATTATTCTCAACATTTAATTCTAAATTTTCCATTGATTTTGGTATAATATAGTGTTCCTTCAAAAATGCATCGCTGCTTTGGTGATGCTGATGCGTTTCTTGTAGTGATGCGTAATCACTAGCGTGTTACGATGACGATGCGATGCTTTAGGTTTGATGATGCGATGTTTATATGATAACTGATGCTGATGCAATACTTTTTTGATTAGTCAAGTTTACATGATAGCTGATGCTGATGCTGATGCTGATGCAATACTTTTTTGATCAGTGAAATTTTGATTGAAATTGTAACAAAATGGGAAACAAAATTTTGTCTAATATAATATTAAATTAGTTTAATTTAATAAAAATTATTAAATAATTTTTATAAATACACATCTTTTATTTCTATTAAATATGTATTAAAAAAAATGTTTTACTAACCTTTCTTCTGACATTATTAAAAATATAAACAATAATTCAATATTTATTTTTAAAACGCTATTTATTAAAATTCACCTTCCACTAACAGCTGACAGCTAAGAAATGAATACAAACAGAATCAACTTCAAACTATTAAAACAAGCATCGTGAAAATTGATGATGCGATATGTGTGTGACTTTGACGCATCATATGCAACTGAACTGCTTTTTTGAATACGTGACTACGCATCATAAAAGTTGCGATGCTTTTTTGAATATGTGACTATGCATCATAAAAGTTGCGATGCTTTTTTGAATATGTGACTACGCATCATAAAAGTTGCGATGCATTTTTGAATTTGTGGCAAGCATCAGCATCGCATCAACTGTGCATCGATGCATTTTTGAAGGAACACATATTATTATCTAATTTAAAATATATTTTGCTTATTTTTTAACTTATTATTAATACCTTTTTTAGTTTCGTTATTATTATTATTATTATTAACTTATTATTATTATTATTATTATTATAAACTTATTATTATGTAATTTAAAATATATTTTGCTTATTTTTTAACTTATTATTAATACTTTTTTTAGTTTCGTTATTATTATTATTATTATTAACTTATTATTATTATTATTATTATTATTATAAACTTATTATTATGTAATTTAAAATATATTTTGCTTATTTTTTAACTTATTATTAATACTTTTTTTAGTTTCGTTATTATTATTATTATTATTAACTTATTATTATTATTATTATAAACTTATTATTATGTAATTTAAAATATATTTTCATTATTTTTTAATTTATTATTAATCCTTTTTTTATTTTTGTTATTATTATTATTAACTTGTTAATATGTAATTTAAAGAAGTAGCCACCACTATTATTTTTCAATAATTGAATCAATTGTCAATATTTTCGTTGAAGATAAAAAAAAGTCAGCTGATTAACTATCAGTAACCTTACTCTTGAGCATGGTTAATTTTTTAACCACCGTGGTTAAAAATAAACTATACCATTGTAGTTTCTGAACGCTTGAAAGTTATGTTAATAGTTATGCTTTCTGACTACGGTATTTTTTGAACGACAAAAAGTTAACTATAGTTAACCATAGTTAACCATAGTAATGTTTTGGAACCAATAAATACATTTTCAATTAGTAATTAAAAAAAGTGTTTTAAAAAAATTTTAAATTTTTTCATTTTTTTAATCAATAAATAAGTGGCCGGGATTAGGTACATTTAAAAATTATAAAAATATATTTACGGCCACATTTAAACCTAAACGGTATTTTTCAATTCTAGTTACATTGTCGCAAAATTTTAGTAAAAATGCCAAATATTATTAACTATTTCTCAGAAAAATGCCTTCAAAAACAGCGTATTCGGCAGAAAAATTAGCAGAAGCACTCAACAAAATAAAAAATGACAAAATTTCGTTTCGGGAGGCGAGTAGAATCTTTGATGTTCCACGAACTACTCTTCAGGACAAATTGAATGGAAAACTTCCTGAGGGGATATCTAAGTTAGGACCTTCTACTGTTCTAACTTCTGCAGAAGAAAACAGAATAGTAGATTGGTGCATAGCACTAATGAAATGTGGATTCCCAATACAAAAAGATACTCTTTTAGATACTGTGCAGAAAATAGTAATCGAAGATGGCAGAAAAACACCATTTATGAATGGGAGACCAAGTAGAAAGTGGTTTGATTTGTTCATGAAACGTTATCCACAATTAACACAACGAGTCCCAGAAACATTAACCAAAAGCAGAGCTTTAGTAACTGAAGAATCTCTTCGAAAATGGTTTTCTAATCTGAAGATTTACTTAGAGAGCATTAATCAAGAAAAAATATTGGAAGACCTAAGAAGAAAGAAGAAAAACTGGAAAGGTGATAGCACCAAAAGGATTTAAAAATCGTATACGAAATCAAAAGCAATAACGAGAAAGAAACCATCACAGTTTTATTAACATTCGCAGCAAATGGTGAGACAGTAACTCCTCTTGTAGTAGTATTCCCCTATCGTCGACCTCCCAAGGAAGTTGTCGAAAGTGTACCATCTGATTGGTATTTTGGACTGTCAGATTCTGGCTGGATGAAAACTGAAATTTTTTACGATTATATCGCAAAAAGTTTCAGTAAATGGATAGTTGAAAAAAATATTGAAAAGCCAGTGATTTTATTTATTGATGGACATAAGTCTCACTTGAATATGGAAGTAAGTGAGTTTTGTAGTAACAACGGCATAATTCTGTATGCACTTCCACCGAATACTACACATATAATGCAACCTGCGGACGTAAGTGTATTTAAACCACTAAAATGTGAGTGGAAAAAAACTGTGATGGAATGGCAACAAGCTTCAAATAATATTGAAAATGTAACAAAAACAACTTTCTGTCCTTTACTTGACTCCCTACTAAAAAAGAAAGATCTCACACAAAGTATTCGTAGTGGATTTGAAACGTGTGGGCTTTATCCGTTTAACCCAGACAAAGTTGATTACAGTAAATGCGTTGCAAACACAATTTCAAACTACGAAAAAGAACTTTCTGATGAAAATTTTTTGAATCGTTTGGAAACAACAAAAGAAACCATCACAATGATATCAGAAAATCTTGAATCTCGTGGTATTAATGTGAATATAATACTAGAGGAAATTGATAAATTAAAACAAAAAAATGTGGAGACACCAGCTGAAAACCAACAAGAGTTGGTGGATGATAGTTTATGTGACTTATTTGCCGATCTACCATCAGAAACGTATAATTTAGAATTAGATGGAACTTTAATGACAAATATCCTGAACTCCACTGACATCATTAATTTAGAATCACCAAAATCTAATTCAAAATTGCCATCGACGATAACACCCACAACAAAACGAATTATAGAAAACTTAGATTTTCCAATTTCTAATAATGCTATGTCTTTGAATTCACTTCATTCAAGTCCATCATCATCACGTGTAAGTTCTAGAAGAAATTCAAGGGAATGTTCACCTAGCTTATCCAAACATCTTTTACTGCCAGTTGTAAATCATCCTTCCAAACGCCATCGGAAAATGAATTATAGACCAAATGCTATATCATCTTCTGAGTGGAGAAAAATTGAGATGGAAAAGAAAGCAGAAAAAGTAGAAAAAACAAAAAAAAATACAAGAAAGAAAAGCAGAATCGATAAGAAAAAAACAAGAAAAACTGGACAAAATTAAAGGGAAGAAAAAAGCTAATCATACAAAAATTAACTGTTCAGTTTGTGATGAGGGTCTAATCAGCGATGTTGAAGAAGATGACCTGAAAAACGTTGGCTGTGATAATGATAAGTGCCCAAATTGGTATCACTTAAAATGCACACGATTTAAAACATTTGAAGAGGCTATTCAAAATGAATTCATATGTGATAGATGTTGTCTTATTTTGATAAAATAGAATTTAGTATTAAGTATTTGTTTTTTAATTTTTAGTTTATATTTTTCATTTTGAATTTATTATGTTTTTTTGTTTTGAAATACAAGAAGTATGTTTTTTTGCTTCTTTTTATATAATTATACTACTAAATATTACATTTTGAATTTTATGTTACCAATGTTTGTTCAATAAATCTTAATTATGCGTGACTTTTATAGTATTTATTTGGATTTCTAAATCAAAATTGCGCCCTGGCCGGATTTAGGTACAAGATAGGCAGGACATTGGAAAATCTGTGGCCGGAGATTGGTGAAATGTGATTTTTTAAATTATATTTCAATTTGTCCTTTTTCTACGAGTAAAGTAAATGTACGATAAACTTAATTTTGAAGTAAACAATTATGATTTTCATTTAAAAAAAACATAGAAGTTTCTATCACTTTCCGTTTCAAAAAAAAAAAAGATTTTGAATACAAAAATAAAAGTTATTTGGCCGTAGACTGGTACAACTACCCTAGCTATAGCGTAAAAATTTTTGAAATAAAATATCTTCACAAATGGTTCACTGTGAACGTTCACGTGAAGAATCACTTGGGTGAAATGTATTCAGAACGAATTCACTATGAGTTCACTTGGTCAGCTGGGTATAATTAAAGAAAATAAAAAATATGCATGTAATACCTATAATGCTTGTGCTTGCCTATAATAATGTACATTTATGTACGTAACATACTTACATACGTGTATTTTTATTTATGAATGCATAATACAATATTTATTCTTTACATTATTATAAAATATGTTTTTTAGATGAAAAATTCTACTTCTACATAATAAATATGGTTCCATTTTATTTCAGATAAATTTCCATTCCAATTTCAGATTTCCATTTTATTTCTTAGGGAAAAATACATCCTTAAGATCATGACGACAGAAAGATGTACGAAATATCAAGCGAAGAAAAAATACTTTCAACGTTTTCCGCAAGTTTCGTTAAACAACAACAAGAACAACAATAAGAAAAACAACAACACCAACAACAACAAGGACAACAACAACAACAGTAACAACAGCAGCAAGAAGGACGCCTCCCTACCCGCTATGGCAGAACGCGTTGGTACGGTCTCTTATGCCACGAAAGCTGCACAAAAAACCACTGTATCTCCTACAGATACAACCAATACTAATACGACTAAACCTACTAATTCTAAAAAAACTCACACTAAACAGACTAGACTACTTTCAAATAACCCAATTAACGAAACAGTTACACCAACCACTGTAACTGTTCACAATATTAACAATAATACTACTTCTAGACCTAATTCTCCAACTGAGAATGTAAATAATACACCTGACAGCAATGTAAAAACACAAAATTTAGCTTCCACATCTGCCAATAACATTAATCTTGATGTAACATCTACTCCTCAAAATACATTTGAGATTCCTGTAGTGAATCTTAAAGATTTTGATGACTACGTTAAGAATTTTTCCTCGGTTCACATCCCCTTCGAACCAACTTGTATAAAACAATCCCTTCCTTCCATATCTTCATCTGATGATGTTGTTATGGAGAGTTCGTCTGCTCAGTAAGAGCTTTCAACTTTCCATTTCATCAGTAAACCTCTGATTATGATCTAAACTATTTTGTATAACAAAATAATAGCAGTACTCACGATGTCTGTAGAAGTTGAAATTGTGGAATTTGGAAAACATCGAAGTGAATCAAACCATGAAAGACCATTTTCGAAAATGTAGAAATCGAAGTGGAAAAATTTGAAAAATTTGAAACTGTCAGATATTTTTAAACTTCCTTGCTACAAATCAGCTGATGTTTTTCTACTTTTCCATTTCTCGAAAAAAAACATGCTTTAACTCATGGAAATCATAGAAGAATGGAGAACTGTCAAACTCATATTAAATATTTTCGACGTCGTAAATTTTAACTCGATTTTCTCCATTCTTTTACTATTTCCACAATTTCGATTCACTTCCACACATCGTGAGTACTACTAATAATTAGATCATTTCATGTCGAGCTTACAACCTCCACCTAGTAAGCTCTCCTGCCTGCAATGGAATATGAGAGGTTTTCGTGCTAATCAGCATAATCTGGAACTCTTAATTCACCAGTACAAGCCTCACATCATACTATTACAAGAAACGATGTTATATTCACAAAATGGGCCCTTGAACTTTCGAGGTTACAGTTGTTATTTTTCTGACAACTCTACCTCGTCCCGTTCACAGGGAGTTGCAATTTTAGTACGGTCAAGTATAAGTCACTCTCTTATCAACATATCATCAAGTCTCTTAAATGTGTCCGTCACCGTACACACTTCTCCCCCAGTGACTTTTTCTTCTTTATATATAAGTAGAATCGACGTCATTAGTTCCTCCACTTTAAATAATTTTGTCAATCAACTCCCTTTTTCTTCTATAATTGGTGGCGATTTTAACGCCCATCACCACCTCTGGGGGGACCATAGGATTGACCCTAGAGGTACTTTCTTGGTGGATTGGATATCAAACTCGTCCTTCTCGCTCCTAAACGATGGTGCCCCTACCTTCGTCTCTTCGACTCATCACACTACCTCTGCAATAGATCTCACTTTAGCCTCAAACAGTATAGCTAGCGATTTGGCATGGATTCTCCATGACAATCCAGAAGGTAGCGACCACTTCCCGATTCTTATTTATAGTAATCAAGAGCTAGCGAAGCGTAAAATTTCTCCTCGACTTGCTGAAGCTAAGGCTAACTGGGACCTGTTCTCTCGGCTAGCAATACAGCAAGATCGTGTATTTCCAAACAGCAACAACGTTAATAAAGAGGCAGTCAGTATTAAGAAAATCATTAGATCTGCTGCTTTCTCCTCCATACCCTTAGTTCGTACTGATATTTGTTCTAGACCTCCTTGGTTGGATAATAACATCAAAAATCTGATCAAGGAGAAAAACATAGCATGGAAGAATTACCAAAGATGTCCCTCGGTAACTAACTCCATAAATCTTAAAAGACTTACCGCTCAAGTGAAACGGGCAGTCAGAGTAGCAAAAAAGGCCTCCTGGCAGGCATTTGCTAGCTCTATAACCCCTTCTGACTCGCTAAGGGATGCATGGTTTAAGGTGAAACGCCTATATGGCAGACCACCCACGTCCATTCAATCTCTTTTGACAGTTGATGGGGCTATCACCGACCCACTTGAGATTGCGGACGAATTCGCTTCTTCCTGGTCTTCAGTCTCCAGCGACATGAACATACCGGAATCGGTTATTAATGCTAAGAACCTATTTTCAATTGAAGCATCTTATCATGTGAGGTTCAATTTGGCCTATGAGGTCTCACTCAGGGAATTGGACGATACACTGAAATCTTTCAGTGGTTCAACCCCTGGGGAGGATCAAATAAGCTACCACATGTTGAGAAAATTACCGGTTGGGATTAGGGTTAGAATCGCTAATCTTTATTCTAACATTCTTAGTAGTGGAACTTTCCCACAAGACTGGAAACTAGCCACTTTAATACCGATCCCGAAGAGAACCTCTAGTTCTAAGCGCGCCCTGGATTTCCGTCCTATTTCTCTTCTCCCTTGCTTATCTAAAACTTTGGAGAAGATTATGGGATGTCGGATCCGGAGGGTGACTGAAGATCTTTTACATCCTTCTTTGTCAGTTAGAGATCATGCTAGTGTCATATCTCTTGACCTAGAGAAGGCATACGACAAGATACCAGCTGTATTCGTATGTCGCAAGCTGATCTCATGGGGTGTTGACCCATGTTATGTTAAAACTGTGTATAGTTTTATGACTAATAGACAAATTAAAGTTAGAACTAATGGTTACTATTCTAGTCGCTTTTGCCTGGATAATGGGATCCCACAAGGATCCCCTCTCTCTACCACGTTACTATTAGTCTTTTTGGATTCGTTACTAGTGGCACTATCAAGATATCCAAGGGTCAAGGTCTTGGTATATGCTGACAATATCTTGCTTAGTGTTATGGATAGTGACCCTGAGACTATAGTCGAACTTCGCAGAGATTCAGAGTTCTCCATCAGTTGGGCTGAGGAGCACGGTGGGAGAATTCCACTTGAAAAAGTGGAATTCATTCACATGTGTAGAAAAAGGAAGTGCAACATACATCATATTCAATTGTTCACACGTGTGATAACCCCCGTTAGGGATTTGAAAATTCTTGGTATCCATTTCAACAAGAGACTCAACTGGTTAGACCATGTTAATGTTGTGGTGACTAAACTCATAAAGGTTCTCAACCTCATAAAATCGCTTGCGGCAGGTAGAATGGGTGCATCCCCTAGCGCACTCATTCATATTGCAAATACACTAATCAATGGGATTGTAGGGTATGGCCTATTCCTTTTCTAAAAAGAAGATACAAATTGCAATAAATTCTATCCTAAGGGTTGCGTCTGGTGCCTTTCGTTCCACCCCAATACCCATTCTTTTAGCAGAGTGCGGCTGTTGGGGAGTCGAGGATAGAATCATGAAATCCAGACTGAGGTTTACTGCCAAACAGATGGCTGATCCCAGATCTCCCCTGTTTGGCATCGTTTGGAATTTCCTAGAAAATGACTACAGGAATAGATTCTCCACCTTACGTAGAACAGTAGTCTGTTCCACGTATCGTGGGATCACTTCCGTCCCGCCCTGTCCTCCCTCCCTTTGACAAAACTTTTTTTTCCTGATCCTAATCCCATACAAAACTACATTACGGACGACTTGAGCAGATATAGTAGGGATGCTTACAGTTTTGAGGTCTTCCGTGCTCTGCATGCTGAGCTTTGTGAGGAGTTTAGTGATAGTTTACAGCTCTATACTGACGCCAGTAAAACTGCTGCTGGCGTTGGTATAGCTGTTATCCGTAAACATGGTTCGCATGGATGGAAGACGGTGATAAGTAAGGCTTTACCAAAAGATATGCAAGTCTTTGATGCTGAACTAGTTGCAGTGTGGTTTGCTGCAGCTAGGCAAGCTAAGGTGTCCATTGCGAGTGTCGATTATTCTGTTATCGAATGTCAATTTTATAATTCGGTATTGCGAGTGTCGATTACATTCGATATTATCGAATGTTAGATTCGATAACATTTTTCTGTTCGAATGTCAAAAAACAAATTGAGTTAAGTGCATTGTGTTTCGAAAAAATATAAGATTTGTTAAAATGTAAGTAATTATTAAGTTAAAGGATTATTTTATTTAATTTTATTATTTTAATAAAACTCAAATATCGAATTTGTTGTGTAGGAAAAACATCACAAACAAGAAACAAATGAAGCGGCTTGTGAAATGCGAACAATTTGTACGAAACTGTTAAAAGACACATTAAACACACAAAAATATTATTATTATGATAATTAAGAATTTATGACCATAGAAAATTTACCAATATTTATCCATGTCAAGTGGATTAGATGCATCTCTTATACGCCGTCTTAATCGAAGTGTATTAATAATATTATTTCCTTCTAATTCCTCTACATCTTCGTCAAAAAATAACTCTACTGAACTCAATTTTCACAATTCACTATTATTTTATTATTTTACAATGCAAGTTTATAATTAAAACATAACCAATTTCGCTTTTACTGAAAAAAAAACTGATTTGTAAAATAGACATATGTATGTCAATCAAAATAATTCATAATAACATAACATATTTCCATTAAATTTAATATTTTACACGGTAACACTTTTTATTCCATTCGATTGAATTACACAATACCAAAACCATATTTAATCGAATGAAGAGATATTCGATAATCGAATGACGAATCGACACTCGCAATGGACACCTAAAAATGGCCGAAATCTGGTGATATTTACTGACTCTCTGTCTGTCATCCATGCGCTAAAAAATCTCGGAAATGATGATTACTTATTACATTTAGTAAGAAGTATCATTTGCCAGTATAAGATTCGTGTTTGCTGGGTGCCTGGGCATATGGGTATTGTAGGTAATGAGATGGCAGACCAGGCCGCCAAAGCAGCCATTGGTGTGAATAGTGAGTCTACCCTTTTCATTCCTCCTAGCCCTAATGCTATATTCAGGTTGGGTCTGGACCGGTTGAAGAAGAAAAGACTGGCTGTCTTCCTTGAGATTGGTTCAGATACAACACGTGAATACTGGGAGATTAACCGTGATCTCTCTACTCCAAAATTCAATCCTCTGTTAGGTAGAGTTCGACAGACCTCACTGATGAGATTAAGAACTGGACATACGAGGTTGACTCACTTCCACTCGTCTAACGGCGGAATTGGTTCAACCTGCCCCTGCTGTAACCGCTCTAAACACAAGAACGCGACTACCTTGCTACTTGACTGTCCTACAATTAGGAACAGACTGGCAGCATTAGGGATCTCGACTGTGTGTAGAGAAGAGCTTTTGGATCCTTCCCAGGACCAAAACTCTCCTCTATTCAACCTACTGACGGACCTGAACTTATACAGTTACTTATAGTTTAAATGAGTCCGTACCAGTGCCAACATAGTTTAAGTTTGCCTTTTAATTGTACGCGCCGTCTTACTGACTTTATGTGACATGACTGACTGTACTTTATCTGTTTTATAATATCTTCCCTTATTGTCTTATTGTAAATATCTGGATTATAAACCTTTCATCATCTTACTCCCAGCCTGGGGTGGGGTGGGGTGGTGTTTGTAATAGTGATATGCACCATTTTCCTAGTTTTAGTTAGTTAGTTATTTAGGCCTTAAGCCATAAGTTGTATTTTTGTATTAAGTAAATTGGAATAATTTAGGTAAGGTATAAGGGTAGTCACTAATTTTACGCCCTAAGCAATAAATTTTTTCTAGTCTATAATAATAATTAATCTGTAAGGTGTTAGGGTAGCTGTAAGTATAGAAGTAAGCATATGCCTTATGCAATAAGTTTTTTATAATTTTAAGTTATTATGTTAGTTTTAACGAAATGTAGTAAGAGACCGCCAAAAGGCCCTGGAGAGTCGTGGTGTGGGCAGTGGAGAGGCAGTTTACTGACCTCTCTGCTAAATAAATAAATAAATAAAAATAAATTTTATTTCAGATAAAAATTATACCTGAATAGTTTTTTTTTATTATTTTAATAACTATGTATGTAATGTAGGCTTTTATTAATATCATTGAAAACAATTGATTTACAGTAAGTGATGCATGAAATTTATTTGTCTTTTTATATTCGTGTTGAAATTTAATAAGAGAAAAAATAAAGGCAAGGCATATGAATATAGAGCCAGAGATAAATGTACTAATATGAGTACTATGTAATGTAATGTACTATCATCATCATCATCATCATCATCATACATCATGACTTATTTATAGAGAGTAGCAGCATTAGGAATAGAAGGAATTGTATTATAGTTTGTATAGTGTGTTTGCTATGTACGTACATACTTTTATAACAGACATAATTTGGAGTTGAGTGATGTATTTTTTTTTTCTTCAAATTTTAAAGATACAGGAGTTTGTTAGTTAACTAGTAGAGTAGGCTAGTAGTAAACTTTTGAATATTAACATATTACATATTATAGAACAAGACCTACATTACATATGTACATAATATGTATATGCATATTCATATATGATAACTAATTGTAGAAAACTTTATATTTAATATGTTTATATATTAGGTGCTTTCGATTTGGCAATTTCAAGTATGTACTTGCCGAGAAGAAAAGGTAAATGTCTGTGCTAAATCATCTACTCGCAGTTATACTCATGAAAAATTGTTCAAGTAGGTGGACGTGGAAGTAGATGCAAGTAGTTACGAATAATTTTTGTGCCGTTCGTTTTAACAAATTATCCTAGACACATTTTGGTACTCGCAAGTACTTGAAATTGCCAAATCGAAAGCACCTATTATATGAATATGATGCTATATATGTACATATACATAATGTGTATCACATTATATGACCATATGATGACGTCCATATACATACATACATTATGTACATTTATGCACACAATTTAATTCAATTCAATTTAATTATTTTTTTTTCTTTATTATTCAAATTTATATAAAATTTATCCTACATATTTAAATTCTCCTTTATATGTAGGCAACCATATAATGTAAATAAAATGTGTAAGATCAGAATCAGGCATGCATGAATCAATATTGAAAACAAAAACAGAAATATTTTGTAAATATAATGTATGATAACAGATGATAAAATAAATGAATTTATCAAACATCAAAAATGATAATATGTAACATACATTACAATATTTTTAGAAATATTTTTAGTTTAATTTTATTAACAAAATGTTTTTCAAACAGTTTATCAATAAGAATCATTTAATATATGTATTATGTAGGTAATATTGTGAATTGTAAGGATTATGAAAATGTAATGTCTATTAATTTTAACTTCACCACACACAATTTAATAAATCAATTACCACCTACCTAAATTTGAGAAGAAAATTCGTGTTAAATTAATAATTGTAATGTACAATTTATTATGTGCTTTATTTTATTAATTTTAATTATACATTGCACCACACTATTTATTTATGCAATTAAAAACAAATTTTTTTTCTTTTCTTTTATGTGATTCAACAAATAGTTTAAAATTCAGATTCAGACGCCACATTATGCTATAGACACATATAATTGGTAACCAACTCGCGAGTTGGTTAACTGAGATAACCACTATAAATCGAGTGGTTGGTTATACTATTTTCAGAAATCGAAGTCAGTATTGTGCTTATGGAAATAGTTACCCGAAGAGGTTCTGATAACTTCACATATAATATTTTGTAGGAAATTCTGAATAATATATCTCTGTCAACCCAGAAGAAGGTACTTTTTAAAATATGTTAACAGGATGTTCCAAATTGTGCATAAATAAATTTATAATTTTGTTCACAAATAATTCTTAAAAGGGAGATTCTGTACAAATTTCACATTCCTGTAAATTTATATTTGATAAAAAAGTAGCATTATTTGAAAATATCATAAAAATGTTCGGTTTTTAAGACAAATTTTAATTTTTTTTTGCTGATTTTTTCATTTCTAATAATGAATCACCCTGTTTTTTTTTGGGAAAAAGAAATACACCAACCCGTTTGATGTTGCCTATCACACAGCGTGAAGGCAACTGATTTAATCAGTTAACACCATTTTGGTTATATGAAAAATAAAAAACCGAACTATAAAATATGAAGTCGTTGCGCAGCCGATGTTCACTCAAAGTATAAATGTTGATTGATTCGTGTCAGCGGGAAGATGGGCATAAAAGAAAATGATGATAATTCAGGGTTGCCGTAGCTACTGGGAGTTTTGATTAAATTTATAAAAAAAATATGAATTTATGATTAAACCATATTCAGTATTTTTAATTTTATTTATAAAATTATGTGTTCAGTATCAATTTGATATTAAATTTTGTATACATACGTACATACATTCATTTTCATATTTGTTTATTTGTCCATTTTCTTCTATTTTGTTCCCTTTATGTACTTGTTAATGATTTCTTTACGTTACCGTTACATTCTGAATTTTATTTTTTGTTTTGTCTATTCTTAGAATAAGAAAGAAAATTATTTACAATGCAAATTGCTATCATATTATTCAAATCAGCTTGTTATTATATTTTATTTTGTAAAGAAATGAACATATTTCATAAAATTTCCCAAAATGTCACAAAATTACCTGTTTTTTTGTAAAATCTAAAAAAAAAGTTGTTTGCAAACTGCAGCCCTTCATAATATACAATTTAAAATATTTCCCTCGGATTTAAATTGAGATCTGATCACCCCACACACGAGACAGATTTATACAAACGCAATATGAAAGAATATAGAACAGCATGCCTATCTTGCCTGTACTGACTTCGATTTCTGAAAATAGTATAGTAGTACATTTACTTTAGTTAGTAACCACTGAAAATTACAGTGGTTAACGAGTTAACTAATGCTAGAGACACATACAATTGGTAACCAACTCGCGAGTTGGTTAACTGAGATAACCACTATAAATCGAGTGGTTAGTAGTACATTTACTTTAGTTAGTAACCACTGAAAATTACAGTGGTTAACGAGTTAACTAACGTCAAACCATCGAACAGTATGGCGAACACGGATCGAACCATCGAACTTCGTGTCAAACATATCATTGTTTATATTGAAATTCTGGTTATTGTATAATATACACAGTTAGTGACTAAATTAAAAGGACACATATAAAAAACATAGCTTTTAGTAACAACATCACTTTTCTTTAAATTATTTGAATTACATAAAATTAATTTAGTAGAAAGCTAATAATGCGTAAATATTAAAAAAGAACGAAAAAAACTTAAATTGTATAAATTATATTAAAAATATTTCTTTTATTTTTGTTTTAATATTAATTTTAACAGAATGTCGAGTAGAAAAGAAATTGGTATACAATTGCGTGAATTAGTAGTAAATTATCAGATAAGAGGTGAAAGTTTTCGTTCTATAGCTAAAAAATTTGAAATATCAAAAACTACAGGCTGTTGAAAAAATTTGTGTTACATTATTATACAATAAAATATATTTTTTTTATTCTTATTTAATATTCTCACTACTTGCTTTTTGCTAAATTAATTTTATTTACATAATTCAAATAATTTTAAAAAAAAGTAATTATGTTAATAAAAACTATGTTTTTTATACGTGACCTTTTAATTTGGTCACTAACTGTACAAATAATACGATTGACAACACATAAACAAAATTTCAACTTCAAATGTCAAAGATAACCAAAGTAAAAAGATAACTAAACTAAAAAGCAGTGTGTCATGCAATTGGTTTCGAATTAGTTACAAACTAAACGGTTTAGTTAAACAATTATATGTGTCTATAGCATTAAACAAACAGAACAGCCACACATAATAGCGAAAACCCAATGTACGCTGTGCTTGCTTTGCTTGCTTTACTTGCTTTGGTTGTCAAAGCAAGCAAAGTCATTGCCGACCCCAATGTACGCTTTGCTTGCTTTGCTTTGAGAATAACAACATGAATAACAACTATATAAAATAATATGGCTGGAGTTTCGAAAAGGTGTCACCCCCGATCCTCTTGAAATTTTGCCCACAGAAGGCCTTTCCGGCCTAGATCACGGGATTTTTGTCTTTTTTGGCGCATCACCCTCTGTTGGCCTTAAATGACATTTTAATTTTTTTGCCAAAATTTTATTTTTACTTATAACTTTATACTGTAACTAATACTGTAACTTATTATAAAATTTAGCACCATAAAAATCATTTCTCTCTAGAATATTTGCCTTCTACATCCGGATCAAAGTAATAAATAAAAAAAACTTGCTCATGATGTCCTTTCTTATTTGCAAAAAATTTGAACCGATTACCCTTACTCATTTCTGAGAAATTGGCAAATATGTAAAAATAGTCCAAAATTACAGTCTCCTTTATTATCCTTTTACTGGACTTTTTGAGAAAATTTTTTTTCAGAATATAGAGCATCTTGAGAGGCATCTTTTGAGATATATACCATATCTGTATCATGTACTATTATAAAGTTATAAGTAAAAATAAAATTTTGACAAAACAATTAATATCCCAATTATGGCCGATAGGGGGCGATGCGCCAAAAAAGACGAGTATCCCGTGATTTAGGCCAAAAGGGCGTTCTGTGGACAAAATTTCAAGAGGATCTGGGGTGACACCTTTTCGGAACTCCAGCTAATAATATTGCATATATACATATATATAATATTATATCACATTATATATATAATATTATATCACATTATATATATAATATTATATCATATTATATATACATACAATATAATTTATAATAAAAAATAGATGCTACAAAAACAATACATTTTAATAATTTTCTCTAGTAAAATTATTTAATTATTATCATAATATATCTACATATAATCACAGAGTAAAATAACTATATACAGAGTGTGCAATACAATCCTTTCCATTGCCGAGCTAATTTTGGAAGTGGATTTAGCGAAAATCCACCTCTCTCAAAGCTTTTCTTATAAAATGAGTACATTTTGAAAATTGAGAGTAGAAAATATAAATAAAACAAAACAAAACAACACAGTTTCAAATATACAATCTTACATACACGTAATATAATGTACAAGAAGGGAGCAATTTTTTTCTTGTTTGCGTACATATTTTGTATTGGGCAATAAAAATATGTATGTATGTACATAAGTATATAGAATATGTATGATACTGGAATATATACTGTTTTGTACCATAATGTTAGATATAATATATTTATGTATATCTACGAGTATATATGTATATATATATATACGCACAAGGTTTGTTTTTGTTTTCGACCCTTTGTTACTATTTCATTGTTATTTTCGACCCTAAATTCATGTTTGTTCGATTATGATTTCATTTTTTCAAGTTAATATGCATCTTACAAATTATGCTGCTTCTACATTATATGTGTATACACATTGTATACACATGTACAGTAATCGCAAAAAGTATTTCTGCATAATTAAAGTATCGTAATTTGGATTTAGACACTTGTAATACTAATAAATTTTTATATTTATTTTTTCAAACTTTAATAAATACAATTTCTTAAAAAAAACCATAATTATTCTTAGAACAAATATATTATTTGAATTATTCCAAAAATTATTCCTGCATTAATTCTATCCCAAAAATTATTATGAATATTAAAATGAAAATAATTGATTTAATTTTGACTTTCAAGAAAAATACCGAGGAAATTTGAATTATTTAGTAAAAATTTGAAATTTGTTGTGCACAAGTAGCACCAATAATTTTTGTGATCACTGTACATACCTATCAATTTCTTCATATAAACAGAATCTAAGATCTAACATCTACCAACTATCAACTATAAAATCCGGTATTTGATGATGTAAGTCAAAATAAAGAAAAGACAACCAAGCTTCCTTGTATACGAAGTGACAATATAGTTGCGTTCCTTTTGACCAAGTAAAGTACTCGCAAGTACTTGTAGTCGTGATCATCTACACCACCTCTTGTATTCGAGTAATTTACTTGACAGTTGCATGGTTAGTTACGCCAAAATTCGCCGTCAGAGGTGTTTGTGTTTTAATCGTTAGAGATTAAAGAAATAGGTTTAAGTCTATAATATTTTTAATACACGTTTTATTCAATAGGTGGCTTTTTATTGTTTAATGTTATGAAGCATCTAAAATCAAAGCAAAACAAATTTGAAATACATGACAGCTAAAATTGGAGCATGGCCAACTGTCACTCCAATATTTACATTGCCTTAAAAATGTGTATGCCTTCAAATTTGAGGTTACTCTTTACTTCCAAGTAAAAAAATTGCGTTCCATTTACAATATACTCCCGAGTACTTGAAAGTTCTTTACTTGGTCAAAAGGAACGCAACTTATGTGTAATGATAAAACCTGTCTGTACATTTACATACATGTATATCTAGCTATTGTGGTATGGAAAAAAAATTAAAAAGGGTAGCAGGTAGCAGTATGTATGAATAAAAAAAAGTAAAAAAAAACATTTCTTTTCTGGGAGAGAATTATTCTCACAATTTACGAATTTTAAGTTTCAAATCAAAAGTTTTATAGATGAAAATGCAAACTTGAAATTTTTTAAAATGAGCTTTGCGATATTGGCCTATCTGTGTATCGTTATTTAGGTCTGTGATATAATATTATATAATCTAATATAATATACATGCATATTTAATATACACATATATACATTGATTATTTATTATGGAATGCAATACAACACACCAACACCAATAATCAATTATATCATGTATTAATTGTCAAAGCGTTCAAAGTTGTTAAAAAGTAGAAAGTAGACCAACTTTTGACTTTGCTTGCTTTACTTGCTTTGCTCATTGGGGGCAGTCTCGTTTAAACACATTCCTTACCAATAAACTTTAATTAAAGTCAATTTTAAATTAAAAGTCGAAACTAGTGAAAAAAGTCTACCAATAACGATTTTAATGTCAACTCTAATATTAATTACGACTTTAGTTACGACTACAAAAATGTCATGACTAAGTCATTATTATCTCCTATTTAAACTGAAATATAGCATTTTAAACAAATTGTTATAAGCATATATTTTTGAAATAATATAATTTAATTGAAATAATACAAGTCAAATAAAACAATATAAAATAAAATAAATAATAAAAGGAAAAAAATTAAAATGGACAGTGATAGTGATGCAGATATATTAGATGATTTGAACATTTGTGTAGAAAGTACATACGCAAGAAAAGTGAAGGTGTACAGAAAAAGAATAAATCCTTTTGAGTTTTACAGTGATGAGGAGTTTCAGTCTTTCTATAGGTTTGTAAATTTCTAAAAAAATATGAATAATCTATAAGTTTGCCTGGTACTTTGTACAGGGACCTATTTATAAGAAGACATTTTTTGGAAGATATGTAATTTAAAAACAAATAATTTTTAATCTTATATGTACATTTATTATATAAAAAATAAATCGAAATCAAATTAAAAATTAATTAAAAAGCAATTAAAAATTAGAATAAAAAAAAATTATAATGTATTGTAATGTATATAAATATAAATGTATTTAATATCATTGGCTGGAGTTCCGAAAAGGTGTCACCCCCGATCCTCTTGAAATTTTGTCCACAGAAAGCTCTTTTGGCCTAAATCACGGGATACTCGTCTTTTTTGGCGCATTGCCCCCTATCGGCCATAATTGGCATATTAATTGTTCTGCCAAAATTTTATTTTTACTTATAACTTTATAATAGTACATTATACAGATATGGTATATATCTCAAAAGATGCCTCTCAAGATGCTCTATATTCTGAAAAAAGAATTTTCTCAAAAAGTCCAGTAAAAGGATAATAAAGGAGACTGTAATTTTGGACTATTTTTACATTTTTGCCAATTTCTCAGAAATGAGTAAGGGTAATCGGTTCAAATTTTTTGCAAATAAGAAAGGACATCATGAGCAAGTTTTTTTTATTTATTACTTTGATCCGGATGTAGAAGGCAAATATTCTAGAGAGAAATGATTTTTATGGTGCTAAATTTTGTAATAAGTTACAGTATTAGTTACAGTATAAAGTTATAAGTAAAAATAAAATTTTGGCAAAAAAATTAAAATGTCATTTAAGGCCAACAGAGGGTGATGCGCCAAAAAAGACAAAAATCCCGTGATCTAGGCCGGAAGGGCCTTCTGTGGGCAAAATTTCAAGAGGATCGGGGGTGACACCTTTTCGAAACTCCAGCCATATTATTTTATATAGTTGTTATTCATGTTGTTATTCTCAAAGCAAAGCAAGCAAAGCGTACATTGGGGGCGGCAATGACTTTGCTTGCTTTGACAACCAAAGCAAGTAAAGCCAGCAAAGCAAGCAAAGCAAGCACAGCGTACATTGGGTTTTCGCTATTATCCTTCATTTGCAATTGCAATTAGAAGTGAAGTTGGTGTTGGTGGTAACGGTAAGTGATACGTGGTAACAGTGAATGCATGTTGGTTGTGGAATCTGCAATGTGGATGTAATAAGAATAATAATAGGTTTGTTCCAATTTGTACAGCCAGCTGTAACTTTCTGTAAAGCTACGATTCCACTTAGACAACTGGTCAAATGATGTCAAATAACTGAAGGATGTCAAATATTTGACATAGAGGATTTCCACTAAAATACATTTTGACATCAAAATCTTTTGAGACTTTTCTTTGACCCTGGTTTACATTATTTGACAACTGAGTGCCATTTTTTATTTGACATTTTACATTTTATGATACTACCGCGCTTTTTCAATTGAACATTTTTATTATATTTCAAAAGTTATTTAGTTGATTACTTAATTTTGTGAGTGAAAAATGAGTATTAAAGCTCGCAATATAGCATTGGATTTGTTGGATGAGAAAGAAAATAAAAAATAACATTTGTGTCTTTCTTAGAAACATTAAAAACAATATTTTAAGATCTTAAATATTTGTAATGATCTTAAATTTTACACGCAATAAATGATTCTTTTCATCTTCTCTTTGATATAACACTTTTATTCTTTTTGTTACATACTGTGTACTAATAAGAAGAGGTATAATACAATACGTAATATTAATTTTTATACATATACATATTTTTTTTTTAATATTTCCTTTAAAACTAAAATTATCCTACATATTTTTGTAGCTTACGCACTTTTATTTCAACTTTATCAATTTTACTAATATCTAACTTTGACGCTCTTTGACAATTGTCTTGTCAAATAATTTTCGAGGGTCAAACATTTCAAACTTAAATGTCAAACAAAAATAGAAAGCGGTTTACACTTATAAAAAGCTTTGGCAGTAAATATTTGACGTCAAATAATTTTGACAGTATTTGACCAGGGTTTACACGTCTTTGACATCAAACTGTGTCAAATATTTAACCAGTTGTCAATAACTGGAATCGTAGCTTAAGTTGATTATTAGAGTGGGGGAAATTATTTTTAAAATCACTGGAAGGCGAGAGCTGTAATTTTCTGAAATTCAAGAAGAAGACTTAAATTTGACACTTTTGGTTTTGGTAGTTAATCGAAATATATTGTTAACGAACTATATTGTTTAACACATGTATCTATTTGGTAGTTGTTAAAATTTTTAGCAGTAAGAAGTGATAAATAATATATAAAATAAACTGTTTTGTACATAATAAAATCATTAAACGAAATCAAACTATTAAACAATGGAAGAAGATAGAAAAGGCAGAGTTAATACCCAATTACACGGTAGAATATTTCAAAATACAAAATGTAAATAATATCAAATAAATGGATTTATTTGTGAGAAATAATATTATATGTGTAAGAGAGAGAGTTTAAAAATATAAAATTTATAATTCATCAGGATGTCTTCTGTTAGCTGGTATGTGTTGACGATTATGGTCCCAAAATGAAATTAAGCACGTATTTATTCTGTAATTAAATATAAGTAAAAAGAAACTAGTGAGCCAACGTTCACTAACTAAATTACAAAATATGTTCGAGACTTTTCACCAATATAATCTTTACCAATACTTGTTAACAAAAAGTTATCAGTACTTAGATATAGACAAAACCAACTCCCGAATAGTTGCTATTGTGGTCATTCGGCAGTCAAGGGCGAACACACAAGACCATGCCATCAAAATACAAGAAGGTGCCCCCATTCTATAGGTCTCAACTGTAATGAATATAATGCCCACATATCATATACATACATAACATATAATATGCAACATAATATGCGACAATATAACATGAGTAGAAGAAACGTGATCTACTCAATAATAAACAAAAGTTTAAATATGTGTCAAATTAATGCAATTACTTATGTCGTAATTGCATATATAATATTAATTGCTTAACATAAGCATGATACAGCATTTTAAGCTTTTAAGAATTATGTTATAAATGTTAACATAGGTCGTACACATATGAATATGATATGTAAGCATTATATTGATAATGAATAAGATATATGAACTTAAATTTGAAATTAGGTTGATTACAAATATTCTATAAATTATGAAATCGTTATAAGTAATAAAAAGAAAGAATATTATTAAGAACATATGTATATAGAATAAAAGTAAACCAATATTTGTACTTTGAAATTATGTCAATAAATTCTTGATATAAGCAATTTATATTTGGTTAATATTAATTACTATTAATTATATGATAAGAATTTTGTATATAAAGAGAAGAAATTTTTGAATAAAGATATAGTTGACAGTTAAGTCTAAGTAAGAAGAATTGGCTGTGATTTTTATTTCAGTAAGTCGGCATTTAATTGCCAGATTAATTAAAAATAAAATTTCGGCATTTTTGCCAAATATCGGCACTAATATGCCGCACCAATTAATATGTTAAATTTCTGCTTGCCTCTAGGTAGATTATCTCCCATCGGTAAAAACCTACATTACATGGCGACCCTGCGAAACCACATGGGAAAATATTTATTTCACTGCGACAGATGTGATTTTAATGCAAGTTCACAAGAAGCGCTACAGCAACATATAAGAATAAATCCATCGCTGCATGAAGATTTAAGAGATAATATTAAAGCTGGACCACGACCAATATCCATAGAAGAATACAGAAAAAGAAATAAAAATAGAACAATTGAAACACCAAAGATTGAAGAAATAAAAATAAAGATAAAAAAAAGAGGAGGAAAAAAAGTCAGGGAAAGAAAAGTTATAGCGGAACTATACCGTTTGGTAAATTTGGCAGTTACCAAAGAAGAGAAGAACTTTTTCTTAAATAAAATAAAAAACATTCGAAAAGAGCAATGGGCAGCGGAAAGTCAAAAGAGGAAGTAATAGTGAATGCAGCCTCGATCAACAACGACAGACGCATCAAATTTCGCACTAGGAGCAGTATTATCTCAAGGAGAAATTGGCAAAGATTTACCAGTATCATATGCGAGTAGAACATTAAATAAACATGAAATGAATAAATCAATAATTGAAAAAGAGTTATTAGGAATTTACTGGGCAATCAATCATTTCAGACCTTATCTTTACGGCAGAAAATTTACAGTAGTTACAGATCACCGCCCACTTATAAGCTTATTCACACATAAGAATCCTTCATCTAAAATGACGCGTATTAGACTAGATCTAATGGATTACGATTTCGAGATAAAATATAAAAAGGGTTTATTGAACACCAATGCAGATGCCTTATCACGATTACAATTAGACTCAAATGTGCTTAAAAATATGATACCAACTACAAATGAAATTAAAGTATTAACACGTAATATGCTCAAAGAAAAAGAAAAACAGAAAAATACTGCATTAAATGAGATTGATCAAACACAACCGGTAGAGACTGGCCATCTCAGCATCTGGGAATGTTCATCAATTTCTCAAGTAAGAAATACAGTCAAATTCCTCTAAGTCGAAATTCCTGTAATTCGAATTTTCCTCTATCTCGAATTTTACAGACATTTTTTTGCGTTCCCTTGAAATTTTCATAGTTAAATCATCCTCTAAGTCGAAATTCCTCTAAGTCAAATATTCCTCTAACTCAACATTTTTGTCAAGTTTTTGTCGATCTTTAAATTCCCTTAACTCGAATTTAAACATGAAACAGTGCTTTAAATTTCTATACATACATACATATTTGGATACATTTATTTCTGGTTAGCTTAACACTTGTTCTATGATGCAAAAAATGATTATTCATGTTCACTTTTGTTTGGCTTGTGTATATACAATATGCAAAAATTACAATGAAGAATCAATATCTGTTTGTTTGCGAATTCTGTAATGCAAAACATGATCATTCTGATTTAGAAAATGCCATTAAAATATTACAGAATGCTATTGAAATGACTCCTGGTGTTCCTGATGAGGTGCATGTTAGCTTGTATAAATTAGAAATCTTTTTTAAGCAAAAAAATGTAAATTTTCAATCAAAAATAACTGATTTTTTCTCAAAATAAATTAAATAAATATGTACATATCTGAACATGTATGCCCACTGTTTTTTTTTTCATATACATACATATTTTTCAAAAAAAAAAAACTTATTTTTTATTTATGCCATTTTTGTAAAAATTTATCTAATAAATTGTACGAATTTTATTTATTGATTTAATCCACCTAAAATCATTTTTTTTTCAATTCCTCTAACTCAAAATTCTTCTAAAATCCCTTTAACTCGAAGTAATTTTGATGGCACTTGACGATTCGAGTTAGAGGAATTTGACTGTATTAGAAAATTGAAATTTATAAAGAGATTAAACATACAAAGTGCGCACAGAAATAATAAATATAATAATGAAGATATAATTAATATATATATTAATAAAAGAGAGATAAAAATAGAGTATAGTGAGGAAACACAATTGAATCTGAGGATTATTGTGAAAAAGCTATCACTCGAATTAAATAAAAATAAAATATATGAACTAGCCATGGCAAAAGATGATGAATTATTTAATATTATAAATATCGATAAATTTAAAAAAGAATATAATGAGTTGCAACAAGAATTAATAAAAAAAGGAAATGCAGAAATAAAGATAATTATATATACACCACCTATAAAAGTGATAGATAAACAAAAGCAAAATAAGATCATAAGTGAATATCACAATACAGCACATGCAGGAGCACATTCTGGAGTTAAAAGAACCATTAACAAAATAAAACAAAGATATATATGGAAAAATCTGAACAAAATGGTAAAAAACTACGTCAATAATTGTGAAATATGTGCAAAGAATAAACAAATAAGGCATACAAAAGAAAAAGCAATTTTAACACACACACCTTCATCAAGTTTTGAAATAATACAAATAGACACTGTCGGACCTTTAAGACAATCAAAAGAATATAGATATATACTTACCATCCAATGTGAATTGACAAAATATATAGAAGCGTTCCCTATGGAAAACAAAGAAGCTAAGACGATAGCCAAAACTTTGGTAAACAATTTTATATTAAGATACGGTCACTTCAAAATACTAAAAACTGATATGGGAACAGAATTTGTTAATGAAATCATGCAAAATATATGTAAATATTTTAATATAAATCATGTCACATCGACACCTTTTCACCATGAAACATTAGGCATGATAGAAAGAAGTCATAGAGTACTAAATGAATACTTCCTAGCATTTACTCAAAATGATAACTGGGATGAATGGATACCATATTTTACGTTCTCGTACAATATTACACCACATTCAGACATAGGTATATCACCTTTTGAACTAATATTTGGAAAAATTGCAAAAATACCATCAGAACTTGAATCTGAAAATGCGCAACCGATATATAATTTAGATAACTACGCACAAGAATTAAAATTCCGTTTACAACGTGCACAAGAAACTGCTAAGCAATTATTAGATACAGCAAAACGCAAAAGAAAAGACTATCTGGATGATAAAATAAATCCTTTAAATATAATAGTAGGAGATAAGATATGGTTAAGAGTAGGTAATAGGAGAAAATCTGAAAGTCCATATAAGGGACCATACGAAGTAATAGAAACTAATAATGTAAATTCTAAAATTAAGATAGGTAATACAATTAAAGAAGTACATAATAATAGATTAAAGAAAGCATAAAATGTAAACAGCAAAAATATAAACAAATAATAAAATTGTAAACAAAAATGTAAACAAACAACAAAAATGTAAAATAAAAACAAAAATGTAAACAAACAACAAAAATGTAAAATAAAATTTTAAACAAAAATGTAAACAGAACAAGACAACAAAAAAAAAATTTTTTTTTCTTCACAAAAAAAATTTTTTTTTTACCCGACCCTGAGGGATGTAATGAATATAATGCCCACATATCATATACATACATAACATATAATATGCAACATAATATCATAGACTAATAACACTATCCAGATGTGAAATACAAATGTTAAAAATTGAAACATGCAAGTAATTTTTACTAGCAGACAATTTAGTCATAGTAGCAGACAAAAAGTTTTTCAACAAAAATAAAACTTTTTAGTAGCAGACCAAAGATAATACAGTCCTACTAGATGAACCATTTCATTTTTTTTATTTAAATGTTTGTATGTTTGCCAAAAATAAAGATCGAAAAAGTTTTTCGAAACAATATCGAAAAAGAGCGAAAGTTTATAATTCAGGAGGGATGTAAATATGAGAGAAAAATAAGAATATTTATATAGAAGAATTAGTTTGTGAGTTGCATGACTGGTTTAGGGTTTACTAAATTTTATATGGTTTTGAGTGGTACCATCACTTATTTGGGGTGCGTTCATGAACATTACTTTAACCATAGTCATGGTGTAGTATAGTTTAAGCAAAGTTATGTTATACTACAGCCATAGTTATGTTAACTTCAAGTGGTTTTTGAACGCCATTTTTACCATAGTAGTAGCAATAAATTATCATTCAACTGTCAAGTCAAGTTTAAAAAATTTTTACATATTATAATTTTTATATTTTTTGTTTGTCAAAAATTAATTATTTTTTACAAATGAAGTTTAAAACAAAATTAATTAATTTCAAATTAATTAAATTGAAATTTTCACAATTCACAACAAAAAATTAAATTACAAACGATTTTTTTATTGTCAATGTCATTACCACTTAAAGGTTTACTATCGTTACTATCGTTAACCATGCTCTCGAGCAGGGTTAGTTTTTGACATCAAATAGTTAAAAATTTACTTTACTACAGATGTTTATGAACGCTAAAAATTCATGTTGGTAGTTATGTTTTACTATGCCACCACCATTTTGAACGACAAATGATAACTATAGTTAACTATAGTAACGTTTATGAAAGCACCCTTGATATGATATTATACTTGAATAAGTAAAAATAAATGGATATTTTGTACGCAAATGCTTTAGAATACAACAATTGACAATAGGGCTGTTTCAAATTTTTTTTTTATTGTATTGAGTTGATCGTCGTATTTAATATATGAATGACTTGAGAAAGGAGGTATTTCATATTTCATGTATTTTTATATATGTATGTATGTGTTGTTATGTTAATATTCCTTGTCGCGTGCTATATGATCTGACATAAATTACTACTACTACTTCTAATTGAAATACATATATAGAATTGTATTTATATCAAAGACCATATAAATATATACATTTATATGGTCTTTGGTTATATGTATTACCTGTATAGGTTTACATTATTTTCTGTTCTGATGTAGGATTGTAGAATATTTAGCAACAGAGGTTTTTACGTATGCCTATGCATACATTATAATTACTGTAGCATTTGTACTGTACTCTATACATTTATATGGCCTTTGATTATATGTATTACTTGTATAGGTTTACATTATTTTCTGATGTAGGATTGTAGAATATTTGGCAACAGATGTTTTTACGTATGCATACATTATAATTACTGTAGCATTTGTACTGTACCTGTACTCTATACATTTATATGGTCTTTGATTATATGTATTACTTGTATAGGTTTACATTATTTTCTGATGTAGCATTGTAGAATATTTGGCAACAGAGGTTTTTACGTATGCATTATGCATACATTATAATTGCTGTAGCATTATACCAGAGATACTATATAACTACATATAAATATGTTTTTACATAGTATCACAGATCAGATACACTTATCTGTGATAGTATATAGTATCTTTGATTATACATAATATGTATACATATGGATATATTATGGTTTTATTTTGTTATGTTTTTGAGTTCATTGACTTATGAATGCAAGATACGATTATATATTATCATATCCCGTGAATTGAATTTCTTCTTGAAATTTCTAAAGAATGTCTTTTTTAATGTTTGGGCCTTAGGACTTCTGAAAAAATAAATTATTATTCTGATTTATGATCATAATATAGAAATTTAAAAATCAGGTGTTTTGTGCATTACCAAATTTTTTTATAGACTGAGTCAATTTTTTTTCTAACTAGATAAAAATTGATATTTTCAAATTAATATGGAACATAATTTACAAATATGTATATTTTTCTAAATCTTGAGGATAATGAATTTTAAATTATTTACAATATTTTTTAAAAACAGAAAGCTTAAAAATATTTATTTCAAAATTTTTAAATTTTATTTCGTTGATGTTTTTTGTGTGTGGTATAAAGTATATACTCAAAAAATTCTATATACTAGCGCTGATGAACATTTAATTAGATTCAATGAAAATTGATAATTATTTGTAGCTTGAAAAATATTATATATATATATAGGTATATATAATAAACAACACGTCATGAAGTCGAAAATAAATTATTTGTAAATTTATGGATTTTTATGATTGAATGCAATCAAATTTTTTTCATGTATGTTTGTTTGAAAATAAATTATTAAGTAGAATGGGCCTATAATTCTAGTCCTAGAAATATTTTGGAGATCCGTATTATCAAAATATCTTCAGTAGTGATTCAAAAAATTATGTTTGAAAATAACGTGGAATAGGTTTACGTATAGTAAATTATAATTGCTTATTTGATTTTTGAATTCAAAATTTGCCTTTATATTTTAACATTTCTATTAAATTGATAGCTCAACTATTTAATATCATTCTTAAACCAAATTTTAAAACTTAAACCATTCATTTAAAAAGTGCAAGAACTGGTCAGTTCTGCATGGTGCGGTCATTAAGTTGGCAAAAAATAGGAAGTTAATCTGACCTGCCTATACTTTAGAATATATTATCAGAAATTTGAATAGCCTCTGACATTTAGTATTAGCACTATTAGTCATAAATATTTTTATACAGCATTTTTTTTGAACAAAAGTTTTAAAATTGCATGTATTTTTAATTCTGTTTTTTTCTATAAAATATATGTAACTTTGTTTTGAACTTAAATGAACCTAATGAATTCGGACAAAAAAGCGATGAATTATCAATCGTCTTTTAATACAGTTGAAATTATACAATATTTTAATATTTTAATAGTTGATATTATATTTAATTATTTATTATTATAATTATATATGTATACACTAAACAAATTTATGGATTTATAATGTTTCGAGGATGCATTTCCAATTATTAATTGATTAGAAATTAAATGCCGTGTAAAAGTAGTTGTGAACAATACTGTACATCCAGTTTTAGTTTAACTATAGTTGGAAGACGGTTTTCAAATTTAAAAATTTTAAAATTAAATATATTACTATATATGATTTATAAAGTATAATATTAATATGCAAATTATGTATAAAAATATCTAAGAATCTCATAGCAAAGAAGAAGAAAAATTTTGATCACGATCAAAGTGGATTTTGCACTTATAATAGTGGTAACGTAGTAAATGAATGATATATTCTTCAAATATAGATATTGTGGTATCTTAAAAGGATATTTGCTTGAGGCATGTTACCTATCAAAATTGTTATTTAATTCTTTTCAGAGGAAAACCATCAGATTGCAGTGTAATTGATAAATATTAGGTAATTATAAACTTTCGCTGTCAGCTAGTTTTCTTTAAACATTAAAAATCGAAAAATATATGAATCTTCATGATTCTAGTCTCAAAATGTTCCATTTAACTTCGGATTTATGAAAAAAGTATAATAGTTAAAGTTTGATGCGTAGGAGAGTGTGGGTAGATAGTTAAAAGAGCATATGAAAAAATCAGTTTAATTCAGTTCAAAAATGTTGATCAGTGTTAACGAATGACGCTAATTATACAGCACTTTTCATACTCTTTTAGCATCCCCGCACCCACCTGCCAAAATTCTCTTTTTTTCATTTATATTTTATTTTTCATTCTATAAAATTTTTCAATCTTACTAATGAAAAATTACTCATGAGTAATCACCACCCACCACCCCCCACACCACTCCCCGCATCAACAGCCACTATTATATTCTATTCATAAATCCGAAATCAAACCAAAGTTGAAAAAAAAGCAAAAAGGTTGACTTTTCAATTTTTTATGAGTAAAAAACCAGCTGATAGCGAAAGTGTATATGTATAATTACCAAATACTGTATTCATATATCTATGAATAACAAAAAGGTTCATATTTAACATTACACACAAATATTTTCATAAAGAAATATGTTAAGAAAGGTCATTGATACTATATACATTATAGATCCTGATATACATCATTGAACAATCTATTTTTATAATTACACTTGTATGTATGTGTACAAAATACCATATAAACGATGTATACATATTACATACAATCATGTATATCGCATAAACAGCACATTCATTGCATATAGTATTTACTATTATCTATTCTGCATAAGCAAGCAGCATGTTGTTATTAATGTCTACTATGTCATGAATATTATGTATGTATTAGAATTAGTTTTTACAGCGCATTCAATGTTATACCAAAGACCAATATAATATACCATGATATAATATATTTTATATATCGGTCTTTGGTTATATCAAACTTGTTTATTCATGTTATATGCTTTATGTATGTATATGTATGTGTACGAGATCGTCTTCAATTCAATATGGATCCTTATATATCCTTATGCACGAGCATAAACCATACATGGAGAATAAATATATATGATCAAAATCTCTCAAAAATGTTCTAATTTATATTTATATGTTCCAGCCAATGATATTCATTTATTCTATTTTCAATACTCAAAATATACAAATACATATAAATAACACTTATATGTGTGGAATATCATATGAATTAAATGTACATTTTAAATAGCATTGTGTATTGTTTAGTGCTGCAAAACATTGACAGGTGTTCATTTCATTTGTGAGAGCAAACATTTATAATAAATGAGAACAAATTCGAAACACTATGGTCCGTCTACACAATTAGTTTTGATAACTCGATTTACAAAAACAATTCCATTATATCACAGACTGTCATACAAATTTATTGAAATGATTATAATTGTGTACAGGGTACATAACTAAAAGCAATTCGAAAAATTTTGAAAAACTTTTTTGATTTTGATGAAGCTTTTTCGATCTTTATCATATATGTAAGTGTGTCGTTTTTGGAAAAATTACCACTTACACTAAAAAGAACATCTATTGAGACGAAGAACTATATTATCTTTGTAGCAGACAAAAAGATTTTCACCAAAATTAAAACTTAATATGTACATACTCACCAATTCATTGCGTCATTGCTTCTGCTGTGACTGTGATCATCGTTTGAATCCTTTTGCATATGTAACAGTCTATATAATATAAATATTATATAAATATAGTCATAGCACACTGAGTTAAAAGATAAATTACTCATGTGCAGCTTTATATTCTTGGGTATATAGTATACAGCACAAACAATAAACATATACGTGTATTTATTGCTTGTGCCTATAGCCATGTCATGTCTTTAAGTATTTTGCTAGTAAAATTTGTTTTAGATAGAAAAAATGTGTAAAGTGTGTATTTGGCATGGCATGGTACATATATGAAATTTTGTTTATTACATATTTACTGATACATATTTATATTATGGGACAAATATGTAGTTGTTTTTATTGTCCTGTCTAATAATATTAGACATTAAAAATATTTATTGATTTATTAAAAAATTAATAATTGCTAATGTTTATTAATTTTTGTAACTTATTTCTCACTTTTAATTTTTTTGCGGTATCCGTTGACCACTTAGAATGTTTTCTTAATAATACAAGAATAAAAAATTTTAAACAATTTATTCTATGACTATAACATTGGTTTTGCTCGTTGAACCAATCAGGATATTTACTTTTGATATTTTCTATGCAGCAATTTACTATATAGTGTTTTAAATTTGATTGTTGTGGATTATTGCCAAAAATAGACGAAAACACTTTTATGTGTCTTTTACATATATCAAAAAATATATCTGAAGGTCGAATCAATCCAGTTGAAATGTCCTCAATGTTCTCATACTGTTTTAATTTTATCAAAATTTCAGATATGTCACTTTTGTCATCTATTTGTTTGTTGATCATATCATTTTCGCACAATTCACATGGTTTTCGAAGTGATTTTATCGTTTTTAAGTAGCAATAACCACTGAAGTACCTTGTAGCTGCGTCACTAATATCAATTTGAGCAATTGCTACTTCCTCGTTTCCCGGAAATTCTTGAATTTCTAAATTTTCATCAGATTCATGCCACTCTATTCGTTCCATTGAATTCAACCGATTTATACTGGAAGAATTTGATAAATCTGTGTGTGCAATTGTCTCTTCTAAAACTGCATTCCAATCAATATCAAGAATGTTGTCATCGTCTTCATCACAATTCGAAAATCTTGAAGAAAACATTAATTTAATGGATAATATTTTAGCAAATATTTGTGCAAATTCGAATACAGATGGATTTTTTTTGTTACAATTCCTGCTTCTTATGCGTGAAAAAAAATTTTCTAGAGGATCTTGATTTAATTTTCTATAACTGAAAAATTTTGCATCAATTAATGAAATTAGCAAACAAGTTAATAAGTTGTCAGAAAGAGAAAAAGATGTAGTTTTATTGTTTGACGAAATGAGCATTCAAAAAAATCTGACATATAACGAAGTTAAAGATAAAATTGAAGGTTTTGTTGATTATGGAGATGAAGACAGAAAAAACATTTTTGCAAAATCAGTGAACGTTTTTATGATAAGGAGCCTGCTTGGAAGTTTCAAGCAAGTTCTTTATTATATTGCTTGCCCTGGATCTATACCAGCAAAAATTCTAGGACATGAAGTAAAGAAATGCGTAAATATAATCACCAAATTGGGACTAAATGTTAGAGCTATCACATGTGATCAGGGACCTACCAATAGAAAATTTTTCAACGATTTTAAAATTTCTCACGAAAATCCAATTTTTCATTTCGACAATGTGAATATTTATTCATTTTGCGATGTCCCACATCTTTTTAAAAGTGTGAGAAACAATTTGATAAATTGTAATTTATTAACACCTGATGGTGTGGCAAGTTGGAAGATAATTGAACAATTGTATTCAATAGATATATGTGGAACTACCAGAATTTGTCCTAAGTTAACATCAGTACACATTCATCCTTCGGATTTTGAAAAAATTAGTGTACGTTTGGCAGTACAAATTTTGAGTCGTAGTGTTGCTATTGGAATACAAGTACTTCTAGAAGCAGGAAAATTTTCTGAGGAATCAAAAGTAATGGCACTGTCTACGTCAAAATTTATTGAAAAAATGAACAAATTATTTGATATATTGAACGGTAATCCCGCAGTTACTCGTGATATGAATAATTTAAATTTTCTGGAAGAAATGAAAAATTATGTTTTAAAAATTAAACCTCAATATAAGGATGATAAAACACATTGTTTTAAAGGATTAGCTTTAGCAATTGCGAGTGCAATACATTTATCAAAGTACTTATTTTCTATTCATGTTGATGCAAAATTTTTCAGTTATAGAAAATTAAATCAAGATCCTCTAGAAAATTTTTTTTCACGCATAAGAAGCAGGAATTGTAACAAAAAAAATCCATCTGTATTCGAATTTGCACAAATATTTGCTAAAATATTATCCATTAAATTAATGTTTTCTTCAAGATTTTCGAATTGTGATGAAGACGATGACAACATTCTTGATATTGATTGGAATGCAGTTTTAGAAGAGACAATTGCACACACAGATTTATCAAATTCTTCCAGTATAAATCGGTTGAATTCAATGGAACGAATAGAGTGGCATGAATCTGATGAAAATTTAGAAATTCAAGAATTTCCGGGAAACGAGGAAGTAGCAATTGCTCAAATTGATATTAGTGACGCAGCTACAAGGTACTTCAGTGGTTATTGCTACTTAAAAACGATAAAATCACTTCGAAAACCATGTGAATTGTGCGAAAATGATATGATCAACAAACAAATAGATGACAAAAGTGACATATCTGAAATTTTGATAAAATTAAAACAGTATGAGAACATTGAGGACATTTCAACTGGATTGATTCGACCTTCAGATATATTTTTTGATATATGTAAAAGACACATAAAAGTGTTTTCGTCTATTTTTGGCAATAATCCACAACAATCAAATTTAAAACACTATATAGTAAATTGCTGCATAGAAAATATCAAAAGTAAATATCCTGATTGGTTCAACGAGCAAAACCAATGTTATAGTCATAGAATAAATTGTTTAAAATTTTTTATTCTTGTATTATTAAGAAAACATTCTAAGTGGTCAACGGATACCGCAAAAAAATTAAAAGTGAGAAATAAGTTACAAAAATTAATAAACATTAGCAATTATTAATTTTTTAATAAATCAATAAATATTTTTAATGTCTAATATTATTAGACAGGACAATAAAAACAACTACATATTTGTCCCATAATATAAATATGTATCAGTAAATATGTAATAAACAAAATTTCATATATGTACCATGCCATGCCAAATACACACTTTACACATTTTTTCTATCTAAAACAAATTTTACTAGCAAAATACTTAAAGACATGACATGGCTATAGGCACAAGCAATAAATACACGTATATGTTTATTGTTTGTGCTGTATACTATATACCCAAGAATATAAAGCTGCACATGAGTAATTTATCTTTTAACTCAGTGTGCTATGACTATATTTATATAATATTTATATTATATAGACTGTTACATATGCAAAAGGATTCAAACGATGATCACAGTCACAGCAGAAGCAATGACGCAATGAATTGGTGAGTATGTACATATTAAGTTTTAATTTTGGTGAAAATCTTTTTGTCTGCTACTAAAAAGTTTTATTTTTGTTGAAAAACTTTTTGTCTGCTACTATGACTAAATTGTCTGCTAGTAAAAATTACTTGCATGTTTCAATTTTTAACATTTGTATTTCACATCTGGATAGTGTTATTAGTCTATGATAATATGCGACAATATAACATGAGTAGAAGAAACGTGATCTACTCAATAATAAACAAAAGTTTAAATATGTGTCAAATTAATGCAATTACTTATGTCGTAATTGCATATATAATATTAATTGCTTAACATAAGCATGATACAGCATTTTAAGCTTTTAAGAATTATGTTATAAATGTTAACATAGGTCGTACACATATGAATATGATATGTAAGCATTATATTGATAATGAATAAGATATATGAACTTAAATTTGAAATTAGGTTGATTACAAATATTCTATAAATTATGAAATCGTTATAAGTAATAAAAAGAAAGAATATTATTAAGAACATATGTATATAGAATAAAAGTAAACCAATATTTGTACTTTGAAATTATGTCAATAAATTCTTGATATAAGCAATTTATATTTGGTTAATATTAATTACTATTAATTATATGATAAGAATTTTGTATATAAAGAGAAGAAATTTTTGAATAAAGATATAGTTGACAGTTAAGTCTAAGTAAGAAGAATTGGCTGTGATTTTTATTTCAGTAAGTCGGCATTTAATTGCCAGATTAATTAAAAATAAAATTTCGGCATTTTTGCCAAATATCGGCACTAATATGCCGCACCAATTAATATGTTAAATTTCTGCTTGCCTCTAGGTAGATTATCTCCCATCGGTAAAAACCTACATTACACAACTGCCGTACTCACAAGGCAGCACCTAAAACCATTCACGATTATCATAAGGGCAAACACACGAGATAACCACAGCTGGGGCAACACTCCTCAGAAACTCACAACACCAACACTAGGGCGAACTCACCAGCGTTTACTTTATTTGACCACAATGGCTCACCATTTAATTTAATTAAAATTAACAAGTTGGCTAAATAGTGCACGAACACATTTGATTTACTTAATGTTATAACTGTTAGTAAATAAAGTAAATGTTTAGTAAATAAAAACAAAGACAATGAAAACAAAAGTAATTGGCAACAAAAAGTTGTTGACTCAGTGATTACTCACCAAAAATATTTAATATATAAATATTTATATTCGTCCACTACAATATCTTAACACGAATATATATGTATATATATATCTGTCCACTACAATATTTCAATATGAATATACATATATATATTTGTCCACTACAATATAAATACAGGCATATATTTGTCAAATATTTTAATATAAACATATATATATATATATTTGTATTTGTCCACTACAATATAAAAATAGATATGTATTGGTCCACTACTACAATATTTTAATATAAATATATATACATATATATTTATCCACTACTATTTCCACTGACTATGTTTTTAACTTCTTGAAATTTCGATGAAGACTAAAAATTGAAATTCTTATGCAAAAGAAATTAACTATTTTCTCTATTTTAAAATGCCCTTCTAACAACGCTTCATATCTTGACAAAACAGACGCCGGTTAGGTTTATGATATAGAAAATACATATGCATTTCGGCTTTTGAATAATTGGTATAGGAAATATACAAGGGGAAGTACGCATAAACAAACCACTTGAGTTTATGATTACCGGCGAATGTGCAATAAAACTTCAAAGGGTATTATATTACGCTAGCGCGTCTTCATACCTTTTCTTAGAATTTCATTCGGTAATCGTTTGAAAAAAAAGATCAAAAGAATTAACTAAAGGACTAAAAGGATATATATATATAATTAAATCATAAGAATATGACGAAATATATATACTCATTTTTTTTTCTGTATATGTGTATGTATAAAAAATAAGCTGATTTTAATACAAACGCTTACATAGGTATGTATTTCACATTAATAAATCTTTCTTTTTTGATTGATATATTTTTAGACATATTTTTAATTAAAAAAAACAAAAACTATTATTTATTATTATTATTAATTATTTTATTACTATTATTATTCCTTGTTATTTGATAGTAAAAAAAATTGAAATAAACTCTCTGCAATTTAAATTCAAATATGTAAAAAAGAAGAAGATTGTAAATTTAAAAATTTTAACAAAAAAGAAAGAAGAAGTCACAATAAGTAAGATAAATCTGGCTGTAAAATTCTGTAATTTTCTTAAAGAGGGCAAATGTAAGAATTTTACAGAACAAATTGTATTGGAACGCTACAGCTGTAATTTTCTTAACTTTCTGTAAAATTCTTAAAGTTCTGTAAAATTCTGTATCAATTGGAACAGGGCTATTATTATATTTTGTATTGTTTGTTTCGATTCTCGAATTTTTGGTATTAAAATTTTTTACTTTGGAACCGTTTATAATGAATCGATAGTCGAACGAATTTTTATTTATGCAGAATACAAATCAAATGTAGATCAAAAACAATACTCGAAAGTTGAAATAAATTAAATGCAATTCACAATGTGTAAAACATTGAAGATTTATTATTGTGAATTATATTCTTTCGATTATTTTTCTTTCTTTCTTTCTTTTGTTTGTACTGTACCATTCAGATTCACTGCCATCATCGCACAATTAGAGCGACAACTACAGCGTATCGCCGAAAGTTCGCACAATTCGGGCGCAACTGCAGCGTAAAATATATATGAATTTTACATTTCTTCTTCTTGCGAATCTTCTTCTTAACGTAAAATCCAGCTCGGGATGGCCCGTTGTCGCCGAAAAATAGAATAGAGTCTATTTGGGCGACAGAGACAGCGTAAAGTTTAGCGTAAAAAGTCCCATATAATTACTGTGTATACGCTGTCGCTGTCGCCCGAATTGTGCGATGCAAGTCAGATTTCATTTCAACTCAAATTCAAAATCAACGCACAGCTCCCCGCACGTCTCTATCAATAATTTTTTTTTTATTTCTTCATTATTTTGACGTTTGATTAACTTGTTCAAAAATTTACATATTTATTTATTAATGAGAAAAAAGTGCAATAGTTCCACGTAATCCAGTAAAAATATATTTCAGCAATTAAAAAAGAAAGTAAAAATTGGTTGGACGACGAAGCATTGTAAGTAAGAAAAGAAAATGTATCCAAAATTGAAAATATCTGGATTTGTATTGGAAGTAAGTAAACAATTATGTACATAATATAAATTTAAAAATTACAAAATTTTACTTTGGATTATTTTAATTAATTCAAATCGTTAATAATGTTTACAAAATTACAATAGCGATTAGAGCGTATTAAAGCTCAATTCATGGGATGTCTGTTTGGTGTTGTATACGATGATGGTACTATACTGGTTTTAGGATTTAATTTGGAAACAACTATAGGTCAATTGAATTATAAACAAATTCAACATAAATTTCCAGCTGAAATTGATTTATGCGGATTAGTAAATTTTGGTGATTGTTCGGATACTGAAACACATATTACGGAAATTCTACAAGATGTTGATATAACAGATAATCCAATATTATTACATTGCGAATTAGGTACATTAGTTAATTTGAAAGCATCTGTTTTCATGCATGGGCAATTACAAGATATACCATATGAAATAATGTCAGAAGAGGAACTTTTAAGAGATTTCTGTTTCACACGATTACAATGTAATCTGAATTTTTTGACTGAAAAAAATATTGAAAAAATTGCCGAAGATATGCAAAAATTACGAAAAAATTTAGCTTGTGGTGATTTAGTATTTCAAATTCGTGATACAAATATCTATTTGATGGGTAATTCAATTATGCAATTATAATGTTTTAATTTTTGTTACATACATATGTACTTCTAATTTTAGATTCATCAAATGCAGAAAATTTTTATCCAGTATCATTGAATTCAGATTCAAAAATCTCTGACGTACTAGATTCGAGTAGATCAATAATTGGGGAATCGATAAAATTGAAACCAAAAAAACCAAATAAAAATACAATTGTAACAGAATATGAAATTTTAGATATTCAAGTATTAAAAAATAAAACTAAAGATATAACAGAATCTGTAATATCAATTAAACAAATTTTTCAACGTAACGAGAATAAAATTAATATTCCATTAGAAGTAGATGCAATGGCAATGTTATTCAAAAGAACAAAACTTATCGGTCTATACGATATTTTGATAGAAAGCATTTGTAGATCGTTACGTTTAATTGAACAGACAATAATTGAACGAGTTAGCAGTGAAAAAACACTTTCAATACCACGTACTTATCATTTTTCAATAGCAGAATTTGGACATTTTTTGTCTTGTGTCTACTTAGATAATGTATCAGATGATGAATCTTATGTGCAACAAAAACGTAAAAAATTACATCATTATTTTGGTCTTCCAATAACAAGACCATATTTTCGGCGAGCAAATCGATATATTTTTAAGAATAAATTATCTTCAGATGTACCATTAATTAATCCACATATCGGTTTAAAACCTAGTGGAGTTAAAAATGGTAAACAATATTTTGTTCAAGGGAAATATAGTTACTATCATTATATGCAGCAAGGATTCAACGATAAAGGTTGGGGTTGTGCTTATCGTTCATTACAAACAATATTTTCATGGTTTAGATGGCAAGGATATACAGAACGTCCAGTACCGACGCATGAAAGCATTCAAAAATATCTTGTTCAAGTTGGAGATAAAACATCAGATTTTATAAATTCAAAACAATGGATCGGTTCTACAGAAGTTTCAATATGTTTATCGGGTTTTCTAAATGTCGAATCGAAAATATTACATGTTAGTTCTGGAGGTGATTTATCAACAAAAGGTTCTGAGATTGCAATCCATTTCGAAAGGCAAGGGACACCAATCATGATTGGTGGCGGTGTATTAGCGCATACAATAATTGGAATTGATTATAATCAACAAACTGGTGAAACGAAATTTCTAATATTAGATCCACATTATACCGATTCAGATGATTTAGATGTTATACAAAGTAAAGGTTGGTGTGGTTGGAAGAATGCTGAATTTTGGGACAAAAAATCGTATTATAATTTATGTATGCCACAAAGACCAATTATGTACTGAAATAAATTTACAATTTTAATTAAAATATTATTGTTTCAATTATAAAAAATCATTTTTGTTTAATGAGTTTTCTCTGTGGATAAAAAATACTCAAAAATACAGATTACAAGGACATTATGAGATGATAGAGCCTCTATAAAAATATATTGAAGAAGAAAACTGAGTAGTTTTCAAGCAACATGTATGATATTGATAAAAAATTATATGCCTCAGCTAATTTTAATTTAAAAGACGGCCACCATAAAACCAGATTGTGCAAAATACTATTAACCTCAAATGGATGAAAATAAAACCAAGAGGAGCTAAGGTAATTGATGTATAACAACATATTTTTCATGTTTTATTGGCATTTTGTTTTTCAACATTAATTTGTAAATTTACAAAACATAAATGTATTTTGTATTTAAATTTATTCACACGTGACATTTTTTTTTTTTTTATTTTGCATGTGTTGCATTCATAAATTATTCTTTTTTTTGTTTGTTATTGATAATTAGATACATATGTAGCTAATGAGGTTTTAATTTGCCCAAAATGATTTAAAAAAAGAAAAAATACTTTATGCCTAATCAAGTTTTAAATGAATCGGAAAAGCATGATAGAAAATTAGCTGCAAACAATTTTATTATAACTTACAAATTTATGATGAATAAAATAATAATCTTTGGATAGAGAACAAGCATTAAGAGCCACAAATAAAATTATAAAATAAAAGTGTATATTTGTGTACAAAGTACAAATAATTGTTTAAATTGAAAATATCCTCGAGTAAATTTCGAAAATAGCATCTGTACAGCTTTTTTATAACAATGAGTTGTTTTAAGAAAATTTTATTTTTTACTTTTTTGATTATTTTCATCGTCAAAGATTCTCATACTTTTTCACCAATGGTATGTAATATTTTCATCATCAGTTTCTTTTAATTATAAAATAATTAATAATTTTTAATTTTTTACAGTCAAAAAAGGTATTTAATATTGAAAAATATTCGTCAAAATGTGATTTAAATTATTTAAATTTAACATTAGAATTTCATAATTCAACAAATGATAAATATTTTGATATCGATTTGTATATATATAAAGAAATTGATCCAATATATTTTCGTACTACAATATATATTGTTAGTGGTATTGGAAAAAATGGTAAACAAGAGCTTATTAATCGAAAATTTGAGATATGCAGTGATCGTACTGCTGGTGATTTAATTACACAATTCTTATTTAATGAATTCGGTAAATTTGGTAATATGTCAAATGAACATTGTCCATTAGAAATTGGTTATTATTATGCAAAACATGTATGGCTGCAAGAAGATAAATTACCAACATATTTTCCAAATACATTATTTGAATTAAAATTTAAAATTACAACAAAAAATTATGATAATAATAAAGAAATTGATATAGCTGATATTTTATTATTGGCTAGAATGAAACGAATAAAATAGATAATATACAGAGTGAATTACATGAATTGATGAAAAAATTAATTATGTAACAGTTTCATTGTGTGTAATTATTGTAAAATTTATTGAATAAATAATCAATATAAAGAATATATTTGTTCAATTGAATTTTTTTCTTACAGTTCTTGCAAGATATCTTAGCTTTTTCAACCAAATTCATCCTAACACTTCTGTCCATATTATTACATTCAAGAGTGCTTTAGATTCTCAAGCATATCATATCATCCAACCATCTCATCAACCTATGTCATTTTACAGCTTTTTCTATCTAATTCACTCGTCAACACTCTTTTGGTCGTTTTTCCCTTGTCCATTCTCCAATTTCCATATGTGGTCCATCAGTTATTATTGTCTACTTAATTCGCCACACTGAGGAAAAATATGTTTATTACCATTATATATATACTGTTTATTATCATTATATTATTACCATACTGATAATTATATTTAGTATTGGTAGATATTAGTTGAAAACACCGATTTATATAATGTAACATATTAGTTAGATATTACGTTATATAGCGTTATGAAATATGGGCAGTTTATAACTATATTTTATTTTCAAGTACAAAAAATTTTATATAATTTGTTTATAGAAACTTAATTTTTCTATAGAGCACCAATCTTCACCACAATGTTTTATTAACAAGGAGTACACATCTCTTTTTTTTACATCTTTGACATGGTCCTTTTTTTTTAAGGATAGTGGGCTTCATGGTATTTACTAGATTACCCTTTATTGTATCGGACATTGACATTCCGAGATCTGGATTTATAGGTTATTTCTTCTCTTATATTGACGGTATTACGGGTAGTTCTTGTAATAAAAAATCGTTAATTAATTTAAAATTTTTTAACACAATAATTTAAAATTTATAGTATCGAAGTAGTAGATAGTTTCTCATATTTAGAATCTACCATAACAAACAAAAACGAGGAAGCAGAAGACATCCAGGAGAGAATTATGCGCGAAAACAAAGCATATACTACGTGGGTTGATAAGTTTCCTGTATTCATAGTAAAGCACGTAAATTTTCACAATTATTTTATTTAATCTTCTACATAATCTCCTTTTAGCTCTACACTTATTCCAACGTTTCTCCAACAATTCTATCCCTTCCCTATATCGCACTTTGTCTAACCCTTCAAAAAATGCGTTTGTTTCGGTTATGACGTCACTATCCGATGAAAATCTCCTTCCCCGTAACCATTTTTTCAACTCTGGAAACAAAAAGTAATCACTGGGAGCCAAATCTGGAGAATAAGGAGGATGTGGAAGCAGTTCGTATTTTAATTCATGAAATTTGGCCATCGCAATTGTTGACGTGTGAGCTGGAGCATTGTCCTGAAGAAAGAGGATTTTTTTCCTCGACAAATGTGGTCGTTTTTTTAAAATTTCTTCATTTAATTTGTCTAACAATGTGCAGTAATACTCACCAATGATCACTTTTCCTTTTTTCAAATAATCAATGAATATTATCCCATGTGTATCCCAAAATGTAGTGGCCATAACTTTCCCAGCCGTCTGTTGAGTGTTGGGTCGCTTTGGTCGGCTTTAACCTGGTTCCATCCATTCTGTAAATTGTTTATCTGATTCAGGTGTATAATGATGAATCCATGTTTCGTCAACAGTTATTATTCGACGAAAAAAATCCGCCTTATTGCCTGTCAATATTTCCAAACATTGCTGTGAAGTGGTCACACGTCTGCGTTTTTGGTCGATTGTTAGCAAACGCGGCACCCATTTTGCTACAAGTTTCTTCATATGCAAATGTTCATGCAAGATATTAATAACACGTTCTTTTGAAATGTTGACGATGTTCACAATCTCATTCACTTTCACTTTTCTATCACTCAACACAATATCATGGATTTTTTCGATATTTTCTGGTATTGTTACCTCTTTTGGCCTTCCACCGCGTTCATCATCAGAAACACTTGTACGTCCACGTTTAAATTCACTGACCCAAAAACGAACAGTCTCATATGATGGTGCATTCTCACCCAAAGTTTCGTCCATGTCTTTTTTAATATCGGTTGCTGATAAGCCTTTCAAATGGAGATAATGTATCACACTACGAACTTGAACTTTATCCATTTTATAAAAAATGCTAAACACACGTAATTCAATTGCTTGTAAAATATAAATTAATTGACAGATAGGTTTGAAAATAAAAATGGCGTCTCATAAAATATCATAATTTCTAAAAAAAATACTCCGAACTCATCGAAGTGTCATCTACATGTTAATACAGGAAACTTATCAACCCACGTAGTATAGCGCAGCGGAAAATCTTTATGTCCAGATTCGTTTACAGGAAAACAAAGTTATTGTTGTATAAAACATTAGTCAGACCTGTAGTGCGTTATGAAAGTGAATCTTGGACGATGACGCAGAAGGCAGAAGATGCCCTTAATGCATTTGAAAGGAAAGTGCTGAGATGCAGAATTGGACCAGTTTGCGAGAACGGGAGTTGGAGAATTATTAGGTTCAATGCCGAATTGTATCAGATCTATGAGGATGTAGCAATATCCAAAATTATCAAGCTAAACAGGCTGCGATGGGCGGGACATATAATACGCATACATCAGTAGAAAAAGATTCTGTGTTCACAAATTTTAATTTGAGGATTTTAGGTAAAAACACAATTTTTTGTGGATTTTGTGTCCCTCCCTACCCTATAGTGGATGATAGAATAATGTAAAATCCGTAAAATTTAATTTAACATTAAATTGAAAAGTGCTAATTCGAAAAAAAAAAAATTATAAAATAAAAACACAATTTTTTCACAAACGTTATAAATTTTATTTAATTCAATAACTTAAAACTAACAATTCAATCTTAAATCTAATGAAAATATCTAGCCTCAATATCACGAAAATAAACGAAATATCGAAAAATTTTATTTTTTGTTTACATGAAATAATTCTAATTTTCTTTAATTCAAAAATTCTCATTAAATTAGGCATGAACCTATATAATTCCAAATAATTCACATCATGATCAGCTGATCATGTGTAAAATAAGTATGTTAAAAAATTAGTTTCGTTTATAAATAATTAAAATAAAAAAAATATAGTTAAGTAGTCAAACGATTAACATTTTTTTTGTACATGTTCGTTTTGCTGGTTTTATATTTTTGTACATTTTTTATTGGTGTTACTTGTGCACAACAAATTTCAAATTTTTACTAAATAATTCAATTTTTCTTGGCATTTTTCTTGAAACTCAAAATTAAATCAATTATTTTCATTTTAATATTTATAATAATTTTTGGGTTAGAATCCATGCACGAATATCTTTTAGAATGATTTAAATAAATTTATTGTTCTAAGAATAATTATGGATGACTCTCACATAAATTAGGCTGTATTTCAGCTATGTGTTGTTTTGTTTTGTTTGTATTTTCTACTCTCAATTTCCAATTTGCTCATTTTATGTTAAATCCACTTCAAAAATTAGTTCGGCAATGGAAAGGATTGTATTGCAACCTCTGTATGTTATTTAGATCTGTGGTAATATACTATTCAATTTTGATAACTATTAAGTTGTTGTTCGGTTCATTTTTTTTAATGTCGATTGATCTTGTTTATACAAGTGTACACACATGTATATTATTACCTATCGCAATTATTCTATTCCAATTTCGCATTGTTTTTTTTGGACATACATACATTGATGGGATAGAATGTTATCCTATATGAAATACATGGCATGAAACTAGAATGTGTATACACATTTTAAAAAAATTATTTACATTTCTCCGTACCATTTTTTTCATAACTAAAAATTAAGCAGGTGTATACCATTCATGCGAAATATCCACATACGTATACACTATTTTTAATGATTTTTTGCTTAGTATGTACCTAACTCATAATTAAAATTCAAAAATTATTCTTATACATATTCATACGAGTATGTAATGATATTATTGCAATTCATAATATTCGAATAGAAATTATATATATCAGTGGTGCGTTTCTGTATTTCCGATTGAATATTTTCTACTATTTGTGACGACACAGCTTTTTTCTATTTCATTTTCTACTATTACAATTCTACTGTTTCTGTATTAGCGATTGAAACATTTTGTGATGAAATAGAAAAGTGAATAGGAATTTCGAAAATTGAACATAAGTAAAGCTTTAGATGCTACTCCAATTGAATTTATTATTGGTTTGATGGCCACATCTTTTCATACTTATTTATGCGAATTTTTCGAAAAATTTTTACTTTAGAATAAAAAAAATACAAATATATTCTATATAAATATATAGTTTGTTAAAAATTAAAAGCGAATGGTATAATTGCGCAGTGAGTAATTTTGGTCGAATTTGCATTAGTATTGGTTACACTGAAAAAAATTCGTTATTTCATCTTGTATTTTTGATACAATAAAAATGTTTAATATGTATGATTTAAATTATAATTTGTTATTAAGAATTATTTTAATAAAAAATATGTTATTATTATTATTATTATTTATTAAGCAGAGAGGTCAGTAAACTGCCTCCCTACTGCCCACACCACGACCCTCCAGGGCCTTTTGGCGGTCTCTTACTACAATTAACTTAAAATACTAACAAAGATAACTTAATTTATAAAAAAAACTTATTGCATAAGGCATATGCTTACATCTATGCCTACCGCTAACCCTACACCTTACAGATTAATTATAATTATTAGCTAAAAAGACTTAGTGCTTAAGGCATAAGCTTAGAGACTACCCTTATACCTTACTTAATTTAACCCAAATTTTAAAACTAAGATGCAACTTATGGCTTAAGGCCTAAATTACAAACTAACTATAGTTAAGGAATAATGGGTATCCAGATTACAAATCCCACACCACCCCACCCACAGCTGTAGGTAAGATGATGTAGGATTTGCAATCCAGATACCTACAATAAACTTTACAATAAGTACAATCAGTCATGTCACATAAAGTCAGTAGGACGGCATATACAATCAGAAGACAAACTTAAACTATGCTGGCACTGGTACGGACTCAATTAAACTACAAGTATCTGTATAAGTTCAGGTCCGTCAGTAGGTTGAATAGAGGAGAGTTTTGGTCCTGGGAAGGGTCCAAAAGCTCTTCTCTACACACAGTCGAGATCCCTAATGCTGCTAGTCTGTTTCTAATAGTAGGACAGTCAAGTAGCAGGGTAGTCGCGTTCTTGTGTTTTGAGAGGTTACAGCAGGGGCAGGTTGAACCAATTCCGCCGTTAGATGAGCGGAAATGAGTCAACCTCGTATGTCCAGTTCTTAATCTTATCAGTGAGGTCTGTCGAACTCTACCTAACAGAGGACTGAATTTTGGAGCAGAGAGATCCCGGTTAATCTCCCAGTATTCACGTGTTGTATTCGAACCAATCTCAAGGAAGACAGCCAGTCTTTTCTTCTTCAACTGGTCCAGACCCAACCTGTAGATAGCATTAGGGCTAGGAGGAATGAAAAGGGCAGACTCGATATTCACACCAATGGCTGCTTTGGCGGCCTGGTCTGCCATTTCATTACCTACAATACCCATATGCCCAGGCACCCAACAAACACGAATCTTATACTGGCAAATGATACCTCTTACTAAATGTAATAAGTAGTCATCATTTCCGAGATTTTTTAGCGCATGGATGACAGACAGAGAGTCAGTAAATATCACCAGATTTCGGCCATTTTTTGCTTTCCTGGCTGCAGCAAACCACACTGCAACCAGTTCAGCATCAACTGAACATCAGAACCTCACATGATAAGACGCTTCGATTGAGAAAAGGTTCTTAGCGTTAATAACCGATTCCGATATGTTCATGTCGCTGGAAACTGAAGACCAGGAAGATGCGAATTCGTCCGCAATCTCAAGTGGATCGGTGATAGCCCCATCAACTGTCAAAAGAGATTGAATGGACGAAGGTGGTCTGCCATATAGGCGTTTCACCTTAAACCATGCATCTCTTAGCGAGTCAGACGGGGTTATGGAGCTAGCAAATGCCTGCCAAGAGGCCTTTTTTGCTACTCTGACTGCCCGTTTCACTTGAGCGGTAAGTCTTTTAAGATTAATGGAGTTTGTTACCGAGGGATATCTTTGGTAATTCTTCCATGCTATGTTTTTCTCCTTGATCAGATTTTTGATGTTATTATCCAACCAAGGAGGTCCAGGACAGATATCAGTACGAACTAAGGGTATGGACGAGAAAGCAGCAGATCTGATAATTTTCTTATTGCTGACTGCTTCTTTGTTGACGTTGCTGCTGTGTGGAAAAACTCGATCTTGCTGAATTGCTAGCCGAGAGAAAAGGTCCCAGTTAGCCTTAGCTTCAGCAAGTCGAGGAGAAATTTTGCGTTTAGCTAGCTCATGATTACTGTAGATAAGAATCGGGAAGTGGTCGCTACCCTCTGGATTGTCATGGAGTATCCAGGACAAATCGCTAGCTATATTGTTTGAGGCTAAAGTGAGATCTATTGCAGAGGTAGTGTGATGAATCGAAGAGACGAAGGTAGGGGCACCATCATTAAGGAGCGAAAAGGACGAGTTTGAAATCCAATCCACCAAGAGAGTTCCTCTGGGGTCGATCCTACGGTCCCCCCAGAAGTGGTGATGGGCGTTGAAATCGCCACCAATTATAGAGGAAAAAGGGAGTTGATTGATAAAATTATTTAGAATGGAGGAACTAACGACATCGGTTCTATTTATATATAAAGAAGAAAAAGTCACTGGGGGAGAAGTGTGTACGGTGACGGACACATTTAAGAGATTTGATGATATGTTTAGAAGAGAGTGACTTATACTTGACCGTACTAAAATTGCAACTCCCTGTGAACGTGACGAGGTAGAGCTGTCAGAAAAGTAACAACTGTAACCTCGAAAGTTCAAGGGCCCATTTTGTGAATATAACATAGTTTCCTGTAGTAGGATGATATGAGGTTTGTACTGGTGTATTAAAAGTTCCAGATTGTGCTGATTAGCACGAAAACCTCTCATATTCCATTGCAAGCAGGAGAGCTTACGAGATGGAGGTTGTAAGCTCGACATGAAATGATCTAATTTTTATTTTGATATACAAAATAATTTAGATCATAATCAGAGGTTTACTGATGAAATGGAAAGTTGAGAGCTCTTAATGAGCAGACGAACTCTCCATATCAACATCATCTGGGTTTAAAGATGTTGTGGATGGAATGTTATAGTGTGGTAAATTATTTACAAATACCTCAAATGTTTTTTGAGGTGTTGTAATTGTGTCTGTGGTATTTTTGGTGGTAGATGTAGAGGCTATGGTTTGGCCTTCTACATTGCTGCCAGATTTAGTATTTAGTTTCATAATTGGGGAATTTGGTTTTGCAGTTTCATTGTTGTTAGTATTGGGAACAGTTACAGTGATAGGTGTAACTGTTTCGTTAATTGAATTGTTTGGAAGTACTCTAGTCTGTTTAGTGTGTGTTTTTTTTGTATTTGAAAAGTTGGTTGTATTTGTATTAGTTAAATCTGTAGGAGATACAGTGGTGTTTTGAGCAGCTTTAAAGGCATAAGAGGCCGTACCAACGCGTTCGGCCATTGCGGGTAGGGAGGCGTCCTTCTTGCTGTTGTTGTTGTTTTTGTTGTTGTTGTTGTTGTTGTTGTTGCTGTTGTTATTCTTCTTATTGTTGCTGTTCTTATTGAGCGAGTTTAGCGGAAAACGTTGGAAATATTTTTTCTTCGCTTGATATTTCGTGCATCTCTCAGACGTCATGATCTTAAGGATGTCTTTTTCCCTAAGGAACATGGGACAGTTCATACTCAGCGAGGGATGAGTATCAGTGTTGCAATTTTTGCAAAAAGTAGATTTGCAATCCCCTTCGTGTACCGGATTACCGCAAGTAGCACAAGGAGCATCATTGCTGGGATCGCATCTGTTTTTGGTGTGCCCAATTGCGTGACAGCGAATACACCTCATAGGATTGAGGACGTATTCCCGTACTGATAATTTCAAAAAACTGGCCAATTTAATGCTGGACGGTAGCCTGTAACTGTCAAACGTGAGAATGACTGCACCTGAGTTGTATTGGGTCCCACGTCGCTTGATGTGTTTAGCACCTATTACTCCTTGGCTAGCCAAGTCTGCTTTGATTTCCTCTTCAGATGAGTTTTTCAAAAGGAATGAGAAAATTACCCCCCTTGAAGAGTTTAGGGCAGTAAAATTCTCGCATTTAACATTGAAGGTTTTATTAGGTGATAGGCGTAGGGCCTTCGTGTCATAAAACCTCTTAGCAATATTGTTGTTCTTGACGAGAAGTTGGATCTTCCCGTCATTTCTCCATTCTAGGTCCAAAATTTCCCTAGAGATGGCCGAAATGGCCCCAAGAACTTGGAACAAGTTCTCATCCTCTAGTTTTCTGTAAATTGTTGTAGTGGGGTAGTGGCTTTGTTATCGATCTCGTTACTGGAGATCAAAATGTACTTAGCCTCTTCTTTAGAAATATTTAAATCCTGAAGCGCTGGGAAAAGACTGCTGGTAACATCCGTATAAGTCTTTTTGCCTCTAGGTCTCTTTGGGGGAACAGTGGTGAAGCCGTCATCATTAAGAAGACTAAACCTATTTTGGCCCCCAGGGGGGTCCAACATGATGATAAATCAATAAAGGAGGCTAGTGTAATATATCCAGCCTATATATGAAAGATTGTAAACAAAGAAAATATTTGGATTGAACTATTTAGTTAAGTCTATCAGGCAACTCTGTTATAGAATTTTCTAAAATAAAAAACACTCAAAAGAAAGGGTTAAGGATAGTTCGGAATTATTTATAATAAAGTTTAAAATAAATTTTAACACTAAAAGTTTATTGTCTAAATATTTATTGTCTTTATATAGCCATTTAATCTGAATACTTATCAATACACAGAACACATGTATTAATTTCGACGAACTGTCAAATTTAGTGAAAATTTTTTAAAAAACACTTTTAATGTTTATAATAACTGTTTTATGGAACAAACTTCAATTTATCCTAATTAATAACACTGAATTTAGTTTATTTAATGATTTTTTATAATTATAAAATCAAATAAATATTTTAAATTTAGAAAAATTAACAGACCACTTATTTCAATATACGATTGTCGCTCGGCGTTGCCGTTGAGATGAAAAAAAAAAAAAAAAAAAAAAAAAAAAAAATATGTTATTTCTATAACATTTGTAATTTTATTGTTTTTCTTCTCCAGACATTTAAAGATTTATTTTTCTTAAGCTAACAAATTCACTTTGCTATCTAGTTTTATATATAAGCATACATACGTCTGCGAATATAGACGGTAGAGCTGTAAAATAACATTTTTTACAGGACATAATATATCATAATAAAGGATTATTTTTATATTAAAGGTTAGAAATAATTGTGTTTTTAATAAAATATTTTAAAACATTGAAATTCTAGTTTTCTTAATTTTAGCATGTTTTCAATTTCACCATCGGTTAAACAAACACTTCCTCAAATTTTCTAATAGTGTAGCATTTCACTCATCATTTTCGTTGCTTTTTATTGATTAATACTACGACCATTTTCAAACTTAATTTGTATAATCGTCTAAATTATTATACAATATTTATATATCGTCTAAAAAAGCATTTTTAATGTGAGTGTTCTATTTTTAATTTCTCAGTCAGTCATCAACCACAGTGGATGGCGTTTGAGATGGCGCGTGGGGATATGCGTCTGTTCATCATTTTTTTTTCTTTTTGTTTTGAGAATAAAATGAGAGGAATACACAAATACAATGTTACATTTTGTGTAAACATATTATTTTATTCTCAACATGCGCAGTCCATTCGCTTTTAATTTTTAACAAACTATACATACTCGTATATACGTATATACCTATATATGTACATATATAATATATACTTGTTCACTCATTTCAAAGATTTTATTAAAATAATTTTTACTATTTTCTATTTCAATACTCTTTTCAACAGCTAAATAGCAGTTGAAAATAATTCTACTGATAGAAAATATTCAATCGTTCTTTAATGCTTACAGAAACAGTTGAAAACTAATAATTCACTGTGGTGAATTTCATTTTCTACTAATTTTTCATACAGAAACACCTTAGTTGAAAATGACGTAATTTTGACGTCAAATTGTGAAAATCTTCAATTGCTCTTACAGAAACGCACAACAGATATCATGATGCTATTACAAAGTTCACAGCACAGGTAAGTTTTTCCTTAAAACTTAATTTATTTTATGTGTTATATCAATGACGATAATAAGATAAAGACTTGTCAAGTAGAACAAAATAGTAAATTACAATAAACTTTTAACAAAATTCTTCCGATATGTTATATCAAAATTTTAGACAAATCGGAGGAAGTCGTGTTAAAAATTTAGTCGAAATTAGTGGGTATTTAATGAAATGACCATATATTTAAATAACAATATGATCGATCTCATTTACACTATAAATTTACAGTGTTAATTTTATGTCTATATAATCGCGTCAAGGATATAAAATGTATTTTAAAAAAAATTAAAAGTTCAATGAACTTATACATGTATCTATTTAATAATAATATTGTTATAAAAAAATTTTTTCTATATTCTTTTCCTTAACCCTTTTTTTTTCTTGTAAAAAAAAGAAAAAAAAAAGAAAAGAAAAGGTTAAAATTCAGCCCAAAAAGGGTAAAGAAAAGAATAAAGGACTAAAATTAGGGGGCCGAGCGGAGCCTTGAAAAGAAAAAGGAAAAAAAAAAGGAATGATGACGAAAAAAAGAAAATAAAGGAGGGAAAAAAACTTGAACAAAGGGAAAAAAAATTCACTTACCAAAAAAAAAAAAACTTTGTTAGCTGATTTATTTTTTTTTCTCACTTTTATTTTAAACAAAAAAGAATTTAACAAAAATTTCACAAAATTTTTTAAATTTCTTTTAAAAAAAACAATTTTACTTTAAAAAAAATAACTCTACTTTTAAAAAAAAAACTACTTTTTTAAAAAAAACTACTTTAAGAAAAAGATTCTAAAAAAAAACAACAAACTCTACTTTTGCACTTTGTACTTTTTTTAAAAAAAAAAATTAATTAAAAAAAAACTCTACTAAGTTGTGACGAGCCCGTTTATATACTCCTCGTCACACACAAAAAAAAAAAATACTAAGCAGTTGTATTCTGGAATTTTCTATCAATTCGCCGGCCGCCATAACGTCAACGAATTGACAGAAAATTCCAGTGGTAATGTTCGTTGTTTTTTTGCTGAATCTGTTTACAACAAAAAAAGAAGAAGATGACATTTTGTTTTAAAAGTGACAATATCATTCTATTACAAGATGTAAACAAAGTGAGTGACAGGTAAGTATGAAATTTATGTTAATTTTAATTTTCATTATTTAATTAAATTTAGGAATTAATTTATTCTTTTTTTTTCTTTCAGGTTTACAACAATATCATATACATGTACATAGGTAAGTGCATACGCAACGCACACACAAAATATTGTAAAAAATCAAAAATTTCATTTCACTTACAATATACAATAAAATATCAAAGTTGTCAGATTTCAAGTACATATTCATACATATACTATACTCCTTTATAGTATAAATTTACACACCATAAGTATATCATATATTATTTTCACTCTATTTGTATACATTTTTTTTTTTTATTTAATTTAAATTTACCGTTTGTATGTTGTTATGTATGTACATTGCAATAGCTGGCAATCATATATGTACCAACAATACACAAACACACAGTATACATGCATATAAAATGTGTAACATGAAAATATGCAAAACTGGTTTTATTTGTATCACTGTTCTTCCTTAAAATTTACTAATTCTTTTATGTTCTATACATACTACATTAATACATTGTTTAATTAATTACATTATAAAATAATAAAGCAAGAACAAATTTTTTAAATTTACGATTTAGACATCTTTCATCTTCGTCTCTCTGCCCTCAAAATAATTTTGAACACCAACACTAATTCTCATATACAAAATAATTAGTCTCTTTGTCATATATATGTTTTATTATTTATAATAAAAAAAAAATTAATATAACTTTTTAATACTTTTGTAATAGTTTATTATTTTTATTGTTAACTTAAGTTTCCTTTTTTATTTACTTATTTAATCGTTATTATTATTTTCTTTTTATCGTCTCTCATACATTTATTTTACTTATTATAAAATAAACAATAAATAATGTAATTTTTTGACGGCTACAAGTAATTGGATTTATATATCTGTTTATAATCGGATTAATTGAATAAATAAAATAAAAATACAATGTTCACATAAATGTGTTCACATAAACCATCATACTGTATAATCATCACAAATCATTATGAGTGTACTATTGACTGTGGTACTGGTACTATACTATACGTAACTATATACGTATGTAAATCATATGTATACAAAAACCATTGTAGGTATATTTTTTTTTCACACAAAAAAAAAAAGAAAAAGAATGAAAGAATAACTTGCGATACATTTTGGTATGCAGATGCAAACATTTAATAGTGTTCAATGTCCAATAATATTGTTATTATGTATATTATACCACTCATAATATATTCACTGCAATTTTTTTTTTTTTTTTTAATGAAGAAAAATTAAAAATGTAGTCTTTCATATGTATATTCACCGAACAAAATTTACTATATTCGTTTATATTTATATTTATAAAATTTACTATATTCAAATTTATAATTTCATTATTTTGAATACTTTTTTCTTTAAATATTAGTACTTTATGCAAAGAATATGCATCTATTACTTTTCATTTAAATGCTAGCCATATGTAATAATGTAGGTGTCCTCATTCGATGTCTGTAAGTATGCATTGTTGTGGTATCATTTGTGTTGAATAATTTAATTGTGACAATAAAAAAAAATCTGTAATAAAGAATATATTATAAAAAAAAAAATGTATTTATTGTAACATGATACTCGATTCATGGGTTAGATGGGACCATATCATGCAGCACAATGCAGAATCCGCTACCCTAATGAATGAGAGGTAAGGACCCACACTGATTCTGCTTATATGAATAGTACCACAGATCATGGTATAAAGAATACATATAAGGTATGCCAGATATGAAATATAGTAAATGTCAAATTTAAATGTGTGACGTCGCTTGTCCAGTTTTATTCTTTCGTTCGCATTCGTATTCGTTTAATATATTCTTATAGAATTCTCGAGTTAAAATAAAATACAATTATGTGTGCTTTAAGTTATTGTTTTTATTAGTTTTCTTTTTTTATTTTTTAATAATAAGTTTTTTTCTTTTAAATTATTTAAGTGCCTAATTCTAAAATACATTCTAGATCTAAAAAATAGTTTCTTAATTTCTAATGGTAAATCAACATTTTGTGATTTTAGTAAATGATATTTAATAAATTCTATACTACATGATAATGATTGTTTATTTATATCTAAAAAAATGTTTTCTAATTGTTTTAACTTATTTATATAATCTAAGGAAGGCTTTATCAAGCCCCCTTCTGACACTACATCAATCCATGAGAAGGAATTGGAATTTGATGCAGCGTATTCTTTAATACCTGTTTTTTTTAGAATGTATCCTGCAAAGTATTCAAAAGAATCAGCTTCCGTTTCATCAAAATTAAAATGATTTTCTGATTCTTCTGCAAAGGTGTCATCTAAGTCACAGTTTTGTGTGTCTCCTGGTATAATACTCGTCAATAATTGTTTCGTAATAATGATGTCATTTCCATGTTGTTCATCATCATTAACATTTTCAAAATTTGTAAATGAACTAACTTGCTGATCGCTATCTGGATGTCCTTAATAGTTATTAATAATAAAGTTTATTACATGAATATTAAATTGGAATTATTAAATTTTTAACATTTAAGCATGCGTGTTAGTAATTACATTTTGATTTAGTCAAGATTAGATTAGATTTCACAACACAAGGAGATGGAATGTATAAATGTATGTATTTATTTTGTCTTACCTAACATGTACATTCGAAGTCGATATTTAAATTCTAAAGGTGTTGGGTGGTCATGAAGACCACCTTTTGACCTAATGAAACCAAAAAATTGTTCCAACGAATCTTGATTGAGACGATTCGTTAAAATGTATGTTATGCGGTGTTCTTCGTGTAGCAAGTTGTACAAGTATTTTAAAGCATTATTTGTACATAGAACACCGATTTGAAATGGTAGAAGATTTTTACTACCAGTAACTCTTACTTCTTGAATAAATGTTGTCATTTCATCAAGAATTTTATTTTGTTTTTCTAATTGTAAGCCGTAGCCATACAATCTGTGTCGTCCATCTATTTGAGGAACTCTCGAATTAAAAACATCGAACCAATCATTTGTCAATTTAATAAATTGACTGCACTCCAGTGGGCTTGTAGATTCTATTTGCCCTAATGTGAAGCAACGGCGTATGGCCATTGCTACTGTGTGTGATAAAAGTTGTGTAGCTAATTTTACTTTTTGCCTACCAGCACTCTTGACGTCGACGTGATTTTGTGTAATTTTACTGCACAGCTTTAAATCACTTTTTTGAAGTTTAATAATATCTTCCACTGGAGATTTGTTCAAAACAATATTGTTAATAGTAAACCCTTTATCTAAAAAGTGATTTCTAATGAGTTTGATTAAGTGAGGTACGTCTGCAAATACCATCACTTTCTGTTCACAATAAAAAAAAGGTCTTTCTGGGGTTACATCTAATTGTTTCCATAAATGCATATTTCGTGGTCCTAAGTCTGACACTATAGCTACAACACTAAAATCTATATTTTTTAAACTAATAATTACTTTTTTTAGTAACTCTACAGTTACAGCACTGTCAAAATCATAATATATAATCTGCTTCCACTTAGCAGTTAATCCTCTCAACATAATCACCTGAACGTAATTTGATGGCAGAAGAATTGAATCATTAGCCTTATCATAGCTGTAGCACGACCGAATTTTCATTTCGTCGAATGCTAATGTACACAATCTATCATTTCCTTTGTACTTACAGTTCTTTAAAAGATGTAGCACGCTATCCAATATACCCGGTTTAAGATGCAAAGAAGAAGCCCACTTTCTTAGAGTCGATGGAGCAGGAAGCGGAAAGTTTCTTTTTCTTAAAAGTCTATAAGATCGTGGTCCAGCAGAATATAAAGATGTTGCTGATGCAATGTCCTCATCATTCCAATTGCACTTTTTCTTCGGATGCTCAAAACGTTTTATTTGACCCGGACTGAATAACTCATTGATTGAAATTCTCATCGATTCCAAATTTCGAATTTGTTGTTGCAGTTTTTTGATTTTTTTGTCTTGTAATTTCAGTTGTCGTCTCATTTTTTTTATTTCAATATCTTTAAAGTATTCCAACGAATTTCTACAATAAGTTATATTGATATACATATATATTAATTAGGTATATAGATAAAATAAAACAAATTATCGACACTTGCATTGTTTGAACACCTATCTCCTTGTTAGTCAGATTTTCTTCAGTTTTTTGTGCACATGAAGTCTGTGGAAAACACCTAAAACATGATAACTTTTATTAGTTTTGTTTTTAATACAATGTTACTGATGTATTCATTACTCACACATTATGTTCGTTCACTATTTCATCAATAAACTTTTTACAATTTCGACGACACAATCTTTTCTCTCGTTTGGTAATTTCCGAAGAGCCCGGTAGATTTCTAGAAGGTAAAGCATCATCTTTCAAACGTTTTTTATTTTCTGGCACGTTTAAAAGAATACTCCGCAAACTGTAATCAGTGTTCACAAAATGATCCGAACAAACAAATGAATTTTTAATATTGATTTTTTCACTTAATTTGCAAACTTTTATCCAAGTTTCCCTTTGGCTTTTGTTTGCGGGCAATCGATGAAATCTTTTTTTATTTTCGGAGTCATTGGAAGAATTTTTTTTCTTTTCATAGTTTTTACAGTTTGGTACACAGCACTTTACCATTTTTTTTTTAATTTTCAATCACTTAATTAATATACAAATATATTTTCACAACTTATTTTAAACTCACTATCAAAATTTGAAACTTTTTGTTTACACTTTTACTGGACAAGTGACGTCACTAACATAACCTCAAAAATTCTGTAGCATACCTTATATGTATTCTTTATACCATGCCACAGATAGTACCCATCACACCCATGCCCGTATACTGCACCTTATGTCCTAGTCCAACAGTGACTTTGTAATAAAAAAAAGACATCACAGGGTTCATCCATACATTAACCATTTGGTATATGGTTGATGGTAGAGGCTGTTGTAATGTATTTTATTATTTATTTATTTATAAGTTCATTATTTATAAAAATTTGATCTACATGTTATATATAGTACATATTATAAATTAACTATCAAAAGCACAAAATATAAAAGATCTATTGATAACTATCAAAACAGCGTTTATGGCGATGGTCCAATGTACGCGATGCGTGCGATGCGGTAGTATTTGCGTTAGATACGTTGATTGCGTACTAGTCGAGTTGTTATTACAATGCAGGTGTTGCGTGCGATGCGTTAATTTAATAATATAAATAATAAAAATGGATAATTTTGAGGACTTTTCAGATTTTATGTTTTTAATAGTTATGGTATTATTATTATTATGATTATTATTATTATTATGATTATTATTATTATTATTTATATTATTATTATTATTTATATTATTATTATTATTATTATTTATATTACTATATTATTATTATTTATTATATAACTTTACTTCGATATTAAACTTGCACTATTATTATATAAATGTGAAATAAATTATGTTATAATGTCTAATACACTGAATTTTCCGGCTATCAAACGCATCTAATCTAACGCAAGAAAAACCATGCGTTCGGTAATGTCGAAAATATTGTCAATTGATGAATTAAATGATTGATTTGACTAATGTCAAAAGACACTTGATTTTTGTGTGATCAAACATGCAGTCTGCGCACTTGACATTAAAAAACGGATTGAAAAAATAAATATAAATTGAAGTGATTTTTAAATTAATGTGAAATAATGGAAAAAGTGAATTTATATAAATTATGATTAATGAAAACAAAATGTGAAATAATAACGAGCAAAACTATTTAACAGAACAAAAAAAAAAAACAAAATCTTTGTTTTCAATTAGTTTTTTTACTTTCTACATAGCCTAGACACGTTGATGTTTGCAGATTGCAGCATATACTTATCACCTGCGTTATCTGCATGGCTTTTATCAAAAATTTGATTCTATCGATTTTACCGAACGTATGATCTTTGCAATCTGCATTACCGAACTTTCGACATTTGTCATCTGCTATGCAGTTGACATTACCGAACGCATGGAAAGTAGAAAGTTGGTCTATAATATGCGTTGCGTGCTTTAATCGCGTTATTCATTGGGTCAAACAAGCACCGTAAGAAAACACGAATTTAACTGGAACGCAGACATTGACTATATAATAATACATAGACTCAGAAACCATACAAAGAGTGGTATGTAAATTCAGAGCCACAGCTGGCGAATTTATGAACTAAATTTTTTGATTTTGAATTAAAAATTATCAATTTTGCATAAAAATAGGCACGATATTTTGAAAATCCATTTAAAATAATAAATTTTGCATAAAAATAAACGCCACATTTTGAAAATGAATTTATATAAGTATTACATTAGTTTGTAGATAGTGTATATTTGATATTGTTACTATATAGTTATGTTGTTTGTTGTAATCTACATATACGTCAAAGATATATAATTTCATAAACATAAACATAAACATAATTTCAACGTTTAAAAATTTATGAAACTAAAAAAAGGATGATAAAATTTCACTTACATATGTATTCAGTATTTATTAATGAATATACATATATAATATATAATATCAATAGATAAATACACACATCACACATATATATATATGTGTCTATGTATGCAGTATGATAAATTATTTCTTTGAAAAGTCCCTTTTATTATCTATATTTTATTTTACAAAGTAATTAAATACAGTAATTCCTTTCTTTTTCGGTTCTTTTGTTTATAACTAAACAGTTTTTTTATGTCTATATACTTAAATGTACAATTTTATAACTTCATGTGCCGAAATTTACCATTCAATTTATTGAAATGCAAATCTTTTATTATAATATCGATTTTTTTATTTTTTTTTTTTGTGAATTGGAAAATTAAATTCAGAACCTTTTTCTGCATTAAATCTAATATTAGACTACATATAATATTTGTAAATTTTCATTCATTTAAAGATATATGTAGATAAAAAAAATAATTTTAATATCCTTGACAGGTAGATTTTTAAAATATTGTATTATTTTTGATATTTTATTCATTGATTTTTGTGTCATTATAATCAATCTGTTTAATGATTTAACGCATTTCAGACTCATTGTAGAATTCAAATTTAAATTTTAGAAAAAAAAACGGAGTGAATAAATTTAAATTTTTTAATATTTTGAATAGTGATATATTTAAATATCAATTAAATTTTAAAGTAAAATTTTGAAAAAAGACCAATAATTGCCATGTTTGACTTCGTTCATTTATTAAAATCTTTAAGAAATATCCTTTTATTAAATTATTTACAAACCATTGATGGCAAAGTTGATTGGAACATAATTGAAAAATTGTACATTGAAGATAAAAGTAGAACAACTAGGTTGTGTGTCAAATTAACTTCAAGGCACATTTGGCCAAATAATTTCCAAAAAATGAAAGTCAAAACTGCTGCTCAAGTTTTTAGCTGGTCTGTAGCATCAGCTATTGGGGCAATGCAAGTCGCTACATCGACAGCTAATTTTGTTGAAAAAATCAATCACTTATTTGATGTTTTCAATGTAAGCAAATGTAGTTCCAGCAAAAATATATATAAACGACCTCTTTATTCAGACAACAGATTTTCCATAAATTTTTTGCATGATATGAAAATTTATCTTGAAAAAATAAAAGTTTTTTCAAAAAAAAATAATAAAACCGTTAGAGTATATGCCGTAGATGGTTGTATTCATTTTATTAACGGCATTTTCAAATTATTAGAAATTTTCAAAGGTGTACCAGAAACTAAATTTCTCCTAACTTCAAAACTCCAACAAGATATTGTAGAAAATCAGTTTTCTACCTTACGTTCTATGGGTAGATACAACCGATTCCCTTCTGCTAGAGAATATCACACAAATGTGAAACACATGATAGGAAAAAAACATGTTAGATTAGAATTGGTCCAGACTTCATCCAATTGTCATCCATACCAAATCATTTTTTCATATGTATGTCATAAATCTTACACCAAAGATAAAAGTGTTGCACTCAAATGTCCGTTGGAAGAATTTTTCAAAATTTGTTCGACACAATTTGAAGTTTTTGAAAAATATTTCAATTCAAATAAGCACAGTAGGAATATTAAAAAAATTCTGAAACAAAAAGCTATTGAATTAACGGCATCCAACGTGGTTTCGTCAAGATGATGAGTGCAATGACCACAAAATTCAAATTTTAGATTTTTTAATATTAGTTTTAATGAGAAAAACTTGTATTTGGTTGTCACAAGGTATTAAAGAAGCCAAAGAAACTGTTAGCAGAATGGAAGTTTTAAAACAATAACGCATAATTTTAACTTTTTGGTTGTACGTTTTCCGAGCTGAAATCAATAAATCAATAATATATAAAAAATTGGTCCTTTTCAGGACTACCAAAAAAATACGCAAAGATTAAAAGATTTCAGTATTGAAAAACAAAGTTAAAATGTTTTAGGTATACACGAATAAAAAACAGGTTCTTAATTGTTTTCTTTATTTATCTAATTTAAAAGTTAAGTCAACATTTACACATGTAAATATTTACATACGCAAACTAAACCTTTAAGCCTGCATAGGTACTTAGTCTATGCTTTAGGTGTATAATTCAACACACACAACACATAATATTGATATTGTATATTATACACGTTTTAAACTAACATTGATGTACAGCATGCGAGGTTGATATACAGTATCATCAGAGGTATCATGGTTACACACATAAGGATACAGTATACAGTATACACTATACAGCAACAGCACAGCAACAGCACAGCAACAGCACCAGTGATGGGACCCTAGAAGGAAAAAAATGTAGTAGTTTGCCCCAAAAAATGTAGTAGATTGAACCAAAATGTAGTAGATTCAGAGAATTATATGTTTATATGGTATATGGTTAAAATAATCGTAGACTGATTCGGTTTTAAGTTTTGTGCAACATTCCATCGCTTAATTATAATGGAGAAATTTTCATAAAAAAATTATCAATATTTTTACTGAACTTTTATTTTAATTAACAAATTTCTTGAAAAACAGTATAAAAAGATATGCAATGTTTTATTTATAACTATCATTATGCTAAATAAAATTTAAGATAATTTCAATGTATCAAATTTATTATTATTTTTATCGACATATAAAAAAATAAACAAACAAATAACAAAATTTCTCAAAAATTTGTAAAGAAAGAAAAAGGAATAAGGTGTTTTAGGAATCAGTACTGACACTCGTCAATTTTTTTCCTTATCCAAATGGAGACAAAAATAGTATCTAGCTATTGATTAGTATAAACCATTGCTATTGGCTTTGGCTTTATATTTTTTGTCTGCAGTCTGCAGTGCAGTGAAAGTGAGTACACTGTGTTACGTGTTACAAAAATTTTGGTTCATGTAATGTAATGTAATATTAGTTCCCAAAACTTAAATTTCAAATATGTAGTAGATTCTGAATAGTACGTAGTAGGTTTTTCGGACTACTAAGATGTAGTAGATCTACTACAATTGTAGTAAAGGTCCCATCACTGAACAGCACAGCAACATTACACTAACAAAAGTACTCTATGCAGTTATCAAGCAGTTTTCTTCTTGTTTTTTTTTATATCAAATGAAAAATATTTAAAATCCCATGAATATGCAATATTTTTAGTTACTTTATTTGCCGCATATGGCTCTGAAATCACCTACCCGATTTAGAAAATAATTCGACATAAAAAATGTATGGGCTTTCTGATTCTGAGTCTATGTATTATTATATAGTCAATTACTATGTTTATACTTTCTCTTAAACCGGTATAACTCATACCGATATAAGTTATGTCGGTTTATAATTGTGGTGTAAACAGTTGCTTAAACCGGTATAAGTCTTTAAATCGCTTTAACAAAAATCGATTATTAAACCGGTTTGAATAATCTTATATCGATATGAAAATTGGTATAAACACTTCATGACGGTTTAACGAAACAAGTTGATAATACTGTAGTGTTGACAACACAAGTTGGTAGCATTGTATTTTAAATCGCTTTATATGGAATTTCGTTTATATCGCTTTATCTTGTAAGTATAAACACCAACGCAATTGGTATGAAAAAAGCCGGTTTTCTATATCGGTATGAGTTATACCGCTTTAAAAAATAAGTATAAACGTACTAAATGACGCAGATAATGCATCACACGCATCACGTACGTTGGATCATCACCATTAGCTTGTCTATAGTGATCAAGCTATTTAAACAATATATATATTAATATCTTATTTATTACAATTCGAAAAAAATTTTGAAATTTATTTATTACTCATTACTCATTAATAAAAAATAATTTTATTTTAATATGTTTTATATATATGTACATACAACATAAAAAAAGAACTGGCGAAATTCACAATTTAACCTGGTATAGTGTACTCGTCCCTCTCCCTAGCCAGTGAAGACCACGAAAAACGCGATGAAGTATATTTTTCCTTGTATTGTATTTGTATTTGTAGATACGTGAGTTAAATATTTTTTAACTTTAACTATTATTTAAATTCAGAACTTTCTACTTTATTTTATTCACGAAACTTCACTATTTTATTAAAATCTAGGCATTATTTATATTATTATTTACTATGTTTATACTTGCTGTTAAATCGCTATAATAGCGAAACCCAATGTACGCTTTGCTTGCTTTGACAACTAAGTAGAAATAATGTGTTTAAAGCCCTAAATACATTCGATACGGTCGTGAATTGTAAGAATCTTATAAAATCACAACTAAAGACTGGTACTCAGTTCCCGTGAAATTGTTCACTTGCAATTGCATATATATTTCTACAAGCTAAAAATTGTGGAAGGAAATGTGTGTAGAGTACATAAAGTTTTGAAATTTTTTGAAAAAAAATCGCGGAGGCTATGAAATTAAATTAAGTAAAAATAAATAAATATATATTTATTAGTCAAAATATTTGAGTTGTCAATATTTCGCTTGCCTTTTATATGCTCGACCATATAAAATGATTGTGAGAAATGAGTTCCACAACTCTCCACTATTAAGTTCCACCGTGATAATTTAGTTTGGAAGTGAATACTAGTAAGCGAAATTTGAAACTAAAAATTTAGCTAACAATTTAGCGACATTTTTTTTACATAGGTTTTATATGGAGAAAAATTTAGCTTTCGATGTGAGTACCGGCCCAAAGACGCAAAAATTATTCGTAACTACTTGAAGGAATTTTTCATGAGTAGCTGGTAGCTGTGAGTAGATGGTTTAGCGCAGACATTTACCTTATCTATTCGATAGTACTTTGAAATTGTTCAATCGAAAGCAGATATATTTTGAACTGTATTATCGTTTAGACTCTAGACTATTTCTCAACTTTGTTTTTTTTTTTTTTTTAATATGGCTTCGAAAATTTTTTCTCAGTCGCTGCATTGCTATGGGGTAAAGTTAAAGATAGCTTCAACATATATTTTGATAATTCAGCGAATGGAAATTCGTTCAATAGGTTTTTTCAATTTTTTAATTTTATCCAAAAAGTGCGCAGTAGATTTTTCCAGACGAGAAATAGTAGTAGATCTACTCTAATTGTAGCAGAGTGTAGCCCTAGTCATGAATGACGAGTGTCAATTCAAATTTCAATCACACATGACATGAAAATGATGAAAAGTCATATTTTACAAAATGACTTTTTTTTGTCTACTCCAACTGTCTCCAAGTCCAAGTCCAAGAAAACTCATCAAATTATTGAGTGATGGAGATTTTTATTTATTAAAATTGTTTAATTATTTCCATCATAATATAGTTCAAAAATAAATTATTAATTCCAAATAATAGTTTCGAAAGTAATGAAGAACATGGAATAACAATTTTTTTTAAATAATACTTTCTGAAAGTAGAAATTTGTTTGGTTTTTTTTTGTTTCATTTATAAATTGAATGTTTATTTAAAGAAAATTAAGAAAAAAATTTCTATTGGTGAGTATAAAATAAAAAATAAAAATTGATAAAAAAATTTTGTGAAATATAATGAAATAGAAATAAAACCGATAAAATGATATGTTTGGTATAATTAGTAGGAGTGATAAATCGGCTGTAATAAACCATAAAAAAAGTTAAAAATGAAAAGTCAAGTTAGAAATAATTTTCAAAGACAATATTGAGTTTTTTTTTTTTTTTTAAATTTGTAACGATATAGAAATATTAACGGGAAAATAATAATTATGACAAATAACTTAGAAATTGATTATGAGAAGAAGTTTCAAGAGGATCTAGAAAAGGCAACAGCACTTAGTCTGGAAACATTGGCCTTAGATCAGTATCGACGTTCAAAATTACAATACTCACATTCCGATGTGACTGTAACAAATTATCGTCAACAATATCATCAGCAGCAACAGCAACAACAGCATCAAGAACAGCAGCAAAAATTTGATAGCACATATACATACAGTCAACGTTCACGTCCTGGTTCATTTCGATCTGAATCAGATAAGCAAAATAATTTATCAGAAATTTCTATAATTCCACCACCAAATGCACCACCAAGACGACACAGTGAAATACATTTTCCAGATAAATCATCTCGTAATAATAAAAATGAATTAGATGTGAATAACAGTAGTATGGACAATATTGATTTAATATCATTTGCAAGTCCAACATCTGGTAAAAAAGAACAAAATATTAATTTTGATAATCTACTAGAAGAAATACAAAAGTAATTTTTAAAAATTTTGTTTTTAATGTAAATTTAATTTATTTTTTTAAATTTTAATTCATTTTCAATTTTTATTTGTTTCAAAGATTAAATTCTCAATCTTATTCTATGCAACATTCATCCAATGTCACAATGTATGGTTCAACACCTTCACTTGCTTCTAATACAAAATTTTCATCGTCATCAACGCCACAAACATTACAATTAGTACCATATACAAATCAAACACAAGGCTTACAACAGCAACAGGGACAAAAAACAACATTAACAAATGAACAGCTTAATATACTTTATAATATGCAACCGTTATATCATCATCATCATCATTCTTATTTACCTCCGACAATAAAAACTCAACCATCACCACCGATATCAATGGTATCAATACCTCCATCAGGAACATCAGTGGCACCTTATAATTATCCATCGATTGGTCCAAATTATGGTTTTCAAATGAATATTTTTTCACAGCAGCAAACACAATCTGCAATTACTGCTAACAATCAAATTAAATTAGCATCACAACAATCATCTCAACAACAAATACCATCAATCGAAACAACAAGTTTATTAAATACTGAACATACAAAGTCTCAACAGTTGAATAAGCGAATAGAATCACCGCTACTCTCATCTGCTTCTCATCAAATTTCTCAAATCACAAAATCAGCATCAATAACCGGTAATATGTCAACGATATCATTAAATTCTTCAGAAAAAGAAGCTAATTCTGGAAATTATACAAACAATGAAATTATTCGTAGACCGAAAAAGGCAATTAAAAATGAAGATCTAATTGATTTGGACGAAGAAGATAATTCCCGAGTTAGTGTTTTAGAAGCATTTGATCCATTATTATCAAAAAATTGGGGTGAGGAAGATAACCATGGCGGTATAGGTGATAATTCATCAGATTGTACAACATCATATTATGCTGAGTATGATCCTTTCGATTATTTATACAGCTGTGGTACACATTATTCAGATCCTGTTTATGAGGCTGTTAATAAAACGGATCGTACTCCAATGAGTCCAAATGCTCCAATCGGTTGGAATTTGGCATTAGCAGCAACAATGACAGGAACTATTGCAACAGCAGCAACTTCTTCGACAATTATTACATCAACAACAACTTTATCAGCACAAGATGATGAAGATAAACAAAATGGGTCATCACCACCACCACCGCCTCTTCCGCCTAGAAATAATGCTGCAAATATTGCGTTAGATAAAAATTATTCGCATAATGTATTAGATCGTAGGAAATATTTAATGTCACAGCATCAAATAACAAACAATGAAAACGCAATTAAACCAACAAGAACGAATCGTTTATATGAGAATGTGATAGATCGTAAAACTCAAGAACCAGAATTAATGGAATTTTATAAAATGGTTAAAGAATTAAGATCAAAATATAAATATGATGATGAATGCACAAATATTGGTCATATTGTTGCATCAGAAATCATTATTAATAATAATTATTTTCATGATAATAATAAAAGTATAAAAGTTCTAGTATATCCAGCATTAGAAATATTAAGGGAAGTAAATTATCAGCCTAATAATAGTAAACAAGAAATACAATTATCAGGATATGGAATACCAGTTGTATTCACCTGTGATATAAGCACAACTGTCGAACATGTTATAATGCATGTATATTGCGCACTTGAAGGGCAAATAATTGGTTCTGTTAATGATTTCGTTTTAAAACCAATTGGTATGATGGAATGGTTATCATTATCATCGAAATTATGTCAGTTAGAATGTGTTCATAATAGTATAAAATTAGAGCGTGATATACAATTAGGATTATGTTTAAAAACTGAAATGAATATGAAAGCATTCGCACGTACAGCACAAGATGATGCCAGAGAAGCTGATCTAAAACCAGAAGATATATTACCAAATGAACATGAATCAACAATTTCATTTGATAATATGATGATATTAATTGAAACTTTAGAAACTGAAATTGATAAATTAGAATTGGCTGCAACAGATTCAAGTCCACATTCAACATTATCATGTTCTGGTGTTGTACAAGGTGTTAAAGCGATTTGTGCATTACTCGGTTCAATTGATACATTAGATATATCAAATTATGTTGAAGAATTGAAGAGAATATGTTCATCTGGTCAAATATTATCATTTAGTTATGGTAATATTGATTCATATTCAAGTAATACCGTTGATTATAATCCAGAAATTATATCTGAATATGGTGATTATGCTAAAATAAAATTAAAACCAAAATCTGTATTAGATATAATTCGAATTAAATGCAATCAGATACGTGAAAGTATTCAAAAATTAATTGATACATATGCAAATGCATTTCGTGTTGATTTTTGTGTTAAAAATTTTGAATATACGACAATTGCTCCAATTTCAATATCGTTCGTTTATGAACCGATTATTGTAAATATTAGCTGTCTGCATAGACCACCACCAAATTGGAAATATGATGATTATATACTTGGAGCACAAATATATCATGGTACACGTTTTATTGGTGATCCAGTTATTATACAATGTTCGAATGATACGAGTGGTGGATTATTTCCAAGATTAAAATTCGATGCATGGATAACATTCGATAAAAGTCCATTAATATGTTCTTTACCAAGAGAATCAAGATTAATTTTTGTATTATATGGATGTAGAATAGAACCACCAGAACCAGGTAACAGTGGCAATGGAAGTAATACCACAAATAATACTGGAAATGAACAATCAAATGATAATAATGCCGAAAGAAAACAAACTAATACAGAACTTGGATGGGCGGCAATTCAATTATTCGATTTTCAAAGGTAAAAAAGAGATAAGTTTGAAAAAAAAAAAAAAAAGAAAAAACGTTAAAAAAAATTAATCTTAAAATATTTTGTTTTCTATTTATTTTTTGCAGACAAATGATTTGTGGCTCATATTTATTATCTTTGTGGCCACCGACAACTGATAAATTTTTGGGTCCGGCACCAGGTAAAGGATGTCATCCACATCCAGATTTTTGTCCAGTATTAAGTATTGAAATACCTAATTACGGTGGACAAATAGTATTCCCAGAACCATTACAAAATCCACGATTGGCACCACATTATGATTTCAACAGTTTAGATCATAATTTACAGGAAGAATTATTAGATACTGCTGAACAAGGTTACATAATGTCATTGGATAAACGTGAAGTATTTTGGGAAAAACGTCATTATTTACAATCATTTCCGCATGCCTTACCAAAAGTATTACATTCAGCGCATAGCTGGGATTATGCTAGCTTAGAAGATTTACATTCCTTATTAAAATCTTGGTCAACATTATCACCATTACAAGCTTTAGAATTATTATTACCACGTTATCCGGATATTGAAGTTCGTAAAAAAGCTGTTGAATGGATATCAAAAATGGCTAACGATCAATTAGTCGACTTTTTACCACAATTATTACAAGCATTGAAACATGACACTTATGAAGCATCCGCTATGGCAAAATTTTTGTTATCAAAGTGCCTTGAATCACCTCGTATTGCACATCATTTATATTGGCTTTTAGTTCATAGTTTACCTGGTGATGCTCCACAAAATTCAATTGATGCATCGAATAGCGGCGGTATTAATTTATCAATTGGTGGCAGTGATTATGATGAAACTCTAATTACACAGTCACGTTATCATCGACGCAATAAAATGATGCTTAGATCGTTATTAGCAGTTTGTGGTGAAAGGCTCTTGTCAAGGTTCCTAAATCAAAATATGATGTGTAAGAATTTAGCTGAGACAGCACAGGCTGTAAAACAAGCAAAGGAATCACTACGACAAACAACATTAATTCAAGGTATGGAGGCTGTAAATCAAGTTTTGATTGAAACGCCAACATCCTTACCATTAGGACCTGGCCATGAAGTTTGTGGTGTTAATGTTCGTGGCTGTAGTTATTTCAATTCGTATACGTTACCATTAAAAATAGCATTTTTTGGACCAGATTATGGAATTTTACCGGCTATTTTTAAATGTGGTGATGATCTGCAACAAGATATGTTAACTATTCAACTTGTTCGTATAATGGATAAATTATGGTTGATTGAAGGACTAGATTTAAAAATGGTCACATTTAATTGCGTTCCAACCGGTTATAAGAAAGGAATGATAGAATTAGTAGCTGATGCTGAAACACTTCGAAAAATTCAAGTTGAATACGGTTTGACTGGATCATTTAAAGATCGACCAATTGCTGAATGGTTAGCAAAAAAGAATCCAAGTCAATTGGAATATCAAAGAGCTGTAGACAATTTTACATGTAAATTATAAAATTTTCACTCATAAATTTCATTTTTTTTTATTTATTATTCTTTTCTCAAAATCAATTTTAATTAATTATCATTTTATAGTTTCGTGCGCTGGTTACAGTGTTGCAACGTATATTCTTGGCATTTGTGATAGGCATAATGATAATATTATGCTAAAAAATTCTGGTCATTTGTTTCATATCGATTTTGGTAAATTTTTAGGTGATGCACAAATGTTTGGAAATTTTAAACGGTAAAATTTATCTAATAAAAAATTCAAATATAAATATGATTATAAAATATAAATATTTTTTTTTGCTGTTGTTGTTGTTGTTGTTGCTGTAAATAGTGATCGTACACCGTTTGTATTAACATCAGATATGGCATACGTTATAAACGGTGGTGATAAACCATCAACAAAATTTCATCATTTTGTCGATTTATGCTGTCGTGCCTTTAATATTGTACGAAAACACGGTGATCTATTATTACATATGCTTGCATTAATGGCAACAGCCGGTATACCAGGCGTAAATGCTGAAGCTGTAACATATGTACGTAAAGCATTATTACCATCACAATCGAATCCAGAAGCAGCAGCATCATTTGCTAAAATGATACAATTCTCGTTAAAAAATTGGTTCACGCAATTCAATTTTTTTCTTCATAATTTAGCACAATTACGTTTCTCAAATGATGACGGAAATGGTGAATTATTAAGTTTTGTTCCTAGAACATATACGTAAGTTAAAAATAAAGATGAATTTTTAAATTTTCGATTAAAATTTTTTTCCTTTTTTTTTGTATTTGTAGAATGCAACAAGATGGACGATTGAAATCAGTCACTGTCCATGGTTATCAGAAACGTTACGATTTAGAAAAGTATTATACTTACATTCTTAAAGTGACAAGACAAGGACAACCAGATCCTTCATATTTATTTCGTTCATATAAAGAATTTCAGGAATTTCATCAAAAATTGTGTCTTCATTTTCCATTGGCCAAACTACACAGGTAAGTTTAAAATCAAAAATATTAAGAATATTGGCTGTTTTTCAAAACGCAATAATACCGTATTACTGCAATCTACAATGCAGTGAATTTCAATATGTTAAAGGTACAATTTTTGACGAAACAATCAATTTCAAAATGTATTGTAACGGCATTCGTTGTGTGAATTTTAAGCAAACAAAACAGTGAAAATTTTCTTACTGAAATGTATTAGACATGTCACAGAAATTTGTATTAAGACAGTTATAACATATGTATTTCCACTGCGTATCCACTGCGCAGAATTTGACGTTTTGAAAAACAGTCATTGTACATTGTCTCTGACAGTTTGATGGTCGCATTCTTGTCATCTTAAACTCGCACCGTGTATGATCAAAATATAAGAGGTGAGTCAGATAAATTTTGGAATTTTTACGGCGTTATAACTGAAAACCTAAAAGAGGTAGCGAATTGATGTGCATAGACAAATTATTCTACAAAAAGTACGAAACATTTTAACTTTTTCCATTTCTGTCTAAAACTTTTAATAAAAAAGATGTGCAGTAAACAAGAAGAAGTAAGAAAAATTATCTTGGACAAATTTTTAGAAAATAAGAAAAGATCAAAAAAGGAGATAGCTAAGGAAACAAATACTAGTGTACAAACAGTTTACAATGTTATCAACAACTACAACAGAAGTAATTCTATTGAAAGAAATCGAGGATCAGGGAGAAAGAAAAGTCCTTCTGATAGACAGGTACTAAGAAATATTGTAAATGCCTATAAAGCTGATCCACTGAAATCAACAAGGGATGTAGCCGCTATTGCAGGTACGTCACAATCAACAGTAATGAGATATAAAACATTTAGTGGACTAAAAACATACAAGCAACAAGCAGTACCTGATAGATCTGAGGCTAAACAACATCTGGCGAAAACACGAGCAAGAAGGCTATATGGCAAATATCTAACGAAATTTGATTGTGTTATAATGGACAATGAAACATATTGCAAAGCAGATTTCAACCAGATTCCAGGAAATGTGTATTACACTGTAAAAAATGAGAAGATAGCTAATAAAACAATTTCAACAAAACAACACACAAAATTTCCTAAACAGTTCATGGTATGGCAGGTTATTTGTAATTGTGGTCTACGGAGCAGGGAATTTATCACGACGGGAACAATAAATTCAAAGGTTTACATTGAAAAATGTTTAGAAAAACGATTGACACCCTTTATAAGACAACATCAAGGTTGAGTATTATTTTGGCCAGATTTAGCAAAAAGCCACTATGCTAATACAACGAGGCAATGGTATGAACAAAATGTGGTCCATGTGGTCCCGAAAGAGGGAAATCCACGTAATTGCCCAGAACTAAGGCCAATTGAAAGATATTGGGCTAAAATGAAGTATGTATTGAAAAAAAAACAAAAAAAAAATTGTAAGAATGATATTGATTTCAGAAATCGATGGCGAAAAGCATATGAAGTGATCACAAATGGGTCTGTCCGGGTGCTAATGCAGCACTTCAAGCGAAAAGTTAAAATTTTTTGTAATAGATAATTATGTTGTGCCAATATTTTGTAAAATAAAATCGTTGAAAATATAAAATAAATCAAATTTTATTTGATTGAAATCGGAGTTAAACTTTTTGATCTGTAGTAGAACGAAAATTCCAAAATTTATCTGACTCACCTCTTATTTGAGAGTGTATAAGATGGATGTGAAATTTCTCACTTAAGGCCGCGCGCAGACTAAGAGCGTAGTGTAGCGTAAATTTCAGAGCGTAAAATTCAAATCAATTGTTTCTTATTATGTTGCGCATATAGAAAGCGTAGCGCAGATTGAATCATACGATCTGTTTGAATTTATACGCACGTAACGCTTAGTTACGCTACGCTCTTAGTCTGCACGCGGCCTAAGAATCAAAATTAACAAAAATTTATTCAAACACTGCATTTAATACAGATAGAAATTTATTTAAAATTCAATTTTGATTAACAACAAAAATTTTCAAGCTTTAGAACTATCATAATTTAAATTAATTGTAATTCCTAATTCTTTGATTTCAGAATTTTTTTGATTATTTTTCATATCACGTAGAGTTCTTGGTTTTTCTATAATCATTTGCGTATAAGAATTTTTTAATTTATGATTTTCATTTATAATTTCCGTTCCTGTATGAATATTTTTTTGTTCATCTTTTTTAATTTTATTAATTTTTGCTTCTTTCGTTAAATATCTATGTTTGCGTATATATGACCAAGAATCATCATCACATGTATCATCTTTTTCAATATTTTTTTCATTTTTAAAAGATATTGATTTATCTTTTTCAATTTCTTCATAATTTTTGATATTTCTAGGTTTTGGTTTCGGTGCCTTAATAACATTTATTACCGATTCATTAGTTTCAGATGAAATTTGTTCATGTAATAAATAATTTTTTCGTGGTTTTGGTACCGGTGGTCTTATTTCTGAACTTTTGAACGTTCTAATATCATTTTTATTATCATCGAAAATTTGATTTAATGATTGTTCATTTTTTTCATTGAACTGTGATTTTAATTCTACTGTTTTTGTTGTCGTGTTGTTGAAAAAATTATTTTTATCATCTTTTAAGTCTGAATTTATTGTATTTTCTTTAATTAGATCAATTTCAATATTTTTTTCTGTTTGAAATTGATTTGAAATATTATTTTCATTTTGTACACTGGGAAAAATTTCAGTTATATATTTTGTTGGAGTAACTGGTGGACTTCTTATTCTAACTTTTTGATAACGTTTTGCATTTATTTTTGAAAAATTATCTTGTGTTCTTTGATGATGCGTAACTAAAATTGATTTTGGTGTTGTTTCTAAATTTTTATGAAAATTTATTTCTTTTTTAGTGTTTGATTGATTATTACTATGATCAATTGCAATGTCAATATTATTATTTTCAATATTTTTATCTGTTTGTTGTTCAGTTAAAATTTTTGATATTTTTGTATTATGAAAATATTGTGATGAAGATGCTTCCGTAATTTTTGAATTTTTTTCAATCAAAAATGTTTGCGACTGATGTATGATTTGATTTGGTTTTCGAACAGCTATAAAAAGAAATTAAATTTGATATCTTTTATATAAGGTATTATATTAAAATATTTGATATATGTACTCGTATGTATATTTTTTTAAAATGAGTTTAAAAAATCATAATACAGTTACTAGTGGAGTCAATGAATACCAAAAAAAAAAGGCAATTTCAGGAAGTCCTCAGAAACAGCTCCGATTTTTATGATTTTCCGATTTTGTAACTATTTTTCAGATGGCGCTGTGATTTTACAGCCTGTATTTCTCCGAAAAAGTAGCAAAATATCACTAAATTCTGAATTTAAAACACAATAACTATTGAAAGAAAAGATGTAGAAAGGCATGTGAGGTATCATTAGAGAGACGGGAAGTTTCCTACAGATTTCTCTTATATTGCTTTCTTCTAGTTAGTACACCGTAGTTGTTATAGGGTGTTTTGTAGAATAAGTGCGAAAAATCTTTATCGCCGTCTAGCGGCTGAACGGTTAAGATTAGTCGCCCTCTGTAGTACAATTTTTTGTTTGTTTCGATGAGACCAATCTACTGTTTGCGGATTGACTATTCGAGGAAGGACACCCTGTATGAGTTGGAAAAATATTGCATAAAAATGCAAATATTTGTTTCCCCTTCTCTGAAAAAACTTTCATTGACTCCACTATAAGTTTTGAATTGAAGAATTTTTTATTTTTTTTATTTATAAACAACTTACTTGGTAGAGATTTCGATCGTTCAATAAAATTATTGTCTTCATCATCATTTCGTATTCGAAATACTCCTCGCATTAATTCGTCATTCTAAAAACGTCACACAAAGCACAAAATTATTTTTTATAAAAAATTTTTTTACTTTTATAATCTTTCTAATAATATTTTAATGACGGTATATTGATAAGATTAAATTTAAATCGCATATATAGGGTGGGTCATCTAACGTTTGGAATTTGAATTACTGGTTATTTTGATTTTGACACGTTTTATGACATACATATTCATGAGTTAATCTAAATTTAGTTTTATCTTTGACATTTACAAAATGGTACATTTTAAAGTGGTGGGGTGATGTGTCTTCTACACAAACGATAAGAAATTTAATAAAAAATTGAATAATTAGCCGAAATTGTGATGTCAATTGGCCCCCGCTCGTATAGCTGTGATTTGACCCCGTCGGAACTTTTTTTTGTGGAGAAGCCTTAACTTAAAGATAAAGTGTTACGATGTTACCACCTAGAGACGATTGATGCCTTGAGGCACGAAATCGAAGTTGCTATTCATGTGATTGGAGCCAAAACAATCGAAAAAGTATACTGAAAAATTGGGTTAATCGGATTGATTACTGTGCCAAGCCAGGCGTGCACATGGTAGTCATTTGAATGATGTGTGGTGTTTCATTCTTAAATGGAAATGCCCAATTTTTTACAAAAAATCATAATTTTGAAAAAAATATTAATTAATTTTTGTTTTTATAGCCGATTCAAATTCCAAACGTTAAATATTCCACCCTGTATATGTACTTATGTATATAATATATTTTTTTCTTTGTTTGATATATAAATTATTACCTATAACAATAGAAAAATTTATAAATACCTGTGATGATAATATTGAATGCGATCTATTTAACTGCTGATAATTATTATTGCCATTTTCAGATTCATTTTGAATAAGATCAAAATTTAAACTTTGTCTGAATCTAAACTTTTTCAATTTGATTCCTAGTATTCCTATTATCATTATTATTGTAATACAAATTGAAGACATCACACTCAAAATGGTTTCTATTCAATTGGAAAATAAAATAAAGAAAAAATATATAATTATGTATGCATGTATGTATATAGAGTAAAATAATTTTTGCTTTGTTCCGTCAAAATATTGAAAAAAAAATAAATAAATTTATATTAAAATGAAAATAATATATTTTACCTTGAGATCCATCAAATGAATTATTGTTTATTTGAACCATTTTTGTTTTTCTTTCTTTCATAAAAACTTTTTTAAATACTTTAAATGCATTTTTGATTAAAATGCCAAAATTATTTACGATGATGTTATTTATTAAATTTTATATGAAAAACTAAAGCACACAGAAACTGAAAATATCATTAGGTGCTTATTATTATTGATTACAAAAAGTTATAATAGGTGTACAGCAGAAAGTATGTATGTACATATGTAGATGTAGGTGTAAAATTTTGATATAATCATAATTTAAAACAAAATTGAATTAAACGAATTGTAAATTTTACTATTTATTTCAAATATGTAATATATGTATAATATGCGCAAAAAAAAAAAAAATTAAGAAAAGTTTTGATAATAATCAACTAATGTAAAAGTGTACACACAGAAACTAAAATGATAAGAAGTAAAAAAATCGAGGAAATTTTTAATTGATAAGATTACTTTGATAAGTACATGTGTATAAACATTTTAGATAATATTGAAAATAATCAAACAATTTTAATATAAGAAAGTAGACTCATTAGGAACGTTTTCAAATAATATCACATCATCATCATTATCATTTCCTGTCACTCCGCTAGGGAACATAGTTCTGCAACAAAAGCTCTCCATTTCACACGGTTTGTTGGCTAAAGTTTTTGCTTCAGATCACATTTTGTTTGTTTTTGACAATTCTGTTAGTATGCTTCTACGCCAGGTATCTATTGGTCTACCTCGTTTGCGATGTCCTTGTTGATTCCAATCAAGCGAGGTTTTGGCAATATCATTTGGTGGTCTCCTCAGAGAATGAACAATCCAGTTTCATTTTCTGCGCCTAATAATGGTGCTGGCTTTGTCCAGTTCAGCTATCTGCCACAATCTTTCATTATTTATGGTATTTGGCCAAAAATTAATTAATACCTCATACTCTGTACATATTATCGGGGACTCGATGGCGCATTCGTAGATCAAGTGGCTTAGTGTTCTCGATGTTGCGGATTCGATTCTTTCCTTCTTCTTCTTTTACGGCATTCCAGACCTCAATAGGTCCTTAGCCTCTTACTAGTCTGCTAATAAGTAAGTAATAATAGTAATTTCCGGAGGTAATTATGGTAATTATAGTGGATTCCGCAAAAAGTGAAAGTGGAATACGAATTCAATTTCACGCGGAATGTAAATTGGTGTTCTGTCTGCATTCCGTGTAGAATTATGGAGTTCGAAATTTATTTTCGAAATCATCTGATCAATGTTGCTAATCGAAATAGAATTGAAAAAAAAAATGTTTTGAATTCTGAAAACAAAAAAAAAAAAATCTGCGTTGTGTATACGAATGTGGTTACTTTTATCTCAAGTAAAGAATGCATACACTCATGTATGTACATAAATCCTTGATATTATCGCATGATTTATTTATTTTAATTTTTCATATATTACAGCCTTCCAAGTGGTAGTGGTTTAGGACGTTCAAATGTTAAAACAGTTGCCGAAAGACGTTTACCAGAAATTAGAAAATTTTTAATATCATTATTTGATTCAGCTGATGAAATAGCACATTCTGATCTTGTTTATACATTCTTTCATCCATTATTAAGAGATCAACAAGAGGCTAATATCCATGTATCTAAAGTAAAAGGTAATTTTTTTATTTTATCATTTAAAAAAAAAATGTTTCAAAAACAGTTCAAAGAGCAAAAAATGTATTTTTTTTATAACGAATAGAAAAGTACATAATCTGATCTATTCTGGTCGATTTGTGTTAACTAGCTATAGCTAGATTCTGTTAACTAGCAGATTTTTAGTTTAATTATTTGACTTGATAGCAGATACTTTAAATTTCGTATTCTGGTGTAGATAAATTTCGGAATCTTTAAATTTAAATCCGAAGTTAGGCAACTACACAGAATAAAAAAGTATTCGCCCGCCCACCAAAAAATTTTAGAAATAATCTAAAAGCAATTTTTATTTATTTTCTGTTCTAGCTACGTAATGAGTTTAAGTAAAATAATCAAAATTTAAATATCTATATTCTATATACAGGGTGATTCTCTATCGGATGAAAACCTTGAGACAGGTGATTGGTCGTGCCGAGAAACGAAAAAAATTGTATGGCAGGGGGAGGGAGGGGGGTCTATTCTCAAGGGGTAAGGAGTTACGGGGCTACGAAGGTTTTTTTTAGGTCAAGTCACTTGTTCCGTATTTTTGGCCATAACTCACGAAATACTCAATACTTTTGAGTCATCCTGCACTCATTAGAAAGAGAATCAATGGCTCTTTACTTTGATGTCTAAATAATTTAAATTGGACTAGCGGTGCTGAAGATACGGCTCATCAAACTCAAAAATTCATGGAAAAAACGGAAAATTTTAAGTTCAAGGTCAAATATCTCAAAATTTTGCCCTATTTCTTTTTGAATTTTTTTTACTTAAAATATAGCCCAATGCCATCGCCTTTGCAAGTGACTTGACCTAAAAAAAACCTTCGTAGCCCCGTAACTCCTTACCCCTTGAGAATAGACCACCCCCTCCCCCTGCCATACAATTTTTTTCGTTTCTCGGCACGACCAATCACCTGTCTCAAGGTTTTCATCCGATAGAGAATCACCCTGTATATACTCGTATTATATACATAAATGAATGTATGTCTGTACTCGATAGATTCAAAAACCATACATCCAATCGCCTTGAAAATTTGGGAAGTTATTAGGTATATCCCCGGGAAGGTTTTTGAAAATTTTTATTTAAAATCAGAGTTGGGGTTCTAGGTGCTACCGAACAAATATCCCAAAAATATCAAAATAATATTTAAGGCCGTATGTTCACATAGGTATTAGTTTTGATTTTACTACCAGTCGTAATAGAAGTTAGTAGTAGTATTAGCGTATTAGCATAGATAAATAAAAGCAAAAGATATGACAAGTAGTGTAATTCAAATTTTTCTTCGATTGGAGCTATCGCAATCACGATAACTCCACTAACCACACAATATACATAATGTACTTTACTTACCACGATTCTATCTACATATTCACCATACGCACATAGTGTACATAATAAACATGGTGTACATACACATACACTTACACTTGCATATACTATTATACACACTAATTTTCACTTATCACGAACGATACCAACCATCGAGCGTGTGCAATGCATAGGCGCATGTAACTTCATCGTTTCGAACGTTTAGTGGTGCCATATAAAAAATATATAAATATATAAATATCAAAACTGCCTTTTTGTTCAGATTTTTAATTAGATGCGTAACACAGCAACGCGTGAACGGATACAGCTAGTTTTGTATAAAACTAAATAAAAAAACCTAAGTAAATTATAAAATTGATTTAATCCGTATTTTATTAAATATTTCTCTTATGTCTTCGACACACAGAGGATGAAATTAAGTAGATTTCATTTTAATTTCGAGTAGAAATTATGAAGGTGACATACAGCGATTTTGACAGTTTGTCGAATTTATTTAATTTTAATTTAATTTATCTGAACATAGCCTACTTCTTCTATTAAATTTAACAGTCATTTATATTCAATTATTTCTTAATGAAAATTTAAAAAAAAAAATTTTTTTTGGTTTACAGTTTGTTAGTAGATGTCTCTGTTCTAAGTAAAGAGCGAAAAATGAGTAGATTTCGAGCGATTATTACGTATTTTTTATGTAATTTCGCTGACTAGATTTCGGTCCAAATCCGTCGTTTTTTCCAGATTTCGAGGCTGAAATTAGCAAAATACTTAATTTCAACCTCTGTGTGTCTACAATATTAGATTATTTCTAAAATTTGTAGGTGGGCGAATATTATTTTTACTCTGTGTAAATGTAATTTTTAATTTGACGGCTGTTTGTTTACATTTTTGCTTAGAAGTTTTTTACTTTAACTTTACGGCTTCGGAAAAGTTACCTGCCAGTTAGCAGTTTGTTTTAGCAGATTTTTACTTTAACCTTAGGACCAGAATACAAATTCCTTTAGTTGACAAATTTTTTCGAGCTGTCAACATTTTATATGAAACTTAGCAGATTTTTAAGTTAGCAGAATGTGACGAGAATATCACTGAATATTATCCTTTGAAAAATCTCTTCGCCTTATACTAGAGACAGATCTAAAATTAATCTAGATAAACTTATCTGGGTTATCTCTAATTCGGATTTACGAGTATAAAGCTGAACGTGACAGATTGCAAATGTAGATCATACCTAATGCAGTCAGCTGATTTCTTGAATTTATTCATAACCACACAGTAACCACAAATTACTTTAAGGATATTATTTTCGTGTTACTTGCGGTTTAAATATCGAAATATTTTAATTATTTTAACTTTTTTGTTTTTAGAAACGTTTAATTTGTAAAATCACTTATTTCACAGAATTTTAATAAGTCGCAAAAAAAATACACAATAAATCAGAACCAGAACACTGAACTATCAATTTTGTATGTCTTCTTTTTCATACTGCAAATTCAGTTTATGTGGGTTATCCAGTTTTCAGAACTGGATTAGGATAATCTAGTTATACAACTGGATTATCTAGTTATTGTGATGACAGACATCCACTTTTATCCAGAACGACTTAATCTAGATTGAAATGCTTAGCCTGTCAATGTTATTATACAAGAGACAGACCTAAACTTAATCTAGATTAAACTAAACTGGGTTGTCTCTAAGTCAGATTTATAAAGCTGAACATAACAGATCGCAAACTAATCAGGTGATCAGTTAAATTTATGTACTGTGTTGTCAATTTATATGCCTTCTTCTTCCTACTGCAAATCCACTTTATAAGGGTAATTCAGTTTTCAGAACTGGATTAAGATAATCTAGTTATACAATTGTAGCATCTAGAAATTGTGATGACAGACAGACACTTTAATCTAGATTAACGACATAATCAAGATTAAAATACTTAGCCTGTCAGCGTTATTAGATACGATCAAAAACAAAATATTGCTGATCTTAAAGTAAAAAAAAAAGTTTTTAAATAATCAAAATCAGCCTAAATTCGAAAAGAAAAAAAACAACAGAAAACAATTTTTTTGCGACAAAAATTATTATCTACTAAAAACTACACATTTTTCTTTCTGTGGCTTTTGTTTGGTTTCTTAATAAAATAACAAAAAACGGCAAGAAAAAATAAGAAAATATTGATTTATATTCTTATATAAATATACATATGTATATAATTTGTATTGAAAAACAATATGATAAAAATACATTCATACAAACATAAAATTTTATTATTACGTACATAAAATTACGTAACATAAAATTTTATTATTACGTACATAATTAATATTTTGTGTCAAATAATTTTCTTATGAAAATTAAAAAAAAAAATTCATTAAAATACATATGTGTATACATATACAACGTAAGTATGTACATATGTACAAATGTTTAGCTTTTTATATATAGGCTTGTATTATTTTTTTTTTGTATAAATGAAACATTTTTTTTGAATTATTCATGATATCTATTATCACAATTAATTCTATTTAGAATTTATTTTGTCTTATTAATTTTTTTTTTTTTTTTTTTTTCTAGAAATAAAACCAACACATAAAACAGAAAATGTATGCGGTGAAATTAAATTATCGCTGCAATATCGAAGAGGAGCACTCACAGTAATGGTAAGTCAACTTAAAAAAATTTATTTTATTTTATTTGATTTTATTAATTTATTTGTATTTATTTATTCATTTATTTATTTTTTTTATTTTTCTAAACCAAAATCCAATTCTTGTTAATTTATATGGTAGACAAACGACAACAAAAATTCGTTGAGAATGATATTGATGATGTCAGGGTGACAGTGATGTCAACAAATGCAACTTGGACTTCGACTTTCGACTTCACAGCATGCTTAACATATAAAAGTAGCTGTCAAGTCTAATGCATTGAATGTAGAAGTTCTAATGCATATCAATTAAATCAAAGTCGAAGTTGAAGTCACTGCATTGAATCAATTGAATGTAGAAGCGGCATAAAACAATGTCGTATGTTAGGAGGACTTTAAATGATCATTTTATACGAATGAAAACTGAAATAATGATCATTGATTTGCTACCGTCTGTCTGAAATTTCATGAGATTACTTTCCTTCGATAGTATTTTCGATTTATAAGAATTATTGCTGGAAAATTCCGAATACTTACTCCTCTACCTTTCTGCCTTTCGTTTTCTAATGATAGCCAGAACACTTTAAATAATAAAAAAAAAAAAATATTTTATTTGTTTCTTTGGAAATGTCTCTGAAGCATAGAGAACCGTTTTTACAGCAGAAAGGGTAAAGTTTTGGTCAGGGTAAGATGAGTTGTTTAAAAGCCGAATTTTTGAGTATTACGGCCGTTTTCACTTTTGCATGGTTTCATAAAAACTTGCATTTACAGTATGTTCAGTTTAGCAACCGTGTAAAAGTCATATGTTCACTTTTTCAACCATACAAAACGTCATGTGTTCATTTAATAAACTTGTTTTAAAATTAACGCAACCTATGCAAGTATTTCAAATTGATTGCTTTTCTGAATAAGAAGAAGATGCACTCTTTGTTTTGCCATTGTCATCAGCTGTCATTTTGTGTTTACTTAAATTGAATTGTTTTTTCTTTGTGTTTGATGTCGGATTATGTTCAAATATGCAAGTATTTCCACATGCGTAAGTGAATTTTTTTCGTAATTAATTGGTTGCTTTTTTTGACGTTTGCATGCATGGCTGCTTACTTGCACGCAACCAAACGCATAAAACCATGCAAAAGTGAAAACGGCCTACATTATTATTTAAATTTAACGATCAAGTATAAGAATAATTGTCGTATGGTGAGAGTTAAGTAATGCAAGGGGGGCGGGGAGTTAGAGGAAGGAATAACAACTGTCATTTTTGAATTTTTGATATTTATTTAGGTTAGTATGTGAATGATGAATGTAGAAGTTGGGGAAGAGATAAAATATCAAATTTTTTTTTCTGTTTTGATACTAAAATGATGAGACGAGTGTCAAAATGATGAGACCGTCGACCAGGGGTGCTTTCCAAAACCTTACTATTGTTAACTATAGTTAACTTTTTGTCGTTCAAAAATACCGTAATTAAAGAGAGCATAACTACCAACATATAACTTTCAAGCGTTCAGAAGCTACAGTGGTATGGTTTATTTTTAACTAAGATGATTAAAAAATTAACCATGCTCAAGAGTAAGGTTACTGATAGTTAATCAGCTGACTCCTTGTTATCTTCGACAAAATTACATATAAAATGTTGACAGCTGATACTTTTTAATCACGATGGTAACTATGTACTATATGCGTTCAAGAATTAGCTATAGTCAACATAACTTCAATAGTCAACTAACATAACTACAGCATAACTTTACTATACCATTACTACGACTATATTAACGTTTTGGAACGCTTTCCAGAAGGTGATAAAAAGTGTTTGTCGCAATGGTTTTCAATCAAATCATTTGTAAAATATGTATGATGGAAAATTCTTTAGATACGAGTATACATGTATGATTTTTATTGATATTTTATAATTCAGTTTGTGTATTATTATTTTTTTTTAAGATTATGATTCGAGATACGAGTATCTGCTATCTTGTGCATCTCATATCTCCGAAGTTAATTAACCGATTTCAATGAAATTTGAAACAAAGATACTTTGATAGGAATTGTGGTGCTTAATGGAGAATTTTTTTTTTTAAAATGTCCTTATTTCCTTTTTACAGGGTGTCAAAGTTGTCAAAATTGCGATTTTTCGGCCACCAAGTGCACCTCGTACAACAAACACTGATTGACCAATTTCTTTGAAATTTTGAATATAGGTATAGCCTGAAGGATATTGTGGTGCTTGAATAGAGCACATTTCTGATTTTAGGTTCTGAAATTTAGTTATAGTTCTTAAAAAAGGAGAGAGTTTTTTTTTTGAAAAATCGTTCAACTTTGACTTCTATTTTCATACATTAAATCTTCATGTATCTATATATGATTTTGGTATCAAAGTAAAGTTTGGACTTTTCTGATGCTTTTACAAAAAAAAGTATAAAATTCTTTGTTATATTTCCATTTTTATTAACAAAACAAAATCATGTTGTTTTTTCATCAAAATGTTCAAAAATCCATTTTTATTAGCACCTAAAAGGTATGCAAAAGCATTTTTTAAAATTTTTGTATGTAAATCGTTGTTGTTGTTTTCAAAATTTTTTAAAGTCGCATTCTACTCTAAAGATCGTTTTGAAAAACCGAAAATTCGTAATAAAATTTCATATATTGAAGGATGTTATGTCGCCAACATTTTACAGTATGTCATCAACAGTTTTGTAAATTCAGTTTAAAATCTATAAAATTACAATTTTTTAAACTAGTGAATGAAATGTCGATTTATTACTTATGGAACTAATTAATAAAAGGGGCTTGAATAGCTCGATGGTTGGGTGTCGGTCTTGTGATCTTGAGATCACGGTTCGAACCCAGCCAGCGCGATACTCTTGCCCAAGTCGATCATTAATTTCCCATCAGCAATGTGCACCAGTAACTGATTACTGATGATAAACTGGATGATATATCTGACAAGAAATTACTGATCGGCGGTGCCATAATGGACTGAGTTTCCGCGTGCACTTAATACATACTATATACATTGTATGTATCAGGTCATTCAAAAAGTTCGCAGCCTAACGCATACGTGACATTTCTAGAAACAAAAATTTATTCATATTGGCAACACCAGTCCTTCATATGAACATACCATAAATTCCAGATCGATCTGTCAAATAGTTTAGTTTAAACAGTTGATTAAATTACACATGCTTGGCTTGTTTTCAGAAAATGGATAATTTAAAAATCGTGCGGTGATTGAATATTTGTTTAAAAAAGGATTAAGTGGGAAAGAAATTTTTGATGATATGGTAAACGATTTAGGAGACAGTGCTCCTTCATATGCAACTGTAAAAAAATGGGTTGCTCTATTTAAACACGGCCGTACAGACATCAATGATGATCCTCGTTCAGGACGTCCAAAAGCAGCAACCACGCCAGAAATTATCGACAAGGTTCATGATTTGGTTTTGGTAGACCGCCGAATAACTGTGGTTGATTTAGATGGGGCCACAGGCATCTCAACTGAATTCGTTGAATTCTGACCAAAACTTGACTGACCAAACAAACACAAAAACCAGTGAAACTTTCTCAACAATATTTGGGTCATTTTCAAAAAGATAGAATTGATTTTGTGCGTCGATTTGTAACTATGGACGAGACCTGAATTTATTACTATGATCCTGAATTGCGACAACAAACAGCAGAGTAGACCGAGCCCGGCTGTTCGGCCCCGAAGCAGCCAAAGCTCTCAAAATCTTCAAAGAAGGTTATGGCAGCAGTTTTTTGGGATTCCAAAGGGGATTTTACTAATTGATTACCTTCAGACGAGTAAAACGATAACAGAGAATATTATTCAAATCTTCTAGACCAATTAGACACAAAAATTCGGGAGAAGAGACCAGGATTACAAAGGAAAAAAATCATTTACCACCAAGACAATACACCAGCACATAAAGGTGTTCTTGCAATGGCCAAATTGAAGGAACTACACTACGAATTGTTGGAGCATCCACCATATTCACCAGATCTGGTTCCGTCTGACTTTCATTTATTTCCAAATCTCAAAAAATTCTTACGTGGTAAGCTTTTTTCATCGAATAAAGAAGTCATAACGGCTGTCGAAGAGTACTTTGGAGGTCTCGAGGAAAATCACTTCAGCCAAGGAATAAATGAATTGGAAAATCGCTGGAAAAAATGCATTGAGCTTAGGGGGGAATATATTGAGGACTAATTGTGTTTTGGCTCATAAATTCATACTGCTTCATTATAAGGCTGCGAACTTTTTGAATGAACTAGTATATATGTATATTTGAAAAAAAAAAAATTAATAAAAATCATTTGAATTTACAGCTTGAAACTTCGAAGAAATTTAAAATTTTTATCAAGATGTCAATTTGGTTTAATTTTTTCGAGATGTCGCCAACGGACGGACATTATTCTTTTTATATCTTTTTTGATTAAAAGACTTTTGGTATAATTATTCACAAGGACTTCTACTTTGAAATCGTCAAAAAAGTTTGAATAATGTTATAACTCGCTCTTTATCTTCAAACTGTATGTCGCAATTTTTAGAATTAGCCATTATGGCAAATATGGCGCAAATATGGCGCAGTATTTTAAATGTTTTTCTTCTTTTTTTTTTTATATAAAACTTTCATTTGAAAAACATATTCAATATCATCATGATACAGTTTTACTCATATAATTGTATCGTGTATAGTACCAACTGCTACATTATATGTACATTATGTACATACAATATACAATGTATTTTAGTGTTAATTATATTGAATAAATTACCTTTATATACAGTATGTATTGTATAAATGTGTATTTATTCATAATAATATTGTTTTTCCTATTATTATTTTTATTAACTCTCCTTTTTCTTTATTGATATATATTTTTTTTAAATTTCCACGATCTTGAAATGATCAGTTGTTCAAATATCAAATTTATTTATTCGATTTTTTTTTTTTTGTTTCATTTTAAATAAAAGATAAAATATATGATAATTTATTATGTATAGAATATTTTCATTTTCAATTGCGATTCATTTTTCATTTGGTATTTTTTATTTTTTATTTTATTTATTTATTTGAATTTAATTAGTAATTTTTATTTTTTGATTATTTTTGTATATAAGTATTTTTTTCTTTTTTTTTGCAATTTTTTTTCTTTTTTTTTGCAATATGAAAATGAATAAATAAATATGAAAATTTTATGTAGCTGTGTATATAATAATATAAAAATGTATATTTACACATTATTATTATTACTTATGTATTATTATGTTAGATACATCATGCACGTAGTTTGCCATTATTAGCTGGAGGACAAGAACCAAATACATACGTCAAATGCTATTTAAAACCAGATACAATGAAAACAACTAAAAGAAAAACAAAAGTTGTACGTAAAACATGTGTCCCAAGTTTTATGGAAACTGTAAGTTTTTTTGTTTATTTGTTTATTTTTTGTTTTTGGGAATTTATTTTTTTTTTTTGTTTTTTCAAAAAAAAAAAAAATAAAAACTGATAAATTGAATTTTTTTTTCTATATACATATATGTATTGTAATTTTCATTTTATATAATATAGTTAGAATATCGTATGCCTTTAGAATGCATACAAAATCGTATATTACAAGTGACTGTATGGTCGCATGATACATTACAAGAGAATGAATTATTAGGAGGTTTCGAACTACCATTATCACAATATGATTTACATGAAGAATTATGTCAATGGTTTAGATTAAGTTATTTGCCAAGATCATGATGTTTAACAACAACAACAACAACAACAACAACAACAACAGCAGCAGCAGCAATAACAGAAAAAACAGCGCAATAGTTTAGACAAACAAAACAAAATAAAAATCAAAATTATTGTAGAATTGATATAAATTGATAATTATTGTATAAAAAAAATGAAAAAAAAAATAAAAAAAAAAAATAAAAAAAAAATGAAAAAAAAAAAAAATAAAAAAAAATGAAAAAAAATCGTAATGTAGCATCAAAAAAATATGGAAAGAAAAAAAATATAAAATACATAAAATGATCTTTCCTTAATTTTTAATTAATCAATGAAGTAAGTATAAAATAATATTACTGAAAATAATTATATTTGTTTAAAATAAAAAGAAAGAAAAAATTATTAATTAAAAATTTGTTTAAAACTTTTTGAAAATTATAAATTTTATTGATTTTATGATCCCATGATAGATATCTAGTATCGATACCATTGTATGAACAATACTAACATGATGACACATACATATACATATAATCTAGTATAAACCTTGTATCATTTCACATTTTTGTGAATTTTGTTGCGGTGTCGTATATAGAAAATTTATTTTTACATTATATTACTTTCAATTTAATGTTAAAACTACTGTAAAAAATAATTTTTATAATTTCCGAAGCATTAAGATGGCGCTACGTTCATTAAATTTTGTATTAATACCACGAAAATTATGCGAGTTTCAATACCAGGTTGATACTAGATTATTTGTATGGTATGTATAAAGATAAAGCTGATATTAGGTGACAGACACATGGTATGAATACTAGATGTCTGTCTAGGGCTTATACTATTGACACACTTTAGAGATAAACCATGGATATCTCAAATGGTTTATTGATAATCTGGTATAGGTGACACATTTAAATTGAGGTAAACTAGTTTATGCATTCATACGACACCTGTCGAGATTAATTCAAACACTAATTCTTTTTCATCTAGTCAGTATGTTAGCTGAAATTTGTTTTGACAGTTTGTTTAAATATAATATAAAAACAAAAAAATAACACAAACGTCAAAGATAACTGAGTTCGAACTTGGTTAACAAGATAACTGATGAGTTCTAGAAACTCGGTTAACTTAACCGAGTTCTGAAAGTCGGTTATCGCAAAGATAAACCAGAAAACTGAGATAACCATGGTTTATTCTGCAGTGTGTCAATAGTATTAGGCGCTTACAAAATTTCGTGAATGTATAGATTATGTTATTTAATAACAATTAACAATCTTAAATGAATATAATAACTAAAGGCACACATAGTTTTTTTTTTTTTCATTTTTATGTTATTCCCGATAACTGATTATTATTAGTTTCTTTAGATGTTCAATTATAAATAGTAATAATAAGAATAATATTTTTTTTTTTTTAGTAATAAAACACATACATACTTATTAAACATATTTTACAGTTTTAATAATATATTTTTTACATTCCAATTGATTTCATAAAAATATACATACATAGTTACAAATTAATTGCACAATATATATTTTCTTTTTTTTTTTGCTTATGCTGTTATGGCACTGGCTTAATTTTGTACTGAATTTCATTCTTAAAATTTTTGCTGAAAGAAATATCCACATTGTAAATTTACTTATGCTAGAAAGAGTAAAAACGATGCACTCTAATGCCGGTTCTACATTCAATGCAGTAGGCTTGACAGCTACTTTTACATGGTAAGCATGCTGTGAAGTCGAAAGTCGAAGTCCAAGTTGAAGTCACTGCATTGAATGTAGAAGCGGCATAAGTTTCGAACAAGTTGCAAGTTCGAAAAATTGCACATATAGAAGATAAAATTGCTCAAAGTTAAGAACAAGTTTTTTGACAGTCGATATTAATTTGTGACATTTATGGCAGATTTCTTCATACTTCTGATTAGCTGTCTGCCACCTAAGTTTAGCTGGCAGCTAGCAACGAGTTTGGTTTGGCTAAACTTCCGAATTGGACCGCCAGATTTTGAAACGAGACCTTCCGATAATGATACTTTGGAATGTCCTCTTTGACGTGGTATATGTCTCTGTTGGCTCAAATTCATCTTAAGGACGCAACCTACCCTTAAAAATTTTTGGTCCAAAATGACGTGTTTTACGAAATCCGTTATTTCTCCAGATCAAGATCTTGGATCGGATTAGTTAATATACCATTTTAAAGATAACTTCCTGCTTTCGTGTTTTTTAAAAATCACTTTCCAACTTCTTTTGATGACAGTATAACTTCAAAACTTGAAAGATGATATATATGTTTTATAATATCGTATAAAAGGTTTTTTTGTCCTCTTTCCAATGCTATCACATTTATGTATAGAAACTGCATAAATAAAAAAAATAAATGCAAAATGGTTTCTCTTTCAAATGGTTTATCAATTAATCCGATCCAAGATCCTAATCTGGAGAAATAACGGATTTTGTAAAACCCGCCATTTTGGACCAAAAATTTTTAAGGGTATTTTGCGTCCTCTAGATGAATTTGCGCCAATAGAGATGTATATTACGTTAAAGAGGACATTCCAAAGTATCATTATCGAAAGGTTTCGTTTCAAAATCTGGCGGCCCCAATTCGGAAGTTTCCCCTTTGGTTTTCTTCACACAATCTTCTTGCTAACTAGCTACAAAGCTAACTGGTTAATGTTTAAACCTAAAATCGAAATTTTGAATCGATACTCGAAATTTTCAATGTAAACTTCATCTTCTCACTAAAGTTAGCTGGCAGCTAAGTACTAATCAGAAGTGAAGAAATGCAAATCTCTTTGCTATCTTGCCGCTAAAGTTAGCAAGAAGATAATTGGAAGTGAAGATATCGGGCATTACATTCTTAATTTTTTTTTTATTATACTTTTTTAAGTTTTTTTTTTTTATCAAATTATCAAAATAGGCTTCGAAATAATTCTCCAAAGCATTATAAATCTCTTTCATTTATCATGCTATCCAGTATCCATGTCACATTATTCGATAATTTTTAGAATGAAATTCATGACAAAATTAAGCCAGTGTCATAACAGCATTATAATAAATAAAAACGAAATTATTTAAAATGAAATATAAATGCATATTTAATTATGGAGGTATGCCCTGAACAGATGGGCAAGTTCGTATTACACATTACATTCTAGGTTAGCATGCGCAGGATAAAAGAAACTTATGCCCAATTCCACACAGATTCAAGTTTAAGCTTGATCTTACTTAAATCTGCATAAAAGGCTTATAGTGCTGACAGACCAAAGGCTCCTTTTAGATTTAGCTAAATCAGTTTGGAAAAAGCTTTTAGTTAAGAATTCGTACAGACAGACCGAAAATTTGTTTAGTTATCATTTGTTGTGCAAAAATCTCCAATCGAATTAAACTACTTTCATGATGGTTTAGGCTAAACTACTTCTGAGCGGACTCATCCAAGCTGATTGCAAACAGGCCAAGAAGTTTATTAACTTAAACAGGTTTAGAAAGTTTCTAAACTCTGGTCTGTCCCTAGCATTAAACTATGGCTCAAGCCTATTGGATAAGCAGAGTTTAAGACTCAAACTTCCACTGTGAAATCAAAACATCTCTCAACTGAATCTTTCACTGTGGACTTGGGCATTATACATGCACAAAATTTTTATGCCCGACGATAAATAAACAAAACGAATTGTGCATATATGTATCTCCAGTGAAAATTTCTAACATTCTTCTTAAGATCAAAATTTTATCTGTATATAAAAATTTTACAAACACATATTAACATATTCGCGTAACTTGCCAAGTGATTGATATATGGGACAGGCTCTATAAAATATATTTTTTAAATTATATTTCGTTTTTATTTAAATACATTTTTCATATTTTTTATTTTGTTATATTATTTTATTTTAATGTTATTGTCATCATTTTATTCTAATCTTGATCTGTCTATTAAATTTTTAGTTATTCTTTGCAATATTTTTTATTTTCATTTTAATTTTAATTTTTTTGTACATGCATATCATATAAATTTATCAAAACAAAAAAAAAAAAACCAAATTTATTATTTTAAATTGGTTATAGGTTTTCTATTCATTTTAATCTGAGTTTTATAGTATGTTTTAGATTTGATTCAAAAAAAGTTTTTAAAACAAGTTAAAAAAAGTTTTCACAAAATAATATACAAAAATATATTTTTACTTTATTATTTTATACACTTTTATTCACATCATAAAGTACTATTTTGTAAATCTAAAGCTTTGTTTTTTAAACGAAATATTTAATGATAAATTAATTATTAAAAATAAATTAAAAAAAAAAAAAACAACACATAATCAAAGAAAGAGATTTTTTTAATTAATTATATTTTATTGAAAAAATTAAATTAAAAAGTAAAGAAAGAGCTTTTGTATGTTGTAATAAATAATAATTATTTACACGTTTATTTATACTATACATTATATCTACAATTTTTGAATTAAAATAAAATGTATACTTACAAAAATTTATGTACATGTACTATGTTTCTTATTTTAATTGTGAATTGTGAAAAAATAAATTGAAAATAAAATAAAATTGTAATATACATAAAAATATGGAATTTGTATTAATTAAAAATGTATTGATTTTTAGGTTTTAAATTAAAACTTAATTATAAATTTTAAATTTAGTTATAATTTTAATTAATTTATAATCCTGGCTTAGTTTATATCAGATCCGAATTAAATTTGGATTTCAGCTTAAGCTGAAATTCGTCTTCGAATAAACATTAAAATCCGAATTTCGGACTAAGCTGAAATAAATTGGGCTTAATCCCAACTTTTGTGCTTGTATTAGTGGTGTTATTAAAGATGACAGCAAATGAAATTTTAATATCGGAATCGGATGTGATGTTACATTTGAGCACTGCTGACAGACTAGAAGAGATATACATTATACAGACTAGATGCATATGGTTCAATTTCAATGTTGTTGCAATGTTATTGTACACCTTCAAAAAATTTTTAAGTACTTCTTGTTCCATTCTATTTTATTTATTTTTATAATTATAAATTTTCAATTAGTTTTGTAGTAGAACAATTTCTATTTCTTCTACTTTCGTTTGATTGCTTATAATGTTCATGAACTTTTAAATTTTTTAGGTTAGAAATGCTTTTTGTTCAAATCATAAACTAATATCAAATTATGACTGTGTGCGTTTATCTCATTTTCGAATTTTTGGTGTTTATACGCTAAATCCAATTTAAGCTGAATTTCGACTTAAATTCGGCTTAAAATTTCATCATATAATCAGCCTCATTGAGTGGTGGTACTCAGGTTGGTGGTATCTAATCTTGAAACCAATAAATATTGATTTGTGGAAGACAATTTCAATGTATGGGGTGTCCCAATAAACGGTTCAGATTTGATATATCGGTTATTTTGGCTCTGGCAACACTAATGCCATTTTTTCTTTGACAGAAATTCAGCATATTGTTTCTAGTTGACGAAATGAGTCGCTTAACGCTTCAGCAAAAGTGGGAAATGTTTGATATTTACTTCCACAACAAAGACAATTTGTCCGAAATCGCAAGAAAATGTCGTACAAAATTTGTTGGAAACACGGCACTCACACCCAACGGTATCAAGAAGTTTGTGCATAAAGTGCGTGACACGAGCTACCTAGTCGACAATCCAACGTGCACTCGTGTTCGTAATGTTCGTTCAGTCGAAAATATCAGCAGCCATTGCCGAAATAGAGCCGCATACAATCCAAAATGTGCTAAGAAATTGGACATTTGAACGAAATCATTTTCCATGAATAACCGGAAGGATTGTACGAGTACGAGATTCAAACAAAAAAATAAATTTGGAAATATATTAAGCCGTTTTTGTTTTAATTGGGACACACTGAGTACATATTTGAGCATCTAGCAGTACCTGTGCAATATAAAGGAATTGTGCGCCTTTTTTAAAAATAAATAAATAAAATATGTATAATATGCGCACTGAATTCGTCTGAGTATTTTAACATTTAAGAAGTGTAATGTATGTATGACATTTATAAAAATGACTTCTAATTGGACCATTCAAAACGTCATGCATTTATCAATTGGATTTAAAGAACAATCAGATAATTTTTATCAAAAAATCATCTTTTTTGATGAAGCATATTTTGAAATTAGGTGTTATGTTAATAGACAAAATTACCGTATTTGGGGTGAGCAAAATCCACATAAAAAGCCTATACATTCTCTACGAGTCACACTGTTTGGTGTGCATTATGGTCAGGTGATGTAATTTAGACCCTATTTCTTACAAAATTCTGCTGGTAATGCTGTAATAGTGAATGGTGTTCGATATTGTGAGATGCTAACTGAATTTTTGTGGCCTGAACTGAATGATATTGATTTAGAGGACATATGGTTTCAACAGGACAGTGCAGCACCTCATTGTGCTAATGAAACAATTGCTTTATTGAGCAAAAATTTCCTGGAAGAATTATTGCAAGAAATGGTGATGTTAATTGGCCATCAATATCATGTCATTTAACATCGTCAGACTATTTTCCTTGGGATTATGTAAAAAGCCAGAAGGTCTATAAGAACAAACCACAATCGATTCCTGAACTAAAGAATAAAATTATTCGTGTTATTGGTGAAATAGAGCCTCAATTATGTCAAAATGTCATCGAAAATTTCAACAAAAGAATGAACCATTGTGAAGCAACAAGAGGTGGTCATTTGTCAGATATTATTTTTCGTATATTAAATGTCATAACTGATAATTTCAATTATCAACAAAAAGTTTTTAAAAATCAATATAAATTATGGATTTTATTTATTTTTAAAAAAAAAGTCGCTTAATTTGAAAGACCCTTTATGTATTAACAGTTAAGGTGACATATTATATGGTGTGGTAGCGAATGAAGTTGCTTGGATAAGGTTATCTACACCTCTTAACTATTTAAAAAGAATAACTTATTGAAATCACAAATCGTAGCATGTTTCAGTATCATTTGAGATATGTGCAGTGCAGTGCACTTCTTCCTCCACTACAGCAACATAATCCATGCTAGATCTGTTTCCATTTTTTTTTTACAGATTGAGGAAAAACTAGTTGTATAGCGATACAAAAACTACAGAAAGAAAAATAACTTAGAACAGAAGAGAATTTAATATGCCAGCCATTTAAAAATTCTACATGAAATCCCTATATACATTACATGTAGTCCATGACGTGATATCAACAAGATAAATATTTTAAATGCTAATTCAAAGTGGTGTTGAATAAATGTTACACATTTGAAAATTTGATGGACTAAATATTGAAAATGATGCAAAATTTTATGTGTGGTCGGGTCGGGTGATAAACGAATATACGAATGCAAGAATAGAAGTTTAGATTAGTCACGGAAATTTCAAAATCAAAAAATATCCAATGAAATATTTCATACAGAAGAGTATCAACTGCTATAAGTACGGAATGCCTAAGGAGAAAATATACTGTACCAAAAATTTACCATAAAAAACTTTAGTCAGATATCCAAGCAGATTTATTTATTTTTTTGTTTAAATCAAATATTACGAGTATGTAATTTGTTCTGCAGTTTTTCATAACAATCATCATATACGAATAAAGTAAAATAATGCAAAGAGAAAAAATAAATTAATGTTTTTTTTAATTTTTAGAAAAATTAATTATAAAGAATATTTTTTTATATTCTTTATATTAATTTTTTTATTTTCAGGAAACTTTTCGTATATGTACTAGAATACCAACATTTTTTTAATAATTTTTTTCTTTGTATACATACACATATAACATATTAAAAGATATATACAGATATAGAAAGTTAACTAAAGAGAAATTTAAAATTCAAATTAAAGCATGTGAAGTTAAAGATAAAAAAAAGCATTTTTATGAAAGTTGTACATAATATAAATTACTTACAAAACATTCACTTGTGGTTTAAGAGTATGCTATATGTGTATATTATACATACATAACATATGTATGTATATATGTACATATATGTGATCGCGGTAAGTTTTTATACATACCTATACATACTTGAAAAATATTGGGCCCTATTATGAGTGTCGATAATATCGTCTCGTCATCGACTATCGCCTCGACTCGACAAATTTTGTATTATGCGTGTCGATTTGAGGCGAGAATATCGACATATTGAGTCGATCATCTAAAACTAATCGACAGTCTATGGTGATTTGACATTTCATGTATGCTTTGTATATAAGATAAGGTGTATTTAATTATTCTGCTCAATTTATTTAAGTTTAATTTAATTAATTAAAGAAAATTCACCAAAAATGCTGTTTGAAAAAAAAAAAATCTCTTAATGCTCTTCTTGCATGCAAAAGAATCATTATTAAATTAATATGTTTTATATTTTCGCACTTAACTACCGAAAAATTATTTAAATTAATCAAATATTTATTAAAAAATTACAGAAATTAATTAAAATATTTATTCAAAATTTAAAAAAAAAAGGTGAATTATAAATTTTTACATCGAAATATTTGACAACTTTTATAGAAATTACATGGTTGGTAAAACTGAATGAAAATAAAATTTGAAATGGTAATGTCTTATTGTCGGGGCGACCGATTTACATAATACAAAATCTACATCGTCTCGTCTCGTCTCGTCTTAAGTTTGTCGATAGTCGATATTATCGACACTCATAATAGGGCCTATTATGCTTGTTTAATATTACAGTTCGGATATTTCCATACTGTTATATTATTATGTGTGTGGTAGATGAGAATTTGATTCCTTTCTTTTTTTTTATTATTATAATTTTTTTTTTTTGTTATTTTTGATTGTGTGATGATTCTTTTTTTCATTTAAGATGTATAAAATTATTTTTTTTTTCAAAATTTAAAAAAAAAATGTTTGTTTCTTTCTTATATATGTATATTTATTGTTTTTGTTTCTTTTTAAATATTTCCATTATAATATATTTATTTTTTGATTATTTGATAAATACATAATTGACCAAATACAGGTTTTTCTTGTTCAATATTTGTATAATATGTAGATACGATACAGGTACATACATGTGACATTTGATTACGGTTATTTTTTTTTTTTTTCTTTTATGAAAATACACATGATATATAGAAAGAATATTAAATGCACCACACCGCTTGGTAAAAAAAAAAAACAAAAATGAAAAAAAGTTAGCTTTAAAAATAAGAATTTTTTTGAATAATAATTATTTATAATTTTCTATTTGAATAATGTAAATGTTAAAGACATGTGTAGCATACTACACATACATATATTGTGTATGGTGCTATGCTATATATTATATATGGTGTAGTGTATTTATTTTTTCGTTCCAATAAATATTTAATGTACAACATATTTTTATACATTACATTACAACAAGTTTCTAACATAAAATTTCGTCATAATTTAAACGGTTTATTATTATATGTATGTAATAATGCTGTTAATAATCTTATATTAGTACAAACTACACAAAAAAGAAAAAAAAAACTGTATTAATTATGTTTATTAAAATTCGATTTGGGGAGACCCTATGTATGTACATTATATACCTATGTACCATTTCAATACAATATTTTGATAATGGGTGAGTTTCAAAACGCCTCAAAAATGTGTTGTGATACGTCATCAAAACAATCGTGATGCAAAGTTTTAAAACAGCATTAATGCTTCCCATCGATATTGCAGCTCTACAACTTTGACGTTTTGAAACGAATTTGTTGCATTGTTTTGACAACAAGAAAGTGGTTCACCTTTTGCAGTACATAATTTTAAATAATTTAATTAATTCATTCTCTACACTAAATCTAAAAAGGTGAAACAATTTCTTAATAAAAGTAAGCAATATCAGGATGAACATATTTCATAGCCATTTTCGAATGAGCAAAAACACCTTCAGTGTAAGTGCTCGTATAATATAATACTCTCCATTTTTTTGAAATTTTTAATTAATATTAAAACACTACACATTAAAAATTCAATTTATCATCATAAAAGTACAAAATTTTTGTTTAAAACAGATGACCTTTGGTTCCATATAATAACAAAACTCATATAAAAATTAATCATTGAAATGATATTGAGAAAAAAAATCTATTCAAATCTATTTTGCATCATAAAAATTCACGATGCGTAGATTGCTTGACAGATGCGAATCAGATGCATTGAGTTTTGAAACTGTAGACATTGTTATCGATTTAAGTGTTATCGTTTTGAAACTGTTGATTATGCATCGAGGCGGTCTTTAAACGTTTTGAAACTCACCCAATGTGTATTTTTTAATAAATTGGGTGAGTTTCAAAATGTTTAAATACCGTCTCGATACATACATAATCAACAGTTTCAAAACGATAATACTTAAATAGATAACAATGTCTACCTACAGTTTCATAACTCATTGCGTTGCGTAGAATGATCTGATACGCATCTGTCAAGCGATCTACGCATCGTGAATTTTTATGATGCAAAATAGATGGCTGGGTTCAAAAATTAATCATGATTTTGCAGTGTTGCAGAAGTGTTGCCGCAGTGTTAGCTCAACACTGATTATTTATGTTGCGATGCTTTGATGATGCTGATTAATTTTACGACAGTTTTGAAGTTTTGTTGTCTTTTAAAATTTTACAAATCGATAAAAATTCACAAAAATCGAAAATAAATTAAATAAATAAACCAAATTCAAAATATTGAAATTTAACTCATTGTTCATTGTTTGCTTGATCCATGATAGCATTGATAATAATTTAAAATCAACTAAATGTCTCGAATTTGAGGTTATTTATTCATTGCAACATCAAAAATCATGATGCAAAATGTTGAATTTGTGATAAATTAGTGTTTACAATAAAATGCAAAAATGAACACATGATTTTAGTCATGATTACTTTTTGAACTGTTGGCGAAAGATTCTTTTGCAAAACTAACGCAGTGTTGAATTTTTGAACCCACTCGATTTGAACAGATTTTTTTTTCATTTCAGTGATTTATTTTTATACGAATTTTGATGTATGGGACCAAAGGTCAAAATGTTTTATACAAAAATTTTGTACTTTTGTGATGATAAAATGAATTTTTAATGTTTAGTGTTTAAACATAATAAGTATTAATGACAAATTCCAAAAAATGAAGAGTATAGAGATAGTATAACTTACATTAAAGGTGTTTTTAGTCATTCGAAAATGGCTATAAAATATGTCATTCTGATAATGTTTAATTTTATTGAAAAATTGTTCCACCTATTTTGATTTATTGTAGAAAATGAATAAATTAAATTATTTAAAATTTATTATGCACTGCATAAGGCGATTCATTTTCCTTGTTGTTAAAACAAAGCAACAAATTCGTTTCAAAACGTCAAAGTTATATAATTGCAATATCGATGCAATACATCACTGCTGTTTTAAATATTTTGCATCACGACTGTTCTGATGCCGCATCACAACACAACACATTTTTGAGGCGTTTTGAAACTCGCACCTATTTGTATAACATGAAGAGGTGTATAAAACGTATTTCATAATCATTAATTTATTCAGATGTATGTACATAAATGCATTTTCTCGAGGAATGTATATCTCTAAAACTAAACAACAGAACTAAACTAATATGTAATTTTATTTGTTTAAAAAACACATAGTATATGAGTATATAGTACTTGTATGTTGTACATAAATACATATACATATTTACTTAGCAAATACAACACAGGTTATAGATATATCATTAGGTAAACGCATAATTTAAAAACAAAACAAGAAATTCCTTATTGATTTTTAGTTTTTCTTAATTTTTTGTATTTCTTTAAATATACAAAAGCTAACCTACACATATAAATGACAATAAGATTCAGCTTATTTTACATTCGAAAGTTTAATAACAGAACACTTTGATGGTATAATGAATGATGTTCTATCTACTATATAATTTAAATACATGGTGTATACGAGTATATGTATAGTGTATGTACATTACATATATTTACTTGTTTGTCACATATGATGTAATGTGAATATTGTATTGTATATTTTTTAATTATTCCAGATACATAATGTATTTTTATATAATTTCAGTATATTACTTTCAGTGCCAGTTGTGCAGCACATCACACACGATTTACTACTTCTATATGTGGGCTAATCCACATTATTATACTCGTATACATGTCACTTGGTGATCATCTTATAAAATCTTCAATTCACTACACAGGCCAGCACATTACACTGGTGATCAATGATCATTAATGAAATGACTTTTCCCGGCATAATGGTCATTTGATGCGAGGAAAGTAGATTTGAATCAGAATTTTTCCCAAAAAAAAAAAACTGATACTTATTCAAAGTTTTGGTAACTTTAAGAAAATTGAGGGTGAAAAAAAGGTTTTTTTTTTTTAAAAAATTAAATTGATTATGTATATAATAATAAAGAACAATAACTACGAATAATCATATAATGAAACAATATCATATGCATATAATACATCATACCACAAACAATCAACATAGATACGTATGTTGATTTTTTGTGACCATACTGCAGGCAGATTATGCATAAAGGGAATTAAAAATAACGGTATTATAGAGAATTTTAATTGAAAATTCAAATGAATATATAGATAGATAGAAAACAATTTATTTCATTTTCACTTTTTCCCAATAAAATTTAAGGTGATAAAAAAAAAATAAGCAAGAGCTTTTTAGATGCAATAGAAAATGGGCGGATGGGTTTCATATAACGGCGAATTATGGGGGCGAATAAAGCTTCTCAAATGTATATACGAGTGCGAGTGTGCGAGTATACGAGTATGTATATGAGTACATACTTACTTACTACATTACTTCTACGCTCTACCTACTTGCTACTTGTTGTTACTTGTTATTAGATACATATACATATACATATACATATAATATTTCCTCATTGTATTCTGATTCTCTTTCAGTTTTCATTTTTGGCTGAAGTGTTTTTACTTGGTTTTTGTTTTTACTAATGGAAAATTGAAAATAATTATGGTTTGACTTGACAGTTAAATAATAATTTTTCTTGACGGATTTTATATACGTGGCGGTGAGCTGTGCTGTGTCGTGCCGTTTAAATATTATATGTTTCATTTCGTTATATCGTTATATTAATAAATCGTTATATATGCGTGTTTTGTTTGTGTATTCATGTATTGTTGATTGTTGCCTGTTGGTTGGTTCATTTTCAGATTTTCAGTTTCATCGATGATAAAATTTGAAATTGAAATCTGAAAGTTTAGTTCAATTTCAGTTCGAGTTCAGCTTAGTTCTATAGAAGATTCTGTAGTTGATATTGATAATAGTTGGTGGTAGTAGGTCTACTAGCTAGTCAGTTATTTAGCAGTGTGGTGTGTAGTACGTCTACCGTACATCATATTGGTGAAAATATTTATAATATTATATACATAGATACATAATATACATTTATGTTTCTTTCAACTTAAATTTTAAATCATAAATATACATATACATATATATAATATATAAATGTAGGTATTATATGAGTGTTTATTTATTGTAAAAAAAAAAAAAAAAGATAACCATATTTGATAATTTATTTAAAAATATATATAATTATAAAAATAAATTTTAAAATAATTATAAAAATAAGTAATGTATAATATAGTAATGCGTGGTAAAAGGCAAAAATGTGATTGTGAAAGTGTACAATTTTTAAATTTATAAAGTTTTTTATTTTTTTTTTATTTTTCTTTAACATATTGTTTTCGTATTTTCATTCAAGAAATAAATAGCGGAAACATTAAGAAAAAAACATCAAGTTTTTATTTTTTTTTATTTTTAATAATAAGTTTGGATTAATTATTAATACATTGTAATTTAAAGTAAACTAATAGAAAGTTATAAAAAAAAAAAAAAATTAAAATTAAAAATAACTTTTTTTTTTTTTTTGGGAAATTTTAATTTCATGTGAAAAAAAATAATAGTGAGCTTTGTTTACTTTCATATTTTTTAAGAAATAAATAAAAAAGGAAAAAAAAAATAATGAAAAAAAAATAAATAAAATACATGCGTCACAAATCATATTGAAAATAATATTAAAATTATGAATGAACTATATATACAAATTTTATGGGATTTATAATATGTATATACATATGAAACTGTGAATAATTTCGAAGTTATTAGTTATTAAAATTGTGAATAATAAATTTTTATATATTACTACATGTATTTACAAATGAATTTAATTATCAAAAAAAAAAAAAAAACAAAAATAATTCTATAACTTTCAGTTTTATTTTCCTTGAATTTATTTCTAACTCATAATGAATATGTATTTACATTACTTTGAATAATTCCACACTTTTATATGTAGATATATAGGTACATCTTTTTTTTTTGTTTTTTTTTTTTTGTCAAACAAGATTAAGAGAAAAAAAATTTTTTCTAAACATATGTATGTATGTATGTATGTACATTTAAAAATCTGATCTGATTGAAATGTTATGATATAGCAATAAAATCAAATATAGAATACCATATATACATACTCGTACATATGTACATACGATAAACAGCAACAGGAAAAAACGAAACACCGATGAAAAACCCAGAATCATATTTCATATTTACACATTCCATTCCTTTATCTACATATATACATATGTACATATGTATACAAATCATTTTTTTTTTATAATAATAAGAATTGAGCAACAAGTGGAATTTATTATATACATAGATATAATATATACATCTATATAATATATTTATACATAAATATTTCGCATATACATATATACATACATATATATTATTTACGTATGTAGTGGATTAAAAATATTCCTGAACCTGAACAACATACATAATGTAAATACAGTGGCTCAATTAAGTATTCGCGCAAAACGTACTTTTATGTTTATTTTGAATATAAATCCTGTAATTGAAGGATCTATTTCAAATGAAAAAATACTGTGTTATTTTTTGACTTTTGTACTTATGATTTAACACACAAAAAATTTTATTTCAATTCATTTATTACAAAAAAAAAATATCAAAAAACAAAATTGCATTTCGATTTTATCATCAAAAAAAGTATTCGGGCAGAAGGCAATTGCAATAAAAACAACAACAATTGAACATATTCAAAATTTATAAATGTTCAAATTTAATATTCAGCTGTCCTTTCTCGTCTTTTTATAATTTTTTGAAGCCTATATTTTGTATCGAACACACCAATTTTTCACAAAATTTTGGATCGATTAGATTCCATTCTTTTTTTTTTGTTAAACTGGTCCCGTATAGTAAGGTTTTCCTTGAAACTTAATTTTCTGGAACTTTCTGTTTAAATAATTCCATAGGTGCTCTATATAGGGTTTAAATCTGGACTCTGAGCAAGGATGTATAGATAACCTCTGCGGGCAATTATATAAACTCCAACCAACCTGCAAATATCTGCATTATGCTTCGGATACTTAATTGAGCCACTGTATGTACATACGATACATATACAAGTACATATATAGTAGAATCGTCGTATATTCTTATATTTTTATACTATATAAGTATATTATATTTTGCATTCTTTTCATGTATATCTATATTATGTACATTGCAAAAAGCTAAAAATATGCATTCAATTTATGTACATATATGTGCATTTATATAGTACGTACGTACGTATATGCATTACATAATTAAATTTTATATACGACACATATATTTGTGTACTATACATACCTACTAAATATACATAAAAGTTATATATAAAATTCTCATTCCAATTTCCTTAATTTGATAAATATATACGTAGTATGTAGTGTAGGTATATTTGTATAATAAAATCTTCATAATCAACAGGTGGTTTTTTTTTTATTCAATTTCTTAAAATTCTTAAACTTTCAACGCTTTCAACATAATGAACCAATAATATTATATAAATACATATGTAATATACCAAAAAAAAAAAAAAAAAAAGGAAACAAACACTAATAAATGGACAGAATACTAAAAAAAAATAACGTTTTAGAAATAGTGCAAAACAACGAAATAAATTTTTGCATAAAAAGGACAACTAAAATTGAAAATAAAATCATCGAATTTTTGGTTTTTTTTTGGTTTTTTTTTTTTTTCTATTTTCATTATTAATTATGGTATACACATACTAATTTTTATAATTATTGCGTGAATAAAAAATAAGTGATAAATAATAATTATTTAAATATTCCATTTTATAACAAGAAAAAAAAAAACAACAAAACTGACATTATTTATAAGAAACTGAACACGACACAAACAAATCCAATTCAAAAAAGGCAAAAAAAAAAACAAAAACGAAAAAATTAGACATTTTAATAATAAGAGATAAGTTTAGCTTAAAAAACTTAACGTGTATCTTTTTAATTTATAATTTGTTAAAAAAAAAAAAAAATTAATTAATTTTATTTTGAATATCATCCTGTAGAATTGAATTAAAATTAAATTAATCCATATACTTACATACATATGTACATATATGTGCATGTATAATAGTTAAAAACTAATTAATTATTGTTTTAACCAGGAATATCTAAATCATTTTATATATTACATACATAGTACATATATGTTTTATTTAACTTTTAATATCAAAACAAAATAAACAAAAAAAAAAACGAAAAATTACAAAAACGGGTTGATTTTTATTTTTTTTTTCTTGTATACATATATACTCGTACATATTTCTTAATAATTTATCTTTATTTTAAATTCATTAATAATTTTGTGAATTAATAATAATACAAATAATTTAGTACATTATATACATAAATATAGATAAAAATTATTGTGTTCGTGTTTTTCGAATTTATTTGATTTTCTATTATTATTATTATTATTTGTTATATATATATATATATATTTTTTTTTTGGAGTGAAAACAAATCTGGATAATAATATCAATATGGAAAGTTTCTATGATATTGGATCTGCAAGTGATCTTAAGGATATTTGGGATTCCGACTTTGATCCGGTAAGTGGAATATTCATTTTTAATATAAGTATACATACAAAAAACATACATATATGTATATACATATGTATAGGTGTGTTATTATTAAATAAAATTTTTTGGATAATATTTTTATACTCTGAAAGCTCAATTTTATAATTAAGTATATTATACATATACTATAGCTGACCAGACAGATATTTTCCTGTCTTATCTATGAATATTCAATTTATTATTCATTTAAAGAAGCTGTTAAACCACTATACTAAGTACTATGGCTGTTTTCGGTAATTAAGATATTTTCTAAGCCAACTATAACTACATATATTGATACTGAAAAAAAAGCATATAATGTGTACTTAAATCAAAAATACTCAAATATTAGGCTCTATTCTGTAATTTTTCTGTTATCTAACAGATCTGTTACCGCATATAAAATTTTGACAACTTAACAGAAACCTGTTAACTGAAAAAATTCGTATTCTGGTCAAAAAGTTAACAGAAAAATCTGTTAAAAATCTTTTAAAATTCTGTTAACTAACAGCAAACATTTTAGGGTCTTTTATGTTAAAGAATTTAATTAAAAATCTTTTAAAAATATATTTGCGGTTATGTGTAGTGTTTGTTTACAAAAAAAGTAAAGTAAATCAAAGTATATAGAATCAAAAGTGAAAAGTAAAATAAAATAGTTTAAAAATTAATTAATTATAAATAAATAATTTAATTAATTAATTAATTAGTTGATGTTGCAAATTTGTTTTTAAATAAGACAAATAAATAAAAGAGAAAAAAGTAGGTAATTAAAATTATGGATACATACTATGTACGACAATTTATATTTTTTTTAAAATTTAAATTGCTTTAAAAAAATAAATTTACAAAAAATTCTCACTTTTATTTATAACTTTATTTATATACATACATATACATTTACATATATTCACATACTTTATATATAAATAAAAATTCAAAATGCAAACAAACAACACTGTCAAATTAAAAATTAACAGATTTCGGATTCAATTTGACAGCTTCTTAAAGATTTCGGAATTCTGTTACGATCAGAATACGAATTTTAAAAAGTCTGTTAAAAATTCAATGTGTTAAAACTTAACAGAAAATTCTGTTAGTTAACAGAATGGTTACAGAATAGAGCCCATTATTTAATTTATTTTTGATCTAAGTACACATTTGTATATTTTTTTCAGGGTCAAAATAGTTATAATTGGCTGGGAAGTTAGAAATTTTAAACCAAAACTGTCAACTCCGAAAAAAAAATGTTTGTCCGAAAAATAAAAAAAATTTCCGAAGAGGGCCACCCTTATCACCTAGGGATATAAAAAATAGCCTACGACTTATTCTCAGACCTACCAATACGAAATATGCAAAAAAAAAAATTTCATAAAAATTGGTCAAATCGTTTCGGAGAAGTTCGACAACAAACACTGTGACACTAAATTTTTATATACATATATACATACATAGATATGTACATAGATCTAAATTACTCATAAGTAATTTAATATTTTTTTTTATAATTTTTAATATTGAGCCCTATTATGAGTGCTGATAATATGTTCTCGCCCATCGACTATCGCTTCGACTCGACAAATTTTCTATTATGAGGCGAGTGTCGATTTTAGGCGAGGATATCGACATTTTGAGTCGATCAGCTGAAAATAATCAACAGTCATACTAGTCATAATCGTCATTTAACATATTTAATGTATACTTTGTGTATAAAATAAGGTGTATTTAATTATTACCGCTCGATTTGTTTAAGTTTAATTTAATTAATTAAAGAAAATTCACCGAAAATGTTGGTTGAGCGAGGCAACTATACAAACATAATTTTGTTTATTTTCTTTTTCAACTACTATAAAACAAGCTGAATTAAATCCATTATGAAATTAATATTTCGCACTTAACTACAAATTATTTAAATTAATCAAATTTTTATTAAAAATTACAAAAATTAATTAAATATTTATTCAAAATTGAAAAAAAAAAGTGAATTATAAATTTTTATATCGAAATATTTGACAACTTTTATAGAAATTACATGGAGTGCGTTCATAAACGTTACTATAGTTAACTATAGTTATCATTTGTCGTTCAGAATGTTGGTGGTACAGTAAAACATAACTACCAACATAACTTTTTAGCGTTCATAAACATCTGTAGTAAAGTAAATTTTTAACTATTTGATGTCAAAAATTAACCCTAGTCAAGAGCATGGTTAACGATAGTAAGCCTTTAAAGTGGTAATGACATTGTCACATTGACAATAAAAAAAAATCGTTTGTCATATAATTTTGTGTTGTGAATTGTGAAAATTTCAATTTTATTTATTTGAAAAAGTAGTAGTATTAATTATGTTTAAAAATTAATTAATTTTTGACAAACAAAAAATATAATAATTATATATAAACATTTTTTTGAAAATTTTTTAAACTTGACTTGACAGCTGAATGACAATTTATTGCTACTATACTACGGTAAAAATCGCGTTCAAAAACTACTTGAAGTTAACATAACTATGGCTGTAGTACAACATAACTTTACTTAAACTATACTATACCATAACTATGGTTAAAGTAATTTTTATGAACGCACTCATGGTTGGTAAAACTGAATGAAAATAAAATTTTATATGGTAATATCTTACTGTCCGGGGGCGACCGATTTACATAATAGAAAATTTACATTGTCTCGTCTCGTCTTAGTTTTGTCGATAGTCAATATTATCGATACTCATAACAGGGTCCATTATTTTTATATTATTATTTTGCCATTTTTATCTATACACGCAAATACATATAAGTATTTATTTCATTTCATTATTACAATGTTAAATAAATTTTAAATTTATATTTGTGGAATTTCCTTTAATTATTATTATTATTATTATTACTTTATTTGCTGATTTACTTTTTTTTTTTTGTTATTAACAAGTTCATTTAATTTTTGATCGTATTTTGAACATTTAGCATTTTTATATTGTTGCATGTTCAGGTGTTTTCATATATGTATGGTATGTAAACACGTATATGTGAATAATGTATAAATACGCAAATTTTGCAACTTACAATCATTTCACTTTATAAAAATTAAAAATTTACTATACAACTTAATAAAACATACGTATATACACATATAAATACTTATATATATATATGTAGTAATTTCATGAACGAACAAGAAATTTTGCAAAGCAAATCGAAAGTAACTTCGTATGTAAGTACATACAATGTACCTATAACAACTCAAAGTACGTACATATTTAATTTATTTTTTTATGAAAAAAAGAAGAAGAAAAATGTGTAGATATGTACTATATATAAAATTGTTGTTACCTAGGTATATTGTGATATTTATTAATATTTATGAAGTTTATATACATACATATATATATTAGATACCTCTATACATTATTTCCTAATCATTTATATATATCATAAGATTAAAATTAGCGATTAACGGTTATTTTCAATGATAATTATGTTTCCTGTTGCATATTTTTATTATAAAGAATGGATATTACATCGAAAAAATAAAATTTTTCTATACATTTTTACATAATGACATTAATAAACTTTTATAATAATAATAATAATTTTACAATTTATTTTGTCTCGTGTATTAATCATATTAGTCATATTTCTCATACACATCTCATATATGTATGTATATCATATATCATATAAATAATTATGCGGTGTTGTTTAGGTGGACGAATGAAGAGCGAACAAAATAAATTTGTAAATAAACATGCAACAAGTTTTTATGTATTTGATAATTTTTTATATATAATATACATATGTATATTATGTATGTATAAGTATTATGTCCAATTGATAACAGAATTGATGCGCTAACAACAGTCAACAGGTATTTGTCGAGATTTATTTTTTAAATCAATTTGGAGAAAGCATAATGAATTACGTATGTATATGTATGTGTATAATGAAATAAAGTTATTATTTTTTTTTTTGTTTGTTATATAATTACCCGGTGAATATAAAAAGCATAAATATTCATACAAAAGGCCATTACTGGACCGATTTGTATAAATTAGATTTAATGGAATGTTAATTTAATGTTAATCAAATGAGTAAACTTCGAGCTAAATCACAGTCAGTTCAGTCGTATTAATTTGTCACGTATTCATTTCGTAGTATGTTCAAATAAAGGCCATTATTGAACTAATTAATTTGTAATTGTAATTTATATACCTACAGACTTACAAGAGTGGTCTGTAATCGAAAGAGTCGACCCCGACAGTCGAGCGGACTTTAAGCTAGACCTCATCTCTGTGAAATTATGATGATGATGATAGTTTGTCAGTAGTAATGTCATGTCAGTTACATTTCTCAATAGCTGCACTTTAAGGATGAGAAACAAAACATAAAATACGTCATCAAAAAAACCATTATATGTACATACATATATGTATAATAAAATCTCGAAAGTATAGAAACTAGTAAATAAAAAAAAAATTTCTTTTTTTGGCACGTGTTTTATGTAACATATGCATACAACATATATGTACGTACATTATACATTACATACAGCTTCTTCAATGAAAATTTGTAAAATTGAAAATAATTTTAAACTAAGAAAAGTTATTGAAAGAAAATTATGAGAAAATCATGAAATAATATTTTTATTGTATAATAGTAATTGCGTATATATGGGGGAAGTAAGAAATTAAAATATTTATATTCTTATTGAGTAAAAATGAATGTATAATACACTGTATATATAGGTACTTGTATTGATTCTATAAATGACGTACATACTATTTATAATAATGAAAAAAAAAAAAAATAATAAAATAATATAAAATAATTTTAGAATTAATTCTAATATTATAACTAGGTATATACATACAGTGTGTTTCACTACAGAAAGCCCTCAAAAAATAAAAAACGAATGATTGTTTTGACTAGGTATATACTTCATTTTAATCAGCTATATAAACTCTAATTCGCGTTATATTTAATAGCTCGTCCAATCTCCACTCGCTTCAATAACATGGCGGCATCTTTCATCACAACTTTCAACTAATTTCTTGGCGTACTCCTCGCAAAGGTTCTTCCAAATTCTTTTTAACACTCGAATTAAATGATTTGTGTTTTTTATTTTTAACCCCCGCAATTTCTGCTTCATGTAAGCCCACACATTTTCAATAGGGTTACAATCTGGGGATTGTGAAGGCAAATCCATAGTATTGATCCCATTTTGAGATTACCACTGGGTGCAAAGTTGACTCCGATGTTTGGGGTCATTGTCTTCTTGAAGAATCCAATCTCAATTTCCGTGTCCAAACCAGTTATTTGTTAATCGTAACAACCCATTTTTATATATTTTGGTCATTTGTTTCGCATCCAGTATCCCCGTGAAGCATATCAAATAACCGAACCCCTTTTGACTAAAGGACCCATAAACGTGTAACTTTGCAGAATGTTTTACAGTACCTACGTTCTATGTACCCTTCACCTTTTTTCATTCAAACACGTCTTAAAAGATTTGAAACGAAAAAAGAAGCCTCATCCGTGAAGACTACATTACTCCAATCTTGGTTAATATTCTTTCGGTCCCATAGTAACTTTTTTTCCATATGGGAACTTGTCAATAAAGGTTTTTGCATCGTTGACAAGTTTTTATTTGAAATTCTTTGAGACGTCGCTGAATAGTTGAAGTGGAGGTGTTTATACGCTTTTTCGATAATTTTTCATGTGCTTATCGAATCGATATTGAAGGATTTTCTAAAAATATCTTCTCTATTGTCTTATCGTTGCGCTTTGTTGTCGATCGAAGCCTGTCCTTTTTATGCACGTCATCTACAAAATCAGTTTACAGGTAACGTTGATTTCATATTCTAATGAAGAATCTTGGTTTTTTCACATACCTAGCTGCTTCTGCTACGGTCATTTTTGGTCCCTTAGGATGGCTAACTAAAAATGCTGCTTTAAACCGCACCTTGTAATATGAACTCATTTCACTTTTAATATTGTAAAAACTAATTAATGCCACTTACAGCAAAAAAATTATACTGCGAATTAGAGATTCGATTACTCCTTATATAGGCAAAATATTTTATCTGTAACTAAAAGGTTGTAGATAAAATCGATGGCTTTCTGTAGTGAAACACACTGTATATAATAAATAATTCACAAAGGTGCGTAGGATATGTATACATATATGATGACAATTATGCACAATGACAAGTGTAAAAAAAAATTAAAATAAAAATTCTACTTTTCATCATTTACATAATATAATACACATAAAAATATATTGAAAAAATTTTTAGGTTAATGACATTTTTAAAATTCTTAAATCAGAAAAAAAAATGTTTTGTATTTTAAATTTTACACAAAAATATTTCTATACATATATGTACATACCTACTATTAAATGATTATAACAGTTATGTACAATGCGCATGTGCTAGCTAAAACATATATATATTTTTTTTTTGTTTTTAACTCTCAAAATATTTGTATGTATACATACATTTATGTGCAATATAAAATCATATACCCAGAGTACAAAATTATCATTTACAAGATTTCTTATATACGCGTATATAATCTATGTACATAGGTAATCTCAATCACAAAATCTCAAAATAACACAATTCTCAAATTCAAAATTCTCAATATTACAAATAATACATTATATATATACATATATGTATATATAAATCCACAAAAATACAAAAGAAAAAGGGATATAAATAAAAGAAGAGTACATACGCAAATTTCACACTCAACAACCCTTTCTTTATATAATGACATAAGTGAGTGGGCACAATTAAACGTCATCTATATAAGTATTTATGGGCTTTTTCCACGTGCCTTTTTTCGATATTCATATTATGGAATTTCATCTATGTATATAGATATTATAGTATATTCAATCTGTAAGTAAAACGATCTTATACAATTTTTTAACGATGTAAAATGATATAAAATTTATACAATCAGACATTATGTACATATGTATGTATGTATATGATCTTTGGTAGTAAGTATATACTGTACTATATAAAGTGAAAGTCTTATTAAAGGTTTCAGTACTTAATAAATAAATAAATAAAATGAAAAAATTAAAAAAAATTAAATGTCAAAATGAATGATAAAAGCAAAAAATCATTTCATTTATATATATGCACATATGTATGTACATTATACATACATATGTACTTATAAACTCCGTAGTAGGTATATGAAATTTTACTTATAATGTGATAGTAGAATAGTATATGTAAGTGTAAGCAATGCAAGATATAATTATTATTAACCTAATTTTCCTTTCTCCATACATTCATTTTTTATTCAATAAATGTTTTTTTTTTTTGCCCTGTTTTAACATTAAATTGAATCTTTCACATTTTCACAATCTGAATAACCGGATTATATGTATACTTATGTGTAGTATTGTATTTGTATATCGTATAAATTATATCAAAATCTCGTACCTACATATACTTATATACAAAAGTGTAGGTACATTTTATACTCATATGTATGGATATAAAGTATAAAAGTATAAGAAAAAAATTTTTTTTTTTTTCAAAATAAAATCAAAAGAAAATCATAATACTTATGTATAACAAAATAATAAATTTTTATACTTGTAGCATTTGTAGCTTGTAGTTGCTACAACTACACCGGTATAGTTTTAGGGAGATAGCAGAAAAAAAAAAATTATATGACAAAAATGTAATATTTTTTTTTGATTTCATTTTTTTTAATTTACCTATTCAATATTACATTACCATTACCAATGTCGATTTTTCATGTCGATTATGAATTCCAATAAATGGTTTTTGGTTTCTTCGTTCGAATACTGGAGATTTTCGATTGAATTTTGAAAAATCTACGTTGTTAAATCCGTTCGAAAAAAATGTGTTTGATTGAATAATTTCGAAAACAATAATGTTTATCATCATCATCGTCATTGCCTTGGCTTTCTCCAAGATCTGCTTCCACTTTTCCCTATCCATCCTGCGTTGCATTCCTCCAGTTTCTAATTCCTATGCGCTTCAGGTCTGTTTCTACATCATCTATCCAACGGAGTTTCGATCTTCCAGGTTTTCTTTTACCATCTGAGGTGTGAACAGGATAATTTTTTTAATGACGTCGATTTCTGATCTTCTTGCAACGTGGCCCAACCATTCTATTCTACTTATTTTTATTTTTTGCACTATGCTCATGTCCTGATACAACTCGTACAACTCATTTATCCTTAGCACTTTTCTCTTAAAATTTTTTAAGGCATTTTTATCAGCTTTGGATAGCGTCCATGTTTCTGCACCATAGGTGACCACAGCCAACATCAGTGTTTTATACAGATCACGTTTTGTAATAATGTTTATGTATATTATGGTTTTATTTGTCATTTTTTTATACTCATCTGAAAAGATATCGAGGATAGTACAATTTTTTTTTAATTTCTAATGTCTCCAGAAAGTATGAAAATATACTTATACATTTTCTTCACTTTTTTTTCGATTCGCAATGTAAATATGTCGGATAGTTATTTGACGGAATATGTAATTCGGATGAAATTTACAATACTTATTTTAGTTCGAACGAAACATTTTCGAATTTCATAATTTTTTGATCGAAGTTATCAATACAATAAACGTTTTCGGTAATTCAGATATTTTCTGACTTTTCAGTCAGATCTGACTTCGTCGGTTAAGTAGTGAAACCTCGTAATTAACAAAAAGAAATTTTTCAGGAGAAGAAAAAAACTTAATTTTTCAAACGAACTTACCTTTCAGATTTAGTTAATCGAACACACTTAAAATTCATAATCTTACTTTTCGAACAGCATTATACTATTGACACATTGCAGAGATAAACCATGGTTATCTCAAATGGTTTATCGATAACCTGGTATGGGTGACATATTTAAATTGAGATGAACTAGTTTATGTATTCTTACGACACCTGTTGAGATAAATTCAAACACTAATTCTTTTTCATCTAGTCAGCATAGAAAAATATTTTTCAGCTTACAACAAAGTTACCACTTGAATAAAATTGTATTCATTTGTGAAATTACCATATTTTTTTAAGGAAAATGATACAAACTTTTTCTATACTGGTAACAATGGTTTTTAGTATTCAACACAAACGTCAAAGATAATTAAGTTCGAACTTGGTTAACAAGATAACTGAATTTTAAAAACACTGTTAATTTAACCGAGTTCTGAATATCGGTTATCGCAGAAATAAACCAGAAAACTGAGATAATCATGGTTTATCTCTGCAATGTGTCAATAGTATTACCACTAAGATCTTCTTTACCGAACACGCTGAAATTTAATATCTAACTCTGAATTACCTGAATTACCGAAAACGACCAATATGAATGTTGGTTCGAATATTTTTCTATCAATTATTGGAATTCATAATCGACGTGTTTCTACTTAATTTAAAAATTAGTTATAGATACTAATCTCAAGTTAAATTTATTTTTCCATATACTTTTTTTTTATATAGTATAATATATAAAAAGCTATAACTTCATATTATGTGCGTATGTATATTTAGACAATTTTCCAATGATTTATAATTAAGTTTTTATAATCTTTCCAATGATGCCAAATTTATGATTGTGTGTTTCAAAAATATTGCAGAAGATGAAAAAAAAAAACAAAAATTGATTTTATTTCATGATAAAAAATGAAAAATTTTTAAAAATTATTATACAATACATATAGGTAAATATATACAGTGTATATACTATGTAGTTTAATTTGATACTACTACATATATACCTTTGTTTATACATACATACAAACATATGTACATAAAATTAATTTATTAAAACCCAATGCATTTTTGTACGCATTCTTTTTCTGTAATGTATACTTATAGTATACTCGTATACCCATATATGATGTATGTAATAGTTTGTAGATAGTTTACATATTTACTTCATGACGAAAAACATTCACTTTATTTTATTGTACATACTCGTATATTTACCTACCACATTAACATTACTTTTAAAACAGTTCTTTTTTTTCTTCTTCTATCACAGTTATATATGTAATGACCTCGAAAATTATTTAACTAAAAACTACATTTTTGTTATAAATATGTATTTGTGTGTTGTATTTTATATAAGTATATAGGTACATAGATATACGGTATATACAAAAATTAATTCTTTTTTTTTTCTGATTTACAAAAATGACAATAAAATGAACGTAAACGATCTACATGAGTGTATATAGTAGGTATGTTGATATAAAAATTCATATACACACCTAAACCTCTTTTTACGCGATAGATACATTCCTAAAAATTACATGTAAAAAGAACTACTGACTCCGTAGAAGAAGTTAAGACTATGTAGTTCCAAATCTGAAATATATGCAATGTAACGAAAAACACAAACATTAAATTCATTGCGATCTGAAGATTTTTATTTACATTCCATAGAGAACAGACATATGTACATTCATGTGATGAAATTTAATAATAATAAAAAACATATAGATATTCATTTCAGTTGTTTGTTAAAGATTCCATAAAAAAATTGTTTTATTCAGGCCCTTTTCGAAAACGTCTATTGACGCGATTAAAATCAAATCCAATGTTCGAAAACATTTTGATCGTAGTGTCTTATGTTATACTGTAGACACACAGAGGTTGAAATTAAGTATTTTGCTAATTTCAGCATCGAAATCCGGAAAAAACGACGAATTTGGGCCGAAATCTAGTCAGCGAAATTACATATAAAATACGTAATTATTGCTCGAAATCTACTCATGTTACGCTCTTTACGTAGAACAGAGACATCTACTAACAAATTGTAAATTCAAAAAATGTTTTTTTTAAAATTTCATTAAGAAATAATTGAATATAAATGACAGCTAAATTTAATAGAAGAAGTAGGCTATGTTCAGATAAATTAAATTAAAATTAGATAAATTAAATAAATTCGACAAACTGTCAAAATTGCTGTGTGTCACCTTCATAATTTCTACTCGAAATTAAAATGAAATCTACTTAATTTCAACATCTGTGTGTCGAAGACATTATTTAATTTAATAATTATTGACGATGACGATCAATTATTGATACATGCGTCATGTCCATTGACGTTTTCGAAAAGGCCGTCACTATCAGTTTCAGACAATAATGAATGCGAAAGCTTTCGTTTTCCTGAGACTGTTGTTATGGTATTATGCGGCATGAACTCAATTATTAAACGTTGATGTTGATCCTTTAGTTAAGTCGTGATATATTTCTCTGTATGAAGCCATTAAACCTCTGAGTTGACGTGAAAACTTCGGATCATATCGGGTAAAATAGTTTTCTAAATTATTAGCCAGTTTCAGCTCTTCTTAAATAATTATATCAAAAAATTGCATTTTGTTGTCTACTCAAACAACAAATTTAAACTGCTAAGTACTGATTCTATATATACACTTCATCATCATCTTGAGCACTACAGCCTTTTATTGGCCTTGGCTTCCTTCAACATTGTGTACTTCTCCTTCCAGTTGCGTACTTCTACAGTCTTAAGATCTTCATCGACGGCATCTATATATCTTTTCTTGGGACGACTCGCGTTTCTTTTCCCAAAAGGGTCCTAATACAAGACAAGTTATAGATGATTCCAGTTATCTCTATGTCTATATATGCACTTAGATTGGATAAAACACCGATATAAAACACTATCGCTAAAAACGTTATACCATTACATATATCGTCTAGACATATGTACAATATAGAAAAAAGTGAATCAATAAGTAGCATAGTTTTGAATGATTACAAAGCCTATTTTTTTTATTTTGACTAAAAATTAAACTTTGGTTGGTCGCGTAAAAAAGGATTTTTTGCACATATTCTAATTCCCGTAACTTTTAGGTGTACGTACGTATGTACATAAATGTACTCGTCCACGATGCAAGTTTTCTTGCGCGAAATTTGTCTTGCGTGCAAGAAAACTTGCAGTACTTCGTACACACGACGCAATATTTCATGAAAAATATGGAATATTTCTATCATGCAAGAAAAAAATATCTTTGCAAGAAATTTTTATTGCACGAGCACTTACACGAAATTCTTATTTTCTTGCATATACATTATATTTCAAATATTTCATATTTTTGTCAATGTTAATATTCCTTCGCGTACTGCAAAATGTCGCGAAATTTAAGAAAAATAAAAATAATAAGTAAGTATATTAACTTTATTGTTAATAAAAAAAACAAAATAAACAAAAAAATAGAAAGTGCTGGGTTAAACCGTGGATAGAGAGACGTAGTGAGTGTGGAATTGTTGTTTTGTTCATTTTCTAGCAGCATTATTAAGCTTTTTACTTCTTCTTTTGTCCACATTTTTTATCACATATATTTCTGTAAAATCAAAAAATTTTAATTTAAATTATTTCACCTGAATGTGAAACAAAAAATTTGCCAAAGAATAGAAAATACATTACCAAATTCACAAGAAGTCACAGCACAACACAACCAACTAATGATAGATAACACAGCAACTTATTACATTTTAGTCAGCTGATTTTATTGCATATGCAAGAGAAATATTTATTGAATGAGTTGAATAAATTTTTCTTGCGCGAAATATTGCATATCTTTCTGCGTACACTATGCAATAAAAAAAAATTGCTTGCAATAAGAAATATTGCATGAAATACGTATTTCTGTGCAATATTTCACCTTTCTAGACACTTCGAAATAAATATTTTGTGCAATTTTATTTGTCAAAATCGTCTTGCATGCTAGAAAAATTGCATCGTGCACGAGTACCTTAAGTACTTTTATTCATGGACCGTAGAATGGTAGAATATATATTTATGTATTTATATATATAGTATTTAAATGTTATTAAATTTAACAAAATAATATATGCATGTATACATATTTAATTTTGTAGTCAACACACCCTGTGCTTATATTTGAATTAATTTTGAAAATATGTACAATATAATATTCATATATCTACATACATTACATACTAATACATATACATATATGTACATTTATTTGTGATGTTTTTTAATATATCAATGTCAGGGGAATTTTTAATTTTTATTTATTTATTTATATAAGCATTTATTTTTATGTGTAGATATTTTGTTTTCGTTTAGTATATATGTATGTACATATGTATGTACATATAATAATTATATACATACATACATATATAATTAATATTATATTTATGAAAATTTCTCATTTACATAAAATTAATTTGTAAATTATATTTTTGTTGAAATTATTTATATAAATGAAACATTATGAAATATGAAATTTTACATTTCAAGTACGTTTACATTTACATACATAACATACATATGAGATTCAGTGTTGCAATAATAATTGTATATACAATATACATAAATAATATTTTAGTTAAAAATATACCTAACTCTTGTATGTATTAATGTACCTACATAATATTTAAAAAAAAATCATTTCAATTTCTAATGGATTTTAAATTACTTTTATATTGCATTCTATGATAATTTCATTTTAAATTATTTTTGTTTTGTGATTATTATTATTATTATTATTATTTGTTGTTGTTGTTGTTGTTACCATCATATATACCGTATATACCCGTACATGTACTATAAAATGTTTATCATTTTGTTTGATTGGTGAAGGGTATTGATATAATAAAAATTCAAGAAATTTAATGTTTTTTTTCGAACAAATTTTTTCAAAACAAAAACACAAAATGTATAAGTAAAATATAATTATAGTAATTGAATAACCACAAAATACTTAATATAGTATGCATATTATAATGGTATAGATTTTTAGTGGTACTTTGCTAGGTAATGTATATGTATGTACATAAACATATTTTGCTTATGCAAAAATCAAAAATCAAAAAAAAAAAAAAAAATTGTTTCAAAGGAAATTTTCACTTCTGTAATACCTAAGTAATTTTAATCACTTAGTATAAAATTTTATTCCTGTATATTATACGTTTTTATATTAAATGTACTTTTTATTTTACGATTCTATTATAATAGATACAAATGAATGGATTGCAAGAATTTTTTATTTAATGTAATTATATTGTATAGGTACTGAAATTTCTTTTTTCTTTTTTGTAAAAATGAACAAAAAAAACAAAAATGATCAGTAAAATTCAATTCAATGTTAAATGTGAAAAAATGTGCCCAGAAAATGTGGAAATCCCAGAAAATTTTTCATTTTTACATTCAATTTCCAGAAATTAACTAAAACCTCAAATGACATAATTTGCTATATCTCTGGAACGAAAAAAAAAATAACAATGTAAGATGTAAACAAAAATTTTTCAGAAAGAATCAGACTTTCTACTGACGGAAAAAAAATTTGCACGTTAATTAGGTGTTTTTTCGAGAAATCACTGATTATTTCCAAAAAAAATCTGGTAAAAAAGTGTATGTTATTGAATTTGACTGTCCATAACATTTGAAGGGGACGGGCAAACAGGGGTGAGTTATATGTCAAAAGAAACAGTAAGGAGTCTCCTATCACATAGTTGTATACTCTTTGAGCTTAGATGTAAAGTAACGAAAATACAGAGTGTTTAGTGAAAAAAGAGAAGAAAAAATTTGACGCCCTCTAGCGGCTAAACGGTTGAGATTTCCCCACCCCCTCCAGTAAGATTTTTTGTTTCTCTCGATGAGCCTTATTCGTGGTTTTCTTTTGTCGGGTATTAACGGAAACACCCTGTTTATTGAGAAAGATGAAGAAAAAGAGAGTTCGGGTACGTTTTGCTCGATTTTTTCTTGAAAAATTCGAAAATAAAAACTTCATTACTTTCGGAATTTGATAACAGAAGACGAAACACGGTTTTATAAAATCAATCCAGAAACAAAACAGCAGTCAATGGTATATGGACGGAAAAAGAAGCACCACCACCCTTGAAAGCTCTGAGACAAAAATCTGCAACGAAAATTATGTTTGCTATTTTATTTTCATGGAGGGAAATTATTGCCTTAAACACCTCTAGAAGATAACGCAACTGTAACTGGTAACTGGTACAAAGATTAATGTCTGACTGGTATGACTGGTACAAAGTTTTTGAAACTAATTCTGAAATGACGCCTGAAGCAAGAATTACGAAAGTACTTCATTACACTGTCATAAATAAATGAAATCAATCCATCACTTAATTCAATTGATTTTGCTCCTTGTGACTACTGGCTACTTCCAAAAATTAAACAACTATATTTCGAGGAAAGGTGTTAGAAAGTCAAGAAGACATCATTTCTGCGATTACGAACAGAGCTTTAGAAGCTTGAAGAACTTGATTTTGAGGAGTATTTTGAGATTATGTAGAAAAATTTTAAACAAATAAACATTGAAGAAAATTAAAAAAATAAATTTTTTTTTCAATATTTTCAATATGACTAAACGAATTTTTGTTAGATCCCTCATGTACAGTCTATTCAAAAAAAAAACACGACAGCCGGGTAAAACACAATAAATGACAAGATACTAAAAATGTTACAGAGTCATGTTTAGCTTGCCTTTGTCGATTTCGCTGACCAAGATTTTTTTCATTTGCGTTCAAACTGTTAAAGTAGTTAGATATTTTCAAAATGAGGTCTGCTTATAAAAAAAGGTTTAAAGTGATATTTATATAAGTTGTGTACACAGTGGAAAGAACGAAATGGGGTTAAGGTATTGGACTGGCCATCACAGTCCCGGATGACAATCCTATAAAAAACGTTTGGGCTTTGATGAAGCACAAACTTCGTGGGAAACAAATAAATAGCGTGCGTCACTTGGAAAGAACGTTAAAGAGACTGTGGAATGGCTTTTCTAATTGCCTAATATATGCCAAAAAATTGAGCGAAAGTTATACCAGAAAATGTCACCTCATAATTCAAAACAGTGGAGATTGGACTGCATACTAGTGCCAACGCGAAATAGGTTTAAAATTATTCTTTCAATTAATGTTATTATGTAAGCTGGAAAACTTTTTTTTTTACTTTTATAAAAGTTCGTCTCTTTTTGAACAGACTGTATGTCATATTAGAAAATTTAGAAATTCTCAATAACATTCACTTATATACAAATATATATTTTATACATTATTTTTAAGTGGGTGAAATCATAGACAGAAAATTAATTATTATACCATTACTGACTGGTTATCTTCTGGTGTTGATATTTGATAAACATTTAAAACTCACATGTTATGTACGTAGAATATAATTATGTATATATTTTTTAAATTATTTAAAATTAAATAATGAAAAATGTTTTTTTCTTCTTCTTTTAATTTTTTATAAACGATATGATAGCACATAACACATAACTCAATAAGTTTCCGGTCTAACTAAGAAAAATCAATTTCTTACTAGAAATTCAACTTTATTCATAAACATATTCTCCTTCAAGATTCATTCCAACGCTCCTCTAATTTTTCAATGGTCTTTTTGTGAAACGTTTTGTTTTTGCTCGTAAATAGGTTTCAGTTTCAGTAATTACTTCTGACCTCGCGCAGACTAAGAGGGTAGCGTAACTGAGCGTAACTCAGTTAATCACTTACTTAGCGTAACCAAGATTATTAGCCACACACTAAGAGCGTAGAGTAAATTTCTACTACTACTACGTATTTATGTTTACTCATTTGTACGTCAATTGTCAAAGTGTTTCAATAATTTTTTCAATGTGTATTTATATTAGAATTAAATTAAATAATGGGTCCTATTATGAGTGTCGATAATATCGTCTCGTCATCGACTATCGCCTCGACTCGACAAATTTTGTATTATGAGTGTCGATTTGAGGCGAGATTATTGACATATTGAGTCGATCAGCTAAAACTAATCGACAGGCATATAGTAGTCTATGATGATTTGACATTTTATGTATGCTTTGTATATAATATAAGGTGTATTTAATTATTCTGCTCAATTTATTTAAGTTTAATTTAATTAATTAAAGAAAAATCACCAAAAATGGTGTTTGAAAAAAAAAAAAATCTCTTAATGCTCTTCTTGCATGCAAAAGAATCATTATTAAATTAATATGTTTTATATTTTCGCACTTAACTACCTAAAAATTATTTAAATTAATCAGATATTTATTAAAAATTACAAAAATTAATTAAAATATTTATTCATAATTGAAAAAAAAATGAATTATAAATTTTTATATCGAAATATTTGACAACTTTTATAGTAATTACATGGTAAAACTGAATGAAAACAAAATTTGATATGGCAATATCTTACTGTCGAGGCGATCTATTTACATAATACAAAATTTACATCGTCTCGTCTCGTCTCGTCGTAATTTTGTCTATAGTCGATACTATCGACACTCATAATAGGGCCCAATATTTGAGTATTGAGTATTTTTGATCTATACACATGTATATTTTGTTTTTATTTTACAACAGAATAATTGCTACTGTCTGTCCATTCTACGAGCGTAAAAATTCAATAATAGCGTATGATTCAATTTACGCTATGCTACACTCAGCTACCCTTGCAGTATGCGCAATATGATAAGAAACAATTGATTTGACTTTTACACTCGGAAAAATACGCTACGCTACGCTCTTAGTCTGCACGCGGCCTTATTTGAGCCAAATTTCTTTTCCTGGAGCATTTTTTTCATTTCTGATGCAAAAAGCCAGTAATCACTGAGGGTCAGATCTGGAGAGTACGCAGTGGGTGAAGAAGCAGTTCGAAACATAATTTGTTCAATTTAGCTATTGTTTTCATCGACGACAGCATCCACTTCGAAAGCAACTTATGCATGATCAAATTTTCGTGTAAAATTGTGAACACACACTACCTTCTGATATCTTTAAGGTGTCAGCTATCTCACGCAACTTCCCTTTACGATCTATCGAAATTATTTTGCGAACCTTCTTAATGTTTTCTGGAACAACTTCCGATTTTGCCGACCAGAGCGTTCAGCATTATCGGTGTTTGTACGACCGTGTTTAAACTCAGCATACCAATCAATTATTGTGAATTTCCCTGGTGCAGAGTCTTCATAACACTTATCAAGCCATTTTTTGGTGTTAACAGTATTTTTTGTCTCATCAAAAAACAATCTTTAATCAACACATGAAATTCCTTTTTTATCAAATTTCCTTGAAAAGTACTAAAATGATGTCATTAAAACCGCTGTAACTTATAAACTAATTTAATGTCAAAATATAATGAAATTTTGACACATATTGTTTGAAGATTGGTACTATGTACTATTTAGAAAATATATGGAACTCTCAATAGTATTGCTATATGCGTGTCAGACCGGGGACTTATTGAATGACGTGTACATACGTATACATAAAGTATTTTACAAATGATATTATTATTATTATTAGTAGGTACATATAGTATACATATTAAAATTATATAATAATATATACATACATACATACATATACAGACACACATGCACATGCAGGTGGTATTTATACAACCTTCATCGTGTATTATCTTTGAAAAAATTAAATAAAAAATAAAAATTAATTATGTGCAATAAAAATTAGTCAACACTATATGAAGAAAGTGAAAAACTGAATACATTTTATACGATGATGGTTTTTTTCCCAAAAATTATGATTCCAATTATTAGAATGGAAGAGATTAAGAAATGAATGAACAAAAAAAATGGGTAACAAATTAAAGTCAAAAGGGAAAAAAGGACTGAGTATAAAAATTTTAATTATCGATAGAGTGACAGACATTACACATTAGAGCCATCAACTCCCCTAATTAACTTTAATTCAAATTTTGAAAAACATTTATTAGTAATAAAGAAAATTAGAGCCATAATATATTATTAATTATTTTAAGTAATCTTGATGACAGTATCACAAAAATTTTTTTTTTTCAATTTTATTTAATTTGATCAAAAGGCAATAATTTGTATTTAATCATGCAGTATAACGATCGTATTTATAATGACTACCTACAATATGTCTATAACACATAACTCATTTTCATGTTTTTTCAAGAAAAGATTCATTTGAAAACAAAAAAAAAATAATAATATTATTTTGTATATGAAGAGCTCATATTGAAATGTTATTATATATTGTCATTTTATTACCGTCATTACGACAAATTCTTGTTACTGAAAATGATCATGATCATTATCAGTGCCTAAATACTCGTATATACCTGTGCTATAATGATAAAATGTGTGTGTATATAACATAAATACTTATATATGTTTTTTCGTCGGTACATAAATAAATAATGGTAATTTTTATACATTTCTTCTTAACTGTCTATGTACATACATATATGTAAATAAGTAAAGGCAAAAAATAATTAATGATAAGACGCGTCTTCATAATATTAATTTTCACTTTAAATTTTTTTATAAACATTATTTAATGTCATAAGAATAAGAAATCAATTAAACGTTCTGATGCGGTGACTGACATATAAATTTCAATTAAGTATAGTATGTGGTATAATGAAAATTATGAATATAGGCCAAGTTCAACAATTATAGGATTACAACAGAAAAAAGGTAAAGTTAATCTTAATAATTAAAAGTTAATTGAAATGAATGAATATACATTTATGATGAAGGAATTTATTTTTCGTATAATATGCAGTAGGTAATTTGTAGTGGCGTTTACTTGCTTAGATCAATATCCAATATGTTATTAACTGTATAGATCTCATCAAGAATAATAAAACAAAAACAAAATAAATCGAAAAAAAAGGTTAGAAAATATGTACATAGTAATATCTACATACATACTTACATATGTATGTCCTGTATAAGATCAGCAACAATAAAATGAAAATGTCTATTGTCAGGTACCTAATAATTTCAAAACAGATGAAAAAATTTAAATGAAATTCGTGTACATATTTTTTTGTGTGATTTTTATGGGTTAATATTTTTTGTTTTTATTCGTATTTTGTTATTTTGTATATCATAATATGTATAAGGTACCTATGTACATATTTATATTTCTGGAATTGTTTTTATTTTTTATTTATTTTTCAAATATATACTATTCGTATAATAATAGAAAATTTTGCAAGAAATGTGATACTCTGTATGATTTGATAAGAGTTATCTGATAAAAATTTTGTATGTATTGCGCATATATATACATTATATACAAATATTAATTATTAAGCGCATATACATGTTTATATTTATGTACACAAAAGTGACAGAAACTAAATTTTATTTAGGTTTTTTTTTTGTTGCTTTATAAAAATTATCTTTTCACTTTTCACATGATTGTGTCTTAAATAATTTTACTTAATTCCTTTTAGAATAAAATTTTTTATTGCTGATAAAAAAGAAGGTATGTACATAACATACGAGTAGGTATGTATGTATAGTAAGAGTTTTCATTTAATGCAAGCAAATTATCTTATATATGTAAGCTCGTAATTATGATCGTTTTCGAAGTTGCATATTATAAGAAGTCTATGCGACAAGTTTACTTTTTTATATGTAATATTAATTTATAGCTCGATTTTTATTTGTGATCGATCATACAAGTCATCATAGGTACGATCACACATCGGTACTTTTCTTGTTGTGCAACCAAAAAAACTGCGAAGGTCAAGAGTAGCAATGTGTGAATTGCTTTGAAGTATGAAAAACTGCACTTGCAGCTTGGTTGCTAGCGCTACTTGCAACCTTAAAAACTGCGATGTGTGAACAGCTGTTTAACAAGTTGCAGCCGCTGCAAAAGAATGAAACTTTTGTAGTGGTAGCACATGCAACTGTATTTGTTCAGTTGGTGTTATAGCTTTTCTCATCTCTTTTTCCTTAAAAGTTGCAGCTGTAAGGTTGCATGCAGCCAAAGTAGCAGGTTGCAACTACTAGGTGTGAGTGAAAACCGCTATTTTTGCAGCTGCAACCTTGAAAGTAGCGCAGCAAAAGTTGCGATGTGTGATCGTACCTTAGCTTTTGCGATGAAACAACAATTTTGACTAATACCATATAAAACTGTGATCAATCAGCTGTCTACTGTCACATGAATCTGATTATGAATCTGAAACGTAAAATTTCAGATTCAGAATTAACTTTTTGTTCATTCTGATTCTGAATCTGAAAACTCGTTTTCAATATTTTTCTACATTTTACCAATTTTACTTATCGAGTGAACATTAAACCATCGAACGATAGCTGCTATGAGTGGCGAGTACTATGGTAAGACGTACATTTTAATGGAGGATGAAATTAATATTCTGTCTTCTATTTTACTATCTTCAAGTTGTGTATAAACAATTAATTATATGTACATTTATTGAGTTGGGCAGCGTTATGTCTGAGTGCTCTGGTTTCATACCTCCCCCCTAACAAACAACAACAACAACAACATTTATTGAGTGATTTATTAGCTATGAAATGAATTCAGATTCAGATTTCAGATACAAGTGATATGTTACATTTACTCTGTCAGCATGTTTCATTTTTTATTCTGTATATAATCAGATTACAAAACGGAGGCACAAACCGGAATTTTTCAGAGACATGTAACAGATCACATTTAGTACAATGCATTTGAAAGTGGTTCTGAATTTTTCAGATTCATAATCAGACTCATGTGACAGTAGACTAAATCTTTTATTGTTACGACTTTTTTTCAAAGTTTTGAGAATATTATCTATAAAGGTCGGATACTTTATTAGCAGTGTAACTACATATGATTGTTTTTTGTCGTTCAGATGGAAAAAGGTGTATCATTCACATATTGTTTATAAGTTATAACCGCATTGTGACTTATGAAACATTACTGGTCACTGATGATTACTATACTAGATAACTAGAATAAGACGCTAAACACAATCAAAGCAAGTAGCAACCAGCACGATAAAAAGTATGCTGGTGTAGGCCGAAAATCTGTCGCATCCAACTTCAGAAACACATTTAAAACAGATTATAATGGCAGTTGTCTTATTTTTATTACTTGTAATTGTCATATTTGTTGGACTACATCACAGTAGGCGGAAGCTAAACTTCAATATTGTTAAAAACCGACAGCAAACAGCTATTTTATGCTTGGATACTTCTGCTGCCATTGTGTCTGCTGCATTCATTTATAAAGTGCTAAGCTAAACGGTATGCCGGCCGGTAATACCGATTCTATGTTCAATGCAGTGACTTCAGCTTCGACTTTGATTTAATGGATTGGATATGTATTAGAACTTCTACGTTAAATGCAGTAGACTTGACAGCTACACATTTACATGTTAAGAAAATCGAAGTCCTAGTTGAAGTCACTGAATTGAATGTAGAAGCGGCATAAGGCTTTTAAATTTTCAAACTTATGATAAACTTCATTCAAAATTTGCTATATCAATTGCTGTCTTTCTCATTTATGTTAAATTTTTGGATTTGATTTTCTAAATTTGAGGAATATAATTTGCAAGGTTTGAAAACAGCCTATAGTAAAATTAAATAAAATGTAGTAGATTTTATATCATTTGTTACTAATTTCATTTTATTCTAAAATTAACGGTGATGTTGACAGAGCAAGCAATTCAAAATATCGTGTAAATTACAGATTAATTCGCAGGGTTAATTTATACGCATTTTTCATATAAAATGTGAGAAATCATATTAAAAACTATATACTACTTACTATACTAATTTAAATTTGAAATAGATAATAAAATATATTTTATACCTTTTAAAATTACGTATTATGGCATTATTTAAATTGATCGATTTTGAATAATTTAAATCGAAAATAAAAATCATCTAAAAACAAGTATGAATAATTTGAAAGAAAAAATTTAGATTTATGTATACGTACGAGTATATGCTACATATTTTAAAATCATTTATGTTTATACATATTATATGTATGTATGTATTCGAATTTATGTTAATTTTACCACATGACAACAGATCCGATAATGTGCAAAATTAATATTTTCTACGTTAATATCGCAATTTTTTTTATAGTTAATTGAAAAACAATAAATTATTTATATATATATACATATGTATGTTTTTATGGCCAATTCATCTTTATAATTTTATTTAAAAAAAAATAAATAAATAAAAAAAAATTTTAAAATACATACATTCAAATGAACTAATATAATATTCGAATGAACGTAATTTTTGCGTTTACCTCTGTGTTTTCGTATAAGGAAAATGAAAACACTTGTTCAAATTAATCATTTTTAAAAGAGACAATTTAAAAACGAAAAACAATTAATTTTTTAAGAATAAAGTTTTTATAAAATTCTATCGAATTGTAGAAAATATCTTGTAGGTATCTATGTATATTAGTAAATACACGTATATAATAAAATTTTATTTATTTTTTTTAATAAGGGTGAGTTTCAAAACGTTTAAATACCGCCTCGATACATAATCATAACAGTTTCAAAACGATAACACTTAAATCGATAATAATGTTTACAGTTTCAAAACTCATTGTGAATGCATCTGTCAAGCAATCTATAGGCATCGTGAATTTTTATAATGCAAAATAGATTTGAATAGATTTTTTTCTCAATAGCATTTCAATATATTATTTTTATACGAATTTTGTTGTATGGAACGAAATGTCAATCTGTTTTAATACAAAAATTTTGTACTTTTATAAATTGAATTTTTAATGTGTAGTGTTTATATAATGCTGTTATGACACTGGCTTAATTTTGTTCTGAATTTAATTCTTAAAATTTTTACTGAAAGAGATAAAATTTTTACATTATAAATTTACTTATGCTAGAAAGAGTAAAAACGATATGCACACTAAGTTTCGAACTAGCTGCAAGTTCGAAAAATTGCACATCTAGAAGATAAAATTGTTCAAAGTTAAGAACAAGTTTTTTGACAGTAGGCTTCGAAATAATTCTCGAAAGCTGTATGCATCTCTTTCATATATCATGCTGTCCATGTCACACAATTCGATAATTTTAAGAATGAAATTCAGAACAAAATTAAGCCAGTGTCAGAACAGCATTATATTAATGACAAATTTCAAAAAATGGAAAGTATTATTTTATATGATACGTACATTAAAGGTGTTTTCTCATTCAAAAAATGGCTATAAAAAATGTCATCCTGATATTGTTTAATTTTATTAAAAAATTGTTCCACCTTTTTTGATTTAGTGTAGAAAATGAATTAATTAAAATTATTTAAAATTATGCACTGCATAAGGCGGATTCCTTTTCCTTGTTATCAAAACAAAGCAACAAATTCGTTTCAAAACGTCAAAGTTATAGAACTTCAATATCGATGCGATACACCAGTGCTGTTTTAAATACTTTCCATCACGACTGTTCTGATGCCGCATCACAATACAACATATTTTTGAGGCGTTTTGAAACTCACCCATATATAAATTATCATGAAATATAATGAGGTTTTTTGTTAATATTTTTCTTATAGTATCTAATTTGGCATTTTGTAAATTTTTTTAAAGATAATAATAAATTTTGCTACAATACAATGCGTATATGTTATACTATAGACAATCTAATGTTTTGATAAAACATTTAAAAAAGCAAAAATCTTTGTAAAAATTGAAGAAAATTTTTATTATCATAAAATAGGTACTCATATATCATGAGGATGATTTTTAATAAAACATGAAAATTCCTTTCATTTTTTGTTCCTATTATATTATAACTCTGTATATGTAAGTAATGCTACATTGTGATTATATTCAAATATATGCACATATAAGTATATGAATATTATGTATGTATATCGATTTAAATTCAATGGATATAAAAAAGATTTATAGATTTTTCCAAATAAAAATAAATAACAATCTTGTGAATGGATAATGAAAGTTATGTGCAGTTTAATTTTTATAATATGTTGTTTTTGTTTTATTTTTTTAAATTTTATCTTGAAAATTATATAAACATAAAGAGAAAAGATAATATATGAAAATAACTGAATTTATTGTAATATTCAACATCATAATACATATGTAGTGCGGTCCAACCATATCCGGTCTAACATATTTCTATAAGTAAAATTTAAACCTTTTATAAGCAGCTGCTAAAAATTAGCATCTTTAAGTGACTCATAGATAAAATTTCAGCGATGTACATTGTCTGGTTCAAATGATATCGTTTGTTTAAAGGTCACCATGTAGAGCACATCGGGAAAAATGTTCAAATTAAAATACTGCGCCGCCCGCGCAGTGATTAAATTTTCAATTGAAGAAAAAATAACGCCGAAAGAAATTAAAAATCGTTTAGATGTTGAATGTGGGGAGTCTATACTCCTTCGTATACAACAGAAAAAGATTGGGTAAAATTATTTCGTCAAGGTAGAGAGTCAATTGAAGACAACGCCCATATTGTAGAGGTCCTTCTACAGTAGTGACAGAGGAAAATGTAGAATTATTAAGAAAAATTATTTTGAGTGATTGTCGACTAAAGACAAGGGAAATTGCAGAAAAGAGTGAAATTTCGTAAACAAGTGTACTGCGAATTCTCCACGATCATCTGCACATGTTTAAAGTTAGTGCGAGATGGGTATCAAAATTTCTTAGTGCAGTGCAAAAGCAGCAACGAGTGGATAATGCTGTAAAACTATAAATGTTAAGGCTGCTGTGAAAGACTGTGGCTTTGTAGAACTTCCTCATCCACCCTACCGTTCAGACTTGGCCCCAATTGATTTTATTATTTTCAAAATTGAAGTCTGACGTAAGAGGAAGAAAATTTAACAATGATGATGAAATTAAAGCAGCAGTTTTAGAGCATTTTGAAGCCAAATCCTCAAATTACTTTTATAAGGGTACAGAGCTATTAATTAAAATATGTGAAAAATGTATTGAAATAGAGGAAGACTATATAGCTATATTGGAAAATGACATCAGTGATTTTTTGCTTTAGTCATTGTAAATATTTTAGGCAGGAGATGGCTGGACCGCACTACGTACATATTATTACCCGTAAATAGTAGTAATACGGTGGTATGGAATTGAAATAATAAAACAAAACTAAAAACAAAAGTTAGGAAGCGATAAAAACAAGCAAAATAAAAATACATATATTAAAAAATATAAAGTGGAAAGTAAGAAAAAAAAAAAAATTAAATTCATGATGAGCTGAATTTTGTTGAACTCATACATTGAGTACATAGCGTATATAAGTAGTATTTTTCTATAAATAATGATGTGTACCTATATAATATTTATTTATATGGATGTACATACATATGTACGTATGTATGTAACATAAAATACATGCATGAAGGATTACAAAAAATTTGAAATTATAGAAAAATAAAATGAAAGATGTTAAACTTGTTCATATAGTATGTTGTGTATAAAATGTTCACTGAATTTTGCAAAAAAAAAAAAAAACAAAACAAAACAACTGAATTTTATAATAAAAATAAAAAAAATTATACAAAAATAAAATATAGAAAATAAATAAAAAATTATAAGTATGTGAATTAATAAATAGTTTTTAAATTTCATTTTATAAATTTCATATTATAAGTATTATAAAGTATGTGCTATGTACGTGTACTCATATGCATTTAAGTATTTAAACATATCCATATGTAGTATGTAGTTTTTAAATTCATTATGAATGAATGTAAAAATTTTTTTTGTTTTATCAGTCATATAATTGTGCATCGGTAAATAAAATGGTAGTACGTAGTACATTATATTGTACAAAAATCGTGATAGATATAATCGTGGGAAGTAAAATTAAAGAAAAAAAAAAGAAATTAATATATGTATGTATACGTATATATTTTAAACAAAAATTTGAAGACAAAATAAAAATTAAGACTATTTTTTATTTTAAAGAGAGGTCGGGTAAACCCGCCTCCCTCTAACCAGCACCACGGCCAGCCTGGGCCTAAAATTAAGACTATGTATAAAGAGTAGCAAAAAAAAAACAAAAAAAAAATATTATATATATTATATAGCTATATATATTTTTCGAAGATGTGCAACATTAAATGAAAATATGTACCTATACTGTACTGAAATTTTATATACTTTATTATCATCATCTATGGTAGCTATACATAGCCATACTTACAGATAGTATTTTACAATTTTCAGATGTAGAATTTAATTGTGCAGATCAAATAAATATGTATATGTAGATACGAGTTTTTGAAATCGATTGAAAAATTTCTGGCTGAAAATTTTTGATAATTGCTTATGTATACCCGTATATACTTTTTTCCAGTGGAATCCAACATTGTTTCAATCAAAAATAACATTTTTCAAATTAAAATCAACATTATTCCAATAAAATTTAATGAAAACTTTTGTTCATTTTGATTTAAAAAATGTTGCTTTTGATTTGAAAAAGGTTGTTTTTGTTTGAAACGACACGTTGTTTTTGATTGGAACAATGTTGGATTCCACTGGGAAAAAGTATATATAAGTATGTACTAGGTCATTCAAAAAGTTCGCAGCCTTATAATGAAGCAGTATGAATTTATGAGCCAAAATAAAATTAATCTTTAATATATTCCTCCCTAAGCTCAATGCATTTTTTCCAGCAATTTTCCAATTCATTTATTCCTTGGCTGAAGTGATTTTCCTCGAGACCTCCAAAGTACTATTCGACAGCCGTTATGACTTCTTTATTTGATGAAAAAAGCTTACCACGTAAGAATTTTTTGAGATTTGGAAATAAATGAAAGTCAGACGGAGCCAGATCTGGTGAATATGGTGGATGCTCCAACAATTCGTAGTGTAGTTCCTTAAATTTGGCCATTACAAGGATACCTTTGTGTGCTGGTGCATTGTCTTGGTGATAAATGATTTTTTTCTTTTGTAATCTTGGTCTCTTCTCCCGAATTTTTGTGTCTAATTGATCTAAGAGATTTGAATAATATTCTCCTGTTATCGTTTTACTCGTCTGAAGGTAATCAATTAGTAAAATCCCCTTTGGATCCCAAAAAACTGCTGCCATAACCTTTTTTGAAGATTTTGAGAGCTTTGGCTGCTTCGGGGCCGAACAGCCGGGCTCGGTCCACTCCGCTGTTTGTTGTCGCAATTCAAGATCATAGAAATAAATCCAGGTCTCGTCCATAGTTACAAATCGACGCACAAAATCAACTCTATCCTTTTGAAAATGACCCAAAAGTTGTTGAGAAAGTTTCGCTCGAATGCGTTTTTGGTCAGAATTCAACGAATGCGGCACCCATCTTGTCAATAATTTTCTCACACCTAATTCACTGGTTAAGATACTATGCACTGATACAGTTGAGATGCCTGTGGCCCCAGCTAAATCAACCACAGTTATTCGGCGGTCTTCCAAAACCAAATCATGAACCTTGTCGATAATTTCTGGCGTGGTTGCTGCTTTTGGACGTCCTGAACGTGGATCATCATTGATGTTTGTACGGCCGTGTTTAAATAGAGCAACCCATTTTTTTACAGTTGCATATGAAGGAGCACTGTCTCCTAATACGTTTACCATATCATCAAAAATGTTTTTCCCACTTAATCATTTTTTAAACAAATATTCAATCACTGCATGATTTTTTAAATTATCCATTTTCTGAAAACAAGCCAAGCACGTGTAATTTAATCAACTGTTTAAACTAAAAACTATTTGGCAGATCGATCTGGAATTTATGGTACGTTCATAGGAAGGACTGGTGTTTCCAATACGAAAAAATTTTGGTTTCTAAAAATGTCACGTATGCGTTAGGTTGCGAACTTTTTGAATGACCTGATATATGGTGAAAAATCTAACTCTTCAAAAGAATCTTTTGATCATTAGAATCAGAATCTGTATTTTTTGTTTTATGGACTTGACTTTGCAAAGTGACCACAGTTCGTCATTGGAAATAATATTAGGCCAAAACACTTATTGACTTATTGGCAAAAGTCTGCATTTTTTTATAGCATGGTAGTCTTGTATAAATGATAGCAACATCGATTCGACGCAGGAATTGAATATTGACAGTTTAGTGTTTCTCGTTACTCCATTAGTGGGCCATACTCTATTCAACATACCATAGGCATTCCTCGCTTTATTAATTCTGCTAATTATATCATCATTCGAGCCACCATCAGTTATTATAACACTTCCTAGATAGCAGAAACTTGTGACGTCTTCTATCGCTTCGCCATTTATTATGATTGCAGTGTTGTTTTTAGTATTGATTATCATGTACCAAGTACTTTGTTTTCTTGCATAGTTGATCTTGAGCCCTGCAGTCTGTGCGTGTTGTACGAGTGAGTTTGCCTTTTGTTACATGTTAGCTGTAGAGTGTGCTAATAGATATATATCATCTGCATAATCTAAATCGTGGAGATGTGAAGTTAGTGACCATTGGATATCTCGTATTCCATGTTCCTGCATAGTTCTTTTTAACAAAAGTTCTACTAAAGCAATTAAATTGAAAATTGATGTACAATACAATATGTGTACTGTAATTGGTAAAATTTCGCTTGTACATCAAAATACTACAAATTTTTTATATGAAATTGAAAAATATTTTTCACAAAAATATAATGAAGCACGTCTATATTTTATTGAATTATATTTTATTATACAAAAAATTAGCAAACATTGCAATTTTATTATATTGACAAAACTAAAACAACTTTACTTATGCCCAATTTTACAGTGAAAGCTTTAGCTTTACAGTGCTTATCTACAGCTTAACTAAACCAAATTTAAAGCGAAAAAGAATATATTTTGTAAACTACTTTAACCATGTTGTTGATGATGACTTTTTGTGGTATTCTTCTCCACTTTCGACCATAATATTGACTCAAGTGAAGTGTTTCCTTATTCATATTAATTATTGTTATTTACATAAATTCTTTTATGTATAATTTTCCATAGATTTTCATGGAATTGTCCCACCATCACTTACCTATATACTTATCTACTTATAATTGCAGAAGTGTGCTTCGGACTGAAAACACCATATCTTAATATCATAGATACTACTATTTTATTTTCTTCAGCATATACCATAATTGACTTATTTTCTAGAATATTTTTATCATCAATTCCTTGTCATTATTCCTTCTGTGCGATATATAGGGCCCATATAACTTGTCCCAGAAAAACAAATCCAAAAAATGATATTACCATCATCGCATGCTTAACAGTAGTGGTCTTCCATACAATATTTTGGATCGAATCTGAAAATTTTAGTTTCAAATAGATCATATATTTTGTAATCCATAACTAAAGTATCTATAATTTTTGAATATTTAAAACATTTCATATTTGTTTTGGTTTTGTAATTATGTCTAATGTAAATTTATTTTCTTTTTTTTTTTTTTTGTAATATATCATCTTATCTACCTCTATCTGCGGTATCACTATATTATGTATTTAGTATTAAGCGGGCCACCATATGTAATATGTGTGTACACATTTACATATATTGGTATACATATATGTATCATATTTACATTTAAACATTTAATACATACATAAGATGAATTCAAAATAAATACGAGATCAATGGTCGATTAATTATTATAACTGTTGATATTATTTACCATATGTATGTAGTAGGTATACATACTATACATATGTACTTACTTATAGCAATTTGTACCACGTACTGTATTGTACACTTAATATGGAAAAATGATATATGAAGAAATACATAAAGAAATATTATGTATACCTATCTTATATTTTTATATACTACTTAAAATGTATACTATATTATTTATGAATTACATATATATTTTTATGGCTTTTATTCTATATTATTTTACTTTCTTTATTGTACAATACTCGTGTTTTTTTCTTCTATATGCGATATAATCAATATATACATTATATATGGTACATACATAAAATACAAACATAATTTCAATATTTCACATTTGACACTATATATGCGAGAAACCATATAAAATTTATAATTTTTTATATTTGCCATTTTATACATTTTTTTTTTTTCATTTTTCATATACATATTGTAGGTATTTATTATACATTTAAATCTTTTTGTATTTTCACTTATAATAAAAGAAAATTATTATAATATGGGGGGGGTGATCATAAATTGATTGAAACATTTATTATTTTATTTAATTGAAAAATCATATATTCATTTTGTATATTGGCTAACATTTTGTAAAAATGCCTCCGTTTAATTTTTATTTTATCCTTGGGATTAATTTTTAAATTATTGGTTTAATTAAATAAGCCAAATACTTACTATAGCATTCTGATTATATGACACATTAATACCAATATTATTTGTGTTATATTGATGGAATATGAGAGAATTTTATGTAAAATAATTTTCAAAAAAATTTGTTGTTCAAGAGTTGAATTTTTTAAAAAAAAGAAATTCGAATAGACAAACATTTGTAAATTAAAATATTTTTAAAATAATAATGCCGTTATTATATTGATATGTTATCTATCTATATCTTCGTGGCATTACAGCCCATCGAGCCTTGGCATCCCTTAAAATGTATCAACATTTTTGCCTATCCTATCAAATCATTATTCTTTTTTCTGTCCAGTTTCTGTTCCAATTTCTGTTTTAAAAGTTTGGTCCTGTTCCGAGGCATATTTTTGAGTTTTCATGAATAGCGGCTTTTTTCCCGCGAGGTAAAATAATTAGCCCTACGCTCAATCATTGCAAATTGCAAATTCAACATTTATTCCTTTTTCATTATTCCTTTTTCTGTCCAGTTTCTGTCACAAAAGTTTCGTCCTGCACCGAGGCATATTTTTGAGCTTTCATGACTAGCGTTTTTTCCCGCGAGGTAAAGTAATCGGCTCTACGCTCAACCACTAAGTAGCAAATTCCATACTTTTTCTGTTCCCCTACCTTTTACAAGGATTGAGTACGTTGTCTTCAATATATGGGTTAACGGTGTCATCATCACGGAAAGGTATGAAGTATGGAAAGATAGAAGAGGTGAGATGCTTCATTTCTTTAGATCCGCCATTGGGTGCACCACTTCACTATATTCCTATAGATAGTCGATGTTTTGAGTTGACATCTGATATGCTGTACTGTTTTATTTTTATTTTTAATTAAAAACATATATAGATCTGGATTTGATCACCCTGTAAATTATAAGGGCTTATATAATATAAGTAAATACATAACTACACACTATACGTTTGACAATATAACAATAGAAAAATAGTACTATATCTAAAGTTATTTATTTTAATGCTCATATATAGGTAGGTAATAATAATTCAAATATAGTATATCTTATATCTCTATCTACTTACTTACTTATAATAATACAATTAAATATAAAATAAAAATAAAAAATTCAATTTTATATGAAACCAAGAAAAAATTGTATTATAATGTATATAAGTATTATATACAGTATACATAGTGAAAAAAGAGAAATTAATGTGATTATAAATGTTGAATGTTTTTAAAAATGTGCGCACACATGAAAATGTATCGAATCGAAGCACTTTCGAAACATTATATTTTCATTTTTAAATAATTTTTATATGCAATCACAAAATGAATAAATTTCATTTAAACATAATTTTATTTCATTAAACTTATTTGAAAAAAAAAAAAATTATATCATAAATATAAAATTAAAAAAAATAAACAAAATGTCGATTGTAACAATTTTAAAAAAAAATATGTTAAACTTTGTAAAGAAAAAAATTTTTTTGCGATATAGAAATTAAATAATTATTATTGATAAAACATTACTTTGAGAATTTATGAATCAAATTCAATTGAATTAAAAAATTGTAATATATACGTACTTATGTGTATGCGTATGTACATCAGATAAGAAGGGCGAATAAAAATAAATGTACGTAGGTACTTAATAGGTGCAATTTTTTTGTAAAATATTTTTATTTCAAAATTGGCTGGAGTTCCGAAAAGGTGTTCCCTCTGATCCTCTTGAAATTTTGATCACAAATTCTGCTCGACAATATCAGAAAAGTCACGGAATATTTTTTGTCGGAAAGCCCTTTTATGGTCACAATTCACATTTAAAAATTTTTGTCAAAATTTTTGTTTTAGCAATATCTCATCTGTAACGGTACATGGTACAGATATGTTTTACAGCTCAAAAGATGCGTCATAAAATTCTCTATACTCTGAGAAAATGCTTAATGTACACACTGTTAGATTTACCTTCTACAAATGCACATACACACGCATATATACGCGCATACACAAAATATCATATATTTGACTTCTACAAATACACATACTCACATACATACACGTGCACACAAACATAAAATTACAAAATTCTGTATTATTAAAATCATTTCTGTGCAGGACATTTTCCTTTTTCATCAAGATCAAAGTAATGAATGAAAAATCTTGCACATGATGTCCTTTTTTTTTGCAAAAAATATGAAGCGATTATCCTTACTCCTTTCTGAGAAATTGTCAAAAATGTGAAAATAGCCAAAAATCACAAAATGTTCTTTATTATCCTTCTACTAAGAGTTTTTTTTTTTCAGAATATAGAGCGTCTTAAGACGCATCTTTTGAGCAGTAAAACATACCTGTATCATGTACCGTTACAGAGATTTTGCTAAAATAATATTTTGACAAAAATTTTTAAATGCGAATTGTGACCGATAGAGGGCTTTCCGACAAAAAATATTCCGTGACTTTTCTGATATTGTCGAGTAGAATCTGTGGTCAAAATGTCAAGAGGATCAGAGGGAACACCTTTTCGGAACTCCAGCCTCAACATTTTAATCAGTTCAATGTATTTGAAGTAATTCAGTATAATTTTTAAATTATACTTTTTTGTATGATAGTAAGAGTAGTAACGGACATTTTTGATTATTATATTTGATGAATCATATATAATTTCTTTCTCTTTAACTAGCAGATTTTTAGTTTAAGTATTTGACTTGATGGCACATACTATAAATTTTGTAATCTGATGTATGATAAATTTCGGAATCTTTAAATTTAAATCCGAAGTTAGGTTTACTTCTCAGATTAAAAAAAGTATTCGCCCACCTACAAATTTTAGAAATAATCTAAATAAAAAAAACCAAAGTAAATTATAAAATTGATTTAATCCGTATTTTATTAAATATTTTTCTTATGTCTTCGACACACAGAGGTTGAAATTAAGTAGATTTCATTTTAATTTCGAGTAGAAATTACGAAGGTGACACACAGCAATTTTGACAGTTTGTCGAATTTATTTAATTTATCTAATTTTAATTTAATTTATCTGAACATAGCCTACTTCTTCTATTAAATTAACCTGTCAATTATATTCAATTATTTCTTAATGAAAATTAAAAAAAAAAACATTTTTTGAATTTATAATTTGTTAGTAGATGTCTCTGTTCTACGTAAAGAGTGAAGCATGAGTAGATTTCGAGCGATAATTACGTATTTTATATGTAATTTCGCTGACCAGATTTCGGTCCAAATTCGTGGTTTTTTCCGGATTTCGATGCTGAAATTATCAAAAAATACTTAATTTCAACCTTTGTGTGTCTACAATATAAGATTATTTCTAAAATTTGTAGGTGGGCGAATACTTTTTTTACTATGTGTAAATGTAATTTTTAATTTGACGGCTGTTTGTTTACATTTTTGCTTAGCAGGTTTTTACTTAAACTTTACGGCTTCGGAAAAGGTAATCTGCTAGGCTAGTTAGCAGTTTGTTTTAGCAAATTTTTACTGTAACCTTAGGACCAGATGCAAATTCCTTTAGTTAGCAGATTTTTTCGAGCTGTCAACATTTTATATGAAACTTAGCAAATTTTAAAGTTAGCAGAAACTGACCAGAATAGCACTGATTATTATTATGTATTTTTTTTTTTTCTATAAATTATGTTATATACTCGCGGTATATACTGGTATGTACATTTTATTGATTGTTTTTGTCGAATTTTATATTATTTTAAATAACAGAGAAAAAATGTTGAAAAAATATAAATATTTTAGTTTTTAACTGATGACGATTCAAGCATGAACAATTATTATTATTTTTGTATATATGATATATATTTTGGCCTAATTTATGGTTGCAATCGTTAGAAAATATAAAATAAATAAATTAAAAACAAAAAAAAAGCTTACTTTAAAAAATCATAAAAATTTTGTTATTCTGTTCACTGTATCGTAAACTTTTATATAAAAATATCGAAAAAAAAAATTTTTTAGAAAGACAAAGTATATATGTAATTGTCATGACGTTAAAAAAAAATTATATGATTTTTGATTACATATTATTTTACTTTTAAGTGTAGTAATATATCATTACGTAAAAAAACCAAAAAAAAATATTCAAAATAAATTATCAAGTATGTATATTATATCGCGTATACACGAAACTTTCTATATACATTACATATGGCTAATTCTAATAAAATGTCAACTTATATGTTATTTTTTAGATTTCATTTTTTTCTAAATCTAACAGATATTCCAAAATAATTTATTTTAATTATAAAGTAATATTCATCGTTTTATTTTTTGGCGGTCTTTTTCATCAAAATATTCAAAAATCCATTTTTATTAGCACCTAAAAGTTATGCAAAAGTATTTTTAAAATTTTTGTATGTAAAGTCGTTGCTGTTATTTTCAGAATTTTTCAAAGCCGAATCCTACTCTTAAGATAGTTTTGAAAAATCTAAAATTCGTAATAAAAATCCATATTGATTTTGAAAGATGTTATGTCGCCAACAGTTTTGTAAATTCAGTTTAAAATCTATAAAATTACAATTTTTTTAAACTAGTGAATGAAATGTCGATTTATTACTTATGGAACTAATTAATAAAAATTATTTGAATTTACAGCTTGAAACTTCGAAGAAATTTAGAATTTTTATCAAGATGTCAATTTGGTCTAATTTCTTCGAGTATGTTGCCAACGGACTTTATTCTTTTTATAGCTTTCTTGATTAAAAGATTTTTGATCTAAGACTATTGACACACTGCAGAGATAAACCATGGTTATCTCAGTTTTCTGGTTTATCTTTGCGATAACCGACTTTTAGAACTCGGTTAAGTTAACCGAGTTTCTATAACTCAGTTATGTTGGTTGACCAAGTTCGAACTCAGTTATCTTTGACGCTTGTGCAATTTATTTTTTTTTTTTTTTTATATTATATTTAAACAAACTGACAAACCAAATTTCAGCTAACATGCTGACTAATTGAAAAATAATCAGTGTTTGAATTTATCTCGGCAGGTGTCGTATGAATACATAAACTAGTTCACTTCAATTGAAATGTGTCACTCATACCAGGTTATCGATAAACCGTTTGAGATAACCATGGTTTAACTCTGCAGTATGTCAATAGTATAAGACTTTTGGTAATTATTCACAAGGACTTCTACTTTGAAATCGTCAAAAAAATTTGAATAAAATTAAAGGGATGCTATATTGAGTTATAACTCGTTCTTTATCTTCAAACTGTATGTCTCCAATTTTAGAATTAGCCATATATGTACATACATATATAATGTATATATACATAAATAACATATAATACAGAGAATATACCACTATACATATATAATCTATAAATATCAATAGTTTTATTTTGAAAGTTTTAAATATTTCTAGTTAACAAAAAAAAAAAATTTAACCAAAAATTTTGTACATTGATACGAAAATTGAGAAAACGAAAAGAAAATCTTATATTGATTTAGAAAAATTAAAAAATTAATAATAAATAAATAAAAATTCAAGTGTAACTGATGACAATTAAATGCTATAAACAAAGCTATTATATACTATGTATATACGTAGGTATGCCCAAAACAATTGGCAAATTTTTTCGCATGGTTCTATATGTGGTTGGTAAAATTTTTGTATACGCATAAGATTTTGATTTTAAGATAAAAAACCTTAATATATAAGAGACATATTAGAAATCTTTATTCGAGTATATTATCTGAACAAGTTGTTTTGCTTTTTCTCCGTGTACGTAATGTGCATTGTTTTGTTAGTTAACAAGTTGTACAGATTATTTCTACACTTAAAAAAAAAGTTTGTGTAATATGTTTTTTTCTTCTTCTTCCTCGGCTTTACAGCCCACGATGAGTCATAGCCTCCTTAGCAACTTGCCTGTATTTGATCCTGTCCTTAGCTAACGTTGAAATGTTGGTTATTTTCATTGTTTTGAGGTCTTTCATCACTGACTTTTTCCACCTCTTTCTGGGTCTTCCCTGTCTTCTTGTACCTGAGATGTTTCCATTAAACACTTTCATCAAGATCCTGTTATTCGACATTCTAATGAGGTGTCCAAGCCATCTGATTCTTCGAGCTTTAATATACCGAACAACATTTTCATGGTTGATCAGACGTTCAATTTCATCGTTATATAGAATTCTATATAGCTGCCATCTTCATTTCTTATTGGCCCGTGAATCTTTCTTAATATTTGCCTTTCACATTTCGTTAGATGTCGAATATCATTTGTCTTTAAAACCCAATAATATGTGTAGTATGCTCACTTCAATAGAATATATGAAATTTTAAATATATTTTTTTTTAAATTATTGTTTTCATATCATCCTTCACATCAAATTTATCTATTTTTTTGCAGTTCAGTAAAACTGGACATGACTACCCTACCTGTTCTCCACTTTTCATAAATAAATTAATAAATTTTTAAATGAAAATTTCGATTAGCATTACAAATTGTTACTAATTGATACTGGTTCATTATCCAGAAAATTTGCGAACTTGCCAACTGTTTTTTGACATACCTATGTATATCTACAAATGATTTTATATTATGTAATGTATGTACGAGTATATGTATGTAACGTAAATATTATTATTTTTAACTGAGATAAAATTAAGTTATAAATGTTTAGATTTAGAATACACTGAACTTTATTTTCTATTTTCTTTTTTTAAATAGTAAAAAACATACTATATCTTGCTTGACAGATAAATTGAAATTGAAAAATTTATTTTGACATAAATATGCATTATAATGTGCATAATGTACGATTAAGTTTTCGAGTACCTACATATTACGTATCTATTCTCACATAAAAATTAAAATGAATATTGTATTAATAATAGAGTTAATATGGCCATGAAAATTCTGGAAATTTTTCGAACAAAAACAAAATTACAATTCTTTATTGTATTTATGTATGTTATATAAAAGCAATGCTACTACTTTGTATAATCTTAAAATAAGAAATGAAAAACATAAAAAAAAATTACATCTAATCAAAACTTATGAACAGTAATAAATCATATCACATATGTACGAGTATACATATATGATAGTGATATTCATGATGTATCGTAAATCGTAAAAGTCGTAAAGGAAACATCGTAAGCACACCTAAAAAAAAAAATCGTAATGAATAATTGTTAAATAGCAAATTTATGTCATAAATGTTAAAAAGCATACTACTGATGATTAAATTGTCAGAATCCATAAATTTTTAAAACGTGTATGCCGCCGCTTCTACATTCAATGCAGTGACTTCGACTTGGACTTTGACTTTCGAGTAGTAAATAGAAAAGTAGCTGTCAAGTCTACTGAATTGAATGTGATTGAATGTATAGAATAGTACATATCCATTAAATCCAAGTCGAAGTTGAAGTCACTGTATTGAATGTATAGAAGCGGCATTACGATGGTTTATGATAATTTAAAATTTTATGCCTAGTACGCTGATAGATCCGAATTCAGACTGGAAAAATCTTCTATTTAGCTTCCTGAATTCAGGTCGTGGAGAAAATTTTTGTAGATTAATTTAAATTTTTCGATAATAAATTGATTCAAATTTAACCGACATATCGTACTGTCAAAAATTCGGGTTGAAAAAAATAAAATTTTATTTAATTTCTGTCTGAAAAATATAAAACAAAATCTCCACAAACAAATACTTATTATTCAATTGTAGAAATAACGTTTTTTATACTTTTCAGATATGTTTTCAGGCAGAAGTGCGTGCTTATATGTAATATACCTGAAAAAATTTTATTCCATGAATGTGTCTGAATTTAAGACTGGTACACAGTTCCTGTGAAATTTTTCGCTTGTAATTGCATATATATTTCTACAAGCTAAAAATTTTGGAAGGAAACTTGTGTAGAGTATATAGAGTTTTGAAATTTTTTGAAAAAAAAATCGCGGAGGCTATGAAATTAAATTAAGTAAAAATAAATAAATAAATATTTATTAGTCAAAATATATGAGTTGTCAATATTTCGTTTGCCTTTTATATGCTCGACCATATAAAATGATTGTGAAAAATGAGTTCCACAACTCTCCACTATTAAGTTCCACAGTGATAATTTAGTTTGAAAGTGAGTACCAGAAAATGAAATTTGAAACTAAAAATTTAGCTAACAATTTAGCGACATTTTTTTTACATAGTTTTTTTATGGAGAAAAATTTAGCTTTCGATGTGAGTACCAGCCATTAGACAACTTTTTTTATATTGTTTTTATATAAGGATCTGAATTCAGGTTTATCAGCGTCTATCAGCATACGAGGCCTTAACAATGATTACGCCGTTTACGAGGTTTTAAGCTTTAACGACACATCATGAATATCACTAAATATGAATATGTACACATACACACATGTTTTTTGTTCAAACAAGGAAAAATTATAAAAAAATAAATAAAAAAAAAAAGAAATAAAATTAAAAATAAAAAAAGACATCGAAACAAGTTTTTCGAATTTCCATTAAGCGCTTGTTTTTTGTTGTTGTTGTTGTTGATTTCCTGATTTATCAAAAATGTTATAATTCCGGCTAGTTGATAAGTGAGTTGAAAGTGTGTAGTAAAATAAATAAATTATTAATGAGATAAGAAAATATACTCGAAAATTAAAAAAAAAAAAAACAACAACAATAAAAAAACGTGTTCAAGCCAATAATTTTTAATTAAATAAAACTTTTTTGTTTAATTATAAAGAGCACTTTACACACTATACTCATATGTATGTACGAGTATTTTATTCCTCATACGCATTGTGTATATGATTTGTACGTACTCATATGTATATGTATTAGTTTACATTTGAGAATTTAAGAAAGAAAAAAAACATTTTTTTTTTTTTTTTGATATTTTAAAAAATGTATGTATCATATGTAACGTATATAGTCTTCATTTGAGCACAAACCAAAATCAAGCCAAAACATTATTTTACGCTTATGGCCTTATGGGTTAATAATAAAAATAAAAATAAAAATTAATTTTAAAAATTTTTATATGAAATAAAAATTAAATATGTACATACATATGTATGTATTCTCTCTTAGGCCCTTTTCATATCATTCTAATGATGTAAAAGGAAAATGTAGATATATATATGTACAATTATAATTACAGAGTGTATCTGTATAGCATCACTATAGTACGTTGATAATTTAAATATTTCTCCATATTAAACTTGATAATTATTATTTATAAATACAGGGTCATCTACTATGAAAACACATACATTACCATTTACTAACTATCTGATACGCTGATACTATGATTGTATATAGTAGTATATTTAAAAAAATTTCCAGTTTCTGTTTCTATACAAATTTCTCACATGCTATGCATATTTATGTTTTATTTCTTCAATTTCTATGGCATCATCTCATTTTACAGAGTAAATAAACCATTGTTTACTACGTACACTTATGTACACAAATCTGTTGACATTCTCTATAATCAAATTTTTGGATTAGTCTTTGATAGTAGAGTAGATGTAGTGTATAGATTGTAAGCATCAGGCATCAGATAGATACTTAAAAATTTCTAATTAAGCTAATCATAATCATAAGTGTATATGTGCTTATACATAATGTATGTATGTATGTAATATTACAGTGGCGTTATATGATAGAAAATAAATAATAAGTCATGTTATAAACACCTGTATAGTAAATGCATATGTACATATATTATATGAAAATGTATATGTAAACGCAATAATATTAAATGTGTGATATGTGCATTTTAATGAATTATAATTGTAACGCTTGGGTAATTGACCACAAACAATTATAATGATAATGATGATGGTAATGACGCCACCATATATTGCAGTACATTGGTATACCAAAACATTGTTTTTTAAAACATTTAAAACATTTTATAAAAATTGTAGACGGATTTATTTTTTTTTAAATAAAAGAAAATAATAAATAATATTATAAGATATTCAGTGCTATTCTAGTCAGTTTCTGCTAACTTGAAAATCTGCTAAGTTTCATATAAAATGTTGACAGCTCGAAAAAATCTGTTAATTAAAGGAATTTGTATTCTGGTCCTCCTAAAGTTAAAGAAAAAACCTGCTAAGCAAAAATGTAAATAAACAACTGTCAAATTAAAAGGCTGAACTTCCGAATTGGTGCCGCCGGATTTTGAAACGAGACCTTCCGATAATGATACTTTGGAATATTCTCTTTAACGTGGTATATGTCTCTATTGGCGCAAATTCATCTTAAGGACGCAAACTACCCTTAAAAATTCTTGATCTAAATTAACGTGTTTTACAAAAGCCGTTATTTCTCCGTACAAGGATATTGGATTGGTTTAATATATCATTTGAAAGAGAACTTCCTGCTCTATTTGTCACAGTTTATTTCACTTTGATTGGATTAGTGGTTCTCGATATATAAGGACTTAAAGTTAAAATTTCGTGTTTTTTAAAAATCACTTTTTAGGCTTCTTTTAGTGACGGTATAACTTCAAAACTTGAAGGATGGCATGTATGTTTTGTTATATCATTTGAAAGATTTTTTTGTCTTCTTTCCAGTGATACCACAATGTGTAGAAACTGCGTAAATAAAAATAATAAATGCACAAATATTCAAAAAAATGCTAAAAAATACAAATTGTTTTAAATCCCCCTGTACAGTTAGATATTTTATAATTTTGACACATAAAATAAAAGATGATTACTTTTTTTTTTTTTTTTTTTTTTTTTTTAAATATACATATATACATAAATGTATATAGTATATATTAAGTGCACGCGGATACTCAGTCCATGGCACCGCCGATCAGTAATTTTATGTCAGATATACATTATTATCCAGTTTATCATCAGTAATCAGTTACTGGTGTACATTGCTGATGGAAAATTAATGTTCGACTTGGGCAAGAGTAGCGCGCTGACTGGGGTTCGAACCGTGATCTCAAGATCACAAGACCGACACCTAACCATCGAGCTATTCAAGCCCCTATTTGTGCTTTGATGTTAAGCCCTGTAAACAGTGCTTTCACACAATTACTAATCTTATGTTAACTTTCTTTATAGCATACTCATTCTGTACCTTGTTTGTGCTTTAGTTTGAATTGAACGCGGTGTTAAATTTATAATGTCAACTGAGATCTGAGAATCGAAATGAAATGATGTTAATGCACACAATTATGATTCGCATTAAGTCAATGTGTGCCTGTGCACTGAAATCACTATACATATAGTTCCGTTTAGCCATGGAAAATCAAAACACAAATTACAAATACAACTAACAAAATAATTTTATGTTTTTACGAGTTCGAATTTGAAGTGAACGAATGCGAATTTCAGTTTTAATTCGTACTGAAAAATTCGTGTTTATGTTTATAGGAATGCAATGCAACTATAAAGTCAATGCGAAATCATTCAGTGCGCATTGGAATTGTCGAATAAACGAACGAGGTAATAGAGATAATCAAAATTAAAAGATCTCCCTTCATGTGGAAACAGAAACAAAATTTTGTATTTGAACGGAATGAAGAAAATTACTAGAATGGGAAACGATATAGAAATAGAATATAGAGATATAGAATAAAAGTGAATATGTATTTTTTTTTGTCTTAAAATGAGAAAAACTTTATAAATTAAAAAATTATTAAAAAAAAACAACTTACAATTATTAAAAATAATGAAACATCTGTTCACCTTAATAATTTAATATTTAGCATTTTAAACAATATACACATTGTAAAATTTATACAGAAAAATATTTGCATTCTGAAAATTTACTAGCAATGTTAGCATCATTATTTAAAAAAAAAAAAAAATTAAAAAAAACCGACGTAAGTATAATGAATTTCATGTATGTATTTAACAATTTTTATGAAGTTTTTAATATTAAAAAAAATATAAAAAAATGCATATACTTAAGAAAATAAAATGAATAATACCTAATTAAAATTACAAACAAACTGCAGTACACAATGTGTAAAACGATAAACAGTATAGCGAGACTTTTACTTCAATTGCTTAATTTATTAAAAAAAAAAATAATGAAAATATATATACATATGTATATGTACATAAATAATGTATATATGTACAAAATATTGACGAAAAATCAAACAGACATTCTACTGTGATCAAAAAATTAGGTGGTTTTGTTATAATAAAATGAAAAGTTATTTATTTCTTCTTCTTCATTAGCTCAACAGTCCGCGGTGGACCAATGCTTGCTGTAAGATTCGCTTCCATCCCTCTCTACATTTCGCACGACTCCTCCAGTTTATCACTTCGATCTTTTTTTAGGTCATTCTCTACATCATCCATCCAGCGCAATTTTAGTCTTCCTCTTTTTCGGTTAATACTCGTTTTATCACATCGCTATCTGGTCTTCTTATAATGTGACCGCGTACCATCTAAGGATCTAAGTCTACTAATTTTGATTTTGTGGACCACATCAACATCTCCTTATACTTAAGTAGTTCGTTATTGTATGTACTTTCTTCCCCAGCCATTTTGCTCCTGGATTTCTCCATATATTCTTCGGTATACTATGATCAAAAAATTAGATGGTTTTGTTAATAAAATGAAAAGTTATTTATTTATTCTTTCAAATTAATGGGTGCGTTCAGTGGTTCAGTTCAATGCAGCGATGCAAGTCAGCGATGAAAATGCAGCGATGTTTAGATAATCGCTGTATACAATTTACTGAACTGTTTACAGCGGAAAAACCCGCTGCAAACAGTTGATAGTTGGTTTTGTCTGTTGTTCAATTAAAATATGTCAAAATTTGTTTACGATGACTTTTAAAGCGAACTTTTTTTCAGCTGCAAAATTTTGTACATCGCTGCAAAGTAGCGATTATGCAGCGAAGCCGTTCAGTAAGAGAAATTATTGCAGCGATGGAAAATTTTACATCGCTGGCGTGGAACTGAACGCACCCAATATTTCATCATTTTCAAAATACTCTCTGTCCGACACAATGTATTTTATGGCAACGTCAAAACAGCCAGAGAAATTATTTTCTGAGATGGTCTTCAAACACTTTCTTCAGCTCGGATTTTTATCTTCTCTATCGAGTCGAAACGATGTCCCTGCGTTTGTTGAAAACTCAGAAATCTCAGAAAATGCTAAATGAGGCAAATACGGTGATTGTGGAACGATATCGGTCCAATTATTTGGTGAAATGTTTTGGAAATGTTGCTCAATAAAATCATACAACGTAAAAATCAAAAAAACTCATTTTTTTTATTGTCACAAAAACACTTATGTATAGCTCTGCCAGCAATTGAATATTGTGTGTACACCACCCTACATACTATATTGACATGAAATTCTGATTCTGCATAAATGTCAAAGACAGTGCAATTTATCTACAAAAAAGGCTGGAGTTCCGAAAAGGTGTTCCCTCTGATCCTCTTGAAATTTTGACCACAGATTCTACTCGACAATATCAGAAAAGTCACGGAATATTTTTTGTCGGAAAGCCCTCTATCGGTCACAATTCGCATTTAAAATTTTTTGTCAAAATTCTTATTTTAGCAATATGTCTGTAACGGTACATGATACAGGTATGTTTTACATCTCAAAAGATGCGTCTTAAGATGCTCTATATTCTGAAAAAAAGAAATTTTCAAAAGCTCCTAGTAGAAGGATAATAAAGGACATTTTGTGATTTTTGGCTATTTTCACATTTTTGACAATTTCTCAGAAAGGAGTAAGGATAATTGGTTCAAATTTTTTGCAAATAAAAAAGGACATCATGAGCAAGATTTTTCATTCATTACTTTGATTCTAATGAAAAAGGAAAATGTCCTACAGAGAAATAATTTTATTAATGCTGAATTTTGCAATTTTATGTTCGTGTGCACGTGTATGTATGTGAGTATGTGTATTTTTAGAAGTCAAATATATGATATTTTTTGTATGTGCGTATATATGCGTGTGTATGTGCATTTGTAGAAGGTAAATCTAACAGTGTGTTCATTAAGTATTTTCTATACAGGCATACATATACACTACACGTATATCGGCAAATATGATAGAGTACGCTTGCGGGTTTGTGTGTGTATGCATTTGTAGAAGGCAAATCTGGTAGTGTGTATGTAAATGTATGTGTGTGTGTATTTGTAGAAGGCAAATCTGATAGTGTGTGTGTGCATTTGTAGAAGGAAAATCTGGTAGTGTGTGTGCATTTGTAGAAGGAAAATCTTATAGTGTGTGTATGTAAGTGCATGTGTGTGTGTGCATTTGTAGAAGGAAAATCTGGTAGTGTGTGTATGTAAGTGCATGTGTGTGTGCATTTGTAGAAGGAAAATCTGATAGTGTGTGTATGTAAGTGCATGTTTGTTTATTACTATTATTATTAGATATAATTTTATATTATATTACATTTATTTCAATGACTGGAATAATACTCTACAAACAATCTGAAAATACTAAACGCGCGCGCGTTTGTGTTGTGTGTGCGTGCGTGCCTGTGTATATGTGTGCTCGTATGTGCATTTGTAAAAGGTAAATCTGATAATTTGTGCATTAAGCATTTTCTATCAGATTTGTTTTCTACAAATGCACACACACACACATGCACTTACATGCAAACACTATCAGATTTTCCTTCTACAAGTGCATACACACACTATCAAATTTTCCTTCTACAAATGCACACACACACATGCACTTACAAACACACACTATCAAATTTTCCTTCTACAAATGCACACACACACATGCACTTACAAACACACACTATCAGATTTTCCTTCTACAAATGCACACACACATGCACTTACATACACACACTACCAGATTTTCCTTCTACAAATGCACACACACACATGCACTTACATACACACACTATCAGATTTTCCTTCTACAAATGCACACACACTACCAGATTTTCCTTCTACAAATGCACACACACACTATCAGATTTGCCTTCTACAAATACACACACACATACATTTACATACACACTACCAGATTTGCCTTCTACAAATGCATACACACACAAACCCGCAAGCGTACTCTATCATATTTGCCGATATACGTGTAGTGTATATGTATGCCTGTATAGAAAATACTTAATGAACACACTGTTAGATTTACCTTCTACAAATGCACATACACACGCATATATACGCACATACAAAAAATATCATATATTTGACTTCTAAAAATACACATACTCACATACATACACGTGCACACGAACATAAAATTGCAAAATTCAGCATTAATAAAATTATTTCTCTGTAGGACATTTTCCTTTTTCATTAGAATCAAAGTAATGAATGAAAAATCTTGCTCATGATGTCCTTTTTTATTTGCAAAAAATTTGAACCAATTATCCTTACTCCTTTCTGAGAAATTGTCAAAAATGTGAAAATAGCCAAAAATCACAAAATGTCCTTTATTATCCTTCTACTAGGAGCTTTTGAAAATTTCTTTTTTTCAGAATATAGAGCATCTTAAGACGCATCTTTTGAGATGTAAAACATACCTGTATCATGTACCGTTACAGACATATTGCTAAAATAAGAATTTTGACAAAAAATTTTAAATGCGAATTGTGACCGATAGAGGGCTTTCCGACAAAAAATATTAGAGTTCTGTGCTTTGCGTCACAAGGACTATCTGTGGTCAAAATTTCAAGAGGATCAGAGGGAACACCTTTTCGGAACTCCAGCCACAAAAAAAAATAATTTAATGATTTTATAGTACACGTAAAATTTAAATGAAAAAAACAAATAATTCACATTATTTTTTGATCAGAGAATTAAATATTATATATTTTTGTGTGTGTATACGCTTACAAAACTCTCATCTTACACATTAATTAAAAAACTCTACATATATAGGTATGCATTGTATTTATTTTCCTTTTTTTTTCCTTTATTTATTCATTTATTTTATTTTTATACATAATGTCTTATTAGATAGGTGTATATATATTTATCTGTAGTGCCTACATTTATAATTTCCATTACAATTATTTCAAATCACGTTTTTGCTTACTCAAGATCCGTTTTAATATAAATTTACATATAAAATATACTACGATATCTATCAAAATCAAACACATGGTGATATGTAATAAGTATGTACGAGTATATTCAATCGAAAATCGAATAAATCGAAAAACATACATAAATTCATTTGAAAAATAACGAATACAATTTGAATAATTGTATGTAGGTACTTGTGTATATTGAATTAATATTATAAATAGGTTAAATACTCGTATATGATCATTTTGTTTTTTATTCGAAATGCCGATTTTGTTGATTCGAATTTAAATTTAATTTTAATAAATGGAAAAAAAAAATTTCCAAAGAAAATTATTCACGTAAGAGAATGGTATTATTACAGATGATTAGTATCAATTGTAGCCGAATGTATTCAAATCAAAATCAATATAATCACAAAAAGTGTTTTGATTTGATTATTCATTTTCATAAAAAGAAATAAAATGTTTTAATCCGAAGATATGTACGAGGCGATAAAAGAAAATTGAAAAAAAAAAATTTAATCGTCTTTTATTAGCTTATAATATATGCTTATATGGTAGACAGATGGAAACAAATCAATCATTCTTCCAGTATCCGCAGTCTTCATTTGTGTAAATAAATGATCATTCCATAATACCCCCTGAGCCCTGACATATACTACACTTTTTCAAAGATCATTCTGGCTATCAAATATTTTTAATTTTTATTGTCAATTTTAGGTTTCATTGTCAATTTTGAATTATTATAATCTGCATTCCGTGCTTTTCGTTGTCACTTTTTTTTGCCAATTCATCATTTTCATTCGTTGCTAATGCCGCTTCTACAGTCAATGCAGTGACTTCAACTTCGACTTTGATTTAATGGATATGTATTAGAACTTCTAAATTCAATGCAATAGACTTGACAGCTACTTTTACATGTTGAGCATACAGTGAAATCGAAAGTCGAAGTCCAAGTTGAAGTCACTGCATTGAATATAGAAGTGGCATAAATTAAGTTCCTGAAACTTCATTCGAATTTATTTATTAAAATAAAGTTAGAATGAAGATGTAAAGATAAAATCAACAACAAAAAGCAAATTTGAAATACATGACAGCTGAAATTTGAGCACGGCAAACTATGCCACTCCAATATTTACATTGCATTAGAAATGTGTATGCCGTGAAATATGAGGTTATACTTTTTACTTCCAAGTAAAGAAATTACGTTCCATTTACAATCTACTCCCGAATATTTGGGGAAGTACTTTACTTGGTCAAAAGGAACACAACTAATGTAATCTCTTCATCATCTTCATACTATAGTTTTCAAGTATATACATATGTCGGGTGTATTATATCATTATAAAAAATATTGTGTGTCACCGTGTATAAATTCATACATATAATAGTTAAATATATTTTTTTACCTGCGATATTTTACTGTTCTTAAACACATTTTGATTAAGTACATACAAAATTGAATATATGGGTCATATATAGTTATGTATACAATAATAACAATAAAATCTGCGAATTTTTCAAATTTATACCAGCAGTAGTAGTAATGTATGCATATCACATTTTTATAGTATTTATAGTTTTATTCACATAGTATTCTCTAACTGAACTAGTTTTTTTTTTTTTGTACACCTGCAAATTTTTTTGTTTTTATTAAATTCTATTTATAATTTCTAACTTAATTTCTTTAAATTAATTGTGTCTGGTATGTGAATGAAAAGACCTTATGTACAAAAAAAAAATAATAATAAGCAAATGCACAAAAAAATTTTAATTATAATGTAATTTTAAAAAAACAAAAAATATTTTATTAAGCATTAAGGGTCATTTACAATGCAGATTAAATTGCGCCGTGTATAATACTTAGTATATTGGTATAAACAACTTTTCAATATAACTTTCAAATAATATTACCAGCGTCAGATTAGAAATAAAACCTGACCTGCTGAATCTGGTGATATCTGTTGAAATCTGCACTTTGAAATCTGGAAGATGCAAGAGCGGAAAAAGTATGTATAGCGAGCGCTATATAGACTTTCTTGTGATAAAATATACTGTGGGTCTGGCACGAAATCTACGCTGAATTATAAATTGTAACTTTATTCTGATTTTTATGGTGAGATACACGAAAAAAATCCGGTTTAAGACATGGAGGAATACGCTAGTAAATTTCAACAATTTAGACGAAACACACATAATCGAAAATTTTCTGACAGCTAAATTTTTTAAATACATTTATTGAAATGAATTAAAATTTTCGCTGTCTTTATTTTGTCTGTTTCATTTTTCTGATATTTCACTCTTCAGTTTCTCATATATCTGTCATTTTGGTTTTGAAATTCATATTCCAAAATATATACAATTCAAGGGATTTGAACAGCTCGATGGTTGAGGTATTGGTCTTGTGATCTTGAGATCACGGTTCGAATCCCAGCCAGCGCGCTACTCTCGCCCAAATCGATCATCAATTCCAATCAGCAATGTGCACCAGTAACTGATTACTGATGATAAACTGGATGATAAATATCTGACAGAATTACTGATCGGCGGTGCCCCAATGGACTGAGTATCCGAGTGCGCTAAGAGATATATACAATTCAGTTTAGCGTTAAGTTTTTATTATGTCATAGATCAGCTTTTTCAAGCGCGTTTTCAGTTTAAGCTGACAGAAAATCTTTGATTGTGTTTCTCAAGTCATGAAAATGACTTTAAAATTATATCAATTGCTGGCCGAAAAAAAAAAGAAAAAATTAATTCAACATAACGCGTCGTAATAGCTAAGCTAAGGTATTACAAAGTAAACTCAAAAAATGTACATTACTTACATTATGTATACATACATATATGTATGTTGTACACTTAATAGGCACCGTACAATAATTACATACGAGTATTATATACATATATTATATAGTAGTTTTTTAGATAACAAATTTTTTCAAGGTTTTCACGTGAATACCAAAAAATAAATAAATAAAAGTGTTATCACGAAAATTTTTTGCACTGATAACAATAAATAAAATTTATATACATTTTGAATAATATGTAACTAACATATTACATAGTATGTACACATTTGCAATATAGAATATTTTCTTTTTCGTTTTTTTTTTTTTTATTTTTTCGTTTTTATTACTTTGGTGTTTTTTTTTTTTTTTCATTTTATCGAAAGAGAAAAATAAATTATTACTTATTACATTTATGAAAGGCTTAAATTATTATTATTGTAGAATAGAAAAGTACTAAAAATGATAAGTTATAAAAATTATTATTGTCTTTTTCCTTGTCTTTTGTTTAAAGTTTGATTTACAATTTCATATTGAAAATGAATAAATAAATTTCGAGTGTTGTATACTGTAGACTAGCGACTAGGTATGTACATATATGTTGTGTATGTGGGAAGTACAATTTTTATCATGAAAATAAAAGCAAAAAGCATAAAATCTAGATTAAACAATAAAAAATAAAATTATTTATGTAGTTCTTATGAAACATAAATATTATATGAATAATATTTATTTTTTTTTTGTCCCGCATTTACACCTCTTAAGGAAATTGCGTGACAGTAGAAGTGATTTCATAATGACAATATATTATCATATATGCACCTATACAGTCTTATGTGGATTACGAAATACGAAACACTGAGTTGCTGGTTATAGAGAAGCAAGTTCATTTTTACACATGCTAGGGCTTAGGGAGCAGAAATATGCTGGTATAGACAGAAACTCTTTCGCAATAAACTTCAGAAACACATTCAAACTCAAAGCAAATTATATTGTCAGTTGTCAAACTAAGGGTGCGATTCTGCATAAGATATCTCTTATTTCTCTTATTCCTCTTATCGTTTTTAGTACAAATTACATTACAAATACATACTTTTAGGAGTTAAATTAAATTAGATAAGAGATGTGATCAGCTGATCTCTTAACTTCAGTGGTGAATTTTTTAATGAATTTTGACATTCTACTTTTGAACGTTTATAACCGAAAAATTCTGTTTTAACGGACAAAAATCTCTAAACTTTAGAGGTCATCGATGAGGACCTCTTATATCTCTTATTTATTTTATTTATATTGTTGATATTCAAATATTGTATTAGTGTCGTGCATATTGTAAGTAATTTGATAATAATAATAATAGAATTGTATTAATAATAATAATTATTATAATTATAAATTATAATAATAATAATAATAATAATAATAATAATAATAATAATAATAATAATAATAATAATAAAATAATAATAATAATAATAATAGCAATAATAATAAAAATAATAGTAATAAAATAATAATAAAAATTGCAATAATTACTAATAACAAAGATGATAAAACAGTATAACTACATTATCATTGTAGTAAATTGAAAATAGTAAAATGACAAGTAGTAAATTGAATAAGGTGGGTTTAGAACATATGGTGAATCTTATGTCATTTTATGACGTGAATCTCTTATCCAGAATACCGATTCCTCTTAAAAAATATATTTCACCAAAACTTTAGAGAAATAAGAGGAATAATAGATCTCTTATGCAGAATCGCACCGTAATTCTTGTATTTAAACTTTTTTATTTACTTGCCATACTCCAGCAGGTGAAAGCTAAATTTCAACAAATATTGTGTCAGCATTCATTTATAAAGCATTAAACGATATGCTGGCTTGGCTGCTTAATTGTAGTAGCAAATTTCTGTTGACTACTTTGATTGTGTTTAGCGTCTTTTCTAAGCTCTTTTTTCCAGCAAACTGGGTCTAGTACTCATTCAAAGCTATAATACTAGAGACAGACCTAAAATTAATCTAGATAAACTTATCATGGGTTATCTCTAATTCGGATTTATAAATCTGAACATGACAGATTGCAAATGTAGATCATCCCTAATGCAATTAGCTGATTTGTTGAATTTATTCATAACCACACAGTAACCACAAATTACTTTAAAGCTATTATTTTCGTGTTACTTGCTATTTGAATATCGAAATATTTTAATTATTTTGACTTTTTTGTTTTAGAAACGTTTAATTTGTAAAATCACTCATTTCACACAATTTTAATAAATTTAAAAGTATAGCAAAAAAATGCACAATAAATCAGAACCAGAAAACTGAACTGTCAATTTTTATGTCTTCTTCTTCCTACTGCAAATCCAGTTTATGTGTGTTATCCAGTTTTCAGAACTGGATTAGGATAATCTGGTTATACAACTGAATTATCTAGTTATTGTGATGACAGAGAGCCACTTTTATCCAGATTAACGACTTAATCTAGATTGAAATGCTTAGCCTGTCAGTGTTATAAGTGACCTATCACGGGGATAATGAAATTTGATTTTCTTATTTTTGCTTTGCACTAGAATCGAATATTCATATTATAATAAATTATAATTAAATTAAATATTTATAATTTAAAAAAAGAAACACTTAATTTATTTAAAATTTATATCTGATACAATCTACGAGTAGAAATTTAAAATTTTTTGGAATTACCCTATTGTTCATATCAAGCTAAGACCACCATCAATTTCGAGGACCCCGAGACACTTCAATGTTCTGTCTTTCAATTATTCACATTTAGCAAATTCAATTTCACATAATATGACTTTTCTCTATAGTTGCGTGCGTCTGACACTTCTCATATCATCGAATTTGTCATTTTCAAATGTTTAATGATAGATTCCATCATATATGAGTTATTACATATATTTGAAAGTGGAATAAGTCTATTTACAAAAAAAAAATTTTTTTAAAAAAGATAAAATATACATACATATATGTATATTTCTCAAATTATCGTTTTAATTTTTTTTTTTTAAAATGGACTTATTCCACTTTCAAATATAACAGATCATATATTATAAGTATTATTTAAATTCTTTAATTATACCTCAAAATTATGATTAATTTATATGTATACAGAAATGTTACATTTTGTATAGGACACTTGTCTACATATTACTATGTATTATTTCGTATCAATATTTTTGTTTTCTTGTCATATATTCTTATTATGATAAACAAAAATTCTTGCTGATAAAAAAAATCTATATATAAAAAAAAAAAAATTGAAATAAATTATTTGTAATCTGCATTTAGCAACAGAATTTATTCATTCATTTGTATACATTTATCTACATAATATACGCATCCGAATGTGTTTATGTATATAAAAATAAATTTTCAAAAAAAAAAAAAAAGTTATTTATCTTCCGAAATTTATTTTGAGACATTGTCAATCGGCATATGAATGAAGAAAAAAAAAACATACATATGTACATATGTAAGTACATTCTCATAACAAAAATAACGAATTTTTATAGTGATTACATTAGCTGACGGTCATGATCTTCCAATTTTTATGCGAAAAATTAAGGGAAAACAAAAAAATAAATTGCTTATTTTGATTTTTAAAAAAAATATTGTATGTACATATGTATGTACATATGTATTAAAATTAAAAATTACAATAAATCAAAAACAAAATTATAAAAATAATGAAAATTAGTAATATGATTTAGCAATTTTTTTAACGGAATTTTATATTTAAAATATTATTCAGGTACCTAACAATAATTACTGTAAAAATGTTTTGAAAATTTTTAGAAATTGTTTTTGCATGATAAATTATAATTAAATTTTATCCAATTTAATTAAGTAGCTATACTAGTATATATAGGGTAATCACATAAAGACTAGTATATTTTCAAATTGAAATAAAAACTGAACGGTGTTGGATAGTATAAACATGATTTATTTTTTATTTTAAACGTTAGCTTATGGCATTTTTATTTGAAAATAATTTCGTTAAAATGGCTGTCCCTATACAAAGACTTTTTCAAAATCTTAATTCTGAAATACGAATTTTTGGTTACTTTTTCACAAAAATCAGCATTTATTTCATCAATTACACGAATAATGTTCACCGTTCGAGGTCACTGAGTGTTTGTGATTTATTTGCGAATATACAGATGATTTCAGATAACTCCATACAGAAAAAAGTCTAATGGAGTTATGGTTACTTGGTTACTTGGTGGCTTGGTCAGTTCACATCAGCATTTCTTGAAATTTCTCGATCGTTGAACTTTTCTCTCAATAAATCAATTATTTTCCTGGATGTATGGTACCGCGTTACGCCATCTTACTAAAACCACATCATTTGTCAAACAATAATAGACACATATTTTCAAAAATATATAGTCCTTATATCTGATGACCCTATATATGTCTACATAATACATACTCGTATATGTGAAAAATACCTTCAGGCTGGTATTCACCAACATAGATATCTTTTATCTGAGATAAAGTACATTCATCAATCTGTATAAAACGGCACCATGAAATAAAACCCGGAGAAATAATGCCAACTCGGTCTTATTTCACTTTGAAAGTGAAATAATGTCGAAAACTCAAAGTTTGCGATATTTCACAATCCAAAAAGTGAAATAAGATCGAGTCGGCCTTATTTAACTAACAAATAGTTCCATATTAGCATATATGTATGTACAAATTGTTATTTTTATTACTTATTTGATTCATAAAATCGTTTAAGGTAATTATCTTTTTATTGTATTTGTGCAACGACTCTTCTATCAATTGAAACGAAACATAGAAGATTCGCATGACCCCTGCGCAAGAATGACATATGAAATCGTTCAAAACAGCAAAACTTTAACTAAAACTGGAACAATACATGGAAGATTGGCATGGTCGCTGCCGAAACCTTAAACATTAAACCTTAAACCATAAACCTTATTTTTAACATTCGACATTATTTCGCAAAAGATATTGGTTTTATTTCACTTTGAAAGTGAAATAACGCCGACAACTCAAAGTTGGCCTTATTTCTCTGGACTTTATTTCATGGTGCCGTATAAAACACTTCTCGGATATTTTTAAGACAACCTCAGAGTGGTATTATAAATATCGTTCGAACATAACCTTGTTATTAACAGCAATAGCACAGCACTCACATGTATAATCATCACATCAATAACCTCTGTTTCATTTTGTAATATAAAAATACTATCAGCTGACATGTTTGAACATGTTTGACTAGGTTCGAAGACAAATTTTATCTTATAGGTTGATGAATACCTAAACTGAAATTGCATCCGGCTAAAATATATCTGACCGGTTATCTATGTTGGTGAATACCAGCCTTTAAGATAATTCGACCAAATATTCAAATATAATTTTTTTTTCTAAATTCTACAGTTCTAACTAGTTTTTTTTTCTATTATTTTTTGTCAATTATACTTAAAATATGTATGTATGTATGTACGAGTATGTACATAATTTGTGCACATATGTAGATGTACATATGTATGTCAAAACAATACATGTAAAAAACAAGAAAACATATTAATTCATAGAAAATAAAGATCAACCTGTGCAAAATAACATATGTACCTACGTATGTAGATCTTTAAAAAAAAAAACTTCATGCAAATGACCTTACAACTTCAAAAATTATATTAATTTACCGTCACATTTATCACGATCACAATAAGAGCAATAATGAAACAAAAATATCAACAACAACAACAGCAAATAACTTGAATTGAAATCACGTCAGATTTAAAACTACTCCGAAGATACTATACAAATTTCAAAGAAATTGGTTTTTTTTTTTTTTTGTTTTCTTTAAAACGAATTTACCTTTCTCTTAAGCTTTTTCACTTCAGGCTTCAGGTTTTTTTTTATGTTATTTTTAAGCTTGCTTTTCTTGGTTTAGTTTTTATTTATTTGATTTTTTCTCTTGGTCAGTCAGTTTTTTTTTTTTTTTTTTTACTTTCAAAATTCAGTTATTTTTTGCACGTTCCAAATGAGTAAAATGTTGCATATAAATACATACATATTTGGAATGAATGGTTAACAAAAACCATAACATACGAGTATTAAACAAAATAATGAATTTTCATAGTATATTGTGTTTTGTTATATTAAATAGTTGAATAACCTCTTCAGGTTTTAGTCTACATGAGTATCATCATGTTTATTTTTTTTAGATACGTACATATATGTATACATATTCCTTAGATGTATGTATATATGTACATACAGTTGTAGAAGTTCGTATTTGCTTCATAATTTATTAAGCATTTTTGATCTTTCACTTTATTAAGTCTATTATTACTTATATTTTTGTAATTCTATTTTTTCTTCTCTATATACAATAAATTTGCACGTGATAAATTTTTGTCTTCTGATTATATCTGCGGTAGTATATGTATATAGTAAGTACCACCACTCCTATATTTATGTCAATCAAATCGAATCATTTTAAAAATTACTATTATTTGATTCAATCTTTTTCTATCTTCTGGCAAAAATTTTTGTGCAAAAACAAAACAAAAAAAAAAAAAAACCCAAAAATTTTCAATAATATGTAAGTAGTATGTATATCGAATTAAATTTTTTGATATTTAAACGTTCATTCACCTAAGAGGTGACTCTCCCAAAGGTGTATGTTTTGTTTGATAATTTTTGTATTTATTTATTAAATACATATAAAGTCAGTGTACTGTCAAGAATTTTGACTTCTTAAAAATACAAATTAACGTTTATATAAGAATTCTATTGAAAATTCGAGTTAGAATAATGTGTATACATATTTTATTCTACAACACTAGGCCCAGTTTCACAAAGAATAGATAAATTATTTATTCCAAAGCTTTCGCTATCCATAGAATAAATCTCAAGTTTAAGCCTATTTTGCGTTTCACAAACGTTTGATAAGTTAATCTATAGATAAATCTATAGGTTATTTTAACTTCATGATTTCTGCAGGTTAAATTGCTTATCTATAGATAAATGGAAAGCTCAATTGACATTTATCCACTGTACTGGTAAAAGTATATGTTTAATTATTATTGAATTGTGTTTGATCCAAGTTTTATATTAAAAAACCATTTAAATTTTAAAAATAATATATAAAAAATAAATAAAGCGTTTTTGATTGAAGTTTTATACTAAAACACTATTTGAATTTTAAAAATAATATATATAAAATAAATAGATTGTAAAATAGAAAAAAAAGTGAAATATATATTAATGTATACGAGTATACGAGTATATACAACGTATATAGTGTTTTGTTTGAAAAATGTCGTTAGTATCTTCAGTGAGTTCAGTATCATCTCCATCTGTTTCTACAGATAGTTTTGATTCAGATACCTCACAGGATTCTAGTGAAGGCAATATTCAGTGTTCATATAGATTTTATTCAAGATTTTTGAAAGCACGAAAGTACCCATTTCAAAAATACGACAGGGGACAATTCAAAGCAAGGTTTAGATTGTCCAAACAGGCCGTACTTTTTTTATATAATAAAATTCAAATCCACATTACACCACAAACGTTAAGGAGTTTTTCAATATCAGCGATGGATTTCCGTTCTGTGATACGATAAAATGATAACACTTTATCACGGTATCACTGAAAATGTGATTTTCGTTTAGTAAAATAGAAACAAGTCTCAAAAATTTATCATACGCGAAGAATTTTTATCACCAACTTTTTTACGGTGATAAATTTGTAAATCGAGTGATATAATGGTGAGATAATATAATTTTTTAGTAGAAATAATTTTGAAAAGAAATCAAAAATTTGTATTTTTATTAAATACTCTATATTTTTTATTGTTATTATTTTTTTTTCATTTATTTATTTATTTATTATAAATAAAAAAACTAAAATTAAGTCAAATGTACATACGATAATAATATTTAAATAAAATTATAATAATTATAATATTTCAATATTTTTATTCAATTAAACTTACATTATAAACAATAAACAATTCGTCTGACTGCCAGAGAAATACAAGTATGTTTTAACGTATCTTGAAATTTGAATTTTTAAATTCAAAATTTGAAAATATATATGGATTTGACATTTGTATTATGTATATAATAAGACGAATCCATCTATATTACAGCACTGAAACTACGGAGCTTTGGTTAGTTAACTATGGATAATTTACTAGATAACTTTCATAATTTTGTTTGTGAAACAGTAGTTTTAATTTATCTCTTGAATAAATTTATCAATGAGTTATATCCCTAGATTTATCTATTCTTTGTGAAACTGGGCCTATAAGGTTATACATAATACCAAGTTATATCATGTTATACACCATACCCTCATCAAAAACCACTTGTTGATTTTCCATGTCATTTTTTTTTTATTATTTATACAAACACGTACGTACGTACATGCTTTACCTTTTACAAAAATCAATCAATTACAAAAAGAAAAAAAATTTATTTGAAGGTTACAAATTTCAGTGATGATCCGTGAGTCTTTTATTGTATTTTACTTTTACTACTTCTGTGTTCGGGTCCATCCATCTCTTCATCTTCCCCATGAATCATTCTGCCTAAAGGTTGTATTTCAATTATTTATATAAATGTCAAAAATATTGAAGAATACAGTGTAGAATGTTGTAATTTTTTTTTTTTTTTTTTTTTTTTTTTTGTGAATATTCGACAATGTATAAAAATATGGTATTATAGATATTGTTGTAAAAAGTCGTCCAATATTTTTGATTATATAGACATATTGTAATACTTTTTGATATCCTTTTGAATTAAATATTTTCAGTTCAGACAAGTATTATAGTATAAATTGACAAGTATATAGAAATTTTCTGCGTTCCTTTTTGGCTAGTAAAGTACTCCCCCAAATATTCGGGAGTAAATTGTAAATGGAATGCAATTTTTTTGCTTGGAAGTAAAAAGTATAACCTCAAATTTCACGGCAAACACATTTCTAAGGCAATGTAAATATTAGAGTGGCATAGTTGGTCGTGCTCAAATTTCAGCTGTCATGTATTTCAAATTTGTTTTGTTGTTGATTTTAGATTCTCCATAACCTTAAACAATAAAAAGCCACCTATTGAAGGAAACGTGTAATGAAAGTATTACAGACATTAACCTATTTCTTTAATCTCTAACGATTGAAAACAAAAACCTCTGACGGCGAATCTTGGCGTAACTAACCATACAACTGTCAAGTAAATTACTCGACAAGAGGTTGTGTAGATGATCACGACTGCAAGTATTTGGGAGTACTTTACTAAAAGGAACGCAGCAATTATAAAGTGTATTACATATGTACAACAGTATGCTTTTCTTCAAGCAAATAAAAAGAAAATGGCCAATATTATTGCAAAAATTTTTGAGTAAAACGAGAAAAAATTGAAAGAAAAAATTTAAATTTATTGTTTTATATTCAAAACCGTTTAGTAATATATATAATATTTTGATCTCGCATACATTTACATATGTATGTACATAAACGCATGCATATTTTAGTTTATATAAGAAATAAAAATAATGAAAAGGTGTGGTCAAACAAGATATTGGGACAAGGTTTTTCATTCTGGTATGTGAAATATGAATTTTACAACTGTGCTATTGCTATATTAGATACTGCACACACTACCAATCAAAAGTATACATACATATATACTAGTAGAATGTAATTTCACATATAACAAAGTTAGGTACAGCATTTAATAAATTTACATTATATGTACACACTTAAGTCTATAATTATATATATCTTTACATTTAATTCTTCTTAATTCTTATCTGAATTCAGATTTATCAGCGTACTAGGCCTTACACTCTATAAGTTAATGTTTAAATGTATGTACACATAGATATGTATAAATCTTTATCATCTTATATGCAAATAAAATCATATTTGAGATTTGAGCAAAACTTGGAAACAATTTAGACTCTTGTAAACTATAGTAGGAACTTATATTATACCTAGAATTGTCTGTTATAAGATATCATCAAAGCAAATACAGTAAAACATCTGTAACCCGGACTTCATTAAATCATAGACTAGATGTTAAATCAAATTCCTCATAACTCGAAAAAAATACTCATTTCATGTTCAAAACCCTCTTTAACTCAAATTATAAGACCTCTGTTACTCGAAATCACCTATTATTCTCTTTAAGATATTTCAGTACATTTTTCCCCTATAACCCAAAAAAAAAAAAAAATGTATTTATAGATCTCAATATTTTGTTCTATCATCTCGCTTTTTTTCAAATTTTGTAAATAAATTGCCTCCGTATTTCTAGAAAAAGATAAGATCAGTTGACTCAACATGCGTGTTCATCAGGTTTAACTTCAATTGTTGCATATTTTATATACTCGTATAAATAACCTCTTCTTGCTATTATGAGTTATGGCCATGTTGCGGTTTTCTTTTGAGCTCTAACGATCGAAATCTTAATTTGTAGAATTGTTTATTTATAGAATTTAGTTAGTGTCTATAATTTTCATCAATACGAACTAATATATTTGTTATGAAAAATTAAAATCCTATGGCATAGAATTTAAACCTCTGTAATCGAATTTATTTGCATCTTCCTTGAGTTTCCACTGTAATAAATCTTCAGGTACGGGGAAGGAGGTAAGATTAACCGTTCGACAGTTAGAGTATACGTCAATGAAATTTTGGCTCATTATTTCACTTATCACCTCGTAAAATATTGAAATGGTTCAAAATTGCAAAAAATAAATTTATAGCAGACATTTAAAAGAATTTTGAAAAAAATTGTGAGTTTCAAAACGTATAAATACCGCCTCGATACATAATCATAACAGTTTCAAAACGATAACACTTAAATCGATAATAATGTTTACAGTTTCAAAACTCATTGTGAATGCATCTGTCAAGCAATCTATAGGCATCGTGAATTTTTATAATGCAAAATAGATTTGAATAGATTTATTTCTCAATAGCATTTCAATGATTTATTTTTATACGAATTTTATTGTATGGAACGAAATGTCAGTCTGTTTTGCACAAAAATTTTGCACTTTTACGATGATAAATTGAATTTTTAATGTGTAGTGTAGTGTTTACATAATATTAATGTGATAAGTTCCAAAAAATGGAAAGTATAGAGATAGTATAACTTACATTGAAGGTGTTTTCGGTCATTCGAAAATGGCTGTGAAAAATGTCATCCTGATATTGTTTAATTTTATTAAAAAATTGTTCCACCTTTTTGATTTATTGTAGAAAATAAATTATTTAAATTATTTAAAATTATGCACTACAGAAAGTGATCCATTTTTCTTGTTGTCAAAACAAATACTTTTCAAAACGTCAAAGTTATATAGAACTGCAATACCGACGCGATGCATATCAGTGCTGTTTTAAAACTTTGTATCACGACTGTTCTGATGCTGAAACATCACAACACATTTTTAAGGCGTTTTGAAACTCACTCAAACTTTCGAATAACATTTTAATAAAATTTTCTTAATTTAATTACTAACAAAAGTTTGTACGTTAATAAAATACTATGTATGTACCTTTATTTGTTTATATGAAAAATTTGTGATCGTATTATTTATTTCAATATGATAAATACATAGTTAGCTTTAATTAATTATTGTTGTAATAGTCTGTCTCTGTATAAAAAATATTAGATTATTGTAATTAATGTACATATACATTACTTAGTAATTCGAGAAAAAAAAGGAAATAATTTCTATTATTACTATATACATATTATTATAAACTTATTTTACTTTGTGTACCCATACCCATATATTTCATTTTTTTTTTCTGAAATGCATAAAATGGTTTGAGATAGAAAAAATGAAAAAAATAAAAAAAAAAAAAATAAATAAAATTCAAGAAAAAAACCATAATTTCCGGTTGACTTATGTATATGTACTTTACATCATAGGGGTTATTTTATCTCTTTATATACATATGTACAATTACAATTATTGTATACACACACATACATGTATGTAGTAATTTATAATTGTTATATTGCTAGAGTTCTAATCTATATCTATAGAGTCTAGAGTACTCATATTATACACGACATGTACATATTACCAATATTACATATTACACTATATATAATCGTATACATATCTACATATTATGTACATATGTATATTCAATAAATTTATACATTTATATGCACTTTTGTATATTATAAGATATCGAGTGTTTTACTGAAATTTCAAAAAATCTAAAATGTTAGTTGCGTTATACACAAATCTAACAGACTATAGCAACAAGCACCTACTTATATAGTGTTTATTTATTTTTCTTTATTACAAACATTATATTATAAGTGCATGTGCATATATCAGTAAGTACATGCATACACATACATATGTACGTGGAAAAATTATGGGACAAATACAATTTTTCATAAATAGAGAACGTAATTAGACATACTAATATGAATGTACAGTCGTTATAGTTATATCTTCTTCTTCTTCTTCCAATGGCGCTACAGCGCAAATCGGGCCTTGGCCTCCTATAATGCCTGCCTTCATATTAATCTATTCTTCTCTGCTGCCCTCCGATTCATTTCCCGGAGCAAGGTTTCCGCATCTTCCACCACTGATTGCACCCATCTTTTCCTTGGTCTACCCACAGGTCGTAGCCGTCTATTTCAGCGTTAATTAATTTTTTTTGGAATTCTGTGGTCTGACATACATATTATATGCCCCGCCAATCGCAGCCTGTTTAGCTTGATAAATTTGAATAGTGCTACATCCTCATAGATCTGATACAATTCGGCATTGTACCTAACTCTCTAACTTCCGTTCTCACAAACTGGTCCAATTATGCATCTCAGCACTTTCCTTTCAAATTCATTAAGGGCATCTTCTGCCTTCTGCGTCATCGTCCAAGATTCAATTTCATAACGCACTATAGGTCTGACTAATGTTTTATACAACAATAATTTTGTTTTCCTGTGAACGAATCTGGATTTAAAGATTTTCCGCTGCTCTATATATGCTTTGTTTCCGCGCATAATTCTCTTCTGGATTTCTTCCGCTTCCTCGTTCTTGTTTGTTGTGGTAGATCCTAAATATGAGAAACTGTCTACTACTTCGATTTGATACTGTGTTCGTCGATTGAAATATTGGCATTGCTTCTTATTCGTGGCATCTTGGAGCAAGTTTGTAGCATAACTTTTGACTTTTTTTTTATTTATTGCAAATCCTAACTCCGCAGCTGCTTTATATATAGCACAGTTATATATAGCACAGACAAAAAGGAAAGCATACCTAATTGCCTTTTTGTGATTCAAATTCTTTCACAATATCCTGATAATACTCGTAAATCCCATCGTATATCCCGGACATCTTTCTTCCTCTTTTTCTTCTTCTTCTTCTTCTTTTATGGCTTCATAGACCTCAGTAGGACTTTGGCCTGAAATAGAATTCGCCTTCAACTAGATCGATCTTGCCCTTTTTCTTTCCAGTTCGATATGTTCAGGTAATTCAAATCCTCTTGCGCTGCTTGCTATCAGTGGTCTTCTGTTGTTCTGCTCCCTCCAGGTCTTCTGTTGTCAATGTTATATTAAATATAGAATCCTTTTGTCATCATTCATTCTTAGGACATACCCTACCCATCGCAGTCTATTTAGTCTTATAAACGCGAGACCTGGTCTATATCTTCATACAGCATTTGTAAATATCTTTGTTTTTGTCATTGGACATTTTTGGTCATTTAAAAGAAAACCTTTTTTTAAAAAATATCAACATTAGATAAGGATACTTATCTGTGGCATTAGTCAGTTTCAAAATTAAAAAAAAACAAAAATTATTACAAAAAGAATGAATTGGAATTCCAAGGGACATTTTTTAAATACCAAAACTATTATAGACGATATTTATTAGACGTAAAGGTTGTCACACAAAACATTGAATTCATTTTTTCGTTTTCAAAATTGTAACTGTTTTATCACGTATAATACGTTTTAGAGTACTTACTTACTTCATTTCAAAAATTATGATTGTCTCACAATTTTTTCACGCTCATGTTATATCAAACGAAAAAATGTTTTATTTTTTTTTTTTTTTAAATCGAAAGTAATCGAATTTAATTTATAAAATTGTATTATTACATTTAGTGGAGTCAATGAAGGTTTTTTTCAGAAAGTCCTCAGAAACAACTCCGATTTTGATAATTTTTTTTTTTAATTTTTGTTCCTTTATATTATTTAAAATCAGAAACCGTTCACAGGGGAAAATAAATATTTGCATTTTTATGCAATATTTTTGCAACTTACACAGGGTGTCCTTCCTTGAATGGTCAATCCGCAAATAGTATAGATATGTCTCATCGAGACAAACAAAAAATTGTACTACAGAGGGGAGTATAATCTCAACCGTTCAGCCGCTATAGGACGACAAAGATTTTTCGCACTTCTTCTACGAAACACCCTATAACAACTACGGTTTACTAGCTAGAAGAAAGTGATATAAGAAAAATCTGTAGAAAACTCCCGCCCCTCTCCAATGTTGCATTACATGTCACTCTACGTTTCTTCTTTAAAGAGCTGTTTCTGAGGACTTCCTGAAATTGTCTTTTTTATTTTTGTAATTATTGACTCCACTAATTGTACTTGCCCTCGAAATGATTATTTGTATAATATTCTATACATAAATGTAGGTTTTGTAATTACAAATATACATAATAGGTGTTCATTTTTCATATCAAAAGTGCAAAAGCAAAATATTTTATACAAGTACATATACGATTTTCACCAATGAAATGTTAACACATTTGAATTTTTCACGTTCAAAATACAATTTTCGATGATTTGACATAATAAATGTACGTAAAATATTCAAGTTTGTTCACACATCATTGCTAAAGATCGTAGGAAAATGTTTATTTTTGCAATTTTGATACCCTTACCTCAAGTGAGCCGCACCGCAGTGCATGTGCAACACATTATTAAAAAGCATTATAACACTACTGACTGGCATTAGTCTAATCGTTCTCTACTTTAATTCAAATATTTATTAAATAAATGTGAGTGAATGTGCCCGCTGAATTTTAACGAATATTCAATTATACATAAAATATGTTTATGGTATGTACTCGTATCTCGTATTATGGTATTGTGTATACATACATACATATACATAATTTTCATTCATGAAAATTATTCATATTTTAGACAACGGTTTTATATATTTGGTTCCCTATATCATACACATGATATCATATCTTTGGATTATTTTCTCTGGGGTTACATCTACATACATACATAAGTCTATGAATTACGTCGATTAATTATATAGCTAATTTCGTTTCTTTAGAAGTAAACATTACTCGGATAATTGGCCAGATTTCGATCGTAATTCTCGAACAAGTGGTGGTTCAAAATAAGTAACGATGGTTAACATTTGAATGAAATAATTTTTTAAAAAATATGTATAAATGTTATCGGTCTTCTTTTTTTTGCATTTAAAAGAATGCATACTTGCACACAGATATTTAGATATTACATACAGTGCCGAACAAAATAAATGCGACTATGATTCTAAAACAGTACAAAAATGGTCATATAATCACTAGCACGGGAAAAGTTCAAAACAAATTCATAGTTCTCATTTATTCTCGCATGCATATATTTGATTTAATTTTAAAATAATATTGACTACATTTATATAATAATAACTTCAGTGAAACTTATTCGCATTCTGACCCTGTGTTTTAATATTTCTCACAAATTTTCAATTTGTAATTTGAAAAAATGGACCTGTGTCCTTGACCCGAAACATATTTTCAAACCGTAAAATGTTTTTGACTTCGTATTTTACGATTTTTCTCATATAATTTGAATGAAATCTTTCATCTCGTCGTCTCCGTACACGATGTGAACTATCAAAACCTTTCAAATTAAATTTCAATTCATCCAAAAATAAAACCGTTCGCCATTTTTGATTACTCCAATCGATATGCTCTTCTTCTGCAAAGTAAAATTTAGCGTTAAAATTATTTTTGAAAATACACGTATATATGTATATATGTATATTTTTTTACATTAAAACGGACAAGCCTCCTTTGTGTATTCGTTTTAATCATTTTTGTATACAAATATGTATTTAAATCATTATGATTGACAAGTTCTATTAAAGCAGTTGAAGGTTCTTATTTAAATTTTTCTTATTACATATTCTTCTTTGAGAGAAGTTTTACTAAGCTTTTTATTTCTATGTATGTATGTAAGTATATAGCTTCTAGTGTTCCTGTCAAAGTAATTTCTTTAAAATTCTTTAAACTGTTGATTTTTCCGTAAAATACTTTTGTCACAAATTTTTTTGATTAATTCCACTTTTAAAATTTTCAATAATTATTCTTTTAAACTCAATATTGTACTTATTGTTTTCCAATTTTATTAAAATATTTAATTTTCTCAAAGGTAATTTTAATTATAATAATTACTACATGGGAGAATAAATGAGAACAAAAATTTATTTTAAATTCCTTCTGTCAATGATTAGTTAATGATCATTTTTGTATACGGTTTCAGAGATTGTGTTGCATTTGTTTTGTTCGGCACTGTATTAAATGGAAACATGAACTTAAAATAGTATCTGTATATTTTTTATGTTATTTACATACACATAAATAATTTGATTTATATTGTATTGTTTCATATAATTATATGATTTACTTTCCGTGGTTAACAAATTTCTCGATATATCAGGGTTATTCACATACATACATATGTAATGTGTGCACATAAATTATGTATGTACATGTGAGAACATATATTATAAAACTTGAACTGAAACCGCATTTATACATATTTTGTAATTATATGAAAACAGCAAAAATGCAATAGTTTATATACGAGTATGTACAATGTACATAGTAAGTAGAGTTTCTGAATACTACATACATTACATAGATACTACACCTTTTAGTAAAAAATACACGTTTTAATACAACGGTATCGTTAAATACTTTAAATACTAAAACCATCAAGTGAACCAAAAACAAAAAAGTTTAAAACATAATAAAAAATAAAAAATAAGGAAATGAAATTAAAATATGTTGCAATACTGTTGCAAACCGAATGCAATCATCAGCTCTCTATAACAAACAATAATAATAATAATATTTCATATACATACATATGTATGTACATATATTATATGTATACATATTTTCAGTCTCACGAATACAATGAAAGATATACATTCTTCATCTATGCGAAAATGAACAAAAAAAATGGAATAAGAATTGCATACTTACTTAAGAGTAGTATATAGATGTACGTAGGTATAATATGGAATAATTATCATATATCATACATTATGTACCTATATTTTTTGAAAAAAAAAAATCTTCTTCCCTGGTGTAGGGTCTGCTTGTCTGCACCTTATGCGCCATCTCGTACGATCCGCAGCATCGCAGGTGTTTAAGCCAACGGTATACGCAAGCTAACGCTTTTTTTGGTCTGCCTCGAGGTCTGGAACCTTTAGATTTATTATATTTATATACGTAGATTTAAGTATATTGCAATTTTGGCGGTATATTTGTTACAGCTTCTAAGTATATAATCGTAACTGTAACCGTACCATTGTAGTCGTGATTCGAGCATTTTATTATCGCTTCGTGATATTGGTGTTACGCTGAGGTTATTTCAAATATTGGTTTGATATTTATTTCTATTTGTGACATGATCTAACTTCGTCAGGCCACGTGCGTCCATCTTAACATTCACATCTCCATGGTATTCATGATTTGTTTATGCTTTTTAGTCGCTGTTGCTGGTCTGTACTCTGCGCCATACAATACCACTGGTCCAATAACTGTCTTGTATATATTTTTAATTTTAGATAGATATATTGTGATCTTTTTATCATTCACATTCTAGGTATTCTGTCTTGTAGTTGTAGATGTTTAGAAGCAGACCAAAAGTGTCTAGTCGAACTTTACATTTTTGGACTAATTTATCTAAATCTTGTCGCGTTTCGTGAGCTTCAACAATAGTGAAGATAGCGTTGAACTTTAATGTACACCTACTGACTGTTATGTTAAAGGGAGATGAAGTTTTTACTGTTCATAGTGTGCATCGGACTTCGCAAGTTGAATTTTCGTAGATCAGTTTTATCAGCTGTACATATGCTTCAGGAACTCTATATGATCTACATGACGTCTTAGGCATACCAGATGAGTTTGTGTCAAAATCTAGGAATGCTATATGGACTTTTTGTTGTTTTTCTAAGTGTCTCTCTATTATTAATTGGGCAGCAAAATATTGCATCGGTAGTTCCAGTTTCTTACATACCGGTACTGGTAGTACCGGCACTGATTTGGTGTTATTGAGATTATGTTTCAAATGCATCCATCAAGTCTACTATTATACTTTTAAAAAATGTATTTATTTTAAAGTGGTAGACAGTAGACATTTAATATAGTAATTTCTTAAATAACATTTCTGTTGCATAATCTACGAATCGAAACGAAAAAAAAATATTTTTCTAATTACTTGAAAATACATAATTTAATGAAAAAAGCATTAGACTTAAACTATTATAACTGTATGTAAGTACATCAATGTACATATTACAGATGCATACATAAGTAATATGTACTATGTATGTATATCTATATGATATTACATTACATTCAAGTAATAATTTATTATCATTTATTTAAAAATTTTGTCTACATTATTTTTGAGAATTGATATTTTTAAAATAAATTAAATAAAACAAAAGAACTAATTACATTATATACCACGAGTATGAGTATTTTGTAAAAATCTGTATTTATCAGTAACATATATATTTATTTATTTGTTTTCAAAAATACGAATATGTCCAACTATTATATATTATAATATAGATGTATCGTATACGTAAATGTAAATTTTATTTGAAAACTTGATAAGAAAATTATTTATGCTTGAAATATAATGTAATATAGTATATACATTCTGTCAAAAAAGTACCCGGAATTTGCCGATTAAAAAGTCTACACTAATGCTATAATGAAAAAATTTTTTTTCTGTAAATTGGCAGACTAATTATGACGCCATTTTTGAGCACGATCTGTCAACTAGTATTTTTACAGCAGTTGGTTATATCAGTCGACTTGAAGTGCTTTCGGCGATTTTTAAAATGAATAAAAATATTGAACAAAGAGTTTGTGTTATATTTTGTGTTTCTAACGGAATATCCTGTGCAGAACCATTTAAGATGTTGAAAAAGACTTATGGTGAATAAGTGTTATCTAAAACACAAGTTTACGAGTGGTACAAGACATTTAAAGAGGGCCGTGAAGTGTGTGAAGATTTGCCTCGTCCCGGTCGTCCTTCGACGTCAAAGACAGATGAAAACATTAATCTTGTAAAGGAAAAAGTTATGGAAAATCGTCATTTGAGTTTAAGAGAGATGGCTGTGGACCTCAACATGTCTCACGAGAGTATTCGCTCCATCGTCGTTAATAATTTGGGCTTGAGACGCGTCGCCGCTCGGCTTATCTCGAAAGAACTCAATTTTTTTGAAAAAAAATCCATCGTAAACAAATGCACCGTCTAACAAAGGGACCATTGTGACTGAGTTTTTGGCGAAGAAAGCAACAACTGTTATCGAACAACCTCCATATTCACCCGATATGTCTCCTGCCGATTTTTTCCTGTTCTCCAAGCTGAAATTACCTCTTCGTGGAAGGCGTTTTGGCTCGATTGAGTCCAGCAAACAAAATTCGCTGAAGGAGCTTGAGGACATCCCGGAAAATGCCTACAAAAAATGCTTTGAGGATTGGGTTAAACGATGGAACATGTGTGTTGCTTCAGATGGGGCGTACTTTGAAGGCGACAAAATAAATTTTGATGATAATTAAATATTTTGTGTTTTATTGACAAATTCCGGGTACTTTTTTGACAGAGTAGTATATACACTTTTTTTTTGTCTTATTAGTTTTCAATTTTCAATATTATGTAAGTATAAGAAGTATATGTATGTAAGTGTTGTAATAAGCATATACATTCGTATATGTATATTTATATTTTACAAAACACATACTATATCCCAGTAGTGTATAGAAGTAGTTCTATAGTACCGATTCAGGAATCAATGCAAAAGATCTGCAACTAAGTACTTCCACTTTTGCTTCCCAAATCCCAATATATGTACAGGAAACTCCCATTACCTTTAACATGGCGATGTCATAATAGGAGGTAACTAATCGCCTACCTCATGCATTACTGAATTAATAACCGATTGAATCATTGATTACAAAGAAGCAGTGAGAGAATGAATTGATTTGTAGTACTTAAGTAGTTAGAGAACTAATGAAAAAGCAAAAGAAAAGAATTAATTTTTTCAGCACTTTTTCGGAATAACTTCTAGAAGTTACGAGAAAAAAATTTGACATAAAATCTCATTTTCTCATGGAACAAGAATCGCACACATTGGAATTCCCACTGAAAAGTGTTTTCATTCACACTTTCACAGAACGAGAATCGGCCTTCAAAGTTCAAAAATTTTGAATATACTAGATAATACTGTATCCTCATCTTTCAATTCTTTTAATAAATTCACAACAACACCACTTAATAGTCCTCCTGAAATTTAAACCAGAGACCAAATACGTATTCCATGTATACACTAAAGAGACTGGTTTCCAAGAGTCTCCTATTTTCTTGCACCCAAAGGTCTAATTTTGTGGTCTCCTGGCACCAAAGTCTCCTATCGTGTATACGTGCTTGAGATTTTGATCTCTAGAAAACGGAGTCCGGAGTCCGAAGACTCTCGTTCGTCGTGCATACGTAGCTTTACTTTGGCGAAAACTGAAATGCATTACGGAATCACTTTTCTAGAATTTAAGAAAACTATTGCATGGATGGAATGCGTACGAATGAAATGACAACTAATTCTAGAATCGATTTCATAAAGAAATGCTTCTCATTTACTTTATTACATATTTTCGGAAGTGCTGCTGGGATATTATGAGATTTTATGTATAGTTAACGCACTATTCCATACATATTTGTATTATCCGTTTTACGATTTACTTTTTACTTTTTTTATTTTTTCTATATTTATTTTATTTTATTCATAATTATTATATGTAGTGTATCTGTATAGTGTGCATGTATTTTTTTTTTTCATTTTGAATACCACATAAAATTACATATTAAACTTAAGTTAATTAAAAACAAATTTTTGTTTTTCATATTTTTATTATTTTTCTTTGTATATTTTTTTTTAGTAAATATAATTTTGTCTTAATTTATCCATATACGAGTATGTAGTAATTTACATATCAGTTCCAAGTGATAACAGCAAATGATAAATTATACTACATTACTACATATGTGTGTTGTTAAAAAAATTTTATCAAGAAAGTTGGTAATTTTTTTCAAATACCCACCGTACTATTATATATATAGTTGTATAAATGTTTATATTATATACATATGTATATGTGTGTATGTAATATCATAAAAATTTTTTTTTAATTTATTTTAATTACATACATATTTCATTTACAACTACCAAAGAGACAATTTATATCATAATCAAAAAATTGAGAATTAATTTGTTAATATATTCAATAAATCTTCTTCTCAAACAAAATATTTCCTTAATTTTTCTTTTCTATATGCTGCCATCTCTCTGCAATCTCTTTGTCAGCTCAACCCTCAACCTATGCAGTAGTTTTATGTCACAATGGATATTATCCTAAAGTACCACAAAATTCTTAGCCTATCTTCTGCTTTTCTTCCCAGTATATAAGTTTATTAAGAAGGTTTTTCAGGATTATTTATTACGGGTGTTTTCAAAAATGCAAGCTTGCGACAAGCTTGCGTTTGCATAGTGTTCATTTAAATCAACTTGCAAACGTTAAGTGTTCATTTATTCAAGTTTATCATCTACATAAGTCAAGATTTGCAAGGTTCTTGATATTTAAATTCATTTATTCATTTCATTAATTTAAGGTTCATTTATTCAAATTCAAGTTCATTTTTTTAAATTCAAGTGCTGTCATTTTTTTTGTGCATTCATTTAAAATTTGATGACATTTAAAAGTTACATTTATAATTATTGTTATTTATTTAAGTGAAATTGTAAAACAAAAGTGATTATTAATAAAATAACAAAAATAATGGAAAGTTATCAATAGGTATTTTGAAATAAAATAAAAATACAATACGCACTCCACTTCGAATAATTTTTTTAATAACTGGCAAAATGGTAACACGAAAATTTACGTCACAACTGATTTATGTTCAAAAATGCAAGATTTTCTGACATTGCAAGATATATAATCTTGCGGCAACGTATTTGACTTGATCGTTTTTGAAAACAGTCTACCCTTTCAACATAACATTATGTATATTATTTTTGTCTATTTAGCTTTGAATAGCTTCCATCATTTTTCAAGTTTTCAGAATTGTAGTAAGTTAGTGATGAATTGGATCTAATCTCAACGCTTTTGTACGATTAGATTATATTTTTATTATTGTGATACGTGTAATACACACATAATCACATAACATATCAATAATTATTATACATGATTATACTATTACCACCTATTACTATATAGCGTGTGATAATGACTACTCCACAAAGGCACATGCTTCCTAGATATATTTTAAATATCATACATAATATGATAAATTCTTTCATCTTTTTAGACTGTATCATCGTCATCGCATTCGCATAATGACCGAACAGAATCATAGCAATACAATATAGCAATAGCCAGCCATTAGCCAAAGTGCATCGAATCGTCATTATTTTGAAATGCATTTTTATATTTTAGTGAGTAAAATAAAATATATCAGTCTACCTACCTGTATCTGTGTCTGTAGATGTACACAGTAACATATTTTGTTTTGTTTTGATGGTTGTATTGTATGTTGTATTGTGGCATATTGTGGTATTGGTCAAGCTCATTTGCACTTTATTACTTATTTACGAACTCAATCTCTATTCACATTGCGATCGTCGCATCAAAATGTAAAAGTATCTAGATCTATCTACTCGTGTGAGTACATAATAAATGAATGCTCATATATGTAAGTATTTATTATTATTGCTCGAGTTTATGCCTGTATGTATGTACGAGTATATGTGAAAAATAGTAAAACCATGAGTAAAACCGAAGAAATTTGTTGCATACGAGTATTTCTTCTATTGCATATATGGAGTTGTAGTTACTACATTTTAAGATTTTAATAATTATATCATGTGGTATCCGTGCGTATATTACAGCACTTACATACCATACATATGTATGTGTTTGTAATTTGTAGCATTGCATGCATATACTTAAATTTTTTTTTTTCTTTTAAGATTTTATTATTATAAATGCTGATGCTGTTATTATATATACATATATAGATTTGTAAATGTAAATTGATTTGTATTTGTATTGGTTATTTACTGCATGTTTGCACGTTTGCATTTGTAATTCATATATGTACCTACATAATGTACATATTTCACGTTTGCATGTTTACTTTTCGTTCATTCACTTTTGATGATGTGCTGAATAATGTAACGAGCTGCTTTATTTTCAGCAGCATATTGCATACTTTTGCATTATAATAATGTGATATACCTACATATATATTGGATGCATATACATATATACATATGTAAATATATATGTATATGAATGATGTACATACACAATAAAAATACATACATATACATATGTATGCACATCACAATAAATGTACAAAAAAATTTACCAACATGTAAAAGAAAAAAAAAAAAGTTTTTTTTTGTTTCTATTTTCTTATTGTTTGATGATAATATAGATGTAGTACATATGGATATATAGTACATACATACAAATACAATATAATAAACGATTTATCTTGCGGTCATTTACATTTTTATGACATATAAGTACATAAATATTATGTGCATTTTATGAAAACTATATACTCGTATGTACATAAATGCGAGGAGATGAAATTAAAAAATAAAATAAAATAAAAAGCTAAAAACACATGTTATGTAAGTATTGTTGTACATAAGTAGTAGCAAGTTAAAGAGATTATCTTTATCTACACAAAAATAAACTTAAGTAAACTATATATAGTAAGATCACAGAAGAGGAAATATGATAATAAATATTAACGTAGTATAATGACAATAATCGCACCTGTAATAATGTTGTTGATCTTTCCGGAAATTATTCATCGTATAATATACCTACTTATAGTATGTATATATATGTATTTTTTTTTTCAAAATCGGTAACGGTATTAATTATGTCTGATATGGATGCATATATGCATTTATAATTGTTTGGTCAAAGATCGAAATTGGCTCCTGAATTTCAAAATAATATTTGTAATCTATATAACTATTAAAAGAACCATATAATGTATGTATATATAGCATAATATTTAACTGTGTGTGAGAAATGAGATCGTTAACTGACCTATGCATACGAGTATACATATACGTTTTTTTTTTGTGTTTTGTTATTCATTTTGCATTGGATATTTTCGTACTTGCTTGAGGTTTGAGGTTAATCAGTCTGATTCTGATTCGGGCCTTTGAGGCCCTTCGACGAGGATCAAGGCCGAGGCTTCCTGCATAATCCAACAAACACAGGATAGGGGAGGGGTTGTCGACTTCTAGAAAGTACACATGATCATGACGTTTCATACTCTTGCTCTCTCCCTTTTTTTTTTTTTTCAAACGGTAAATTAATTAATTACTGAACAAGCTAATTGTTTTGATCTTTATTCACATCTTTTCTGAAGACTAAAATAGATGAGAAAAAGTTTAAATGATTATATGTATACATACATATTTTGTAATCATGTGTTTTTACATTATAGACATACATATAATGAGTGCTCTGATTAGTTGCTATATTGATTGCGATTGAGCTGTGAGAAGCGGTCTTTAGGTAATAATGTGATGCACTAATAAATATTTTGACTCTATATTCCTACCTCTGTGAAAATATGTATACTCAATTGTTGGAAATTTTTTATCTAAGATTGTTTAAAATAATCGCGTCTCTGATGAAAATTACTCGCGTATTTTAGGCGTGTAATAAAACGCAATCTGAATTCTTATGTGTATTACAATTATTTTACGTAAATTTATTGTGATGTCTGCCTAGTATTGTGTTAGTGTGCCGTTATAAATACTTCATACGATCCTCTTCATGGTTACTATCAATGTCACATTATTTGTATTTTTATTGTTATTGCGTTCAATTCAAAAAAAAAAAAATACTAAGAGCATTCACTTAATGCAATAAGAGGCATGTAAACCAAATAAACCGAGTAAAATACACGTATTTACATGTTTTACTCGGTTTCTACATGACTTTTGCTGCATTAAGTAAATACCCTTACTGATTTCTTTTTTGTATGAGTCACACCTTGACTTGTTTTTAATTATGTATGTATTAATCTCCCTACCACTGGCATTATCATTATTGTAACAAAATCTTGTTATTAATTGAAAAAATTTACATGATTGTATCGAATTTGATAAAATTATACAGAAAAAGCTCGCACTCGTGTAATATGTATATATGACATAATTTTTTTTTAATTTTATCGTCTATTTGCTATATTTAGAATAGTTCCGGCTCATTGGACTCATGCATATTATATGTATGTCTATGTATTTAGTATAGGTGATATATGTACGAGTATATAGTATCACATTTTTATGATATAGGGTGAGTTCATGTTTGTAGAATAATGAATGGTTACAGTATAGCTTGTTAAAAATTCCTAGCGAATAGAATATATGCGCAGTGAGAGTCATGCTTTGAGCGAGGTTATAATTGTAGTGGTTACACTTTTTCAGGTTTATATGGGAGAAAAACACAAATACATATAATCATTTTATGTACATATTTAATTTCAAGAGAAACATGCGCAGATTATTCGCTGGGAATTTTGAACAAGCCATACTAGATTTTCACTCCTCCTAATGCTGTCATGACACTGGCTTAATTTTGTTCTGAATTTCATTCTTAAAATTATTGAATTGTGTGACATGGATAGCATGATAAATGAAAGAGATGCATACAGCTTTCGAGAATTATTTCGAAACCTATTTTGATAATTTGTTAAAAAAAAAAACTTAAAAAAGTATAATAAAAATAAATTAAGAATATGTAAATGTCTCAAATTAAGACTGACTGTAAAAAAAACTTGTCCTTAACTTCGAACAATTTTATCTTCTAGATGTGCAATTTTTCGAACTTGCAGCTAGTTCGAAACTTAGTGTGAAACTTATCATTTTTATTCTTTCTAGCATAAGTAAATTTATAATGTAAAAATTTCGTCTCTTTCAGTAAAAATTTTAAGAATTAAATTCAGAACAAAATTAAGCCAGTGTCATAACAGCATAAGTTAATGCTAACTTAGCAAATTGGGGTGGGTTCGTGTAAGGTGATTAGTGATAGGTGATTGGTGACAGTTAAAAAGTGATCACTGAAAAGTGCTTGTTCGTGTAAGGTGATCGCCAAAAAAGTGATGAAATTTGAAATGCGGCTAACTTCAGATTTAATTCATAGTTCTGAATTAATCAAAACAAATAAAAATCATGAATAATAATAGTAAATAATAAAGAGAATTAAAATGTTTTCGTCTATTGGATTTTTTGATCCTTTTGCTAAATCATAATTTTTTTCATAAAACCGAACAAAATATTTAACTGTGTCGGTTTGAATGATTTTTCGGCTTTCGCGACAAATTTCTTACTATCCATTTATAATTAAGCAATTTATTATGTAAATAAAATTATATTTTAAATTATAAAATAATTTTAACAAATTATACATATGTATATACCGTCAACAGCAAACACCAATCGATTGTATCTATATGATTATGAGTATTTTTTGGTTAGGTAGAAGAATAATAATAGAAAAAATTAGAAAAGTGACACCTCAAAATGCTATTATGTACCTCAAAGTGATAACATTTAGTGATAGTTTTTGGTGATTGTCACCATACGTGAACGGAAATTTATGGTGAATATCACCAATCACCTTACGTGAACCTACCCCTGGTTTTATGCAACTGTTTTTATTCTAGCGATCTCTCGTCAACCTCTACCGATAAGTGATAGGGTTCTTTTCCTATCGAATTCCGGTCAATTTGTTCTTGACACAGAACATGTGGATAAATTCTTCCACTTGTTATTTGTCTCCGACAAGTAGTAAAGCCAGATCTCTCGCTTTACACTATTTACCGGGATGTTTATTGGTACTGTTGCCGAAAGGCGCAGAGTTGAGCCCTGTTTCGCCAACGAGTCGGCTTGCTCGTTACCCTCTATGTTCCTGTGACCTGGAACCCATATGAGGGTAACTTGAGTCTTGCTCGTTAGTCTATCTACTGCTCTTCTGCATCTTTCTGTTATCTTTGAGTTTTTGGTTATAGTGAAAAAGTATATTAGCGAATAGGTTAAATAGTGAAAAGTGAATTGAAATAAAAATAAAATCGTATATAATGGAAAATAATATCGTAATTTTGAATGAGTAAAGGATTTAAAACTTTTTTTGAAGTTGAATTTGAATACAGAATTTGAAATAAAGCAAAACAGAGTGACATTTGTGTATTGTGTCAGCTGTTTGAAAAGTTGAAGCGATATTGCATCCGAACGACAACTCTGCAGACGATGCAAAATATTTATCGACTACTACCGAAAATGAACGATGTTGAAACGAAATCGTCTTTGCATCGTGATACATGCATCTTCATCGGAACGTACCCTGACTCTGCAAACATGAACTCACACCACACGTGCAAACACATATTCTAGTCTAGAATATTGCTTCGTTTCGTTTAGGTTGGTTTCTTTTGAAAGATGGTAGACAAATAAAAATTTATATGATGTACATGTATTGTTTCAATACTATACGTTTAGTTTACGATATAAGTACATGTATAAATAATAATGTTTGTAATTATTATAACAGGTAAATTTTTAAAAGTATACATGTATGTACATATACATATGTATAATTGAAGAAACTACTATATGTTACATAATTACACGCAAATATGTTTTGGTTGATAAAAATGACAATTTTATAAATTTACATTGTTATTTGATACATATACTATACGTATACATACATACATACATATGTATGCATTTGTATCATAATTTAATATGGAAATGTTAAGTTTAGAAATAAATACATAATAAGAATAAGAATACAAATGGAAAAAAAAAAACAAACTCATTATTATTTCAGCAAAATTTGACAAATTCACTTCATTTCCTTTTTAATTGTGATTGATTTTTTTTTTTTTGAATGGTCATTGACACTAAAAAACGAAAAATTAAAAAAACGTACCTATACATACTTTTTTCTTCTTCTTTGATTTACCGTTATTTTGTTATCTTCAATTAATTCAAACAATCAATTCTTTTAAACTGGTTAATTTGACTGTTTTATTGTATGTATTTGTATAGTGTAATACTTGCACTTGATAAGTTTGTAAAATTAAATATAATACGAGTATGACGCGGCTATACAATTTTTATATGCGACGATAGGTCGAGGTAAAGTACTATAAAGTTATGCATATCTACTCGTCTTTATACATATGTACATATGTACATATGTATGTATGCCTTTCTCTATACATAATAAAATTATGACATGGTGAGAATGTCTTATAAACAGAGGCTGATAAACTCAAAAGAATGGTAAATTAAATGTACACGAATTACGTATATGTATTTATGCGGGCATATGTGTATGTGTGTAATCGCAATTTAAAATTATATCTTCAAAATTTGTATTCACATAACATACATATGTATGTATGTAGCTAGGTCGTACGGTCGTACGTAATAACTATACGAATATTTGTTTATCTATTCATACATTTCAATTTTATTTTGAATTTTAATTTGAATTACATACCTATATGAATTTTTTTTTTGTTTTGTTTTTTTGAATAGAAAATTTAACAGGTTTTCTTACATATAAGTATGCATGTACATTTTACTGATTTTACATTATGAACATTGCTTATCTATGGGTATAAGATATAAGTACTTTATGCTATGAAAAAAAAAGGAAATGATTGCTAATTATTCCCAAATGTGTATAACCATAGTTTTTTTCAGCATTTTATTTTTTAAATTTATTTCATTATCCGCCTCACATTTGCACATGTATATATGTACATACATTGTATATGTAGTAAAAACTATCAAATTTAAATGAACTGTTAAATATTTTGTATAGGTACCTACCTAATATAAAATGAACTTCTGAAATAAACTTTGGGCAAAGTGTATACCTACCTATATACCTAATAAGTGAAAAATCTCAATATAAAATATTTTTTAATTTTCAATGACCTCGAAATTTTTTACACAAATACACTGACAGCTACGAAAAAATAGACAGAAAATCAAATCAAGACTAAAGAAGTAGTTGAAACAAGAAAGAAATAATTAAGAAGTCGCCCCTTTTTATAAAATTGAGTACGTAAAAAACAGCACAATCAAAAATTCACTTAAAAAACAACTCAAACAACAACAACAACATCAAGCACGTGTACATTACAAGTACGTGTATTTACCGTCAAATTATCACGGAGGCTATTATCATACATATGTTAGAAGAACAACGAATAAAAAAGTTGAAGCGAAATAGACTTCGTATGTGAATCAAATAAGAATATTTTCAACTACCACTAGTGCATATCACGGAGGCTATTAAAAACGAATGTAAAAAAAAATGTAAGCAGAGAGAATTTTGCATTATTGTGATGTCGGTGATACAGAAAATGAGAAGTTTGATAGTATGTGTACTTTTTATCTTATTTTTTCATGTACACATTTTTACATTATAAATATAGTAATTTGGAAATTGCCAGGTAAAGTGCTTTTCAGACTTTAAGAAAATTGTTGTTGCTGTGAGAATTGCTGACAATATTTGATAAACATGTATATTTGAACTACTTTTTTCTCGGATCTTCCATTCTATTTAGCTTAATAGCTGAGATTTGTTACTTGGTTTACCTATATTTACTTTGCTTTGGGGTTAATAAAAATTAGGTATGTAGGTATCTACAATATTCAGTTATTCTTTAATTTTTATTTTTCCGCCTATCAAAATAGGCCCTATCCGTACTCGATGCAACACTTTTATTGTACCAGTTTAAATTTTTTGGATTTTAATCGCAAGTCAAAACGAATATCTCCATGTCGGAGCAGCAATTTCAGTTTCGCCAGTTTCGCGAAAAAGAAAAAGGTCATGCAGCAGACACAGGGCTAAAACTGATGAGTACAGTGTACGCCGGTATAATTTATGAATTATATTTATCCCATATTTTGCTGTACCCATGCTTAAACTTAGTTGTTAAGTTATATACAGTGAGCGAAATTAATACAAAGGCATCTGCAAGTTTAACTTTTGTCTACCGATTTCGCTCCCCAGCTCGAAAGCTCCCCAGACCATCACACTGCCGCCATCCCAATTCCTACTCACTCATTCTTATTTCTGGAGTATCACGAATATCATGCCAATAATACTGGCAACCGTCTGGGATGTCTAAATTAAACTTTATTTCACATCGCTGAACACGATTCTCCGCCATTCTTGTGTTCAGAATATATAATAATATTTGCAGCTGCCTTTATATTAATTTCGCTCACTGTATCATACTACCGTTACTATTGCAATACAACTGTCGATCTTGTATATATTATCAAAGTAAATCTAGGTAAACCAAGTAATAAATCTCAGCTATTAAGCTAAATAGAATGGGAGATCCGAGAAAAAAGTAGTTCAAATATACATGTTTATCAAATATTGTCAGCAATTCTCACAGCAACAACAATTTTCTTAAAGTCTGAAAAGTACTTTACCTGTCAATTCCCAAATTACTATATTTATAATGTAAAAATGTGTACATGAAAAAATAAGATAAAAAGTACACATACTATCAAACTTCTCATTTTCTGTATCACCGACATCACAATAATGCAAAGCTCTCTCTGCTTACATTTTTTTTTTACATTAGTTTTTAATAGCCTCCGTGATATGCACTAGTGGTAGTTGAAAATATTCTTATTTGATTCACATACGAAGTCTATTTCGCTTCAACTTTTTTATTCGTTGTTCTTCTAACATATGTATGATAATAGCCTCCGTGATAATTTGACGGTAAATACACGTACTTGTAATGTACACGTGCTTGATGTTGCTGTTGTTGTTTGAGTTGTTTTTTAGAGTGAATTTTTGATTGTGTTGTTTTTTACGTACTCAATTTTATAAAAAGGGGCGACTTCTTAATTACATATTTCTTTCTTGTTTCAACTACTTCTTTAGTCTTGATTTGATTTTCTGTCTATTTTTTCGTAGCTGTCAGTGTATTTGTGTAAAAAATTTCGAGGTCATTGAAAATTAAAAAATATTTTATATTGAGATTTTCCACTTGTTAGGTATATATATACACTTTGATATTATTATGATGTACTGTGATGTCGTTAGGTAAAAATTGCTAATTAATGTTCTTCCAATGTTTAGAATGGTGTGGTGAATAGTTCTGTTTCTGTTTTATTGAGATCTATATCTATAACATGTATTAGAAGCGATTGCTCTATAATTACACGCCATTACAAATCACCTATAAAATCACCTAAAAAATGAATAAAATAAATACAAAGTTTAGAAAACAATGTTTTTCTTTTGAATTGATTTGATGGATATGTAAACATTTTAGGTATTTATGAATGATCGCAGTATTTTTATACATTCATGCGTATGTAAGTATAATGTATGTACATACATATATGTATCTTCGAAATATCGAATCCAAATCTAAAATGTAAAATAAAAGTAGGTATAGGTATAATTGGTTAATCGATTATTTATTATTATTAATTTTTTTTTTTTCATGAGATTTAATTTCATTTCGGTCAAATTCAAAGAAACAGGTGAAAGGACGAAAAAAAAATGTTTGCCTTATAATTAAAATAATGTAGGTATCAAAATTAATGAATGAGAAGGAAAAAAAAAATCTGAAATTTGAAATGTGTAAAATTATCTTTATAAAAGCGATAAACCGTTATCCGAATTTTAATTCAAACAAAAGACAAAGAAAATAAAATGAAGAAAGTCTTTCTCTTTTCTTCGTTTTTTTTTACTCGAAAACTTCAATTTTGGCCTAATTTATAGAAACGTTAACGTTATTGAATATGACGACGACGACGGCACGAAGAAAAGAAGGCATATGTATGCACATATGTATATGCCTGTACAGTACATAATAATGTGCAAATGTGCATACCTTTGTCATATACATACCACATAATATAAAAAATAATATGTATAATTATATTCCCGTTAAAGTATATAATATACAAGGCCTTTTTATTCATGCATTTATATGCAGAACCTCGTATTCGTATTAAATACACGTTTACTTAGGCAGTATGTAGTGATATTTGCTTAAAAAAAATTCTTCTGCATGAAAATAAGTAAAATACATAATATAGCTAAATATGTACTCGTAAATATACTCGTAGCTTTGAGTTGATATGTGGATGGGGAGTGTGGAGTTGAAATTAAAAAAAAAATACCATACATAACATAAGTCATATATCATGTAAATATGTGCATTATGTATCTAACTACATACATGATACTACATTTGTATCTAAACAGCAAAAACAAATTCATACAATATATTACTTACAGTGTGTTTCACTACAGAAAGCCATCGATTTTATCTACAACCTTTTAGTTACAGTTGCCTATATAAGGAGTAATCGAATCTCTAATTCGCAGTATAATTTTTTTGCTGTAAGTGGCATTAATTAGTTTTTACAATATTAAAAGTGAAATGAGTTCATATTACAAGGTGCGGTTTGAAGCAGCATTTTTAGTTAGCCATCCTAAGGGACCAAAAATAACCGTAGCGGAAGCAGCTAGGTATCTAAAAAAATCAAGATTCTTCATTAGAATATGTAATCAACGTTAACTGGAAACTGGTTTTGTAGATGACGTGCATAAAAAGGATAGGTCTCGATCGACAACAAAGCGCAACGATAAAACAATAGAGAAGATATTTTTAGAAAATCCTTCAATATCGATTCGATAAGCACATAAAAAATTATCGAAAAAGGGTATAAACATCTCCACTTCAACTATTCAGCGACGTCTCAAAGAATTTCAAATAAAAAATTTGTCAACGATGCAAAAACTTTTATTGACAAGTTCTCATATGGAAAAAAGGTTACTATGGGCCCGAAAGAATATTAACCAAGATTGGAGTAATGTAGTCTTCACGGATAAGGCTTCTTTTCTCGTTTCAAATCTTTTGAAACGTGCTTGAACGAAAAAAGGTGATCGATACATAGAACGTACTGTAAAAAACCCTGCAAAGACACATGTTTATGAGGCCTTTTGTCAAAAGGGGTTCGGTTATTTGATATGCTTCACGGGGATACTGGATGCGAAACGAATGACCAAAATATATAAAAATGGGTTGTTACGATTAGCAAATAACTGGTTTGGACACGGAAATTGAGATTGGATTCTTCAAGAAGACAATGACCCCAAACATCGGAGTCAACTTTGCACCCAGTGGAAATCTCAAAATGGAATCAATACTATGGATTGGCCTTCACAATCCCCAGATTTTAACCCTATTGAAAATGTGTGGGCTTACATGAAGCAGAAATTGCGGGGGTTAAAAATAAAAAACACAAATCATTTAATTCGAGTGCTAAAAGGAATTTTGGAATAACCTTAGCGAGGAGTACACCAAGAAATTAGTGGAAAGTTATGATGAAAGATGCCGCCATGTTATTGAAGCGAGTGGAGACTGAACATAAGCGATTGATTAAAATGAAGTACATATATACCTACCTAGTCAAAACAATCATTCGTTTTTTATTTTTTGAGGGCTTTCTGTATTGAAACACACTGTACATACTACTCATGTATGTACTTATGCACCGATATGTGCATAGGTACTTCTTATATCCGAATTATTATCTGAAAATGAACGATTAAAATGAATCATATTTCAATAATTTTCGCACAGCCTATAAATACCTACCATTTAAATTCTAAAAAGTAACTGTAAAAATCTTAAACAATGAATAAATTCCAGCTGCCGTGTCATGATTTATAATATATATGTATATGATTCTTAACGATCTCTTGCAAATTCTATCACATGAAAATTTATTTGATAATAATCGATGATGGTTTGAATTTTCAAATTATTGTAGAACAAAGAATCATTACGTGTTGTCTGTATATGTGTGTAAGTAAACAATGTAAACTTGAAAAATATTTTGATTTTTTCATTTGTTCGAATTCTATTTTATTTATTTATTTATTTATTTATTTTTTTTTTCATTTTAAAACAATCATATAGATTTACAGATTACAGAAATGTATGATATAAGCATACATATGATAATATTTTCGTGTTTTATAAGTTTCAAGAAAAAATATACTATTTTCGGTGATTCAGACATTTTCAGACAAATCATCATCATCATATTGGCGCTACAGCCTCTTATAGACCTTGCGGCCTCCTCCAGAATTCGACACCATTCGTCTCGCATCGTTGCTTTTACATGCCAGTTTTTGATTTTCAAAAATGCGATGTCTGCTCCGCAATAGCGTCAAGATAACACTTTCTCGGTCTACCTTGTCTTCATCGTTTTTCAGACAAATATCTCTGAATAAAATTGACAATGAATTTAAAAAAATATATAAATTCATATGTAATGCGTAGATGTATAGTAGTATCTGGTCTTAGTTCAAAAATATTCAGATCTTATTTACTGAAACACGTTTAGTTTTCAGATTTTCCTTACATTTGAATGTCTGAAAATCGCGATATTTTTGAACTTTGAAGTAAGATATAATACAATACTAAGTATATGGTATACAACGTTATACAGCGTCCAATAAATTGTAAATGGAAATTCAAAAATTAATTAATCGATCAAAAATTCAGAGTCAGGGATATAAAGTAACTTAACGAAATCTTTAAATTTTTTTGATTTGTAATTTATCTATAACACCCTCTCTAATATTGAAATTTTTGGATAAGAAAAATAAAAATATTTTAGCAATTTATGACAGATCTACTATCAACCGTTCTCTATGATCAATAGCTTTTTTAATACCTATGTTGTATGATGTTCCATCCAATATTTTTCAAAACTTCTCAGTCAAGCGAGTTTCTAGAAATTCATTTTCTTCTTTTTTTAATTTAAATTTTTAAAAAAATAAATACATATACTCGTACATAATTACATTAAGCTTTTTATCTCATTCATGACAAATTATTTTTTATTTGAATTTTGTGTTTTATTTTTAAACATTTTAAATATAATAGGTGCTTTCGATTTGGCAATTTCAAGTACTTGCGTTGCGATTACTAAAATGTGTCTAGGATAAATTGTTAAAACGAACGACACAAAAATTATTCGTAACTATACTTGCATTTACTAGCAGCTACTTGAAAAATTTTTCATGAGTAGCTGAGAGTAGATGGTTTAGCACAGACATTTACCTTTTCTACTCTCATTTACTTGAAATTGCCAAATCGAAAGCACCTAATGTGTGTACTTCAATGCACTTGTATTGCTTGTAGATGTACTTACAAGTTATAATTCACAACTTATATCTTACATACATATAATAAATGTCACACATACTTACATATGTGCCTCCTATACCTAGGTAGGTTACTTTGTTATGATCTTATAAATGTCAATGAATTCTCTGTTATTTGTTGACAATAGTTATTTAAATTTTCTGTTATTTTTCTGATTGGATTGAATTTTTCTACAGAATATTACATAGTATGACATATGTATAGCTATGAATAAAAAACCTTATTAATATTTTTCAAAAGAAAAAGACGAGATAGTATTGTAAAAAAAAGTCTTTGATTTGAAAATGCATGCATACCAAAAGCAAACATATGCATTTAATATGTACATACATATATTATATTATGTTTACATACAGTTATACTCATAAAAATTTGAACTACTATAGGTATTTTTAACTGTCATTATCCCTCGCATGTTTATTTAATTTTTGAATGTGTATTTGTAACAGCACCAGCACCAGCTTATAGCTTGTTTAAAATTCCCAGCGAATAATCTGCGCATGTTTCTCTTGAAATTAAATATGTACATAAAATGATTATATGTATTTGTGTTTTTCTCCCATATAAACCTGAAAAAGTGTAACCACTACAATTATAACCTCGCTCAAAGCATGACGCCATACTCTCACTGCGCATATATTCTATTCGCTGGGAATTTTGAACAAGCCATACTGAGAAAAAGAACTTGGAAATTGCTGAAACCTTAATGCCTCTAGTGAGATATTCTTTCTCATTTTAAATTTTATTACTTCCGTCAATCGCCTCGATATAAATTCTATAAGTTTTTTGAATAAATGATGGTTAGACATTTGTTCTATTTTTCTTCTTCTTCTAAAAATATTACGTCGCAGAAGAAAGGTACTTTGATGATTATTCTTTAAATTCTTTGTTTTCCCAATTGATCTCATAAGAATATTCAATTGATTTTAAATCGTAAAATTACAAAAGTATGTATGTAACCACATCAACTCAGAGAAAGAAACTCTCTTACACTATATTTGCTTGCAGGTGACCGGCATTGGCAAAAACCAGGGGTGGGTTCAAGTAAGGTGATTGGTGATATTCGCCATAAATTTCCGTTCACAATTGGTGACAATCACCAAAAACTATCACTAAATGTTATCACTTTGAGGTAATAGCATTTTGAGGTGTCACTTTTCTAATTCTTACTATTATTCTTCTTCTACCTAACCAAAAAATACTCATAATCATATACAATCAATTGGTGTTTGCTGTTGACGGTATATAATTAATTTAAATAATTTTGTAATTTAAAATATATTGTTATTTTTACAATGAAATTCTCCATGAATAATTACAACTTACTGAACATCCGGTAATTCCAAGGGATTATTGCTATCTCGCATTTTTCTCCTAATTATTTTTATTTGAGATTCATTTTCAGAATCTGAAATAAAAAATGCTATAGACGAAAACGTTATTGAATTTTCTTTTATTCTTATTCGCAATTTAAATTTTTATTTGTTTTGATTGGCGTTTGACTTTTAGAAAAATACTCTGGAATTCACCGCAATTCAAATTTCATCACTTTTTTGGTGATCACCTTACACGAACAATTATGTTTCGGTGATCACTTTTAACCTATCACCAATCACCTTACGTGAACCTACCCGAGATTAAAGGCCTTCGGTAAGCCTCTCTTCGACTACCTCGTGAATGTGGGGCCAGTCTTCGTGTAGGTAGTTTGATCTGCTACTATAAACAAGACGAAATGGCTGTAGTCTAGAATCTAAACAACTATACCATTCAAGAGGTAGCTTTATATTAACAAAACCAAAACGGCACACAAAGTGCTAATTGAGTCCGTTTCAAGAAACTGAAACAGACTGCCACCACTGCAACCAACCATGTAACCACATTATATATGTAAATAAGTAAAAAATAAAATAAAATATTACCAGTTTTGTGCAATTTTTATATAATAAAATTACTAGAAAAAAATATATATTTTTTTTTAATTATCTAGTAACTAGTAGTCCAAATGTTTATAAGATTAACTGTATATAAGATGTATTTGAATATACACATACATATGTATGTATAAATTACTCTATATTATATGTAAGTTTAATATGTAATACTTCAGATCATATACTTTTCAGGTTTTTTCTTTGAAAAATATGTGAAATTCCAAGTCGTATCTCGTATCGTGTTTGTTGTTGTATCCACAATTCCATTATGTTGCCGTTGTTGTGTGTGTTTCACTTGTACATTTTACATTATCATAATCTATCGATATCAAATCAAACTGTCTACACGCGACGCGATGAATGCATTCTTTTTAGTAGTTTGATTTTCTTTTCTTTTTCCCCATTCCCCATTCTTTAACGTTGTGTATTCCATACCCATTCATTACCCATAGATGTAAACTACACTTTAAATCTCTAAATATACACATACCATAGTATGTATATATATTAGTAGAGGTGTAGAGTATAATCATGCATACATACATGTACATACGGATTGAATAGTTAATTGCACTTATACGAGGGTAATTCAAAAAATTCCCGGAAAAATGAAATAATACACTAGTTGTTGATTTTTATGGATTTATTTTTCTACGTATAAGGCTACGTTCTCATGAAGACGCATGCATCGCGATGCAAAATTGATTTCTGCTCAACCTCGTCACATTTTCGGTAATATTCGTTATACATTTTGCATCTTCTGCAAAACTATCGTTCGAACCAAAGATTACAATATACTAATCAACAAAGTTACGAGTATTATTATACTATGGTTTGGGCGCATATTCGCTCCAAATTAAAAAAAACTGTCGCAAATATCACTTAGCAATTTTCAAAAAAAATAAATACTTTTCACTATTTAATAGTATAAGGGAATTATAAATTTTTTAAATATATTATTAAAAAATTAAAACACTTCGTTTATTTTGTAATTAAAACAATTTATTACTTCTAGATTTTCAAAATGTGTGACTCTCACTCGGTACACTTACACACACTGTTTCATTTCATTTTTGTTTTCAATTTTTTATTATTCCATTTTCATTTCGTTTCTTTCCCATTTTCTTATTCTAACCTTACAATAGAATATTTAATAAAACACAAAATATATACAAAAAAGAACAGCTGATATTTGGACAGATAGAAGCTGCATGCATCTTCAATTAGGAAAATTTCCTTATTACAAATTTGCATCTTAATCGTGTAAATGAGATAGCATGTGAAGAAAAGAGTATATGTATTCCACCAATCAGAATTTTGCATCGCAATGCATGCATCTCATGAGAACGCGACCTAAACCACAAACTTTCATTACCAGTGACTATACGGTGCTAAAAGTCTTTAGGATTTGAATGGTGTTTGGTCAAAAACTCAGTAAAAGTTCGGCCGCACGTTTTTCAATGTGTTCTTCGCGCAACGCTTTTGGCAATGTTTTAATAATTACCTAATTTTTCAGGTATCTGTATCTTTTTAAATAAAAACAAATGAATTACTTTTTCTTGTACACAGCAGCAGTTTCGCTTTCAAAACACAAAATATAACCAAACTTCTTGACTGTTGGCCTGCTAGTTACTTACTGTTTACTGACGCAATTATTCCGGGAATTTTTTGAATTACCCTCGTATATAGTGTAATAAGTATACTACATATAATATTAAATTATCATACATTTATAAATGGTAGTGTTACTTATATACATATAAAAATAAAATATGAAAAATCATTCGTTTCTAATAAAATAGTTACCGTTATTATTATAGGTATATTAAGAATTTATTTTATTATTATTTAATTTCTCTTAACTTTTTCACTTACAATTTTTTGTATTGTTTTGTTTATGATATTATGTACATAGAAAAAAACATGAAAAAAATCGTTTGGCCAGGGGTGGTCTATATCAACTGGTGAGGAGTTAGGGGGCTCAGAAGTTTTTTTTTTTTTTTTTGAGGTCAAGTGACTCGTTTCCTATTTGTGGTCATAACTCATGAAATCCTTGGTCGTTTCCAAATATTATGCATTTATTAGAAAGATAATTAATCAGTCTTTACTTTGAGACTGAATTTGAATTTGAAATTGAATTTGAATTGTACAAATCGGCCGAGTGATGCCAAAGATATTAGACCCGTTGATATTAGACTCCCCTTGCCATACGATTTTTTTCGTTTCTCGGCAAGGCATATCGACTGGCAAAATGCCTGCACCCGAACTTGGGACACACTGTATAAGCTTCAATTGCACACCCAATGCCAAATTAGTAGAAAACAAACAATAAAGAAAAATAAAAGACAAACATTTTATATTTATGTATGTACATATATTACATTCCAAATATATTATCATGTGATATACATATAATATGATACGTATATGATATGATATAATATAAATATATAATTTTTTAATGTGGATCGTAGATGATATATCTAATGTTAATGTAACTAACTAACTGTTTTGTTGTGATCGTGCATGAGCATGATCCGTTTGATTAAAGAAAAAAAATTACCTTCAATCAACTAAGAATGCTATATTAAAGAACGTATGAAGCACGAAGAAGTGAAATTGTAATAATTAATGATCTATCATAGATATATCATTATTACACACAGAAAAAAATGCATCAAAAACTAAATATGTATGTAATGTGCGTGTGTATGTAATTATTAATATAATTTAATATTTATATTCAATATATGAGAGAGATCATATACAAATAGACCACAATTCTCTCAATATATAAAAATAAATTGTGATAATATTGTAATTATAAAACCTTACAAATTTTATTTGTAATAACCATCAGCGCTGCCATTTTGAAATTTTTGATCGAAATGAACTGTTATAAACAAAAATACTAAAAAATGAAAAACATAACCTATAAATGGAAAAATTAATATTAAACAAAATAGAAAACACATTCGGAGGAGGTACCTACGTAAAAACAAATTTTCTCATATGTTACATTTTGTAATAATTTACTTTTTATTTATTAATTCTTTGAATGCCGTATATAATCCATAAATGAATTATTCACGATTTCAATTTTTAAAACATTTCTATTTTTATTTTTAATAAATTCAGTTTTGCAAAAATCCTATCAGCATCAGGACTCATGGAAAATCCTATAAATTTTTTAACATTTGTAAATTGTAAACATGTTCTGATTATGGGTTGTTTATAAGGCAATTTTTTAATAGAAAATATTAATTTTAAACTTTTCTGATTCCATATGTCTTTTAGAACATCAGATGATAATAATAATTCCATTCATTAATTAATTTATCTTTACATCAATGTCTTCATCTTCTACAATGGGTGAAGTGAATAAATACATATAAGTAAAAGGTTTTACCCATGATACAAGGACTATACCTGTATACCGACTTCTTCCTCTTGAATCGCTATTTTCGGTATAATTACGTCCTCACGTGTATTAATTTCATATAATTTCATGTTGATTACGTCATTGCATATTTTGGTATTGTATTGAGTTGTAACACGTGACGACGTCACAGTTTCATACGTAACTTACCTTTGTATCATGGGTTTTACCATGGCTTTACTTATTTTTATTCACTTCACCCAATGTTACGATTACAAAATAAAGAAAAATTGCGGAACAGTTGGGACAAATTTATTCTTTTAAAAAATTTGATTGCAAAATTCAATAGGATATTATCGGCATTATTTTTATTTTTACAATCTCGTCTCGTTTCGTCGTCCTCATATATTAAAGTAAAAAGTGCATAATATATAATATAATATGAACTAGTTTGAAATTTCTTCATAGATTGATTTTATGAATACATTGCATGCATACATAGGGTAAAAAGAAAATAATTTCTTAAAAAATAAAATTTTCTCTTTACTCTATCTATGTGAACCACTAAAAATAAGATGTGACACTCTTTTTTTTTTAATTTACCAACACACATAAATATTTAAAAATAATAAAAAAAATCAAAATTCAATTTACAAAAACAGTACAGAATTAATGTACTTATTTCAAATCCATATTTCCTTTTAAACCGCCGTAATGAAGAAAAGATACAAAACAATATATAAATGTGAGCAATACAATCATATTGTACATGTATATGATTTTTTCACAATGCATTTTTAAAGGCGATCTGGAACTTTTTTTTTGACTACCTGACCCGTCATTATATCAAGATATAAGGTGATTCATATAATTTCTGAGAATTTTGAAGACAAGAAAAAGTTTATTTTGTTAAGCTATACATATATTAGAGTAAGAATTTATTTTATAATTAAGAAATTTAACAAAAATGTAAAAACATTTGATATCAAACACAAAATTTTAAGTGTAATGCATTTACAATTAATTTTGTTTGTTTTAGATAAAGAATTTTTAATAACAAAATTTGTACTTTTTTTAATGAGTATACCCTGTAATAATGTTACATTTTTTAAAACGGTTGGTGTTGCAGTTCCATTTTTTTTGTCTCTTTTTCGTACAAAGGCTCTTAATTACTATCGACTTTTATCAAAACCGTTAAGGCCGAATGAATAACGGGACAAAGGTCATGAGAAATTTTTGCTAACACGTGCTGAGTGTCACTACTGTATGAATATAGATTTACTGTGGTACACACACTGGAATGGGGTTTATGGGCGCATTTACATTGTCTTTTCTTGCTTTCTTATCTTGTTTCAGAAAAAAACGATAGCATTTACATTATATCCATTCTTGCTTTCTTGTTTATGTTTCGTCGTATATTTTTATATGCGATGCCTATTAGTAGTATTGCCGTGTACTTATTTTTTGATTTTCATTCTTGCTTTCATGTTTGACATTTTTCATTAAAATTAAGTTAAAAATTCGATTGTGATAAAAAAAAAATAACCAAAAATATATACGAGTATATACATATAAATTTTTATTTTAATTGATTATTAATTGATTATGAATTATTTAAATTGATTATTATTTAGTATTATTAATAACCTATAGCAGTATTGCATTTTTGTTGATGGTGAAACTTTCTACTAATTTTGATTATTAACATACCGGCAACACTAAATTCAAGAAAACAAGAAAGCAAACCACCTCTGAGTTGGTTTGCTTTCTTGTTTCCTCTTGTCTCGCCCTTCTATACTTCTCTTCTAAGTTAATGACGTCACGTTCTTGACTTTCAAGATAATGTAAATGCGGGTTATGACACTGGAACTGGAACAGATGCATATCGCATGATATGTCACTTCTACTACAATTGTAGTAAATCTACTACTTTCGCTATAAAAGTATTTTTGTACGTACTAATACCGGGGCTTGAATAGCTCGATGGTTGTGGTGACGGTCTTGTGATCTTGAGATCACGGTTCGAATCCCAGTCAGCGCGCTATTCTCGTCCAAGTCCAAGCCCAAGTCGATCATTAATTTTTCTCATCAGCAATGTACACCAGTAACTGATTATTGATGATAAACTGGATGATATATCTGACAAAATTACTGATCGGCGGTGCAATAATGGACTGAGTATACGTGTGCACTTAACATACTATATACATTGTATGTATATATACATATGTATATTTTAAAAAAAAAAAAGTACTAATGCTAACCAAATTCTACTACTTTTCTTATCCATCAGCTTATTAACTGAATTTCTTATATTATTCTTACATATTTCCAAAATTTGAATATAAAAAATGTGTCAAATAAACATAATAACAAAGCTAGTTAAGGTATTCATAAAAACTGTGATCGAATAGTTTGCGTCGTATACGTGCAGTGCAAGATATGAGCTGTTATTTTTGAAAGTGGTATAAGTCCACTTTAAAAAAAAATGAGTTAACGGTGTTTTTAGATATACCTATATATTTTATCTTTCTAAAATTACCGTTAACTCATTTTTTTTAACTATACTGTTGGGGCATTTTTATCCCATATTCTTCTCGTGTCCTTTGAATAGAAAATAAAAAAAAATTTGAATTTTCTGCTTAAATTTATTCAAAGCAATTAGCTCATAGCATGAGAAATAAAAAAACACGAAGAAAAAGTTTCTATCTCGAAATGGTTAAATTGTTCACCAAATATTAAATAATTATCACTAAAACTATAAGAGAAAATAGGAACCAAGTTGAATAAACCCTGCTATTCTACTTTAGAGATCTCTTAATTCTCTTATTATTTTGAATTTTTGGTGAAATCCATTTTTTAATAGAATTGGTATTCTAGATAGCAGATTTACCACACAAAAGTGCATAAGATATTTTAACTTACCAAAGTCAGCTGTTTGATTTGAAATGTTGTAAAAATGGCGACGGCTATCTGTGTGTATTGATATAATTATATGCGTATAATACTGAATTGTATAATAATTATTTTTTATATGTTATTATTTTTTAATATTATTATTTTAATTATTATTGATATTGAAATATTAAATAATCATATAATAAATTATAAATAATCATATATGTAATATATAAAATATAAATAATTTATATATGTATATGTATGTACATATATGTATTTTTTTTAATTTATTATTTTTTATTTTTTATTTTTTTTGTATTATTATTAAATATTGCAATGGCATTCATATTTTATATAAATAAACACTCAAATATTATTATACAACAATATTTTTATTATACATCATACGATAAGAGATGTAAGAGGACCTCATCGATGTCCTCTAAAGTTAAGAGATTTTTTTCCGTTAAAAATATTTTTTGACGTATTTTATCCACTAATTCCCAATACCAAAACCTATAAACGTCAATAGCTAAATTCACCATAACAATTAAGAGATCAGCTGATTGACATCTCTTATCTACTTTAACTACAACTCCTAAAATTATGCAATCTGCAGTTAAGAGGTTAAGAGTCTCTTAGCCTCTAAAGTAGAATAGCACCGTAAATCTATAAGTTAAATATCGTTCTCTAAATATTAGGTTCTTTCGATTTGGTAATTTTAAGTACTTGCGAGTACTAAAGTGTGTGTAGGATAAATTGTTAAAACGAACGACACAAAAATTATTCGTAACTATGTACTTGCATCTACTTCCAGCTACTTGAAAAATTTATCATAAGTAGCTGCGAGTAGATGGTTTAGCGCAGACATTTTTTTACTTTACAGACACCTTTTCTACTCGAAAGTACTTGAAATTGCCAAATCGAAAGCACCTATTGAATAAATTTCTCACAAAAAATAGAAAAGATTTTAAGGGGGAACTATAATCGACATATGTGACATAGGCTATGACATACATTTATGTCGTAGCCGAACACAGCCAAATCAATGAGCTAAACTATAATTGACATTACCGACATTCGTTAAAAATTCGTTTAACATAAGCTCGACATAAGCAGTACGATCGAAAGCGTACATGACATAAGTAGCATAAGCCATAACCTCATTTTGTGAAATTCGTATTGCTTATGTTTAGTATGTTATCTATGTTATTATAGTTAATCAAATGTGGCGTTTTAACATTCGTTATTATTTCTCATGTTACCCATGTCAGCTATGTCGATTATAGTTCCCCCTTTAGACTTGAATTTATACCAGCTGCCCAGCTGCTTTGTTTACAAAATCAGTGATCTGTGTGACGTCACGATCAAACGTGAAAATTCTATGGAGTATACCATTTTTATGTAAGAATATAGACACACCGAGGTATTTAACTAAACCGACACACTGCTTTTTAGTTTAGTTATCTTTTAACTTTGGTTATCTTTGACATTTGAAGTTGAAATTTTGTTTATGTGTTGTCAATCGTATTATTTGTACAGTTATTGCTAAATTAAGAGGACACGTATAAAAAACATAGTTTTTATTAACAAAATTACTTTTTTTTTAAATTAATTGAATTATGTAAATAAAATTAATTTAGCAAAAAGTAAGTAATGTGTGAATATTAAATAAGAATAAAAATATATATATTTTATTGTATAATAATGTAACAAAAATTTTTTCAACAGTCTGCAGTTTTTGATATTTCAAATATTTTAGCTATAGAATGAAAACTTTCACCTCTTATCATTAATTTACTACTAATTCACGCAATTGTATGCCAATTTTTTTTCTATTCGACATTTTGTTAAAATTATACCACATTATTGTTAAGTACTTACTAACTAAAGTAAATGTACTGCTAACCACTCGATTTATCGTGGTTATCTCAGTTAATCAACTTACAAATTGGTTACCAATTTGGTGTGTCTAGGACCTAATATCTTGCGTGCAGTGCACTGCATAATACATTAGCTGATTAGTTCCCCATTTACTTTTGAAAAAAATGTACTACTTTTTGCGGAAATCTACTACTATTTTATGTGTAAATATGTACATTTTTTCCCTGCACTGTAATACACACTACACATACTTTAATGATTATTTGTGCATAAAATAATGCATTAATAAAAGTACCCAGTATCATCGTATTACTATGAAAATGAAACCTATGACCTATGAATTTTATTATTTTATTGAGCACAGAGTATCAAAGTATCAATAGTCAAATTGAAGTAAATTACTCAATTCAGAATATAAACAGTAGCACTGTTTGTGACTGATCAAAACATAGATGATAGATCACGTTCGTTTTCGTTCAGTTTAAGTTGTTTGTTGTTTCTCATTTTATCTTTAAACGAAGTAAGAAAATGAGAATGGAACATTATCACATTTTCATTTTAATATAAAAAAAAGTGACTATTTTATCTTATACTTTTTGGTAAATTTTTCTTTCTTTTCTTTTTATAGTCCGACGCTCTCAAACTATCATCTGATTCCGATATGCAAGATTGGTTTTTAGAACGTGATGTTAAAATGTCACAAGTTATATTACACGATAAATTAATATCAGATGCATTACTTGGAAATTTACCAATTAAAACAGAACATTCATATTCATTAAATTCAGATGGTGATTCAATGCCAGATTCACCAGGCAGCTTACAAACAAAAATGGAAGGTAAGTCGAAGTTCAAAAATTAAGTACATACATATCTAAATTACTACATTAAAAATATTAAAATTTTTATTATTATTATTATTATTATTATTTATTCATCAAAATTTACATAATTATTTAATCCAAAAGTTAATTCATTTTCTTTTTAAATTTAAACTATTCTAACTACATCTATTTATTTAGTAGACTCAAACAGCTTGTGCTGATCTCAGAGCTACTAAATTTCTATATTATTCAATTAATATTAAATTTATATAACAAAATGAGATAAAGCTTTGAAACTTAATGAATTAAAAAAATTATTTAATTAGGAAATTTAAAAAAGAACAAAGAACTAAACCTAGTCTTTTATACTATATCACATTTTTTACGAATGCTTTTGTTGTAGAACTGTTCTTAACCCATTGTGGAAGTTCATTATACAATTTACTTGCACAGTTGATGATACATTTGTTGTATTGTTCTGTCCTTCTTGTTTTTAAATGTATATTTTCACAATATCTGAGTTATTATTTTAATTTTATACTTTATCTTACATAAAAACTTAAAAACTATCTGGATGTTTCAATAATAAAATAAAATTATTTAAATTTTATTTTATTTTGTTTTATATTTTTTACTTAGAAATGGATGATGATTGTGATCAAACGATCTCAATATCAGCATCAGTAAATAATTTAAAATATATAAATGATACACCATCGATAATATTTAATAATCAGATAACAACACAAAGTAGTAGTAGCTCAACATCTGCATCGTCGAGAGGCATAAAAAATTCACATTACAGTAATAATATGACGACGAACTGCAACAATAGCAGCAATATAAATAATAGCAATGTTGATAATAATAGTAGACATCTTCGGCATACAGGAAAAATAAATAATAATAATATTAATGCAAAATTAAATTCAATGATGACGACATTAATTGATTCAGATTCAATGGCTGGATCAGATATCGATATCGATGATAGCGGTATTAAAGATGAACCGATGTCACCAGAATCGAGTTGTCCATCAAGTCCAATCCCAAATTCATATGATGAAGCAAATTTAAATATGACTAATACGGCTACGTACACGAATACAGATAATTTATTTGAACATAAGGTAAATAAAATACATTATATGAAAATGAAAATTACAAATTAAAAAAAAAAAAAAATACCTACCTAACTTTTATTTATTTATTCATTTTTCTAAAGAATGTCTCAATAAAATTATCACCTTCTTCACATCAAAATCTTAAAAGTCAACAAATAATTTTAACTGATACAACGATATCAACGCTAACACCATCACTAATGCATCCACAACGAATAACAATACCAAAGTGTAATATAAAAGTGGAACCACAATCATCTGTTTTCGGTTTACCACCAACACCGCCATCCTCAATGCCAAGTGATGAGTCTGAAGGTAATCAAAGTCCAGAACATCATTTAATTTCACCAATGTCACCTCTAAATATGAAAATTTCAACGATAGCTGGTATAACAGCACCGAGATCATCATCATCATCATCCTCGTCTTCATCATCAACATCATCGTCATCATCATTACCATCGTCAAATTTAAATACAATAATGTCAGCAGTATCTGCAGTAACAGCAACTACATCCACATCCATAACAACATCAGTATCGACGAGAAGAAGTTCTTCCTTGCACAATACATCTGTATCGCATCATACTAGCACATCGACAGGACGTAGTAGCTATAATGGTACATCAACTCGCCAACCGATCCACACTCCATTAATTAGTAGTCAACCAGTAAGTTGTTTAGAATTTATGTACAATTTGAATGTTTTTTTAATATTCTCACATCAAAATATTTTTATATTTATAGAAAGGATCAACAGGTACATTAGTTTTAACAGAAGAAGAAAAACGCACATTATTAGCTGAAGGATATCCAATACCAACTAGATTGCCATTAACAAAGGCCGAAGAGAAATCATTAAAGAAGATTCGAAGAAAAATTAAAAATAAGGTAATGTTTGTTGCTGTCCAAGAGACATTTTATTAACACTGCTATTGAATTGCATTTTAATCATTCTCTTTTAATATTCAAATTTTTCATTTTATTTTCTTTTTAAATAGATTTCGGCACAAGAAAGTCGCAGAAAGAAAAAAGAATATATGGATCAGTTAGAACGTAAAGTTGAAATTTTAGTATCAGAAAATTCTGATTATCGTAAAAGAGTAGAAACATTAGAAGATTCTAATGCAAATTTATTAAATCAATTGGCCAGATTACAAACATTATTAAATAAACAACAAAATTCCAAAAAAATCTAATTTCATCTAAGATTGAAAATTAAAATTAAAAAACAAAAAATAATAATGAGACAAAAATATTATTAAAAAAAAAAAAAATAACTAAAACATGGTAAAACTGAAAAATTGCCTTAATTTTTTTGTTATTTTATGTTTCTTCGTTTTTTATATTCCAAAATTATTTATGTATAAAATGAATTTTTTAAATTTGCTACAACAAAATGTAAACACTATGAAACAACAACAAAGGATTAAGTTTATTTATACTGTTTAAGTTTATTGATGATTAAAAAGAAAAAAGAAAAAGTTTTTTTCTTTTCTCTTTTTTTTTTTTTTAAAAATTTTATAAAAAAAAAATTCATCGAATAATGTATAAAAAGGATATTTAATATTTTTCAAAAATTTAAAATTTAAATAAATTCAGGGAATTATAAATACATACATATTTATGTAGTACATAATTATATTATTACTTCGAATTTAAATAATACATACAAACATAAAAACATACATACATACATACATACATTTATAAAATAAGTTATGGAAAAACGGCCTGAAAATAATATATAAAAATAATATTCCTTTTATTTTGTTTATTTTTTAGGAGTATAAGTATATATACATACACCCAGTAGTGTATGGAAGTAATTCTAGAATCGATTCGGGAATCAATGCAAAAGATCCGCAACTACTTCCACCTTCGATTCCCAATACACAGGAAACCCCCATTACCTTTAACATGGCGATGTCATAGGAGGTAAGCAATCGTCTACCTCATGCATTACTAATAACCGATTGAATCATTGATTACAAAGAAGTAGTGAGAGAATGAATTAAAACTAGAAACTAGAAAAACTTAAATTATTACATTATTATTATTATTATTATACATATACACTTTTTTATTTTGTAAACAAATTTTCTTAAAAACTATTAGTTTTGAAATTTCATGCTGCATGAATATTTTCGTTCACTTCATCGTCGAGTTCTCCTCAAAATTTTATTTTTTTTTATATTAAAACATAATATTTTAGAAATTAAATAATATTTTAAGACTTTAACACACTTTAACACTTTAACAGTTTGAAAACTTTAAAACTAAAAATTTATATATATAACAAATGCGTCTAATCTTTAAAATGCTAATTATTCGAAAAAAATGTTCCATTTTCCTTATAAATAAATATGTTCACATTTGTCAGTTTCTGAAAACTGGTATTGCACATGTGTTATCGGTTTAGGTGTGATTCATTAATTCATAGTTAAAGACGCGACGCAATTTACTTTGAACAAAAATATAGGAAGTATTTGATTACCTACTGCATTCTTTTTACGAAAATGTAATGCAGAAGAGAAGTATTTTACGTTTTTAACGTAACTGCCGCATTACTTTGGCGAAAACTGGAATGCATTACGGAATCACTTTTCTAGAATTTAAGAAAACTATTGCATGGAATGCGTACAGATGAAATAGGAACTAATTCCAGAATCGATTCCATAAAGAAGTGCTTCTCATTTACGCTGCTGGGATGAATAAATGAAAATAGATAATAATAATTATTAAATTGAAAAATTTTATCTAAACTTATATGATGTATACATACATACTTTATGTATATGGTAGGTAGGTAGACACTATATAATATACTATATCCTCTATTTTGGAGGGAATTTATAGATTAATATACTACATTACATAATTAAAAATTTCTTATTTAAATTTTAATATTTATTTTATTTTAAATATTTTTTTTTTTTTTTCGTTTTGTTTTGTTTTATTTAAAGCTATAAATACATATTATAAAAAATTATTAACTGCGATGTAATTACATGAAAAAATTACTTAAAATCAAATCAAATCTTGGGGCTTATTATGATAAACGAAAACGAAACGTTTCGTATCGTCTTGTTGAAAATGTAGATCATGATATTCGAAAAGTTCCAAATTCAAACGATTGTCATCGTCTACACAGTCGATCACCTCTATGCTGACAGTCGTATTTTCTCTTACATGAGACGAGACTTGGAACTTGAAAGTTGGTATGCTGACTGACAGTCGTATTTTACCGTCAAATCTCCCATTTTGTTCATCACATATAAATTTTACCTGGAGTTCCGAAAATGTGTCATCCCCGCTTCTATTGAAATTTTGACCACAGAATGCCCTTCCGGCCTAGATCACGGGATTTTCATCTTTTTTGGCGCATCGCCATCTGTCGGCCATAATTGACATTTTAATTTTTTTGCCAAAATTTTATATTACTGATATTTGTGAATATTAATATTAAATTTTATTTAAAAAAAGAAAATTATTATCAAAAATGATATTTTAAAACATAAACAAAATATTAGAAATGACAAAGAACTCATTTTTCTTTCAACAAAACTGGAAAATTGTATGAAGTAAACAGGTCGGGTGACTTTCAAAACGTTTAAATACCGCCTCGATGCATAATCAACAGTTTCAAAACGATAAAGGTAGAACTATAATCAACATTGCTAACATGGGTAACATGAGAAATAATAACGAATGTTAAAACGTCACATTTGGTTAACTATAATAACATAGATAACATACTAAACATAAGCAATACGAATTTCACAAAATTAGGTTATGGCTTATGTTACTTATGTTTTGTACGCTTTCGATCGTACTGCTTATGTCGAGCTTATGTTAAACGAATTTTTAACGAATGTCGGCAATGTCAATTATAGTTTAGCTCATTGATTTGGCTGTGTTCGGCTACGACATATGTCATAGCCTATGGCACATATGTCGATTATAGTTTCCCCTTTAAATCGATAACAATGTCTACACTTTCAAAACTCATTATGAATGCATCTGTCAAGCAATCTACGCATCGTGAATTTTTATGATGATGCAAAATAAATTTGAATAGATTTTTTTTCTCAATATCATTTATTTTTATACAAATTTTATTATATGGAACCAGAGGTTAGTCTGTTTTTAAACAAAAATGTTGTACTTTTATGATGATAAAATGAATTTTTATTGTGTAGTGTTTACTTTACATAATATTAATGACAAATTCCAGAAAATGGAGAGTATAGAGATAGTATTACTTACATTGAAGGTGTTTTTGGTCATTTGAAAATGGCTATATCTACAAAATGTCATCCTGATAATGTTTAATTTTATTAAAAAATTGTTCCACCTTTTTTGATTTATTGTAGAAAATGAATTATTTAAATTATTTAAAATTATGCACTGCATAAGACGATCCATTTTCCTTGTTGTCAAAACAAAGCAATAAATTCGTTTCAAAACGTCAAAGTTATATAGAACTGCAGTATCGATGCGCATGCGATGCATCAGTGCTGATTTAAAACTGCATCACGACTGTTTTGATGCCGTATCACAACACATTTTTGAAGCGTTTTGAAACTCATTTGTATAAGGAATTTATATTGTACGACCATGTACCAGGGTACCACTTAATGTTCGAAACGTTGAAGTTATAGATAATAGCAATTTTATATCGTTTTCGTTTTAATTTCATCGATTCGATTGTGATCGTCTATCGTTTATCATGATAAGGCTCCTTTTGTTTTTTTTTCTTGTACAAAATGTGTTCAATGTTCACAATGTTCACAATTTTTTTTTTTAATTTTTTTTCTATATAATATAATTTAATATAATTAAAAAAAAAAAAGAAAAGAAAAATTTATTTAAGACAAAACAAAAAACAAAAAGTAGAAACAAAATGTTTACATACAAAAGAGTATGTTAGTTAGCTACAAAATGAAATAAAATATTCGTTTTTGATCTTTTTACTTTTTTTTTTTGTGATGAAATTCATCCATTTTAATAATAGATAATATTAAATGATTTTTTTTTTGCTGTTTTTTAGTTAAATTAACTATTTTCGCATATTATATACATTATATGCGAATATTATATATAGATAGATAATCGCAGAAATACGATGAGTAAGTAGCAAAATATTTTAGTTATTAGTTAAAATAATAAAAATAATTGTTAAGAGTTTTTATTTTCTTTGAAACAAAAAAAAAAAATTCTTTTTACATTTTGAATTTGATTTGAAGCTAAGACAGAGAAAAGAAAATAATTTTTAAAAACAAATGCACGACGCACATTATTATAATGTATGACAAAAATAATAAGTAAGACGAGTATGATGTAACCTGCAGCATAATGTACAGACTACATTCATAATTTATGCAACTACATTATGGTATTGACAAATAAAATAAAAAAAAAAAAAAAAAAAAAAAATATTCTATAAAGGGGGGCGAAAGGGTGAAGAAATTCATAAATTAAAATTCAATATCTTGCCAAAATAGTACAGGGAAGAGAAAGAGAAAAGTTGAACAAAATTAATTTTACAAGAATATCTTGCATGCGTTCAGCACAAATATTTTCAAGCTGGTTACATAGTAAATTTTGAAGAAAACACAAAAAAAAAATAAGTATATAGAAATGGGTGATTCTTACATTACGGGCGAATTTCGATCGTTAAAATGGAATCACATTTTTTATGTTGATTGAGAATATAATTTAAAGAAAACTATTCACTTAGATGGAATTAGATAGAATCCATCAAACAAATTATAATAAAAAAGTAAACAAATGAAAAAAAAAACATTTTGTTTCTTTTTTTTTTTAAAGAAATATGTATACCTAGTCCTGCCATAAATTCTGTTACAAACTGTTTACAGTGTAAAAATAAAACGCAAGGTATTCCAAACTTTTTATATTTTATTTTTAAAGCACATTTACATACAAATTACAAAAATTCGAACATTTATTCAAAATGAGCATACTTGTGCCTTACACAAGCCTTTAGTCACTGGGGCCAGTCATCTATAGAAACACGCATGACTTCTATCAGAAATTTGTTGACAGTGTTGACAAGCGACCTCTTCAAACTCTCTTTTGTGGTGTGACGTTTTCTACAGGGAAGCTCCTCTAAACGAGCCCATAATTTGTAATCCAGAGTATTAAGATCTGGATTAGCTGAAGGCCATTGTAAAGTACATATGAACTCTGAAACATGGTTTTCTAGCCAATGTTGTGTGCTTCGGGCCTTGTGTGCAGGCGCAGAGTCCTGTTGGAACATCCAAATGCTCACCATTGAAAAGAGTGCCGTAACGACGACAGTATAGTTAATAGTACAAAATTTGTATTTAAAGAAACAAAAATAAGTGAAAGACATCAAATTCTCTCGTAGTATGAGAATCACCCAAATGCATTGCACATTTATGTATGTATGTTGACTTTGACTTGCATCTTATACATATATGCTTTTATATTTCAAAATTCTTGCGTTTTCAAGATATAGTGCTGCTGGAAATCTTAAATTTATATGAAAGTGCCTCCCTTAATTTTTAAATTGAAGTGAAATTAAATAATTTTGATTTTTTCAATAAATACAATAATGAATATTGAGAATATACCTATACATATAATAATTATTGTCGGTTAAGTAGTGACATCGTTAAGTGCGCTATACTATTGATACACTGCAGAGATAAACCCGCATGGTTATCTCAAATGGTTTATCGATAACCTGGTATGGGTGACACATTTAAATTGAGGCGAACTAGTTTATATATTCATATGACACCTGTCGAGATATGTAAATTCAAACACTAATTATTTTTCATCTAGTCAGCATGTTAGCTGAAATTTTGTTTGACAGTTTGTTTAAATATAATATAAAAACAAAGAAATAACACAAACGCCAAAGATAACTGAGTTCGAACTTGGTTAACAAGATAACTGATGAGTTCTAGAAACTTGGTTAACTTAACCGAGTTCTGAAAGTCGGTTATCACAAAGATAAACCAGAAAACTGAGATAACCATGGTTTATCTCTGCAGTGTGTCAATAGTATTAGTCGGTTATGTGCAGTTTTTCGAAAAACAATTTTTTTTATTCAATTTAAAATTGGAAAATACATAATTTGAAATTATTAAAATAAAAATTATATTTCTACTAATTATTTCTTTAAATTTAAAACAAGTTTTTTAAATTTTTTCGAAAAGTCATTAAAATTGTAGCAATAAGTGGGTTCCAAAATTCAACACTGCGAAAAGTGTTGCAAAAGAAGCTTTCGTCATCAGTTCAAAGAGTAATCATGACTAAAATCATGTGTTCATTTTTGCATTTTATTGTTAACACTAATTTATCACAAATTCAACATTTGCATCATGAATTTTGATGTTGCAATGAATAAATAACCTCAAATTCGTGACGTTTAGTTGATATTAAATTATTATCAATGCTATCATGAATCAAGAAAACAATGAGTTAAATTTCAATATTTTGAATTTGGTTTATTTATTTAATTTATTTTTGATTTTTGTGAATTTTTATCGATTTGTAAAATTTTAAAAGACAACAAAACTTCAAAACTGTCGTAAAATTAATCAGCAATCAGCATCATCAAAGCATCGCGACATAAATATGTAATTAGTGTTGCGCTAACACTGCGGCAACACTTCTGCAACACTGCAAAATCATGATTAATTTTTGAACCCAGACAATAATTAAGTTTTTTCCTTCTCCAAAAAAAAAAAAAAACTTTTGTTAGTTACGAAATGTCACTACTTAACCGACGTTATGTATTATTTTCGAAAAAAAAATATTCGAAATGCAAACATTTTCTTCAAACGAAAATAACAACAACAAAAAAAAATCAAAATATACATATATATTTTTTTTAAATACATACGTAGTTAATTTTTAAGTGATGATATGTAGTTTGTTGAAAAATTATGAAAAAAAAAGACAAAGAAAAAAAAATTGATTTTTTTTCATTTAAAAAAAAACATGGCTGTAAACTAATATTGAAAAAAAATTTTAAAAAAAAAATACAAAAGTAGAAGAAAATATTTTAATTATTGTGTGTGAGAAGAAATGAATGTTGAAAACAGAATGATATTGTTGATTTAAATTCATTTTTAATATTTATGTATAGAGAAATAAATGTTAATTATAAATATGAGTTGATTGTTAAATATAAAATTATTTAAAAAAAAAAAAAAAACAAATTAGAAAATTAAAGTAAAATTAAATTTGTAACTTATGAAATGAAACTGATGATTACATTCGCTATTTTTAAGAAAATTAGATTTTTATATTTATTTCACTGAAAAAAAAAATACATACATACATACCTATTGTTATATCACTACGATCTACGATCACAGTTCAAAATAAACCAATAATAAGAAATCCATTAACTGGAAATACATACATAGCTATAATACATAATATATTTTGTTTGTTGTATTTTCATATTAGGTATATAGATATATTTTTTTACAATTTGTTTTAAAATTTTGATTTTTTTTTTTTTTGTTTTTCAAATTAAACAAAAAATTAATAAATATGAAAATATAAATATACAGTGCCGAACAAAATAATAATGCAACTGATTCTAAAACAGCATAAATATGACCATCATAACAGAACATTAACAGAAGACAGAAGGTATTCAGGATAAATTATTGTTTCTCATTTTTATTCTTGCATGTCTGCTTGATATAATTTTAAAATAGTAGGGGGATTAATTTCACGTCGTAAACTTCGTAATCTTTGCAGTTTTTCAGTTTTCGTAGTCCATTTCCATACATTTGTGAACTACAAAGGTTTTGAAAAACTGCGAAGGTAAAATGCTTTGCAGTTTCTAAATTTTATCACCCATGTTCTGGATTCCGCAAAAAATGAAAGTGGAATACGAATTCAATTCCACGCGTAATGAAAATTGGTGTTCTGCATTCCGTGCGGAATTATGGAGTTCGAAAATTAATTTTTTCCACTTACAAAAACGTGACGGAATCAAATTCACTAAAAATGAATGGAAGTGAAGTGCAGAACACCAAATTCCACTTTCGCAAATGGAATTTCGAAAAAGTGGAATACAGAACATGGTTGTATATTTCGTAGTTTCGTAGTTAATGTTTGACATTTCTTAGAAATAAAAATTGGTATATTTGGCTTAGAAATTAAAACACATATTAAAAAATAAATATAACAAATGGTTTTTAACAAAATTTTATATGGTAGTTCATTTCCATAGAACTACGAAACTTGATAACTGAAAAAATTTGTAAACAGAATAATGAAATGAAATAAAGTAAAAGAAACTCAAATTTTAAGTGGACAAAATGGCGGAAATCTTTTCGATTAATACCATTTTTAAAAATCTTCAATAATTCTTCTTCTAAACTCTCTATTTAATATTCCTTTTTAATTTTATTGAAATATTTTATTTTCGCAAAGACTAAATTCAAAATAAAACAAAATCGAAAGAATATTTATAAAATTTCTAAATAATAAACTGCGCCAAATATTACAAAACAATAATCAAAAACATTAGGGGGATTCATGCCAATTTTTCGTTGTTTGTTGCATCGTAGTTGCGTATAGTCTGATTGATTAATTCACTTTTGTAGTTAGATAATGACATTTACAACGGGCTTGAATAGCTCGATGGATGTGGTGTTGGTCTTGTGATGTTGAGATCGCGGTTCGAATCCCAGCCAGCGCGCTACTTTCGCCCAAGTAGATCATTAATTTTTCCCATCAGCAATGTACACATCAGTAACTGATTACTGATGATAAGTAATCTGACAGAATTACGGATCGGCGATGCCATAATGGACTGAGTATCCGTGTGGACTTAATATACCTATATATATTGTATGTATGTGGATATTGCATAATGTGAAAAAAGTGACATTTACATTAACTTTTTCACATATTATATTTGACAGTAATAAACTACGAAATTACGTATATGTTAGGAAGTTTTCTACCTGTCCGTAGTTAAGAAGAAACTTCGTAGTTCATAAATGTATAGAAATGAATTATGAAAACTACGATACTACGAAAATTATAAAGCTACGAAATGTGACATGAATCCCGTTATTGTTTATTTTCCTTGTATTATTATATGTAGTGGCATTTATCGGCACTGATACATTACTATTTATATGTTAAATACAAAGTACATATTTGTAATGTGCAATAATATTTTAAGAATTTTTTTTTTTTTTTTGACGATAACAGTCCTTTTTATATATTTTATTTACACATACATACACAAATATATTTTTATATACAATATCTTCTATTTAATATTATACTATTTTTGCACTTAAATCTTAGAAAGATACGCTACTTTTATGTAAGTTTTTCCACAAGGTTATGTTCGAACGATATTTATAATACCACTCCGAGGTTGCCTTAAAGTGAGTTTAGACTGCTTGATATGTCAAACATGATTTGTGATTCGACATGAAAATGACGTAGCTTATGATTTGCTACGACAAGAGTCATTTCCATTTGTTTATATGTTTTCACACCATTTGATTTGTCAAACATAACATTGAACTGTCATTTGCAAACGATTTGAAATGGATGCTAAAAGTTATTATTAGTTTTTGGTGAAGATATCTCCATTTTAAAATATATTTTTCTATAAATGTGAAAGAAATCTATAAAAGTGTTGCAGAAATAATTAATTATTCACAAAACGTTAAAATTTTAATTTTACCTGTATCCTTTGATTGAAAATCTGGAAATAGCAAAATAAAAAGTCAAACCCAAGTCAAATTGAATTAGAGCATGTTCTAATTCCAAAATGTCGAACTCGACATGATTTGATATGTCAAATATGATATGTTCACATGGCTTCACACCATCTGACAACATTTTTGACACAAATCAAACCAAATCATATTTGACATATCAATCAGTCTAAACTCACTTTTAAAAATATCCGAGTAGTGTTTTATCCAGGTTGATAAATACACTTTATCCCAGATAAAATATAATCTATGTTGGTGAATACCAGCCTAAGTATTATACATATATTGATAGATTAAATTATATTAAACGTTTGATTAAAAAAAAAATCATATATTTTAATTATTCTGCACACAATTTGTATGTAACCAATGTAACACAGCAGTCTATCAAAATATTTTTATCATAAACAAAATGATATGTAATGTCGATTGTGAATTCCGAGCCGACGAATAGTTTTGGCTTTTTTGTTCGAATAATTGATTTCCTATTGAATTTCGAAAAGTTATATTGTTGAATCCGTTCGAAAAAATGTGTTCAATTGAATAAATTCGAAAAGAATAGTCTTTTATATATCTGAAAAGGCATCGAGAATAGAAAACATTTTTTTGTAATTTCTAATGTCTTCAGAAAGTATGAAATACTTACATTTTGTTCATTTTTTTCTTCGATTCGTCATGTAAATATGTCGGTTTAGTAGACATCAGTAGACATCAGATTATCAATATTATTTATTGACAAACACACGAGTTAGTCAAATCATATTGTTAGTGTGATTGTGACTGTGAGTATGATATTGATGGTTTGTCAATAGTTTGAAGAATATCAAAAATTTCGAATATCAGTCCATCAATATTTTGATATTAACATTAAGTTTAATAGTTTGAGGTTAGATTTGACAAAATTTTATCAGTACCACCTCAATATAATTTGTCAATAAAAATATTGATAATCTGAGGTCTGCTTTAGTTATTTGACATAATAAACAATTACAATTCAAATGGAATTCACAAATCACAATATTGACGTGATGTTCCGTACATTTCATTTAATTTCAGTTTTTATTATTATTATTATTATTGGGGATGGGTTCTATGCAATAAATAAAATATTTATGTATTCTTTTTTGAATTATACATTTAATAGTGCAATTTTTTCGTTTTTTTTTCTTGTTTTGTTTCTTATTTGTAATAATTATTTATTTATTTAATTTTTAAATTTTTTGTTTTTTTTAATGGACTGTTATATTCTATAAAATTTATATCATTTAAATAATTGTTTTGATTTACACACACACACACACACACACACAAAATTGTATGTAATTTAAAAATAAAAATCAAAATTAAAAAATATTTTATATACGAGGGTAATTCAAAAAATTCCCGGAAAAATGAAATAATACACTGGTTGTTGATTTTTATGGATTTATTTTTCTATGTATATAAACCACCAAGTTTCATTACCAGTCACTATACGGTGCGGTGCGCAAAAAGGATACAGGATTTGAATCGTATTTGGTCGAAAACTCAGTGAAAGTTCGGCGGCACGTTTTTCAATGTGTTCCTCGCGCAACGTTTAAAAATATCTAATTTTTCAGGTATCTGTATCCTTTTAAATAAAAACAAATGAATTATGCCGCTTCTACATTCAATGCAGTGACTTCGACTTTCCACTTCACAGCATGCTTAACATGTAAAAGTAGCTGCCAAGTCTATTGCATTGAATGTAAAAATTCCAATGCATATCCATTAAATCAAAGTCGAAGTTGGAGTCACTGCATTGAATGTAGAATCAGCATTACTTTTTTTTATACAGAGCAGCAGTTACGCTTTCCAAACACTCAAAATATAATCAAACTACTTGACTGCTGGCCTGCTAGTTAGTTACTGACGCAGGTATTCTGGGAATTTTTTGAATTACCCTCGTATATGTATATAATGATAATACATAATATATAATGTAGAAGAAAAACAAAGGCCTCTCGTGCAATTACTATTTAATTTCATATTTATATTTTAATTTTTTATTTTATTTTCAATTGAACATTAATTAAAAAATACATATCTAAGCTAATACTACTACTACTACTACTACTACTACTACAATTACGTAATATATGTGTACTAATTATAAATCAGACCGTCCGTATTCAGGTAATTTTGAACAGTGAACAGTGAGTTATATATAGTCTCTAGGTCTACCATTTTATTACTGTAGTAATAATATTTGATAGTGTAAAAAATAAATAAAATTAAAGCACATACATATGTACAGTTATGAATTATGTATGTAATATAATTTTCATTCAATGGTAGATTTATTTATTTATTTATTTAGTTCTTTATTATTATTAATTTTTTTTTTGTTTTTAAATTATGTGTTGTTGTTAGAAAATGAAAGAAAACTTGAAAAAAAAAACAAAACAAAAACAAATAAATAAAAACAAACAAGAAAATATTAAATATAAAATGTAATAAAAAACGAAAAACAAATTAAAAATAAAAATAAAATTACTTTAATTTTACATAAACATCGACTGAAATTTCAAGTCAATAAAAGCTCAATTAATATATTATATTATTGCAATTAATAATTTATGTATAATTTTTAAAATAAAAATGATGAAAAAAATTAAAAAATAAAAAAAAAAATAAAATAAATGAAATGAAATAAAAATATGTAAACTTAAACTAATGTTAAGTTAAAATTACAAGAAAAAAATCATAAAAAAATATTATAGAAAATATAAGTAATTTTAGAGGCGCACGATTTCGAACTACATGAGCCCTGCGATTTGACGCTGATTTTTTATAAAACAGCCCAAAATAAGACGAAAAACAGAAAATACATACTTAAAAATTTCTCGATATATCTCGCTTCGTTTTCGAGATATTGAGGTTTGAAGTTTTTTTAGTTCTGCATTTTTACAAATTCTTATATTGATATTCTTCATCAACATCGTCAAATCGCTGAGTCACGGAAATCGTATATAATTACTCCCATTTTAGATTTAGATTTAAAAAATTTTTAATTTCATTAGGTTTATGTAAAAAAAAACAAAAAAAATACATAAATAAAAAATAAAAATTTCAATTAGACTAGAATTTTATTTTATATACATATAAATTTTTAATTTGACAATATACAACTATACCTATACTTATAATTATAATTATTTGTAAATATGTATTATGATTTCTTAGAAAACAAAAAAAAATAATATTAATTATTTATGCAAAAAATATAAAAAAGCATTCCTTAGTAAATTTTATACATACGAGTATATACGCACTTAGGTACATACATTTATAATACTTATTAATTACTTATTTTATATGTTTTAAAAGTAATGAAGAAGAAATTTATATATAATAGAGGAATGTGTTGTTATAATTCCTCTTTTATTATTTTTTATTTTTAATATTTTATTTTGTTTTTTTTTTTTTTTTTTTTTTTATTATTATTATTAATAATAAAATAACTTATGAAGTGTTTAAATTAAATTTTATAAATTTATGATAATACATAATTAAAGAAAACTATACATTATTTATAGTTCAAGTATAGAAGAAAATAAAAATAAATAAATGAATAAATAAAAAAATAAAAATAATAAAACTTTATACATAGTAAAATGTTAATAAGAGAAATAATAGAAAAAAATATTATATTATATATTTGTATAGTTAATTAAAAAAAAATTTATATTCAAGCATTTAATAAATTTATGAAAACAAGAAGAAGAAGAAGATGAAAAAAAAGAAAAAAACCATTTTATAAGAATTTATAGTCAAAAATAGAAAGAAAAAAAAATATACGAAAATATAAGAGGGGGGAGATTGCGCACTATTCTGATTGTCCAGTCGTCGAGATTTTGGAGACTTATACCGAAGGCAAATCAAGAGTTTAATCTAGATTAACCCCTCTATTCTAGGTAATAGATACCTAATAGATCTATTAACCTATTAACTAAGAAGTTAGTAGAAAGTCGTATTCTACTTTATAGGTTTTGTAGACATTATAAAGTTTAAATGTTAATAGATTTGTAGACTTTTAAAAAACAGTTGAGCTGTCATTTATTATTAATATTAATTAAAATATTTTATATTTTTAAAATCCGATAAATGTATATTTAATAATAATAATTTTTAATTATTTTCATTTATTTTCAATTATTCATATTTATATTTATTTTTATTTATCATTAACTAAAAAAAACAACATTTCACAAATTAAACCGTCAAACGTAATAGTTATAATAGATCTAATAGCTCATCGAGAGGAGCTATTAGCTAATAGAATTTTTCAACCTTAAAAATCTATTAACCTATTCGCTAGAATACGAAAATCTATTAAATAAAAGTCTCCACAAACTTAATAGACCAGCTCTGATTGTCAATCTATTAACTATTAAGTAGAATAGAAAATTTTCTATTAACTAAAAGTTATTAGACTAATAGCTATTAATCTATTCGCTAGAATAGAGGGGTAATTTTCTAAGCTGTCAAATTCAGTTCTGGATGATTTATTTGTACAACTGGATTATATTAATCTAGTTCTAGTAAACTGGATTTACTTTGCTAACTCGATTAACAAAGAAGAAAATATAACTTGACAGTTAAATTATAAATATTTATTAAAACAAATAAGAAGTTTAGAAAAAAGAAAACTAGATTAACAATCTGTCACATTATTTATCGTTAATCTATAGATTCCGAGTAATCTAGATTACCTCAATCTAGATTAATTTTTGATCTGTCTAGACCAGGGCTTCTTAAACTTTTTTCATTCACGACCCCATTTATGATTGCGAGTTTTTTGGCGACCCCATATAAATATAAAAGAAAGATAAATTAATATTTTTTTAAGATTCATTTATTAGGTAACAATATACATATACATATACATATGAAAATATATAGGTTTAGAATTCGTTTATAAACATACAAAAATCTGAAAAAAATTAATGAAATGGATGTGCCTGTTTTTTATTGCATAACAAATTAAATCTTGGTGGAATGTTTGACACTGCTGGACGTAAGACCTCTTCAACATTTTTTAGCGATGAACGATATTGGGATTTAATATGTGTTAAAGCTAAAAAAGTAACTTCACATAAATATATGGTGATGAATGGCAGAAGAACATTTAACGCCATATCAGCGATTGTGGGAAATTCTGTTCTAGTTCCGATCCAGAATTCAGTTAAAGGCTTTTTTGGAAATTGTAGTTTTAAGTTTGAGTCACTCGAAAGCTCAGCAAATTCCTCTTGAGCCTTAAGGGACAGATGATCAATCTCACTCAAGCCAATCCAAAACGGCTTGAAAAAATGATTTAAACCCCAAATTTTTGCCCGTCATCGCTCTTGCACCATCTGTGCATATTCCACAGCAATTTTTTCATTCCAAACTTTCAGTTTTTAAAAATTCGTCAACTTTACAATATATGTCTTTGCCTGTAGTATGGTCTTCCATTGGACGACAGAATAACAATTCTTCCTCCACGCTTTCTTTATAAACGTACCTGACATATACTAACAACTGAGCCAATTTAGTAATATCAATTGTTTCGTCCAACTGAATTGAAAATTTTGGGCTTAATAATATTTTGGGCGATTAATATGAACAAAAAAATTCTCTCTCATGAGCTTTCATTATTCGTCATCTGGTTGAAAATTTCATTTGGTTGAAATTTTTATATGAAATTGTTGTGTATGTTTATGTGGTTAATATGAATAAATAAAAGTTAATATGAATAATTAATAATTAATTCTTTCTTTTCGACCCCAGACTCTCGCGACCCCAGAATTTCGCTACGACCCATAGTTTAAGAAGGCCTGGTCTAGACTATTATATTTTTTGAGCTGGCTAGAAAGTTAGAAAATATCTGAATTACCGAAAACACAGCCTATATTAAGAAAACATTCTTCTTAACTTCAAAAAGATGAATTATGTATTCTTTTTTTTTTTACTAATAAATTTTAAAAATCGAAGCGTAATTTATAATATTATCATTGTGCTGCAGTATACTTAGCGCGTAGAGTATAGAGAATATGAGAAAATGAATTTATATATACAATAAAAATAATTTTTTCGATATTTTTTGTATATTTTTGCCATAAAAACGAAGAAAAAGACGAAGGAAAATTGATTATTCAGCAGAGACGACAATCAGAATAGAATTTTAATATATTTTTTTTTTGTTTTTTAAGTAAATTCAAATCCAAAGATTTTTTTTTTTTTTTAAGTTTATATTATAAACATATTTGTGAAAATTATAAATTAAACAAAAAAGAAAAATTTGAATTGAAAAAATAATAATAGGTACTTAGAAATTATGTAAAATATGCATGTATGTTATACCACCATAATAAATGAAAAACGATATACATTTATGCCTGGAACAGGGGCGAAAATATGTGCGTACAGTATTGAAAATTCATACATAAAATCGAACTAATTGAGAACAATTTTTATTCTTGATTTAAATAATTTTTTCTAACGATATTTTAATATTTGTAAATACATACTTTATTTTTTTGGACAAATTTAAAAATTAAAGCTTAAAATATAAAAAAAATATGTGAAAATACAAATAGAGGAAATTCGAGGGTTTCGATGGTGCAATCGGTAAAGCAACTGGCTACACTGATCTGGAAAGTACAGGTTCGATTCCTGCCCACATAGTCCACAGCAAAAGTAAGAAAAATAATTTTCAATTGTTCGTTGTCTATTTCCAACTTTCATTATCCCCAAAAAGTTCACTTAGCTTCGAATGAGTATCAGCTTGCTGTGAAAAAGAGCTTATGGCCGATTTCTTCATACCCCTAAGGACCTAAGGTAACACCTAGCAAGGAGTTTGGTTTTCTTCACACAAACTTCTCACTAAATTAATTAATTGCTTGCATTAAAAACTCGGTATAAATGACGTAATAACTTAAAGCTTTACATACAGCTTTTTCGCTCTGGCTCTCACCTTGTTAAGCCCAAAATACATTCGTTGCGGTCGTGAGTCGTAAGCAAAAGCTCTAAACTACCACAAGAGAGTTGAAATATATTCACTGCGGTCGTGAGTTGTAAGACAACTTAAACTTATCATTGAAAATTGTAATTAGATGTGATTTGTTTAGTTTATGAATATTAGATTGATTGGTTTATAAAAATACAATAAAGAAAATCTTTAATAAATACACCAATTAATTAATTGTAGAAATTTTTAAAATTTTAATTAATTAAAGAAATTTTTAATCATGGGTGAAAATATAGAATTGGTATTGGGATTAGCATTAGGAATAGCTCTGCTAAAAAAGACAAAAGAAAAGAGTTTGGACAAAACCGTTAAACACTGAAAGTGAAAAAATAAACATGCATTTCATATAAAAACATTTTTAAAGGCAAAGCGTGAAAATCAAAATGCGCACGAAAAAATATAACCTTTCACTTCGAAATAATTTTAAAGACTAAAAAAGCTTTCTCTCATCATTTTATTCGAACGCAAACTCATGACTTTCAAATCGAAACAATCTTTGCGTTGAATTCTTATAACCGCAGCGAATGTATTTCAAGTTGTAAGAATTCTGTATATTTTCTATTAGTTGTGATTTTATAAGATTCTTACAACTCACGACTCACAACTCACGACCGCATCGAATGTATTTTGGGCTTAACTACTAGCTACAAAGCTAAAATCGAAAGTTTTGAATCGATACTCGGAATTTTTAATGTAAAATTTCATGTAAAACTTAATTATTTGAATGTATTACAATTAGACAGCTGGTTGGCGGTAGTATCGAGTTAGGTTACACCTAAATAAATAATCAGAACTTCATCTTCCAAGTGAAGAAATCGGGCATTAGATATGCTGATAACTAGTCTACTTATGCTGACAACAAGTAACACAAAGAATTATTAGAGACGTCAGTCTAAGAGTAAGTCCTATCGTGCTAAACACTTTGTTTCTCTATCAGCAATTCAGTGATTCGCAATCTACACTAAACTGTAGATGCACACATGATTGTTGTAATAAAGTCCAGAGATCACTTCGGTGAAGGCCCGGGCTCAACACGAGCTGTAGCATTACTGATGATGATGATAGAGGAAATTCACATAAAATCACATTTAAAAACTAAATTCATAAAAATGTAAAATAATAAAAACAATGAAAAAAATTTTACCAAAAATAAAATTAATATTTTATTAAATCATATACCCACCGGAATTCGTTGAATAATTTGGAAAATCCTATATTTGGCATGAAATATACCAAGGTTCTCATTTCAATTAAATTATGTTCAATTGAATTCTATAAATTCGCTTTTCATAACAGTTTTTATTTCTTGTACATACATTTATTATGAGATTGTCTGTCTACCGGGCACGAGCATAAACACATCTTATAAAAGATTCCCGAAAAAATTCTCCAATCAGACGGGCTATGCGTGAATTCGATACCATAGTATAAATTGTATAAAATATATATAGTCAAGGACTGTGAGAGGTGGTAGATTAGGTGATTTTATGTGAATTTTCTCTATTGCACAGTATACACTACACATACATACATAATAACTTCTTTCTTCTCTCCGATGACGCTACATCCCAAATCGAGCATTGGTCTCCTTCACAGTAGCTCTGAACTAGTGGCGTTGCTCCGCCGCTGCTTTCCAATTCTGCATTCCTAGAATTTTTGCAGCTTACATACATGCATAATAATATCCATTATTATTAAAATTGAAATTAAATAAATTTTCATTGGGCCTTACTCATAAAAATGTCTTCTTAAAGTCAACTTAGTAATGGCATGTCGAATTTAAAAATGACTTTAATTTTGGTATTCATAACACCTTTAGTAAGTTATAATTTAAAAAGCTTTTTTACAAAGCTCTCTTTTCTTACCACTACTACTACTACCACATTAAGTTCAGTTCAACTTTAAGAAAAATACAAAAACTAAATATTTTTTTTTACATTTTAAAATATACAGTGCTGAAAATTCCATTAAAAAAACTAAAAAATTTTCAAATTTTTCACAATTTGCTATGTGGGCTAGAGTTTTATTGTGATTGATGACCACACTCTTTGAATTTCATCTTTCAAATATTTTACGCTTTCGTATTGTTTGTTATTGGCGTACACACGTCGAGCTATAATTCCCCATAAGTTCTCAATACATAACCTCAATAATTTTTTTTTTCATTAAACCAATCTTTTATAGTATTATGACAGATTTCTTCATACTCTCTGCTAGCTGGGTGTCACATAAGTTTAGCTGACAGCTACCAACGAGTTTGGTTTTCTTCATACAAACTTTTTGCTAACTATAACTGCAAAGCTAAAATCGAAAGTTTTGGAATCCATACTCAAAATTTTTAATGTAAAATTTCATGTTAAGCTTAGTTATTTGAATGTATTCCAGTTAGACAGCTGGTCAACGGTATAGCTCGAATTTGGTTGCACCTAAATAAATCATCAAAGCTTCATCTTTCAACTAAAGTTAGCTGGCAGCTAAGTACTGAAGAAATGTAAATCTCTTTGCTATCTTTCCGCTAAAGTTAGCAAAAAAACAATTGAAAGTGAAGAAATCAGACATTAGATGAGTGTACGAGTGCATTATCTTGTAGAAAAATAAAGTTGATAAGGACAGCTTTTTTTTTTCATGTTTAAACCCGCATTTACATTATCTTGAAAGTCAAGAACGTGACGTCATTAACTTAGAAGAGAAGTATAGAAGGGCGAGACAAGAGGAAACAAGAAAGCAAACCAACTCAGAGGTGGTTTGCTTTCTTGTTTTCTTGAATTTAGTGTTGCCGGTATGTTAATAATCAAAATTAGTAGAATGTTTCACTATCAACAAAAATGCAATACTGCTATAGGTTATTAATAATACTTAATAATAATCAATTAAAATAAAAATTTATATGTATATATATATTTTTAGTTATTTTTTTTTATCACAATCGAATTTTTAACTTAATTTTAATGAAAAATGTCAAACATGAAAGCAAGAATGAAAATCATAAAATAAGTATACGGCAATACTACCAATAGGCATCGCATATAAAAATATACGACGAAACATGAACAAGAAAGCAAGAATGGGTATAATATGTAAATGCTATCGTTCTTTTCTGAAACAAGATAAGAAAGCAAGAAAAGACAATGTAAATGCGCCCTAAGACAACATCTGCGGGTGTGCACTAAATTGTGAGTTCATTTTTTTTCTAGGTATCCATACTATTTTCGATTTTCTTCTTGTACAAAATGCTGCTCATATCATAACACTAGCTACCACCTTAACAGTGTTTATATGCTCATTATCTAACATTTTTTTTTTATTTTTCTTAAATCTTATTTGGTGTTTTTAATGAAATTTCCAGTACTGTACCTAATAATTTATTAATAAAAACAAATTTGTTTTTTTTTTTTTTTTATTATATTTTATGCATATTATGTACATTTTAAGTTGATTTGATGAAAAAACACAAAGCAAAGACAAATTAAAATAATTACTTTTTAAGAAAAAAAAATTTTTTTTTAAATCAATTTAAAAACAAAAAACAACAAAAAATTGACTACCTACATAAAACGCTTTTATTATGTACTTTAAAACAAACAAACAAACAAAAAATTATGCATAATTATAATAATAAGGATAATAAAGATGTGACAAATTACTGTTTAAATAAAATGTGAACATTTAATATAAATGTGCATATACAATGTTTATATAAATAAAAAGAATATAATCAAAATAAACAAAAAAAAAACCAATAAAAATGTTAATATTCATATGACATACTATACATTTATAAAAACATACTTATAAATTACAAAAGAAAACAGATAAAAAAAAATTACTATATTTATATAATAATTTAAATGAAAAAAAAAACAAAAGTATGTACATACCTACATATACTTATGTAATATATAAAAAAATAAAAATATTATATAGTTACATTATATAATTATAATATAAAATTTTATTATTTATGTGTATAAATATTAAAACAATTTATAATATATACTTTTTATTATTTAATTATACTATATATACATAGATATACAAAATATATATTGCATATATATACATATTACAAATAAGTGTTATATATAAATATACAAATTATTAATATATTATATAAAGATATACATACATATAAAATATACTTAAAAATATGAAAGAAAAAAATTAAATTTAGAAAATTAAAAAAAAAAACATCATACAAAACAAACAAACAAACAAAAACATAAAAAAAACAAATATAGAAATTATTTTTTCAATGTTTATATTACTGTAAATATATAATACATAATTTAAAAAAAAAAAACAACAAAAAAACAACAAAAAAAACACAAAAAAATTTATTATACATTTTTATAAAAAATGTAATTGAGAAAGACAAGAATATATACTTATGTATATATAACGATTATTTTTAGGCTGCTGTCAAATGAATCTGAATCTGAAATAATTCAGCATATAAAAACAAAAATTCGGTTCATTTTTACGTTTTGTAATTTGATTATTTTCAGAAATAAAAAAAAAAAAAAAAAAAATGAAATATGCTGACAGTAAGTCTATACTGTCATATGAGTCTGATTATGAATCTGAAAAATTTTAAATCACTTTCAAATAGCATTTTGTAGTAAAAATGTGACTTGTTACACGGTTCGTGCTTCCGTTTTGTAATTTGATTATTTTCAGAATAGAAAATGAAAAATGCTGACAGTAAATGTAACATGTCACTATATATATCAGATTCAGATTCAGATTCATGTGATAGTTGCCTTGAAGAGAGAAATAAAATATAAATACAATTTTATTGTATAGTGTTTGTTAATTTGTAAAAAAAAAAAAAAGTAAAAGAGAAAGAAAGAAAAATTATATTTAAAAAATATATTATACATATATATATATATATATATACATATACATAGATAAATACAAAAGTATTTATTTTCCATTATTATAAGATTATGCTAAATAAAATAATATATTATATATAAATGAATTGAAGAAAAAAAAAATACTATATTTTTTAAGATTTTACTATATATATACATACATTATATACATATTTACATCTACATATATATATTGAATATAAAATAAAAAAATAAAATAAAAAAACTAGTTAAAATTTTAGAGTTAAATAATGAAATTTAAAAAAAATATATAGTATATAAAATATTTTAATGTTATATAAATGTTTAAAAATAAATAAATAAATAAATACATATATAATATATATACATACACATATATATTTACAATAATATATTATGTGCAAAAAAAAAAAGAAAAGAAAAAAAAGCAGAGAAAAAAAACAACAACAACAAAAAACATTCCTAAATAATTTTATAATGATAAAAACAAATACGATTTTATAAATAAATAAAAACAAAATCATCATCGTACATAATATACATTACATTATTACATGTTGTGTGTATACATGCATACATACATACATACATATTTTGTTGATATTTTATCTTCCATACAAAAAATATTCGATATTTGAATAAAAAATAAAAAAAAAACAATTAAAAAAATATATGATAATAAATAAAAAAATTATTTTTAATTGATTTGTTCAAAATAAACAGAAATTAAAATAATTCAAATTAATATACATACCGACAGTCGGAATGCAACACCCACAAAAAATTCAAAATTTGGTTTTTTTATTTAATACTATGTATTTAAAATGTCGTCATTTAATGTGTATACAAAAAACGTTTTTGAGAAAAAAAACGTAACCCTCCTATATATGTAAGTATGTATACATATGTATATTTTGCTAGTGTTTCTGTGGATACGTATAAGAATGATGAAACCCACCACAAAAGAAAGTATAACACTGTGACTAAAAAAAATTTCCGTAACCAACAGAAAAATGTTTCTAAAATCATAGAATAACGTCTAAAAATGTTGATATGGTAGTATAAAAGAAGAATATTGAACATGTATACATATATCATGCAAAAAACAATATTTTGTCTAAAATTTAGATTACAAACAGTTTTTATCTTCTCCTGTAAATTTATCATTGCACGAGGTGTTGCATTCCGATTGTCGATACATTACATTACATATACAGTTATGTGCAACTAATTAGAAACGACGGGTACAAAAAATGTATTATGGGTTTTTTCCACTCTAAAAGTGCGCTAATATTTTTATAATTTTGTTTATATTTTTATCATTCGATTTCCAAGAAAAACCCTTAAAAAGATCATTTTTGCCTGACGTTATGATATGCAGGCATTTGGGAATTCCTTTAGGTCTATGTTTTTGCATTGTGCAGGTAATTAGAAACGATTAGGAAATTTATGAAAAAAATTGAAAAAAAAACAATTTTTTTTTAATGTAATGTACATTAATTCAATAAATTTTATTTGAAAACATTTAGTATTTGGTTGGATACCCTTTTTGTTTAATAACTGCCTTACACCTAGCTTCGATGCTTCGTATCAAGGATTGGCACCTTGCAATAGGTATAGCTTCCCAAGCTTCTTTAACTTTTTGAAAAAGATCGTCCAAATTAGTGATATTTTTTTTAGCAACAGCTCTCTTTACGTCTCCCCATAAATGTTCGATAGGGTTCAGGTCGGGACTGCAGGATGGCCACTCCATAACTCGAATGAAATTTTCCTCTAAGAAATCTTTCGTCTGCCTCGCTGTGTGTTTAGGATCATTATCTTGCTGGAAAGTCCATAACACAGGCAAATTTTCTTCTGCCCAAGGAATCATGATGTCCTTTAAAATTTGCCTATACTTTTCCGCTGTTAATATTCCTTCTATTCTGCAAATCGGCCCGACACCATTCCAAGAGAAGCAGCCCCATACGTTTATTGATCCTCCGCCGTGCTTGACAACTGGAATGGTATACTTCGGATCAAATTCTTTGTTTGGAGGGCGTCTTACACGCTTTCTTCCATCTGGGCCCATGCGATTTATTTTGGTCTCATCGCTCCAAAGAACAAATTTCCACTGATTTTCAGTCCAACTTCGATGAGATCTCGCAAAACTTTTTCTTTTTACTCGGTTTTTTTTTGGAAACCAGTGGTTTTTTTCTGGCGACTCTGCCATGAAGGTGGTTTTCAGCCAAACGACGTCTTATTGTGCTAGCTGAAACTGATTTTGATGGGCTCAATCCTTCAAAAAGTTCTCTTTGAATGTCAGCTGAGCTTTTTTTTGGATCCGCTAACGACGTCCTAACTATTAATCTGTCCATATGTAGGGTTGTTTTACGTGCCCTTTGTTTTCTTTTAACCTTATCACAGGTTCCATGTTTTTCAAAATATTTTACAGCACTAAATGCCATTTTTTTCGATATTTTTAAATTTTGAGCTATTTGCCCAAACGTCATGCCACTATTCCTCAGTTCCACGATTGCTCTCCTCATTCCTGGATCACAGTTTCTGTTTTTTCCCATTTTTTCAATTAATTCTTAAATTTTTAATCAAAGTAAACTATTTCACTTCATTTAACACAAAATTCTTACTTCGAATGTTACTAACTATAAAACGAAATCGTTTCTAATTATATGCACAAAGGACGAAAGAATATTTATAGCAATTTTTATTTACCTGCATATCATAACGTCAGGCAAAAATGATCTTTTTAAGGGTTTTTCTTGGAAATCGAATGATAAAAATATAAACAAAATTATAAAAATATTAGCGCACTTTTAGAATGGAAAAAACCCATAATACATTTTTTGTACCCGTCGTTTCTAATTAGTTGCACATAACTGTATATACATATAATATAGAAAATGTCAGATTATAAAAATAATAAATGTATACATAAAAAATGAGTATTTTTTTTTGTTTTTCTCCTAAATAATGCATTATTTAAAAAATAATTTTCATTTTTATTTAATAATAATTTATTAAAACAAAAACAAAAACAACAATAATATAAAACAGTGAAAAATCAATACAAATATACCTCTATTGAAAAATAAATAAATAAAAAAAATTTTTTTTTTTTTTTGAAAATAAATTATACTTACAAAAAACAAGTAAAAATTAAATTGGATCTAAATAAAATTATTTAAAAAAAAAAATTAGTAAATGTATAATGTGCATAAATTAATTTGGACAAGATTGTGAAATCATTGTTATTAACTATTTTGAAATAAAATGCAATTTGCATTAAGAAAATTTATTTTATTTGAAAATTATTAACATTACTGTAACACTACAGCAATACCAACACCTTCTGTACTCTACACCATGGACCATGACCATGGTTTAAAGAAATACTATATATTTAAGACTATTAGAGGGGTATAGAAGCAAAACGTGCCATGTCCACTTTACGAAAAAATTTATATAATGATGCCATCTCAAAGAGCAGATGTTTTAGAATAATTTGCTTAAAGTAGTATTAAAAGATATTACTTTGTCTTTTAATAATATTCATTCAAAAATCTGTTTAATTTTCAAAGCCGGTTATGTCCATACATATGTGAGACACATAACTAGCTATGTCCAGTTATTCACAAAATATTCCATGTCCTTAGCAATACTACTGAAGACAATTGACTAGATTTTTAAAATCGGCTATGTCCTTATGTGTATATGTAATTGCAAAAAACTTTAAAACATGTAATACAGCTTTATAAATAGATTAGATTAGATAGATAGATACAGATATAGACAAGATATAAGTATATAGAGATAATATAAGTATAGATGGAATATAAGAATGCTATTGTCAGGATACTATATATTTATTATAGTAATATTACGTTCATTTACATATACATTTGGATTATCATCATTATTTAATTTCTTGTACATTCATTAATAATCTCACATTTATGTGAAATGTAAACAAAGGGTTAGAACATGCATGACAAGTTTTTGTATAAAAATTCCTTTGTTTTACTGTTACTAAATACGTGGGCAGGTCAACAATTTTTGAGTAGTGGTATATTTTTGTAGGGATAAATGAAACTTGTTAGATTTATTTTTCAATATAATCTCTTTTATTACTAATGCATTTTTTACAACGCTCTGGAAGTAATTGTAATCCTCTAGAAAAGAAAATTTGATATTGACAGCCAAAGTACTCATTTATGGCTTCCTTCAGATCTTCATTGTCTGCAAAATGTTCTTTTTTCAATTTTGGAAATAAATTTTGAAAATAATAGTCGCTAGGAGTGAGGACTGGGCTATAGGGCGGATGACTAATTTCTGAGAAGCCGCACTTCTGTATGGCACTCATCGCAGTTGACGATCTATGTGGTGGTGCATTGTCGTGCAGTAAGAGTACATTATGATTCAGCATGAAGAGATCACTTTCCTTAAACAATTGTCACAAAATTACTAGATAACATATTAATCTCAAACCTCGTTTATATACCTTCAATGGTCCGATCTATCGGCAATATAAAACAAATTCGGGAAATTCCCAAAAAAATATACCATTCCACAAAAATTGTTGACCTGCCCTCGTATCTATGTCTAACTACTAAACATTTCTTTGTTACCAAATTAGTGCATATTTTCAAATTTCAAACTACAAATTTTTATGCATTCTTATAAATATGAATTTTATTGTCAATAACGGTGATCGCGATAGATTGCTGCTCTGTATAATTAATTATCATCAGTTGTTTTATGTCTTCGCAAAGAACTAGTTGTTTCAAATATTTTAATAGTGTAAGTGAATTAAAATAAAAGTGAATTATGAATGTTTCGAAAGTGCAATATAACCCGGGAAGAGGTAGGAAGTCAGACAGGAATCCTGAAAATTGGCAAAAAAATGTGAAAAAAAAGGAAAGGTAAGATATTTATATAATTTTTATAATTTTGCATAATTTAAGTCAGCTGTATATATTTTAAGACATTCAGCTCATGGAAAGCCTACAACTCCGAATTGCAATCATTCATCCAAAGCTTACCAATGTAAAACTCTGTCATCATATGATATTAATCACTTTTTTTCTTCTTTTTACAATGTGCCAAACAAAATTGTGCAAGACACGTTTATTTTAAAGTATACACAAGCGAGTTTGCCGAAAAGAGCACGATCAAGAAAAGAACCCACATCACAATCAACTAAAAGACAATGCAGCATTAAATATTTCATTAAAAAGAGTTTGAATATACCTGGTAAAAGGAAGAGTTCGATCATACCCATCTGTAGACAAGCTTTTATAGGAATTTTAAAAGTGTCCAAAAGCAGAATCCAGCGTGTTTGTAAAGAGCATTTAAAAACAGGATCGACTCCTGCTGAAAGAAGAGGTGGTGACCGTTATGCTGAAAAATTTTCATCAAGGAAAAACGCCATGAAAAATTTCATAGAAAGCTTGAAACCTCTTGAAAACCACTACTGCAGAGGACAAAACGTTTGTCGAAAATACCTACCCAGCGATTTGAACATCAACAAACTTTGGAAATTTTACAACGATGGTGTTGTTGATAATTTAAAAGTAAAAAACTCTTACTTCCGAAATTTTTTAAATCGTAATTTTAACATCGGTTTTGGTGAACCAGCAAAAGATGTGTGCTCACAATGTATCTCGTTAACAGAAAAAATCAAACGATCCAAGACAGAATTGGAAAAAAACAAACTAATGGTAGAAAAAAGGATACACAAGCTCAGAGCTCAGGCATTTTATAATATTTTAAGAAAAAAAAGTGAGGATTATGTAATGTTTTCCTATGACTGTCAAAAGAATTTAATCCTTCCAAAAGTGCCAGACCAGACTGCGTTTTATTCACGACAATTATATTTATACAATTTCACAATATGTGTGGGAACTTCTAAAGACGTCCAAACAAAGGAGAACGTTTTTATATATGCCTGGAAGGAAACAGATGCACCTAAGGGTAGTAATGAAATAGCGTCAGCGGTATTTCATCGTCTATGTAATACAGAGTTTTCTTCGAATATTCGGGAATTGAGGCTAGTTTCAGATGGTTGTGGGGGACAAAATAAAAATAGTTCAATGGTGGCTATGATATCCTACTGGCTTTATCACAATGCTCCAGATCATATTTGCCAAGTAATTTTAATCTTTCCAGTTGTCGGACATTCCTTCATCCCTCCTGATCGGGTTTTTGGTCGTATTGAACAAGAACTCAAAAGAAAAGATACCATTATTCTTCCAAATGAGTATTTAGAAATATTTCAAAATCACGGATCAGTTATTCAACATGGAACAGATAGCAAGATCTATAACTGGAAAAATTTGAGCATCTCAACAATTAAACCTACTTCAGCTTGGCATTTCAAATTCAATTCGACCAAAAGATTATTTGTAAAAAGATCAAAGAATAAACAGACAATTTTAGTGCGCGGAGAGCCCAACTACAGGACCGAAGTTGGTCAGTTTAAAAGCATATTTAAAAGAGGAAAAAAATGTTCTACAATGAACGTAGAAGAAATAAATGAGAATAATATGTACATAAAAAAAGAAAAGTTGAAGGATGTTGACAATCTTTTAAAAAAGCATTATGGAATGGATTGGAGAAAAATAGATTTCTTAAAGTACTATAAAAGTGTTATTGATACATCAGATGCAAATGATGCAGACTTTAGTACAGAAAACGAAGAAATTCTATGCGAGCAACGAGAAGATTCAGAGTTTACAGTTTAAAATTTTTTATTTTTTTCTTATCTTATGACTTTATTATAAACTTTAATTTGAATAAAAGTTTTGTTCATTTTTCTTGAAATTAAATATTTTATTTTCTTATAACATACGTATGTTTTGTTTCTTCTTTCAAAACAGTCTTTGTCCACCTTTATGAGTACCATAAACGGCCATGTCTCTTACTTAGTAACAAAACAGGCCATGTCAAAAATTCTTCATTTAATAAATCTTATTAGGATTATTATTATGTTTTATCAACTACTCGCAAATTAAATCTTAATTAACATATTATTATATCTACTGGCATTTTTTAAAAACGCACGAACACTTTTTCTCTGCAAGTTTTTTACAAATATCTCAAAACGACTTAATGTGGACATGGCACGTTTTGCTTCTATACCCCTCTACTATTAGGCCATTGACAGACATCTAGTATCGATATCATGGTATGAATACCATGGTATGAACAATACTAGCATGGTGACAGACATGTAATCTAGTATAAACCCATGATACAAAGACTATAAAGGTATACCGACTTCTTCCTCTTGAATCGCCATTTTCGGTAAAATTACGTCATCACGTGCATTAATTTCATATGATTTCATGTTGATTATGTGATTACAAGTTTTGGTATTGTATTGAGTTGTAACACGTGATGACGTCACAGTTTCATAAGTACATACGTTACTTTTATAGTATTTGTATCATGATACAACTAATATAAAAATATTCTAGTCTTCAAACTTAACGGTTTCAAATTGATAAACTTTGAACATTTTTGCTGTTATTATTGAAAACAAATATAAATGTCTGCTTTGCACTCGTTCACACAAATTAATTTTTTTTTCTACAACAACTTTAATTTTTAACAAGGTATGAAATAATAAGTAGTGTGTTCACACGAATTAATTCTTTCTTTAAAATTTTTGACACGCGATACAGAATTAATATTTCAATTCCGTTTAAATTACGACAAACAGAACTCTGGATTAGCACTAACAGGAGACGCTATATAGGATTTATCTGTATACACTGAAACATTACTGTTTAGATATTGAACACCTGTTTTAGTTGAAACAAGAAAAAGCAAAGCGTTAAGGTACGTATACACGACAAGAGATTTTGGTCTCCAGAGTCCAAAAAACGGTCTCCGGAGTCCAAAAGATGTGTGTATACACCAAAGAGATCTTCAAAATTTCAAGAGACCAGTGTTCTCTGGAGTCCATTTTGGTCTCTTGTTCTCCTGCCGTGTATACTGAAAAGAGGTGGACTCCACACGTGGACTCTGGTTTTCAAAATGTTTTGAAATATTTGACTCTTGGACTCTGGAGTCTAAAAATGACATTTCGATTGTTGGTGTTTTAAACAATAGTGTGGTTTTTTATAAATAATATTAAAAAATATAAAAATATAATAAATTAAATAAATAAAATAAATAAATTAATAAATTTTATAATAAATAATATAAAATAATTTAAAATATAAAATATAGTCATATATATATTATATTATATAAATATATAAATAATATACATAATATATACATATAATTACAATATGTGGACAACAGAAAAAGTCAAAGAGTTGCTGCAATTAGTTGAAATTCGGCCAATTCTATGGGATGCCAGTGATGAAAATTATAAAAACAAGATTTTTCGCACTAAAGCCATAGATGAAATATCTGAAATCATAGGGATTAAGAATAATGAAATAAAAAAAAAATACATAATTTGAGATGTACTTTTCGAAAAGTATTAAAATCATCAAATAAGAAAAAAAGTGGAAGTTCGACAGATGAAATCGCAACGATAAAGTGGGAATTTTATGAAGACATGAAGTTCATGTACAAAGCAGTAATAACTGAAGCCGGCGAGATTGATGTAATGGTAAGGATTAAGTGAAATACATCTTGTTTATTATTATTATTTATATTTATTTAATATTTTGTTCAAACAACATATTGTGTTTTCATAATAATGAAACAAAATTAGATAAAATTGTATTGCCACCAAACTTCACCCTCTCGTCCAAAATAATCTTTTAATTCTCAACGCACTGTTTTTGCATCCATTGATGGGTTTCTATTGTACTCGTTCTCATTTGAAAGTGGTGTCATATAAGAATTTTCATTCCGCCATGAACCTGGCTCTATAGGTTCCATTATTTATATTTTCTTCGTCAAATGTACCTTGTGTAGCATATACCAGGTGTGTAAATATGAAACCGGAATTTTTATATAGAAAATACACGTTTATTGAATAAAAATGACACAAAATATTCTATTCAAAATATTTTCCATCGTTAGCTATACATTTTTCCCATCTCTCTGGCAATTTGTGGATGCCGCGCCAAAAAAATTGTTCCTCTTTGGAAGCAAACCAGTCATCGATCCATTTTTGCACATTTTCATAAGATGAGAAGTGCTGTTCAGCAAGTGCGTGTCCCATCGATGCAAAAAGGTAATAATCTGATGGAGCTAAGTCTGGTGAGTAAGCCGCATGTGAAAGTACTTCCCATTTAAACGCAAGTAAAAAAAAAAAAAAATAAAATAAAAATTTAAAATTTAAACCCATTTTACTTCCCATTTCACAAGTTGTTTTCCGGTTTTCCTGCTGTCTTTCATTCAGCTCGTGAGGAACCCATTTCCCCATCTTCTGGATCTTTCTCATGGCTTTCAAACGTATGAAATAGCTTCTCGTGTCACGTTTAATTGGTCTGCTAGTTGTTGTTGCGTTTGAGCGTCATCCTCATCTCCAACAATGCTTGCAACTCACTGTCTTCAAACTTTTTCGGTGGTCTTCCACGTTCTTCATTTCTGACGTCAAAATTGCCACTTTTGAACTTTCTAAACCACTCAAAGCACTGTGATTTCCCAAGAGCATGCTCACCGTAAGCTTCAACAAGCATTCGATGTGATTCTGCAGCAGTTTTTTTCAAATGGTAACAGAAAATCAATGCTGTCCGCAAATCGTAGTTATTAGGCACAAAACTAGACATATTCAACGCTATTAAAAACTATAAAACTGTATCACACTTGTATGATTATGAGTTACAAATAATTAACAGACGTCAAAACACTAAAATGGCGTCAATGATTTGGTTTCAAAGTAAATAGATTAACAGCTAGCACCACTTGTAGGCAAATTCCGGTTTCATATTTACACACCTGGTACTCGCTCAGAATTCACTATGAGAAAATTATGTAAAACGCATACTGCCGATATTATTTTATTGACACTATCAGGAACAACCTCAATAGTTCTTCGTAGAACTCGGAATCTTGCAGATGCGATTCCAAAAGTATTTTCAATTATGCGACGCGCACGGGACAATCTATAATTGAAATTCTTTCCTCCACGTTTAAATTAGTGCGGGAGAAAGGTTTCATTATATATGGTTTTAATGCAAATGCATCATCTGCTACTACGACATATGGGACTGATTTAGTTCTACCTGGTAGCGGTTTTGGCAATGGAATATTTAGTGTGTTATCTTCTAGTGATTTTGCTAAAGGTGTATTATTAAAGATTCCACCATCTGATGCTCTGCCCTTAGCACCAATATTAACATATGTAAATTTATAGTTAGCATCTGCCATTGCCATTAGTACCACACTATGAGCACCTTTATAATTAAAGTATAAGCTTCCAGAATTTCTTGGTGCTTTTATATTGACATGTTTTCCGTCGAGAGCCCCTATACAGTTTGGGAAATTCCACTTTTCACTAAAATCTTTAGCAATTTGTTGCCAATCGAATTCTGATGTAGGCACCTGAAAATTAAAAATATTTATGTTAAATTATATTAAAAATTAAAATGCTGTATTATAAAGAAATTATTTTTTCTTATAGAATGAAACGTACAAACATCATACAGAATCACCTGAAATATCAGATGTTATTTCAACAACAATGGGGGAAGCGACAGAGAATTTATCTTCATTTTCTTCGACTCCAGTGAACAGTCCAACTCCGCCAATAAGAAGTAGAAAAAGAAAAGTGTATGTAGAAGAACAAGCCTTGCTAAACCGTTGCATGACAATTATGTCCAACCCTAAGGATGAATATGGAATATTTGGCGAATATATTGCATCAGAATTACGAGGTATGCCAAGCAGTATTGCAAAAAGGACCAAAATTAAACTACAAGAAGTATTATTAGAAGCAGTCAAAAGTTCAGAAATGCATATTGATGACCAAGATTTGTTTGTGGTTTTTACACCTCAACCTGAGACCGAAGCAGAAGCACAAAATGAATCAAACATTTAATTTATTTGATTTTCATTTATCATAATAAATATATATACCTTTAAATATTCATCCTTTAGTACATCAAATAATGCAGCATATACTTCAGGTATAATTTTCCCAATCGTACATTTAGGAATTCGGAAGAGATACATGAGAGATTGGTAGCTATCTCCTGTAAAATACAACAAAAGTTAATTCATTTGTGTTGTTTTTGTTTCTCATTGTTAAATTCTTTACCTTCTTCTTTGCAAGGAATCGCAAAGTTACAACGAGACGTTCCTCAGGTGTAATAGCTTTTAGCATATTTGTATTTTGTTTTTGAATTCTTGGTTTAATTTTTTGAAGCAATTCATTGAAGTCATTGTGAGACATCCGAATAAAATTTTTATATAATACAGCATCCTCATCTTTCAGTAGTTTTACTTAATAGTCCTCCTGAGATTTAAACCAGAGACCAAATGCGTATTCCATGTATACACTAAAGAGACTGGTCTCCAAGAGTCTCCTATTGTCTTGCCTCCGGAGGCCTAATTTTGTGGTCTCCTAGCACCAAATTCTCCCGTCGTGTATACGTGCTTGAGATTTTGGTCTCTAGAAAACGGAGTCCGGAGTCCGAAGACTCTCGTCGTGTATACGTAGCTTTAGTATCTTTAATCAGAATTGAATAGTGGCTGATTCAGTATCGAAAAAGGTATTATTAAATAAAAAAAACGGTAATTATATAGAAGAGGGTCCTGCACATGAAATTGAAAAAAAAATATGACGTCATATGTATTTTTTGACGCTGAATACGAAACTGAAATCAAAACTTGGCGGTCGGCCCTCTATCGACCAGCATTTGCAATTTTCCATTTTCATCAAAATTCTTTTTGGCTGTACTTCCGAATAGGTAGCTCGGAATACCGTAACGGTACTCCGGTGACATATGCTTCAGGATGTCCTCTTTAATGTGTCGTATGTGCCAAGTTGCAGAATTTTGATTTTTGGGAGAAAAGTGAGGTTAAAAATTTTCCAAAAAATTAACTGTGTTTCACAAAAATCGTTATATTTATTTTTTGGAATGGTGCAGGATATCGATTGATATTGCATTTTAAAGACAACTTTCCCCTCTTTCTAACGGAATATATTTTCTCCCGAAATAATAAGTGGTTCCTGAGATATAAAGACTCAAATTCAAAATTTCATATTTAAAAAAAAACGATTTTCAAACTTCTTTTAATATTGATATATCTCCGAATGTTGAAGGACGACATATATATTGTGATGTCAAATGAAAGATAATTTTGTCCTATTTAAAATGATGCCCCTTAAACACGCATACGTCCTCTCAGTAAGAAACTATGGACAAATGTATGCAAGAAAGTGCATGTTTTTTATACATAACTAGTTATTTTTTGCTATAATAATGAAAACATACATTTACATATACACACTATCAGATTTGCCTTCTACAAATGCACACACACACACACATGTACTTACATACACACACTATCAGATTTGCCTTCTACAAATGCATACACACACACACGCGCACGCAAGCACACTCTATCATATTTGCCCATATACGTGTAGTGCATCGGCGGAGGGTGGTAGTGTTCAGGGTGTTCAGTGAACACCCTAAAATTATATGAACATGATCATAAAATTTTGTAACTAATTCAAAAACAAATTTTTATCGTAAAAAAGAAAGAAAACAATAAAAAATTCGTTTTTCTATACATTACTTCACTAAAGTTCAAATATAAATATAAATCGGCAGAAAACTTCAATTTATATTATCAAGTTGAGGTTGTTTAAGTGTTCACATTTTGAAATGAACAAAATATTAAAATTCGTTTTTCTATATATCAATCTGGTTCACATTTTTATATATGAAGCGACGGAAAACTTTGAATTTATATTATCAAGTTGAAGTTGTTTAAGTGTTCACATTTTGAAATGAACATTTATGAAACATCTTGACTTGATACTCCATACATTGATTTATATTCTTTTCTTTTAAATTTCTTTTTCTAATAAACTTATAAGAAATTCCTCTTCTCTTTAAATTATAAGATATCTTCTCTTTATATAAGATAAGAAATTTAAGAGAGAAGAATATAATCATTTATTATGTGTTTGAGTTGTAATTGTATTGTAATTGTAAATTGTAATGTAATTTGTAATGTAAGTTGGTGGAACTCATGGGTGGAAACTGGAACTCCATATATTGATCTCTTTTATACTCTTCTCTTTTAAATTTCTTTTTCTTATAAACTTATAAGAAATTATGTAAATGTACAGAGAATGTACAGCAGTACAATTACAATTAATTATACAGAATACAGAATACAATATACAAATACAATTTGTACATTTTACATGCATGTTATGTTGTTGGTTCACATTTCCATTATGTTGATCATGTATACCCAGCCAGACATATGGGATCGATTCTATAGGAATCAAAAATAAATGCACAAATATACAAAAAAAAATGCGAAAAAATACACATTTTTCATACAAAATAATTTTTTAGAAAAAAGTTAGTAATTTTTTTCTGAATTTTTTATATAAAATTTTGTAAAAGGTAAATGAAACTTAATTTTACTACTTAACTTATATAAATTTTAGTAGAAGGGTAAACAAAAGCTGAATTTAATATTAAACTGAATTTTTTGTATATTTTTGTAAATAGTAAATAAAATTGAATTTTACTGAATTTTTTACGTACATACATATTTAGTAAAAGGTAAATAATACTACGAAAAATAGTAAGCTTTGAAATAATTACTCAAATATGTATGAAAATGCATGAAATTATGTGTATTTTTTCGCAATTTTTTGTATATTTGTGCATTTATTTTTTATCTATGCAGTTTCTATCCATAAATATAATATCATTGGAAAGAGGACAAAAAAAACCTTTCAAATGAAAGAATACAATATTTATGTCATCCTTCAAGTTTAGAAGTTATACCGTAATCAAAAGAAGTTGAAAAAGTGATTTTTAAAAAACACGAAATTTTGACTTTAAGTCCTTATATCTCGAAAACCGCTAATCCAATCAAAGTGAAATAAACTGTGACAAGTAGAACAGGAAGTTCTAGAAGAAGAAATGGTATATCAACTAATCCTGATCTGAGTCAAAGATCCTGATCTGGATAAATAACGGATTTCGTAAAACCCGCCATTTTGGACCAAAAATTTTTAAGGGTAGTTTGTTTTAATTATTATTGTTTGTGTAATGAATCTGTATATTTATTAAAAAATCTGAACACCCAAGGAAAAACTACTGGCTCCGCCACTGGTGTAGTGTATATGTATGTCTGTATAGAAAATACTTAATGCACGCACTGTTAGATTTACCTTTTACAAATGCACATACACAAGCATATATACGTGCATACACAAACTATCATATTTGACTTCTACAAATACACATACTCACATACACGTGCACACAAACATAAAATTACAAAATTCAGCATTTTTAAAATAATTTCTGTGCAGGACATTTTCTTTTTTCATCAGGATCAAAGTAATGAATGAAAAATCTTGTTCATGATGTTCTTTTTTATTTGCAAAAAATTTGAAGCGATTATCACTCCTTTCTGAGAAATTGTCAAAAATGTGAAAATAGCCAAAAATCACAAAATGTCCTTTATTATCCTTCTACTAACAGTTTTTTTTTCAGAATATAGAGCATCTTAAGACGCATCTTTTGAGCAGTAAAACATACCTGTATCATGTACCGTTACAGAGATATTGCTAAAATAAGAATTTTGACAAAAATTTTTAAATGCGAATTGTGACCGATAGAGGGCTTTCCGACAAAAAATAATAGAGTTTTGTGCTTTGCGTCACAAGGACTATCTGTGGTCAAAATTTCAAGAGGATCAGAGGGAACACCTTTTCGGAGCTCCAGCCATATTTTGTATTATTTTTTTTTTTTTTATAGTTACGATATTCCGAGCTATCTATTCGGAAGTATCCCCTTTCGTTTTTATGATGTCGTGAAAATTTGTGAATGCCCAAAAAAATTTATAAACGCAGATATTAATGGATCGGCAGTTACACTTTTCCGATGGTAATGAATCATCATCTTCATCAGTAGCTCGGCAGCCTTTGGTGGGCCTTGGCTTATATCAGGATTCACTGTCATTCCTCCCTATTTTGAGCTGCTACTTTCCAGTTACTGACATTCATTCATTTTTTCCTGGTCGCTCTCAACATTAACTATCCAGCGTGCTTTAGGCCTTCCCGGTCTTCTGCTGTTATCTGGGGCGTAAGACATCAGATGTTAATGAATATCTGAATTTTAAATGAAAAGAAAATTCGGAAAATTTTGCTCGCTCTGTTCTCTATTTTTTAAATTATGTACAACGGTACTACTTTTAAAGTGATCGTATTTCTTGCAAATAGCTATTTAATACGAAATGCATGATATCATGAATAAGAGAAGTAAAATTAAATATATATGTTTTTTGTTATTTTGATAATTTTTTTTTTATTTAATCAATTTTTTCTTTGTACACTAAATTATAAAATAAAATTTTTTGAATAAAGACCGCAATAAATTAATAAATACAATGAGTATGTAATTAACACATCAGACCCAATACGAAGCAGAGAAAAAAAAATTTTTTTTGGGTTTATTTTTTTTTTTTTTTTTTTTTTTTTGACATTGGGTCTGTCACTGTTTTGTGAAAATTTGAAAATAAAAAGTAATTTTGTAATGTAAAAATGTTTTATGGTGTTCTTATTTCTTCCGTAATTTTGAAATAATCAAGCATGAGTTGCATGGAAAAGTGAATATAAACGTTTCTGTGAAATTTATGATGGATTATTTTTCTTTTAATAATCATGAATAAATATTTTATGCATTATTTGAACTACTACTTGGATGCTGTTGGTGTTGTTGCTGATGTAAATTATGTTCATCAGTGCCTCCGCCGTCAACATATTCCAATTTTAATATTAATGCAGTTAATATGCATGCGCCGGCTTCTTTCGTTGTCCATGATATTACATTACGTTCCTGCTGATGACTGCTACTACTACAATTGCTGATTATGTTTAAGCTACCTATACTATCTGTGGTCGAAGCTGTTGATAATGTTGTTGTAACTGATGTTGCTGATATTGTTGTTGTTGCTGTTGTTGTTGCAGCTGCTATTGCTGCTGCTCCTCCTGCTCCTGCTCCTGCTGCTGTTGATGTTGAAGATGATAATGATAATGGCGAAGATGATGAGGATGACGATGGTTGCGGTGACATATAACATAATGCTTGTTTTCGTACATGCACTTCAAATGCTGTCTCTATGGTATAATTTATTGTACCAGATACATAACGATGTATCGAATTTGTTTGTAATTTTTTCGATATACCATTTAAACTAGAATGTAATACTAAATATGTACCAGGTTCATCTTTTTGATTAATTATTGAACATGATTCTCTTGTTTGTTGTTCAATCGGTAATGGTTGTCCATGATCTAATATTGAACGAATTTTATCGACACGTGTTACATAATATAAACGATACCAATCACCCGAATCAAAATTTAATGTACTACTAGATGGATTAACAGCCTGTGTATTCAATTTAAAATAAACCCAACCGTTCAGTGGACCACCATTTATATTGCCATGACATTTCATGCAATAACAAATCGGTGATGAACGTGATAAAAAAAATGCATCAGGTAATACAAGTGTTCTTTTAAAACCACATACCAATTTTAAGTATTCACAGTCTTTGGTTTCAATATTATGTGGAATTGAATCAAAATTTACAATTGCTGTTAAACTGTTTGTATTACTATTATTTGAAATTGATTCAATTTGTACATCAGACAATTGTCTGGACATTTCATCTAGTAATGATGTTGACGAGGATGATTGACAATTCCTTACTATAATTTCTTCATCAATTTGATTTGAATCTAAATGATTTTGAGACTGTTGTTGTTGTTGTTGTTGTTGCTGCTGCTGCTGATGATGATGATCTTGCTGTTGAGAATTACTTCCTTCATTTGTAAAAACAAATGAATTATCTAAAAGATTTTCAAGTGAATTACTAGAAGATCGACATTGAATTGTCGCATTATTGCTGTTATTATTTAGATTATTGATACTACTATTATTGCTATTACTGTTATTGTTATTAATATTGTTATTATTATTGTTATGATTATTATTGTGATTATTAGAAATTGTAGATATGACCATTTCCTTATTGCAACCTATATCATCGGCAAGATCTTTATTTGAATCACTATTTGTTGAAATTGTTGAAGTCACATTCGCTGCTGATGTGGTTGCTGCTTGTATTGAAGAATTAAAACGTTGAGTACTTTGACTACGTTGTATATTTAAATTTGTATTATGCTGTAGTTGGAGGGATTCTCGAAGGCAACTTTAACAACAACAGACAAAAAAATATATATAATGTATAATGAAATTGTTATATTTTTTTAATTTGTGCCAAAAAAAAAAAATAAACAAAAAATTACCATGGCGAAGAATTTGAATCATTCTTAGATTCAATTGAACGATTTTTGATAGAAATATTCATTAGAAGATTTTCAGACATACTTTCCATAACAGAACGATTCCTTTAGCATAAAGAAAATATAGATTAAAAAAAAAAAAATAAAAAATAAAAAATTTACAACAAATTTATATTTTTTACTTACATTGTAGAACTTCCAGGTTGCTGTTGTTGTTGCTGCTGTTGAATCGCAGTAGTTGAAATAGGGATTGCCTGTATTGTTGTATTATTACTACTATTATTGACTGATAATTCAGTTTCTTTCTCGTGTACTTCTAAATCAGCTTTTTCACATTGCGGTATACCATCTGAATCTCCGTTCACATGATCATTACTTAATGAAACTTCTTCAATAATTGGTGTACCATTACGTAATTCTCCATTTATTATTGAAATTTTTTCACATTTTCCATATAAATCAAATATTGGATAAACATGATTTGGTAAACCAGCTGCAAGCTCATCAAGATTAACTTGACCAACAGTAAGTGCTAATGCGTGATATATGTGATTTATAAAAAAAAAAAGAATAATAATAAAAATTTGAAGAGTTCACAAACCTAAAGTTCCGGCATGTGATAATGAAATTGTAATAACTGTACCAGGTTGAATTTGTTCTAAAATTTCAGCATATTTTGAGCTTATTTTACTACCATTTATATTTATATAGTCATGTGTAACAGCCCAACATGGTCTTTTACATAAAATAATTGATGATGGAAATTGAAAATTATTTGTTTGTGGGCAAATACCTAATGCTCCAACACCGATTGTCCCTTTCCATTTCACATTAATCTGATCGATTTTTATCTAAAAAATACATACATATATAAAAATAAATTTTTAATAATAAATCGAAAAACTAAAATACAAATTATCCTCAAACTTACACTGATACTATGTCCTTTACATAATGGTTTGGTAATATACACTAATCCTTGATTATATGATTGAATTCTAATTGCACTACGTCGATCATCTAACAATTTTATGTTTTTTCCATGAAATTCGGAAAATTCAAATGTTAAAGATTCCGAATCGATTGATTCCAACATTGAATCTTGTTTATTAAGTGGATCAATGCCAAATTCTAGAGAATCCTGCAAACGTAAACTACATGGCCGTAAGGGAGATGTTGGACTTTGTGCGGATGTAACTTGTAATCCCATAGTTGATCCTTGCAATTCAGCAACAACATAAACGTCCTATTAAATGATCAAATCTTAATATCCTGTACACTATATGAATTGAATTTTTATTTATTTTCTTCTTACATTTGAAACATTTTGAAAAATTATATTTACGTCCTCAGAATTCAATAAAATCCTTAAACTTCTAGCTGGTGTCAATTCCAAAGTAATCCTATCACCGACACGCAACCACTCGAGTGATGCCATCGATCGTTGAATTAAACATGAATTATTTCGAACTTCATTACCAGAAACATACCAAACATTAGCAGGAATTCTTTTCATACTAATCGGTATATTTTTTCGTACTTGCTCATCCAACAAATTTAAATCAGTTACACCGATATTTAGACAGCCTAATGAGTTTATTTTCATTATTTTCTTACATATAGTATGTATATATCTTTTAAATTAAAAAAAAAAAAAAAAATGTAAAAGTATACATAGATGCACAAACCTGCAAACAATGAATTATAAGCGGTAATTTTCACCTCAAATGGAGAACCAACAGTTAAAGGTTGCTCAGAGAAAACCAAACATCGAGACAACGAAAGAGTAGATCTAGATGCGATTGTCCAATTTTGAGATAATGTTACACTTCCAGAAATACAAGTCCATCGATGTTTTGTTTCTATAGCTGCTTGAATAACAGATGTTCCTTGAAAACTTTGAGAATTCTCGCTCGTTGCGTACGGTGCTCTTAAATCAGGCTGCGATAATGTTAAAGTAACTTGCGCACATTGACCATACAGATCAATAACTGCCCAAAGATTTTGTGTTCGACATTCACTAGCTGGACCTTGGTCAACTCCATCGATAAAGAAATGAATAGCGTCTCCATTTTTCATTACACCAACTCGTGTTCCAACCGTTAATGTATCTAAATCGATCGGAATATTATTTCTGACTGTTTTTCGATTGTGAAATACAACTGATCCACATAAAATTATTGTTTCATGTTCCAAATCTGTTGCATTTGGAGTTAATTGAATTTCATCTGGTCTAGCTCCAGTCACTCCAATTTCAATATTTCCACTCCAGTGACCTACCATCGTTTCCAATACAACTTCAAAAAGTTCTCGATTTCTTAGTGGTCGATTACTAAATACAATAGCATCATTGAATTCTGCTAAAGCTTTTGGACGGCTTGCCGTTAAGCCGCCATTTGAAATTCTTGCATTTTTTCCATGTACCGAATGAAAACGTAACGGAGGCTCACTGTAAAGAGTGGTATTTGATATTGTCGAATTTCCTGTATCTGGACTCCCACATTCTGATGTATCCACGATACTTGCTTGCGCCGCTTGACCATATAAATCAATTACACCGTATACACGTTCTGGTATATTTGTTGCCGCTGGCCCTTGATCAACACCGTTTACCCAGAAATGTAAAGTGCCATCATCTTTTCTAACGACTCCGACTCTATCACCAACCTGTAAACGGTCTAAATTCTGACCGTATTGTTCAATAACTGTTGTTCCATTATGCATAACACCATTCCCTGTCATCATCCAAGTTCCTGACCTAATTAAAATTTATGTGTCAATTCATAGATACTTAGATTTATTAAAATTTTATAAAAAAAGAAAAAAATACTCACCGTACATTAGTCATTGTAAACGGAAAGTCCAATTCTTCAGCACTATGTGTTGTGACACCCATTTCAATAGATCCAGCCCATTTTCTAATAACTCTTTCCAATCGAACTTGAAATAACTCATTTGGTCTTAATGGCCGTCTTGTAAGAACTACACCATTATTAAAATCATCTGAAGCACTGCAATTTTATTTAATATTGTATTTTACTCAAATTAATCATAAACTCAAAAGTTTTTAAATTATGTACTTCGGTCTCAATGCTGTCCTTCCGCTCTGTGTAACAGAGGCATGAGATCCACAAATCGGATGAAATGTTAACCGATCATTGTTTTGTATGCAATCAATTTCAGGACTTAAAACGGGAACTTGTACGTTTGACTGAGGTGCAGTACTTTGTACTGACATCATGTTATTACGTCGAGTGACAAGATTTTGTTGTTCACGTTCGTCTCGATCAACTATTGTTACTTTAATCGTCATTCCATATAAATCAATTACACCCCATAATGTTTGAGCAACCCTTGTCGCTGCTATTCCTTGATCTTGACCATTTATATAGTAGTGTAAATTTCCATTACTTTTTCTCATCATTCCTACACGATCTCCCTCTCTAAGTTCATCTAAATTAAATTCACCGTATTGTCTTCTTGTTCCTTTACCATTTGTTAAAATTCCACAGCCAGACATCATTATTGTACCGCTTCGCATATTTGTCATTGTCGCTGGAAAATGTAATGCTGAAGGATTATGAGTCGTTACACCAACTTCAATCGATCCAGACCATTTATCGACAAGTTTATCAATACGAATTTCAAATAATTCATTATCTTTGAGTGGTCGATGTGTCATAACAACACCATTATTAAATTCATCTAATGGACGTCTTCTTTCTGCTGTCCGACAATTTGTTGACAATTTTACTAATGAACCACAACGTGTATGAAATCTTAAGCGATCATTTGTTTCTGTATGCTCAATTTGACTAGAATTAATAACTGGTGATATTAAACCATTTGAATTTGTATTTGAAACATCAACTAACATAGGAATACCGATATTATGTGAAACTGGTGTTAGTTCTACTCCATATTCCTAAAGTCAAAAACAAATTAAATAACATATACATATTTACATAATTTTTTTTTTTTTTTTTTCAATTTTACCAATGAATCAGATGGACATATTGACACTTGTACGCATTTTCCATATAAATTAACTAGAGCATACACTATTTTTGGTATATTTGTCGCAGCTACACCTTGTGATTCACCATTTATATAAAATATCAATTCATCTTGTGATGTTCGAACAACACCTACACGATCACCCTCTGATAATGCATCTAAATCAGTTCCATAAAATTCAATTATTCCTACACCATCTTTCAATACACTTATTCCTGACATAACCCATGTACCATGACGCATTTTTGTTGCACATGATGGTAGTTCAACTGTTTCTGGATTTTCTATTGTAATACCGATTTCCATGCTACCACTCCAAGATTGATTCTTTTAAAGAAAATTTTTATAAAGGCATTATGCAAATACGTATAAAAATATAATAAATTTATAATTTTAGATGTAAATTGTATTAAATTTTTTTTAGAAAATCAATCATATCTACATCGTTTTAATCCTAAATAAAGGTACATTCAGGTAAATTCAATCAAAAGTGCAAAATGTAATCAATCAATTTTTACCTTTTCATCAATTCTCACTTCAAATAGAACATCATCAACAAGAGGTTCAGCACTTAATACTAAACCATGATTAAAATCACTGATATTTCTCATTGCAGTACGATTATTATTTGTTAATGTTATTCGCCGACCACATCTTCTGTGGAATGATGACATTTTTAATTCAACTTTTTGTTGTCTACTATCTGTATCTATATGCTTTCTCTTCTATAAATAAAAACAATAATTTTTACAATTAAAAATAAATTTTAAATTAAAATAATAATTAAATATTTTTTGTTATTATAAATTGAATTTACAAGTTGTTGAAGTAATGTCAAAAAGAATTTTCATCTGACATCAAATAGAAAATTTTGTATTTATTTTTAAAAAAAATACATATGTATATACATATATGTATGCGCGGACATGATTTTTAATCATTATTATTGGACAAATTTTTCTGCATCTCTATGAATTTTGTGATGGTCTACTAGTAACAATTCCATAATTTGAAACTATAATTATTTTTGAATATAAAATGCAATTACAACTATACATACATTATACTAGTTTTTTTTTTTAAAGTGGTCCATTCATTATATCTATATAATATTCATATAAATCTGAATTTGGTTTGGGCAAAATAGTAAGAGTCACTGTTCACTAAATTAATTACTATGATTTCTGCTCGTAATGCTACTATTGTATTTTTAGCATTTATGCACGTACCCATAGTTTATTTTATTTTATAGTAGATTGTGAATTATAGTACGGGATGTAGCGCTATAGTTGAGCGAGTCATTCTCATTTTATACCGGCTGAAAATTATAACAATAAGGGTGGTATTCATCAACATGGATATATCAGTCGGATATATTTTAGCCGGATACAATTTTAGCTTATTCATCAACCTAGATAAAATTTGTTTTCGAACTTCGTTTTCGGGTCGAACATGTGTGTCAAACATGTCAGCTAATTGTATTCAAAGATAATACAGTCCTACTAGATGAACCATTTCATTTTTTTTATTTAAATGTTTGTATGTTTGCCAAAAATAAAGATCGAAAAAGTTTTTCGAAACAATATCGAAAAAGAGCGAAAGTTTATAATTCAGGAGGGATGTAAATATGAGAGAAAAATAAGAATATTTATATAGAAGAATTAGTTTGTGAGTTGCATGACTGGTTACTAAATTTTATATGGTTTTGAGTGGTACCATCACTTATTTGGGGTGCGTTCATGAACATTACTTTAACCATAGTCATGGTGTAGTATAGTTTAAGCAAAGTTATGTTATACTACAGCCATAGTTATGTTAACTTCAAGTGGTTTTTGAACGCGATTTTTACCATAGTAGTAGCAATAAATTATCATTCAGCTGTCAAGTCAAGTTTAAAAAATTTTTACATATTATAATTTTTATATTTTTTGTTTGTCAAAAATTAATTATTTTTTACAAATGAAGTTTAAAACAAAATTAATTAATTTCAAATTAATTAAATTGAAATTTTCACAATTCACAACAAAAAATTAAATTACAAACGATTTTTTTATTGTCAATGTCATTACCACTTAAAGGTTTACTATCATTACTATCGTTAACCATGCTCTCGAGCAGGGTTAGTTTTTGACATCAAATAGTTAAAAATTTACTTTACTACAGATGTTTATGAACGCTAAAAATTCATGTTGGTAGTTATGTTTTACTATGCCACCACCATTTTGAACGACAAATGATAACTATAGTTAACTATAGTAACGTTTATGAACGCACCCTTGATATGATATTATACTTGAATAAGTAAAAATAAATGGATATTTTGTACGCAAATGCTTTAGAATACAACAATTGACAATAGGGCTGTTTCAAATTTTTTTTTTATTGTATTGAGTTGATCGTCGTATTTAATATATGAATGACTTGAGAAAGGAGGTATTTCATATTTCATGTATTTTTATATATGTATGTATGTGTTGTTATGTTAATATTCCTTGTCGCGTGCTATATGATCTGACATAAATTACTACTACTACTTCTAATTGAAATACATATATAGAATTGTATTTATATCAAAGACCATATAAATATATACATTTATATGGTCTTTGGTTATATGTATTACCTGTATAGGTTTACATTATTTTCTGATGTAGGATTGTAGAATATTTAGCAACAGAGGTTTTTACGTATGCCTATGCATACATTATAATTACTGTAGCATTTGTACTGTACTCTGGTCTATACATTTATATGGTCTTTGATTATATGTATTACTTGTATAGGTTTACATTATTTTCTGATGTAGGATTGTAGAATATTTGGCAACAGATGTTTTTACGTATGCATACATTATAATTACTGTAGCATTTGTACTGTACTCTATACATTTATATGGTCTTTGATTATATGTATTACTTGTATAGGTTTACATTATTTTCTGATGTAGCATTGTAGAATATTTGGCAACAGAGGTTTTTACGTATGCATACATTATAATTGCTGTAGCATTATACCAGAGATACTATATAACTACATATAAATATGTTTTTACATAGTATCACAGATCAGATACACTTATCTGTGATAGTATATAGTATCTTTGATTATACATAATATATGTATACATATGGATATATTATGGTTTTATTTTGTTATGTTTTTGAGTTCATTGACTTATGAATGCAAGATACGATTATATATTATCATATCCCGTGAATTGAATTTCTTCTTGAAATTTTGAAAGAATATCTTTTTTAATGTTTGGGCCTTAGGACTTCTAAAAAAATAAAGTATTATTCTGATTTATGATCATAATATAGAAATTTAAAAATCATAATATAGAAATTTAAAAATCAGGTGTTTTGTGAATTACCAAATTTTTTTATAGACTGAGTCAATTTTTTTTCTAACTAGATCTAGTTCCTAAATCTTGAGGATAATGAATTTTAAATTATTTACAATATTTTTTAAAAACAGAAAGCTTAAAAATATTTATTTCAAAATTTTTAAATTTTATTTCGTTGATGTTTTTTGTGTGTGGTATAAAGTATATATTCAAAACATTCTAAATACTAGCGCTGATGAACATTTAATTAGATTCAATGAAAATTGATAATCATTTGTAGGTTGAAAAATATTATATATATATATAGGTATATATAATAAACAATATGTCATGAAGTCGAAAATAAATTATTTGTAAATTTATGGATTTTTATGATTGAATGCAATCAAATTTTTTTCATGTATGTTTGTTTGAAAATAAATTATTAAGTAGAATGGGCCTATAATTCTAGTCCTAGAAATATTTTGGAGATCCGTATTATCAAAATATCTTCAGTAGTGATTCAAAAAATTATGTTTGAAAATAACGTGGAATAGGTTTACGTATAGTAAATTATAATTGCTTATTTGATTTTTGAATTCAAAATTTGCCTTTATATTTTAACATTTCTATTAAATTGATAGCTCAACTATTTAATATCATTCTTAAACCAAATTTTAAAACTTAAACCATTCATTTAAAAAGTGCAAGAACTGGTCAGTTCTGCATGGTGCGGTCATTAAGTTGGCAAAAAATAGGAAGTTAATCTGACCTGCCTATACTTTAGAATATATTATCAGAAATTTGAATAGCCTCTGACATTTAGTATTAGCACTATTAGTCATAAATATTTTTATACAGCATTTTTTTTGAACAAACGTTTTAAAATTGCATGTATTTTTAATTCTGTTTTTTTCTATAAAATATATGTAACTTTGTTTTGAACTTAAATGAACCTAATGAATTCGGACAAAAAAGCGATGAATTATCAATCGTCTTTTAATACAGTTGAAATTATACAATATTTTAATATTTTAATAGTTGATATTATATTTAATTATTTATTATTATAATTATATATGTATACACTAAACAAATTTATGGATTTATAATGTTTCGAGGATGTATTTCCAATTATTAATTGATTAGAAATTAAATGCCGTGTAAAAGTAGTTGTGAACAATACTGTACATCCAGTTTTAGTTTAACTATAGTTGGAAGACGGTTTTCAAATTTAAAAATTTTAAAATTAAATATATTACTATATATGATTTATAAAGTATAATATTAATATGCAAATTATGTATAAAAATATCTAAGAAACTCATAGCAAAGCAGAAGAAAAATTTTGATCACGATCAAAGTGGATTTTGCACTTATAATAGTGGTAACGTAGTAAATGAATGATATATTCTTCAAATATAGATATTGTGGTGTCTTAAAAGGATATTTGCTTGAGGCCTGTTACCTATCAAAATTGTTATTTAATTCTTTTCAGAGGAAAACCATCAGATTGCAGTGTAATTGATAAATATTCGGTAATTATAAACTTTCGCTGTCAGCTAGTTTTCTTTAAACATTAAAAATCGAAAAATATATGAATCTTCATGATTCTAGTCTCAAAATGTTCCATTTAACTTCGGATTTATGAAAAAAGTATAATAGTTAAAGTTTGATGCGTAGGAGAGCGTGGGTAGATAGTTAAAAGAGCATATGAAAAAATCAGTTTAATTCAGTTCAAAAATGTTGATCAGTGTTAACGAATGACGCTAATTATACAGCACTTTTCATACTCTTTTAGCATCCCCGCACCCACCTGGCAAAATTCTCTTTTTTTCATTTATATTTTATTTTTCATTCTATAAAATTTTTCAATCTTACTAATGAAAAATTACTCATGAGTAATCAACACCCACCACCCCCCACACCACTCCACGCATCAAACAGCCACTTATATTCTATTCATAAATCCGAAATCAAACCAAAGTTGAAAAAAAAGCAAAAAGGTTGACTTTTCAATTTTTTATGAGTAAAAAACCAGCTGATAGCGAAAGTGTATATGTAATTACCAAATACTGTATTCATATATCTATGAATAACAAAAAGGTTCATATTTAACATTACACACAAATATTTTCATAAAGAAATATGTTAAGAAAGGTCATTGATACTATATACATTATAGATCCTGATATACGTACATCATTGAACAATCTATTTTTATAATTACACTTGTATGTATGCATACAAAATACCATATAAACGATGTATACATATTACATACAATCATGTATATCGCATAAACAGCACATTCATTGCATATAGTATTTACTATTATCTATTCTGCATAAGCAAGCAGCATGTTGTTATTAATTTCTACTATGTCATGTCTATTATGTATGTATTAGAATTAGTTTTTACATCGCATTCAATGTTATACCAAAGACCAATATAATATACCATGATATAATATATTTTATATATCGGTCTTTGGTTATATCAAACTTGTTTATTCATGTTATATGCTTTATGTATGTATGTGTACGAGATCGTCTTCAATTCAATATGGATCCTTATATATCCTTATGCACGAGCATAAACCATACATGGAGAATAAATATATATGATCAAAATCTCTCAAAAATGTTCAAATTTATATTTATATGTTCCAGCCAATGATATTCATTTATTCTATTTTCAATACTCAAAATATACAAATACATATAAATAACACTTATATGTGTGGAATATCATATGAATTAAATGTACATTTTAAATAGCATTGTGTATTGTTTAGTGCTGCAAAACATTGACAGGTGTTCATTTCATTTGTGAGAGCAAACATTTATAATAAATGAGAACAAATTCGAAACACTATGGTCCGTCTACACAATTAGTTTTGATAACTCGATTTACAAAAACAATTCCATTATATCACAGACTGTCATACAAATTTATTGAAATGATTATAATTGTGTACAGGGTACATAACTAAAAGCAATTCGAAAAATTTTGAAAAACTTTTTTGATTTTGATGAAGCTTTTTCGATCTTTATCATATATGTAAGTGTGTCGTTTTTGGAAAAATTACCACTTACACTAAAAAGAACATCTATTGAGACGAAGAACTATATTATCTTTGTTGTATTTTTATATTACAAAATAAAAAAAAGGTTCTGTGATGTGATAATTATATGAAAATATGATAATACAGTAGTACTACATTATCTTTATTTGTGCTGTTGCTGTTAATAACAAGGTTATGTTCGAACGATATTTATAATACAACTCCGAGGTTGTCTTAAAAATATCCGAGTAGTGTTTTATCCAGGTTGATGAATACACTTTATCTCAGATAAAAGATAATCTATGTTGGTGAATACCAGCCTAATAGTTTTTCCCTAACACATAATCGGCCTTATTCTCGTTGTCGAGTGAAGTGACAAATGACGAAACGACTTGGAAATGGTATTCTCGTTGTCGTGTGAGGTGACATTTGTCGGCAGCACCGACAAATGTCGCATTCTTGTTGTCGTAATGAAATAAAAAGTGACAAGTTATGTGACATTTTTAGTCGATACGTTTAAAGAAGTGACTACTAAAAGAAAATCAGGATGCAAGCAGAAAAAAGTTAAATTAAGCATAATATATCAAATAATTTTATAGAAAAATTATAATTTAATACAATTTAAATAAAAATAATTATATTTTCGATATTTTTAGTGTAAAAATTACAACTAAAAAACAATTTGAAGAAATGGTGGATTTTAGCTATTTTTTTTTTTTTTAAATTAATTTTCCTTTTTTAAAAAAACTTTTTGAATAATTGTAATGATAATTAAAATTCTCAATGAATGTAAAAATATCAATAAAAAAATTATAACCATAACCCGTATGTCAACATAGAATTTGTTCCAATTTCACATGTTCCTCACACTCGTATCACATGACAACAAGAATACCAAATTTAAGGTGAGGTGAGACAGCAACTGACGACTGCTAGTCGAGTCACATGACAACCAGAATAAGGCTGAATAGCTCCGCCTCCGAACATCAGCTGCTCTGATAGCGGTGGACCCAAAAGAGACACCATGAAAAAGTCATTGGAAAAAAATCTTTCTCGATGAATTTTATACCAAACGAAACTGTATTAAATTATTGTTTCAATCACATTTTTTAAAAAAATAATCGTCAGCTGTATTGCCGAGGGGGGTTAAATGTCAGTCACGTACATAAACCTCATTTAAAATTTGAAAAATAAATTGATTTTATATACCTTATGAAATTTTTATACTTATATACATCTCAATTTTTATACTTACCCTTTCAATACGACTTTTAGCCAGCAAGATATTTACAAACCATTAATAGAAATCAATTAATAAATAGCAAAATAATATTTTTGACAATTTTCAAATTTTTATTTCATCCTGTTTTTGAAAAAAGGACTTGGGATTCTTATGTCCCAGCAGTATTGATTAGTAGAGATTTATTTATCCCTGCAGTAATTAATGAAAACAAAAGTGTGCATAAGTAATATATTATTTTTATCTTTATTAGAAAAGTTTTTACATAATTAAAAATATTTTATGATATGGCGTAAAACACGCTGGACAAAGTGCAACTTGACATTTCTGAAAAATGAATTTTGCCCCCTTTTCAATTTTCCTTGATTGACATCGAACACATCTATTTCTACCGCCATTTTCAATTGGAAGATGATCGCCAATATTTTCGGAAAATTTCATTATTTTTGATGCCCTACCTTGTTTTCTAAATCGTTTATATCTGGCTTCAGATCTTCCTTGGCTTATAAGGTCTTCAGCTACATTTATTACAAAACGTATGAAGGGTATATTTCTGTGGGTAACGTCCTGGTATACAATGTATGAATTGTATATAGCAGTCATTAGAAGTCTAAAAAATACTTTCTTCCACCACTTAGTACTTTTGCGGTCTAAATCATACAAGGAAATAATTTGATCTGCATGATCAACGCCACACATATATTTATTGTAAAAATTGATTGCTTCTGGACAATCAATTTGTTTCAAACTTTCATCTTTCATTTTACGATTAGTTTTATCAATGATAGGTTGATGACAATTAGTCACAACAACAAGCCATTTCACATTGTCCTCGCTCTGTTATTTTACCTGCGAACTTTGGAGTATTTTTTCGGGAAGGTATATATGTTCCGACAGCAGAAAATTTTATGGTGTCTAATAGATTGGTAGATGTAAAAAACCTATCAAAAATTATTGTCACGTTCGGGTTAGCTATAGTTTCTGTCAATTTTAGAACAACTCTTTCCCCTAAAGTACCATTAGTCACTTCAATTTCTCGGCCGCTATATACGTACATTAGTGTCATAAACATACCCTGTTACATCAGGGTTTGAGAGGGAGATATTGTTTTAGTGAAGATCTTTGAATTTTGTCATAGATTCGTCAATCAATTGGAATGTACTGTCGGTTCTTGTTCTTTGAAATGTTCCTTTCAAACAGGATAAAACTTCTTCTATATAATAGATTTTAGATGCGTCTGGTAGTTTTTCTGGGCAGTTGAAGTATAGTTTTGACATCAATTGCATAAACATATCCCTGGAAATGGCCTCTGATATTGCTAAGTCTTGCAGCGATTTGTTGCGCTACCAATACATATGCATTGCAGGAACGCGATTATATGACATAATTAACACGGTACACAATATTATTTTTATTTCTCCTGGCGAAGTTTTTTGAATTTTCTTTTTCATTGTTTTTTCTAATACCTCCAAATCGCAAATTAGTGTAGAAACTAATTTGCATTATTAAACTTTTTCGAAAAAGCTTGTAAAAATAATGAAGCATTGTTGAGCCTCTCCTCAGATTTGATTTTATTATAGGTTGTTCTTCTCGAGGAATTGATTTTTTCGGAGAGAATCTATCTATATTTCCATGCCATGCCACATAAATTTTGCATTAATTACCGATTCTACCAACTGTACAGGATTAATATTATCATCAACTTCATCAACTTCAACTTCATCATCAGCAGCGCTTCTTTCACCATTTGATTCTCTAATATCACTTTCAATAGACTCTGACTGGCACTCTGAATCACTTGTGTCTTCAGCAGAAGTAGAACTATTTGAACAGTTATAATCTTCGTCCATGTCGTCATCACTATCATGAAATGGATCTTCCTCAATATCGGAAAGATTTTCAAGTATTTCAGATATTTCTTTATCGGCCAATTCTCGGTTCATACTACAATAAACAAGATGAATGTAAACTTTATAATACTGCGGGGATAAATAAGTCCCAGAGTTAAACACTGCTGGAACTTATATATCCCAACTTGTTTATTTTCTCAAAATACTGCAAAATATTGAAAATATTTTCAATATATATGAAATCTATTAACAGCTACTAGGAAAAACAAGTAATTTTATAAAAATTCCAAAATTATTTAACAAAAACCGGAGAAATAACTCAACACGTGCTAAGAAAATTGACAACTAACTGAATCATATGCTTTGCAGTGCAGAATAAAAAACATATACTTGTAGAGGACATTCAAAACTACTATAATTATCACATCACAGAACCTTTTTTTCATTTTCTAATATAAGCTGAAATTGTATCCGGCTAGAATATATCCGACGGATATATGCATGTTGGTGAATACCACCCTAAATAACTGTTTGAAATAAAATTCATTCGGTATAGAATTGCTAGAAGAATTGCAACGCTATCTCCCGGACTATTATTTGTTATCAATGATTGTGAATCATGTACCGCCTTATCATGATATTCGAAGACGATGAAACGAAACGATACGGTATAAAATTGCTATTATGAACCTTCATCGTTTCGTATATTAAGTGGTACATAGTGGTACAATATAAATCCCTTATAAAAACGAAGCTTTAATGTTTAATTCATACAATTTCCAATTTTGTTGTAAGAAAAAAGGGTTCGATGTCATTTCTATTATTTTGTTGATGTTTTGAAATATCATTTTTAATAATAATTTCCATTTTTTTAAAAAAATTAATTTAATATTAATATTCACAAATATTAGTAATATGCTTTAAATAAAAAAAATTCTATTAAAAACCAAAAAAAAAAATAAATTTATATGTAAACGATGAACAAAATGCTATCGACTGAGTAGTCGATGAAAATCGTTTGAAATTGGAGCGTTTCGAATATCATGATCGCGTTTTTAACAAGACGATACGAAACGTTTCGTCTTCGAATATCATGATAAGGCAGTTAATATTTATCATATCATCATACAAAATAAAGTATGTTCACACAATTAAGGTATATCGTACTATCACTATACAATCATATAATCGAATATATACATATGTATATGAAGATAAACCCGCGATATAAACTAAGCATTATAGTGTGTACACTGTCTGTACAGCGTGGTACAGCATACATACGTACAGTACTTCGTAGTTATGTACATATTCCTTAATCCTTATACCACAACCACATGCTTCTTCTTTCTTCTACATACATTTTTGTTCGATCCGTTTGATTGAATAAGTTATGATTCATACATAATATAACGTATAAAACATATCCACAGCATAGCATGCTATAACATAAAGTTTGAATATGAAAACTTCAAGTTGAACGACGCCGCTCAACTTCATTTTGAAGCTTGGGTACTGATATTAGTACCCTAGTACAATTCATACTTCATACAAACAATTTTGTATGGCGTAAGATATCTTCCTAGTATATATGATTTTTGATAATATTAACAAAATATATTTTAATAAAAATGAGAAAAAGATCAAAATAAAAATAAAATATTAGAAATTTTGTAAATAATTTAAAAAAAAATGAAAAGACAATACAAACCACGACAAATGTGGTGTGATGAATCAGAAAAATATTTAATAAACATTTGGCAAGAAAAATATAATAAAATATATTTGCTATGCTTCTGTATTCTGCAGAGGATCCTGACGCATACAGAGCAATAGCAATTCTTTTTTCTAAAGGAACACATTTCCTATAATTTTTGTCTTTTCTTTTCATGTTTCCTAATAAAGCACATAATAATTCGAAAGCCTTAATTTAAATTCTGAAATCATTTTTGAATTTCTGCTCATCGTTTTTAAGGACATCATTTTCCCAAAATTTCGAACTACGTTCCTATTACACAATATTAATTACTATATGTTATTGAAATATCATTTAATATTAATATTTATTATGTTATTACTTACAGGGCACCATAATTTTCGATCAATTGATTTCTTCATTAGAATATATGTTGTTATTATATGCATTCTTCTACGTCACGCTTTAGATGAAACTGCATGTAAATATCTTTCTATACGCATACTTGTAGTTTTATTCGTCGATTGCTCCATTAACATCATCAATTTATTTAATTGATTAATGTAGCAAATTAACAAATTTGAATAATCCATTATATTATTAAAAAAATCACTTCCTGAATATACTCACAAATATGAAAAATTAATTTGACAGTTGAAAACTGAAACCGCGGTGTGTCACTATGTAGTTTCGATTTACGAGCTTTCACGAAAGTACGTGTTGAATCAAAAAGAATTGTGAATTCAACCTAAATATTGCGTCTAAGGTTCTTGTACCTAGACTGTTTTATTACCAAATGAATTTTATTAATCGAATAAAGAGTCTAAGGTTCATGTACCTAGACTTTGATGAATTTGTACAATTGATTCTTGTATCAATGTACAGTAAGTTTTAAAGTATTTTTATTAAGTGGAATCACTTAAAGAAAATTGAATGAAAACGAATTGATTGCTTTGGCTATGAATAATAACTGATTTTATTAGTCCAATAATTTCGCTTATATACAAATTCTACATAATGTAAATCAATTAAAATAATATACTTTACATATTAATACAAAATATTAATACACATATAAAAACAATAAATGATTAATCAACAAATAATTAAAATTTGAATTCATAAAATTATAAAAAAATTAAATTTATGAAAATTGATATTAATGCAAGTTAAGCATACTTAAATAAAAAATTGAAAAGTTTATTGACTGTAAGAAATATTTGAATTTATCAAAAATGCTGCAGTTGCAATAATATCGTATGTGAACGGATGTGAACATTTTCCCCGCCTTGGACCTGTGGTACAATAATGTTCATGGATCAAATGTTGACAGTAAATTCGGGTTGTATTGATTGTCTTTCTCTTGGAATGAACATTATAGTAGGATTGCATTTTGTCTGATAGATCGTGTATACTGCCAATATGATTACTAATGCAATGGCGATGTAACTAACAGAGAAATTATGTATGAGATGAGATTTTATCGTTCGTGAAAAATGAAGATTTGTTTTTTGTTTGAGATTTTCCTTCAATTTATCCAATTCGTCGAGATGTAGTGTGTAAGTAGTTTCCGAGCTTGAGGTAGAGTTCCATGGTGATAGGTTTTCTCTTGTAATTTCACTTATGTTTCCCAGTCTGGCATATGAAGCACGAAACTTGCTAGTGTAAATTTGATGACCATCAAGTGCGATGAGTCCTTGTCTAAGCTTACAATTAGGTAATAATCGTAGCATGCCTGATCCTGACATCAATATGCTTTGTACCTCATCATCGCATAAAATATTTGTTGATGTTGGTTTGGACATGGCAAAAATCCATTCATTTGCTGTTGAAAGTTGTATCCACTTAGGATCAACGGTTGATGGAATAAACTGACATGACTTTAAGAATTTTGATTCAACGAATAAGGTAACTTCGCATGAGTGGATAGATGAACCCTTAGCATACACTGGATGTACTTGTTTACATATGATGTCTTGATCGCTTATACTGCTACAAGAAGCATATTGATATTCCGTTAGTGGATAATATCGTTCTCTCTGAGTGTCTATAGCGAGATATTTTGTTGTTGGTAGGATCTCAATGAGTTTATCATTATTTTTTATTGGAATTGGCAGCAAATGAAATAGCATGAAGTTTTCTGCATTGAGAATTGGTAGTTTCAATTCAAAAAGTACAAAATTTGATGTAATTCTGGTCTTTATTGTCATCAGTTTATAAAATTGTGCGATGTTGTCCTGCTCTGCTGGTAACTGAAGAGATTGTGGTAGATGAGTTTTAATTTTTATTATTTCAGCATGCAGTTGTTGTGGCGATAGCAGTAGAGGATTGATTTTTCCATGATTGCCATCCATTATTACTTGAACGATCATTGTCTGGATTCGTTGAATGTTCATTAATATTAACGTCATCTGTGTTGAAATAGAGTTGAATTGTTCATTCAATCGATTTTGATGATTTTCGTCGTAGAGTAATTGTATTCTACTGTAAACCTGATGAAATTGTTGATCCATGCTATCGAATTTCGCCTTGATGTTCTGTTGATTACCCTTTATTATGTTTATGGTTGCATCAATAATACTTGTCTGATTATGAATCAGAGTAAGTAGATAATCGTCATTATCTTTCATTGAATTGATGGTGTTTTCTATTTCCTTTGCGTAATCGGCGTCTAAAATTCCAAAAGCCCAATTCGCTCCTCGGCCTACGATATCCAAGAGTCCTCTTTTATCTCTGCTATGTGTATTGTTATTCAAGAAATCGTTGTCTATCTGAATTTCGCCAATAAGATGATTAAAAAACTTAATTGTTTGATTACACGATTTCTTAGTGTTGAGAATTTGGCTACACAGGTGTTGTAGAGCTTTAGTTCCATTGATTAATGTTGATAATTCTGTCCAAAATGGTTTCAAGTTGTAGAATGAAATGATTTTCCATTCCGTGGTTTGTAAATTCATGTTCCCCATTTTTCAAAATAAATGCCTGGATTGGAATCGAATTTTGAAATTTTAAATGTGTTGTTTGTTGTTGATGCACTAATAGCGGGAAGTGTGAGACAAATTAATAAAAGTGTTGTTAATAGTGACATTCCCCTTCTTTTCTTTGCTGGTATTTCGTCGCCTAGATTCGAATGATTTATTTCTGGATTGCTGTCTTGAGTTGGTTGAATTGGTTGTTGTGAGTTTTGAATAGTTTTATCTTCATTTTCTTGTGGCAATGGTGCCAATCTAGTTACTGGTCGCTTCAGTATTCCTCCTGCTGTTTTGACGTCAGCAACGCGGACCATTCCATCGTTACCCTTATGAACGTTTGTTATTCTTCCAAGTGACCATTTCATGATTGGCAAGTTGTCCTCCTTAATTAATACTAATTCTCCAGGTTGAAGATTTTGGGAAGCTTCCTTCCACTTATATCTATGTTGTAGTGTATTAAGGTATTCGCAAGACAACGATTCCAGAAGTCTTGTTTTATACGTGTTACAAGCTTCCATCTGGTTAGTAAGTTTACCTTATTTTGTTGTGCTTCAGGGTCAACAGTGGAAACCAAGGGTTCCCCAATCAGAAAGTGCCCCGGGGTTAATGCTGACAAATCGTTGGGATCTGCCGAGAGAGGAGTAATGGGTCTTGAATTTAATATGGCTTCAATTTCGATGATAACTGTTTCCATCTCTTCATATGATAAGTTTGCTGATTGAACTATTTTGACGAGCATATGTTTGGCGAATTTCACGGCTGCCTCCCATATGCCACCAAAATGAGGTGATTTAGGTGGTATGAAACGGAATTCTATTCTTTTTGCAGCACATGCGCTAATAATTGTTTCCTGAGACCTTTCAGTGTAAATGGAGTATGATAATTCCAATAATTGTTTCCTAGCGCCTACGAAGTTTGTAGCGTTATCACAGTACAGGTGTTTACATCTTCCTCTTCGTCCCATGAATCTTTTTAAAGCTCCTATAAACGCCTCAGTTGTAAGATCCGTTACCAATTCTAAATGAACAGCCTTTGTTGTGAAGCAGCAAAATACAGCGACATAACTTTTCTGTGGCTTTCGTCCTCTTGTATGAAAATGTACCCATATGGGTCCACAGAAATCTACTCCTGAATTCAAGAATGGACGGGCCGGTTCTATTCGATCGGCTGGTAGGTTACCCATTAATTGGTTTAGCGTCTTAGGTTTCGATTTAAAACATATGATGCAGTTTTGAGTAATTGATCTCGCTATTGTTTTACCCTTCATAGGCCAGAAGTGTTGTCGAATAATTGAAAGTAACCCTTGTGGCCCAATGTGCCCATTCTCCTTATGTAATTCTGTCATGAGTAGTTTTGTTAGCTCATGAGAATATGGAAGCAACATCTGGCGTCTAGCATCAAATGGTAAAGATGCTGCTTCCAGTCTGCCACCTACTCGAATGATACCTCGAGCATCTAAATACGGAGCCAAAGAACTCATTGTACTGTGTTTTTCTACATAACCGCACGTATTCAGTTGCTTTAGTTCGTTTGTAAAAGCGTCCTGTTGCATTGATTTTATAATTACGTAAAGTGCTTCTTGCATTTCGCTAGGGGTGATTGCCTTATGAGCATATTGACGTGTTTTTGATCTAGTGTTTTGTATGAAACGCAATAGATGTCCAATAATTCTCTGCAATATTCGAAAAGAATTGCCGTGGTTAATTCGATGGATAATGTTTTTATCTTTTTCAGAGGATATGATTAATGCTGTGGCTTTGCGTTTTCTCTCTAACGTAGACTGGTTCTTGTTGTCGAATTGAGAAGGCCAAGATTGTTCATTTCCATACAAAAAGAGCGGACCATATACCCACATATTGCATTGGTGTAATTTCGATGCTTCCATACCTCTTGAAAGTATGTCTGCAGGATTGTTCTTTGATGGCACGTGTCGCCACTGTTGTGGAATTGATGTTCTGTGAATATTACTTATTCGATTTGCTACAAACGTTTGGTATTCTGATGGTGATGAATGAATCCACGAAAGCACAATTTCTGAATCAGTCCAATAGTATGTAGGTGCTTGTTGCAGATTTAATATCCTTGCTACCCGCTCTGTCAAGTCAGCGGCTAGTTCACACGCACAGAGTTCTAAACGTGGTAGCGTGATTTTCTTAATCGGAGCTACTCTTGTTTTTGAACACAGCAGTCTAACACTAATTTGTCCAAGTTTGTTGGTTGACCGTATATAGACTGCTGCTCCATATGCCCGTTCAGACGCGTCGGCGAATGTGTGTAATTGTACTTGTTTGTTGCCGTCATTACATAGTACATATTGTTGGAAAAATGTGTTTTATAACTTTTCCTACTTTTAACTCCTTTTCTGTAGAAAACTCTACAGAAGTAGAAAAAAAAGGGTTAAAAGTCTTGTATACAAAAAGGGAAAGAAAAAAAAAAACAAAAGGAAAGGAAAGTTTTATGGGAGGCCGAGCGGAGCCTTAAAAGAGGGAGGGAATTTTAATAAAAATAACTCACCTTTTCCTTTTTTTTCTATTATTACACAAAATTGTTTTATTATTACAAAAAAAATTACACTAATTGTTTTTTCACACAGCAAAAATTTTCTTTATTTTATAAAAAACGAATTAAATAAATTTACAAAAAAAAAAAAGGTTAATTAAATTAAATTAAAAATTGATTTTTCAAAAAAAAAAAGAAATGAAAAAAAAATTTAACTAAAAAGACCGACTGACTAAATTTTTTACAAGAACTGAACTAGAAAAAAAAAACTCACTCGAAGAACTAAAAATGACTGACTGTACAAAAAGAACTGCATTTACTGACTATTCAAAAAAGAACTGCATAGACTGAACTGTACAAAAAAAAGAACTGCATTGACTCACTCAAAAAAAAACGTGTATAGTGACAAAAAGAATCGATCTTCTGGAAGTTTCTATCAATTCGCCGAAAGATGACAACGTCAACGAATTGATAGAGACTTCCAGTGGAAAGTGAAACATCTTTCTACAACGAATGTCAACGAAATAAAAGAAAGTGATTATAACGTTGACATTTGACGTTGTAGAAAGAAGAAGATCACATAAATAAAAAAATGTAAACAAAGTGATGTCAATGTTGCAGGTAAGTATGAGTATTATTTTCATTAAAATTATTTTAATTAAATTATTTGATTTTAAATTAATTAATTAATTAAATTTTTTTTTTTTTCTAGGTGATGTGGTGCAAGTCTCCAACACGACCCCCCGTTTGAAGGCTCAAAGTTCCGACTGAGCCTTTAGAGTGTCCAGATGTCACTGATAGGCCAGGATTACCTGAAAAGAAAAGAAAAGAAAAACAGGCTTTCCGCAGTGAAAAGTTCTAGACAAATAAAATAAAAGCAATAAAAGAAAAGACTCACTGGATCGGAACGAGGAGTAGTGAGGAAAGGAAGAGTTCGGGTGTGATACCTCAGATTGTGGCGGGAGCTAAGCGATCGCGATGGACAACACTTGTGCGGTTGGATGTCTGATGTTTTATCCGATAGACTACGTCGGTGACCAGCTCAATCACTTTATAGGGACCATCCCAATCTTTTTGTAATTTTGGACAACGTCCCTTTTTCCGTTTCGGGTTAAACAGCCAGACAAGGTCGCCCAATTGAAAGGGGTTAGCCTTAGCAGACAGGTCGTATCTATCCTTCATTCTCCGGCTCGCTAAGTCCAATTGAGTTCGATTAAAGGCATGAACTTTAGTGAGCCTTTCCTGAAGGTTTTTGACGTATTCTGGCAGCTCTACAGGATGGTTGCCAGGAGGGTCTCCAGTTAATAGTTGGATGGGTAATCGGAGCTCCCTCCCTAGGTTTAGAAGAGCGGGGGTACGTTGAGTAGACTTTTGTACAGCAGACCGATAAGAGAGAAGAAGGAGAGGCAGATAGGTGTCCCAGTCCCTTTGGTGTTCACTAACGAACTTGGAGAGATAGTCCAAGATGGTCCTGTTAAATCGTTCCACTAGGCCATCACTCTGGGGGTGCAAGGCAGTGGTCCGAGTCTTCTCTATTCGGAAACGACGCAAAACCTCAGTAAAGATCGCGGACTCGAAGTTTCGCCCTTGATCTGAGTGAAGCTGTCTACAAAGCCCGAATCGCGAGAAGACCTGACTCACCAATGCTTCTGCCACTGTTTCTGCGGTCTGGTCAGGAATAGCTATGGCCTCAGGCCATTTGGTAAAATAGTCCATCAGCACGAGTATATACCTGTTGCCAGTCTTCGTTACAGGTAAAGGCCCCAAAATGTCTACAGCAACCCGTTCGAATGGTGATCCAGAGTTCCGAATTTGCAAAGGTGCCTTCCTTTTCGGGATGGCTCCTTTGCGCTGCTGGCAAGTCGGGCATCGGAGGCAGTATTCGCGAACACTAGCCGAAAGGCCGACCCAGTAGTACCTGAGGCGGACCTTCGCTAGAGTCTTGTCGATGCCGTAGTGACCTCCAGCAGGGCTGTCGTGTAACTGCTGCAACACCTCGAGTCGTAGACATTCCGGCACCAGTATCTGCAACTGACCGTCCGGGTTGGTGGACTTCCTGCAAGCCACTCCGTCCTCAAGTACCAACGAGGAGAACATTGCCCAATAAGCCTTCAACGATGGTGAAACAGAGCTAAGGGTTTCAGCGGCTGGTCTTTCGCCGGCGCTTAGCCACTGTCGGACAGTCTGTAGTTCCGGATCGGCTTCCTGGAGCTGACTCACATCGATGGCTTGCACTGTTGAGGTCCTTATTAGTAGAGACTGCTTCTCCTCGAGTCGACTACAGTACGCACAGGAAGTTACTGCGCAAGGCCTTCGGGACATCGCATCTGCGTTACCATGACTTCTTCCGGCGCGATGATGAATTTCGAAGTCGAATTCCTGAAGCCGTTCTAGCCAACGGGCGACTTGGCCTTCAGGTTCGCGAAAATTCATCAACCACCTTAAGGAGGCATGGTCGGAACGCAGTAGGAATCGACGTCCCAGAAGGTAAGGCCGAAAATGAGCTACTGCCTTGACGACAGCTAATAGCTCTTTTCGGGTAACACAGTAATTAATCTCAGGTCTACTGAGCGTTTTACTGTAGTACTCGATGACCCTCTCTTCGCCATCTTGGAGTTGCGACAGGACCGCTCCCCAAGCATACTGACTGGCGTCGGTGTCCAAAATAAAGGGATCGTCATCATTCGGTTGGGCAAGTATAGGTGCTTCGGTCAATTTCTCCTTGAGGGTAGCAAATGCTAAATCACACTCCTCCGACCAACTGAATTTGGCAGACTTTTCAGTTAGTCCCGTCAAGGGTTTAGCAATGGCGGAGAAATTCTTCACGAAGCGCCTATAGTATGCGCACAATCCGAGAAAAGATTGAATGTCTCTCTTGCTGCGGGGAGTGGGCCAGCCTCTGACAGCTTCAATCTTTTCTGGATCGGTCGATAATCCTTCCTCCGAGATCACGTGCCCCAAAAATTTCACCTCCCTACGACATAGATGGCACTTCTTCGGCGAGAGTTTTATGTTAGCTTCTTGGAGGCGCTGAAACACTACTCGCAGATTGGACAGGAGTCCCTCGAAGGTCTCGGAATGGACCAGCAAGTCATCCAGGTAGCCCAAAGAAGTGGTATAGGGTATGTCGTGGAGGACTATTTCCATCAGACGTTGGAAAGTGGCAG